>CM032480.1:1616290-2889902 GCA_019059595.1 Marasmia exigua
TAGTAATGTGAAATTAAAAATATAATATCAATAATGATGACATCATCAGTAAATATCCTTATGTTGTCACAACTCAACATATCTTCAGGAACACTTCAATAATCAAAACTAAATTTTCATTCAACTTTTTCTCCAGATGTGGGCAGTGGAAGCCATCCACCACCGTGAAGAAGAGTACAGCATGAAGCAGAACAAGCTGGTGGTCAGCGCCAAGTCTGCAGGCCTCATCTACCGCGACTACATTTACGGTGCAGTGGTCAACCTGACCGTTCTGGAGGTGGTCAAATGTGTCATCGGGTCCCCGAGGCCGACCTTCTTTGACCTTTGTGAACCTGATATGGCAAAGACTTGTAATGGGTAAGCATTATTTCAATCTCCACTCTTTATCTTTATTAGTTTGAGTGATGTGTTCCTAGGTTTGCGAAGGTCAACCTGACCGGTCCTTGAGGCGGTCAATTAATGTGCGTCGTCGGGTCCCTGAGGCCAACCGCCTTTGGCCTTTGAGAATCTGATATGGGAAATACTCTTCTTCAATGAAACTGCATTCGTTATTTTCCTGAACGAGTGAATGTTCGGGGAATACAATTATTTTCCAATTATTTTATGCCTCACATAATGTGCTTCAGCATACATGAAAACAACTATTCTTGCTGCAGAATCACGACAAGCAATTTCCAGAGTTTCGAGTGAAACTGACAGCGAAATAAAGATAATCTTGTAAGAAATTGCAGTAATTTGTTGCAAGTTTGCAACTTAAAGCTGGTTTTAGTATTCTATTAACGTGTGCTAATGCTCTATTAGATATGTTTATGGAAGAGAGAAAACGTGACGGACTAGAATTCAAAGAGGCCTTAGTGTTGCATACCTTTCTAAACGTTCATAAACAATTATTAATTTGTTGGAGTTATGACTTCAACGCTAAAGACTCAGAAAGATTTATTATTGGAAACACATAATTAAAAATCATATCTTATGATGTGTCATGTATTTGTATAAATAGAGACTTTTATAGACGACGACAAAGTTTGTAAGTTACCACAGTTTATTAGCCACGGCTCTAGTACTTCTTGCAGTCCCGGAAAGAAGGTACGGTATAAATGATCTGTGGTACGGTGCCAAAGTGACCACGCAGTCAGCACCCACACTTGAGCACGTCCCATCCCATATTCCCGGGATTATGTTGCAGCTAATGAGAATGGAAATAATAGGTCCGCCGATGAAAATCAGATCAGTAGACTAGATCTGATGACAGACATTTTGAATGTGTAACCATTAATTTTATCCAAATTGGACTGGTTCCTTTGTTTAAGAGTTAGCGCAGTCGCTATATCGTGCGCCCTGTGGCTATGGGCGTTTAGATTACTGCCAAGGTTTTCCTGGCTTGTCCTAAGATGCGACTAATAAGGCCTTCAGAGTACGCGAGCATATCCACTATTGGGGATTGGTTGGTCAGTATACGACTCTGCGGTGGACGACGTTATTGGGTGTCCTAGTACGTCATACTCAGAGAAGAGCTAGTTCGAGATGACCCCTGAGGTTTTGATTGGGTTCCACACACCATCTTGTTCCCTACATGTGACAAGGTGAAACCCCAGGGGTTTTGGTTAAGGTTACAGTCCCACAAGCCATCTTGTTCGCTACATATGACAAGGTAACCATCATGGCCTTTATGATGGTTACCCCTGGGAAAAAAAGAAAGTCGCTCTAGCGTACTCGAAACTACCAGACATACTTAATCCTGGATCATGGTCCTAGAGTAATCCAGTCTACGAAACGATGACTGTGATTGTGATGACTTAATTAGATATGTTATTTTTTCACAGGTCTGAGTACGTGAGTAGCTACACTTGCACATCGACCAGGCACAGCCGGTATCTCGTCATCGACTCTACGCGCAGCTTCCCGTCTGCGCACGCGTCGCTCTCCGTCTACTGCGGGCTTTTTCTAGCTGTAAGTGTCAGACATACTACCTATTTTGCGCCATATATTGGATTTTGCAAAAATGTTCTGAGGAGCTGTTCAATATAATACCATCACCATTCTATATATGCCGCGGTAAGTTCCATTTATCCGAAGTATCTGGGACCAATCTTTTCTAGAACGCTACGTTTCCAGGGCTTATTTCTACTCCCAGCCGGACTGGCAGCTCATTCCAGATTTTGTTCATGCAAACTCTACGAATGAGCTGCCAGTCCAGTGTTCACTGTTAGCTACGATATTACCGTTTTTAAACGAGGTCTGAAATGAGTCCTGCTTGAACGGTTTGTTAGCAGCGGCATGACTGTGTCCCAGCATTGTTGATGTCTCTGAGCGCAGATCACCTTACCATCAGGTGGATTTTTAGGATATAGCAATAAGGCCGGCAGTGCACCTTTTACTTCTCTGGTGTTGCAATGTCCATGGGCGGCGTTAATTATCTACTTTCCATCAGATGATCAGGCTGCTCGTTTACCCCTATCTCACAAAAAAACCTCATTTCAGGGTGAGAGTAAATTTGTCAATATATTTACTGACTCTGACACCCTGTTGGTCTAATGGTTCAAGTACCGGACCATGATCTCGGGGTCCAGGGTTCGCTTCCCGGGTCGAGCAAAAAGTATGTTTCGAGTTCTTAGAACATAGCTCGGGTTTGTGATCACCAATCCGCATTAGAAAAGCGTGGTGAATGAGCCTAATCCCGTCATAGTACCAGTGACTTGAATTCCATGATGGAGGCCTTTGCCCTCCAGTGGGACAGTTTATAGGCTGATACTTTTACTAAACTTACTTACTCAAGTCTTCTTCCACAGTGGTACCTCCAGCGACGAGCCTTCAGCTGGCACAACCGGTCGGTGCTGGTGGTGCCGCTGCTACAGACCCTGTGCGTCATCTACGCAGCCGTGTGCTCACTCACCAGGGTCACGGACCACAGACACCACTGGTGGGATGTGCTGGTGGGTGGGACTATGGGGATGCTCTCGGTTCTTTACACGGTGAGTAGTGAAATTGGTTATGAAGCTTCATGTGAAATCGCAGATGAATAGGGGTCCCTGAGGGCCACGTATCGGCATGAATGGGCCGGTTCGACCGTTCCCACTACATATACAGTCCAATTTTGTGGACAGAGAGTTAAAAGATTGGCAGCGCACTTTGTGAATGAATCCACTGTTGTTGCGTGAAGTAAATTCTTAGTGGCAGCCCGGAGTCTGGAAATTGGCGGTCTTGTACCCCTGTGCCTCGGAGAGCACATTAAGCTGTTGGTCCTGCGCCCGATCCCTCTCCGGTCGTATCACAGTAATGTTCCATCGGAATATGAGGGTAAGGGAATAGAGAGTGCACTTGTGTTTGCGCACACACATGAGAACTATAATATATCCTGTTTACATGGCTGATCGTTGAGATTGGCCGCCGTAGCCATAAGGTTGGAGGGTATTATTAGTTGTTGCTTGTACATCTGTTCGCGTGAAACCTTACAAAAACGTATTAACGTATTTTTTTCCAGGTCCTGGTCCTCTGCAAGAACTTCTCGCAGCCAGCCGTGGTCAGCACCAGCGACATCTCCAGCAGCGACGGCAACAACCACCAGTCAGTGCGACGGCTGCTCTCCAGCGAACCACACGTGGTCGTGCCCTAGCCACAACCAGTGTAAGCTGAGCGCTTACAACGGAAAAGACATTTGTGTGTACCGGCTTTATAAACGAGCTAAAGGTGTGTCGAGTTTAGTTTACATTGGGTGTATGTTTAGGATGATCTTTGCTTGTTGAATTTTAAAAGTGGAGTTCGAAATTTTAAATCTTGACTTTTTTTTAAGATTGAAAATATGCTTCTTCGTTTTTGACTGTAATTTTATTTATGAAAAATTAATTGTTATACTGACTTGGAATAACCAACAAAATTAATTAGTAAATAGTTATAATGATTTGCCATAGAATGCAAAAAGTGCAACATTTTGTAAAAGTATTAAGCAATCTGCAATTAGGTATTTTTTTAAAAACGCCACAAGGAATCGATAGTCGTGTGATTTCACTAAGACTAATTTCTAAGTGTTTTGTGGTTTGTTTACTAAATTTTTACTAAATTACACACTTAGATGGTCGGAACGTGTTATATAGGACTTCGTAATTATTGTAGACCTCAAAGTAAAACGTGATAATAGTAAAATAATTAGGACAATACTTAAGGACGAATAATAAAACATGCGTCTTGATTGATAGCAATCTGCTTCTTCGATGTGAAATTAAAAAAAAATACTCGACATCATATTTATAATACTAACCACAAATGTAGATAATCAATGAAATGAAGTATGTTGCACCAGTGATTAGTGGTGATTAGTACATTGTTAAGCCTTAGTTACCATCATATTTGATTATTTCCATGATGGCATTCTGAAACATTTGTTTAATGTTTGTGATAGATTGGGTAATAAATATTGTGAATGATGTCCTGTGATGAGAGCAATTATTGATAGAGATCAATAACATTGATTTATTATGCTTTAATCTCAGTATTAAAGTGGATATTACAATATAAGTTTATAAATTAGTACTATCGAGCTGACGTCACGAACAGACTATTTCACAATAATTTATGTCAATTTAATGTTATAGATTTAACGCTAAAAAATACAATAATATAAAAAAAAAATCGCAAGCTTGTGGCAAACACAAACAATTTTTGCTGATTTGTGTTTAATTTTTTTTTTTGTAAATATCTAGATTTAGCGTAGTAAAAGTATATTTACTATGTTCCTAGGAACGGTTCTTTTCTTTTCGAACTTTTTACACCAAGATGTTACTAAGGCAATTCACTACTTATTCGATCTTAATTTATTGAACGTAGTATTAAATTATAGTTTTAATTTAAAGGTTAGCACTGGCAGTATTTACTGTATAGTACCTGTCTAGTCGTAAGTTTAAAAATCATAGTTACTACCTGTGCGGATAAAGAATGGGATCAGAAATGGCGGCACATCTATTGCGTCTATACTCGCACTCGTGGGGTGCGAGTATAGACGCAAATAGTGTGCGAGCGAGAAGTGAATAGATGCGCCGCCATTTCTGATCCCATTCTTTATCCGCACCGGTTGTATGTTTATTTAATTTTGTTAAATTCTAGAAATAATATTTATGTGTCACCCACCTATGAAAAAAAATTGACTTATTACTTTTCGGTGTAGAAAAGTGAAAAAGTATGGCCAAGATAATGTTTTTGACATGACAAACAAAATAATGAATATAAACAAAACCAATAGTTTTAAAAAAATAAATATTATTTGTATTTAAACAAAAATGTGGCCAAGATAATCACAGAAAAGATCGCTGAAGCTAATTTTGTGAATTTAGTTTTAGCAAATTTAATTGTGACTGCAATGACATTCCTTCGCATTTAGTGTACCATGTTAGTTTTAGTTTTTTATTCGTGTTGTAAATATTAGTTGTAGAGAATAGTTGACGAGTGTTTGAATATTAGGTAGTATGTACCTATTTGTATGTGTCATCAATAAATGAATAGACAATTTTTAATATTTTTGTTTTAATTAAATACCTACTTTTTCTATGCAGAGATTCTGTTGATATGAAAAAAATATATGATAATTGTCATAATAATCACACAGCACACTGCGTTGTATTTCGCTGCCTAAGTGAGGGTACCGAAAGCCCAATCTGGGGGAATGAGGAGTTAAAGGTTAGCAGCGCACTTGTGACTCCACTGGTGTCGCGGGTGCGCATGGTTTTTTTATATATATGACGAGCAGATGTATCACCTGATGGTAAGTGATTACCTGTTGCCCATGGACACCTGCCACGCCAAATAAGTCACAGGTGCGCTGTCGGCCCTTTTAAAAGGGAGTAAGCACTTTTCTTGAAAGTTTGTAGGTGGCGGCAATCGCTTACCATCAGGTGATCCGTCTGCTCGTCTGCTACCTATGACCTAAGAAAAGCAGCCTGGAAGCAACTACTGTGAGCTGGTACTTAGGTTACTAATACAACTTCTTATGATGATTTTCATGCCAAAAGGCAATAAGCAAGTAGTTGATAACATAATTTCTGGTTCGAAACTAATCATTTATGGATAGTAAAAATTATAAATTTTGCTGTAAATCCCTTGACCTTGCCGTCCATTCCGATAAATTACACCTATGCTACTGCACCCGCTATAATATGCGAGAATGAGTAATTTAATATCCATTAAAGCATTATTAAAACCAGGATTGTCAGTGAATTCTATTTCAACTGTACTAAGGTTCTAAATGTCGTGATATTCTTTGAGAAATTCTCTTTTCTAGCTTCTGTAATCCTGGATTTTATTTATGCCTTACTCATAAGAAAGCGTAAATGCCTTAAGTACTTTCAAGAAAAAAAGAAAATAAGAGAATTTAATCTTGACTTGGCATCGGCTCTACCGTGCACCTAAAAGGTCAGTAAACTATTTGAATACTAGAAAAAGGTTAATAGTCTGATATATTTTTTTAATTCTTTTATTTTTACCAACCCATGGGCCTAACGTCCGAAATAAAGAAATTTGAATAGAATTAATAATAAATTGTAAACAAATAAAGCTTCAGCATGAAAGGGCCACCTCAACCGGGGTAATACCACGGCCTCACAGAAAACCGGTCATCGCCGAGTGTGGGCGAGTTCCGGAGGCCCAATCCGAGGGGAAGGGGAGCCAAAGGTTGCGCATGTCACATGTGTGAAATGGTGTTGTGCAGTCGCTACCATCATAAAAATACTTAGGACCCTGTACTGCTAGGTATACCTACTTAACGCAAAGACTCGCGGCAGACTGTAGAGTACCTATTACATTCGTTATCATTGAATGATATACCCTTATGACAGTTCATTGTGCATAATGTCCAGTAGGTTTAAAGGGATACTGATGAACAGTTTTCGGCGCCCTGTTGGTCCTAGTGGGTTAATTACCGGGCCTTGATCTCAGGATCCTGGGTTCGATTCCCGGGTCGAGCGAAAAGTATGTTTCTAATTTTTCGGACATAACTCGGGTTTGTGATCACCAATCTGCATTTGGCAAGCGTGGTGATTAAGCCTAATCCCATCATAGTAGCAATAACTTGATTTCTATGATGGAGGCCTTGCCCTGCAGTGGGACAGTGTATAGGCTGATACAGTGATGACCAGTTTCCCCTTAAACCTACTGAACATTATGGTATGTTAGATATGAACCTAGCTAGGTACTCGAGCCAGGGACACATGGCAGTCGGTATCCATTCACTTTGATTAAAATCGATTGGCGTCGCTAGTGTGCGATATCCGTCACCTTAAATTAACTATAATTTAAGGTGACGGATATCGCACACTAGCGAGGCCAATCGATTTTAATTTTTAGCTACAAAACCGGATCTATTTTTAACAATTCGGGATAACAACCTCTCGGCAAACACTTATACTATTTATTAAATAACCATGAAAAAATGTTGAATCAAGAAAATTGTCTCTGCTGAAATTATTATATATAATACACATTGATTTTATTTTATTATTATAATTTATTTAAACTGAATTTTTATTTAACACATTTTTAGTTATGTAAATAAAATTCGAACGCCCTGTTGGTCTAGTGGTTTAAGTACCGGGCCGTGATCTCGGGGAGTATGTTTCGAATTTTTCGTACATACTCGTAGCTCGGGTTTGTGATCGCCAATCCGCATTTGGCAAGCGTGGTGATTAAGCCTAAACCCATCATAGTAGCGATAACTCGGTTCCTATGATGGAGGCCTTGCCCTGCAGTGGGAGTTTATAGGCTGATACTTTAAATAAAATGACATATTTGAAATGTGCTAAAAATGCTCTTTCATTTGATATCCCACACGGTACCTACCGTCAAGCAAAACTTTTTTTTAGCTTCTTACTCTAAATCCCCTAGAGGGCGTTGTAATTTTTAACGTGACGTCATGTCGCCTATAACCCGGAGACAATCAAGACGCTTCTAACGACACCTCTCATTTGTTAAATATGATAACTAGTTTTGAAGTTATGAGGGAATAGATGAACAACCATACATACATACATCACCCTCACTCTTACCAAGGTGTCGTAAAAGGCGACTAAGGTAAAGCTGCTGGCATGATCATCAGCACCCAGAGAAGGAAAACTGCATTTATATCAAAACCCTCACCAACCCGTCTGCCAAGCGTGGTGAGTATGGCAATTACCCCTCATGTGATTGAGGGAGGCCCGTGCCCCAGCAGTGGGGACTTAAATGGGCTGATGATGATGATGATGACATACATACATACAGGTCAAAATCACAACCCTCCTTTTTGCTTCGCCGTAGTCGGGTAAAAATTAAAATTGAAACCTTAATGAACTACAATACTGTCTCCCGGGCGTCTTTGCGTTTAGTAGGTATCTGCTTATAATAATATGCTAGTTCACACTAATAAAATTAACGTCAATAATACTTACGATCTGATCAATTGAAAAATCAACCTCAAAGCTCAAACAATAAAGATAATATTTGATCAGTTTGAAGCCCGTGTATGGGGTTAGATGGCCCATTGATTAGGAGGTCATAAAAAGAGCCCGCATTGTGTCGTATGGGTTTTTGATGAAGCTTTTAATTCAATAAACCACTTATGTAATAAACATGTTTGTTTGTTTATTTACTATCGCTTCTAGATATTATCCTCCTACCGATTACGGCTACGGCGGCCAATCTCAACGATCAACCACGTACGCAGGATAAGTATATTATAGTGCTTAAGTGTGTGCGCAAACACAAGTGCACTCTCTATTCCCTTACACTCGTATTCCGATTGGAAACCAGCGTGACACGACCGGAGAGGGATTGAGCTCGGGACCAACGGCTTATCGTGCTTTCCGAGGCACGAGGGTACAAGACCGCCAACTGCCAGATTCCGGGCTGACACTAAGTATTTCTTACCGAAAACTTAGGTACAAATTTTTGGCCCGACCCGGGAATCGAACCCGGGGCCTCTTGCGCAGCCGTCGCTTTAAAGTGCGACCCACTAACCATTGCGCCACCAAGTCAGCCTGCTTCTAGATAATGTAGGTATAGATCACGGTGGGTGGGTGATCAAAAAACCCTTTTTTAGGTCTGTCCGTATAGTCCGTATACAGGGTGTAAAAATACCCTTAACGAAGCCGAAACCTACGTATTCAGCATATCATCAGGACCATTTTTTCCTTCTAGACCATATCTTCCCAGGTAATACTTTCCAAGTTATTGAAGGTCAAAGTCAGAATAAAAATCTCAAGATTTTGATGTAAATAAATTTTAAACATTACTACCTAAATTTTGTCCAAAGAAACTTGTTCAAAATTTTAAGTATTTCCTAGGGAAAAATGGTTTCAAAACGTACAGCCCGCAATGTAATGTTTGAGAGCGGGGCGGGGCGCGCGTGCGGCGCGGTCCGGTGTACGCTTTTAATTGCGTTGTCCGTTTATAGAATTAAAATTGACAACAAAAATCAACTTCGTTTCCCATCAATATTTTTTTCTTCTAAGACTGGTTTTAATGGTCTGAGTGCATAGACACCGGCTTCGTTAAGGGTCTTTTTACACCCTGTAGGTACCTGACCTGACCTTCTCAATAATACCTAGGTATACTACTATTCGGCATGAAAGGGCCAGCTCGTCAGGAGTGTTACCACAGCCTTAAAGAAAATCGGAGGGTTGTGCTTTTGTTTCGCCAAATAAGTGAGGATAAGAATCCCTCAATGCCACATAATCACATAAAAACTTTTAAGTATGTTTCTTTTTTTTTATGTGATAGGTGGGAGACGCGCAGATCACATCATAATTAGAGTTATAATTCAACGCGAAATATAAAAAAAACATCTAGAATATTCATTGATAACGAATTTAATTTTCGGTTAAAGCTTCAAATTTTCTAGAAAGTGCCTGTTAGTGCGAACAAGCTAACTGTACAGAAAGATCTAATTCCGCTAACACCATCATAAACGCCATATCAACACCAATACCAAATGAAATGCAAACATGTAGTAGGAAATGCATAATGCGGGCGAATTTACCGATTCAATTTGGAAAAGACAGGTTCGAAATTTTCGTGTTTACAATCATTTAATTGTTCCGGTGCTGGCTGATTTCCCCCAAAGCGAAAAAACGAAGGATTTGTAGCAAGCAATAGAAATTCTATATTCAAAAGTATCTCGGATGAAGATATTTTCGAATATATACTGGACCTAATATTTTAGAAAAACGAACTATAATACAATGCTACTTAAGAATCAAAATTTAAAAAACTTGCTCGTTTGTCGCCTCTAAATTTAAAAAATAGGTGATTTAAGAAAAAAACACAAGGAAAACGCTGTCATGACTTTACTTTTTTGTGGATTCGGCGGGTAGGGCTAAAACAAGGCCGCGTGGGCTGATGCAATTCAAAGGTTTTAAATTAGTGTCTAGTGGTTTTTAGTGTACAAATTTGATGTTTATTTGTGCAGTGAAGTGCCGCAAAGTGATCCTAATGATAAAAATCGTTGGATTGTGTCGTTTTTAACACTGCTAATGTGTGTCGAGTGATTTGTCTCGTGACAATTTGCTTGGACCTAATAGAGTCTTAAAACCCGCGATTGCTTTTAGAGTGATATACGCTGAATCCGTAGGTCGATAAAACGTAAAACAACTGCGTTTTATCGAGTGACTGTGACTTTGACTGACTTCGACTGTTGACTACCTATTATCTCAATAAGTTACTTGACATTGGCGAATAATCTTCCATTAGAGCCATTATAAAAAAAGTTATGTTTCCTTTAAATAAAATTTATTTATTTAAAACATTTACCACAAAAAGCTGCACTGGTGCAGCTTGGCGAGCTTTGGCAGTTAATTTTGCACTGTTCGTGAATAAATAAAGCGCTTGTGCCCTTGTGTGCCCGTAGGCGGCGAAGGCAGCGAGTTCTTTCAAATCGTGACTGTATTTCCCTTTAGTATTATTTGGATACAGTGCCTAATAAAACTAAATGCGAGAGGCCTAAAGCCTGTTCTACATGAGCACTTAATATATTTCCTGGCAATCAAACTAGCCTAAACTAAAAAATAAGCACTGGATACAAGTCTCTAAAATTAAATATAGAAGAAACAAATGTACCCAGTTTAACTGAGCTGTAGGCCGCCTAGTTTACAGTTGGTCTAAAACACATGAAGTAGAGAAAAGCATAGCTTAATAGTGTAGTCTATATTTAGGCCAATATGCGCATAGCCTTACAGCGCCTTTGGTGCCGGTTCCCTGAGCTATAGACCTCCTAGTTTACAGTCGGTCTAGAACACATGAAGTAGAGAAAAATGTAGCCTAATAGTGTAGCCTACATTTGAGCCAATATGCGCACACCCTTACGGCGCCTTTGGTGTCGGTTTCCTGAGCTGTAGACCTCCTAGTATACAGTCGGTCTAAAACACATGAAGTAGAGAAAAAATTAGCCTAATAGTGTAGCTTAGATTTATGCCAATATGCGCATACCCTTACGGCGCCTTTGGTGTCGGTTCCCTGAGCTGTGGGCGTCCTAGTTTACCGGCTCGCGTGCAGCCCGCGATGTCGCAGACTGCAGAGCACGACCGTACATCCTTTGGTTTTATTGCAGCAGGTAAGACACAAAAGGACACTTGAATATAAGCTACTGTTACACATGCTGATTTTGTAGTATGCTTAAGAAGCAGCGCCCTGATGGTCTAGTGGCTTAAGTACCGGGCCGTGATCTCAGGGTCCTGGGTTCGATTCCCGGGTCGAGCGAAAAGTATGTTTCGAATTTTTCGAACATAGCTCGGGTTTGTGATCACCAATCCGCATTTGGCAAGCGTGGTGATTGAGCCTAATCCCATCATAGTAGCGATAACTTGATTTCTATGATGGAGGCCTTTGCCCTGCAGTGGGACAGTTAATAGGCTGATACTACTATAAGAAGCATGCCAAATATGAGCAAGCTAAATGAGCTGTCCACATTTGCTATCAATAAGCGTGCTATTAGCCATCTATTGGCATACTTGCAAATAAGCAAACTTGTTTACACGTGTTAAGGTAGAGTTACACGTACTTATTTTCATGCTGAAGGTGACTGGTAGGGCATACTAGCAACGCCAATCGATTTTAATTTTTAGCTACTAAACCGGATCTATTTTAAACAATTTCGGGGTAACTACCTCTAGGCAAACACTTATACTATTTATTAAATAACCATGCAAAAATGTTGGGTCCAACGCGTACGCGAAAAATTAATTCACGCCAAAAGCGGCCACTTTTGGCGTGAATCATTTTTTTGCGTACAAAAATGGATCCAACATTTGTGCTGGTCCAACATGGTTATTAAATAAATGTTATAAGTGTTTGCCGAGAGGTTGTAACCTTGAAATGGTTTCAAATAGATCCAGTTTAGTAGCTAAAAATTAAAATCTAGTGTGCCCTACCCGTCACCTTAAAGCATGCTACTTTTGAGCAAGTGCTACTTAGTAGCGAATGTGGACGGACGTAGGTACTACTAATAAGCATGCAAACTTTGAGAATACTCAAAAATCGCAACGTCTGTCAATTTTAATAGCATGTTCAAAAATAAACAAACCTGTTAATGCTAAAGCACTCCGTCACACTCTCCCTTCGGGTGGAAAGCACTACAAAATGCTCAAAAGTCGACCAGCGTGCGATTTTTCAGCATGCCCATTTGCATGCATATTAGTAGCACGTCCATCCGCACATGCTACTAAGTAGCGCTTGCTCAAAAGTAGCATACTTTAAGGATAGAAATAAGCATGTGTAACAGTGACTTTATGTACGAGTATTTTTTAGTCGTGACTATGACCATCAAACTATGCCTCCATTTTTTAAAGATTTATGTACAAAATAAGATATTTTTTACAAAAGTAGAAAAACTAGCTTAAGAAAACTTAACATTCACCAGTCAAAACAATGTTCTAATCTAAAGTAACATGGTTTTTTTTGGAAAATAGGGAATTTATTAAAAAATTCCTGGCAGAATCCCGATTATCGCAGAAACACAGAATAAATAGGTACCTACACTTTTGGATTAGTATATAATTAGGATCTAACCACAGATGGCACGTGCTAAAATAAAAACTTAAATTAACGTATTTAAAAATTCTAATATTCATAGTATGTCTTGTGAAAATATTACGAGTATTATTTATGTTTAGCCAGAAATAAACTAACAACATGGCAAACAACAAAAAGTTATCAGGGCATCAATAAATTAACACTTTATTTTCAGTCCTGGAGTTAAAAACATAAACAATGTTTCTTGCATGTTCAGCTGGAGTAAGAGGCTAGCGTGTGTGCAGTCTATAACCATAGCAGGAGCTATAACAACCATCAGATCCCCTATCCGATACAGGTCAGTACTTAGGTACAGACAGCAACATAATATGTCAGGTTACGACAATCTGTCAAATTTACTCATTTTTTTATATTATGGCTCTACTCGAAGATATTTTGCCAATTTTAAGTAACTTAATGAGAATAAGTAGGTAGTCAACAGTCGAAGTCAGTCAAAGTCACAGTCACTCAATAAAACTCCGGTGTTTTGCGTTATATCGATCAACGGATTCTGCCGATACCACTCTAAACACAATCGCGAGTTTTAAGACTCTATTAGGTCCAAGCAAGTTGTCCGGAACGACTCACTCGACACACGATAGCAGTCTTAAAAACGATACAACTCAATGTTTGTTATTATTAGGATAAGTTCACGGCACTTCGCTGCACAAACAAACATCAAAACAAAAACCATTCACGATACTAATTTAAAACCTTTGAATCAGCTTTTGCATCAGCCCACGCGGAGTGTTTGACTCCAACCCCCAGAATCTTCCTCAATTGATATTGAACTAAATGAGTTTGATAAAGGTGATAACTTTGATATATTTGTTTACATTGAAGTGTGCCTGACCGATTGATTTAAACACCTTTCATAAGCATCCCATCTTAGCACGTAATTCCCGGTTGCGTTAAAAGCGAAGCCCGGGGTACGCTTGGATTATGATTGTGGATTTGAGGACTTTGGTAATTACAATGAAGCGACTGCCGTCTGTCTTTCGCAACCCTTTGCAGGGGAACCAGACTAACTGAATCACGGTTACACGTTTCAGAAACTATCTGAAATGTGCAGGTTTCCTCACAATGTTTTCCCTCAGGTAGAAATACGTACAGCTGTACCACGTTTATAAGTTACATCAGCAAAATTCTTCATCCAGAAATGCAAGTTAAATACGATTGATTAGAATTTGCGACAGCGAGTTGAAATATAGACTTTATTGCGTTACGTTAAGATTAAATACAATAAATCCGGAGAGAAATGCTATCTCTCTCTAAGCCGCACTCGCACCTAGCATGGCGCTGACGCATCAACCAATAAGAAATTGTAATTTTTGGCGCGCGTAAATGGAGCGTTGTGATTGGTTAAGATTTTGCCGCAGTATTCGAAAATAAGACTTCTGCGCAGGTACATTTGTGTTTGAGGCGGTTGACCTGAGAGTAAATAAATAAATATTTCACAACATCACATACATTGATCTGACTCCGATCATTGATTTGTGTAACTTATAAAATTAGATAAAACTGTACGTTAGATTTGAAAAATCTAAAGGTGCTTGATCGGATTCGAACTACAACCCCCCGTGTGGAAGGCGCGATCAGAACCACTGAGCTACCATCGCTTGTAACAACTTTCTTAAGCAATTTGCAAATAATGCAGAAAACCTTGATTTGCCTCGCATTCCGTTTGTTTTTAGACGGAAAGAAAACTTGCCTAATGGTCTTATAATAGTGCTATTACGTGCTATTTCTTAGAAAGGATTCCTAGCTAAGCTAGGTTGCAGTCATTAATGACTAAAGCTCGTTATATGTAAATAAACGAATTTTGATTATCTATAATAATATCCTCCAAACCGATATTTCGGTCATGGCCGCCAATCAGACGTGCACTCTCTATTCCCGTACCCTCTTATTTCGATGGGACACTAGTGTGACACGACCGAAGAGGGATTAGGCACAGGACCAACGGCTTAACGTGCTTTCCGAGGCTAAGAGGTACTAAACCGCCAACTTCCAGACTCCGGGCTAACACTGAGAATTTCGTAACAGAAAAACTCAGGTACAAATTTTGGCCCGACAGGGGGATGGGATCCCGGGACCTCAAGCGCAACCGTCGCTTTAAAGTGCGACCCACTAACCATTGCGCCGCCGAGGCAGTTATCTATAATATTAGGTATTTTGCAGTTGGTATACCTACGAGTAGGTAGTTACACGGGCCTCCTCCTCAACTTGGTAGGGACAGCTCGGCGCTCCCGGCTGTCCCTATTCCCCCCCCCCCCCCCCCCCAATCCATCTGGGGGAGGCATAGAAGGGTCCGCGCTGTAAGCGGGCCAACGCCTGGGAAGGAACGTGTAGTTAGAGTTCATTAACTAGTACACATGTCTCCTTCCCACTCTGGTGAAGAGGGAGCGTCGTTGGGGGTTTAGTCAGTAGGCCTTCAGTTTTACTGGAGGAGAGCCCGACATAACCCGTCCGCCCCCCGGCAGACGGGTATGCATAAGGCGCCGCCGAAAGGTGGCGACGTCGGCCAATTGAACATCGGGCCGGCGGCATTCCCCCAACGCAAAAAAAAAAAAAGGTAGTGCATGGGTACTTAAGAGGCCGAAAGAGTCATGTCTAAAAGAAATTATATGTAATAACTGTCGGAGTGACGCGCAAGAAACATAAAAAACATTCAGTCGAATTTTTGAATTCGGTCTTTTAATTTTGAAGTCAGTTAAAAATGCTATCCATCTTCACATAATAATTCTGTGCGTCCTGTGAAAAGTGATACAAGTCGACTTATATCGAATTTGATTTTCTTCATGCCTCAAAAAAATCTCCATTTTTCCGTCTCATCAGACAGAATAATAGAGGAATTTTTTGTGATGAAGTAGCAAGAAGAAAATCAAATTCTATATAAGTCGACTTGTACCACTTTTCACAGGACGCACAGAATTATTAATTATACAACGACAAACAAAACAATAACAAACTTATTTAACTTTCATTTAGATACTATATGCATAAATATTACAACACTTACCGTGGGAGAGCCACGCTTCGGCCTGAAAGGGCCGGCTCGACCGGAGTGATACCACGGGCTCACAGAAAACCAGCGTAAAGCAGCACTGTGCTGTGTTTCGCTGCGTGAGTGACTGGAGGGTACTGGAGGCCCATCATCATCATCAGCCCATATAAGTCCCTACTGCTGGGGCACGGGCCCCCCTCAATCACATGAGGGGTAATTGCCATACTCACCACGCTTGGCAGACGGGTTGGCGAGGGTTTTGAAATGCAGAGTTTTCCTTCTCTGGGTGCTGATGATCATGCCAGCAGCTTTACCTTAGTCGCCTTTTACGACACCTCGGTAAGAGTGAGGGTGGCCTATTCTACTCTGCCGGGGACCACACGGCTTCCGCTGCACCGGAGGCCCAATCCGGGGGAAAAGCGTGTTTAAAGGTTTGTAGCGCACTTGTGACTAGTGTTGCGGGCGGCGGCAATCGCTTACCATCAGGTGATCTGTCTGCTAGTCTTCCACCTTTTTTTTTTTTTTACATTATAGCGGACAAACGAGAAGACGGCACACCTGATGGAAAGTGATCACCGCCGCCCATGGACATCTGCAACACCTGAGGTATCACATATGCGTTGCCGGCTCTTAAGAAAGGAGTACACCCTTTTCTTGAAGGTCACCAAGTCGTATCTGTTCGGAAACACCACGGATGACAGCTGGTTCCACAGTGCGTGGTAGGAAATGACGTGAGAAACGCACTGTAGTCGATATAAATCCATCCAGGTGATGTGGATGGTATTTCGCGTTCTGACGTGATGTGCGGTGGTGAAAAATTGCAGCTGGAATAAGGCCGAACAGCTCCTCGGAACATTCCCCATTGTAAATGAGATAGAAGATGCACAGTGATGCTACATCTCTACGCAAGGACAGAGGATCAAGTGTGTCGGAAATTGCCTGGTCGTCAACAGTTCTGACCGCCCTTCGCTGGATACGATCCAAAGGAAGAAGCTGATATTTGGGAGCTCCAGCCCAGAGGTGAGTGCAGTATTCCATGTGAGGCCGCACCTGCGCCTTATAGAGATGCAAGAGATACCCCGGCATGAAATACCTCCTCGACTTATTGAGCACGCCGAGCTTCTTGGAAGCCAATTTAACTTTTACCTATCACATAAAAAAAAATATATATTTACAAATAAAGTTTATTCAATGCACGGGCGAACCCTGCTCTTACAGATTGAATATTAAGACATCAAAGTCATTTTACGACATAATATCATTAGAAAGTTGATAAGGCTATTAAATTAAAGTTTATATTACAAAGATCTAGAAAATTGCCTTTTGCGGTCGGAGACAACTAGACAAGTCGAGGAAATTGCATTAAGTAGATAAGTATAGTTACTATGATTACAACTCAGTACAAGCAGCTACGTATAGATAGATAGTGAACGCTGCCTTTGGTCCAGGGGTTGCGGGTTCGATCCCCGCACAGTACAAACATTTGTGTGCATGAACATGTCTGTTTGTATTGGTCTGGGTGTTTCCTATGTATTATAAGTATGTTTTTACAAAAAAAAAGTATTATATGTATAGGTATATTTGTAATCCCACTGTTGATTCTGATGTCCGTAACACAGGTGCTTGAGCTACCTAACTCGGAGTCAGATCATGTGTATGTGATGTTGTGAAAAATATTCTTTATTGCATAAAAACAAAATATAAGTATGATACAACAACAACAGACAATACAATAAGGCGGTCTTATCGCTTGTAGCGATTTCTTTCAGACAACCTTTGGGTAGAGGATAATGTATTCGTAATAGGAAGGCAGTGCAAAGCAGTTTAACAAATTAAAATTTATGGTATTTATGTTCAAAATGAACTTTTCCAAACACGCAATTGCGTCAGTACCGCATTTTTTTCATAAGTTAATTATTAATATTTTATTACTAGCTAATAACAAAAAATACTACAGTCAATTTGGGTAACTTTGAATTGCCTTGTAACTATGAATGAAACTGGTTTAAAGATTTTTTATTTTATTCCTTGGAATTTCTATACAATTTATAACGGTATCTAAAGGTCGATCCATTCAACGTAGATACCGTTTTAAATTGTATAGGAATTCCAAGAATAAAATAAAAAATCTTTAAACCAGTTTCATTCAAAGTTACAAGGTAATTCAAAGTTACCCAAATTGACTGTAACTAAAACGAACTATAAATTAATTTGACTAAAACAAAATTTCATAATGAATGAAATACTGTATCGTCTATCTAGAGTCTTTCCCCCTTATTACAAATCGTGAACAAGTATAGTCCCGGAACAAAACTCGTGCTAGCCCGTTTTAACATTGCGTGTTGGAACGGGATGACATGCACTTTAGTACGGTACATAACTTTAGATCGTGCTTTGTAATAAGGTGGTTTGTGTTCAGTAGGTATACTGGGATAATTTAATGCCATTTTATGCCGTCTATAGTAGCTACTGTCTGTCTAATGGTACTGTCAGCCACACATCAATGTGTACAAACCTGTCAAATCGTAAAAACGTGTGGCTTGACATCGTAAGCCGTGTGGTCCCCGGCAGAGTAGAATAGGCCACCCTCACTCTTACCGAGGTGTCGTAAAAGGCGACTAAGGTAAAGCTGCTGGCATGATCATCAGCACCCAGAGAAGGAAAACTCTGCATTTATATCAAAACCCTCGCCAACCCGTCTGCCAAGCGTGGTGAGTATGGCAATCACCCCTCATGTGATTGAGGGAGGCCCGTGCCCCAGCAGTGGGGACTTAAATGGGCTGATGATGATGACATCGTAAAGGATGACGCATGCTAATCAACTGACCAATAGTGATGCAGAAGACCGTGCGAAGTGGAGGAGTGGAAATGGGAATGCGGACCCCGGAGTACGAAGCGACAGCTCAGGACGCAGCCGGGACAAAACGCTAAAATGATGATGATACTTTTGTTTTATAGTGACACAGTATATTGGCGCTCCTCAGCCTAATGGTAAGCATGAGAAGAGCCCAAGTTGCAATTACAACAGAAGCGATGTCAAGGCATCACCTCCGTTGGCACCGCCATATTGGCCCGCGATTTTGCTTCTTCACGAAGCGTGAAGAAGCATCTCGCGTTTGAAGGAATCCATATTGTAGGAAAGGGGAAATACATGCGCCGGCAACGAGTTCCATTTCCTGATGTTGCGGCAGAAATAAGAACTGCCAATTTTTTTAGTCCGTGATGGGATGTTTTCGACTGTGAAAGGTGACAGCGTTGTCCGGCGCGTGTAGTTCTGTGACGGATAGGGCAAGTGGGATGTGGGAGAAAAGCTCTTCACATTAATGTCAAAAAGTCAAACACCACATCAACACACAATATCAATTGAGGAAATTTGACAGTTCGTGGTAACCTGATACACATCACATCCACACAGCTGTCTGTACAGATGGTTGGACGGGAATGAAACTACATACCATAGCTCCAAAGCAATTAAAATTATTGCTTAACAAAACCCGAACATTACTTAACGCTTATCAGTTCCACTCCTCATCTTAACCCGTAAACGCCATAACATCCGTGCCAGGCTACCAGCTAAACCAACACGGTTATGCTAATGTATATGTTGTGTTTATGTGGTAATCTAACGCGTTAGCTTTTTATGTTATGCAATAGATACTATGGTTATGACTGTACGGAGTTGATATTGAGAAATTGTCGCTGTAATCGTGTGAAGAAAAGCTTAGTTCAAACTATAAAAAATATTTTTAGGTTGGTATTTCGAACCAGAGGTCCTAATTTCAAGCAGACGTTACGACCGAATCGGAGTTTCCCCTCTCTTTCACACACGCTGTGTGTTTCCTTGGTTTGGATGCGACAGGTAGGTACTTACCTATATTCTCGTTCGTTACGGGGCGGCTTTAAATTAAGCCACCTGATTATCTACTTGACAAAATACACTTTTTTAACACAGCTCTACCATTCATCGCCTGTAATGATGGTGGGTTAGCGATCCCATAAATAGGCATGCCTCATTGGCGCAGTGGTTAGTGAATATCAATTTAAAGCAACGGCTGCACTTGGGGTCCCGGGTTCGATCCTCAGGTCCGGCCAAAATTTGTACCTGAGTTTTTATAATAAGAAATTAGCACGCTAAGCCGTTGGTCCTGCGCCCGATTCCTCTCCGATCGTCACACTGGTGTCCCATCGGATTATGAGGGCAAGGGAATAGAGAGAGCGCTTGTGTTTGCGCATAGACTTGAGCACTATAATAAATCCTGCGTAAGTGGCTGATCGTTGAAATTGGCTGCCTTAGCCGAAATCGGTTGGAGGATATTATTTATTATGCAACCGAGAATGACACGGTAAGATTATTCTTAGCACGTCATTCCCAGTTGCATTGAAAGTGTCGCTCCGGAGCATGATTGACATTACAAAATTCAAATCATGATCTAGGTACCTATTGGTAGGTTATTACAATGAAGATGATCTCTGAAGGACCGCATCAGAAATGATGTAATCCGACAGAGAACCAGAGTCACCGACATAGCCCACCGAATTAGCAAACTGAAGTGGCAGTGGGCTGGTCATATTAGCCGCAGAACTGATAGCCGTTGGAGCCGTAAAGTCCTTGAGTGGAGACCGCGACTCGTGAGTAGTGTAGGACGCCCTGCGACATGATGAGATGATGACATTCGTAGGCTGGCTAGTGTGGGCTGGATGAGAGTGGCCGAAAATCGGGAGCAGTGGCGTGCATTAGGGGGGACCTATGTCCAGCAGTGGACGAGTGTGGGTTGCTAATGATGATGATGAATTACAATGAAATGACTGCCGTCTGAGCTTCCATTTTTATTTCATTTCATTTATTCATTTGTTTAAAGCAACAAGATACATCAAAGAATATTTCATTGGCCCATATAATAAATACCTTACAGTCTAACATACATACATTCACAATTACCTATTTAAAAAAAATCACATTAATTTTACGTGCGGTAGGTCAGCTGGTAGCCGTCCTCAAAACTTTCGAAAGACGACTCCCTGCGGCCAGAAGTCCTCCTTAATAAAGATCGCTAGGGAGTGGATCGGCATTCTCACCATAAATGAGCTGAAGTTCACTTTGTGTAGGGTCACAAACCTGTTTGCAACCTTTAGACAGGGGAACAAGACTGTTTACACGTTCTGAATCATTATCCAAAAACTTCTATAATCTTTAAGTTTCACGATGTTTTCCGGTAGAAATACACACATAGAAAGCAAAAATACTTATAAAAAGTAATATTTACATTTTATTTAGTACCTGCTACTACTTTTGAAGCTGACTGTACCATTGCAATCTAAATGGACGGAAGAGCTCCCATCCTTATGGGCCAAAGTAATAGAATGCTGATACTGATACCATTACAGAGATACGGTGCATGGGCCATTGTGGAACATGCTCCGTTGGGCTCGGATCGCCACTCATTCATAATCTCTAGGTTATTATCAAATGCACCGTGTTTTTTAAGGTGATGGGTAGGGCACAGTAGCGACGCCAATTGATGTAAATTGTTAGCAACTCAACCGGATATCTTTTTAACAATTACGAAGCTGCAGCCTCACGGAAAACACCTTACTACCTTTATACTTAACCTTTGGGTCTGCTTTTGTACTCGAAATTTGGATTACGCGGCCACTTATGGCGGTAATCCAAATTTCGAGAGCGAAAATAGATCAAATAGTAGTGCACAATTATCAAATAAATAGTATAAATGTTTGCTTAGAGACTCCCGCTCCGAATAGATCCGGTTTAGTAGCTTGGTGTCGCTAGTTAGGGTTACCCGTCGCCTTAAGGTGACGGGTAGGGCACACTAGCGACGCCAATCGATTTTAATTTTTAGCTATTAAACCTGATCTATATTAAACAAATTCGGGACTACAATCTCTCGGCGAACACTTGTACTATTTATTAAATAACCATGCACAAAATATGTTGGGTTCATTTTTGTATGCGAAAAATTTATTCACGCCAAAAGTGGTTGCTTTTGGCGTGAATACATTTTTCGCATACAAAAATGAACCCAACATTTCTTCATGGTTATTTAATAAATAGTATAAGTGTTTGCCTAATGAACCGTTTATTATTGTGCGGCTTTAAATTAATCCACCTGGTGAATGTCGCGGGAATCCCTTGGATGCAGGTGGCACAGGACCAATTTGTATGGAGAACTTTGGGAGTGGTCTACGTCAGCAGTTGGCTTGGCTGACATTGGTGATGGTGATGATGATGTTGATGAAATACCCCCTTACAGATACAACGCAAGGCATTCTTCATAGATGCCTAAAAAACCAAAAGCTTTTAGACTAGCAAACGTTATTTTAGCTTTCTAGCAACCCAACACCATTACTTATGTGAAATGCCGTGTTTACACGTGGTCTCCGAGAAACGCCACATACAATAGACGAGCCGCAGATAAACAAACAGACAGACGGACGAACGCTAATCCGACCTTTGTTTGATTGGCCGGTTTTTTACTGCACGCATCGTGTTGCGGTCAAGTGTTTTTTTTTTAAATTGCTCTATCATGGCTGATCTTCATAAAGAGTAGGTACAGAAATCCACACATTAGGTTACTATAATCTGTCGAAAACCCTTAAAAGTGTTTGACATTAAGGTGAGAATCGACTAAAGAATTCTTATCAGTTTTGTATACGTTAATATGTGGCTGTACATACCTAAGTAAGTATCCGATAACACCGATTATACCGTGGGAGAGCCACGCTTCGAATGAAAGGTCCGGCTCGACCGGAGTGATACCACGGTCTCACAGAAAACCGGCGTGAAGCAGCACTGTGCTATGTGTCGCTGCGTGAATGAGAGTACCGGAGGCCCAATCCGGGGGGAAGGCGGGTTTAAAGGTTGGCAGCGCACTTGTGACACTCACTGGTGTCACGGGTGTCCATGGCCGTCGGCAATCGCTTACCATAAGGTGATCCGTCTGCTCGTGTGCCACCTATCATATAAAAGAAACAAAAAAAACTAAAGTACTGAAAGATCTTCAAATACAAATACACAATTATTCATTTGTGATACACAGGTATAAAAGATGTAGTTACACTCTGATCTACCTTCTGGCGTACAAATATACAATAATATAAACATTATTCAAGCAAACAATACTAATTAATTTCATCCATGATTGTCATATCCTTAATTAAATTTAATGCCAATTGTAAAAGAAAGTGATTGTGCACTGTAATGTCATTAATTGTTTTTAGTGTCAAATAATTCCTGGATTGAATAGTAAGCCTTATCTGTAAGATATTCGAATAACATGTTTTTGAAGATCATGAGCTCCTTACATCTCCTTATTTCTCCCGGCAAGGCATTAAATATTCTTGTGGACATTCCAAAAATGCTACCTCTAACTTGTCTTGTTCTAGTTATACAAGGTTGGTTTAGGTATACAGTATCACACCGTCGAGCGCTTAGAACACAAGGATATCATCGTCAGCCCATTTAAGTCCCCACTGCTGGGGCACGGGCCTCCCTCAATCACATGAGGGGTAATTGCCATACTCACCACGCTTGGCAGACGAGTTGGCGAGAGTTTTGATATAAATGCAGAGTTTTCCTTCTCTGGGTGCTGATGATCATGCCAGCAGCTTAACCTTAGTCGCCTTTTACGACACCTCGGTAAGAGTGAGGGTGGCCTATTCTACTCTGCCGGGGACCACACGGCAACAGCAGCAGAACACAAGGATATAAGTCCGGGTTATGTCTAACATACAATGCAACTTCAAATATGTACAGTAAAGGCAATGTTAACAGCTTTAATTTCCTGAAAAACGGTTTGCAGCTTTCCCTTCTCTTTAACTTGCAAATTGCCCTAATGCATTTTTTTTGAGCAATTAGTAAACGTCCAAAGTTCACTGCATTACCGCAGAATACAATACCATACCTCAATCAAGAACCCCCATAACCATGGTATGCCTCTATAACCGCTTTTTGGTTTACAATCTTGCTAATTTGCCTTAATATGCATAAGAAAACTGTAGAAGTTTAGCAATTAAAAATTCTAGATGCGATTTCAAGTCACTGTCGATATAAATCCCTAAAAATTTCGTGCACTTAGTTTCACATATTTCGGTTCCTTGGAATTTCAATTTTGATATTTCTTGTGACAAAAAAACAAATTTGAAATGAAATTTAAACAGAGACATCTGTTTAAATTTCATCAAATTAGTTTTTTGTACATTTAAGTGTACATGATTTTGTTGCAACCATTGCGTTACAGCTTTGAGGATCATCTCTATTTCCGTTTCATTGTAACATACGATAGTACAGTCATCTGCATACAATACCTACCATTTTATTAATGATTGCCTTTGGTAAATCATTAATGTAAATAAGGAATAGGCGTGGCCCAAGGACCGAACCTTGTGGGACTCCTTGTTTCACTGTCCTTTCAGTGGAACGAAAGATCTTTTCTGTTTTTGTTTTGTACTGTATCATAGTATTGTGTTACTTGTTTCCTGTCAGAAAGACTCACGTACAACTTAAAACCCAGTTAAGTACTCTCATTTAATTTTTGATTTGATCATTATAAAGCTTAGTAAGTTAAAGTGAACTGAACTAAAAAATGATACCTAGTTACTTAAGAAATAGTTAAGTAACTAGGTATCTTTGTCATCATCAAATAATAATTTGAAATGACCACGCTACGATACTGCTACTGAAAAACTCAGGGTAATCTTTAGTAAAGTTAAAAGTCATCAGCTGCTCCTATCATTTTGCTACAATTGGTTATTTCGTAAAAATCCCAAATATACTGTCTACCTGCCGCGTACCCATGTGTATTATAATTAGACGAACAAACAAACTCACGGAAATACAAACATTGAGCGCGTTCTTGTTCCAGTCACAACTGGTTAATCCTCGGCTGCTTCTACCATGAACTGACTGGCTAGGGGCTGGCTGTTTTTATCTCCCTGGTGAAATGCCGCCGGCCCCAGATGTGGATGGGCCGACTCCCTTAAGCATAAGCATACCTGACGCTTGGGGCGGACGGGTTATGTAGGGATCTCCTCTGGCCGTGACCTGAGATATACCCACTTAAACACAACCCACAGGGGTGCTCCCTTATACGCCTGAGTGGTGTGCTTCACACATGAGAACCGACTAAAGAGCCTCATCTTCCCCCAGGCGGAGGCCCGCCTTCAAAGTGGGCCCGACACTACTCCCCCCGGAGGGGCTGGGGGGAGGGAAGGGGACAGCCGGGAGCACCAAGCCATCCCCACTAGGCTGCAGAAGGGGCCTGTCCAATTTCCACGGGCGTATTTACCAATAGTGCAGAGGGTGCGGTGCACCCGGGCGCGCCGGAAGTTAGAGGGCGTCGAGAGCCCCTCGCTACACATAGAGCCTCCACTGTAACGCTCCGCAAGGAGCGGGCGCGATCTGATCGTTCTTCTCAACTTTGCGTGTGATTCCCAGTTGCGTCCAAGCCCGGGGTACGCTTGGACAAACAGTAGTTGAACATGTTGTACCTAAGTATTCCATTATGTTCGCGCATTTTTAAACAAGAGGGCACCAGGTCATTTATTGTACCCGGGCGCTTCTTGGGCTAGAGCTGCCCCTGACAATACCGGTGTCGATGCCCCCGGCCCAACTGCCGCGGTGGAGTGGAGTGCAAGAGTCCCACTGACACTGCAATATCCGCGCACATCTCCCACGATTCGGCCAGTATAACCATAGTGTTGGTATGGCCATGGGAGGTGGTGAGTTGGCCTCCCCTACGGAGAGGAGGAAGACGAACATCTGTTCCTCGTTTCCTTCATGGTATCTTTGGTCTGGCCCAAAGGCGCATTTAATAGTGACCATGCTGATCATCATCATCTTAGCATTTTGTCGCAGATGCGTCCAAAGCTGTCACTCTGGAGCCCGCGGGTACGTTGGACCCTCCCTCACGCAGTAACACAGCACGGGGCTGCTTCACGCCGGTTTTCTGTGAGGCCATGGTATCACTCCGGTCGAGCCGGCCCATTTATACCTAATCACAATGAAGCGACTGTCGTTTGACCTTAGCAACCCTTTTACAGGGGAATCATACTAATGAATCATTTTACACGTTTCAGAAACTATCCGAAACATGCAGGTTTCCTCACGATGAATTCCCTCACCGCCGAGCAAATGGTATGAATACGCATAAAATTTGAAAAATGTGCATGCTTAAATTCGAACCACACGAAAGGCGCGTTCCGAACCACTGAGCTACCATTGTTATTAGGAGTTTCCTAACATAATTAATGTCACTCCAAACCAATATTCCGGTCATGGCGGCCAATCTCAGCGATCAGCCATTGACGCAAGACGTATAGTACACAAGTATTTGCGCAGACACAAGTGCATTTCGGGTACCCTAATATAATTAACTAAGCCGGCGATATGTTACCCCTGCAATTCAAATATTCCTCAAAATAAATAAACAACATAGCTTGTACGTACCACATGCCGTGGGTGTTTAATTTCTACACAGCCATCTGTCCACCAGAGCAGGCTTTAAGTAGGTATGGCGTAGGGACCAGGGGCCTTAGCGAGAGCCGGATGTTACGACCAAATTCCCTCGAGGTTATCTCCTCCCTTTTACACGCGGGTTTGTGTTGTGTGTATTTCTCCTTTGATTTTTTCGAATCTGATAGGTGGCAGACGAGCACTTACTATGCCAACGAGGCACTCATGTTAACAAATGAGACACTAAAAGCTTGAAAATTAAACACGAACTAAAATAAAGTGTAAAATAATATTTTTAACACTTTAAACACTTCAAATAACATTTTATAACAGTACACTGGAGAAAAGATGTTACGGAAGTCGGCGCCCAATACTATCCTGTAATTTAATACAACATTCAATTATTCAATAGGGATTAGGCGCCGACTGTGTCCCCCCCTCTTACCATAAAAACGAACAAGAAAAATTGGTTTGACTAGATCTAGTAAGTCGTTTTTTTAATACGTTTTAAACCGTAAACCGCAATTTACCTTCCATATATCTTACTTGCTGCTACGGAACCCTTCATGGGCGAGTCCAACTCGCACTTGGCCGGTTTTTGTCCACTTTATTCGCCCATTGCACAACAACTAGACAAACTTAGTGCCAAAGTACCATAAAACTGTTATCATTTTAAACCGCTTTTAACTTTATAATCCCCTCATTAATACTAATCCCAAAATTCTCTTTTATCTCCCAGCTTGTTATAAATTAACGCTTATAGTCTATGGTTGGCTAACAGGACGTTTATTTGGCGTTGTCTTTGGCCACACACGATGGGTGTTGTAAAAAGTAAACAGTTTGTTTTTTGTTGAGGAATCAGACAAGAATTTCTAGATGGATCTTTCTTTGACCCCGATCCTTTGATCCCCTACTTGTTAAAAAGTAGGGGATCAAAAGATCGGGTACCCTGACTAGCGACACCGATCGATTTAATTTGTTAGCTACTAAACCGGATCTATTTTAATCGATTTCAGTCCTTCAGTCTCAAGGCAAACATTTATGCTATTTATTGAATAATTGTGCACTACTTTTTGATCTGTTTTTGCACTCGATTGTATTAACGCCAAAAGTGGCCGTTTTTGGCGGTAATTCAATTCAAATTTCGAGAACAAAAGCCGGCCAAAACGTTAAGTGTAAGTATTAAATAAATAGCTTACGAACTTTTTAAGAGGCTCGAGATTCGAAATTATTAAAAAATACCTTTTTTTTTATGTGAAATCTGTATAGTCGCTAACAATCTAAATCAAAGGAGAATGTTAATAGGTATACATACAACATTGCATAAAACTGTGGTCCCAGTAATATATACACATAAATACACAAGTTGGGAGCGTCTCGGTAAGCGTAGTGTAGGACGCCCTGCGACAAGATGGGATGATGACATTCGAAGCCTGGCTGGTGTGGGCTGGATGAGAGTGGCCGAAAATCGGGAGCAGTGGCGTGCATTAGGGGAGACCTATGTCCAGCAGTGGACGAGTGTGGGTTGCTGATGATGATGATGATGATGACACAAGTTTTTGTTTCATCAAAAAATACCAAGTATTGATGAAATTATAGAAAATTAAAATTTTGCAGGCACGCGCAAGTATTGTGACGTCACCGTAAAACATTTTTTTATTTAAATTATGTACCTATCTCGGAAAATACACGATGTATCGTAATATTATTTTCAGTCATGTTTTTTTATTTTCAACCAAGTTGATGCGGGTGATGTATTGGGGAAGTACTGGGACGGCGATGACGTCACTTTACAACCCGTGTATTTTATAATCAAATATCTCGAAAACTACACGACGAAACGTAGATTTTTTTTCATTCATATTTTTTAATTTCAACGGAGTATAAAGGAGAGCTAAACAATAAAATTTGTGAACATTCTCCATTGTCGTCACCTTAACTGCATAATACCTAATAGCGGCTCGTCCTTACTTTATTTCGGGGTGTAGATTGTGTTACTGTATTATGGATATAGGTGCCTATTAGTTCCAAACTTTACCAACAGAAGGCGCTGAGTATCAATTACCTACATCGCGCTAGTGTTTTGACAAATAGCTCCTTTTTGGTACTATTTGTCAATACGGTCCGCACCACCAATGAAGTACCGTGAAAAGCGCGCTTGGGTTGCCATTAACATTCAAATTTAAACTTTATGTTTATAGGCACAAGGAAACTCAAATTTTAAGTCCGCGGGACATTTTTCGTGACGCGGACGTCATAGTTTCGGTATTCTATTATGTGTTCGTAATTACTTAGATAATGTTTAAAAAAATCTTATGTCGTAAATATCAAACTGTGTGAATGCTTCAACAACAATGGGTGGGTCCATTTGTCGTTAACCATAAAAGGACGATTACAATTAAAGCTTTAATATGTTGTCTTCAATCACGTAGATACGATCTTGACTCACGCGCTGGGACCACCAAAGACCATAGCCGATACCCGATAGCAACGAAACAATATACCAACTTAGATAAAGTTAGGTAAGTAAGTAGGCAACTTTATTTTTTTTTTAGCAATTTCTTTGTAATTTTTCTTAAGTAAATAATGCACTTCTTAAATAAAATCCTCGACACAACATTCTGATTCGGTGGAAAAATTCGTCGGCTTCTTCGGTAGCTCAGTGCGTTCAGAGCATTTCTCCTCCCGGTTCAAGAAATGGTCTCGATAGATTGCAGCGACGGGCTAGAAATGGTCTCGATAGATTGCAGCGACGGGCTAGAAATGGTCTCGATAGATTGCAGCGACGGTCTAAAAATGCTCTCGATAGATTGCAGCGACGGGCTAGAAATGGTCTCGATAGATTGCAGCGACGGGCTTGAAATTATCTCGATAAATTGCAGCGACGGGCTAAAAATGGTCTCGATAGATTGCAGCGACGGGCTAGAAATGTCTTGTATTAGTCGACCCGTTTGGAAACGTGGTAGTGAACGCTGCCTTTGATCCAAGGGTTGCGGGTTCGATCCCCACACAGTACGATATATGTGTGCATGAACATGTATGTTTGTATTGGTCTGGGTGTTTTATATGTATTATAAGTGTATATGAACAACAAGTGAAATATTTATTTTAAAAAAATGGTCTAGATAGATTACAGCGACGGGCTGAACATATATAGGTGTCGAAGAGGTCACCAATAACCTTGAACCTCTTCGACTACGTAGAGACATCGTCTTTTACCGTCTATATCACGGTGAGTGCTCAGAAGAGCTTTTCTCCCTTATTTCACCTGCCCTTTTCCGTCACAGAACAGCGCCGGACAACGCTGTCACCGCTTCACAGTGGAAAACATTCCATCACGGGCTAAAAAAGTTGGTAGTTCCTATTTCTGCCGCACCATTATCGTTGCCGGCACATGTAGTTCTTCATACAATATGGATCCACACCTTCAAACGAAGCATGAAGAAGCATCTCGCTGGCCAGTATGGCAGTCCCAACGGAGGTGATGCATTGCTTGACCTCGCTTCCGTTGCAAACCTGAACATCATTTTTAAAGACCTATACATAGATACCGCACACATATCGGTTTGATGAAAAAAAATGAGTTTCAGTTCTACTTTATGGGGACCCCAAAAAAATTTTTTTTTTCCTATTATTGCTCACAAAATACATCTATTTACTAAGTTTCAATATTATAGTTCTTATAGTTTCGGAAAAAAGTGGCTGTGACTTACGGACTGGACGGACAGACAGACAGACATGACGAATCTATAAGGGTTTGGTTTTTTGCCATTTGGCTACGGAACCCTAAAGGTCGAGCAGTCCCATCATAATGATATGTTGAGGATTTTTAAGTGCACTGTTTACTCCGTTTTTTTTTAATTTAATTTGTTGCAGTCGAGCAGATGTATGACCTAATTACAAGTGCGCTGCCAACATTTTAAGCCCCTTTTTCTTCCCAAATTGGGCCACTGTAACCTCACTTACTCCGGGAAACATAGCGACATCAAATAAATAAATAAATAAATATTTCACAACATCACATACATTGATCTGACTCCGAGATAGGTAGCTCAAGTGTGTTACGGATATCAGAATCAACAGCGGAATTACAAATATATACATATAATACTTTTCTTTTGTAAATACATACTTATGATACATACAAACACCCAGACCAATACAAACAGACATGTTCATACACACAAATGTTTGTACTGTGCGGGGATCGAACCCGCAACCCTTGGACCAAAGGCAGCGTTCACTACCACTGTTCCAAACGAGTCGTCAAGATCGGTTTTCTGTGAGGTTGTACTAGCTCTCCAGTCGAATCAGCTCATTTATGCAAAAACGTAGCTGTCTCGCGGGCAATAGCACTATGGAAAAGTATAATGGGTAACGCGTAATGTGGTAAGGAACAATAGGTGATTGTGCATTTGCAATGTTACCTGAGACGTTGGAACTCGGCATAAAAAGAGAAATAATACTTATTAAGTACTTAGTTACACAATTCAGAGAACATAATACAAGTTCAATGGAAAAGGATTGGTTTCATCACCATAAGTCAAGGGCGGATCCAACTTTGGCGCCTAAATTTCATTCATCTAATTAGTCACAAAAATTGATATCGTTGTAGGTGTACCTAAAACGAGAGATCAAATTATAGATACGTTCGTTCCGTCAAAAAACTGGCCAAGTGCGAGTCGGACTCGCCCACGAAGGGTTCCGTTTACGGTTTAAACCGTTCTATTAAAAAAAAACTAAGGCCGGCAACACATTAGCGATCTCTCTGATTTCGCAGATGTTCATGGGCGGCGATGATTACTTTCCATCAGGTGACTCGCTTGCTCGTTTGTCCGCCTCTAGCATAAAAAAAAAAAAAAAAAAAAACTTACTAGATCTAGTTCCAACCAATTTTCGGTGTTAGTTTTCATGGTAATATGTTTTTTAATCGTTCGGTCGTATATTTTTTTTAGTTAAATATTTTTTTATTATAGATATTGGAGGGGGGGGGGGGGACACATTTTACCACTTTGGGAGCGTCTTTCGCGCAAAGTATTAAGTTAAGAAAAAAATAATACTTGAACCTAGAATTTTTAAAGACCTATCCACCCCACACCTATGGATACCCCACACTTATGGGTGAGATGAAAAAAAAATAGAGTTTCAAATATATCACCCCAAAAATGTTTTTCCTATTTTTCCGTTTTTTGTCATTTGGCTACGGAACCCTAAAAAAAGTATTAAATAGGTACCTATATCAAATTGATTCAATATTTATATTTGAAGTATGTAGGTACTACTTATAAATAAAATCCCCCTGCGCTGGGTAGGTACTCCAGGACTAAGACTAAGGGGGGTCATGTCACCGCCATTGCTTAAGATTTGGTGCATTTATTAATTTAAGTGACCTCATATTCATAAGTAGGAGCCTTACATCAGGAGCCCAATTCTCGTGCTTGTGATATTTTGAGAACATGGCGGATATCACCTGAAAACCATACAAAACAACTGTGTTTTGGTGATATATGTCGTATGAAAATAAATATGACCACGAGCACGAGAATTGGGCTCCAGATTACCTACTACAATCTGTCGAAATTCCTTAATTGAAATTTAACAGATCGAGTTAGACACAAAGGTGAGAATCGAATGAAGAAATTTGACAGTTTTGTACACTTTGATGTGTGTACGTCCTCGCCAACCCGTCTGCCAAGCGTGGTGAGTATGGCAATTACCCCTCATGTGATTGAGGGAGGCCCGTGCCCCAGCAGTGGGGACTTAAATGGGTTGATGATGATGTGTGTACGTACAGCATCTCAATACATTAACCTTATTCCGTAGTTGGCGTGAGCGTTATCAGACAACAGAAATCTTGGGCATGGCCCAACCAGTATACCCCAAGGTCCGAAGATGTCCAAAGCGTTTCTCGGCTTTGGAATAGTTGCCTACGCCCAATAGAGCAACCCTGCACAACTCCTCGCATTACCACAAAATAAATATAACTATTTAAATTAGGGGCAGAAAGGTCCTCGAGTGGAGGCCGCGTATAGGAGGTCGAAGCTGTGGCAGGCTTCCCACAAGGTGGACCGACGATCTGGTGAAGGTCCCGGGAATCCCTTGGATGCGGGCGGCACAGGACCGAACTTTGCAGAGATCATTGGGGGTGGCCTATATCCAGCAGTGGACGTTTATTGGCTGATATGATGATTGATTTGTTTATTTTTTAGGATAGCTAACAGCTTGAACATGAAAAAAACACAATAACAAAATTATCAAAGAGCTATTTACAAGTTACCACATGATGTTGTAATATACTTTTTATTTTGTGGCATTACTTACTTTGCTACGAATATGTATGTGCATTTACGTAGTTACGTTTGACCCCAGAACCGAATCAGTTTCTTAGACAATAAAGTTCTCGTGACTATTTAAATATTACACATTACTTTACCCCACTTGTAGCTGACATTTCGGTAACACTTAGATATTTGTGCCGCAAGAGATCATTTTGATTTTAATAGATTGTAACGAGTTCTAGAGTGGAGACCGCATCTTGGCAAATGTAATGTAGGGCGCCCTCTGGCTATGTAGGTGGAGGGACGATCTGCGCAGGATGGCTGGCAAGAGCTGGACGCGAGAAGCCGTGGATAGATCACGGTGGCGAACAATTGGAGAGGCCTACGTCCAGCAGTGGACTGCGATAGGCTGATGATGATGATGATGAATAGATTGTACGGCATGTACTTAGGTAGGTACAGACATATCAGGCTACTACGATTGATATTGAACCAAACGTGTTTGACATAAGGTTTGTCATAAAGGTGAGAGTCGACTGAAGAAGACGGTTTTGTATCGGTACTTCGCTGTGTACGTTGCTGTACGTAGGTTTTTTTTTTCATTTGAGAGGTAGCAGACGAGCAGACCGATCACCTGATGGTAAGCAATTCCGCCGCCCATGGACACCTGCAACACCAGTGGGTCACAAATGCGCTGCCAACCTTTTCCCCTTCCTCCCCTTTGGGCCTCCGGTAACCTCACGCACACGGCGAGACACAGCGCAGGCGCTGCTTTACGCCGGTCTTCTGTGAGGCAGTGGTATCACTCCGGTCGAGCCGGCCCATTCATGCCTAAGCGTGGCTCTCCCACATTTAAAACAGGTTGTACTTACTCTTCTTTTCCTAAAATCAGAACAAAGTAAGGTACAGACTGAGCTTTAAAAATCAGAACAAAGTAAGGTACAGACTGAGCCGACCGAGATCTAGCGGTGATCTTGAGTGCGCAAAAATCATTTTTAGGGTCGAGTTCATAAAAATCTAGATAACTGACAGTTACGAAAACGGGCAGTAATAGTTAAGTCAAACATTAACCAGCCGTATCTACTGTTCACCACATAATTTGGATACCGAGTTAACGTAACTGAAACTACCTCCTTTCGTGCAATGGTAACCGCTGCCTTTTTGTGGTGAACATGAATAACCATCACTCCGCACTTAAAGCACAGTAAACGGGAGATTACCGTTGCTTGAAATCTTGGTGAACTTCGCCCTTAGTAAGTATAAGGTGAAATATTTTACAAGTAACCTACTTAAATTAAAGTATTTAAAAGTGAGATAGGTAGGATTACGAGTAAAGTGTCATATTTTACAAGTGCGCAAACCATAGGTGCAAACTAATGCCCAGTGCTATACTTACGCGCCACGGCCTGTACGCGCACGTCTGACAAATGCGCCGCGAATGTGTGAAGTTTGTGCGCCACCCGCGGGTAGTCCGCGCACAAACTTTGCGTCGTAGGTAGGTACATACGCGATCTGCGCACTAGCGCCACATGAATATGTGTAACTGTAAAAATCCTCTTTCGTATCGAAATTCACTCGCTTACATGAAGCCTTGCATGAAGCGCAAACTGTTGCAATAACTGCATGCGTGCAGCTCAAGTAGAACTGTACACATTCGCATTCGTCCCTTACAGACATTTTGCATTGATGTGTTGTGTGTGTTAAACACATGGAACTAAAAACGGATAAACATTCAAAATAGTATCACTTCATTCTATGCAGGTAGTTTATTTTTAGGTTTTTCTTAGGTGGAAAGGTGATAACTGCAATGTATGATTTTTACAAATCGAGCAAGACTACTAACACTGTTTCTGAACTAAAATAGTTATGTCAAATCTGACATCATTACAATATTTTGACAGCAAACGTCAACAATATATAGGGATGCCGATTCTTTCCGAAAAAGATCGATTTTAAAATCGATTTCAGTCGTATTAAATCTATTCACAAAAAATCGTCGGTGCGCCTGCAGAATCTTATATGTGCAAAATACCAACTTTTCAGGGCGTACAAAAAACTGTTTTTTTCATCAAGCAGCGATACTACAAATACAATAAATATTTTAATGTAAGATATAAGCATAACAAATCATATGATCTGACAATCGTTGTCCAAAAGTAAAACCACTTGCCACCAGATTTTTTTTTGTCAATTTTGTGCACATATCAGGTTTTGTTTGTATTGAACTGATCCTTCTAAATCTAGTATGTGAGGCCTGTGTTACATAACCGGTTCATTAATGGTAGGGATCCTGCTTCAATCTCAGGCATGTGCATATAAAAAAATTAAAATAAGAACAATGAAATGAGTTATTAGTCATTTTAAATGTAAAATAAGTACTGAACTATTAGAGCAACTATTATTACCTAGGCAGGCAGGTAGATAAACTTTATTCATGGTATTAAACTTTAACTTTATAAATGAAAAATATAATCATCTGTATAATAATATATCTTTCCTAAAAGTATTGTATATCATTGAGTAGGTTAGGTTAGGTTAGGTTAGGTTAGGTTAGGTATATACATAATATTAGTATAATTTTCAGTAAACAATTCATCATCATCATCAGCTCATCTAAGTCCCCACTGCTCCCCAGCAGTGGGGACTTAGATGGATAGAAATTATGCAAACCATGCTATCATCATCATCATCAGCCCATTTAAGTCCCCAATGCTGGGGCACGGGCCTCCCTCAATCACATGAGGGGTAATTGCCATACTCACCACGCTTGGCAGACGGGTTGGCGAGGGTCTTGATATAAATGCAGAGTTTTCCTTCTCTGGGTGCTGATGATCATGCCAGCAGCTTTACCTTAGTCGCCTTTTACGACACCTCGGTAAGAGTGAGGGTGGCCTATTCTACTCTGCCGGGAACCACACGGTCAAATACAGTAAACAATTATCAAAACGTTATTAAGTTCTATATTGCTTCGTTACCTTTGTAGGTATTGTATTAGCACAGATATATATAAACTAAAATTAATATTATAAAAATAGAAATTACTAAGGCCCGAGATCAGGTGTCATATAATAGGAAGTTACTTAATCTAAGTAAACATTTCAAAAACAAAACACTTAACATTCTAAATCTTTTAAAGAAAATATCAAAAATATTTTAATGCTTAAGTACAACATTCTAAACATACTTGGCAAATTCAGTCTTTGATTATCTTATAACTTATAATTAGCAATCAGAATCCTTTATACTGAGATCAATAATGTTGATTTTGAGAAGGAGATTTGTATTTAAAACTTAAAACCATATTATAGATGATAAATCAGATTTGGGACTATTTTTAGTTTAAGTTTGTTGTCTAGAATGGAACGGAAAATAATAAAATTAAATAACAGAAACTTTGCCAATGGAAAAAAAATCAATTTCAAAAGTAGTTATGAAAGTAATTATTGATTCAGATTATCATAAAATAGATGATTATCTTCGTGCACAAATCTCTTGAGTGATTGTAAGCTTCAATATTTCGATGACTAAATTTTTCTTTGGGACTTTTTAAGACTGCTTTATTTGAAAGCAACCGCTGGGGCAACTTACTCCAATCTTCGGGGTGTCGTAATTTGTAAAATACTTCGCCATCTTTGTACAGCAAAGCTCTAATTTGGGTTATTACCGGATCTACAGACCTTTTTCAGGTCTTATAAAATCAAGTTTACAGATTTTAGAGTAATTTTTAAAGAAAGTATAGTCCAGGTAATGTATGACGTAGCGATGGCTTGGTCTAGCATAAGACATTAAATTTACGTAATCACTTGGAACATAAATAGGAGGTTTAAACAGTTTCTCTAAAGTGGAGTGGACGCTCTATCTGCTTCCATCCTGCCTTTCTCTAAAAATCGTTGTTTGATTTCGAGATTTTCTCTTTGATTTTCTGATATCAGAGCACAAAGGGGACTTCTTGAAGATTTAAAATTGTAGTGTTATGTGTACAGGGTTTTTCTTTAAATATCCTTTTCGGCTTAGAAACGTGTCACGTTGTCATTTTTATCTACTTTGCGCTTCAAATATGTCAGGCCTTTAAGTCTTTGCTCCTTATTATATGCTCTGTTTCCTAAGGTTAAAATATCTGCAGTTCTATCAGAATCTGTGATATCTTTTGTTGTTGGACGGTCTTCTTCAATTATTTCTCCAGACAAAATTGTTCACGATATTCATCTCCGTAACAGACATCAAAGTGAGAAACTTTATTTGGTAACAAGCTTTGTATATTAGCACTTAAATCTACTTCTTTATCTTCAGCACATACTGTCACATCACTCAGTGAAGACTCTGGTCTAGACTCATCATCATCATCATCATCAGCAACCCACACTCGTCCACTGCTGGACATAGGTCTCCCCTAATGCACGCCACTGCTCCCGATTTTCGGCCACCAACATCCAGCCCACACCAGCCAGCCTTCGAATGTTATCATCCCATCTTGTCGCAGGGCGTCCTACACTACGCTTACCGAGTCGCGGTCTCCACTCAAGGACTTTACGGCTCCAACGGCTGTCAGTTCTGCGGCTGATATGACCAGCCCACTGCCACTTCAGTTTGCTAATTCGGTGGGCTATGTCGGTGACTCTGGTTCTCTGTCGGATTACATCATTTCTGATGCGGTCCTTCAGAGATACTCCGAGCATAGCCCTTTCCATAGCTCTTTGAGCGACTTTGAACTGGTGGACTAGTCCAGCCGTGAGTGTCCACGTCTCGGCACCGTAAGTCATGACCGGAAGGACGCACTGGTCGAAGACTTTCGACTTAAGACTTTGAGGGATGGGTGACGAGAAGACTTGACGAAGTTTACCAAATACTGCCCAGCCTAGCTGAATTCTTCTATTGGCTTCTCTCTCGAAGTTGTTTCTGCCTAATTGGAGCGCTTGTCCTAGATAGACATATTCCTGAACAACTTCGAGAGGTACTCCATTAACAGCGTCCGGTCCCGGATCAACGAGCTCGTTGAACATGACCTTGGTTTTATCCAAGTTCATCCGAAGACCAATGTGTTTGGAAGATTCAGCCAGGCTGCTCACCATCTCCTGTAGGTCTTGTAGGGTTTCCGCCAAGATGACGATGTCGTCTGCGAATCGTAGGTGTGACATGTACTCGCCATTAATATTGATTCCGCGCTCCTTCCAGTTTAGCGTTCCAAACATGTCCTGCAGCGCAGCGGAGAAAAGTTTCGGAGATATAACATCTCTTTGTCTCACACCACGTCGCAGCAGGACAGGCTCTATGACTGGCTCTATGACTAATGGTCTAGACTGTAATAGTTATATTTCAGAGGGATTATGACTGTCAGTTCTTTCTGAAAATATTGTAGTGACAGATTCAGATGAGCTGGCATTAGAGGTAGTTTGCGTTTGTTTTAAGTTTTTAGTGTCTGTTGAATCATATGCGGTGGATATGAAAGGATCAGAAGTAACACCATCTGTATTTTCAATTCGAATTTTCCCTGTACTCAAATCTACCAGCATTTTGCCGCGTTTATTTTTTGATGACATCTTGTTGATTGTTGAATGTAAGTAGGTAAGTACCTAAAAGAAATTACAGAATTATGTTAAATCACTAAACGTTATATGCAAGAACAAAATAATGCGGCTTAACATACGATTAAAAATCCAAAAAGCAAATTATTAGTTGGTTATAAAGAGAAGAAAACCAATACGAAATAAACAAAATCATATTTGCGCAGTTATTTCATGCAGTAAGTAGTTATTAAAACATTCAAATATTATGAAAAACACTTACCTGTTTTGATTTATGCACTATTCTTGTAAATTTTAATTTTTTCTTATTTATAACATAAGCTCAAAGTTTAACTGTCACTCCCGCGTGGCATAATGAATGTTGTAGCAATGCCTGATATGTGCAACATAACCTGTTATGTGTCAATGAGAATTTATTTCAGTTAATTTCATTACCTGATATGTGATAGACCTACACATACAGGTTTTTTCGTATCATAATTTAGTGTCATAACGCACATAGCTAATAAGGCATCTCGGTATCTAGAAGGAATTTGCACATGCCGGTTTTTGCATCAGCTCCGCCTTGAAAAAGTGATGAAAAATATCAAATAAAAAAAAAATCATAAAAATGCACATATCAGGTTCTGCAGGCGCACCGACGAAATTAAGGTCTATAAGATCGATTTCCGAAATATCGATATTTTTAAATTTTCCTTTTGTAATATAAATCTGTTTTATTAAAAAAAGATGCATATTATTAGAATTTAACGACCATCTTATCAGTAAAATCAAGTAATTCAATACTAAAAAATATTTAAATGTGAAATGAAATGAAATGAAATGAAAAATCTTTATTCGGTCCGGAATTACATATAAATACAATGAAATTATGTGATGTATTATATGACGTGATAATATTATGTGACGTGAGTAGTCCATTCGCAGATACAAAGACTACAAATGTAACTTTTTTTTATTTAAGAGAAGGAAGGAATCTAAACATACAGCCATCTCGCGAGTTTTTGAATAATTAAGTAATTCTTTAACCGGCAGCAATTTATAAAACTATGTAATTAATTGTAAATAATTTTATGGTTAATACTAAAAAAATCAAACGTCGATTTTCAGGGGTGAAAATCGATTGACCGAATCGAATCAATAGTACAGTGGCGGACACGTCCAGTTATACAAAACTGACAAATTTCTTCATTTGATTATAAACCTTATATAGTTACACATTGAGTTCGAAATCGATTGAGGAAATTTGACAGTTTTGTATAGCTTGAACTGTCCGCCACTGTACGGTCAGCATCAAAAGTAGCTTAACACTTTAGTACCATGTCAAAGTAACCGTTCTGCCTATTATAGGCAGTTTCTAAGTGGTACGTACAAAATGTTACTTCGACATGGTACTAATGTGTTAAGCTACTTTTGATGCTGACCGTACATATCTATTTAAAAAATCGATCTTTTTTGCTCTGAAAATCGATTCTTTGATTAATCGATTTCAGTTCTCCATCCCTCCATATTGACAATTTTTTTTCTGAGTCGGCGCTCGCCGCCGCTTGTTCTGTGTGTGTAATTAAATTTTACACTAAAATTAGAACTTTTTTTAGTCGTAAAAATTAACGACTGTAACAAGAAATGTATCTTCCACATAATTTACAAAACTAAACTCTTTTTATGCGAATACCACTGTAATTAAGTTTCGTGGCCTTTAGTCATACTAGGTAAAAGAGTAGGTAATTATTTTACATCGCAAACTATGACATAATCAGGATTAATAAGATGTATGACCAACGGTGTTTTGTTCACGTTAAAAAGTGAACGGATACGTGCAAGTTTTTGTGTGAAAGTTTAGCAGTTGTGTACCGAAATGGATAAAGTGATCTACGTCTGGTCTAAGACTAACCGATGGCATAGGGGTATGTATTTTAGTATTATTCAATTACGTATTTAGACCAGCTGTTTTCCTGCTTCTATTACACGTCTTTTCGTACATGTTAGGTATCTTTAGTGCTTTAAAAGAGACAATTAGATGTTTTCTCGTCTTCAGTATTCAGTAATTCAATAAGTATCATTCTTTAAATATCTTACAAGCTGTTCAGGAAAAGAGAAAATGAATAATTATACAACTAACCCACAGGTGTATAAGTTGATTATATTATGCCACTTAATGCAGTCAAAGCAAGGTTCATATTTATAAATAGGTATATTATACAGTTAGTGTCTTTTTTATTATTTTTGGGTTAAAATACTTTTTTTTAGTATTCAAGTATTTATTTACACAAAACAGGAAAAAGGTAACAATAGATGACAGTATGACTCAAGCTGTCCTATTGCATAGTAATTTATTCCATAAAGTCTCCTAATAATCAATTTTAATTGTTTTCAAAGATTTTTTTTTTTAAATTAAAATAACATTTTCTTGTCTTCATTTTATGCAAAGTAGACACTGTACACACTGGTTTATAAAATACTCCTTATTACATAACATTCAAAAACTTAAAAACATATTGCCTGTATTATATAAACATAATAATGTACCTATTGTTTTCTATTTTTGCAGTATTGTTAATATTTTTTATTGTGGAGCTGCGTCTACTCCCGAAGAGACAACACGGCTTTGAATGCAACGATCCAGCGCTCTCACATCCATACACCGGAGATACGATTAGTTGGAAATGGCTACTTGTTACTGTGGTGATGCTGCCACTAGCTGTTGTAAGTGTACTTAAATATAATAAACCGGTAGCTTTATTTACCTCCTCTTCCTCTCCGTCAGGCGACAAATGTAAAAGCGGGTCACCTGAAGGTAAGTAATCATCGCAACTCATGAACATCTGCAAAATCAAAGTTCGCTGATGCATTGTCGGCCTTTTAGAAAGGAGTAAACTTTTCTCTTCATCATCATCATCAGCCCATTTAAGTCCCCACTGCTGGGGCACGGGCCTCCCTCAATCACATGAGGGGTAATTGCCATACTCCCCACACTTCGCAGACGGGTTAGCGAGGGTTTTGATATAAATGCAGAGTTTTCCTTCTCTGGGTGCTGATGATCCTGCCAGCAGCTTTACCTTAACTTTTCTCTTGTTACTACTTAAGTACAACAATTGATATTGAACGAAACATGTTTGACAAGTTATAATAATTAAATAAAAATAAAATGTGCTTTATTCACCAATTCACATTAGGCAAGAGTAGCCTAAGCCTAATCCCATCATAGTAGGGATGACTTGATTTCTATGATAGAGGTCTTTACCCTGCAGTGGGAATATATACATTCTGATACTAAACTAAAATACTTTATCCAGGATAATCTTGTAAGGCTTGTGAAAAGGTCTTTTTACTCGCTGACTGAATATTTTGATTTTGATTTTAAAAATAAGTGACATTAATTTAACAATCCCATTATTTGAATGTATTATTATTAGGCAATTGTGTAGAAATTAATTATTTATTACTGACATAGTTTTTACATACATATTATATTTTTAAATTACATTGAATTGTTATTTTGAATCTATGTATACTGTTTTAAATATTTGCATGCTTCTTAACTTAAGCAAACTTCAGTGATCCCAAATAACATCATAATATTATATACCTGAAATTATGCAAATAAAGTATTCTGATTCTGATAACAATTAGTTAACGGGCCTTCCCGGTAAACAGTCAAAGGTACTTCTGATGGGAATGCCTCTCTCTTCATCCACAGGCTTATTATTTAGAATTTTAATAATAACTTAAATGTAACTCTAATTTTATGAAGTACAATATAAATATTTAGGTATTACAAGTTACAGATCATCATCATCATCATTTCAGCCAATAGACGTCCACTGCTGGACATAGGCCTCCCCCAATGTTCTCCACACAGATATCTGTAACAGGAAGTTACAGATAGACATAATTAATATGTGTCTAAGTGTTCTCCGAGAGACTATAGGCGTGTGTATGTGTGTGTGTTTGTTTTAGATTAAGAAGTTTGATTCAGATTGACAGATTTGTATATTGATGTGTGCCTGCCTGTATTATCAGAGTGGGAATTTCTCTCCCAGATTTGAGTATGAAGTCATTACCAATACACCATGGTGTTACTTATCTTTTACTTAGATCTGTAACCAAGCCAGACCAGCTAGACATAAATGGTTTAAATATATATTTACTACTTATACAATGGATGTGTCATTGTAATGGTAATTCTTTATTATACGAGTCCCCATAGTCATGAATGAATGGTTTCTTTTTACTACGTCTTAAATCGTTAATTTTTCTTGTTGTGAGTCTGCAACTCCTTACAGAACATTTTTTTTATGATATAGGTGGCAGATGAGTCGACGGATTACCGCCGCCCATGGACACCTGCAACACCAGCCTTGTCACATGTTCGCTGCTTGCCTTTTAACCCCTCTTCCCCTGAATTGGGCCTCCGGTACCCTCACTCACGCCACGAAACACAGCGCATGCACTGCTTCACGCCGGTTTTCTGTGAGGACGTGGTATTACTCCGGTCGAGCCGGCCCATTCATGCCGAAGCGTATCTCCCAATGTTGTAAACATTCACAAAAAAAAATTGCTAACAATATCTCTGATTAGATTTTATTTTCCTATTTTCAGTTACTAATTACAGAAAAAATGTACAGCAAAGATGATGACGCAAGAAGATCAAGAGAGCAAGCCTTATGCTGGTATAGAGAGTACCTGTTCGGAGTATTGATAAACTTGACCATCGTCCAGACATTGAAAGTTTTGGTGGGGGCTCCCAGGCCACACTTCTTTGACACGTGCAGTCCAAAAGAAGCCTTAAGTTGTACAGGGTAAGTTCTATTTTAAAATCAACTTAATCTTAAAATAGACTAGCGACCATCTCTACCTAGCGAGCTTCGTATGGGCGCAATATTATACATCTATATATTACACTAGTGATCCGCCCTGACTTCGTTTCATGATATGAGTGGCGCTGTATGCCAATAGATGGCGTTAGGTGTCGATTACATCATGCAAGCATTTCGTGTTTTCGGATTACGTATAAGCGTTGCCGCTGTCTGTAGGATTTGCTTCTTTATAAATAGTATAGATTATATATTTATATGTGTGTATTCAAGAGTATATTAATTCTACTATATATTGAAAAAAAAAACTCTTCACAATCCATTGCGTAGTTGTTGTTAAGATACAGCGAAAGGGACTTATTTTGTACTATATATAAGTAATAATAATAATAAATAAATATTTCACAACAACATTATACATTGATCTGACTCTGAGATAGGTAGATCAAAGCACCTGTGATATCAGAACCAACAGCTGAATTACACACATATACATCATCATCAGCCCATTTAAGTCCGCACTGCTGGGGCACGGGCCTCCCTCAATCACATGAGGGGTAATTGCCGTATGGCAATGAGATAAGCGTGGTGAGTATTCACCACGCTTGGCAGACGGGTTGGCGAGGGTTTGATATAAATGCAGAGTTTTCCTTCTCTGGGTGCTGATGATCATGCCAGCAGCTTTACCTTAGTCGCCTTTTACGACACCTCGGTAAGTGAGGGTGGCCTATTCTACTCTGCCGGGGACCACGCGGCTACATATACATTATCGGCATCGCAAACATATACATTAATACTTTTCTTTTGTAAATAAATACTTATAAGTAATACATAGAAACACCCAATACAAACAGACATGTTCATGCACACTAATGTTTGTACTGTGCCGGGATCGAACCCACAACCCTTGCACTGATGTATGAAGTGATATATTAATAAGTTAAAAATTTTTTTGCTTAAGTTCGTTAAATAACATTCAACCTTGACAAATTGGAGAGGCACCAGAATATTAAAAAAAATTATGAGATAGGTAAGCGATTGCAGCCGCCCATGGACACCCCCGACACAGTAGAGTCACAAGTGCGCTGCTTACTTTAAAACCCCTTCTTTCCCTCGGATTGGGCCTCCGGTACCTTCACTCACGTAGCGAAACACAGCACAGTGCTGCTTCATGCCGGTTTTCTGTGAGGCAGTGGTATCACTCCGGTCGAGCCGGCCCATTCATGCCGAAACGGATTCCGCCACCGTTCACCGACAGACGTTTCACCACAGAATAGATCGCCGACAGGACGTTTTGCTAAAGAAATTTTCGCCGACAGCCCCTTTCACCGATGGACGTTTCGTCGACAGAACATTTCGCATACGGCTGATTCGCCGACAACCCCTTTCACCGATGGACGTTTCGTCGACAGAACATTTCGCATACGGCTGATTCGCCGACAACCCCTTTCACCGATGGACGTTTCGTCGACAGAACATTTCGCATACGGCTGATTCGCCGACAACCCCTTTCACCGATGGACGTTTCGTCGACAGAACATTTCGCATACGGCTGATTCGCCGACAACCCCTTTCACCGATGGACGTTTCGTCGACAGAACATTTCGCATACGGCTGATTCGCCGACAACCCCTTTAACCGATGGACGTTTCGTCGACAGAACATTTCACATACAGATGATTCGCCTATAGGACCTTTCTCCTATAGATGATTTGCAGACAGTACGTTTCGTTAAACAAAATTTCGTCGAAAGAATCTTTCTAACATAGATATACTAGTTGTTGCCCGCGACTTCGTCCGCACCAAATAGTCACTTTGAGGACTTCCATGCAGACCCTCATCTATAAAGTAGCGCATGTTCATTCTCATACTCTAAGAAGAGTATTTAAGTATAGGTACTCAACTTTGCACCTATTAGACAAAATTTATCATAGATACATATACCCACATACTCACACGTACGATTATTGTATATTTATTTTTATTAAAACCTACATCGGAAGAATATTATCAATATGTACCATTGTCACTAAATTAATGACTGCTCACACCTACAACCCTTACTACTTACTTAGATAAGTATACTAGCTGTTCGCCGAGAGAACCTTTCAACTTATATTGGAATAAATAAAACATACATTACTTAGTAGGTTAAAGATTTATTGAAACAAAAATATCAAAACAATAACGTTAAGATTCAATAAAAAAAATTAAAGGATTGCAAAGAAAAAATATTTAAAAAAGAAAACACTAGTCTACTAATCTTATTTTAATCTAGATAGCAAAACAAAATATATTATTTCATGTTAATAAATCATGTATATTTTACTCCCATGTAATATTAAACCAACTAGGTTAAAAATAAAACAAAAAAAATGGTTCTATAGGATAAAAATTAAATAATATCAATTATTGATTTTGTTTAAATTATAATTTTATATTATATTATTTTACTTATAATATAATATATCTTATATTAGAAAGATTCTTTCGACGAAATTTTGTTTAACGAAATGTTCTGTCGACGAAACGTCCATCGGTCAAAGGGGTTGTCGGCGAATCAGCCGTATGCGAAATGTTCTGTCGACGAAACGTCCATCGGTGAAAGGGGTTGTCGGCGAATCAGCCGTATGCGAAATGTTCTGTCGACGAAACGTCCATCGGTGAAAGGGGTTGTCGGCGAATCAGCCGTATGCGAAATGTTCTGTCGACGAAACGTCCATCGGTCAAAGGGGTTGTCGGCGAATCAGCCGTATGCGAAATGTTCTGTCGACGAAACGTCCATCGGTGAAAGGGGCTGTCGGCGAATCAGCCGTATGCGAAATGTTCTGTCGACGAAACGTCCATCGGTGAAAGGGGTTGTCGGCGAATCAGCCGTATGCGAAATGTTCTGTCGACGAAACGTCCATCGGTGAAAGGGGTTGTCGGCGAATCAGCCGTATGCGAAATGTTCTGTCGACGAAACGTCCATCGGTCAAAGGGGTTGTCGGCGAATCAGCCGTATGCGAAATGTTCTGTCGACGAAACGTCCATCGGTGAAAGGGGTTGTCGTCGAATCAGCCGTATGCGAAATGTTCTGTCGACGAAACGTCCATCGGTGAAAGGGGTTGTCGGCGAATCAGCCGTATGCGAAATGTTCTGTCGACGAAACGTCCATCGGTCAAAGGGGTTGTCGGCGAATCAGCCGTATGCGAAATGTTCTGTCGACGAAACGTCCATCGGTGAAAGGGGCTGTCGGCGAATCAGCCGTATGCGAAATGTTCTGTCGACGAAACGTCCATCGTTGAAAGGGGTTGTCGGCGAATCAGCCGTATGCGAAATGTTCTGTCGACGAAACGTCCATCGGTGAAAGGGGCTGTCGGCGAATCAGCCGTATGCGAAATGTTCTGTCGACGAAACGTCCATCGGTCAAAGGGGTTGTCGGCGAATCAGCCGTATGCGAAATGTTCTGTCGACGAAACGTCCATCGGTGAAAGGGGTTGTCGGCGAATCAGCCGTATGCGAAATGTTCTGTCGACGAAACGTCCATCGGTGAAAGGGGTTGTCGGCGAATCAGCCGTATGCGAAATGTTCTGTCGACGAAACGTCCATCGGTGAAAGGGGTTGTCGGCGAATCAGCCGTATGCGAAATGTTCTGTCGACGAAACGTCCATCGGTGAAAGGGGCTGTCGGCGAAAATTTCTTTAGCAAAACGTCCTGTCGGCGATCTATACTGTGGTGAAACATCTGTCGGTGAACGGTGGCGGAATCCGAAACGTGGCTCTCCCACGGTCAAGATACTGCGTCAAGAAAGTCGTGACGACGGATGTTTGAGGAACTAATGGAGTTATCATGTTTTGGAGTGTCATGATTGCCTCAATGGGCTTAGTGATTAGTGGGTCGCACTTTAAACCGACGGCTGCTCAAGTGGTCCTGGGTCCGATCCCCGGGTCGGGCCAAAAATTTGTACCTAAGTTTTCGGTAAGAGATTCTTAGTGTCAGCCCGGAGTCTGGAAGTTGGCGGTCTTGTACCCCCGTGCCTCGGAAAGCACGTTAAGCCGTTGGTCCAGCGCCCGATCCCTCTCCGGTCGTGCCACAGTAGTGTCCCATTGGAAGATGAGGGTAAAGGAATAGAGAATGCACTTGTGTTTGCGCACATACTTGAGCACTATAATATATCCTGCGTACGTTGAGATTGGCAGCCGTAGCCGTAATCGGTTCGAGGATATTAACCAATCGGGCTACCATTTATTAATAACCTCGAACCGATTACGGTGATTATTACGTAAGCGCAGCGGCGTAATAATTCATTGCCACAAATTTGATAAATTGTACTCAGTGCCCAATTCAAATTGATAAAAACTAACCATAATATGCTTAGATTAAATCAAAATAGGGGAAGATAGGTGAATCGTCTCAACCGCGTGGTCCGCTTAAATTAGGTCCCAGTGGCCTAATTGCATGCAGTCACAAAATATTCTTTAATTGTTTTAAGTGAGATTAATGTTGTACAAATTATTCAAAAAGTACCTATTTCTTTTTGTGGAATCTCATGGAATCACATTTCACTCATAATTAGAAGAAAAGGTTAAATTTGTCATGATATTTCTAAATCACTCAATTCAATATTTCTAAATCAATCAATTCTAGGTCACCATTTTGCAGAACGAGATAGAAATATACGATACATTACATTGTGTGACGAGTTAAGTCGGTTTGACAGGACTCTACCCTGAAGCGTAGCTGTGCGTAGTACGCTTGACTCACTCACGCTCATGTCAAAAAATAGTTTCGTCTCTGTCTTCCAATATCGTACAACTTTGAACCAATGTGTCATAGAGCTGTGAGTTGTGCATCAGGCCCGGTTTTAGTTGTCTAATTAAAGGGATTAGTCCCTTCCGATATTTTGTATTAATCTAAGATAATGTGTAATTAAATATAACAGGTCAGAATATGTGTCGAACTACACCTGCATGAAAGCTCACTGGCTGAGCCAGTCGGACACAAGCTTCCCTTCTGGGCACACGTCACTGGCTCTTCATACTGGATTCTTTATAGCTGTAAGTCATTTGCCTAATTCGTCATCATCATCCTTTCAGCCAATAGACGCCCACTGCTGGATATAAGCCTCCCCCAATGTTCTCCACACAGATCGGTCCTGTGCCGCCCGCATCTAATGGATTTCCGCGACCTATTTGCCTAACTATTCGGATTATTATTAAACCTGTAGCTAAAGAGCCGTGAGTTCTCTTATTGTTATTTTATTACCGTAACATTTGATGAAACATATTAGTATAAATAGACAACAATTATTTTTATTTCCGACACTTTGAGCAGGCAGAAACTGAGCTCTTACGAAAATATTTTATTTAAATTGATTATGGGTTGGCTCTTGGTTATCCACTGAACCATAGAGCCATGTATCGACATGAATCGATACCACTGCCTGACTGAAAACAGGCTCGAAGCCGTGTTAAGCCGAGTAAATAAGGGTACCGGAGGCCCAATCCAAGAGGAAGGGCATTTAAAAGGTTGGAAACACACTTGGAGCTCACTGGTGTTGCATGTCCATGGGCGGCGGATCGCTTACCATCAGGTGATCTGTCTGCTCGTCTAACTGAAACTGAAAGGTTAAGAAACCCGAAACCGTTTGCGTTTCTCTCGTTCCACCGTCCCTGCCTGTGCGTTTCCATCCGTCGCCCGTATCCATACAATTAAACTATACCCAAAACTGGAATTCAAGACCAAAAAATCTACTACAATGTTACCACTACAATAAAATGATCGTACAATAGTATATACCTGTTTTCAAAAAACATACGCTGACGTAATTTATTTATTGGTAATTTGAATTCTATAATTTAAAGAAGTAATTTTATTTACTTATTTTTACATGAATACAAGACGCTTTAATAAAAACAAAATCATTCGTAATGTTTGGTAGAAATGCTAGAATTGAGCATGTCTCATTTCAGGTGTTATAACATTTGGTACAACATTTGAAGTTACATGTTGTTGGTTCGTCCAGTGAGGTGCTGCCAAGTGATATTAATATAAGAATCTTTTATAACACTCTGCTATTGTGTGAGTTGACACGTGAATAACTTGCTAGGACCTAAGAGAGTCTTAAAACCTGCGATTTTGTTAAGCGTAGTCTCGGCAGAATCCATAGATCGATAAAATGCTAAACACCCCCGTTTTATTGAGTGACTGAGACTTTGACTGACTTCGTCTATTGACTATCCAAGTTGTCAAAATATCACTTGACCATTTTCCTTACGAGTTATTTCACTTATAACGCCTAATATTTAAAACATGTGCAAAACTGGACGACTTAATTACTGAAGTGGTGGAAACGTAATCATGAATCGTGCCAACTTATACTTAGAAAAGAAGTAGGTATATAACAAAAAGGTTAGCAAAACCTGAAAACTTGATTTGACAAAGACATAAATGACATTGAAAGATTTGACAGTGACGTATCTGTCGTAGTTTTTTTGGTCTTGAATTCCAGTTTCGGGTATAGTTGCGAATGAGGACCGTTTCGAGGACTAGTTTTCAATCTAGCAAAAACGGTTGCGTTTCGTCGTCGAAAAATTCGACAACGATTTACCACTATTCCATGGTGTCACAGAAGTTGATCCTCAGTTCTATAGTGTAAAAATTCTATGGAATGTAACTTAGTAAAATGATAAACCTTATGCTTATTGAAATAAAGGTCAAGTGACAGCTGTTTTTCCAATCGAGCAATATTTTACGGACTTAAGCAATTTTTTTCGACTGCCTCGGTGGCGCAGTGGTTTGTGGGTTGCACTTTAAAGCGACGGCTTTGCAAGAGATCCCGGGTTCGATCCCCGGGTCGGACCAAACATTTGTACCTAAGTTTTTGGTAAAGAAATTCTTAGTGTCAGCCCAGATTCTGGAAGTCGGCGGTCATGTGTCCCGGTCCTCGGAAAGCACGTTAAGCCGTTGTTGCTGCGCCCTATCCCTCACCGGTCGTGTCACGCTGGTGTCCCATCGGAATATGAGTGTTAGGTAATAGAGAGTGCACTTGTGTTTGCGCACACACTTGAACACTATAATATATCATGCGTATGTTTTTTTTTAATTGATAGAAATGGGGTGAGCCCTGCGTCTCATAGCCACTGCGACCAGTAGATGATCTATTGTGGCAGCCCCGTACCCTATTACAGCACCTCATGTAGCGCCAGTTCCAGGATAAACCCGAGAATAAAGCTGATGGGGGAGCTCTTGATCTCGTCTATGTGGCTGATGGTTAAGATTGGCCGCCGTAGCCGTAATTGGTTAGAGGATATTATTATTTTGCGGAGTATAGTAAAGCGTTCAGTAGTAATATTGGTAGGATAGCTACTCGCAATGTGGTGGGTGTGGATACAAATCGCGCGTGAACACGTAATAATTGAAAAACCGGCCAAGTGCGAGTCGGACTCGCCCATGAAGGGTTCCGTGGCAGCAAGTAAGATATATGGAAGGTAAATTGCGGTTTACGGTTTATAACGTATTAAAAAAAACTACTTACTAGATCTAGTCCATACCAATTTTCGTTGTTAGTTTTCATGATTATGTATATCATATATTTTTTTTAGTTTTATAATTAATTTATTATAGAAGTTAGAGGGGGGAGAAACCCCACACGTATATGTTTGATGAAAAAAAAAATTTTGAGTTTCAGTTTCAAGTATAGAGACCCCCCATTTTTTTAATTTTTTTTCAATCTTTGTGTAAAAATCGTAATGCGGTTAACAAAATACATCTATTTACCAAGTTTCAATAGTGGCTGTAACATACGGACGGACGGACAGACGAACAGACGGAGAGACGGACAGACATGACGAATCTATAAGGGTTCTGTTTTTTTCCATTTGGCTACGGAACCCTAAAAATAAAATGCCTTATAATAATGATAAAATGTCGAATATTTATTTTAAATTTTCAGTACTACCTCCATCGACGAACGAAACACTTAACCCGCTCGAGTATAATACTGGGCTTACAAATACTGAGTATAGTGAGCACAGTATACTGCGGGGTGTCCAGGATAACCGACCGCAGGCACCATTGGTGGGACGTGCTCGCCGGTGCTGGGATAGGCATTCCTGTACTATTTTATACTGTGAGTATGGGTACTTACTTAATAAATAAATAGTAAGAATAATTAAAAAAAAATATTTGCATAAATAAATAAATACTACACAACATCACATACCTATATTGATCTGACTCCGAGATAGGTAGCTCAAGCACCTGTGTGCCGGATATCAGAATCAACAGTGGGATTACATATAATACTTTTCTTTTGTAAATCATCATAATCATCAGCCCATTTAAGTCCCCACTGCTGGGGCACGGGCCTCCCTCAATCACATGAGGGGTAATTGCCATACTCACCACGCTTGGCAGACGGGTTGGCGAGGGTTTTGATATAAATGCAGAGTTTTCCTTCTCTGGGTGCTGATGATCATGCCAGCAGCTTTACCTTAGTCGCCTTTTACGACACCTCGGTAAGAGTGAGGGTGGCCTATTCTACTCTGCTGGGGACCACACGGCTTCTGTAAATACATACTTATAATACATAGATAACGTTTCATTAAAATCCGTTTAGTAGTTTTTGCGTGAAAGAGGAACAAACATCCATACATCCATCCAAACAAACTTTCGCCTTTATAATATTAGTAAGGATAGATAACACCCAGACCAATACAAACAGATATGTTCATGCACACAAATGTTTGTACTGTGCGGGGATCGAACCCGCAACACTTGTACCAGAGGCAGCGTTCACTACCACTGTTCCAAACGGGTCGTCAAATAAAATAAAAAATGGTACATACATAATTGTATAGTATAATTTTATCTACTAGTCTAACTTTGGGTCATATAGAAAGGATAATGATGCGGCGATAAATAGAAGGTTGATCGCGAAAAAAGTACTTAAACTTGACACAAAACAATACTCGTGGTTTTAAGTACACAGTAAAGATACTAGTAAAAAAAAATTATAAATTCAACCGTCGTGTTCTTAATAAAATCTTGCAAGTTTTGGATTTTGATTATGTGGACTCCTTGGTCCACATGATTAAATTGGTCCGCGAGTTTTTTTTTTTGTCAAGTTTAAATATTTTTTTCGCGATCAACTTGTCATTTATCACCGCATCATTATCCTTTCTGTATGACCCAAAGTTAGAATAGTAGATAATATTATACTATACAACATGTAGTAGAGGACATGTTAGGACACTCACTCGGACCCTCACAGAGCACTGCAAATTAAACAAGCACCTGCACAACATGGGCCTTTCTGATACCAAAATCTGCAGGATCTGTCGCGAGGACGAGGAAACGATTATCCACGTCCTCGGCGAGTGCATAGCGCTGCACCGCTGCAGAAGCCGGCACCTGGGAGCACATATGATCTCAGCTGACGAGATCAAAAGCTCCCCCATCAGCTCCATTCTCGGGTTTATCCTGGAACTGGAGGTACATGAGGTGCTGTAATAGGTTACGGGGCTGCCACAATAATTTTTCACGCAGGGCTCACCCCATTTCTATCAAATAAATAACTATACAACATTATGTAGCATATTTTATGAAAATAGGCCCTTGCCTATTTTGAGATCTGTACTTTTTGGATAAATTAACTATACTTATCTTATCTTCTAAACAATAGTAGATAAGTATAGTGATATACTACTATTGTTTAGAAGATAAGATAAGTATAGTTAATTTATCCAAAAAGTACAGATCTCATACTATATGTATACAAGGAATACTTGTAATGTAAATTAGTTAAGCTAACTATTGTTAAAAAATACATTTTGGCGATATTTGCCCATTGGTTACTTTTTAAAATAATCGGCCCCTTAACGATGCAACTGTCAAGATCCCATACATTTTAATTAGTTTTGACCTTTATTTTGATAGACGCAAATATCAAAATGTTTGAGTACTTTAGTTAAATAACAGAGTATAAATTGTAATCTTCAGCAATTTTTAACACACTTAAAAAACTTTGATGTGCAACTGAACTAAAAATTGGTCTCTTTTAAATTAAACTTTCTTCCCTTACAGTTAGGTTCAATTTCTTATTTCAGGTGATGTCGCTGTGTAGAAACTTCGATTGCCCCAATAGAAACTCGGAAGAATTATTAGAAAAAAAGCAAGACAGACTAGAAACTCCTGCTGATGTTTGTGAGACATAACATTATAGATAATATTTATGCGAGATATCTATTAGATATCTAATGAATATGATTTTATTGGGTATAGCTATTTGCCTCAATTTATTCTTAAGTATATAATGCACTTAAAAAAAATCGACAGTCTTCGGGCGACTATCGTCGGCTCACAGCGAAGCAAAAAGCACTTACTTAATTACTTAATTCGTCGACATACCCGTTAGGCTAGTCGGTAAAGCAGTTGCCCGGTTAGCAAAAGATCGTGGGTTCGAGTCCCACGCGAAGACTGTCGAAAAAATTTGAAGTGCATTGTTTTACTTATATCTATTGAATTTAAAATAATACCTGTTACGCCTGATTCGACCAATCTTTATCCGAGAATAAATCTATGGTATAACGCTGGGGGCGGCAAAATCTCGGCTTTATTTAAGGGTGGGCAAAATATTGCCAAAACACCTATATAGTGTACAGTCCCGAGCTTTAATTTGGGACCCACCCAAGCTTGAATGTCGTGTAGCAATCTTTTGCTATTAAGAACTAATATTTTAACTTGTCAAAGTCATAATATTTACCATCGACAACTTTGCTTTTCTAGGGGCATACGATCATCACCGTTTGGCCCTCTATCTGTGTAGCAAAAACAATTTTCTTGATTGACACAGACACGAGTGACACAACATATGTTCGTAATTAGAAAACCGTAATGATAGCTTTTGCAAAGAGGTTATCGTTTCAAGAGTAGATTAAATCAGACATTTTATGTCTTAACTTGACAATCAAAATTATTTCACGAAGTTTTCGACCTTATTGCATTCTGAATGTTTTAAAGACATTTAACGGAAATGGGTCTCAAATTAAAGCTCGTAATAGTACAAGTAAGTAAACGTGTTTACTTGTATGGAGTGCCTGGTTTGTGTGTGTGCCTTTTGATATAATGTATATTAAATTTTCGCAAACTCCACCTAATGAAAATGACCCATAGAGATTCTGATCAGATAATCTACTTGATATGTTTAGTAAGGCAATTGTAGCGTCCATTTTATTTAAGGTGACGGGTAGGGCACACTAGCGACACAATCGATTTTAATTTTTAGCTACTAAACCGGATCTACTTTAAACAATGTCGGGGTTACAACCTCTCAACAAACACTTATACTATTTATTAAATAACCATGCACAAATGGTGGGTCCGTTTTTGTACGCAAAATAGTGATTCACGTAAAGAGTGGCAGCTTTTGGCGTGAATCAATTTTTCGCGTACGCGTTGGACCCTACATTTTTGCATAGTTATTTAATAAATAGTATAATGTTTTGCCGAAAAGTTGTAACCTCGAAATTGTTTAAAGTAGATCCGGTTTAGTAGCTAAAAATTAAAATCGATTGTCATCACTAGCGTGTCCTACCCATCACCTTAAGAACAAAATCTGGTCAGCATATTTGGTCATAATAATAATAATAGGTAATTCCCTACCTATGTGTCCAAGTTATATTATTTTTCTTTTTGTTTATAAAATTATAGCAAAATGTTTGTTATCAGTTATTATCTTCATTATATAGAATGGTAGCTAGGTAGTTAGTTGTAGTACAAATGTACGTACATTCCTGAGTAAATATCCAAAGTACCTAATTGTATTTTCATGTAATATGTGTAATGACTTAGGGGACGATAAGTATTACGTAAGCAGATTTATTACAATTATTTAAGCGGTAACAGCGTTTCCCGGCGCCGTGTATGTCTGTAACGGAAAAGGGAGGGTGGGATGTTATTTTTTTTTTATGTGATAGGTGGCAGACGAGGAGACGGATCACCTGATGGTAAGCGATTGCCGCCGCCAATGGACACCCGCGAGTGCGCTGCCAACGTTTACACCCCCCCCCCCCCCCTTTCCCACCGGATTGGGCCTCCGGTACCCTCACTCACGCAGAGAAACACAGCACAGTGCCGCTTCACGCTTATTTTCTGTGAGGCCATGGTGTCACTGCGGTCGAGCTGGCCCATTCATCCAGATGTGGGAGAGAAGCTGTTCTGAGCACTCAATATGATATAGGGCCGGTTTCTGAATTGAGAATTTGAAGTTAAGCACGTACTTTGACAGTTGAGTCATACTTCAACTGTCAACTCAAATCGTGCATTTAACTTCAAATTCTCAATGGACAATACGACAAAAAAATATCATCATTATCATCATCGTCAGCCCATTTAAGTCCCCACTGCTGGGGCACGGGCGTCCCTCAATCACATGAGGGGTAATTGCCATACTCTCTACGCTTGGCAGACGGGTTGCGAGGGTTTTGATATAAATGCAGAGTTTACCGTCTCTGGATGCTGATGATCATGCCAGAAGCTTTACCTTAGTCGCCTTTTACGACACCTCGGTAAGAGTGAGGGTGGCCTATTCTACTCTGCCGGGGACCACACGGCAAAAAAATATATTACCATTTTTATACGCTTTTCAAATAAAGAAAGAGAAAAAAAGAAGACCCATATGTTTTAGTTATCATTAAATATGTGTATTTATTGAAATATTTATTTTTTAAATTATTAATTAATTTGCCGGAAGTGAGACGTAGTCCTGAGGCTCAACATATTGTGATGTCGGTGCTATACGTCCAATAAAAAAAATAGGTGACTTTAAGTTACTTACTGTCACTGTCATAATTTTGTCTTGTCATTTTATGATCAGAGATTTTCCTTTTTTTTGCTTTAATCAACGTGAGCAATAGCGTTATTAATTTGTCATGCCGAGTCGTCACTCGGCATCGTCATAGGAGGATTTTTACATTTAATTTTTTTTCTCCATAAATATCTTTTTAAAAATTCTGAATTTATTTTTCTTAAATTACTATCAGTCTAATCTAGAAATGGTATTTTTCATTTCGAAAAATGATTATTTGTCGTAATGTCCATTCAGAAACCGGCCCATGGACGGTAAAAGACGCTAAGCGACCCGATGCCCTCGCTCGAGGATTCGATCGATTTATCTGGTAAAACCCTTATACAGTGAGTATATCTTTTAACTTAAAAATTTCACCAAAGATTGTGATTAAAATTTTATTTTCTTGACACTATTTATTATCTTGAATGTTGGTGATTGTGTTTTATATTAAGTTGAAAACGGGTAATTGGATTTTTAGATAAGCTAGATAGATCTAATTATGAACTTAAAGCTTTTGTTGTGTAATTTAAAGTGATTGTATAATGTAGTGATTAACGGCAAATGTCACAGAAAAATGGTATAGTTATTTGTCTAATCTCTAGCATTATTTTCATATTATTGCTATTAGCATGGACTCTTATACACCGTGCTTTTCTAACCGTCTTACTCCCTTATCTAGGGCATTAAACTGAAGATAACAAACATTTTTTCCCCAACGAACATCACCTTCCCATATAAAAGTAATCAGCTGATTGGTGCAAATTATATGGCGGGGCAATTTTTTTTTGCCATCAGACCCTATGTTCCTTGGGGAAAATGTTTGCTATCATCAGTATAATGCCCTCGATAAAGAAATAAGTCGGTTAATAAAGCGCGATGTATAATTAGTCCATGTTATTAGGTATGAATATAAATAGGAAGTAATGGCAAAGTTTATATACTTACACCTATTCAGTATTAAAATAAAAGCCTTGCACGAAAACAATAAGCTTTCATATTATTAACCGACTTGAAAAGAAGGTGGATATTCTATGTTCGACTGCAACTGTAATAACCTACATGTAAGTTTGTATTTTTGTGTTGGCCAAAAATGAGACACCCAGTAATAAAAAAAAATCGGCGAAAAAAAACCGTATTTAAAAAAGCACGAACTAAAAAATGTAAAATAATATTTTAAACACTTCAGATAATATTTTACTAACTATTTTTTTCGTAGTTTTTTTTTTATTAATAGGTACAATATGTAAACAATGTTTTTTTCATGAAAGCTTTAATATACTATTTTGTATACTACATAATTTATTAATAGTAAAGATTTTTTTATTTTTCTATAGTATAATCTAAGAAAATGTATTTACAAGTTTTACAATGACAGAAGACACATAAATAATGAAAGTTTGAAATTACACTCTAATAGTAAATTAATACAAAGAAATGAAACGGATTCTTCATCAAAATCGTAGTCATGCCTCAACAGACTGTGCATTTTCATAGAAAGCCGTTACTCGGGCGACGGGCGACGTTCTTTCTCTACTGCACCCGTATTATAGAATCTGCGTCCGGGCTGGTTGGATCTCTTTCACACTATGTGACGTTTTTTCCTAAAATGGCACATTCCGATCATCATCTTTACGTGGGTCGTTCTTCTTTTTTATCGACAACTAGCTGTTTCACGCGGTTTCACCCGCGTCCCGAGGGAACTACTTTCCGTATCGGGATAAAATATAGCCTATGTTACTTCTGAATAATGCAGCTTTCTAATGGTGTAAAAATTATTGCAATCGGTCCAGTAGTTTTTGAGTTTATTCGTTACAAACATACAAAAATACAAATATTTCCTCTTTATAATATTAGTGTAGATGAGCCCGTCCTCAGTAACTTATGAAATAATTAATTATATAAATGAATATACGTTACACCATCAAGATATTCCTTATTTACCATGAAAAAATGACATTGTTATAACACCTCGTATGTACTTTAGCATGATTTAACTACAACCCGTGCGGATAAAGAAGGGGATCAGAAATGGCGGCGCATCTATTCACTTCTCGCTCGCACACTAATTGCGTCTATACTCGCACTTTTGGGGTGGGGTATACTCGCACCCCACGAATGCGAGTATAGACGCAAATAGTGTGCGAGCGAGAAGTGAATAGATGCGCCGCCATTTCTGATCCCATTCTTTATCCGCACGGGTTGTATGTAAAAAAATAAGTAAACCGTGACAGAGATGTAAATGGCACTAATTTAGGGGGACGTGACGGAGGTGTTCATTACAATCAAAAAGTATTCTATATCAATTAAATTTTACATCATGTAATAGTCCATCTGTAATAATAGTAAGTACATAAACGAATATTTAGGACATACTATTTATCATTTGTACTCTGATATATAAAAGTTAAATGTTGATTTATAAGTTCGGCTCACAGTCGATAAAAAAGAACGACCCACGTTTTAAAAGAATACTTTTATTTGAACATTATGAAAATATTTAATAAAATACAAGATGTGAATTAAATCATGATAATCATGATAAACTTATTATAACACACCTTTGCATTGGTCGTTTATGAATATAACCTGTGCGGATAAAGAATGGGATCAGAAATGGCGGCGCATCTATTCACTTTTCGCTCGCACACTATTTGCGTCTATACTCGCACCCCACGAGTGCGAGTATAGACGCGAAGTGAATATGCGAGAAGTGAATAGATGCGCCGCCATTTCTGATCCCATTCTTTATCCGCACAGGTAGTACTTCTTTATACTCTAGACGTAAGGACTCGTGGCAGCCCGGGGGCGTAGAACGAAACCGTGCCGTAACAAACGAGAATATACCTGTTGCACCTAAACAGACGCACAACGCGTGTGAAAGAGATAAATGTTCAGTCGATACAATTTCCTTGGAGGTCCTCCGTTACGTTGTACAATCAAGTGACATGATACAGTGCGACAACACTGCCTTGGCCGAAAAATGATTTGTCAGAGGTCCTTGTACTGAAAAAGAAATCTAAACAGATGTGTTTAACTAAAACTGAACCACCCGATTGGAACAGTGGTAGTGAACGCTACCTCTGATACAAGGGTTGCGGGTTCGATCCCCGCACAGTACAAACATTTGTGTGCATGAACATGTTTGTTTCTATTGGTCTGGGTGTTTTCTATGTATTATAAGTATGTATTTACAAAAGAAAAAGTATTATATGTATATATTTGTAATCCCACTGTTGATTCTGATATCCGTAACACAGGTGCTTGAGCTACCTATCTCGGAGTCAGATCAATTTATTTGATGTTGTGAAATATTTATTTATTATTATTATATACTAAGGAAATGAAACATTTCTAACTTCCAATTGCGTCATAGGCCGAAACAGATTTGTTGCTTGAAATTGTCAAAAAATATATTTTAATACATATAATGTGTATTTACATGCAAAATTAAACCTATTTGTATTAGAATGTAGTTACAGTATCAGTTTTATAAGTTACATCCATGTACCTGCACAGAAGTCTCAAAAACTGCGGAAAAACCTTAACCAATCACAACTCTCCATTTACGCGCGCCAAAAATATCAATTTCTTATTGGTTTATGCGTGTGAACGCCATATTATGTTCGTTGCGAGAGCGGCTATGAGAGAGGTAGCATTCCTTTCTATATGTATTGTGATTAATCTTAATTTAACGCAATAAAGTCTATATTTCAACAGCGTTCGCAAACATAATCAATCGAATTTTACTTGCTCTTCTGCGTGAACGAGTTTGCTGATGTAACTTATAAACCTGGTACAGTGGCAGTAACTAAAACCCGGAGCTTCTTTCGTGGGGCGGACTCGATTGGTTGGGTGTTCACCGGCTGCCACGGGTTCATGCGATTAGTTTAACAATAATGAAGTTAATGTACCTACCTACAATAAATGCTTGCAAAAAATCTACATACCTAGTCTTTGATTTTATGTGTTCATTTTGTCACACTTATTTCATTCATCATTAGATCACTCAAGAGTAAAAGTAGTAAAACACAAGATATATCTGTGGAAAATTAAATATATTATATTTTATGTGTACTCTCCATCAGGCCTCACCAAATTAAATATACCAATTAGAGGTTAAACTCCTTGAAATATAGTGTCCCTCTATTTTTTGTCGGTTTCACACTGGAGTAGCGCAATATCGCTAAACTTACTCATCATATACCTACTTACACACTTTGAAAACTTATAAAGGAAAATAAAAGCAACATCGGTTGAAGAAAGTCCACATCAGTTCAAGAATGTCAACATCTATTTACAAAAGTCAACATCTGTTAAAAAAGTCAACATCAGTTTGAGAAAGTCAACATCTGCTCATGAACGTCATAATCTATTTATAAAAGACAACATTGTTCAAAAAGTCAACATCAGTTCAAGAAAGTCAACATTTACAAATTAGGTAAGTCATGTTTATGTTATTAATGTAGTTACACTAGTTTATATTTTTATTTTAATCGACCTTTAATTTGATCATACTTACATTTGAAATTATGAATACACACAACTTTATTTCTAAACTGTTAGGTACGAGATCCGTGGTGCTAAGTTCGTCTGAAGACAAGACATGGAAAGGTGAAACAGGACTGATGGGGCCCTAAAAGCTGCATAAGCCGTTGCTTATCCGAGGCGTTCCCCGGGCGACGTTTGGTATCTAAGAAGGTGACTCTGCTCTCTACATAAAAACATGCGTCTAAAATTAATGGCTGCCGTGCAAACACATGGGTGAATGATTAATTATACCTACTTATTCTTAATGTTTGTTCACATTGAGCAAGGACGACCCGTTTAGATCAGTGGTAGAGAACTCTGCCTCTGGTGCAAGGGTTGCGGGTTCGATCCCCGCACAGTAGGTAGTACAAACATTTGTGTGCATGAACATACAGACATGTGTTGGTCTGGGTGTTTTCTATGTACCTATTATAAGTATGTATTTACAAAAGAAAAGTATTAAATGAATAATATTTGTAATTCCGCTGTTGATTCTGATATCTGCAACACAGGTGCTTGAGCTATCTATTTCGTAGTCAGATCAATCTACTAAATGTTTGATTTATTATTCATCATATTTTAAGTACCTACTCGTATTACATGTTAAAATAACATACAGTAAGACTGTATGTTATCAGAAACGAATTTCTTGAATTTTCTAATATTATTTTTTGCCTTAAGGTAATTAGCCTTTGTGACACACGACGGAAAATAAATTAATTCATAAAATAAATTAAATAGAACAAATGTTGTTCAGTGTGGTTGGTAGAACACATTGTTAAAGGGATGTAAATGTGTAACAGATACACCCTGTATGTAACACTTTTAAAAAAACTAGGGATTTATTTGTAACATTTTTACTTTTTCACATTCACGCTGATTATCCACTAAATTAACTTTATTGATCAATGGCTGTCCTCTAAATTCTTCTTCTATATCTAGAAGCGTTCGACCTTTGGTCTCCGGCAACATGTACCACGCCACAGAAACGCAATATGTCACTATTGTGCCATAAATCATGAAAGCGCCGTGCAATCCTATAGTTGAAAACAAGTAAGACGCAGATTTGATATTAATAGTCTCATTTATGGAGAAGAACAAAATCGCAATCATTCCACACAAACCACGATGCTCACTAGGAAATATCTCTCCCGGTATTATATTTGAAATATTAGTAGACCCGGTGCAGTGAGAGAACGTAAATACATGAAGTAGAAGTGTCCCTATAAGGGGGTGATCAAACTTCAATAGATCATTCGTCTTCAAATACACGTATGAAGCTAAACAAATGTGAGATATTATGTTAACTGACATTGTTGTTGCAAGGGTAAATCTTCTACGCATTTTTTTAATAGTCATTATTCCAACTACGCTTGATATAAGCCTTTGTATATCTAAAGAGACTATTACTAATGCGTAATTAACATCTTTTCCTACAACTATATCAGTAATGTCTTTTGTATACGCGTCAAAAATGACTGCCCCAGCCCATTGACTCATAGCGTACAAATGCATTGCTATTAAAATTGGTTTATAAACTTCCTTCTTCGAAAATATTTTCTTAAAATCTGATATTTTGTGAATAATGCTACCTTCTTCAATCATATTACACTGTCGGGCCATATTTATTTTGATAAGCTTCTCTAACTCCTCATCCTCGTCGTGACCTCGTAACCAATGAAAAGCTCTTCGACATTCCTCATATCTTCCTTGAGATGCAAGAAACGTGGGAGATTCTGGCGAATATAGGATTATCATAAAATCTAGTAACCCTATTCCGGAAAACACTGCCGCCAACATCGGCCAAGAAAGGCAGGTTCCCAAAAAATGTACTATTGATATACCTATCATTATAAATAAACTAATCGTTGCTAATAAAGTACCTCGGTAGTTTGGACTGCAGCATTCACCTATGAGTATAGATCCTAGTATGGCCAGGAATCCCATGGAGTATCCTTGGATGAATCTTCCCAGTAAGAGGAAGGTGGGACTAGGGGCGAATGCGATGATGATCCAGCCAATAGTCATGAGCGCAGCGCTGATGATGTTACTTTGCTTTCGGCCATACCTTTGCATGGCGAAAGGCAATGTCAGCGTACCAAGTATAAGAGAGATCCCGAAAATAGACGCTGAAAATAAAATGAAATGTGTATTTAATTAGAGGAAGATAACATACTTTAAGTGTCGGTATGCACAAACAATTAATGTTATCGCAAGGCTATTTATTCATTTCCAACTCGTTAACCTATTTCGTTATAAATAAAACAAAGAAAATTAATGTAAGTTGGAAGATGAAGACGGATGAAATGGCGACAGGTCACGGCAGCAACATGCGATCCACGGATGCCTCTAAAATTAAAGGGCAAAATTTACAAATCCGTCATTAGACCTGTTGCTATGTATGGATCAGAATGCTGGGCCGTTAAGAAGACGGATGAAAGACGATTGCATGCGACAGAGATGAGAATGTTAAGATGGATGTGTGGAGTAACGAGAATGGACAAGATAAGGAATGAGTATATTAGAGGAAGTATGAAAGTGGCCCCCATCATTGATAAATTGAAGGCAAATCGTCTTTCCTGGTATGGCCATGTAAGGAGAAGAGGGGAAGAAAATGTTACCAAAAAAGTGATGAGTTTAAATGTAAGTGGGTGGAGGAACAGAGGACGGCCGAAAAAGAGATGGATGGATTGTGTGATGAATGACATGATGGAAAAAGAGGTGGATGATTCGATGACGAATGACAGGGACGTATGGAAAAGGAAAACATACTGCGCTGACCCCAGATAACCTGGGAAAAGGGCAGGAGGATGATGAATGTAAGTTGGAAGATACAAGGGCTTATGTTACTTAGTTATAACTTACATCATGCCTTTAAATTTTTGGAGTTCATTAAAGTGCGAGTCGGAATCACACACGAAGGGTTCCGTACCATCATATTATAATACTAAATTAGACGACATTTAAAAACCGGTAAAATAATCTTTTTTTTTAACACTTAATGTGCATATTAGTGTCTATTACCTAAGTGGTGAAGGAAAACATGGTGAAGAAAAATGGTTTATTTCTTACCTATCCATGATGCTGTGTCATCATCTACTGGATTCGGGGATTCTCTCAACGCTGGGATGAGGACTGAACTGAACCCCACCACCAGTCCATGTGTCATGTAATTGATTGAAACCCCAGATGTGACGAAACACTAAACACAAAATACGCAAAATTTGACTAAGTTCGAGATTTTACAAAATATACATATTTTATCAGAAAATTGAAAATTTAAAAAACCCCCGACACAACTAAAGCTTTTTCATTTGATACCTATATTAAGGCAATTGGAACAACAAATAGGTTATTCGTCAGTTTCTGACGGCGGCCATCTTGGATTTGAAATTTTTTACAATTAATATATTCTGCTATTCAAGCCCTTTTATATGATACCCATATTGTGGGAGTTGTGTTAAAACATAAAATCCAAATCTTTGTGACGGCGGCCATCTTGGATCGATTTTTATCCAACATAACTAAGAAAGGGAGTGTTCCTTAATCATCTTTCAAACAAAAAAAAACAAAATCAAAAACGGTTCATTTGTTCGGGAGCTACGATGCCATAGACAGACACACAGACACACACACACACACACAACACAGACACATCAAACTTATAACACCCCGTCGTTTTTGCGTCGGGGGTTAAAAAAAGAGGTAAATATGTGCCAATAGTAAAAATTCTCAGTTAAAAATATAACGTCTAGCCGGTTTTATGGTCAATCAAAGATTCATGGGTAAGTCCATTTTAAAAGTATGAAATTTATAAAAAATAATTATACCATTGAATAACCCATACAACTTGCACCAACTATTACAATAGTACCATTGACATAAACGAAACATTTAATATAGCTACCATACAAAATTCAAATGAAATGCATACCAAATACTTAGGCGTGACATCACCTCTTAGTAACCATTTGTATGGAGCGTTTTGGGTTTGCCCAAAATAATGTGATTGTAAAGTTGTGATATCTCAGATAGTTTAAATGAGAATCAAGTTATTCTTTCAACGATGTTTTATCATTGAGAGGTCTTTTGATTACAAAAAAATGTCAAATACCGTATTATGATTTAACTGAATCATTTGACATTCTGATGTAAGAAAAACTGTTTTATAAATTTTATTTCACTTAAGTCCTTTTGATAAACCATTTCTTGTGTGAAAACATATTTCAAATGAGTGCCTCGTAGCTTGCCTGCTTCTGATAACAATATTAAGTCCACTAGTATTATTATTTTATTTTTTAAACAACATCACATACATTGTCCTAGTCCCAAACCTATATATTTTATTCTGTGCCCTAACTAGGGTTTTCCGTTGTACTATGAAAACCAGAAACAAAGAAGGCACCACAAACACCCAGACTCAACACAAATATCTGTTTCATCAACAAACGTTTGTGCTGGTGCGGGAACCGAACCCGCGACCCTTGCGTCTCAACCGGCGCACAAACCAATGCGCTAAACGGTCGTCTCATTTAATTGAATGATTGCCTTAATAATGCGTAGTGGCTGTAATTTATTTCAGGTATGGTATTTATTTTGAAGACTGCTTCAGGTATCAATATTAGGACCACTATTATAATATTAAGCCTGTAAATCTAAAGAAGTTAAAAAGTAGTAATTTTACCTGTTTTGCTAACGGGCCCATCCATTTTTCACTCATTTTAAATATTTGTCACTAGTTCGATTCACCTTAGCTCACCGAAATATTTCCCTTATTAATTATTTTTGTATATTACAAACGTATCATAACACCTGTACAGTAATAGGTAAACACTCGATTCTCAAATGACAAACTTTATTTGTGCCGTCACCTTTAAAGGCATCTTCTGTTTCTACTATTATGTGCAGTAGTACATCGTCTCAATATGACAGGGTATTAAGAAAGTTTTTTTTTTATTATTTTTTTTCTGCTACGATGCGTAACTGAGACCAATTCTATTATTGAAATCGGTACAAACTTTTATTGAGTAAATAAGTAATGCTTAGACTACACTTTATTTTATGTAATAAAACTAAACGAGTTTTTTTTAGATTTTTTAAAAGCATTCGATTCTATCGATATCTCTGTGCATGAATTGACTATATGCCTAAGTGTGAAATAGATGTGCGTTCTATACAAACTGGTTTATTCCGAGACTGCTTCACATTTATATTACCTGTACTTATATTACACGTGTTAATTAGTAATAAAATTTAAATAAAAATCGACCAATTGAGAGTGCGATTCGCGCACTAAGGGTTCCGTACCATTGATTTTATTATTTATCATTCAACTAAATACACCGTTATTTTTTTTATCGTTTTCATCCCGAAAACCATAGTAATAGTTATCGTGAATGAAGTCCATTTAGCACGTTAGATCAACAAAATAAGCGATAAAAAATCAGCTATCCCATACATTTATGCCGGGTGGATATTGTATTATGTATGGAACAGCTGATTTTTTATCACCTATTTTGTTGATCTAACGTGCATTCACGATGCCTATTAAGTTGTTTCGGGATGTAAACGATAAAACAATAACGGTGTATATAATAATTATAGTATTTTGTAAATATTTTAAATGCCTACCTGTTACCATAACATTAATATCGAGAATAAGGCAAAAAAATGCGTTTTTGAAAATTTATTTGATTAAAAATTATGAATGAATCATAAATACAACAGAGTATTTTGTAAATATTTCAAGTGCCTTCCTGTGGCTTTTATTAATATCTAGCAAAAAAATTAACGTTTTTGTATGGGAACCTCCCTCAAATACTGCTTTTGTTTTGTTTTTAGTATTTGTTATTATAGCGGCAACAGAAATACTCAATTTGTGAAAATTTCAAATATCTAGCTATCGCGGTTCTTGAGATAGAGCCTGGAGACTGACAGACGTACAGACAGACAGACTGACTGCGAAGTCTTAGTAATAGGATTCCGTATTTACCCTTTGAGTACAGAACCTTAAAAACGACCACGACTTACGCCCGCCGTATGTGCCTGCCTTAAGCATGTGTACAACAGATGTACGTAATACCTACATTGCTTATTTATTTTTGCAAATTTAACGTAATTAAACGCGACGTGACGTGAGTGTAGACGTATCAAAGGCTTAAGGCAAATTGCCTTTTAACAAATTTAATAAATTATAAAATTTTGCCAACAAAGATTAAATTTTAAATACATTTTAATCTTTTTTTTTTATAAATTCACAACATCACATACAATGAAATGAGTCCGAGATAGGTAGCTCAAGCCCCTGTGTTATGGATATTAGAATCAACACTGGGATTGCAAATATTACATACATAATACATATTTTTTTTGTAAATATATACTTATAATACATAGGAAACACCCAGATCAATACAAACAGACATGTTCATGCACACAAATGATTGTACTGTGCGGGGATCGAACTCGCAACCCTTGGACCAAAGGCAGCGTTCACTAACATTGTATCAAGCGGGTCGCCAACAAAGATGTTTTAAATACAATAATAAACAATGCACTTCCAACATTGTTAACGCCATGCAAAATATTATGAAGATTTAAATTAAAATAAAGGTACTGGCAGCTTAATACAACAATTAATCATTAGTCGGTTTGAAATAATAAAATTACATTTGAATATAATAAAATTAATTTGTAATAAGATTTATAAAGTTGACTGAAAATTAGCACAATTTTTTCTAATATTTAATAATAATAATAAAAATCTTTATCGTCTAATGCCAGTTACATAATTACATCTAATTACAGTTACAGGTTAAACAAAATTTAAACTTATGAAATACATTTAGTACCTAATAGCTAGCTTTAATGTATTGTTTGACATTGGGTACCAGTCTCAGCATTAGCTAGGCATAAATTCCCAGCGCAGGTTTTTAGCCTGGCCCGTAGGTGCGGTAGGTCGACCTTTGAGGAAAGGATCATTGGGAGGAAACACGTGTAAATAGAGAATCCAACCGTGGGACTTTTACTTCGGAAGAGGAGATTTTATAATATTAGGTACCTGTTAGACCTTCTTTTTGCTTTCGTTTCTACATCTTAATTAAATGATCTCGAACCTTGCGTTTGAAACTAAGGAGATGCATTGGCTCTCGCAAGGGTGGTGGCAGGTCATTCCACATTTTGATGGTAGCAAATTTGAAACCTCTTCTATATATATTCGTTTTATGTTGATGAATTGCCAAGTTTGTCTCTCTGTGACTTCTTAAAGATTTTGAGCGATTGCATATAACCCATACAAATTTCTCGTAGAGATAACCTGGTTTTCCGCTTTCCACTACTTTTCGGATGGTTGTTGCCGGTTGTAGTTGTCTCATGCTAGCCATATTTAAGATATTTTTGTCATTTTGATATGGAGTGATGTGCGCTCTCTTTGCTATATCAAAGCGGCACCGGATGCAGGCATCTAGTACGCGTTGTATCGATTTCTGTGTTTGCTGCAGGAGTCTTAGTCCGTAAACTATGTCGGAATAGTTAAATTGTGATAGAACCAATGATTCTGTCAGAATTTCCCTCGCCTCCTTTGATAGATATTTTAGGAATGGATATAGTCTCTTAAGTCTATAATACGCATTTCGTATTTTCATATTAATCTGATCTATATATCTCATTTCACCATCCAAGATCACACCAAGATTCTTTGCCGTATCGACCTGTTTGACTGGTACCGTGTCTATATAGACCTTTGGATTCTGGTCGGTTGTCTTAAGGTGAATCGATTTTTATTTTTAGCTACTAAACCGGATTTATTTTAAACGATTCCGGGGTTACAACCTCGCGATTCACGCCAAAAGCGACCACTTTTGGCGGTAATCCAAAATTCGAGTGCAAAAGCAGACCACCAGTTAACTATAAGTATTGAATATATTTATTGGCAAACACCTATACTATTGAATAGGTGTTTGCCGCGAGATTGTAACCCCGAAATTGTTTAAAGTAGCTAAAAATTAAAACCGCTTGGCGTCGCTAGTGTGCCCCACCCGTCACCTTAACGCCCTGTTCGTCTAGTGGTTTAGTACCGGGCCGTAATCTCGGGGTCCTGGGTTCGATTCCCGGGTCGAGCAAAAAGTATGTTTCAAATTATTGGAACATTTTTCGGGCTTGTCCACCAATCCGCAGTAGGCAGTGTGGAGATTAAGTCTAATCCCATCATAGTATTCAATCATTAATCCATTTTTGATGCAAAAACCTGCATAAAATATCAGCCTATATACCTACTGTCCCACTGCAGGCTACTATGATGTGATTAGGCTTAATCACCAAGCTTGCCTAATGCGGATAGGTGATCGCAATGTTTGCCGCTGTGGTCCCCGGCAGAGTAGAATAGGGCACCCTCACTCTTACCGAGGTGTCGTAAAAGGCGACTAAGGTAAAGCTGCTGACATGATCATCAGCACCCAGAGAAGGAAAACTCTGCATTTATACCAAAACCCTCGCCAACCCGTCTGCCAAGCGAGGTGAGTATGGCAATTACCCCTCATGTGATTGAGAGAGGCCCGTGCCCCAGCAGTGGGGACTTAATATGGGCTGACGATGATGATCGCAATGTTCCCAAGCAATGTTCGAAAACTTCGGAACATAGTTTTTGCTCGACCCGGGATTCGAACCCAGGATCCCCAGATAAACGGCCCGGTATTTAAACCACTAAGACCCACAGGGCGTCCTGCATATTTTGACAAATGAAATTATCTGCATCTTATTTTTAAATGATGTCTTTAGCGTTCCTCAAACAATTTTTTCTTGAGTGCGTGCTCCCGTGGGAGGTTTAGTGGAAGCCCTAATCCTCAAGTTTTTTACTTAATGGAAATATTTTTTTTTAAAGAATTTATTTATTTTTTTTATTTAAAACAGTTTACAGAACATAGAAAAAAACGATAATCGAACCGAAAAAAAAGGCTTTTTTATTCTGCCTATCGAGACAGTAATAATTACTAATGTAATTAATTTATCAACGAAAGGACTCGTTTTACGTGAAATATCCTTAGTACCGAATAATTTAACATACAACTAATTTAATTATATGTCGTCGATATCGTATACGAAAGATGAGTATAAGACCTTTTATTTCTTTGATATATTTTTATGTTTAAAACGTATTAATTGGTGGAATAAACTAGTCATTTTCCATATTTTTATTTTTTTCAAATGAATGCCTTCTTAGAATCGATAAATGCGATCCATAAAGGCATCTGACCCGTTTGGAACAGTGGTAGTGAACGCTGCCTTTGGTCCAAGGGTTGCGGGTTCGATCCCCGCACAGTACAAACATTTGTGTGCATGAACATGTCTGTTTGTATTGGTCTGGGTGTTTGTATGTATTATAAGTATGTATTTACAAAAGAAAAGTATTATACGTGCCTATGTATATTTGTAATTCCGCTGTTGATTCTGATATCCGTAACACAGGTGCTTGAGCTACCTATCTCGGAGTCAGATCAATGTATGTGATGTTGTGAAATATTTATTAATTAATTTATTATTTATTTATCAGGTACTCACTCCGTTTCTTTCTTGATTACATTCCTCATAGTCAATGTAGTCGATTGTACTGAAACCAGCTTGTTCAGTGGATAGGTAGAAATTGAATTGATATGTAACTAGTGGCCCGCCCTTACTTCGTTACGGGACATAATTTTTCAAAACTTGGTCTTTCCTTCTTTCTTAGCAGGATTTCAAAAAAGTACATAATATTCATCTATTGTAATACAATAAAAGTGTGTCTAAGTTAAATTTGTGTAGGTAATAACCCAAATACCAATTTTCACGACTCTCGGCATCATCATCTTAGCGTTTTGTCACGGTTGCGGCCCAAGATCTGGAGCCCGTGGTTTGCTTCGACTCCTCTACTTCGCGCTTAGAATAATAACCATTCTAAGACTTCGCGCGATCTTGTGCATCCATTGTAGTCAATTTATTGACACGCATGTCATCCCTTACGACGTCAAGCATATAGCTTTAAAAATGACAAATCTTGCATATCCGTTTTTGCCCCCGTTCATCCTTTTAAGGGTTGACCAAAAAAAAATGCTGAAAGTACTGGAATTTATTGTGCATAAACAGTTCAAATACATTTTTACATATTACGACTCTACCTTTAAAAATGAAGGATCTTCCATACGAAGTTCTTACCCCCCTTTGTTCCCTTTAGAAGCTGAATAAAAAAAATGCCGAAAGCACTTGTATTTGATTTGTTTAAAGATCCCAAACACCAATTTTCATGACTCTAGCTTTAAAAATGACTAATTTCCATACAATGTTTTTACCCCATTTTGACATCAAAATTGAACGATTTTCATGCGAACATTAATGTTGAATTTTTAAAAATCCCTTTGTAGTGCGCACTTTTATAATAAATACTACCTATGTTCCAAATTTCATGATTTTCGGTCCAGTAGATTCGGTTGTGCGTTGATTTGGGAAAGACCAAAAAATTTTTTCACTTCCTCACTTCTTTACATACATATTCACTTTACCCTCCAGCAACAGATGGCGCTAATCTCTGACTGTTCCATACAAAAAATGGTAAAAAACCTTTTTAAGTTAAACGGTTTTATGTTAAACATACTTTGTAATGTTTAAGATAAACGTACAAAAACTAAAAAATAATAAAACATTATAAACATAGGCATAGACTAGACTAAAATAAAAACGTGGGGCACGTCAATTGTCTACAATCGTCGATTAAAATATGCGATAGAAGGATCGTTCACTTCGTCGTTAGGCAGTTGACCCACCGCCGGTAAGAACATGACTTACTGTTTTCTCGCTCAAGAAAAGTTCAATAGTTATACACTCATTGTAAACAAAAGAGATGTTCAAAATAGTTTATCGTTGACTGTTTACACTGTTGCTTGGCGATGACTCGCTTTTCAATATTGGTAGTTTGTCTAGTAGCTACAAAACTTATGATGAAAGAAAACAGTCGACGTGCCCCACGGTTTTATTTTAGTCTAGTCTATGCCTATGTTTGTAATGCCCAAGACTATCTATTTCTATCTATTTTATTATTTTTTAGCTTTTAGTACGTTTATCTTAAACATTACAATGTATGTTTAAAATAAAACAGTTTAACTTAAAAAGTTTTTTTACCATTTTTTATTTTCTAGCTTTTAGTTTTTATTTCGTATTCTGTTTAATTCATTCAGTGCCTCATTATTGCAAGGTTTCTTATAATTCCGTTATTTTATTGCAGTCTAACTTCTCGATATGTAAACCCTGCAAAGATCTTACTCTACTAAGAGCTACGTAGGCTTGACCTTTCTCAAACAGTTTCGTACCTAAGTATACGACTGCGTGATCTAGAGTGCTGTCCTGCATTTTATGTATTGTGGAAGCCCATGACAATATTAAAAGCAACATTCGTCTTTCAGCTTTAGAATAGTATTGTATAGAATTATAATAAGCTGTCCCGTAATTGTACTTGGCTGGAAACTGTATGGCTTTCGGGTGTATAAGATTTACGCCGTCTCTTGCAAAATCGATTCGAACAGAAGGTAGGTACATCTGTTTCATACATCTGGGTTCAACGAAATGGGTAAGTACCATCCACCCCGGTGGCTCTGCCCCGTTAACGGGGCAGTTGGGAAAAAGTGTTGCAACTGCCCCGGTAGCCCCGATCCCGTCGTTTACCGGGGTGGATGGCACAGATTAAGTATCATCTACCCCGGCGAGTTTTTCATCAGGGCGGTTATGTAGCACATATACTCGCGTACCTAGATGAGTAGCATACGCCGCATTTATTAACCGTGGGAGAGTCACGTATCGGCATGAATGGGCCGGCTGGACCGGAGTGATACCACGACCTCACAGAAAACCGGCGTGAAGCAGCACAGTGCTGTGTTTCATATTTAAAATATTTATTTGTTCACATTATAAGACTCTTTATAAAAGTTGCCTACTCAGGTAGAGTCGCTTACGCTGAAACGGTCATGTCCTGCGAGAACCGACCGAACAGCTACGTAGGAACCAAATTTCTGGCTATGCCACCACCGCCGGGTCCCGGCAGAAGGGGTAGACCTAAAAAGGTGTGGCTTGACGTCGTAAGGGATGACATGCGTGTCAATAAACTTACAACTATGGATGGCCAAGATCGTGCGAAGTGGATGAGTCTCAGCAGGAGAGCGGACCCCGTGCTCCAATGCGACAGCTTGGAACGCAACGGGGACAAAGCGCTAAGATGATCATGATAAGACTGATCAAAATGAGTACCTTTTTGATATTTTAGGTGCTTAGCACTGCTTAGTATGTTTGTCTGTGATTCTAGATGTTTAATCCGGGGATTGTTAAGTAATGTTTATAATATGTATACTAACAGTTTGTTTATCTTTATTGTATAATATAATATACATTCATTGTTTAATTACAACCGTTTTTTATTTTGTTTTTATACTATGTTTATGTCAAAGGAAATGTATGTGAAATCCGTATACAATTCCTAAATTCGCACGAAAATGTGTGAAATCAATTATATTTAACACATTTCCTAACTAGCAATCGGAAATTTATTTATTTATTTATTTATTGAGTAATGCATCATGTACAATGTCAACAGATCTTTAAATGTAATGGTAAGTAGATACATGTACCCTGTTAGGGTGTAGCAAGATTAACAATATACTAGTTTCGTCATTAGTGATTAGCTTAATAGATAACAGTGATTACGCAATTTAGTACATTAACAATTGTTTCATGCAAATATTATGTTCTCTGGGTATAAACTGTCAAATCTTTAAAATAAGTATGGTGTCATAGGGAGTAATTGGATTAGGTACATTTTAAATTCATTGTAAATATTTCAATCATTAAAAATAATTGGGATTGGGAATTATTAAGTTTTCGTTGTTACTAATTAGGTACAATAGATTCAAATATATATGTTCTAGGTATTTGTCACACTTTCGTATCCGTCAAGTTAAAGGTAATATTAAATTAAAGTTGTTAGATTAAAGTAGTTTGATTCTAGGAACACTTCTGTACTTCTGTGTTTACTAAAATCGGAGGAATTGTCTGTAGACAAGAGCGCCAGAAGATCTAAGAAATAATGGCAAAAGGTTGTGTTGGTAAAACATTAGAACATTTCCTAAATTGCTCCGGAACATTTCCTAGGAAATGTATATACCTACCTAATATACTTCTTATGCTACTCACATCTATGTTAACCGCCCTGTTGAAATACTCTCCGGAGTAGATGATACTCCGGTTGAGCCTGCCCATTCATGCTGATACGTGACTCTCCCACGGTTAATAAATGCGGCGTATGCTACTCATCTAGGTACGCGAGTATATGTGCTACATAACCGCCCTGATGAAAAACTCGCCGGGGTAGATGATACTTAATCTGTGCCATCCACCCCGGTAAACGACGGGATCGGGGCTACCGGGGCTGTTGCAACACTTTTTCCCAACTGCCCCGTTAACGGGGCAGAGCCACCGGGGTGGATGGTACTTACCCAACGAAATGGAGGCCAAACGATTTCGTTGATGTAGCCTATAGCGCCATTTAGTAATCCCTTTGAAACGTCAATATTGGACCGTAACATGACTTTTGCCCCCACAAATATTTCTAATTCCGCTGGTAAGCCCTCAGTTTTATTGATATCAGCTAGTATTATACTAGCTATATTCACATTATCTGCATTTCGTGTGGCGTGTACTAGCTGCGTGATCGTATCAGAAATGATGAGATCCGTAGGAGAACTAAGGTCACAGACGTAGCCCAAAGGATTGCATGCCTTAGCGAGGAGAACAGACTGCCGTTGGGGCGGAAAGGTCCTCGAGTGGAGGCCACTACAGGAAGTCGCAGCCGTGCCAGGCCTCCTACAAGGTGGACCGACGATCTGGTGAAGATCGCGGGAATCCATTGGATGCGGGAGGCACAGGACCGATCTGTGTGGAGAACATTGGGGTAGGCCTATGTCCAGCAGTGGACGTCTATTGGCTGAAATGATGATGATGATGATGATGTACTAGCTGATCCTGAGCTTTTATTTTATAAATACGAGCACCTTTATTTCTATACAAATTCAATACAGCAGAGTTGTGGTTGTTAACTTGTTGATTTGTGGGGTATACCCTTAACGCCTTATCTATTGCAAATTCATTGTTTGTGTTTTGAAGAAGTCTTCCCATTAAAATACTAAAATGTTGGGTTGCTAGCTCACTGACTCTCAAAGCATTCAAAATATCAATAAAAGTCTGTTCACCTTGCTGACGCATATTTTCAGTTACTTCACACAGCGTGAATAAACTCCAAAGATGTGTAGCTGGTTGGAGATGTTCTGGCTGTTTGAAAACAGGTGTTCCTGATCGTTTTTAGGAGGCAGTTGTAAAAGGTGGAGAGAGCTATGCTCGGAGTCTCCCTGCGTGATCGTATCAGAAATGATGAGATCCGCAGAAGAACTAAGGTTACAGACATAGCCCAAAGGATTGCATGCCTCAAGTGGCAATGGACAGGGCACATAGCGAGGAGAACAGACGGCCGTTGGGGCGGAAAGGTCCTCGAGTGGAGGCCACGTACAGGAAGTCGCAGCCGTGGCAGGCCCCCCACAAGGTGGACCGACGATCTGGTGAAGATCGCGGGAATCCATTGGATGCGGGCGGCACAGGACCGATCTGTGTGGAGAACATTGGGGGAGGCCTATGTCCAGCAGTGGACGTCTATTGGCTGAAATGATGATGATGATGATGATGTAAAAGGTCACCGAAAAGTAATACACAAAAACTCATTTTCACAGTTCTTATTTTGCCTTAATCGGGCGTCCATCATTACAAAAATCTGGTAAGACACCATAGAAATCTCGTCGACAATCAGAAATTCTATCTGATGCCATTATTGCTTCATTATTCGCAAGTAGTTTCCGGACAGTGGTGATATACGGTATATATGGTGGTAAATGTGGGAGAGCCACGCTTAGGCATGAAGGGGCCGGCTCGACCGGAGTGATACCACTGCCTCACAGAAAACCGGCGTGAAGCAGTGCCTGCGCTGTGTTTCGCCGTGTGAGTGAGGTTACCGGAGGCCCAATCCAGGGGAAGGGGAAAAGGTTGGCAGCGCAGTTGTGACTCCACTGGTGGTGCAGGGTGTCCATGGGTGGCGGAATTGCTTACCATCAGGTAATCCGTCTGCTCGTCTGCCACCTCTCATACAAAAAAAAAAATACCTGTGACTCGACCGTCTTTCTGTACAGGTAATTTTGAAGTACTGTGTATCGTATTTTCATTTATTAATCGAGCTGCAACTCCTGTTAATGTGCAGACTTTAACCGCATCCTGTGCATAGCACCTGTTAATTTGGTCTCGTAGTAACTTCTTAACCAGATCCACCTGTAAAGAATATTTTTAAACGTTCTTCGGCACCTGACATTTGATTTTGTACGGACTGGGTAACTAATGTAAAAATTTCCTTTTGTCCAGCATTCATAGACTGCTTAGCCTCTATGAACTGGTCTTCATTCATTGACAAATATGGAACTTCTTCTTTATGGTCTAGTTCCATGGGCTCTGCGTGTTCCAGTATCTGAAATACGTGTACCTACTTGCGCGATATAGTACAGTTTATTCTACTTGTCAAGCCCTTTTACTTAATACCCATATAGATGGGATTGTTAAAATAAGGGTTATCAGCCATTTTCCAGCGGCGTCCATCTTGGATTTCAATTTTTTATAGTACATTGTATTCTACTTGTTGAGCCCTTTCATTTGATACCCATATTGATGGGATTGATAAAAAAACTAGGTTATCCGCCATTTTGTAGCGGCGGCCATCTTAAATTTACAATGATATTGAATAAACATAACTGTATTGTGTCGCCAAATTCCAAAGTGTAAATTTCAAATTAATCAGTTGAAAGGAAGGTGGCAAAATTTAAATTACTAAATTTAGACCAAGAACAAAACAAACTGTGTAAGCTAAATAAAACCGTTTAAAAACTTAATAAAACCGAAAAAAAAAACGAATTTCTCATTCGATCCTACATCGCGCGATGCAACCTTTTTGTACCGACTTGAGATATATCATCATCATCAGCCCATTTCAGTCCCCACTGCTGGGGCACGGGCCTCCCTCAATCACATGAGGGGTAATTGCCATACTCACCACGCTTGGCAGACGGGTTGGCGAGGGTTTTGATATAAATGCAGAGTTTTTCTTCTCTGGGTGCTGATGATCATGCCAGCAGCTTTACCTTAGTCGCCTTTTACGACACCTCGGTAAGTGTGAGGGTGGCCTATTCTACTCTGCCGGGATCACACGGCAATATACTTGATGTATACGACAAACCAAATTAGCAAACGTTACATATTCCGTACCTACGTCCTCGAAAACGTTATCTCTTTATAATTAGTAGGTATAGAAGTAACGATCTTGGTTACTTTATAGTTTGTAATGCTGTGATAACAAACCATATTTACGTGTTTGTTACCGCAGCATTTGTGTTTTTTTGTGATAAAGTGTATGTAAATTTTGACTTAACTATTTGTATGAATGAATACAATACGTAAATTTATACCAGTTCGGTACATTCCCCTACTTAATAAAGCCGGTTTGTATGTACCTACGAGTTATTAGGGTATTTGACTAAAGGACATCCCCTTTTTTGGTGTATTCTGTAGGACGTGCCCCCTTTATTATGTTATAGGTGGCAGACGAGCAGACGGATCACCTGATGGTAAGCGATTGCCGCCGCCCATGGACACCCGCGACACCAGTGGAGTCACAAGTACGCTGCCAACCACTAAACCCTCCCTTCCCAAGGATTGGGCCTCCGGTACTCCCACTCACGCAGCTAAACATAGCACAGTGCTGCTTCACGCTGGTTTTCTGTGAGGCTGTGATATCACTCCGGTCGAGCCGGCCCCATTCGTGGCTCTCCCAAGGTCAAAAAAAGTATTGAGTATTTATTACCCCCTGAGTATTTATTACTATGGCGACGAAGCTGTAGGCTCATTATCCTTGGTTTTATTTGAGTTCAAAAATCAACATCTTCATACATTTTCAGAGAATTATGTATGTATTATACCCATAGACAACATTCCATGAACTCTGTATGTGGCGTTTAAGTATATGTATATCGATGAAAATTGTACCCAAAGAGTATTAAAATAATTGTACCCATTTTGTTTGATTGTACCTATGGTCACCCTTCGTGTTATAATTTCGTAGTATTAACGTGAATTGATTTTGTCACTAATTATGCAATCAATCACCTGCATTTATATCAAAACCCTCGCCAACCCGTCTGCCAAGCGTGGTGAGTATGGCAATTACCCCTATTGTGATTGAGGGAGGCCCGTGCCCCAGCAGTGGGGACTTAAATGGGCTGACGATGACGATATGTTCTAAGTTTCCGTTTATTTAGTAGATATCTACTTGCTACTAATTAGTAGACACATTCGATTTTCTAGTGTTCGTCTAGTAAAGTAGATACCACAACTGTATATTAAAGTTGACGTGTGGATTGAGGGACCAGTTTTACACATAGCTATTTCAAAAATGATCCGATGTAAACACATCGGATGGAGCAAACGCTCCATTTCTTTTTACAAAATGTTTCCAGAGTTCTAAAACCTTGAATGGGTGAAATGCAGATTAATTGATTGTAAAAAAGCAATATTTACTAAATGTGTTTTTCGTTTTGTGTGAACTCAGGGACTCAATAAAAACCTCGTAATTTATCGTACTTACAACCTTGTAGCCTAGTATTTAGTAAATAAGCTTTACAAATTGTCTACTAAAAGTTTGCAATAAAAGCAAGTTGGTTTTCAAGATCCTCTCCGAGATCTCGCTCACAGTTTGTGAGAACTGAGGGACCATACGTAAAGGGCTGTATTTTTAAAATTATTTCTTTTACAAAATCGTTCTACAATTGTCATAACACTACTATTAAATATTTGTAAAGTTTTTTGCAAATCCCAGGACACGCACATGAATCCATTGGTGTATGGGGTAGGGTCAGTCAGTACAAATGTGCCATCGTGCCATTCAAATACTCACTCTTCGTGTAAACAAACAGTTATCGCCTTCTGCATATTTAATAGCCTTAATGGTTGAGTTACAAATAAGTCGTGACTACGATTTAACTAAGAAGTTAATTACAGCTTGTCAACGAAATTATGTGCAATTAGGTTAACCCATTATGAGCTAAACCTAGTGTTTAAACAAACATCCCCATTGTGTACCAAATGCTTTTGCTTTAGCCAATTCTTTTGGTATCGTGGTCGCGATTGTAGCAACTATGTGAATGTCGATCTGTTTCATTTTAACATCTAAATAAAAAAATATATACATGTCGAATGGTTCTCAATTCGACATGTGTAAATTTTTAAATTTAGAGTGACCAGTTTTTGAAGTCGGTTAAATTATTAAACAGTTATCTTCATACAAAATGATGAAATTGCCAATAGATATTATGTTTTCTTTTATTAATTTTTTCATTCCGTTTTTACATTTTTTAACACCTGAGCCTTCAGATAAAAACGTTATCATTTGTCATAAATGAATGAGTCATTTAACAACATTTTGTCTTAGTGTTAAAAATAGATGTTTCTGATTAATTAGATTTTCTTAAAAAAATCATCATTATTATTTATTTCTGGCCGATTTCGGCTATGGTGAATAGAATGTATTCCAAATACCATTAGATTTTCTTAAAAAATCATCATTATTATTTATTACTGGCCGATTTCGGCTAAGGTGAATAGAATGTAATTCCAACATATCCCATATTCGAATACTAGTTTTAACCAAAGCATTAGATATTGTTTACCTACAACCTTATCATTTATTGTATTGTCTAATTATGTAATTAGGCAATCCTAAGTATCTCAAACCATTAACTGATTGATTACAGCTCAACATGAAGCTTCAAGCAGTTTTAGCCTTTATGTTCATTCATGTTATGAAGACTTCCGCAAGGGAGCGTATTGTGTTGGATTTTATTAAACATTTCGTTGAGAATGAAGGGAGACCAACGGTTTTGACCGTTTCTAATTTGTGTTGGAACTTGTGTAAGATTGTATTATGGGACATGTTTACCATTCTTTGTAATTTCTTAAAAATATTGAAATACATTTTCTTCTTTACAGATATCAAGGTGAAACTAGCAAACGAATTATCTAAAGCGGGTCACAGATCAGCAAACTTTTTCAAAGTTTCTGCTAAACCTTTTCTGCACAATTATTTATTTTTAGCTGATCTAAACTGTCCGGACGTAGAGAATGTCCTCGAAAATGTAAGTGATCGACACGCATTGGATTTCAAAACAATTGAAAAATATTTTGGTTAGGGCCTATCTACATATTTTAAGTGTTTTGTTTTAAGGCTGTTGCACAAAAACTTTTCGGTTCACCATTTCGATGGTTGGTTCTGGTTGATTCATCAAGGGAGGACCAGCGTGGTATGGCAACTCTTTTCAAATGTCCTTTGCTACCGGATAGCGATTTAGTACTAGCAGAAAGAGTCGAAAATGGATTCAAAATGACCGAATGTAAGTGTATTTTAATCGTGTATGCTAATATGTTTTTAACTTAAAACCATAGTCGCTGATTGTTACTAAGGTACCCATGCCTAGATAATACAGCATTTATTTTTAGTATAAGGCCTTCCATTACGCCAACGTACCCGGCTCTAAGCTGCTCGAATCCATGTAGTCCCACTGATTTTAGTGATATCATCTACCCAACGTGACATTGGGCGATCTGGATTTCGTTTGTCGGCTCTGGGGCACCATTCAGACGTGAGGTTACTCTACCTGACATTAATGCGCCCAAAAATAGTACCTACCTAGAAACCTTCGTATTTAAAATGATTGAAAACTGTATTGTAGTGCACAGAACCTCTGCGAACAGTTCTATGATTGTCACCCCAAGAGGACAATACAATGGAAAATTAATAGACGTGAGACCACATAGAGAGCTTTTTAAAAGGAGGAGGGACCTAAGAGAACACACCTTGACCATGTCCAATGTGATACAAGACAGCAACTCGACTCAGTACCATCTGCCGAGGGAGGATAGATTGTAAGACATTTTTCCTTATATGCACTCATTCTTCTATTGTGAGGTAAGATGGCTATTGTCACGAAAAAAAAATAGAGACACACTAATAAATTGAGATATCACATACATTACCCTGGTCCCAATCTAAGGTTTTCCTTTGTACTATAGAAACCTGGAACAACGAAGGTAAAACAAACACCCAGACCTAACACAAATATCTATTTCATCACAAACATTTGTGTTGGTGCGGGTTCGAACCCGCACGGTCGTAATAAGCCAAATTATTCGATACTTGAATTCAGGAATGGGGTAACTGCCGCTACTTGACCCACCGTGGGTACTCCCATGCTTGAAAAGCAGCTGGATGGTCGCATCTTCCCACTCTAAGATATTATATCATACGGTGTACCTTTAGCCATTCATTAGGGTACACTAGTAGCCTTCTCTAATAAAACAAAAACCTTTATTTTAGAGAGCCCCAATTTGACTCTATCTCGAAGATATGTTGGATGTGCGCGACGCTGCTATTCAAGATGCTAAACGCCACCCCCCGCTGTACTTTCAACCACCGGTACGGATTCCTCAACAATGGATCGTGGTTGGGCATGGTAGGAGATGTGGCGTCGGGTCTCGCTGACTTAGGTAAGGGACAGCATCATTCCCGGTTGAAGCCAAAACCAAAGCTTCAGAGCCAGGGGGTAGGCCTGACCAAATCTGGTAATTGCAATGAAGCGACTGCCGTCTGACCTTCGTAAGCTTTAGACAGGGGAACCAGACGTTCAAAATCATTATCTCAAATGGTATCCACAATTTTGAGAAATTATCCAAGATATGCAGGTTTCCTCACGATGATTCCCTCGCTGCCGAGCCTATGGTAGAAAATCTATGATAAAACACCAAAGATCATACATATCACCTATTACGTAGACCTAAACTTCCAATGTTACCTGTAATCTGACAACGTAAGTAACCTTTTCTTCCACAATGCCTCATTAACTTACATGTGGATTAAAAAATCACAACGCTCCATATTAGGGGAAAAATGGAATAGCCTTTAAACTGCAATTCAAAAAAAGCGTATTCCTTGGGACTCTATTGATGTTGCAGGGGTCAGGTGAGCACCGGTAATCACTTACCATCAAGCAATACGGTTGCTCGTCTTTCTCCTATTTCTTGAAATAAAACCCGGTAGTTCCTCTGGAACTTAATCGATTTTTTTCCAGGCACGAACCTGCTGTTAAACCACGACCGAATCGAAGTGGTCACCTACACTGATATGTTGGCGCCTTTCGAATTGCGCTTCGTATTCCGTCAGCCGCCCCTGTCGCACTCCACCAATATATTCTCCCTCCCATTCTCAACCGGTGTCTGGCTGGCTATAGTAATATGCTCGGCTGTGATTGTGGCCACTCTGTACTTGAGCACTAAGTGGGAGACCAGGTTGGAGACCGTAAGTTAATTTTTGGTAACTATAGGCTAAATAGCAGTGGGCAGGGCACTTGGCTAGTCGAGGTAACAGTAGATGGAGCCAATTCCTAACACACTGGTGGCCAAGGCAAAGGAAACGAAAAAGAGGACGCCCATTAACCAGATGGGCTGACGACATAGACAGAGCGGTGGGTAAGACCTGGATGAGGCTGGCACAGGATCGTTGCGAGTGGCGAGCTGAGGCGGAGGCCTATACCCTGCAGTTAGATCAAAATACAAGCTGATGATGATGATGATAGGCTAACACTTGACCACAATAAACCTAATTGAGAGTGACGATGATGTCTAGCATGTTACGCGTCATTTGCTTAACAAAATACCTTCCTCGAAGACGAGAAGATCTTCCTCGACCAGTTCTTAATTCTAAGTGTCATGCCCACTGCCACTTCAACTTACTAATCCTCTAAGCTATGTCAACCAGTTTACGTCGTCTTTGAATGCCCTTATTCCTTATTTGAGTAACGCCATAGCAGAGCTCTCTCCATTAGCTCGTTGACAGACCTCCTTATGAGACTCATACCAGCACGATGGACACATTCGATTTGTGAAAGATGGCTGGTGTAAGTTTGCAAACTGACGAAAGCGTCGCGAATGTGCATACGGCGCTTAGCATTCGCGTTAGCGACGCTGCAGTGGCACACGATCCTAAAATGGAATCCAGATCTAGACGCACCATTCAATATGTATAGTTAACTATATTGTTTCAGAGTCCAAGTCAGTTGGACGGCAGCATCGGGGACGCGTTGCTATTGACGCTGAGCGCGGTAGGCCAACAAGGCTGCTATCAAGAACCCAGGAAATTATCAGGTTAGATTCGTATCTTGTTATTAAAATTTAGGATCACCAGTGGTAATACGTGTTTGACTGCGTTTTTGGCGCAGTAATATGCAGGTCCTGAGTCGGGTTAAATTTTAACCTAAGTTATATTTTCTTCCCGGAGTCTAAAATTTGACGATTTTGACCCCTCTGTGCTTTGAATCCAAATTATGATGAGGCTACCTAAGGAAGTAGAGAGTGAACTTTTGATTGCGCATACACTTTTCCTTTATAATTCCTATGTGCTGCGTTTTTGGCTGATCTTTGAAATTGGCTGCCAATGCCTTCCTTCATAGATGAAATATCGGTAGGGGGGCGTTATCACGTTAATTGTATGTTTAGAAGTATCTTATCTAGTTTGATTTTATTATTTGTTACTTTTCTCTATGGAAACAGTCGCGTCGTTGCCTGAGAATATACCGAGATGCGAGGCAGGATCATTTCACTTAGTACTTTTTTCCTTAATAAACATGGTTCGGCATTGGTTCGGTAGATGTCACTATGCATTTTTACATCGCGCTAGTAAAGCGTATTTTCGAAACCTCTAATTGGCATAATGGGTTTAATAATAATAAATAAAAAAGTAAGTAAGTAACCAGTATTTCCTACATTATTTAGAGTAAAAGTAAGTATAGGTGCGGCGGGGTGGCCCCTAGGCCACCCGTAGGCCGCTTTTTAATCACTTACGGTTAATTATTTTATGCTTAATCATGTTTATGTTTATTGCATTTATGCTAAAAAATGTATGCTAAAAACTGTTGTGCTTATTCGTATTATACGAAATTATCATTAGTAGTAATTACATTATGCTAACTTATTTTATGCTTAAAATTTTTATGCTTCTTGACAGGAAACCTTTCAAAACAATTGCCTCATGTCGCCTGTCCACATAAGCAATATTAAAACAGGCTATGGGAAATAAACCAGAGGTCCAGATATGGAGAAATATAAAGCAAATAAAATTACCTATTTCTGATATTTAATTTAATCGTCTCCCTGACTGATTCTCGAAGGTGGCCGTTCTACATACCCGCTGAGTTTGGGTCCTTTAGCTACTAGCTCTAGCACTGGCTACTAGCCAACTAATGCCTCTATCTCAGTATATACAACCTGTGCGGATAAAGAATGGGATCAGAAATGGCGGTGCATCTATTCACTTCTCGCTCGCACACTATTTGCGTCTCTACTCGCACCCCACGAGTGCGAGTATAGACGCAAATAGTGTGCGAGCGAGAAGTGAATAGATGCGCCGCCATTTCTGATCCCATTCTTTATCCGCACAGGTTGAATAAGTTACTCTGTGATACGAGGCGCGCGCGTTCCACCCGCTTGATACGAAGATACAATGCTGCTTATTATTAGTACCGTAACATTATTTATAGTGCTGTGTACCTAGGCCGTATTATAACATGGGTGTCCTTCGCGGCGCTGATGCTGCTGTACGCGGCGTACTCGGCCAACATCGTGGTACTGCTGCAGGCGCCGTCCAACTCCATCAGGACCCTGGCGCAGCTGGCCTCCTCGAGCATCACGCTGGCCGCACATGATGTGGACTACAACCACTTTGTATTTAAGGTTTGCTTACTTCACTTTATGGGAAATAGCTTCCTGACCTTAAGCAGTGGTAACTCAGTGGATAAGAAAGTGCCTTCCATACTTGGGGGGGTCTTGGCTCGAATCCGAGTATCAACCTCTGGATTTTCCAAATGTATGTGTTTTTTCTCCCATTAGCTTGGAAGGAAAACATCGTCGGGGAAACCTGCACGTTTCGGATAGTCCTGCACGTGTAGCCATGAGTCAGACAAACAAACAAACAAACATTTATTTGCAAAAAAATTACATTTGATACAATATAGGTCTTAAAATGGTGGTATCTAGATTCGTAATCTGCTTGCTAGCAAGCTTGCAAATTTCACAGTATTTTGATATAGATACTAAGTTTCCTATATAAAATGAACTCTGTGAATACTAAAAAACAATATAAGTACAATAAATTTAAGTGCTTAAGTACGTATGTCTAAGTTTCAGTACTCAGAGACAATGGTAATCAGTGAAGCTGACTGCCTATCTCTCTCTACTCAAGGCTGCCTACACATATTCATTGAAGCACCTTTGAAACTAAAAAGTTATTAGGCATAATCTTGTATATAAAATAATAAAATAATAAAATATATATGTCACCGGAACATAACAAGATCCGTAAGTTTATTCTAAACGGGAGATAAATTGAATTATTTTACGTACACATTTTCGTAAATTTATCAATTTCCAACGTCACACGGTAAATTTATAAACTATTTTATATGGTCCGACCAATCACAGAAACTCTTTTAAATATAGTATAGGATCCCGCTATACAACGACCTTCACCGAGATGCTTATTTGATGAGACGTATTTTTTATGTTATTAAATATGCCAATAAATATATCCTATATGGGTTGCCTAACAAATTTCAGTCCAGAGTATTTTTAATTAATAATTAAAAATTTTTTTTTTTTAAACATTGTACCGGTGTGATTATTTAATAAATTTGATACCAATCGAAAGTTTGAAGCCCATAGAATATGCAAACGTTAGGTTGCCTATTTTTATCCGGTCACAACCACGGGTTGCCAGGTGTAAACAGGTAAATCCATACAAGCATTTTGCAACGTTCTGATTATTGAATCAATTTTAGATAAAATGAAAGATTATTTCATAAGGAACACGGTGGTATAGGGTTGCCTGCGAAAAATCAGTCCCGAATTACGGTTGTCGAATTTTAAATAATAAAATATCGCTGCAAGTGAATGTGTGTGAGAGAGAGGTCCCAGACCAACCATCCCATGCGGTAGAAAAGGACGCAGCGTAGCAGCTGTTTAAAGCCGCCCATTTAAAGAAGGAGAGTGCGCATGCTATTTGTGCTTGGAAATGAAAAGGATAGCGATAGACTCGTATATGCTATACATTATTTTGGAGTAGTTTGTCGCTATAGATACAAGTGAAAAAACGTGCTGCTTTTTAAATTATGCCAAAGTCTTCCAGCATTCCATGCATTTACGGGTTGCGATTACACGGCAGCATTTTACAACAAAGGGAAAGTAAAACTTTTTCAGCAATTTTCAAAAAATGAAAAATATCAAACAGTTTTTGCGTCATTAACAGATGCTGCTGATATTTTCATTGGTGAAAAAATGAAGTCTGTTCAAGAATTTACGTCTAGTATGTATGGTGTCAGGAACTGTACCAGTGTGAATGATGCGAGACATTGGATTTTTTTGAAGAATTACTCTGCAAAAGAAGACAGCGAGCACTTTTTAAAAAAAATAAAAGGCTTCGACTCCAACTCCATACCACCATGCTGGATATAATTTTACGAACTATTTTCGTAAATTCCATGTGGCTTAATGCAACGGATCCAATATGCGTGAAACTTCAGCCTGAGAACTGCGGTTGGTTCTTAGATGAATATTTAAAACCAATAGGATTCATTGGGGATCATACACCTTTAAAAATAGAAGACATTGTCGAAAAAATTGAAACAGAGAGTGATAACGAAGAAGATTCAGAAGTTGGAGATCACAGTTATATGTCCGATGACTCGGAACCTGAGTAATTTTAAAAATTTTTGTATTTTAAATTTTTTTCAATAAACAGAAGTATTCTTTTAATTGTTGTTTTTTATTTCGGCTCCTAATAATAAAGATAAAATTTGCCAGATTAGTAATATATATGTATTACTCTGTCTTTTTTACAAAAGATGTGTATATACTTTAGTGTCACATAAACAATAAACATAGATAAATAATTAATTGATTAAAAAATAAAAAATTAAATAACTATTTCTCTATATTAATAATTAAATACTCCAAAATAATGTATAGCATATACGAGTCTATCGCTATCCTTTTCATTTCCAAGCACAAATAGCATGCGCACTCTCCTTCTTTAAATGGGCGGACTTTAAACAGCTGCTACGCTGCGTCCTTTTCTACCGCATGGGATGGTTGGTCTGGGACCTCTCTCTCACACACATTCACTCGCAGCGATATTTTATTATTTAAAATTCGACAACCGTAATTCGGGACTAATTTTTCGCAGGCAACCCTATACCACCGTGTTCCTTATGAAATAATCTTTCTTTTTATCTAAAATTGATTCAATAATCAGAACGTTGCAAAATGCTAGTATGGATTTACCTGTTTACACCTGGCAACCCTTGGTTGTGACCGGATAAAAATAGGCAACCTAACGTTTGCATATTCTATGGGCTTCAAACTTTCGATTGGTATCAAATTTATTAAATAATCACACCGGTGCAATGTTTAAAAAAAAAAAAAATTAATTATTAATTAAAAATACTCTGGACTGAAATTTGTTAGGCAACCCATATAGGATATATTTATTGGCATATTTAATAACATAAAAAATACGTCTCATCAAATAAGCATCTCGGTGAAGGTCGTTGTATAGCGGGATCTTAGACTAATATACGAATCTTTGAAATACGTAAAATAACAAACTGCTCTCTGATTGGTCAATGTTCATAGTGACAATGCCAATCAGATCGCGCGTAGCGTTTGGATTTTGCTTACTTATTATATTTTACGAGTGCGTTCAGTAAGTTTATCAATGTACGAAAATGTGGACGGAAAATAATAGAATTTATCTCCCGTTTAGAATCCTACGAACGTTTATAAACTTCCCAGTAAATTGATAAACTTACCGATCTTTTTATTTTCCGGTGACATATATAGCGAATATTTAGGTATATGGACTACTAAATACATATTTCGTATTTATTCGTATTCTAAGTATTCTTTAGCACTGTAAAAACTTTTTTGTGCTAACCATGGCGTCAGAGAAGTTCTAAATACATTGCCTTCTAATAATCAGTTGGTCTGGTTCCCTCCTTTTCAGATTCAGATTCATATTTTTATTTGCATATCATGTACAGTATATAAGATGGTGGTAGTATATTTGAGTCCAGTACATGACTTTGTAAGAGCATCGCAAATATTACTCAGATTAACATTAATTACATGCTTTAACATAATAATTCATTAAGGTGACGGGTAGGGCACACTAGCGATGCCAATCGATTTTAATTGTTACTAAACCGGATCTATTTTAAGTAATTTCGGGATTACAACCTCTCGGCAAACGCTTATAATATTTATTAAATAACCATGCACAAATGCGGACCCAATATTTCTACGCAAAAAATTGATTCACGCTAAAAGTGGCCGCTATTGGCGGTAATCAATTATTCGCGTACAAAAGGGATCCAACATTTGCGCATGGTTAATTAATAAATAGTACGTTTTTGCCGAGAGGTTGTAATCCCGAAATTGTTCAAAATAGATCCGGTTTAGTAGCTAACAATTAAAAACGAATGGTGTCGCTAGTTCGGGCTACCCGTCGCCTTAAATAAGAAAACTGGGTACACGAAAATAGTTGATAAAAGAAAATACATATTGAACATTTGGAATTAATAATAAAATTAAGCAAATTACATAGATTATAAGTAAATAATTGTTGATTAGTTACATTTTATAAGTGAGTCAGATGGCGAGATATTTATTCATTTATTACCATTCATGAATTCAGCTATTGAATTATAACACTTGTTTAGCAAATGATCTTTCAGTTTGTTTTTAAAAATATGTATATTAGTTTCATTTTTAAATCGTTCCGGAATTTTATTGTAAATTTTTGTTGCCCTGTAATAGGGCCCTGATTTAAATATTGCTAGTTTTGGTACGGGTATCTCTAATTGATTTTTACGTCTTGTACTAGTGCAAGATCTAAACAGTGGTTGATTTTGAAAGACAAATTTACCAATTTCCAGAATGTATAGAGAAAAGAGGGATATAGTGTACACAGTAATATTTTATTTTATTTTATTTTCCATTTATTCAAAATCTCTTGTACAATATTCAATTACATTCATTCGTAGGGCTTACAGCTAATTACCTACGGATTTTTCAAGACATGACTGTCTTCCAACGGTTCCAAAGGAGGGAGGGGAAAGGGAGGGCTTACAGGTTTACAAGTACTATCTAGATGAGGATGGGGGAGAGATCTTGCACGGGATTAATTTAGAAGCACACCAGTAGCTTCCTTTTTAAAGGAATACCTTGATGTACAAAACAAATCTACAGAGGCAAATTTCTTATTATACACATCATGCAAACGACTTACAACCGAGTTTTGAGCGTAATTCATCATCATCATCATCAGCAACCCACACTCGTCCACTGATGGACATAGGTCTCCCCTAATGCACGCCACTGCTCCCGATTTTCAGTCACTCTCATCCTGTCTACACCAGCCGGCCTTAGAATGTCATCATCCCATCTTGTCGCAGGGCGTCCAACACTACGATTACTGAGTAAGTCGAAAGTCTTCGACCAGAGTGCGTCCTTCCGGTCATGACTTACGGTGCCGAGACGTGGACACTCACGGCTGGACTAGTCCACCGGTCCAAGAGCTATGGAAAGGGCTATGCTCGGAGTATCTCTGAAGGACCGCATCAGAAATGATGTAATCCGACAGAGAACCAGAGTCACCGACATAGCCCACCGAATTAGCAAACTGAAGTGGCAGTGGTCTGGTCATATTAGCCGCAGAACTGACAGCCGTTGAGCGTAATTGCTGCGGGCAAAAGAGGAGGCGCAGAGTTTAGTGTGTCGTGTTCGGGTACGAAGTACACTAATGGAAAATTGTGAGATTGGGACAGTCTGTATTATTGTTACAAAGTTTGTAAAGCAATGTCATGTCCAAAAGACAACGCCTATCCTCGAGAGACATGCATCTAAAGAAATTGCATGTGTTTCTGAAGTCGACGCATTTGCGATGGCGACGGTAGCTCAAGTGTTCAAGAAACTTATGCTGAATCTTTTCAATTTTTTGTTTATGTGTAATGTATTGAGGATTCCAAATACTAGCACAGTATTTAAGAACACTTCGGACATATGTATAGTAGAGAAGTTTGATGTCCGAAAAGGGACAATTAACTCTTAGAATAAAGCCTAAGTTATTTAAAGCTTTAGATATTATGCAATCAATATGCTCAGTAAACATTAACTTTGAATCCAACAAAAGGCCCAAATCTCTTACCGTCGAGGATTGATTAATTCTATAGAATCAATTGCATAATTTTACTTAATAGGGTTCTTCTTGCGAGTAAAAATCACCTGTATACATTTATCTATATTTAAATTAATCCTATTTTCATAATAGTACGCACTAAGACGGTTCAAATCTTCCTGCAAACAATCACAAGTACGAATATTTCTCACATTCATGTAAACTTTAGTATCGTCGGCATACATCAGGAATTTAGTGAACTTAAAACATGTTTTTATGTTGTAGATGTAGCATGAATACAATAAGGGGCCTAGGATAGATCCCTGAGGCACTCCCGACAATATGTCAATATAATTCGATCTATATTTTCCTATTACTACAGCTTGACTCCTGTTACGCAGATATGAGTCAAACCATCTGAGAAGGTTACCCCTAATGCCCAGCACCTGCAGCTTTCAAATAAGTATGACGTGATCTACACGATTTAAGGCCTTCCTAAAATCGGTGTATTGTTTTAAATATTTAGGGTTGTATTGTTTTAAACATCCTTCGTAACCATAACTGTCTTCTCTCTCACTTGGAATTAAAAGGTGACAAAAAGCCCGGGACACGCTTGCACCTTGATTCATAATTTGGTCAATCTGGTAATAGGAACAATGAAGCGACCGCTATTTTAACATAGGGGCATCCACGAGCACTCGAAATTGAAGACAAACATATCATACCTTCGTCCATACAAATCTCAAACTCGACTTTTTATTTTATGTGATAGGTGGCAGACGAGCAGACGGATCGCTTGATTGCCTCCGCTCATAGACACCCACGACCAGTGGAGTCACGGTACAAGTGCGCTGCCAACCTTTGAACGCCCATTTCCTCCGTATTGGGCCTCCGGTACCCTCACTCACGCAGCGAAACACAGAACAATGCTTCACGCCGGTTTTCTGTGAGGCCGTGATATCACTCCACTTGGACGCAATCACACTGTTTTAAATAATTACTTTTAATTAGATTTCACTGTCGAGTGCTCCAGAGTACCTATAGGCCCTCGGGTCAAAATGCCCCTGGTCCTTCTCATTGTGGAATCAACTTCACGCAGCAGTATTTCCGGTACGACCATTGAGATCGTCAAGAAACGAGCCTATCATCATCATCATCATTTCAGCCAATAGACGTCCACTGCTGGGCATAGGCCTCCCACAATGTTCTTCACACAGATCGGTCCTGTCCCTCCCGCATCCAATGGATTCCCGCGATCTTCACCAGGTCGTCGGTCCACCTTGTAGGAGGCCTGCCACGGCTGCGACTTCCTGTACGTGGCCTCCACTCGAGGACCTTTCCGCCCCAACGGCCGTCTGTTCTCCTCGCTATGTGTCCTGCCAATTGCCACTTGAGGCATGCAATCCTTTGGGCTACGTCTGTGACCTTAGTTCTCCTACGGATCTCATCATTTTTGATGCGATCACGCAGGGAGACTCCGAGCATAGCCCTCTCCATTGCTCTCTGGGTGACTTTGAGCCTCCTTGATCGGCACATTGTAAGCGGCTACGTTTCGGTTCCTTATGTCATCACTACAACACACACGCATTAAAGACTTTCGTCTTGAGACACTGCGGTAGATCTGCCGAAAATATGCTGCGTAGCTTCCCGAACGCTGCCCAGCCGAGTTGGATTCGTCGATTGACTTCTTTCTGGAAGTTGGACTTACCAAGCTGGACTTTTTGTCCGAGGTAGATGTACTCGTCTACAACTTCCAGTGTAGAGCTTCCAACCAACGAGCCTATACCTTCCTAAAATTCCGGTAACACATCTCCACTCTCTCTGGTGTGGCTGATGTCTATAGGCGGAGGTGATCATCACTTACCATCAGGTGACTCGCTTGCTCGGTTGCCTCCATTTTTTATAAAAAAAAATCGAATAAGGACTAAAATACTTTTTAACTCTTTTAATGTATTTTTAGCGTCTTCGAGTCCTCGATCCAGTGTACATGACAATTTTCAAGAAGATTGAGCAAGAAAAGGGGAAAGAACAGTTTTTTGACCTTGCTGAGGGAGTCGAAAGTATAAGACAGGTAAATATAAAAGACAGACTGAAGGCTAAAAGTGTTTTTATGTGATAGGTGGTAGACGAGTAGACGGATCACCTGATGGTAAGAGATTGCCGCCCCCCATGAACACCCGCGACACTATTGGAGTCACAAGTGCGATGTCAATCTTTAAACCCTCCTTTCCCCCGGATTGGGCCTCCTCCGGTACGTCACTCAAGCACACCAGAGACGCTACATCACGCCGGGTGTTAATGATTTTACGGATGTTCATGGGCAGCGTTGATTATTTTCCATCAGGTGACCCGCTTGCTCGTTTATCGCCTCTTGCAAAAAAAACAATGAAAGAGCAATAATGTAGCAGCCAGTTGTAGTAACTATGCAAAAATATGAAAAAGCAATTTTCTAAAATAATCAACCATATCATGATAGGCATGATGATTCGTTTTTGCCTAAGATACAGGATATAGGAATATCAGGTACTAAGGAACTATTAGGGAACTAGGAAGTTTAGGCAACAAACTTAAAATTCGTTCGTTTAATTTGATTAGATTATAAGTATTTAAGTACTAGTTAGTTAGGCCATGTGGCCCCCGGCAGAGTAGAATAGGCCACCCTCACTCTTACCGAGGTGTCGTAAAGGCGACTAAGGTAAAGCTGCTGGCATGATCATCAGCACCCAGAGAAGGAAAACTCTGCATTTATATCAAAACCCTCGCCAACCCGTCTGCCAAGCGTGGTGAGTATGGCAATTACCCCTCATGTGATTGAGGGAGGCCCGTGCCCCAGCTGTGGGGACTTAAATGGGCTGATGATGATGATGATGATGATGATTTAAGTACTTATTTATAGGTATTATTCTCGTGGTATTGTTTTTTTTTTATTATTTATTATTATGATAGCACGCAATAATATGAAATAACAAAAACGTAGCAGTTACACGATTTTCGTGCTATCAAAGATTTTAGCAATCACGAAAATTAGCAATTTCAACCAAAAAAGATATGTCATTGAAAAAGAAGTGGATAATTTAATGACGAATATGACAAGGACTACTGAGAGAAAAAGACATACTGCGCCGACCCCGGATAACCTGGGAACAGGGCAGTAGGGTTGTAGAAGCATCCTCGAAGTTTTTTTTTTTACTGTAGATAGGTAAGCGTTTGACCATATTTCACCTGATGGTAAGTGATAATATGGTCTAAGATGTAGCACGATTACCTAGAAGATACCTATTCACTCGCGCTTTGAAACCCCCAAATTGTAGCCTCTAGGAAACACCTCTTCAGGCAACTGATTCCACTGTTTCGCAGTACGAATAAGGAAACAGGATTCAAACCTCTTTGTGCGGACTTTTGGTATTCTAAACACGACTAGGGAATAAAACCACCTGTTCCGTCTGATTCACTTCACTCACGTTTATTTTCACTGTTAGGTATCCTGTTCTGAACTGACAAAGTTGGGCAGGCGGCTCGAGGTCTTTATTACGGTAGCACGGTTTGCTAGCGCGATGTAATTATGCATAGTGGCATCTACCGAAACAAAGCCGAACCGCCTGCTTGATAGCTTTCTACAAAGGTGATGACATTTGTTTTCCTCAGGGTTTATTCGCGTTCCACGCAGTAACCGAGGTGGTATACCGCCGCGTCGAGAAGACGTTTCTGGAAGGGGAGAAGTGTGATCTGACCGAGGTAGACTTCATGAACGCCTTCCCACCGGCCGTGCCAGTAACCAAGAACTCGCCATATATTGAGCTGTTCAGGGTTGGGTGAGTACGCACAACTGATTTAATAATGTACACACGCACTAATTCAGACAGCCAGTTCCAAGTATGTAGATAGAGTACTTCACTGCGTTTAGATGAAGCATCGCTACGTGTCTTCTATCGCATCTACAATGGATAATGTTCCGAAGTACAGTTTTAAATATTCACCATCGTACATCAGGCCATTTCGACCACAGTGCGTTTGTCATGTCACTTTATACTTCACACGGTAAAACTGTAGAACCCTGCCAACAATGGTGTTTCTGATCGGATACAACCTGGTAATCTTCAAGAAATAAGCTTATTCCTGCCTCGAGGGCCGGCAAAGTATCTGTAACACCTCATATAGTAGCAGATGCTTATAGGCGGCGGTACGTTTTTTATATTTGCCATCAGATGTGCTGTCTGCTCGATGGCCGATATAATCCTCATATTTCCGTAGAATTCCCGGTTGCGTCCAAAGCTGTCGCTTTGGAGCCTGGAGTATGCTTAGACCATGATGTATCAATACGGGGATTAACACGATATTTATTATGTCAAACAACATTGTGTACCTACTCACATATTTGGCTCGACGTTTCGGCTACGTTACAGCAGCCGTGGTCACGAGCGGACTATGACGGCTGCTGTAACGTAGCCGAAACGTCGAGCCAAATATGTGAGTACACAATGTTGTTCCATAATAATATCGTGTCAATCCCCGTATTGCTACATTATAGTTATAATGCAACGCGAAAATCTAAAAACGCTAACAATTGAAGCGACTGCTGTGCCAGACCTATTCACAAGGAAACCAGACCAACTGAATCATGATTACATGATGTTTTCCCTTACCGCCGAGCTAGTGGTAGAAATAGTTTTTCAAATCTATATGCGTATTTTTACCACTGTGCATGTGTCTCCGATATGTGTTATAAAAACATCCCTCAGATTCAAACAAATCCGCGAAGCCGGTCTCCAATCGGCCCTAGTGAATCGTCTGCAAGTGCCGCGGCCGCGTTGCGAGTCACAAGTTGCCGCCTTCAGCAGCGTGGGTTGGGTCGACATGCGGCCCGTGCTGCTCTTCATGGTCTTCGGGTTTACGCTCGCGCTGGCCATAGCGGCGCTTGAAGCTATTGTATTTAACTTGTAAGTTAATAAATAAAAACATTACGTGTCCCTACAAAATTTGAGAGTTCCCCTCATTTTTTCCAGGATCCCATCATCAGATCCTGATATCCTGATCATGGTACCAATCCGGGACTATCTACTTTCCAACTAAAAAATAATCATCTAAATCGGTTCATGAATGGCAAAGTTATCGGCGAACAAACATAAAACAAAATATATATATATACATGTCGAATTGAGAACCTCTTTTTTTTTGAAGTCAGTTAATTATAGCAAAATAACTTAAACATATTAAGGTGACGGGTAGGGCACACTAGCGACGCCAATCGATTTTAATTTTTAGCTACAAAACCGGATCTATTTCAAACAATATTGGGGTTACAACCTCTCGGCAAACACATATACTATTTCTTTAATACTTATAGTTAATTGTTTAGTCAGCTTTTGCACTCGAATTTAAGATTACCGCCAAAAGTGGCCGCTTTTGGCGTGAATCATTTTTTCACGTACGCGTTGGACCCAACATTTGTGCATGGTTATTTAATAAATAGTATAAGTGTTTGCCGAGAGGTTGTAACCCCGAAATTGATTGAAACAGATCCGGTTTAGTAGCTAAAAAATAAAATCGATTGGCGTCGCTAGTGTGCCCTACCCGTCGCCTACATCTCCAGAGGTTGCTTAATAACGCCTTGTTGGTATAGTGGTTTAAGTACTGGGCCGTGATCTCGGGGCCCTGGGTTCGATTTCCGTATTGAGCAAAAAGTATCCTATGTTTCGAATTTTCGAAAATAGCTTGGATTTGTGCTGGCTACAGAGCATGAAAATTTGAGGTGCTGGCCAATCCGCATTAGGCAAGCCTCATAGTACCCGATGACTTGATTTCTATGATGGAGGCCTGTGCCCTGCAGTAGAACAATTAGATAATTAGCCTGATAATTTACTTTTTTTTACCACTTATATTTTCACATTTTATCGCATGATCTTTTCTGATTGACATAAAGTATAAGTAGGTAATGTAATAATAATAGATATGTCTGTAATCGATTTTTTTTTCGTTTTCAGCTTACAGCGAAGGCGACGTCAATTAGTACATTAATTTTGAAGAAAATGTTATTATGCACTATATGTAGTTATTATGAACAAAAGATTAATTGTGATACACTTAAATTTGTAGGCAGTGGGAAATAGTTGAGAAGTAAAAATAATACAGAATTTCAACTTAGTTTATTAAGTGAACCAGTAAAACTTAACGCATATACCTGATGTATCTGTGAACATTTACATCCCTTTAACCACGTGTTCTATCAACAATTATGAACAACATTTGTTATATGACTTTTGAAAATTCACATAAAAAAAATTCAACTTTTAATACAAAGTCGGTCACGTGACTTGGTAATTTTGTATGGGGAGTCCTAAATATTTTCGACGAATTTCGAAAAGTCGTAGAAGAAATGTTGCTCTGAATGGTTGGTAGAACAAGTGGTTAAAGGGATGTAAATGTCCACAGATACACCCTGTATATTACGTACATTAAAAATCAAATTAACTAACTTTAACTGTTATAACGCTCGCTCGCATATTATTATAATAACTTTTATTCGGTATAATTCTAGATTGTAATACAGATGTTAAAACAAAGGTTTATATAATTACAACTCATCTAAGTACTTATACTAATTATAAAGAGGTAAATCCTACAGACGAGGTGCCGTGTGGTTCCCGGCAGAGTGCCGTGTGGTTCCCGGCAGAGTAGAATAGGCCACCCTCACTCTTACCGAGGTGTCGTAAAAGGCGACTAAGGTAAAGCTGCTGGCATGATCATCAGCACCCAGAGAAGGAAAACTCTGCATTTATATAAAAAACCCTCGCCAACCCGTCTGCCAAGCGTGGTGAGTATGGCAATTACCCCTCACGTGATTGAGGGAGGTCCGTGCCCCAACAGTGGGGACTTAAATGGGCTGTTGATGAAAATCCTACAGACAGCGGGTAAGCTTTGTACTTACCTACTAAAACATGTAGGTAATTCGAAAACTCGAAACGCTTACGCGATGAAATACAAATACGTTTATTGCTTATTAAGACGTATAAGAAACAACAGTGGTTGTAAGTACATAATATAAGAAAATAAGATATAAAATCATTAAATATTCTCGTCATAAATACTTGGACTTTAATTTTGCCTAAGGGCGAAGCAGACTCAATCTCCTCTCAACCACAGATATTGTAATACTATACTCTATTTGTTTAGGTAATGAGCAGTTTTCCAGTAGGTATTTATAAATTTCCTAGTGATTCGCTAGATGGCGCAATCAGTACCTGTAAATGTTAGGTGTGGTATGATATTTCATGTGGACCCTAATTTATGGGAAAATTGTTTTAGGTTTTTTACATTAAATATCTTAATACTTCGCAGTTAATATGTATTTTTAGTGCTATGTACATTTTAAATGACAGAGAGTGATTCAAAACGAAACTTTTCATGAACAAGTAAAATATGTATTTTACTTGTTTACTTTTTATCTCTATTTTCTTATAGGTAAAATAAAGTTAAATATGGCAGGACCGTAAATGTCATGATGATGGTTGGTTTATCAAATATTTCCTATGTATCATAGACAAAAAGGGAACTTTTAATTGATAGTGAGAGTAGTGTCATCTGGTGTTGCTTTTAGAAACCATCCCGATAATACCTACTGGAAAACTGCTCATTAACTAAAGGTAAACAACAAAAATGGCGGAGTTCAGGAGCCCAATTCTCGTGCTCGTGATATTTATTTTCATACGACATATATCATTAAAACATAGTTTTTTTTGTATGGTTTTCAGGTGATATCCGCCGTGTTTTCAAAATATCACGAGCACGAGAATTGGGCTCAAGCGATTTTCAACCTTTTATAAGAATCGTGATCTGTCACTTCAAGTAAAGTTCACAATTGGCAATGGCGTCTATGCTGGAAACCCGACCATGTGAAATATCAGTCAATAATGCTGCCGCACTACCGAGCAGAATCAAAAATTCATACTGCTCGGTAGTGCTCAACACTTTTTGTGGCACGCATTTAGTGGGGTTGTCCATTACTTTTTTCACAAGATAGGTTTTAGATTAACTGGTTTTTTAGGTTTATTCTTGCTGTCCACCCTCTGCTTGTCCACCCCGGGTGGACAGTGAAACAGTGAAATAATTGTAAAAAAAATCCCGCTGTCCACCCCTTCTTGGTTGAAAGAGGGGGTGGACAGCGGGAATTTTTTTAACAATTGTTTCACTGTCCATTTGGGGTGGACAAGCAGAGGGTGGACAGCGGGAATAAACCGGTTTTTAGATACCTACTTTTTTTAGGCACGCTGTAATACTTTTAGAAATAAGTACAAATAAATATTTACTCAATTGTTTGCAAGCTTAAAAATAATGTTCGACCTTTTTATTAAACAAAGTGGTTAAAATATAAGAATTGAACAGAGAAAATGAGATTTCGATTCAGAATAATTTAATTTTTGTTGTCCTGCACATAGAGCAGCGTTGCCACTCGTGCCAATTGGGGGGGGGGGATGTCCCGATTCTCCCCTAGCTGGAGCCCTAGCTAATCACTTGCTACGAAGGGTTCCCCGGCGGCTATAATTACTACGGGGGGGATAATCTTCGAGCATGACCTCCCCCTTACCTCCCCTACTATGCCCATACCACTGTGTCACCATATGGCCAGCAAGAGCAAATGTAAAGAAAGCACTTATTTACTCAAAGACCTAAAAAGTATAGACACCACCACTTATAACACCAGACACTGAACAAATACAAGACTTGTTCATGACACGTATGTTTGTCCAAAATAAGAATCGAATCGAACCTTGAGCCTACCTAAGTATATAAAAGGGTCAGTAGATAGGTACATAGCAAGGCGGCATCCTAAGTCTATGGTAGCCAAATGTTCCCTCGGACCAGCCAAATATTCGTTATTTGGGTAAACAAAGCGTATGTAAATACCTAATTCATATTTTATTCATTACCGGCGACTTCCCTTTGACTTGAAAATAAATTACAGTAGCTTGTCTACAAAATTATGAGTGATTTCGACCAAACCTAGCATTTAGGGGAAGTGAGGGCAATATGGTTCACTTATTTTAATAAAAATATAAAAAATACTTAAAATTTAAAGTTGAAATCATAGTTTAGGTATTTTTCGTTGAAGCAAATATGAATATAGGTAATAAATACTTTCATAATAATTGACAAAACTTGATCAACATTACCATTGCAAGAGATTGTATTTATTATTTATTAAAAAGGTACACCAACAGTATATATATAGAAAAATTTAAAAATGCTTTATTTAAGTACAGGGCTTATATACCTATATACCCTTTATATGCGTACACAACGTTGCTAAAAAATCTCTACGTAAAAACACAAAAGATAAACTAAAAAGAAACTAATAAAATTATTGAAATAAAACAACATTATAAGAGGTTTGCTACCTATCATATAATAAATTTATCAACTTATTATTGTATAATCAAAAACTTAGAAATGATTCATATTGACCTATCCTATCGGGTAAGATGGTTCCCTCATGGTACTAGAAAATGCACGCAATTTTCGGAAAAAACGTCACAGTGTGTGAAAGAAAACCATCCAGGCCTGACTGCCTTTAAGGCATCTCAATACGGTTGCAATAGAGAAAGAACATCGCCCAGCACGTCATCGCAGTACTTCCGACTTCGCACGGCTTCTATTTGCGTCTATACTCGCACTCGTGGGTGTGCGAGCGAGAAGTGAATAGATGCGCCGCCATTTCTGATCCCATTCTTTATCCGCACATCTTGTATATATATTATAATATATTTGATAGGGTGACCTACACAATATTCAATATATTTATCGTTAATCATGAGCTAAGGTATTACATATCGGGTAATAGTACACACGGCGTCACGACAAGTTACCCTTGTTGGACTTTGGACCGTCCTTATGTCTGAGACACAAGTGCTACTTTTGCACTGCAGGGGGGTAACTTGAGCTGAAGCCGACTGTACATATCTTCGAACCTTGATGGGTCTAACAATTTAGAACGACATCACAGGCATATTTTATTCAAAAGTTTAATAAAAAATAATTTAAATGTTAAATATAAATAAATAAAAAAATATTTCCCAACATCACATACATTGATCTGACTCCGAGATAGGTAGCTCAAGCACCTGTGTTACAGATATCAGAATCAACAGTGGGATTACAAATATATACATATAATACTTTTTTTTTGTAAATACATAATTATTATACATAGAAACACCCAGACCAATACAAACAGACATGTTCATGCACACAAATGTTTATACTGTGCGGGGATCGAACCCGCAACCGTTGGACCAAAGGCAGCGTTCACTACCACTGTTCCAAACGGGTCGTCAAATGTTATCTGTTATTTTTGACTTAAGGTCGATTAAATAGAAAGATTTCATATTGCCTGCTATATTCAACTTGCCCTTCCTTCCCCTAAACAGACATCCCCACTAAATATTGAATGCTTTTTCTTTAACCAATTATTTTGATTTCAATACAGGCTGTTTGGTAAACGCAAAGCTATACAAGGCTATACTACCTACTTAGTAGGTAGTACTTAGTGACTCAACTATACAGTAGGTACTTAGTTTATAGAAATATTCGAGCTGCTTATATCCAAAAAAAATAATTGAAAACAGATTAGAGAGTCCTCACTCACGGTTCGCGCTAAGGCCCCTGAGCCTATCATAATGAATAAGGGTGGAGCAAAACTAGCAAAAATATTTATTTTAATGTCCTATGTCAAATCAATGACCTTATATGAAAGCTTCATCTCAGCTTATATTCCCGGGCCGTCCCAGCTTCGGAGCCCGGGGTACGCTTAGCTGAAGACCATGATTCAGAATGGACAACATTTCATATTTTTAACATGTCCATATTGTTTTTTTATATGAAAGTAGACATAAAATGAACAGACCCATATTTTTTCTTTTTTCAAAATTTGTCCTTTTTCATGCATAAAATAATTATTGAAATTCTTTTTATTCTAAATAGACGTAAGCGCCAAATGACGTCATCGGACGGCTGAATACAGCGATATTCCTTTGCTTATCATTGTTTTAATAAAAAAAAGGTACTACTGTCAAAGGTAAATAATACTAGTGTCAAAATTGTCAACGTCATTCATACATTCAACGTTGACAAATTGTCTTTTTTTTTGACAGTTACATGTCATGGGTTTGGCATTACGTAAATTTAAAACTATAATGTGCTAAGCAAAGAAATATTTTACATTCTGCCGTCCGATGACGTCATCTTACGTTTTTTAGTTTTTAATTTTTTTCTCAGTAAATAAGCAATATAAAAAATGAATAAATAAATATTCGAGCAGCGGAAAAGTAAACAAAGAATTGGTATTTTTTGTTTCAGAGCTTAGCAATTTTGAAATGTTGTCCATTAGGGGAGCCTGGGAATTACAATGAAGCAGACGGGAGGCCATGCACAGGAAGTCACAGCCGTGGCAGGCGCCCCACGAGTTTGACCGACGATCTGTTGAAGGTCGCGGGAATCCATTGGTTGGATGCAGGCGGCACAGGACCGATCTGTGTGGAATACATTGGGGGAGGCCTATGTCCAAGTTGGCGTTTATTATGTTGGCGATGATGATGAAACGGCATGTGTCTGAACTTCATAACCCTATAAGAGTGGAATCAGACCAACTGAATCATATGTACTTATAGTTAATCTGCTATCAACTGTCGACGGTGTGCTCACATGCCTACAGAGTGCGATATCTCGGCGAAAAAGCTTGGCTACGTTAGCCACATACGAACACATCAACGATAGCTGAGCAGGAGTTGAATCGGCCGGACTCTATTACATAGTTAATCTGATGCACGGTGTGGATAGTGCCGTATCCACTCCAAAATCCAGCCTGTTCCGGTGTTTGGGAGTCGTCGAGTATTCGCACAAAACGCTTCGTGACAACTCTTGAGAACAGCATATAGACGTGGAGATGGGTCGATAGTTCTTCAAGAGGCTTTTGTCACCCTGGTTGAAAAACAGGACGACCACACTTCTACTCCATGTCCTGCGTGTTGTCCGATATCGTTGGGTCTCGGTTTTGGGGTCTTCCTTCTGCTAATTTCTCCCAAATTTATTTGGTATTGTGGATCAGTAATGATAATAACAGGAGTCTTCAAATCGAAAAAGAAAATAAATGTACTTCACCCCATTATTTGTTGCACGATTACTTAAAGTTTAAACAAAACCTACTCAATAAAGATTTTTCCAAAATATAATTTCAACAGATCCCATATTTGAATACTTACAAGTATTTAAATTCCAAGGACTTATCCAAAGCATTCGATAGTGTTTACGTTTGAGTCTTATCATCAATATTTAACTAATACCTAATTGGGCAATGCAGAACACATATGCAAAGCCAATGCATTGATTTGTTAGAACTCAACATGAAGCTTCAAGCAGTTGTTTTACTCTTTTTGTTCTTTTCTGTTTTGAAGGCCTCTGCAAGGGACCGTATTGCGTTCGATTTTATTAAACAATTTGTTGAGAATGAAGGGAAACCAACGGTTCTGACCGTTTACAATTTGTGCTGGAGCCTGAGTATAAAGAAATTATTTTGCTAGATGTTTTTGCAACTTCTTATGAAGTATTTGAATACATCATCTCCTTTTCAGATCTCAAGGTGAAATTAGCAAATGAAATGTCCAAAGCGGATCACAGATCAGCAAACTTATTGAAATTATCTGCAGAACATTTTCTCCACAATTATTTATTTTTAGTTGATCTAAACTGCCTGGATATAGAAAATGTCCTCGGATATGTAAGGCCACACGTTGAATTTAAGCATGTTAAATTACTTTTAGTTTAGGTACCTATAAATAGTTTAAGTATTTTGTTTTTAAGGCTACCACACTAAAACTCTTCGGTTCACCATTTAGATGGTTGGTTCTAGTTGATTCTTCAAGGGAGGATAAACGTGGTTTAGCAGCTCTTTTCAAATGTCCTTTACTGCCGGATAGCGATATAGTATTAGCAGAAAGAGTCGAAAATGGATTTAAAATGACCGAACGTAAGTTTTGTAAGTCACCTATCTATTTGTGTAGCTACAATACACTTGATAGTGGAACAGATATGTAAAGTACCTATTTATAGTACCTAATAGCAAATGTGCTAATACACATAAGTGCAAAAATTATCTATTTACTTATAAGTAATTTGAAAATACCTACGAAAATTGTTAAGGTGTAAAGAAGTAGGTATTACCTACTATATATACTAAAGCGATAAAGGGTTACACATTATTTAAAAGGCTGTGAGTGAAGTGAACATTTTTATTTTTTTATGCTAGAGGCGACAAACGAGCAAGCGAGTCACCGGATGGAAAAACCAAAATTGAAAACTGTATTGTAGTTTACAGGACCTCTCCAAACAGTTCCATGATTTCTACTCCAAGGGGACATTACGATGGCAAATTAACTGACGTGAGACCACATAGAGAGCTATATAGAAGAAGGCGGGACTTGAGAGGGCATACACTGACCATGTCCAATGTGATACAAGACAGCAACTCGACTATGTTCCATCTGCCGAGAGAGGATAGACTGTAAGATATATATTTCTCTTAAATGGGCCTCATCTTAGTTACTGTACAGCAGTTTGCTAATTTCAAGTGAGAATATTCATGAATTGGATAGTCAACTGCCAATGTCTGCTGAATATAACCCAGGGGTTTAGCATTTTATTGATCTTCAGATTTTGCTGAGACCACTTGTAATGCATTAATTGACTGTCATATTTACGCAGATATCAAAAATATATTCAAAGCAAGTGCCTAGGTATTTGATACGAAGTAGGTCGAGGACACGCCACCTTACGCTCAAATGATTTAATTAGTTGTAAATATTTCTGCAATCCAAATATTGAGCCTGATATCTGAGTCAGTTAAAACTGTCTGAATAGAAACGTCAGGATTTAGACCTGTTAGGCTACACCAGTAGCCTGTTAGGCTACACCAGTAGCCTGTTAGACTACACCATTAGCCTATTAGGCTACACCAGTAGGCTGTTAGGCTACACAAGTAGGCTGTTAGGCTTCACCAGTAGGCTGTTAGGATACACTAATATCGTTCTGAATTAAAACAAAAAAAAAATGATTTTAGAGAGCCCCACTTTGACTCTATCGCGAAGATTTGTTGGATGAGCGCGACGCTGCTATTCAAGATGCTAAACGCCACCCCCCACTGTACTTTTACCCACCGGTACGGCTACCTCACGAACGGGACGTGGTCTGGCATGATAAGCGATGTTGGGTCGGGTCTCGCTGACGTAGGTAAGGTCTCTCATCATATCTCAGCAAGTTATTCGCGGTTGCGTCCAAAGACGTCGCTTTGGAGCTTGAGTTTACGCTAAGACTATGATAACAAAGATTGACTGGAAGAGATCTCTAATAGTGATAAGGCCGTCTTCGTTGTACATATTCTATAATTAAGTTTTCATGCTTTAATACGGTATATGACTATTTTTTTTTATTTTTGCAATCAAAAGACCTCTCAATGATAGAAACATCGTTGAAAGAATCACTTGATTCTCATTTAAACTACCTGAGATATCACAACTTTAAAATCACATTATTTTGGGCAAACCCAAAACGCTCCATACAAATGGCTACTTAGATGTGACGTCACACCTAAGTATTTTGTATGCATTTCATTTGAATTTTGTATGGTAGCTATATCAAATGTTTCGTTTATGTCGATGGTTCCATTGTAATAATATTGGTGCAAATTGTATGGGTTATTAAATGGTATAATTATTTTTTAATAATTTCATACTTTTAAAATGGACTTGCCTATGAATCTTTGAATAACCATAAAACCGGCTAGACGTTATATTTTTAATTGAGAATTTTTGCCATTGGCACATATTGACCTATATTTTGATAAAATATTTATATTTTGTAAAATCTTGAGCTTAGTCATATACCCTATTTGAATGCAATAAAGTAGATATATTAAATAATTCATTCATTCATTCATTATGATCCTGGATTTGGTAGGTTAAGTTTGGTAATTATTACAATAAAGTGGACTGGCTGACCTGCCGTCTGATCTTTACAACCCTAAGGGCCGATGTTTTGATCCGTAGTTACCTTTTGTTTTTTTTTTTTACATAATACTCCAATGTCAAGTTACTTATTGAGAATAAGTGGGTCAACAGTCGAAGTCAGTCAAAGTCACAGTCACAAAACGCCGGTGTTTTACGTTTTATCGACCTACGGAATCTGCCGATAGCAATCTAAATACAATCGCGGGTTTTAATACTATTAAGGTTAAAGTAAGTTGTCCGTGACAACTCACTCGACACACAATAGCATTGTTTAAAACGATACAATTCAACGATTCTTATTATCAGGATCACTTCGCGGCACTTCACTGCACAAATAAACACTAAATTTGTTAACTGAAAACCACTAGATAATAATTTAAAACCTTTGAATTGCATCAGCCCACGCGGAGTGTTCGACTCCTGCCGCCAGGATCATCCTACCTTTTGGTTAAATTAACTATAGGTAGTTAACTGTCCAACCAATACCTAGTCAAAGTGACGTAGATAATCCCTTGTAATATAAGTAACTATTAGCCCTTAATCGAATATTAGATTTAAACCTTGTCTATCATGACATAAATGCGAAAAGCAATGAAATTTTTCGTTGACTTATATCCTATTAAGGGTGCTAACTTATTGCTTAAAATGACCATTGGTTATTTTTTTAACCATTAAGTACCTAGGCACCTAGTTCAGTTCAAAAAATCAAACAAATCAAAAAACTTTTTACGACTTTGAGAGCTGATATCTCAAAAACCGTTCACTTTAAGAAAAATGTTTTTTAGAAAACTTTATATCATTTTAAAAGACCTTTCCATTGATACCCCACACGGGTATGTACATCGAAAAAAAAAAATTCATCCCTCAGTTACATGTATGGGGGGCCCCACCCCCAATTCTTTTTTTTACTATTTAGTGTCATATTTTTGTAGCGGTTCATACAACACATATTCCCATCAAATTTCATCACTGTAGTACTTATAGTTTCCGAGTAAATCGGCTGTGACAGACGGACAGACGGACAGACGGACAGACGGACATGACGAAACTATAAGGGTTCCGTTTTTGCCATTTTGGCTACGGAACCCTAAAAATCGGCCCTAATAGACACGGACGGAAACGGACTAAACTGGATCATGGTTACTCTTTCTTCATTTGGTACGTCAACGAAAGCGGGTAGGTATCCACAATTTGAAAAATATCCGTGACGTGCACGTTTCCACGCCATGTTTACGCGAGGTATCGGTTAGATTACGCACCTAAAATAAATGAATTGGTAGTTCCAGTCACTTATAGTGACACTGACCGGATGGCGCAATTGGTAATGACCCTGCCTCATGTGCCAAAGGTCGTAGTTTCAACAGGGACCCTGGACAAACATTCGTGCGATGAACACTTGTGTTTGTTCAGTGCCTGGGTGTAATATTTGTATTTAAGTATATATTTGTGTTCCTCTGTTGTCTGATATCTGTAACACAAGTGCTTACGCTACTTAGTACGGAATCAGGTCAACGTATGAGATGTTGTGAGAATTATTATTATTACCTTTTTCTTTCAGGCACGAATCTGCTGATTAACCAAGACCGGCTTCACGTGGTTACCTTCACCGACACTCTGGCTCCTTTCCGAGTCCGGTTCGTCTTCCGACAGCCGCCCCTGTCGTACTCCTCCAATATATTCTCTCTGCCATTCTCGTCCGGCGTCTGGCTGGCTATAGCGATGTGCGCAGCTGTGACTACGGCAACTCTGTTCTTGAGTACTAAGTGGGAGACTAGGTTGGAGACCGTAAGTACTCAAACCTTGCGATGGTTTTCTGGTTGAATTATTGAGTAACGATTTGAGCTACTTACTGGTTACCAGGTACCAGCCTCAAAGGTTTCCACTTATATTAGCGTGATGGGCAATTCGCCGCACTTCGCTGTGACAAAATAGCTGAGTGTCAACCACGGAAACATCTCTCTTTTCTTTTGTATTTTTCTTTGATTGTGATGTGTTAACCTAATTAATTATATTACTTATATTCTTATTATATTATCTACAGAAACGTTTAGCTAGATTAACAGTATACCTATATGTCAACAAAGACTTAAGAAAAACAAAATTTAGGTAAGAACGGAGGTTTTCTGGTGGATAGTATTCGATAAGATGTGATTCGTCAAAAAATTTAAAGATAAAAAATTCTTTATTGGCCACAGAATTCAAAATTCAAACACAATTCAAACACGAATGACATTATTAATACTTACACAAATAGGATAAACTCTGTAGCGGACAATGCCCAATCTCATCCACAAACTAATAAGTGAACAAGTTTCCCAGCATTTGCTGCAGTGATCGAAGCCGCTGCAGCGATGTTCTTTTTTAGGCTGAGCCATTGAAAACGTAAGTGCTTTCTTGGTGTATCTCTTCAATAATACAGACAGAGACACTATCCGCTAGGTATACACATTCCTGCTTACATTATTGTGTCTCAAAGGGGCCTCTTCGTGTTATATCTGTATCCCCACGTACGCCTTCCAAAAGGACCGTCCTTGTGTACTTAAAGTGCTTATTACACATAAAAAGAAAGAAACAAAAACACATGTAACAAAGGAACACAATAGTAATCAAAATGGCTATACCTAAGCATATGTTAAATATAATAAATAAAATAAAATAATAAATTACCTATGATCACATAATAAATATATTAAATTAAAATGCGTCAAGAAAGTTGAAACCGGCGTTTAATTTAAGTTGATTGATGACACACACACACGCAGGATCTACGCTGAAGTTGAGTGTAGGTGAGCCGGCCATTGTCTCTAGACGGCGATGAAGTCGACAAGTCGAAGTGTGGAGTGGTCGCCATGTTGAGAACCGTATTGTAGGCGTGCAACTGCGCAGCATAATGGACTGGACGGTTGAGGAAATATGGAGAACGATGCTACATCCAACGATGTAAACTGCCCAGGACTGGGGCGGTTAGCGCTCTTTGGAGGAGGCTTCAGTTCAAAAGTGAATAGCATTTTCCTGATTGGTTGATATATAATAATAATGCTTCGTATTTCTACCATTACCATCTGCTCGGAGGTAAGGGAAAACATCTCGAGGAAACCTGCATGTTTCGGAAAAAGTTTCTGTAACGTGTACCTAACCATGATTCAGTTGGTTTGGCTCCGCTGATAAATGGTTGCGAAGGTCAGGCGGCAGTCGCTTCATTGTAATTACCAGACCCCCCAATCCTGAATCATGGTCTAAGCGTCCCCTGGGCTCCAAAGCGACAGATTTGGACGCAACCGGGAATTACACGCTAAGATGAAAACGATTATAATAACGTTACAGAGACCAACTCAACTGGACGGCAGCATCGGGGACGCGTTGCTATTGACGATGAGCGCGGTAGGCCAACAAGGCTGTTCTCAAGAACCCAGGAAACTATCAGGTATTTCACTGTCTTGATATTGCTTGGCGGCGGTGGTGCAGTAACTGGTAGGTCATAATTCAAAGCGATGGCGCTCTTGGGGTTCCGTTGGACTAAATTTTCAATTTGAGTATTTCTGACAAGAAATTCTGAGTCAGCCCGGTCTCGGAGGAAATTTACCTCTTGTACTCCCGTGACAAGGATCACGTTCCACGTTCCTCGTCCCAATTCCTTTCCGGCCGTGTCACCAGGGGCGTCTTTACCTATAGTGCAGGGGGTGCGGTGCACCCGGGCGCCGGAAGTCAGAAGGCGACGAGATCCCCTCGCTACACATAGAGCCTCCACTGTAACGCTCCGCAAGGAGCGGGCGCGATCTGATCGTTCTCCTCATCTTAGCGTGTGATTCCCAGTTGGGTCCAATGCTATCGCCAATTAAACGTACAAAATTAGCTTACAAATTACACTTGTCCTGCAAAACTGTTTACAGAGTTAGTCTGCAGGATCGGTTGAGTCTTAACACAATAAGTTCACACTCAGTTTGTTTTTGACTGGTTCCTATCGAATGTCCTCTGACACCTCTTGTAAGCTATTTGTGCACACACTTCTGGAAAAAGTGGGTTTCTCAGATCATATCAGATAAGATGTTTAAAAGTAGGCACTCCAACTACTCCTATTACTCCCATGCTACGACATGAATGGGTGATCGGATTTGATACCACGGCCTCAGAATACCGGCGGTAGAGCAGTACTGTGCTGTATTTTGCTGCGTCAATGAAAGTACCGGAGGCCCAATCCGGGGGAAAAGGGGGGTTTAAAGTTAGGCAGCGCATTTGTGACTGCAATGGTGTCACGGGTGTCATAGGCGGCGGCGCTTACCATCAGCAGATCCGTCTGCTCGTCTGCTTATCTTAAAAAAAAGAAAAAAGTGGCCGCCATAGTGGAAATATCGCTGCAAGGCCATTATTATTATTACATATAATGTATGTGCCCAGGCCGAATAATAACGTGGGTGTTCTTCGCGGCTCTAATGCTGCTGTACGCGGCGTATTCGGCCAACATCGTGGTGCTGCTGCAGGCACCGTCCAACTCCATCAGGACCCTTGCGCAGCTGGCCTCCTCCAGCATCACACTGGCCGCACATGATGTGGATTACAGCCACTTTGTTTTTAAGGTTTGCTAAATTTTTATGGAAAGCGAACATTTATTAATTTAAGGCTAGTATTAAATTGGTCCCTAAATCCGACCAAACTTACTAAGTGTGAACCGAATGCCAGGCTTTGGTGTACAAATAGCATTAGGTTGGTTGTTAGTCTTTCGTACTCTTTAATTAATTACAGTTATGTAATTAACTGTAATTAATTAAAGAGTACGAAACATTAACAGATTATCCGGCTCGAAGGATCAAGACCGCACACGAAGCGAAGATCCAAACTAGTAAGTAATTTATCGCGCGTTCATTCGTACTGCCTTATTTAGTCAAAGTCTAATAACACTCAGCATCTCAGGGTGTTGTCTCAGCTTCCAAACCCAGGGCACAATTTTCTGGCTATGATCCAGAAGCAATTAAATTAATTAAAAAAAATCAGTACGGGCGAATCTTTTGAGAATCTGACAGCTTGAATTACAGACGCCACTAGGGATGTAGTAATCATAATCATAATCGTTTATTGCATGTTAAGTGCTACAAAAGATATTAAAATAATACAATGTAGCTTAAATACTTAACACCTAACAAGGCATTGCAATGTTCTTACAATCTAAATAGGTAATTAATTATGTATTAGAGAGTAACAATTACTTATTATTACTTTTTTATATGTACTTAATAAAGTGTAGGCAGTATCTACCTACATAATTTAGAAAATCGGCAGAGAACGTCATATTAATGTTTTCATTTATTTTGTAGGTACCTATATCATACAGTTATGTAATGGGTTTACGAATTATTTAATTGACTTAATTTTATTTATCTACTATATATTTTCTTTTATTTACATGTATTCGAGTCGATATCTAGCCATTCGATTTATGGTTCCACTAAGATTACAATGAAGCGACTGTCGCTTGACCTTGTTGTAACGCTTGGACAGGGGAAGCAGACCATCTGGATCATGGTGAAAATGAGAAATCAACGATGGTTATTAAACTTTTAATGATTTTAGCATTATCGAATGAACGATCCAATGTCCGTGACACTTTCCAAGAGGATTGAGCCAGAAAAGGGGACGAAACAGTTGTATAAAATATCTGAGGGAGTCGAAAACATAAGACAGGTAAATTATGCTTGCATTTAATTTACTGAAGTAAGTACATAACACACTTAAAAATTTCATCTCGTGTTCATGCGGGACTCGAACCCACACCTTCCACAATCCGGGTGAATGTTCTACTAATTAAACCACTGAACGCGTTAGTAAGCCGACGAAATTTGTAAGTCCTTGTTTCGACATGAGCTGTCGATAGTCTCATCAATATTGTAGGAATATTTACAATATCCAGTGGAAATATTATTACAAATATTTGACCACCAGTTAAGATGAGACTGCTAAATCAATAGTTGATATTTTTTGTAGCAATCTTTTGCAATTTATTCTTAAGTAAATAAAGGTGAATGTTCTACCAATTAAACCACTGAACGCGTTAGTAAGCCGACGAAATTTGTAAGTGCTTGATTCGACATGAGCTGTTGATAGTCTCCCCTAAATTGTGGGATGGGGTTTCAAATAAAGCCAGGGATTTGTATAATTGTTCGGTATTAATTATCTTCTTGAAGCGTCGTCTTCCACGTCTTTACATCGTCGGCCATTCGTCGTCTCCCACTGCTGTAATTGGTAGAATATTCACCCGGATTGTGGAAGGTGTGGGTTCGAGTCCCGCCTGAACACGAGATGAAATTTTTAAGTGTGTTATTTACTTAAGAATAAATTGCAAAAGATTGCTATAAAAATATCAACTATTTAATTTACTTACTTCGTTGCGTGAATGCGACTCACTAGCCAGAGGCAGAATGTGTCTTCTAGGTAACGCTTATCCTAAACCAGGAGACTACAGGCACTGCAATCCGAAAAACATCGTGACGCTGATGAAACGAATTTCGTGAGTAGGAGCGCAAAGGATAGGGAAGGTACAAAAAGATCCCTTAGGGTCGACGTGCCCCATGAAAAAGGCCCCTAACAGATAAGATAAGATACTTACTCCGCTGGCAAAGTAACCCGAACCGAGTCTTCAGCCTTTAAAATAAGAGAGAGCCACTTAAGTCGATCCTGCACTACCTACCGTGATCGTGACAGAGCACGCTTTGACATGAATGGGCCGACTCAACCATGATACCACGGCCTCACAGAAAATCGGCATGAAGCAGCACTGTGCTGTGTTTCGCTGCGTGAGTGGCGGAGGCCTAACCCGGGGGAAAGGAGTATAAAAGCTCGCCGCCCACTTGTGACCTCACTGGTGTCGCGGATGTCCATGCGTGGCAACAATCGCTTACTATCAGGATCCGTCTGGTCGTCTGCCACCTATCATATAAAAAACAATAACTTACTTCTTGCCAGTCATTGACCTGATGGATGACGTTGATTGTAATTTTTTTAATCTAAATTTTTTTTCAAAATCTGTGAATGCATATGGAATCTTCAGTCACATCGTCATCGACTGACCGGATGGCGCAATTGGTAGTGACCCTGCCTCTTACGCCAAAGGTCGAGGGTTCGATCCCCACCCTGGACAAATATTCGTGCGATGAACACTTGTGTTTGTTCGGTGTCTGGGTGTAATATATGTATTTAAGTATATATTTGTGTTCCTCTGTTGTCTGATATCTGTAACACAAGTGCTTAAGCTACTTAGTACGGAATCAGGTCAACGTATGAGATGTTGTAAGAATTATTATTATGTTTGAAATATATAAATATATTCTCCCATTTTGGGGTATTATTATTATTATTTTTTTAGTAAAAATTTCTCGGCTTGACAGCCGGTACCTTTGAAACCAGTTACGAGCACTGAGGCCAAGTAACTAATTCAGTTTTTCTTAACCTAGATAATTGTTTGTATCTTCCTGTAGGAAATGTCTGACAATGCGGCACGTGTTGAGGATCGCCGCTTTTTGCATTGTGATGTATGAGCTTTCGGGGAGACCAAGTAGATCAATTGATTTGAATAAATGTTTTGGAATCACACCTGTACTTGAGAGGACCATCGGCACTATGTAAACTTTTTGTAAGTTCCAGATTCTACGTATCTCTTCCTTTAGTTCCGAATATTTCAGCATTTTCTCTGATATTGATTTTTGTATGTTGTGGGTGTTGGGTACGGCTATGTCTATTAGGTATGCAGTTTTATTTAACTTGTTTAGTAGAGTTATGTCGGGTCTATTGCAATGGATGGTTTTATCGGTGAGAATCGCTCTGTCGAAGTACATTTTGCAGGTGGGACTCTCAAGCACAGGTTTTGGGATATATTCGTAGTAAGGTTTTACACCTGAGGAAATCAGTTTGTGCATGATGGCTAACTTTTGATGTATGTAGTAAGCAACTTGGTTATGACGGTGTGTGTAGTCTGTCTGTGTTAAAAGAGGGCAAGCATTTATGATGTGTTGAATTGTTTCTGGATATTTTTGACATCTTCTGCATCGATCATCATGTGTAGTGGGGTCCTTAATAATGTACTTCCGGTAATTTCTTGTACAGATCACCTGATCCTGGATTGCTATCAAAAAGCCTTCGGTTTCTGGGAATAAATAACCTATTTTAAGCCACTTATTGGATGCTTCAGTGTCTATGTGGCTTTGCTCGATGTCGTTGATATGTCTTCCGTGAAGCTGTTTACTGCGCCATACTTCGAACCTCACTCGATCTGCTTCTTGTGATGTCTGGTACGTTATATTTGAGCTCTGTAGAGTAAGTGGTGTAAAGTTACTGTCTGACTGAATTGTAGCTTCATGTATATCGCTGTTACGTTTACTGTAAAAAAAATCTCTGAGAGTATTTATCTGGCTTTCCCATAGGACTTTCAGATCAACTAAACCTCTACCTCCTTTGTTTCTTTTTACAGTTATGCGTTCTATTGCAGATTTAGGGTGTAAATATTTATTTTTGGTAAGGGTTGTTCTAGTTTTAATTTGAATTTTTTTTATATCTGTACAACTCCATTTTATTACGCCGAAAGAATACGTTAAGATAGGTATGGCGTAAGTGTTAAGTGCTTTAAAAAGGTTTTTGGAATTTAAACGTTTTTTACATAACTGGTTTACTCTACGTATGTATTCTTTATTTAGTTCTTTTTTTATTTGTGTGTGATTTATGTATTTATTCTGTTTAATTCCCAAATATTTGTAAGTATTTTCACTATTCATTGCTTTAATATTAATTTCATCATCAACTCTATAATCCCCTGCTACTATTTTCCCTTTAATTATATGTAAAGTATTACATTTATCTAATCCAAAAGTCATGTGTATATCTTTACTAAAGTTTGCAGTTACTTCTATTAGATTTCTCATGTCGTTATCGGATTTAGAAAATAATTTTATGTCATCTACGTACATTAAATGTGTTATTGATGTATCTTTCGTAAGTTTATAGCCACTGTTTGTATTAGCAAGAAGCCTAGAAAGAGGATTAAGGGCCAGACAGAACCATAACGGGCTAAGTGAGTCACCTTGAAAAATACCATTTCGTATCTGAATTTCATCTGTAATTATTTTGGAAGATTGTGTTGTAAGGGATAAAGTAGTTTTCCAGTTTTCCATGACGTTTTCTAAAAATGTAATTACGGTAGGGTTAATTTTGTAAATTTGTAGGACTCGGATTAACCATGAATGAGGGACACTATCAAACGCTTTCTTATAATCTATGTATGTTATGTGTAAATTCCTATTGTTTTTGTGAGCGTGTTTAAGAACGGTTGAGTCAATTATGAGTTGTTCTTTGCATCCTTTATGGTTTTGTCTGCATCCCTTTTGCTCTTCAGCTAATATGTTGTTTGATTCTAAGTGCCTGTTGATTCTACACGTGATGCATGATGTTATTAGTTTGTACAGCGTTGGTAAACACGTAATGGGCCTGTATTGTGAAGGGTTAGCCGTATCAAAGCCCTTAGGCAGCATATAGGTTATTCCTTTTGTGACAAATGCAGGTAGTTCTTCTTCCCCTGTGATCAACTTTGTACATATTTTTGCAAGAATCTCGTGTAGCGCCGTATACTTTTTGTACCAAAAGTTATGAACTCCGTCCACTCCTGCAGCCTTCCAATTTTTCATTTTTCGTGTTACTGTCTCTATATCCTCTTTAGTGATGTCTTCAAACTTCATCTCTTCAATTCCATTCCACTTCTTTTCTTCATCTAAAATCCATTTTCCTCCTTCATTGTGGTCTTGTTGCTTTTCCCATAGATTAGCCCAGTAGTTATGAAGTTCCTCTTCTGATGGTATTAGATTATTTGTTATTAAATTTCCAGTGTTATTTATTAATCTATAGAATGCTTTTTCGTTTGTAACAAAGAGTTTATTATCGTTCTTTCTCTGTAATGCTTTTAAATAACGTGCTAATCTGTGGGCTTTAATAGCTAGTTTTTGTTTTAAGGTATCTAGTACTTCTTGAGGTGTAGAATTATTATTTTCGTGCGTTGAGTGAATTTTATTTTTACATAATATTATTTTAACTTTTGCAACAACTTTTTTTGACCTATTATTACTAGATATATATTGAGAAAGCCTGCCTATATCTGCTCTAAGCGTTTTGATGTCGTTCTCTAATCTAATTTGCCAAGAAGGTTTTTCAGTGTTTTTCTGTGTTGGAATATTGTTTGTGTTAAGTCTTATTTTATATCCCAGTTGTTTGCTTATGACTATGGCACTACAATAAACAAGTGTATGAATATCTTTTATGTTCAAATCTGCGCTAATGAAATTTTGTAATATTTGGCAGTTAAAAATATGAACATACCTATATAACTGCTTACTTTCTGTTAATTTTGGCAGTCTTGGTCTATTTTCAGGATCTATCTGGCTATATTCTTCTAAAGCCCTATGTAGCTGTTCAGTTAATTCTTTTTCTAGCTTATTATCTCCATCTCTTTCTTCAACTTCTGTTTCTTCATGTATATCAACGGTATTGAATATAGGAGTTTCTGCTAAATTATGTTCATTATTATCGTTAAGACTGTCAACATAATTAATTGCGATTTCCATTCTATTGTCCCTGTTTGGGATGTGTGATTGTGAGGATGAATTATCTATTTCTCTTAATTCTGCAGCAACTTCTTCTTTAATGGTATTAAGTCTGTCTTGATCTATATATTTATTTGTTATGATGAGTCTTCGCTGGTCAGATATTCTTTGTTCAGAGATGTGTGAAAGGTGTGGGAATGAGTTAATAAAACTTTGGTGTAATTGTTGTCTATATGTTGTGAAGTCCGTTTCTAATTTAGTAATTTTAAAATATGCTCTTATAATTGTTTCATTGTGTTCATTTAACCATCTCATTCGTGTCAGTTTTTGGTTAGGTATTATTAGTGTTTGGCTTTTAGCCGCAGTTATTTGTGCATAGGTGGGCTTGTTATGTTGTGAATTTTTATGTGTGTTAAGCATATCTTGTTTCACTTGCTCACGAATAGTATCTATAATTTCTTGTGATAATAACTTATTTTTGACAATTGCTCTACGTTGGTCACCAATGCGTTGTCGACTCACGTCTTTCATTTCAGGGAAGTTCTCTATGAATTTGGAATATAACGGGAGGAGATATGTTTTTGTATCTGTTTCAAGTTGGGTAATTTCTAAATATGTGCGTAGGATGAATTTATTCATTTCCTGACTCCATCTCCTACGCATTCCTGCGCCATTGGTGGTGGGTGCTGGACTTCTGACACGAGGTGCCTCCTGCACAACATCCTCCAATTGCATACTATTTTTAGTTGATAATGTAGATAGCCTTCTAAGACTTCTACGAGGTAAACTAATTATATCGGAGTGATGCTCTGTTACTCCGGCTATATTCTGTGCGGCAGTTGTTCGCCGATTTGTTTGACGTTCTCTGGCGGATCGCATGCTGTCACGTCCAGCGCCAGGTCCAGACGTGCCCCGGCGACCCCCGGGACGCGGCCTACTCGTATTCCGCACATCGCTTGTTGGAGAGGTAGTGGAAGACCGGGATGAAGTTGAGTCTTCAAAAGAATGCGGCGATGAACCGATAGAAGAAAACAAACTATATGTTGATGTTGGCGATGTCGGAATAGAGTTAATTTCGGCTGAAGTAGTTTCGGGTTCATTCCCAGCGAGGGCCCGCCTGTTCAGCTCCTCGCCACCGACGGTTCGCATGCTGTGACATCCAGCGTCAGCTCCAGATGTACCCCGGCGATAGCCCCCGGGTAGCGGCCTTAAACTATATCTTCGTTTTTGTTGTGTCTCCATTTTGGGTTGTTGGGACCGTTGGTTTGGGAAGGGTGACCAGGATGGTATTGGTATGTAAAGCTCAGCCTCAAAAGGGTTTTAGTTTGGTAGTTGAAACTATAATAGGTTACTGCACAAACCTTCCCGTAAGCCCCCCCACCACGTCAAGGTGGCCCCATGGGGGGGTTATTATTATTATTATTATTATCGTGTCTTCTATACATACATGTGCAACAGTTTAATGTAGTAAACCGCATGCAACTGGTTACTCCGGAAGTAAATAGGCTAGGCTGGTTCAGCAGTGGACATCTGTCAGCTGATGATGATGATACCTTGTTTTCTTCAGGGTCTTTTCGCGTACCATGCAATAACAGAACTGATATACCGCCGCGTCGAGGAGACTTTCCTGGAGGCGGAAAAGTGCGACCTGACCGAGATAGACTTCATGAACGCGCTGTCTCCGGCCGTGCCAGTGACGAAGAACTCGCCATATATTGAGCAGTTCAGGGTGGGGTGAGTAGGTTTCACTAGGTCTTCTTAGCAGAAATGAACATTTTTGAAACCCCCAACTGTAATTCTGGCTGTAACTTCTAAAGAACAGCACATACGTCGTGACCCCATTAAGGCAGTCAAAGTGTGGGGATAGTACCTGCGTGGGTACGGTCATGTACTATGAAAACCGCACAACTACGTTGGAAACGTAAGTCTGGCCATGCCACCATCGCCTAAAAAGGTGTGGCTTGACATCGTAAAGGATGACGTATGCTATCCAACTGACCAATAGTGATGCAGAAGACCGTGCGAAGTGGAGGAGTCGAAATGGGAATGCGGACCCCGGGGTACGAAGCGACAGCTCAGGACGCAGCGGGGACAAAACGGTAAAATGATGATGACACTTTTGTTTTATAGTGACCCAGTATATTGGCGCTCCTCAGCCTGATGGTAAGCATGAGAAGAGCCCACGTTGCAATTACAACGGAAGCGATGTCAAGGCATCAGTTCCGTTGGGACTGCTATACTGGCCCGCGAGATACTTCTTCATGATTCGTTTGATGGAATCCATATTGTAGGAAGGAGGAAATACATGCGCCGGCAACCAGTTCCATTTCTTGATGGTATGACAGAAATAGGAACTCTCAAATTTTTTAGTCCGTGTTGGAATGTTTTCCACCGTGAAGCGGTGACGGAGAAAAGCTCTCATATTACATACTTTTACCGTCTGTACCACGGTGAGTGCACCGTGGTACAGACGGTAAAAATATGTTAAGCGATCCGATGTCTCTACGTAAGTAGTTCTTTAACTACTAATACCCTTGAACCTCTTTAGGTTCAAGGGTATTAGTGACCTCTTCGTCACCTATTAATACGTACCTACAGCCCGTCTCTGCAATCTCTCGAGATAAATAAATATAAATAAATAATAAGTATTTATTAACCAAAAATTGCACATACATATAAATTTTTGCTGGTCCCCACACTAGGCAAGCCTGTCCTGTGGGGAACAGAAAACGATTAACAGGGTAAATTTACGGCACATGTGGAGAAAAAACAAGAAACTCAAGGTATTATTAGGAACTCAAGGTAAGGTGTTTAACATAATACGCGAGAAACAAAACATCTAACAAAAATACAAAAGATCTGTACGATTACAGAGGGCAAGGTTTAATATGTGGGTGTGTTTTGTGTGGTGAGATACTGTGTAACATTTCCGCATTTCTTCACAGGTTCAAACAAATCCGCGAAGCCGGCCTCCAAACCGCCCTGGTGAAACGCCTGCAAGTACCGCGACCACGTTGCGCGTCGCACGTCTCCTCCTTTAGCAGTGTGGGTCTGGTGGACATGCGGGGCGTGCTGCTCTTCCTGGTCTTCGGCTTTGCGCTCGCTCTGGGCATAGCGGCGCTCGAGGCGATCGTGTTTCATTTGTACGTTAAACAACACACAATATAACGTGTTAACCTGCTTTACATAGGGCTGCAATGGTTTTCTCCTTCCAGTTCTGACACGGCTTAGTTATTATATGCAAACTAACGCCATCTGAGTCGGAGTCTTCTTGCGTGATCGTATCAGAAATGATGAGATCCGCAGGAGAACTAAGGTCACAGACATAGCCCAAAGGATTGTCTGCCTCAAGTGGCAATAGGCAGGACACATAGCGAGGAGAACAGACGGAAAGATCCTCGAGTTCAGGCCACGTATACAAAGTCGCAGCCGTGGCAGGCCCCCACAAGGTAGACCGACGATCTGGTGAAGGTCGCGGGAATCCATTGGATGCGGGCGGCACAGGACTGATCTGGAGAACATTGGGGGAGGCCTATGTCCAGCTGTGGACGTTTAGTGGCTGAAATGATGATGATGATGAACGCCATCTGTAAGTAATTCACTTACAGCAATACAATTGACGTTAATTTACGGGGTATACTAAATACGGCTGAAATCAAAACCCTCGCCAACCCGTCTGCCAAGCGTGGTGAGTTTGGCAACTACCCCTCATGTGATTGAGGGAGGCCCGTGCCCCAGCAGTGGGGACTTAAATGGGCTGACGATGACGATGATGATGATGACTAGATACGAGCGAGACTGAGGCCTAGGTCTTTTTTATGCTAGTGACACAAACGCTTTTCTTAGGTACATCGTATGGAGCACACTCGGTTGCCCAGAAAAACCGTATGGGAGAAATTGCATACGCTAAAATACCAATCGGAAGGCCTAAAACCTGTAAAGCGTGACGTAAGCCTTTCTCATTTCATCTACTGTCTGGGATCTCGTTGCCGACCGTTTGCGTTGGACGCACTGTATCGGAAGGAGTTGGTAACCATGATGAGGCTTGGATGCGCTAGCTACCAAACGCGCCATACGTCATGTTGGCAACCCCAGTGAAAACACTGCTCGTGTAGTGTGTGACGCACCTCGCCCCTAGGTTAGGCTAATATATGTATAAGTTAGTTAGTACGTAATAAATGAGACAGTCATAACGCAGAACATCTTTTAATTAGACGTCCCGAACCTTCGTCATTGCACTCGGTTTATGTGGACGAAAAATCTACTCCCGCATCTAGATGTAAAGGCCATTGTATGTATGGGCGCAACCATTTTGTTGCACGAGAGGATACCGAGATTAGACGCGCGCGGGTTCCGCCCCCTTGGTTTGAAGATACAATCATCATCATCATCATCATTTCAGCCAATAGACGTCCACTGCTGAACATAGGCCTCCCCCAACGTTCTCCACACAGATCGGTCCTGTGCCTCCCGCATCCAATGGATTCCCGCGATCTTCACCAGATCGTCGGTCCACCTTGTAGGAGGCCTGCCACGGCTGCGACTTCCTGTACGTGGCCTCCACTCGAGGGCCTTTCCGCCCCAACGGCAGTCTGTACTCCTCGCTATGTGCCCTGCCCATTGCCACTTGAGGCATGCAATCCTTTGGGCTACGTCTGTGACCTTAGTTCTCCTGCGGATCTCATCATTTCTGATACGATCACGGAGGGAGACTCCGAGCATAGCCCTCTCCATTGCTCTCTGGGTGACTTTGAGCCTCCTTAATCGGCACATTGTAAGCGGCCACGTTTTGGTTCCGTATAAGTTAGTTAGTACCTACGTAATAAATGAGACAGTCATAACGCAGAACATCTTTTAATAACACGTCCCGAATCTTCTTCATTGCACTCGGTTTATGTGGACGAAAAATCTACTCCCGCATCTAGATGTAAAGGCCATTGTACGGCAACCATTTTGTTGCACGAGAGGATACCGAGATTAGACGCGCGCGGGTTCCGCCCCCTTGGTTTGAAGATTCAATACCTACTGCTATTATAACATTATTCTGGTGACTGATATAGAGCTTGTTGTTAACGCGGAGGTGTGTGGGTATGTGTAAATAATAATTATGTGACTAACTATGTCTAATATTATTTTCTTTTCATTTGCAGCTTGCAACGAAGAAGACGACATTAAACGCAATTTTTAAGAAAAACTTATTTTTTATTGTTTTGTTTTAATAATTAACTAAGTAGGTTAGGGGTATCAACGTAGGTACTAACAATGATGCACTATACTCATAAGGCTTTATTCATAATAATAATTAATAATAATAATGATACCCCATCAAATTCACGAGGTGTTAATCAGGCACACATATTCTCTCATTCACAGCCTTACGTCCCACAAACATGCCCAATCACACAACCACACAGATCATCACAATCAAGACTCATTACCCCCACCACATCACAATCAGATCCGTAGTGTAGGAACTGTACTTGGCCCAGGCCCGTACATTTCTGAAAAGCCAGCAAATAGCTGTGATGCTCAGCATATAAAGAACATAATAATAATTCTCACAACATCTCATACTTTGACCTGATTCCGTACTAAGTAGCTTAAGCACTTGTGTTACAGATATCAGACAACAGAGGAACACAAATATATACTTAGATACATATATTACACCCAGACACCGAACAAACACAAGTGTTCATCGCACGAATGTTTGTCTAGGGTGGGGATCGAACCCACGACCTTTGGCGTAAGAGGCAGGGTCACTACCAATTGCGCCATCCGGTCAGTCATTCATAAACGTTCAATAAACTTTTGTAAGCTTAAACGGTGTTATATAACGTTACAGTTTTGACATTTAAAACAAAAAAACAAATGAACTAATTTCTAAATTATTAAATCAAATGAACTTACTTACCTACTTTAAACTGATGTTATTTCTCTGTTATAGCTCTGTGATAGGTATATTTTTAACACGTTAAGTGCGAAGCGAGGCCTAAATCACCCCTGATGCAACTTCCCTGTGGTGCGGCAAGCAAAAAAGTGAATTTCTCTGTCGTGCGAATGGCATAGCTTTGGTTTGGTCCAGTGTAGGAAAGAGATAAATATATATTTGAGATCACTAATGGTTCCGGACTCAGTGGTGTACCTACCTTGGTACCGGATGTCTTAGGCCTCGTGCCGCACTGAATTAATATAATTTTAATGCAGTGCGGAACGAGGCTAAAACGTCCCATATCCCCCCTGACCTCGCACTCAACGCGAGCTTCCCGCGACCAGTGTTGTGCATCAAGTCGATTGGAGAGCACGTCCTTTTACAGCGCCGAACATGTCTAAACGATTTCGGTAGAAGTTAATTTAAAAAAACCCAGAAACAGAGCCAAAGCAGGTAAGTTTTTAATGAAAAAATCTTCAGTAAGTACCTAGTTTTTTCTTATCTTGGTAGCTATGTACCTAAAGTAAGTGTAAGATATTATTACTTAAGTATACTCGAAAAGGGTGAAAAAAGGAGAAGATGTGTTGGTTGTTACCAAAAACTACGCACATTTTTACCGTCTCGTGAAGCTGATAAAAAATCTTATTGTCTACCCTGTTTCAATGAAAAACACTCATAAATAAGTACAAATATTATATTAAGATTTTTATAAAAAAAGTATATTGATACTGATTTTTTAATGTTAATTCAAGTTCTAATAAGTGTATTTTTAAAGCCCGAGGCAGAATAAATAGGACAGTTTCTTTTCTACTTCTGGTTGCCTTTTTTTTCTATTCTGTGAACCGCATTAAGATTTTCATATACAAATAGAAAGATAAACCTTATGCATAAACCGTAATCCATTATTTTCCAATAATAAGTCTGTAATAGGTGCCTCTTAATGGTATAGAATGGAACGCTTCGTGCGCGAGTCCGACTCGCACTTGGCCGGTTTTTTTTTCTTTATGGCGCCTTCAAGCACAATTTAGATTATTTAAATATTTGATAGCTTTGTGTTGTTTTGCCAGGTTTTGCCCTTAAAACGATCTAATGAGATATGATTGATCAAAATCGGTCAAGTCGTTGCATAGTTAAGACAGTTTAAAAACGTCGATATTATTTTTCCCATCACTAATCGCAGCGAAAATTTGCCCTATTTCAGTGCGTTACGAGGTGTATAAGATCCCATATTTTGTTTTCCTAATAATTCCTAAACTAGCCATCCGATCCCGGGGCGACGGTGGATTAGGGTTCATCAATTCACTGTCTATATCAATAAGGACCAAAATTCTCATTTATCTTTGATTTCGCGCCAGAAAATGGATTTTAGTCTGTAAAAGGAGGTGAGGTCTAATAGACCGCGTGTCGCCCTAACGTCTGGTCACGGTACGGGCCGATTATACCTCGTGCCGCAGGAACGGAAAGTATGCAAAAATTGGTGCCGCAGCTAACGTGTTAATAGAAATAAATACTTGCAGTTAGGTAATTTAATTAGGTATAATTAGTATCTGATTTATTATAATATAAGTTATAACAAAACTTTGTATAAAATGCATAAGATATAAATGATTAAATGTCTATGCTGTGTTTAAATGATTTTTTTCTACCCTTTTTTTAAATTAGTACTTATAACCAGACACTTGGCCACAATCTCACCTGATGGTAAGTGATGATGTGGCCGAGGATAGATAACGCCTGTCTAGTAACAGCCTATTCACTCTTTTCTTGAATACGTTCAGATTATAGCGTTCAGGGAACACATCTTTCAGCAGCGAGTTCCATTATTTAGCCGTACGCAACATGAATGTAGGGAAAAGGCGTACAAAATGACATAGGTGGGACAAATGACACAGTTGCTTTTCTTCAAAACTATAGGGATTTTAATTATCTTAATAAGGTGAAAATTAGGGTCCAAATACATTGTCGTTCGCGCGGCCGTTTGTCGTGGACACTTATTTGTTTGATTTTTGCAGTCGCGAGTTTCTTCTCAGACGGATGTTGTCTCATCGTAAAATCAAAATAACTTCAAGTGAATTTTATTTATTAGCTTTATTTGATTGTTAAGTAACTCAAATTGCCGTGTGGTCCCGGCAGAGTAGAATAGGCCACCCTCACTCTTACCGAGGTGTCGTAAAAGGCGACAAAGGTAAAGCTGCTGGCATGATCATCAGCACCCAGAGAAGGAAAACTCTGCATTTTTATCAAAACCCTCGCCAACCCGTCTGCCGAGCGTGGTGAGTATGGCAATTTCCCCTCATGTGATTGAGGGAGGCCAGTGCCCCAGCAGTGGGGACTTAAATGGGACGATGACGATAGGGATTTTAATTATCCTTATAAGGTGAAAATGAGTGTCCTGTTACATATCGGAACCTGTGATGACACCATTGTCCTTCGCGCGGCCGTTTGTCGTGGACACTTGTTTGTTTGATTTTTACAATCGCGAATTTTTCTCAGACGGATGTTGTCTCATCGTAAAATCAAAATAACTTCAAGTGAATTTTATTTATTAGCTTTATTTGATTGTTAACTAACTCAAAAACACCGTAAATGTTTTAACATTTTAATATTCTTATTGCATTTCATATCAGGTTTGATAATGTTTGAGGATAAGAAGTGTACAAAATGGCATACCTCTTGGTTGGATAAATGGCATACCATTTTATTGTTCCTACCTCTTCTTTTTCTTCCAGAAAATTACACATTAGGCCTCGTAATTATAACAGGAAAACAAGCCTACAGACCTGGGATATAATTTTCCTTAAAAAAGTTATTGAAGCCGTAAAAATATGGTTTGATTTTTGTGTGTAAGTACCACATAAAGGTCATTAATAAGGCATGCACAGAAAGTAAATATGATCATCATGTGTAGATCTTTCCAAAAAGACAAGTGATTTAAGTTTTAAACTCAACATGTAACGTACCATGATTTTGAGTGCATTTTTGGTATGCCATTTTGTCCGCCCCACGTATACTATTTTACCCGCCTAGGGCGGACAAAACGGATTTTTTTTGAGTTTTTTTTTAAATTACTTATAATTTTGTTGTTTTTGTTTTAATTTGTTCGATCTCTTTAAATTTAGTAGTCAATTTACCAAAGTATATGAATCTTACTAAAAATATATGAAATAACAAAGAAATAAAGATTTTAGTAGCAGTTTTATAAAGAGTATGTCGTTTTGTACGCCTTTCCCCTACATTTGAACCGTTTGATACCTATTGCCAGTATTTCTACGACATAATGGTGGTAACCCCTTCTCCGTCTTGAGTCTCGATGATGACCTTTCATCATCGGGACACAAGACGGTGGCCTTAACCTTACCTTAAGGCCAATCTTACTCAATCAACCTCCTCTTCACGTGGAACTAGTCTGCTCTAACTTGGGTTGCCATAACTTCTAGGAACCAATACGTGACGTTCTCTTTCAACACGACAGGAGGGAGGGTTGAAAGAGGGGAGGGCAGCCGCCACCACCCGAGCTCATGCCGGCCTGAGTACTTGTCTTTCGATAAGTACGAAATGGGGTTACATTTCGAAAGAAAATTGCACTACTGCAAGCAGGGGTGCGGCAGTGTGATGTCACCCGGCAACTGAATCTGAGACGTTTTTCGGTTTGAAGAGTCTACCAGCGCTTTTAAGAGACCGGTGAATATATCCGGCGACATGGGTCCGGTAGAAGTAGCTGAACTTCGGGAAGAGACGACCGGTTCGTTGCGTCATACTCTTTGAGAAATCGCTTCTCAAACGCTGTTCAGTTGCAACAGGAGCTCCAGGCAGACGCAAACGCACCGTGAGTGTCTCCACGGTTAGAAGAAGACTGGAGGAGAAGAACATAGCAGCCCGCAGAGCTGCTACAGGTCCAAAATTGACTGCAGCGCACCGGCGAGCCCGCTTGCAGTTTGCTCGCGACCACGTCGATTGGACCATTGAGCAGTGGGGAGCTGTTCTCTTCTCAGACTAGACACGAGTGTGTATTTTTTGCAACGAAAGAAGAAGAGCATACTGGAGGCAGGGTAAACGTTTCGACCAAGTCTGCATCCAGTAGACGGTAGAATATGGAGGCGATAAATGTAGCACTAGATTTTTTTGTAAATTATCGATTGTTAGTTAGGGCTTAGTTTTCATATTTTTTTAAAATTTTAATGTTTTTTTGTATAATTTTAATTTAAAAAAAGATTACACTTGATTGACGACCCGATCGGAACAGTGGTAGTGAACGCTGCCTCTGATACAAGGGTTGCGGGTTCGATCCACGCACAGTACAAACATTTGTGTGCATGAACATGTTTGTTTGTATTGGTCTGGGTGTTTGCTATGTATAATAAGTATGTATTTACAAAAGAAAAGTATTATATGTATATATTTGTAATCCCACTGTTGATTCTGATATCCGTAACACAGGTGCTTGAGTTACCTATCTCGGAGTTAAATCAATCTATGTGATGTTGTGAAATATTTATTTAAAAGTTGTATTATTTAAAGTTAAAGTTGATTGTTTTTGATACTCCTTTTTGTTACCTTTCTAATGATACCTAACACGATCATTTACATAAGGTTTGGGAATTTTTGAATAAGATTTTTGAAAGGTGCGATTTTTTGACACCGAGTGTATATTTTTCACGTAAACAAACAGTTATCGTCTTTATAATGAAGGTACCTGTATAATTGATTATTGATTTATATAACCCCTGACAAACTTTTGCCTCGAAAATAAATTACAGCTTGTGTACACTATTATAAGCAATTATAGACCAAACCTAGTATTTAAACAGACATCCTCATTAAATAGTATATGCTTTACCTTTAGCCAATTAAAGTGATTTCTTCTAATAACTACTTATAAAAATATTCGAATGTGTAACTGTTCAATTTTAACAACTTTAATAAGTAATATTAAGAAGAAGTTTCATTCATCATCATTAGGGCTCGAATAAATATGAACTAAAAAATCCAAAATATGTACATATAATATGGACCAAAACTTATAAATATGGACCAAGAACTTAAAAATATGGACCAAAAACCTAAAAATATGGAGTTTTAAAAAATAATAATTTTCATATTAAAACATTGTTTATTGTGAAAAATTACTCCAATGACAGTTACATTACAAAATTTATAAAAGTTAGCAAAATGTTCAGGTTAATTAACACAAAAGTTTCATTCGCTCCTTAAGGTGACGGGTAGGGCACACTAGCGACGCCAGTCGAGTTTAATTTTTAGCTAGTAAACCGGATCTATTTTAAACAATTTCTTGGTTACAGCCTCTCGGCAAACACCTATACAAAAAAACTATGTTTTAGTGATATATGTCGTCTGTAAAGAAATGTCACGTGGTCGAGAAATACTCTATCATATCGTCCATCGGGCTTATTAATTTGAATGCAGTACACAATCCTATCATTTCAAATTATCGAAATCAAAACTGTCGATTTTGGTCTAAATACGTGGATGATTGCAATATTTTTACGGAAATATGGACCTAACCAAGAAATATGGAAAATAAAAAGTAGTTTTTCAAAATCTATAATACGATAATCGATGTAAAGATAATATTCCTTTTCGACACAAAACATTATTTTATTAGCTAGGTAAGTAAGATTAAAATGTAATCTTAAGTTTTTGTTTGCTAAATAAATATTTTCTATCTATCTATCTTTCTATTCGGGACCGATAATTGTGTAAATTAAAAATATGGATGTACATATTAATCCGAGCCCTATCATCATGTATTAATGAGATCACAAATATAATTAGATGATCTTCATAAAAATGATGAAACTTCAATTATTTTTTACCTTCTTCAACACCTGAGTTTTGGCCTTCGAAGGCCTTCTGATAAAAACTGATTAATTATAATTACAAATTCATTGTTTTGCATGTGCGAAAGAACATTGATCTTATTTCTAAAAAAAACTAACTGTCATGGTTTTAACACAAGAAATAAACACAAGATCGCGATTCCAAATCTGACACTCCAAAATATTGTTAGTTCATTTGTTGGACTAAGTATTAAAATGTACAATAAGTTGCCACAATGTTATTGACTTACCTACCAACGCATAAATTTAAATCTCACGTGAATGCCTATTTAATGAGTATAGGATACTATAAAATTGTAGATTAGGTACTTAAATGATAAGGATTCATGGACATACCTATGACCTTCATGCCTGCACACTTGGAGTACTTTTATAAATATTTACTGAAATTATTATTATTATATAATTACTCAATTTAAGTAAATTAGGCTTGGCAGCATTTATTTTTGTATGCAAATTGATTTACATATTCAGTATTGATTATTCAATTCAAATTAGGCTTAGCACCATTTATTATTGTATACTAATTGATTAGTATTGATTAATCAAACAATTGACAAGATGCTAAACACCTACTATTGTACACCTCGTCCTGCAGTTTATTAGTATTGGATTAAGTACTCTGTGACCTATGAGGGGAACCTAAGTAGTCATGCTCACTCAAATGTCTCTGAGGTGGTGGCGTTATGTGGCGGGTCATTACATTCCCTCTAATATGGTTGAGTGAAATGATGGCTGACACATACGTCATACTTGTGAACAGGTGCCACCTTTGGGGACTGGTCCGCTTCGGTTTAGCTCATATTTAGCTTTTAATTTGCTTCATTCTATTTTGTGTTACATTAGACTGTATGACTTGGTATGAGTATAATAAACCATTGTAAAAAAGTTGGCGATTAAAAAGAGTAACTGGCGAGTTTCTTGCCGGATCTTCTCGACCAGAAACAACTTTCCGAGCCGGTGGTAGAATCGCATTATGTTTATTTACTTTATTTAGTATATTTTATGTATCAACATATATATGTATTAACATGTAAATTATTACATAAGTACTTATAAATAGCTTTAAATCATTCAAATGTATGACGATTTGTAAGTGCTGTGTACAAGCCTATGCAAATAAAGAATTATTTGATTTTGATTTTTGATTCAATAATTGACAAGATGCTAACCACCTAATACCTACCTATTGTACGTACGCCTCGTCCTGCAGTTTATTAGTATTGGATTAAGTAACTACCGCTTTTTGTGACCTATGAGGGGAACCTAAGTCATGCTTGCTCACTCAAATGTCTCTGAGGTGGTGGCGTTATGTGGCGGGTCATTACATTCCCTCTAATATGGTTGAGTGAAATGATGGCTGACACATACGTCATACTTGTGAACAGGTGCCACCTTTGGGGACTGGTCCGCTTCGGTTTAGCTCATATTTAGCTTTTAATTTGCTTCATTCTATTTTGTGTTACATTAGACTGTATGACTTGGTATGAGTATAATAAACCATTGTAAAAAAGTTGGCGATTAAAAAGAGTAACTGGCGAGTTTCTTGCCGGATCTTCTCGACCAGAAACAACTTTCCGAGCCGGTGGTAGAATCGCATTATGTTTATTTACTTTTTTTAGTATATTTTATGTATCAACATATATATGTATTAACATGTAAATTATTACATAAGTACTTATACCTAAATAGCTTTAAATCATTCAAATGTATGACGATTTGTAAGTGCTGTGTACAAGCCTATGCAAATAAAGAATGATTTGATTTTGATTTTTGATTCAATAATTGACAAGATGCTAACCACCTACTACCTACCTATTGTACGTACGCCTCATCCTGCAGTTTATTAGTATTGGATTAAGTAACTACCGCTTTTTGTGACCTATGAGGGGAACCTAAGTCATGCTCGCTCACTCAAATGTCTCTGAGGTGGTGGGGCTATGTGACGGGTCATGAATTCCCTCTAATATGGTTGAGTGAAATGATGGCTGACACATACGTCATACTTATGAACAGGTGCCACCATATTTATTTTATTTTGTGTAACAATTATACTGTATGGCTTGGTATGATGATGACACAACATTGTATGAAAGTTTGGCGATTAAAAAGAGTAACTGGCGAGTTCCTTGCCGGATCTTCTCGACCAGAAACAACTTTCCGAGGCGGTGGTAGAAACGCATTATGTTTATTTATACTTTTAGTATATTTTATGAATCGACATATCTCTAAATGTATTAACATGTAAATTATACATAAGTACTTATACATAGTTTTAAATTAGGTACTCAAATGTATGACGATTTGTAAGTGTTGTGTACAAGCCTATGCAAATAAAGATTTTTTTAATTTTGATTTTGATTACACAACTTTATTATGTAGTTAAAATAATGCAGATTTTGATTTAATATAATTTTATATGTTAAAATTGTAATCAATGTTTTAATAAAGGCATTTTCCCGGCAGCGCTCAAACGATCAATCATAACTCCTGTGTTCAAGGGTGGGGACAGGGACAGTGTCAATAACTACAGGCCTATCTCGGTACTTCCAGCAATCTCCAAAATACTAGAAAAGCTACTGAATGCAAGGCTCCTCAATTTCTTGAACAAATACAACATACTATCACCCTCCCAATTTGGCTTTCGTCGAGGGCGATCAACCGAGGACGCGGTGTCTGCATTAACTACGCTGGTAGCTGAACAATTAGATAAGCACAACAAATGTCTAGCAGTCTTCCTGGACTTAAAAAAAGCTTTTGACACTGTCTCTTTTCCCATCCTTCTACACAAACTAGAAACTGTCGGCATAAGAGGTAAACCGCTTGATCTCTTTAGAAGCTATTTATCTCAGAGAATACAAAACGTTAAGCTGGATAACTATATAAGTGGGGACATGGAGGTAACTTACGGTGTTCCTCAAGGCAGTGTCCTCGGCCCAACGTTATTTTTACATAAAGTAAAAATAACGTAATTAATGACCTGTGCAATATGTATATAGACAAGGCAAATATATTTTCGTACGCCGACGACACTGCGATTGTTTTCTCTGGTAGCTCCTGGGATGGAATCAGGGGCGTTGCTGAGAGAGGTCTGGAGAGGGTAGGGAAATGGTTGGAGTATAATTTTCTGACGTTGAATACTGCAAAATCAAATTTTGTTTGTTTTAGTATTTATAATAATACACAACCCATTGGAAATTACGATTTAAAAATACACAACCACGTCACTACAGATCAACACTTTAATTGTAGTTGCCCCGTAATAGAAAAGGTTACGCAAGTAAAATATTTGGGGGTTCTCCTGGATCAGCGGCTTTCATGGAGCCCTCAACTGGAACACGTTGGGCAGAGAATTAGGAAGCTTGTATGGATTTTCAAATCACTGAGACATGTACTGCCAAGAGCTCCCATTGCTGATACGCGAGATCTTCTTAAGGAAATATATGTGTCTCTAGCTGAATCCATCTTGACTTACTGCATTACCATCTGGGGTGGGGCTGTTAAAACTAAATTTATAGATATTGAGCGAGCACAACGCAATTTAATTAAAATTATGTATTTTAAAAACAGAAGATATCCTACTAAGCAGCTGTACCAGTTGTGTAAACTTTTCTCTGTTAGGAAGTTATACATAGCTAATACAGTGCTAAGGGTACACAAAACTTTGACTTATAAGCGTGATGAATATAAGGGTAGGAGGAAAAGGAATGTGGTTAGTATACCAATAACAAGGACTGTATTTGCGGATAGGCAGTTTTACAAACGTTCAGTAGTTTTATACAACAAAATTGATAAAGAATTAGGTCTATATTGCAAATCGTACGTTGAGTGTAAAAATATCATTCGTACATGGCTAGACACTAAGGATTTTGATGAAGTTGAGGTGCTCCTGGCTGGCTCTCTTTAAATTGACGACCCGTTTGGAACAGTGGTAGTGAACGCTGCCTCTGGTGCAAGGGTTGCGGGTTCGAGCCCCGCACAGTGCAGACATTTGTGTTCATTAACATATCTGTTTGTATTGGTCTGGGTGTTATCTATGTATTATAAGTAAGTATTTCCAAAAGTAAAGTATTATATGTATTTAATTGTAATTCCGCTGTTGATTCTGATATCCGAAACACGGGTGCTTGAGCTACCTGTCTCGGAGTCGGATCAATGTATGTGATGTTGTGAAATATTTATATTTATTTATTGATTAGAATCATGGCATGGGGGAATACCAGGCATAACTCTTGCGTGAGTATGTTCGATACACACACACTTAGACACTCACGCACGCACGCACACACATGCACGCACGCACGCACACACACACACGCACGCACGCGTACACACATGCACGCACGCGCACTCACATGCACGCACGCGCACACACGCGCATACATACACACACACTCACACACACACACGCACGCACGCATGCATGCACGCACGCACGCACGCACGTACCACGCACGCATGCACGCACGCACACGCACGCACGCGCACACACACACACACACATACACACACACGTTCTCAAATAGCATAAGTAGTAGAAATAAGTTTAAGAGACCGAAGAGCGGAGCCGCCTGACACAAGCTCAATAGCTTAAAAGGGGCTCCAATCCTTTATATGATAAGTTTGTTTTTAAAAAATAAAAAACATTTCATTTCATTTCATTTTCATTTCATTTCATTTCATTTCATTTCATTTCATTTCAAAATTATATTAAATTAAAATTCTCATTATTGGAATAAGTACAACCCATAGTTTCAATTTCAACAGATCCCATATTTGAATACTAGTTTTAATTAGTACCTATGCATTTGAATTCCAAGTATCCTAAGCATTTGATAGAGTTTACCTACGACCCTAATCGATCACATATCAGCTAATATTTAATTAGGCAATGCAAAGGTAGTGCCTGACCATTCACCGATTAGTTATAGTTCAACATGAAGCATCAAGCAATAGTTTTAGCCTTTTTGTTTTTGTCTGTTATAATGGCTTCTGCAAGGGACCGTACTGCGTTCGATTTTATTAAACATTTTGTTGAAAATGAAGGGAAACCAACGGTTTTGATCGCTTATAATTTGTGCTGGAAACTGAGTATTGGAATTTATTTTGGCACATGGTTTTTGCAAGTTATTATAAAGAATTTCAGTATATTTTCTCCTTTTCAGACATCAAGGTGAAACTAGCAAATGAAATGTCCAAAGCGGGTCACAGATCAGCAAACTTATTGAAATTGTCTGCAGAGTATTTTCTCCACAGTAATTTATTATTAGTTGATCTAAACTGTCCCGATACAGAAAGCGTCCTCGAAAATGTAAGGACGACCACAAATTGGATTTTTAAAAATTATGTTATTTTATTTTTTAGTGAATGTTTCTCTAAACATTTTAAGTTTTGTTTTAAGGCTACTGCACAAAAGCTCTTCGGTTCACCATATAGATGGTTGGCTCTAAATGATCCCACAAGCGCGGACCAGCGTGGTTTAACAGCTCTTTTCAAATGCCCGTTACTACCGGATAGCGATTTAGTACTTGCAGAAAGAGTGGGAAATGTATTTAAAATGACCGAACGTAAGTTTTGAACTACCTATTGCCCTATTGGTATAGTTAGTTACACACAAACCGCTTTAATAGAACAGATAGGTTATTTATAGTTTCTGGCTTTCTATAAAGTTATACAGGATACGTGAAAATTTTCTACCTTTTGTCTTTGAAGGACGATACACCCAAAATAGTCACGTTTTAATTGATTATGAAAGCTGACAGCCTGGAGAAGTTTTAGAAGCTTAGGAATCATGTTCCTTTTTGATTCAAAATTTCGAGTTGAAAAATGTTATAATTTGGAAAAGTTTTAAGCTGTTGCGGGTAAGAAATTCTCCAAAATCCACACCGCGAAAATAACAAAAAATTGTAAATCATACAACATGGGGGTATTCCAATGCCCTATAAGGCTGATCTATCCATGCACTTTCGTTTGAGACCTTACATGAAACACCCTGTATAAGTGCAGAAAAAATATTGTTAAAATATCAAGATGGAAGGACGTTTTAAAACATACCTAAGTTATGACCTTTTTATGAGTCGTTCAAATATAGTGATGGCATTTGTTAAGAATAATTAAATAATATTTGAAAGGCTGTAAGTAAAATGAACACGTTTGAAAATTGTGTATTGTAGTCCACAGGACCTCTGCGAACAGTTCTATGATTTTCACCTCAAGGGGACACTACGATGGCAAATTAACAGACACGAGACCACATAGAGAGCTATATAGAAGAAGGAGGGATTTGAGAGGGCACACACTGATCATGTCAAATGTGATACAAGACAGCAACTCTACTAAGTACCATCTTCCGAGAGAGGATAGACTGTAAGATTTTTTCCTTATACCTAATATGGACTGTACTATTTGTAACTGAACATTGCTAATGTTAAGTGAGAATATGTAATTCAAAAAGTGGATAGTCAACTGGCGAAGTCTTTTCGGGTATTTTATCGATCTACTTACCGAGACCACTTTTGCAAGATTTAAGACTGTCTGAATTAACACCACGTACGTGATTTGGGCCTGTACATATTGTTTCCTAATTAGGCCGGGTGGGACAGTTGCCGCATTTTGTCAGCTGAATACCTAAGCTCATGCTGGAAACTCTGCGTATGATGGGCGCCCTCCTAGTTTGCCTTTAGCCTGTTGTCTAGACTGACAGGCTTAAACTAGCTAGGGTGCCTAACTGGCACCTTAGTTAGTAGTTAGTTTTAGCTATAACCATTTATGCTACAACCAGTTGGGCTACAACCAGTTAGGCTACAACCAGCTAGGCTACAACCAATTAAGCTACAATCAGTTAGGCTACAACCAGTTAGGCTACAACCAGCTACGCTACAACTAATTAAGCTACAACCAGTTAGGCTACAACCAGCTAGGCTACAACCAATTAGGCTACAATCAGTTAGGCTACAGTCAGTTAGGCTACAACCAGTTAGGCTACAACCAGTTAGACTATAACCAGTTAGGCTACAACCAGTTAGGCTACATCCAGTTCGGCTACAACCAGTTAGGCTACAACCAGTTAGGCTACAACCAGTTAGGCTACAACCAGTTAGGCTACAACCAGTTAGGCTACAACCAGTTAGGCTACAATCAGTTAGGCTACAACAAGTTAGGCTACAACCAGTTAGGCTACAACGGCTATACTAGAAACCTTCTATATTTAAACCAAAACACACTTTTTTAGAGAACCCGAATTTGACTCTAGTGCGAAAATAGCTTGGATGAGCGTGATGTTACTATTCAAGATGCTGAACGCCACCCAACACTGTACCTTCAACTACCGATTTGGCTACATTACGAATGGGACGTGGTCTGGAATGATAGGTGAAGTAGGCTCGGGTCTGGCTGACGTGGGTAAGGTCTCTCATCTCATTTCAGCTTGTTTAGTGTCAACTAATACTCAATACTCCATTTTTTATTGCTTCCATAGTGTACATAATTATTAAAGCAACCACTATAGACCCTATTAGGGCACTGCAATATGAAGATGGGACAACATTATATCTAATTTTATTAGTACTAAACTACATACCTATATTTCTTACTAAATTAAGCCGTCGCACTTCGGACTTTGGAGCTCTGTCTATGAAAGAATTGGTAATTCTGGTTGGTCTGGTCGGTTCAATGTAAGTGAAGCGATTGCCGTTTGATCTTCCCAATCCTTGGTCGGGAGAATCAGACCGACTGGATCATAGTTGCACGTTCAGAATTATTATTTCAACAATTATTGTTGGTATTCAGTCCACAATTTGAAATTCTATTTATGCTTATGCCGCGCGATGTTCTCTCTCACTGCTAAGCTTTTGGTAGAAATGAGCAAATAAAAAAAGATATTCAAATTACTTAAATATATATTGACATTTTCCACGACTCATTAGCGGCCGTTAAACAGAAGTTGACTGACCTCTTTAATAAGTTTTTGTTATAATAGTATGTTTTTGTTTTCTTATTTAAATTGTTTAGTTTTAGTATAATTTATTTGGTTTCTCTCTCTCTCTCTCTCTCTCTCTCTCTTTGTTTTACATTATTACTGTTACGTGTTATTATCAATTATTTTGTGTTCATCTTTAATTGGTTCGACACATTTATGTGTTGTATCTATTTTTAACCCCCGACGCAAAAACGACGTGGTGTATAACACCACGTCGTTTTTGCGTCGGGGGTTAAAAATGTCGGGGGTTAAAAGTTTGACCTGTCTATGTGTGTGTGTGTGTGTGTGTGTATCTGTGTGTCTGTCTATAAATCGATCCAAGATGGCCGCCGTCACAAAGATATGGATTGTATGTTTTAACACAACTCCCACAATATGGGTATCATATAAAATGGTTTGAGTAGCAGAATACATTTACTGTTACAAATTCCAAATTCAAGATGATTGCCGTCGGGGGTTTTCTAAATTTTCAATTTTTGCAATGTGTTTTATGTATACTGTTGGTGTGCCTTATCAAATAGATAAAAGTATGTATTATAATCATAGTTTTTACTATGATATAGTTTTTAACATCTGTCGCCTTTTGTCTTGTAGGCGCCCACGATACAGGGTTATCCTAGTGTGGGACCTACGGTGTGTTCTCCTGTATGTTACCTACATTATAATTATATTGCATTAGCTTAAGCAGAAATTGCCATAATATTGTAACAATTTTCCTGTTAATAAATTATTCTTATTCTTATAAGTACCTACAGCTCCACTCATTGGCCGTTTTTTTCCAGGCTCGAATTTGATGATAAACCACGACCGCATTAAAGCGGTCACTTTCACTGACACGTTGGTTCCTTTCCGAGTCCGATTCGTCTTGCGGCAACCGCCCCTGTCCTACTCCACTAACATATTCTCCCTGCCATTCTCGTCCGGTGTCTGGCTGGCTATAGTGATATGTTCAGTTGTCACTGTGGCAACTCTGTTCTTGAGTACTAAATGGGAGACCAGGTTCATGACGGTAAGTAACAGCGAAGTAGAATTATTGAGAGCGAAGAGTTACTTCAATAAAGTTTAGCAAAAGATAGGAGCTTCTCTGGTAGATAGTATTCGATAAGTGTTATTCATCAGAGAGTTAAGTTATCGACTCCCAAACACAGGATCAGTAGGTACGCTGAAGTTCAGGTGACTGGCCATTGTCTCTAGACGACTAATGGGTGATGATGTCGACATGTATTAGAGTATGGAATGGTCGCCATGTTGAGGTTCATAGTGTAAGATGCCCTGCCAGCACGATGGATAATGATTTGAGAAAAATGGTCGATGTTGGATGCACACAGCGCAGAAACACGACGGTTAGCGCCCTTTGGGGGAGGCCTCAGCTACGTATAGAAGTGGACAGTGATTGACTGATAGATTGGTTCTATACGGGGTGGCCCAGCTACAGTGGAAACAATTTATTTTGTAAGTGAGTTACTCGATAGGAACCCTGTTTCAGAGCCCATCTCAGCTGGATGGTAGCATTGGGGACGCGTTACTATTGACGCTGAGCGCGGTAGGCCAACAAGGCTGCTTTCAAGAACCCAGGAGATTATCAGGTATCTCGTTATACTCTTAAATAGTTGATTCCCTCATCCCACCTGCCCTATTCCGTCACAGAACTACACGCGCCGGACAACGATGTCACCGCTTCACGGTGGAAAACATTCCATCATGGACAAAAATTTAGCAATTCCTATTTCTGCCGCACCATCAAGAAATGGAACTCGTTGCTAGCGCATGTATTTCCTCCTTCCTACAATATGGATTCCTTCAAACGAAACGTGAAGAAGCATCTCGCGGGCCAGTATGGCAGTCCCAATGGAGGTGATGCCTGACATCGCTTCCGTTGTAATTGCAACGAGGGCTCTACTCTTGCTTACCATCCGGCAGAGGAGAGCCAATATACAGTCACTATTAAAAAATAACTTACCAGTGTTAATTAGGTGGATGCTCGAATGGCGCAGTGGCAGGTGGGTCACATTTGAGTTGAGGTCCCTGATAATATTATGTCCTGCGTTTTTTGGCTAATCGTTATATCCGTCATATCTGAAATATCGGGAGAAGGGAATTATTATTATGAACATAAACGTATATATATTTCTCCTATGTACCTAGGTCGTATAATAACTTGGGTGTCCTTCGCGGCGCTGATGGCGCTATATGCGGCGTACTCGGCAAACATCGTGGTGCTGCTGCAGGCGCCGTCCAACTCCATCAGGACCTTGGCGCAGCTGGCGTCCTCGAAGATCACGCTGGCCGCACACGACGTGGATTACAACCACTTTATTTTTAAGGTTTGATCACTTCACTTCATGGAAAGCGAAACAAAATTAAATATTATTTAATAGCTTCAGGGTGGAAAGGACTGATTATGTGGCTCGAAGGACCAAAAAACATTAAAGGGGCGTATAAATAGCCGCATTCCAACGGGAATGTAATATCGTAAAAGTGCAGTACTTACTGCAACTGCTTTATCTACTTTTGATATGAAGTAAAACTGTTACAGACGATGTTGTAATGAAAATCTTACTTTTGATGTACCTTAGGGGAGTGCCCTTGGATGACCCTTTTTGTCTCTTCCCTATAAATTCTGCCTTAAATAGGGAAACCAGACCAAGTTACCCTTGTTGGTGAAATGGAAAATTTTCAAAAACATTTTATGTGATAGATGGTAGACGAGCTGACGGACCACCTGGTTTTAAGTGACTGCCGCCGCTCATGGACACCCGCAACACCAGTGGAGTCACAGCGAAACACAACACAACAACACAGTGCTGCTTCACGCCGGTTATCTGTGGTGCCTTGGTATCACTCCGATCGAGCCGACCCATTCATGGCAAAGCGCGGCTCTTTTACTTTAATTAGTTTACTATTTAACTTTTCAATATTTTTAGCGTTATCGAGGCGACGATCCAATTTACATGACAATTTTCAAGAAGATTGAGCTCGAAAAGGGGACGGGACAGTTCTATGATCTATCTGAGGGAGTCGAAAATATGAGACAGGTAAATAATTCTTAAATACTTAGGTACTTATTTTTACTTTTTTTTTCCAAATCTGTAAATGCAATTGGCAATACGAGTATCTTGCAATGTTACGGCTGGACAGAAGCCCAGTAAGTTGGGAAGAACTAAATGCGATAGGTATATCCAATCGTCTGATATACCTAAGTCCGATGATAGTCCAATAATTATAATCCAGTAGTAATGATAAACCATATTATTATAACGATTAAGATACCTTGTTCCTACTGGACGCGTCTCAAAAATCCGCCATTTATAGGTCGTGATGAGAGAAAATGAGCTGATATAAATCACGGGATCTCGCTGGATGCGGAAGTGAAAACGGGGATTACCAGTGGACGCCTGATGATGATGGAATGTTTTGTTTATGTGTTTGAAGTTCAATTTAAGTGTCACCCCTCAATACACCGAATACGTCGTCCACTTACCTCTTCCATAGTCGGATTTCCGTGGGTGACGTGGCAAGGGCTTTCTCTTCGAAAAAGTCCAACCAGATATTTGCCAACACTGGAGCTACCCCATCTATTGGAGGTAGTATTTGGCGCGGTATACAAAGAATTTTGTTGGTCAAACAGACAGTGATGTAGCAGCATCGCATACTTCATCGGGATGTTTTGGTCTTGCAATTTCACCTTCACTACTTCAATACAATCTGCTACTGGCACATTCGTAAAAAGTGATAATACTTACGTCAAAACTGACTATCAACTCATCCACATCTACCTTATACTTTGGTGCAGAATGTCTATGAAGTGTCAAGAATCTTTGACTAACGACGACGTCCGTACCACTATGGTTGCAACACTTTTGCTACGTGCTTAGCCAATTCCACAAACTAAGTAGAAGATACTGCCAATTCATATGTTGATGAATCTATCTGACTCACAATCGTGCGTAAGGGCACATTTTGTTTGTGTACTTTTGTGCAAACCATATAGTTTCGGAGGCTAGGCAAAAACTTGAGGCTATCGTCATCAATGGCGTCTGCGCTTTCTTTTATGAGTGAACGAGTGCTTCGATCAGTTCTTGCCGTCGGATTGTAGTTCACCTTTTTCTACTGAGTTTTCATCACTGAGTATACTATTAAGGATCTTATTATCATACTCAGTGATGTCTATAACAACTGTGGCATTACCTTTATTCTCTTTTAAAACTATGATGTTTTCATTGTTTCGAAGCTCATCTAACGCAGCTAATTAAGCAGTAGAAACTTTGGAGGGTGCTACATGTCGTAACATCACGGCTATGTTTTGTCTCAATGTATCTGCTTCGACAAATGGTATTATATTACGGCTGATACTTTCTTCCACTGTTCCAATCACCTCCTCAAAGAGAATAGGTACCTATTTATTTATTTGAAACTTTATTGCACAAATTTTGTTACAATATGCGAAATTAATGCCAAAAAGAATAAGTAGGTATAGGTGTGATGGCATAACTCAAACCTTTTTTCCAATACTGTTTGCTGTGTGGAGGCAGGATCCGACAACTCGAGATTCGATAAATTAATTGTCGCACTACTTAGGTCAGAGGGGAGCAGGACAGAAAATAAAATCCCATTTACAATAACAATAGGTTTATTGCAAACGTGAAACTCTAAATCAGGGGTAGGTAATTCTCGCTTTGGTGATCAATGTCGCGTAAGAGGGAAAGTTAGCTTTAGAGCTGCTTAGAGGGAGCAGAAGCCGCAAGTCCTCAGGGAACGCAGGAGTGCTCCGGGGAAGGCCGGAACAGGTTGGCTCACTGGCGGGAAGGCGCGACGGAGCAGGCGGCAAGAACACGGAGAAGGAAGGTTCTCGGTGTGGCCGTAGTGCCGTAACGTAGGAATCACGTGCCCGTAGACACGACCCAAAATGTTGGTTGCAGTATTATGTACAACCTGTGCGGATAAAGAATGGGATCATAAATGGCGGCGCATCTATTCACTTCTCGCTCGCACACTATTTGCGTCTATACTCGCACTTGTGGGGTGCGAGTATAGACGCAAATAGTGTCGCACTCTTAATAAAATAATGTCCTTATTCATAATTGTTGATATTTTTATATTAACGCTAAGTGCGTTAATTACTCAAAAAAAATGCTAAATGCCTAAATGATTTTTAAAGTGAAATTTCTCATGTTTATATGTGTGTGTATTTATTTAACCCGCAATTGTTATTATTCATTGATTATAGCCGGCACTATTTTGACATAGCATCTATCAAAAATTTTGAGTTAGGTCAGTATTTTACTGAGGGTGCGATATATAGAAAATAGCTTTTGCCCGCGACTTCATCTGCGTGTAATTCGAATAAAAGCAAGGTCTTTATATATCTTTATAAATTATAGCCTATGTGTTATTCTGATCTATAAGCTACATTACTGTAAAGTTTCATTAAAATCCGTTTAATAGTTTTTGCGTGAAAGAGGAACAAACATCCATCCATACATCCATCCAAACAAACTTTCGCCTTTATAATATTACTAGTAAGGAATCTTTATAAATTATAGCCTATGTGTTATTCTGATCTATAAGCTACATTACTGTAAAGTTTCATTAAAATCCGTTTAATAGTTTTTGCGTGAAAGAGGAACAAACATCCATCCATACATCCATCCAAACAAACTTTCGCCTTTATAATATTAGTAAGGATTATAGTTTGAACCGATTTTAAAATATTAAAGATGCGACCATTGATTAGGCACAAATTGAAAACAAAATAAAATCACTTGTAAAATAAAATAACTTTAAATTAAATGAAATTACACTATAGGTATAGGTTATAAAGAATACATCGTGAACGAGACATTCACCATATATCGGGGTTCGGCAGACAAGAAAAAACGTAGGTACCAGTAAGGTCTGGACTTTTATAATCGCGAATATAAGTGTAAGGGAATAGAGAGTGCACTTGTGTTTGCGCACACACTTGAGCACTGTAAAATATCCTGCGTGCGTAATCGGTTGGAGGATATTCACGATCATCTAGAATGTTCTAAAGAGTGAAACCCTTAGAACATCCAGTGATCGTTTTCACAAATCATGTAGAACAATACTATGACAGAATGATCATCATCATTTCAGCCAATAGACGTCCACTGCTGGACATAGGCCTCCCCCAATGTTCTCCACACAGATCGGTCCTGTGCCGCCCGCATCCAATAGATTCCCACGATCTTCATCAGATCGTCGGTCCACCTTGTAGGAGGCCTGCCACGGCTGCGACTCGACGTGGCCTCCACTCGAGGACCTTTCCGCCCCAACGGCCGTCTAAATTACATCATGAGTGAGTCATCATGACAGAATACAGAATATAAAACTAGGCTGCCCATTCAATGACCGGTAAAAAGTTAATTTCTTAGATATTTACATTATTAGAAAGAAAGAAAGAAAAAATATTACAGGTACATATTAAATAACACGACTTATATATTATTTGTATATACGAAGTATATCTTGTATATAAAGTATATGTGTATAAAATGGTATCACTCAGCATGTGTTAGCAACTAGACTAGGAGCCGCTAACGCTGATTTTCAGTGGAACCAGTTATTATTATGATTATGAGGGACTAAAGTGAAGTATTATTATTAAAAGAAGTAGACAATTTCAAATTCCAAATATAAATGGCTCATTCACAAAAAAATTTATAGTAATATATGGGTAAACTCGCATAATTCGGTGACTCACCTAATTCGGTGATAGGAAGTTTCGAAGCTTCTCCCGCTTTGTCGGTATTCAATCACCCCTTTTAAATTGAACTTTATATTAACGCAATAAACCTTCTGTACGTATGCAAAAAATATTGACGATTGTGCAACGGAGACAGCAACAATCATTCCTGGGTTTCCTTTACAAAATTTCATTTTATCCCCCAATTATGTGAGTTTACCCTAAAATATCTTAATAAGAGTTTTCCTTCTCTGGGTGCTGATGATCATGCCAGCAGCTTTACCTTAGTCGCCTTTTACGACACCTCGGTAAGAGTGAGGGTGGCCTATTCTACTCTGCCGGGGACCACACGGCAAACTCTGCATTTATATCAAAACCGTCGCCAACCCGTCTGCCAAGCGTGGTGAGTATGGCAATTACCCCTCATGTGATTGAGGGAGGCCAGTGCCCCAGCAGTGGGGACTTAAATGGGCTGATGATGATGATGATCTTAATTAGTAGGGAATCTGGAGGCATAGGTATTTTATAGATATAGGGAGAGTTAATATATATTATTAGAATAAATAAAAAAAGATCTTTGATTTATTTTGGGCATTAACAATATTAAAATAACAATTGAATGGACAACCGATATGAATCGAAACTAATCGACACTGTAATACTAGCTTTATTTTAAACTACCCACGAAGACACACATTAGTTCGGAGGGTAGAAAATTAATTTAGGTTTGACAATCATTGTCAATACAACAAAACCTAGTGATTTGTTCAAGGAATTGTAGTGAATTTATTCTAATAATTACTATGTTAATTGGATGTGAGTGTAATAAAAGGTGAGTAGAACGGTGAACTGTTATCTTAATAACTGTTCGAGTTTTGTTCGAGTTCCAATAGTAGGCAGTAGGTTTTTGTACTTAGTAGTGACTCGAACTTTCGATCATGTTTCATAGCTTTTAGTTATCTAGTACGTTTTGCTTGTAAGTAGGTAACATGATCATACATATCAAAATCACTTGTCGAGAACATCTTACTACACTCATGATGTAATAGGTACAAATCACACTGATTTCGGTCCAATTGGTATCAATATTTTCTTACTGATTTGCGCATTAGTTAATATCACACTCGCATTTTTTAGAACACTCGCAGAACCGTGAATGTCTGGTCTAGGTTTTATTCTAATAGATACACGCTGGTAGGTATACCTAACGTCCGCGTCACGACACTTCACCAAAAACGTAAACAAGCTCGTAAAAAACTATTGTAATGATAGTGACCATGAAAATTTAAGACAATAGGTATAGGTATCGACGGGTGCAAAGTAAAAAGAGTCATCTGCGAAATAGCAACTTTACAGGTGAGCGACGAGAGAGAAAAAGTGTGTTATTTTCTTAATGAGTAGGCCAATATTTCTGATTTTTTTATCAGTATCTATTTATATCCATACTTATTTGTACATTATGTTAATTATGCTAATTTATTGATAATTTACGAGATTTTGCAGTTAGTCGTTTCTACGTCGTACTTTATAAAATGAAAACTCAGTCAACTACCACTTGGTCGCATATACTCGGGACTTAAAGTTTTGTACATAAAATTTATGTCCTTTATTTTTCTGAACTCAATCTTAATTAATACACTTAATCATAAGATAAAAAACCATATTTGTATGTTTTAATTATTTTTTTTCTGCAGAAAGTAAAATTATGGCAGATAACGTTTTATGCTTCGTACTTAATGACAATCATCAATGGACAAGGAGCCCAAATGAAAAAAATTGATTTTATATTCTTTTATTACAATCAATTATTCTATGCAAACAATGAAATTATTACGTAGTCATGAACAAAATTCTTTGACATATAAAAAAATAATAAAAAACAACTTACTTACTGATCAATTGCACATTTGGGTAACTCAAGCAGTCACAGAATCAAATAATATTTATCAAAAATTTAAGACAATATATTGTGCGTCGTGTTTGTTGAACAAATAAATGTTTTTAACTTATGTGCTTCTTGTGGGATATATTCTCGCTCAGGCATAGAGCTGTCCTTGAATCAGCTGCGTTGTTCACTTGTATTGTAAGGAAAATAAAGCCGGCCTCCAATCGTTCGGTGGTTGCAAGTCTATTTGTCGTCTAAGAGCCAATTCTCGTGCTCGTGATATTTTGAAAACATGGAATCAAATGAAATCCATACAAAAATACTATGTTTTAGTGACATGTATACCTACCTATGTCGTGTGATAATAAATGTCACGAGCCCGAGAATTGGGCTCATACTTTTTTTGTATAGTTTTTTTTTCAGGTGATATCCGCCATGTTTTCAAAATATGACGAGCACGAGAATTGGCTCCAAGTCTGTCGGTTGATGATACAATTCGTTTTCCTCAGGGTCTATTCGCGTTCCACGGTATCACAGAAATGATATACCGCCGCGTCGAGGAAACGTTCTTGGAAGCGGAGAAGTGCGACCTGACCGAGGTAGACTTCCTGAACGGGTTCCTACCGTCCACGCCAGTGACCAAGAACTCTCCCTATATTGAGCTGTTCAGGGTGGGGTGAGTAGGTAGGGGAAGTGGGGGAATTGGTACCACTTAAGGAAAACGACCAATAACTTTTGTTATTTATTCCATTATTTTATTTGGTATTTTGTATACTACTACTAATCAGCCTTAAGTCCTCATCATGAAAATTACAATCATAATACGACTTTGAACGTAATCAACATTAAAAAAAAGTAGGTTTGGCCCCCATTGCCTGAGAGCTGGGGTAACAAGAACCAGTGGATGGGGTAATGAAGCCCATTGGGGCAATGGTAGCCAGAACACAAAAACTGAACTGAAACATAAAATTATAAACTTTAAAACGTAACAATACCAAGACGAATACTTAAGTCTCACGTCATTTGTCATTAAACGTAACAAGAAAACCATCAGTGGGTTAAGCTACAAGATGCGATCTATCTTGTATAATTATGGCCAAACCAGGCTGGTACCCATTCCCCACTGGCTCCCATTCCCCCCTGTTCCCCTATATCGCACCCCGAATGGAAAATAAGCATAAGTGTTCTTATTTCGAACCATCGATTTTATCATATTTGAACATGTTTGAAGATACATAGGTACCTACTTATGTTGATTTTTTTTCATATTTTTCTTCTTTGATCACTTATGCCATTTCACTTATTATTTTCCACTGGGGTTGCGATATCCAGTATGACATTACCGGCCAGACAGTAGAGGCAGCGTTATAGTCTCAGTCGCCTAATGTTGCTACGAAAAATCAGAGACATCGGCCATAGGCAGTTGTCCCACCAACGAGAAAGCGACAAGCTATGGGCGATTTTTTCGCTCAAGAAACGTACGTCGTTTCCGTGTACCTAAACAAACGAGATGCATAATATATTAATAGTTCATCGCTGACTGTTCACATTGCTACGAGAACTCGCTCCACTAGCTTGGTCGAGTTTGACAAGAGCTATCAAAGACAATATCGTTCAGCGATGCTCGCCTGGCTATCAATTAGTTGTGATTTTCTTACAGTGCACTTGCGCGCTCGCTATAGCCCAGCGACAAAACTTTCCCGATTCTCGCCAACTCGTTTTTATTTTTTAGCTTTTCTTGCTTCCCGCTCATCGCCGCTGCCGGTGGGACAACTTAGTCCTGGTGTCTTCTCACCAGGAATCGACATTCTGGACTAATCGTGTGACTAAGTGACTCCGCTTCAGATAGATGGTACACTGATCTGAATCACGAATGCTCGCTCCGAATGTATCATTCGGCTCATTCGGATCTTAAGATCGGATTGGTTCAATCGGTCAACTCGCTCACTGACTTACTGAGTTACACTGACATGAATGAGCGACGGACTACAGATGATAACGAGTGAGTCGGTTCCGTCAGCAACACATGGAAAGTGTCACGCGGGAAAAGAGACAGGTATACTTAACATTGATTGAAATGACAGCCATGAGTGTCACAGAAAAATGATCTTTAGGACATTAGTAACAAAAATCTATGCTATACCTATATGAAACTTGGTAAAATAATTTAAATAAGGGTTCATTGTAATCGAGTCCTCTCTGTTCTGAATTAATCTGCAAGTCGATGTTCCAAATGAAGCGTATCACTGAAACGACTCATTTCACTGTTTCAAATTCAAAAGAAACATAAACCCCCTTATTACAAATCGCGGACAGTCCCGGAACGAAACAGTGCTAGCCCGTTTTAACATTGTGTGTTAGAACGGGATGACGTGAGCTTTAGTACCGTATTAACTTTAGATTTCTAATAAGGTGGAAAATAATCGATAGATCAAATCAAAACGAGTTATACGCTGCCAAAAATAACTAAATACTATTTTATAAATTGTTTAAAAAGTATTATCTATTTTTCATCATAATTAGCTCATTATGTATTATGCCAGTTGCTGGTGAATTGTGCGGATATTGTATTTTTTACCACCTTTATGTACCTACCACTTTTCGAGCAAAAATAAATTGATTCTTGATTCTTGTACTCGAAAACGTTTTCGATGTATTTTGATGTGATCTATCGATTTTTGAAGCTCTTATCATTGGCCGCTATTTTGAGAAATCATAATGGCGGACATGTAGTGGGCCAAAAGTACTAAAAGTGGTAGAATCGCATTATGTTTATTTTTTTTTTAGTATATTTTATGTATTAACATATTTATGTAATTATTAACATATAAATTATACATACATAAGTGCTTATAAATAGTTTACGATTACGATTTGTAAGTGCTGTGTACAAGCCTATGCAAATAAAGAATTATTTGACTTGACTAAACCCCTCTGCGCTTCCCCCCAGATTCAAACAAATCCGCGAAGCCGGCTTCCAATCGGTCCTAGTGAAGCGCCTGCAAGTGCCGCGTCCCCGCTGCGTCCCGAGCACCGCCTTCAGCAGCGTGGGTTTCGTGGAAATGTGGCCGGTGTTGGTCTTCATGATCTTCGGGGTTGCGCTCGCTGTGGGTATCGCGGTGCTTGAAGCTATTGTGTTTCAAATGTAAGTTCCAACCACGAGATTGACGGACGACATTTCGCTCCCCAGTGGACAATAAGCATATCTGGTCTTACTTCGAACCATCCATTTTTAACCCCCGACGCAAAAACGACGGGGTGTTATAAGTTTGACGTTTATGTGTATGTGTGTGTCTGTGTGTCTGTCTATGGAATCGTAGCTCCCGAACAAATGAACCAATTTTGATTATGTTTTTTTTTGTTTGAAAGACGAATAAGGGGGAGTGTTCTTAGCTATGTTGGATAAAAATCGATCCAAGATGGCTGCCGTCACAAAGATTTGGATTGTATGTTTTAACACAACTCCCACAATTTGGGTATCATATAAAAGGGCTTCAGTAGCAGAATATATTTATTGTAACAAATTTTAAATCCAAGATGGCCGCCGTCAGGGGTTTTTTTAAATTTTCAATTATTATATCATATTTGAAAAGTACGATTAAAATACAAATGTATAATTTCTTGCATTAATTCGTCAAATTAAAGAAGAAAAATATCCAACGCTTGTATCTTTAAGCGTACCTATCTACTTTTAAAAATGATAATATTGATGATTAGAAGTACCTAAGACCACATACGCTTATTTTCCACTGGGGGTACGATTTATTTGGCGACTAAGTAAGTAGTAAATAAAAAAGAGAGTATCAGCCTATTTTACTGTCCCACTGCAGGGCAAAGGTCTCCGCCATAGAAATCAAGTCATCGCTACTATGATGTGATTGGGCTTAAGGTGACGGGTAGGGCACTAGCGACGCCAATAGATTTAAATTTTTAGCTACTAAACCGGGCCTGTTTTAAACAATTTCGGGGTTACAACCTCTCGGCAAACACTTATCATCATTTCAGCCAATGGACGTCCACTGCTGGACATAGGCCTCCCCCAATGTTCTCCACACAGATCGGTCCTGTGCCTCCCGCATCCAATGGATTCCCGCGATCTTCACCAGATCGTCGGTCCATCTTGTAGGAGGCCTGCCACGGCTGCGAGTTCCTGTACGTGGCCTCCACTCGAGGACCTTTCCGCCCCAACGGCCGTCTGTTCTCCTCGCTATGTGCCCTGCCCATTGCCACTTAAGGCATGCAATCCTTTGGGCTACGTCTGTGACCTTAGTTCTCCTGCGGATCTCATCATTTCTGATACGATCACAAACACTTATACTATTTATTAAATAACCATTCACAAATGTTGGGTCCATTTTTGTACGCGAAAAATTGATTCACGCCAAAAGTGGCCGCTTTTGGCGGTAATTCACATTTCGAGTATAAAAGCAGACCCAAAAGTTAAGTATAAGTATTTATTATTTAATTTATTTTAAATAGATCCGGTTTAGTAGCTACATATTAAAATCGATTCGCGACACTAGTTGACCTTACCCGTCGCCTTAATCACCACGCTTGCTTAATACGGATTGGTAATGACCCGAGTTATGTGCGAAAATTTCGAAACATACCTTTGCTCGATCCGGGAATCGAACCCAGGACTCCGAGATCACCGCCTGGTACTTAAGCCACTAGACCAACGGGGCGATTAGTTAATTTTTTTTATTAATAATTTGCAGAATCCAGCGTAGACAACGACGAGAGACACAATAATTTTCAAGAATTATTTATGAGTATAATTAATAAGACCTAATCTTTTTTTTTAAATCCACCATTATGAGCTGTATAGAGATGTAGATGGATTGTGAAACACCTAGCAAAACGTACATTATAATATAAATAATTTATTTATTCTATTGATTAATAAATCCTAGCCAAGGGCGAATCGCCAATGATGGTTTCGTACTAGAAATAATTAGTATTAAAATTAAATAAATAACTTTAAATTATTATATCATATTTTTATTGACACGCACCAGCGCCCTTAATATTCCTCAAAAAGCATAGGTTTGATTCAACTCTCCTTGGCCTCTGTTTCGTCTCACCTCGGTATGAAGAGAGTCGAACAAGTTGACTTGTTAGGCGCGACGCCCACACGAGGGTCGTGTCGAGGCAGGGCGCGTCGAGGCGTCGAGCGGCGCAGTCGCAGTGTGTAGAGTCGAGTTGCGGGCGGCTATGCTTCCTTCTCATTCTAATTCGCCCATACGCACGAAACTTTTAAACTTTTTTTTGGAAGTAGTCCACTTTTTTTTAATAAATATTTCACAACATCACATACTTTGATCTGACTCCGAGATAGGTAGCTCAAGCACCTGTGTTACGGATATCAGAATCAATAGCGGAATTACAAATATATACATACATATAATAATTTTCTTTTGTAAATACATACTTATAATATATACAAACACCCAGACCAATACAAACAGACATGTTCATACACACAAATGTTTGTACCTAATGTGCGGGGATCGAAACCGCACCCTTGAACCAAAGGCAGCGTTCACTACCACTGTTCTAAACGGGTCGTCAAACGAAATGTCAAAGTGGCGGAAAAGTCGCGGCGGGGCGTCCCCAGCGTGCTCTCGAATCGACTCCCGCGCCCCGATGCGACCCCGCACTGCGACTCTAGTATGTGAGCGCACTGTAATTACTTCTTTAAGGAAACCTAGAAACGGCGCGCTGCTTATGCGCCTGCGCCTCGACTCGACTCTCGTGTTGGCGTCGCGCCTTAAGGTTAAGGTGACGGGTAGGGCACACTAGCGACGCCAATCGATTTTAATCTTTAGCTATATTTTAAACAATTTCGGGGTTACAATCTCTCGGCAAACACTTATACTATTTATTAAGTAACCATGCACAAATGTTGGGCCCGTTTCTGTACGCGAAAAATTGATTTACGCCAAAAGCGGCCACTTTTGGCGGTAATTCGAAATTCGAGTGCAAAAACAGACCAAACAGTTAACTATAAGTATTAAATAAATAGTATAGGTGTTCGCCGAGAGATTGTAACCCCGAAATCGTTTAAAATAGATCCGGTTTAGTAGCTAAAAATTAAAATCGACTGGCGTCGCTAGTGTGCCCTACCCGTCACTTTAAGTCGATTTTTACCCGACAACGGCCAAATAAAAAGGACGGTTATGATTTTAATCTCTGTGTGTTCATCACAAACCGTTAAAATTCTACGTATAGAGTATAAAAAATACTCACGGGGACATAAGGCTTCGAACCGGGACATGGGGACGTAAGGCTTCAAACCGGGACACAGGGACATAAGCCTTGAAACCGGGACATGTCCCTGTGTACCAGGACGTATGGTAGTCCTATATTAAAAGGATAAAGATAAAAAAATCCTTATTCAATTTAGGCCCAAACAGAACATATTGTGTTGAAGTAACAAATGTCAAAATATTGTGATGTTCAAAGCCTCCTTATTTAGTTAACTGACCGCAAAGACCTAATATTGGCTTTGCAAGTAAATAGAAGCCCCGGCGCGCATCTTTAGCGGTCATCAAATTTATATATATTTTTTTATATTAAATGGGTTTGCACTTGATTTCATCTCACCTGATGAAAAGTGACAATAAGATCTAAGATGTAGCGTGCTTACCCAGAAGAAGCCTATTTTCGACTTACTCTCGACTTAAAGACCCCCAAATTGCAGCTCTCTGGGAATACAGAAGCCGGCAAGTTGTTCCATTCCTTAGCAGTTCGTGCCAAGAAAAGAGAAGCGAAACGCTTAGTACGAGCTGGTGGAACTCCCACAGTGTAAGGATGGTCGTCTTCCGCAATGTCCGGTGGTAGAAAGGTGAAGGTGGTATCAGGTCGTGAAGCTCATTCGAACTCTCCAAAAAGTCTATTAAGGTCCCCGGTAAAGCTACGTGCCCGGCTTGTATATTTGTAGGGTAGAAAAAAGAATGATAAATAAAAACAATACAGAATTTCAACATAATTTATTAAGAGGACCGCCAATTCTTAACCTAATGCATAAATTAAATCCTAACCGTGAAAAGTACTCATCTCTGGTTGAAATATTCAATATTAAAAATGCAAAAGTATAGAATGTCTTATTTTCTATATTCACTTCTATAATATATTTATACTGTTCAACAGTGAAAATGCAATTACTCAGTAAACATTTATATAATTCATAAACTGGTTTACACATTGCGAGCGTACGAGTCAGCCTGCCGAGTAACTAACTGCACTGCAGTAACTCGACAAACGAGCAAGCCAGTCACCTGATGGAAAGTAATCATCGCCGCCCATGAACATCCGCAAATCAGAGAGATCGCTAATGTGTTGCCGGCCTTGTTAAAAAAGAGTACGCTCTTCTCTTGAAGGTCCCTAAGTCGTAGCCGTCCGGAAATACTCCTGCAGCCAAACCGTTCCACAGAACTGAGGTACTTGGTAAAAAGTTCCGGGAAAAACGCACAGTATTAGACCGCCATCCATCCAGATGATGAGGATGGAATGACAATCGCTTGCGAGTGGTTCGATGTAAGAACTTGCACGAGCGAGCTAGAAAGTACCTCGCATGATAAAAAACCGAGTAGTGATGGCTACGCGCGGTGATGGCAGGTGGAGTAAAATCCGAATGGTGTCCTAGAACCGGCAGACGAAATCCGGGTCGTCCAGTGTCACGATGGGTGGATGACATTACCAATATCGTGGCGACTACATGGATCCGAGCGGCTCTAGACCGGGTACATTGGCGTAAACTAAAGGACGCCTATACTCAGCAGTGGGTACTACCTGGCTGGCTGATGATGTTGATGATGGTGATAGCTACAAAGTCGACCTTCCCATGGTCCGAGGGACACGGGACGCAGGAGTTGCGCTTGACCAATCGAAAGTTTATTTTCTCTTTGGGCCAAACAGCGGGGAGCGGAGTGTACTTGACTGGTAGAATAATTTCACGTTGGAGCTCGTGCAGTCGCACGGTTCTACAAAGACCGACCGAAATTAGATGGCACTTCTGTGACATTGACAGGGAAGCGAAAATGTCGCAATAAAGTTACCAGTAATATAACAATATTTTAAGTTGGTAATTATTGGGATGACATTTGAGAAACCAATTTAAATTTTTAAGAAATTATGATAGTAAAAATAGTAGTTTTTCATTAATCTGTGGATCAGATGAATTTTCAGCATATTTGTTGATATAACTTTCTGAAAAAGAACTTTGTAAATTATTATACCATCAACGTCATCATTTCAGCCTATAGTCGCCCACTGCTAAGCAAACAGTTACGTATTTCGACATTTTTAAATTCATTAATGATTTTTAAATATTAAATAAAAAAAATCATTAAATAGTAGATCCTTTAAGTAGAAAAATTTAAAGGAAAGTCTGGCTACTGGTGACATTCGGTGATATTTTTAATCTGTTTTTAATTAGTTCCCACTTTTGCCGAGTGCGAAATGATCGTGATCGGACTATAGCTTCATTTATAGCTACAAAGTCGACCCTCTCATAGTCCGCGAGACGCGGGACGCGGAGTGCACTTGACCAATCGAAAAAGTTTATTTTCTCTTAGCGGGGGGCGAAGTGTCTTTGACCAATGAATAACTTCTCTTTGGAGCTCGCGCAGTCGCACGGTTATACTGCGAAAGTTATTCTTATTGGTCTGTGACGGCGATGATCGACATCCGACTTATTCATTGGCCCAAACAGAATATAAACTTTTTGGCCGAGCGCACTCCGTCGTTGCGTCCCGCGAATCATGGGAAGGTCTATTTTGTGTACCTATATCTAAGAAACAGCTCGCACTAAACCAGTCTTTAATTTAGATTTATCATCAGCCTAAAGAGATCTGTAGATCTGAAGATGGGTAAAATAAGAACTTAGAAAAATAAATAAAAGAAATAGGAGCAGTTCCTAAAGAAAATAAATTACTACTTCAGAGGAAATATTGGAAACGTTCGTACATTATGTCTTACGGCTATTATGCACCTTATACTGATGGAAAATAAGCTCAAATTGCGTTATCGGTGAAACTTAAAATAATGGTGTTAAAAATGGGTGAAACGAAAAAATATTTAACGAAATCTCGATGACTCCTATGTGTACTATCATAAGCCACAAAATTACAATTTTACGCAACATTTTCTTACACAGTCGTCACTTCGGCTCTTCATATACAGGCTGTATCTGTGAACATTTACATCCCTTTGACCACGTGTTCTACTAACCATTCTGAACAACATTTGTTCTATGACTTTTGGAAATAGACGTGTGTAACTCTTTACTGACGTACTTACTGTGCGTGCTACCCGTCATGACATACGGAGCCTAAACGTGGACACTTACGGTACGGCTGGTCCACAAGTTAAAGGTCGCTCAGCGGGCTATGGAATGAGCAATGCTCGGCGTCTCTCTCCGAGATCGAATCCGAAATGAGGTGATCCGGCAGAGAACCAAAGTTATCGACATTGCTCACCGGATTAGCAAGCTTAAGTGGCAGTGGGCTGGCCATATTAGCCGCAGAACCGACAACCGATGGGGTAAACGGGTTCTGGAGTGAAGACCGCGTCTTGGCAAACGTAATGTAGGGCGCCCTCTGGCTAGGTGGGGGGACGATCTGCGCAGGATGGCTGGCAAGAGCTGGATGCGAGAAGCCATGGATAGATTACAGTGGCGAACAATTGGAGAGGCCTACGTCCAGCAGTGGACTGCGATAGGCTGATGATGATGATGAACTCTTTTTTCTGAAACGACTCAGTGATGCGACTCAGCCAAATGTTACACTGTTCCGAATCTCTAATGTTCGCTCTTCGGTTCACTCGGACTCGAGATCCATTTGAGTCGAATGATTCAAACGAGCAGAATGATCCGATAAGTCGAATGATACGAATGAGCTGAATGAACTGAGTGAGCCGCATGATCCGAATGAGCGGAATAAATCACGGATCTATAAGAGAGTCGATGTTCCAAATGAAGCGTTTCACTGTTCTGCATCTCTGCACTGTTCCAGATGCAAATGTTCCAATCTTTTGAATGATACGTTTTTGCCAGGTCTATTTGGAAATTCAAAAGAAAAAAACAACTTTTCATACAACTTCGGTCACGTGATTTGGTCATTTTGTATGGGAAGTCGAAAAAATTTTCGACGAATTTTGAAAAGTCCTAGAACAAATGTAGTTCAAAATGGTTGGTAGAACACGTAGGGATGTAAATGTTCACAGATACACCCTGTATAGGAGTTAGGTATACTACTTCTATAGTGCCGAAAAACAAAATCTGATCAATCTTAAGGCGATGGGTAGCCCTAACTAGCGACACCAATCGATTTAAATTGTTAGCTACTAACCGGATAAGCGGGAGTCTCTAAGCAAACATTTTAGACTATTTATTTAATAATTGTTCACTACTTTTTGATCTGTTATTGGACTCGAACTTTGGATTAACGTCTAAATGGCCGTTTTTGGCGGTAACTCAAATTTCGAGTACAAAAGCAGACCCAAAAGTTAAGGATAAGTATTAAATAAATAGTCTATGTGTATTCCGAGAGGCTGCAACTTCGAAATTGCTAAAATGATATCCGGTTTAGTTGTCGATTGGCGTCGCTAGTGTGCCCTACCCGTTACCTTAAGGCATTTTTTAATGAGAAACTTGTCTGTTCGTGGCCACTTTTAAGTTCGCGGTGACTACTTGAGCAGCTGGCTGTCGTCCGCGAGGGTCTTGTCGCGCGCGAGCTGGCGGAAGTGGTCGATGAGCGCCTGCACGGACATCTCGCCGTGCACCTTGTTGTCGCGCGTGCGCACGTTCACCGTGCCAGAGTTCTTCTCGCGCTCGCCCACCACTGGGGATGAGATTGAACCAATCAGACAACACCACATACATTACACAAGACAGAATCTATGTTCTCACTCGTGGGGTGCGTGTATAGACGCAAATAGTGTGCGAGCGAGAAGTTAATAGATGCGCCGCCATTTCTGATCCCATTCTTTATATGCACAGGTTGTATATGAGCCTTGGAGATGTCCTCACGTCATGCCATTGGCATTACCAATAATAAACCAGTTACGTATACAAGACTTGGTGCATCATTACTTCCGGGCCACCAGCTGCCTCCAGGCGGACTGGTGACCTACCAACTATATCTTACGGTCCCCGGCATCATCATCATCAGCAACCCACACTCGTCTACTGCTGGACATAGGTCTCCCCTGATGCACGCCACTGCTCCCGATTTTCAGCCACTCTCATCCAGCCCACACCAGCCAGCCTTCGAATGTCATCATCCCATCTTGTCGCAGGGCGTCCTACACTACGCTTGCCGAGTCGCGGTCTCCACTCAAGGACTTTACGGCTCCAACGGCTGTCAGTTCTGCGGCTAATGTGACCAGCCCACTGCCACTTCAGTTTGCTAATTCGGTGGTCGGAAATCCTTACTAATATTATAAAGGCGAAAGTTTGTTTGGATGGATGTATGGATGGATGTTTGTTCCTCTTTCACGCAAAAACTACTAAACGGATTTTAATGAAACTTTACAGTAATGTAGCTTATAGATCAGAATAACACATAGGCTATAATTTATAAAGATATTGTGTGAACGCAGACGAAGTCGCGGGCAAAAGCTAGTATAATATAATACATAATAATAAATTCAGTGAGTGGATGCTCACCCAGGATGTAGTTGAACTGCGCGAGCTGCGCGTTGCGGACCTTCTTGTTGAGCGTGTCGCCCGCGTCCGTGTCCGCCTCCGCCATGAACCCGGCCGCGAACAGCTGCTGGTTCACCTGCGCACGCGCACAACCACATGCTAACCCATCGTCATTAGCCATGAGATATTCGCTGATGTACACGCATCAGGTTATCACAATATGTCAATAGGGTATTTGACTAAGCTCGAGATTTTACAAAATAAACATATTTTATCAAAATATAGGTAAATACGTGCCAATAGCAAAAATTCTCAATTAAAAATATAACGTCTAGCCGGTTTTGTGGTCATTCAAAGATTCATGGGCAAGTCCATTGTAAAAGTATGAAATTATTATAAAATAATTAAACCATTGAATAACCCATATAATTTACACCAACTATTATAATGGAACCATTGACATAAACGAAACATTGGATATAGCTACCATACAAAATTCAATTGAAATGCATACATAATACTGTCGTGTGACGTCACATCTCTGTAGCCATTTGTATGGAGCGTTTTGGGTTTGCCCAAAATAATGTGATTTTAAAGTTGTGATATCTCAGGTAGTTTAAATGTGAATCAAGTAATTCTTTCAACGATGTTTCTATCATTGAGAGGTCTTTTGATTATACAAATGAAAAAAAATAGTCAAATACCGTATTAAATAAATAATAAATAAATATTTCACAACATCACATACATTGATCTGACTCCGAGTTAGGTAGCTCAAGCACCTGTGTTACGATAAAAGATAAAAAGATAAAGATAAAAGATATTTATTTACCAAAACATGTGTAAAGACATATTACAACAGAGCATAATATGGGTTGGTACAATTTATTTAGTTTCAACATGTCCTGCCAACTTTGGCGTGTAAAATTTAAATTAAACATAGATAACTAATTAATAAGTACTACAAATCATAAAATTAAATTTCCAATATTGTTACTTAATTGTTCAAATCATAAACATACAAGCGTCCATAGGATTCAGTCAAAATTTATCATTAAAAAAATCATCTACACTGTAATAGCATTTCTCAGTAAGAATTTGCTTAAGTTTCTTTTTAAAGATATATATACGGATATCAGAATCAACAATGGGATTACAAATATATACATATAATACTTTTCTTTTGTAAATACATACTTATAATACATAGCAAACACCCAGACCAATACAAACAAACATGTTCATGCACACAAATGTTTGTACTGTGCGGAGATCGAACCCGCAACCCTTGTATCAGAGGCAGCGTGCACTACCACTGTTCCAATAGGGTCGTCAATTTTCCCCGATTGTATTTTTTATTGTTTTTTTTTTATGTGATGAACTCATCAACAATCAACAAAAAACTCTTCCGGGTTTTGGTGCATTGTGAAATTCTATGTTTTTGTAAGACGATGATGCAGTCTTGTATGATATTTTGGCTGGAAACACCTTATTGTCAATTATGTTTATATCTCTTCGTTGTTCGATCTATTCTTCAGTGGCCCACGAAATGGTTGTATAGAAACTACGGTGTCAGACGGTAAGTGAAAGGTAGGTGGCAGACGAGCGGACGGATAGCCTGATGGTATGCGATTACCGCCGCCCATAGACACACGCGACACCAGTAGAGTCACAAGTGCGCTGCCAACCTTTAAACCCCCCTTTCCCCCGGATCAAGCCTCACCCTCGCAGGCGGTACCCTCACTCACGCAGCGAAACACAGCCCATTGCTGCTTCACGACGGTTTTTGTTATAATTTTCAGTGTGTCTTTTTTGGCAATCAATCATCAGCTCATCGTCATATAATTATTAGACCAGGTGTAAATACTAGTATTGAGAAATATACAAAAAACTTTATCTGTGCCTATAAAATATGAGGGTTGCCTTTGATTTCTCTGGGATTCCATCATCAGACCATAACATGCTAACAAAGACAATTTTAAAATAGGTTTTTAATTTACGGAACTACCGCGTAACATACATTCAGACGAATTGAGAACCTCCTCTTTGAAGTCGGTTAAAAAACTAGGCATTACAGAAACTTAAATGTACAATTTCCGCGGTCTTATCGTTGGAAGCGATTTCTACCAGACAACAAAAAAGTGTATGCTTTGTTGGTCTGTCCTTAAATAAATATCTGACCTGTATCGCGTAGTCGTCGAAGGCGGGCCCGATGGGCACGACGCAGACCTGGCGCGGGCTGAGCCAGAAGGGCCACTTGCCGGCGTACGACTCGCTGAGGATGGCCACCATGCGCTCCACCGAGCCCAGGATGGCGCGGTGGATGATCACCGGCCGCTTCTTGTCGCCGCTCTCACTGAACAAATTGACGGGGAAATTGTGTAAAAATATATTTTGCTCGCTTAGGGGTCGTTCGAATACCTATTACAGTATCTGCTATCAGCAATTTGGTCACCAAAATGTGGCTATTCTTCTCCTGTTTATGAAAATAATTAGAGCCAAGCAGTTACTATCTCTGTCACACGTCAGTTACTATCTCTGTCACACGTCAGTTACTATCTGTGTCACACGTCAGTTACTATCTCTGTCACACGTCAGTTACTATCTGTGTCACACGTTAGTTAATATCTCTGTCACACGTCAGTTACTATCTCTGTCACACGTTAGTTACTATCTCTGTCACGCGTCAGTTACTATCTCTGTCTCACGTCAGTTACTATCTCTGTCACACGTCATTCACTAACCCGACATAGCTAAGGTTGAATCTCTCCGGCTGCTGGAAGTCCAGCTGTATGGTAGCACACTGGCGCGAACGGTGCAGCGCGTCTTGTACGAGTATAGCGCTATCACTGTCACACGTCAGTCACTGACCTGACATAGCTGAGATTGAATTTCTCCGGCAGCTGGAAGTCCAGCTGCCGGAGTGTGCTACCATAGTAGCACACTGGTGCGAGCGGTGCGGCGCGTTTTGTATAGCGCTGTCACTGTCACACATCAGTCACTGACCTGACATAGCTGAGATTGAATCTCTCCAGCAGCTGGAAGTCCAGCTGTATGGTAGCACACTGGCGCGAACGGTGCAGCGCGTCTTGTACGAGTATAGCGCTATCACTGTCACACGTCAGTCACTGACCTGATATAGCTGAGATTGAATTTCTCCGGCAGCTGGAAGTCCAGCTGCCGGAGTGTGCTACCATAGTAGCACACTGGTGCGAGCGGTGCGGCGCGTCTTGTATAGCGCTGTCACTGTCACACGTCAGTCACTGACCTGACATAGCTGAGATTGAATTTCTCCGGCAGCTGGAAGTCCAGCTGTATGGTAGCACACTGGTGCGAGCGGTGCGGCGCGTCTTGTATAGCGCTGTCACTGTCACACATCAGTCACTGACCTGACATAGCTGAGATTGAATCTCTCCGGCAGCTGGAAGTCCAGCTGTATGGTGGCGCACTGGTGCGAGCGGCGCAGCGCGTCTTGTATGGTGATATCTATCTTGGGTCCGTAGAACGCGCCATCAGCTGGGTTTAACTGCCAAGGCCGCCCGAATTTATTCAGGGAATCTTCTAACGCCTGATGACAAGAGAATTTAAGAAATAATAAAGCAAATTGGTCATAGTTTCTTGTCTTCTTGGACTTCCTTTTACCTCACTTTCACAACAGAAGAAGTCATGATGTACAGGGACTTGAAGGTACTGGAAGAGTAAGGCGTAGTTTCTGAAACGTTTAATCGTGTTTCCATTGGACTGGTTCCCTTATCTAAGGGCAGACGGCAGTCGCTTCATTGTAACTAGCAGACTCCTTAAGTCCTGGATCATAGGTCCAAAGCGCACCCCAGGCTCAAAAGCATCGGCTTTAGACGCAACCGGGAATATGACACTGAAATGTTCATAAAAGTGAAACCACCCAGGATATATTTAGTTAGCTACCTTCTCTGCCTGGTTCCACGTCTCCAAGTCGCCGAGGTACTTCTCGGGGCGCGTGGACAGCTTCAGCTGGAACGTGAACCCGAATGTGGTGTACACGTGGTCCAGGAACTCGAGGCACGCAACCTGGAAGGTTTATTATATTTATATATGTAATCTCAAGTATGAAAAAATGGTGATAAACGGTCAAAACTATTTAATTATTTTTGCTAGAGGCGACAAGCGAGAAACCGAGTCACCTGATGGAAAGTAATCAACGTCCGCGAAATCAGAGAGGTCCTTTCGGAATTTTTAAAAAGTGTACGCTCTTCTCTGGAAGGTCTCTAAGCCGTAGCCGTACTGGGAAATATTCCTACAGCCAAACCGTTCTACAGAAAAAAAAACACACACACAGTATTAGCCGTGTGGTCCTCGGCAGAGTAGAATAGGCCACCCTCACTCTTACCGAGGTGTCGTAAAAGGTGACTAAGGTAAAGCTGCTGGCATTATCATCAGCACCCAGAGAAGGAAAACTCTGCATTTATATCAAAACCCTCGCCATTCCGTCTGCCAAGCGTGGTGAGTATGGCAATTACCCCTCATGTGATTGAGGGAGGCCCGTGCCCCAGCAGTGGGGACTTCAATGGGTTGACGATGATTAGACCGCCATCCATCGAGATGATGGGGATGGGACAATCGCTTGCATGTGGTTCGATGTAAGAATTGACCTGCAGGGAGTAGATCAAACAGTTCCTCAGAGCACTCCCCGTGATAGGTGCGGTATAGAATGCTGAGGGAATCCCGCCGCAGTGCTAAAGGATCAAGTTGACTAGAGAGTCAAGTCACCGACAGTTGGAGTTGGTACTGAGGGGCACCAGCTCAGAGATGGGAGCAGTATTCCATATTGAACAAACAGCCCCTTAAGTCTGTGCCATTTAAACTTGCACAATAGGTCATTCATGCTTGCTTAGTAAGATATTCTGACTTCTGGTCATCCGAGTGCCTAGCAAATCCCTCTCCATCTCCTCCTCGATCTGCTTGGGCGCGCAGAAGATGTGCGCGTCGTCTTGACCAACTTAGCTCGTTGCTAAGTAAGACAGCTGAGGCTGGAGTCCCTGTCACATAGCAGTAACTAAGCCATCCCTCACCATCTCGTCCTCGATCTGCTTGGGCGCGCAGAAGATGTGCGCGTCGTCTTGACCAACTTAGCTCGTTGCTAAGTAAGACAGCTAAGGCTGGAGTCCCTGTCACATAGCAGTAACTAAGCCATCCCTCACCATCTCGTCCTCGATCTGCTTGGGCGCGCAGAAGATGTGCGCGTCGTCTTGACCAACTTAGCTCGTTGCTAAGTAAGACAGCTGAGGCTGGAGTCCCTGTCCCATAGCGGTAACTAAGTCATCCCTCACCATCTCCTCCTCGATCTGCTTGGGCGCGCAGAAGATGTGCGCGTCGTCTTGACCAACTTAGCTCGTTGCTAAGTAAGACAGCTGAGGCTGGAGTCCCTGTCCCATAGCGGTAACTAAGTCATCCCTCACCATCTCCTCCTCGATCTGCTTGGGCGCGCAGAAGATGTGCGCGTCGTCTTGACCAACTTAGCTCGTTGCTAAGTAAGACAGCTGAGGCTGGAGTCCCTGTCCCATAGCGGTAACTAAGTCATCCCTCACCATCTCCTCCTCGATCTGCTTGGGCGCGCAGAAGATGTGCGCGTCGTCTTGACCAACTTAGCTCGTTGCTGAGTAAGACAGCTGAGGCTGGAGTCCCTGTCCCATAGCAGTAACTAAGCCATCCCTCACCATCTCCTCCTCGATCTGCTTGGGCGCGCAGAAGATGTGCGCGTCGTCTTGACCAACTTAGCTCGTTGCTAAGTAAGACAGCTGAGGCTGGAGTCCCTGTCCAATAGCAGTAACTAAGCCATCCCTCACCATCTCCTCCTCGATCTGCTTGGGCGCGCAGAAGATGTGCGCGTCGTCTTGACCAACTTAGCTCGTTGCTAAGTAAGACAGCTGAGGCTGGAGTCCCTGTCCCATAGCAGTAACTAAGCCATCCCTCACCATCTCCTCCTCGATCTGCTTGGGCGCGCAGAAGATGTGCGCGTCGTCTTGACCAACTTAGCTCGTTGCTAAGTAAGACAGCTGAGGCTGGAGTCCCTGTCCCATAGCAGTAACTAAGCCATCCCTCACCATCTCCTCCTCGATCTGCTTGGGCGCGCAGAAGATGTGCGCGTCGTCTTGACCAACTTAGCTCGTTGCTAAGTAAGACAGCTGAGGCTGGAGTCCCTGTCCCATAGCAGTAACTAAGCCATCCCTCACCATCTCCTCCTCGATCTGCTTGGGCGCGCAGAAGATGTGCGCGTCGTCTTGACCAACTTAGCTCGTTGCTAAGTAAGACAGCTGAGGCTGGAGTCCCTGTCCCATAGCAGTAACTAAGCCATCCCTCACCATCTCCTCCTCGATCTGCTTGGGCGCGCAGAAGATGTGCGCGTCGTCTTGACCAACTTAGCTCGTTGCTAAGTAAGACAGCTGAGGCTGGAGTCCCTGTCCCATAGCAGTAACTAAGCCATCCCTCACCATCTCCTCCTCGATCTGCTTGGGCGCGCAGAAGATGTGCGCGTCGTCTTGACCAACTTAGCTCGTTGCTAAGTAAGACAGCTGAGGCTGGAGTCCCTGTCCCATAGCAGTAACTAAGCCATCCCTCACCATCTCCTCCTCGATCTGCTTGGGCGCGCAGAAGATGTGCGCGTCGTCTTGACCAACTTAGCTCGTTGCTAAGTAAGACAGCTGAGGCTGGAGTCCCTGTCCCATAGCAGTAACTAAGCCATCCCTCACCATCTCCTCCTCGATCTGCTTGGGCGCGCAGAAGATGTGCGCGTCGTCTTGACCAACTTAGCTCGTTGCTAAGTAAGACAGCTGAGGCTGGAGTCCCTGTCACATAGCAGTAACTAAGCCATCCCTCACCATCTCCTCCTCGATCTGCTTGGGCGCGCAGAAGATGTGCGCGTCGTCTTGACCAACTTAGCTCGTTGCTAAGTAAGACAGCTGAGGCTGGAGTCCCTGTCCCATAGCAGTAACTAAGCCATCCCTCACCATCTCCTCCTCGATCTGCTTGGGCGCGCAGAAGATGTGCGCGTCGTCTTGACCAACTTAGCTCGTTGCTGAGTAAGACAGCTGAGGCTGGAGTCCCTGTCTAATAGCAGTAACTAAGCCATCCCTCACCATCTCCTCCTTGATCTGCTTGGGCGCGCAGAAGATGTGCGCGTCGTCTTGACCAACTTAGCTCGTTGCTGAGTAAGACAGCTGAGGCTGGAGTCCCTGTCTAATAGCAGTAACTAAGCCATCCCTCACCATCTCCTCCTCGATCTGCTTGGGCGCGCAGAAGATGTGCGCGTCGTCTTGACCAACTTAGCTCGTTGCTAAGTAAGACAGCTGAGGCTGGAGTCCCTGTCCCATAGCAGTAACTAAGCCATCCCTCACCATCTCCTCCTCGATCTGCTTGGGCGCGCAGAAGATGTGCGCGTCGTCTTGACCAACTTAGCTCGTTGCTAAGTAAGACAGCTGAGGCTGGAGTCCCTGTCCCATAGCAGTAACTAAGCCATCCCTCACCATCTCCTCCTCGATCTGCTTGGGCGCGCAGAAGATGTGCGCGTCGTCTTGACCAACTTAGCTCGTTGCTAAGTAAGACAGCTGAGGCTGGAGTCCCTGTCCCATAGCAGTAACTAAGCCATCCCTCACCATCTCCTCCTCGATCTGCTTGGGCGCGCAGAAGATGTGCGCGTCGTCTTGACCAACTTAGCTCGTTGCTAAGTAAGACAGCTGAGGCTGGAGTCCCTGTCCCATAGCAGTAACTAAGCCATCCCTCACCATCTCCTCCTCGATCTGCTTGGGCACGCAGAAGATGTGCGCGTCTTGACCAACTTAGCTCGTTGCTAAGTCAGACAGCTGAGGCTGGAGTCCCTGTCCCATAGCAGTAACTAAGCCATCCCTCACCATCTCCTCCTCGATCTGCTTGGGCACGCAGAAGATGTGCGCGTCGTCTTGACCAACTTAGCTCGTTGCTGAGTAAGACAGCTGAGGCTGGAGTCCCTGTCCCATAGCAGTAACTAAGCCATCCCTCACCATCTCCTCCTCGATCTGCTTGGGCACGCAGAAGATGTGCGCGTCTTGACCAACTTAGCTCGTAGCTAAGTAAGACAGCTGAGGCTGGAGTCCCTGTCCCATAGCAGTAAGTAAGGCATCCCTCACCATCTCCTCCTCGATCTGCTTGGGCGCGCAGAAGATGTGCGCGTCGTCTTGACCAACTTAGCTCGTTGCTAAGTAAGACAGCTGAGGCTGGAGTCCCTGTCCCATAGCAGTAACTAAGCCATCCCTCACCATCTCCTCCTCGATCTGCTTGGGCGCGCAGAAGATGTGCGCGTCGTCTTGACCAACTTAGCTCGTTGCTAAGTAAGACAGCTGAGGCTGGAGTCCCTGTCCCATAGCAGTAACTAAGCCATCCCTCACCATCTCCTCCTCGATCTGCTTGGGCGCGCAGAAGATGTGCGCGTCGTCTTGACCAACTTAGCTCGTTGCTAAGTAAGACAGCTGAGGCTGGAGTCCCTGTCCCATAGCAGTAACTAAGCCATCCCTCACCATCTCCTCCTCGATCTGCTTGGGCGCGCAGAAGATGTGCGCGTCGTCTTGACCAACTTAGCTCGTTGCTAAGTAAGACAGCTGAGGCTGGAGTCCCTGTCCCATAGCAGTAACTAAGCTATCCCTCACCATCTCCTCCTCGATCTGCTTGGGCGCGCAGAAGATGTGCGCGTCGTCTTTGCTAAGTAAGACAGCTGAGGCTGGAGTCCCTGTCCCATAGCAGTAACTAAGCTATCCCTCACCATCTCCTCCTCGATCTGCTTGGGCGCGCAGAAGATGTGCGCGTCGTCTTTGCTAAGTAAGACAGCTGAGGCTGGAGTCCCTGTCCCATAGCAGGTAACTAAGCTATCCCTCACCATCTCCTCCTCGATCTGCTTGGGCGCGCAGAAGATGTGCGCGTCGTCTTGACCAACTTAGCTCGTTGCTAAGTAAGACAGCTGAGGCTGGAGTCCCTGTCCCATAGCAGGTAACTAAGCTATCCCTCACCATCTCCTCCTCGATCTGCTTGGGCGCGCAGAAGATGTGCGCGTCGTCTTGACCAACTTAGCTCGTTGCTAAGTAAGACAGCTGAGGCTGGAGTCCCTGTCCCATAGCGGTAACTAAGCTATCCCTCACCATCTCCTCCTCGATCTGCTTGGGCGCGCAGAAGATGTGCGCGTCGTCTTGACCAACTTAGCTCGTTGCTAAGTAAGACAGCTGAGGCTGGAGTCCCTGTCCCATAGCGGTAACTAAGCTATCCCTCACCATCTCCTCCTCGATCTGCTTGGGCGCGCAGAAGATGTGCGCGTCGTCCTGCTGGAAGCGGCGCACGCGCGTGAGGCCGGTGAGCGCGCCGCTGAGCTCGTTCCGGTGCAGCACGCCGAAGTCCGCCATGCGCAGCGGCAGCTCCCGCCACGAGCGGTTGCGGTTGTCGAATATAAGACTGCAAAATCAACATTCAGACGAATTGACAACATTACTTCGAAAAAATTATGTAAAAATTAGTATTATAGGATTGGTTGGTGGATTAATAGCCTATATTCCTTTTGGAAAGGGCTATGCTCGGAGTATCTCTGAAGGACCGCATCAGAAATGATGTAATCCGACAGAGAACCTGAGTCACCGACATAGCCAACCGAATTAGCAAACTGAAGTGGCAGTGGGCTGGTCATATTAGCCGCAGAACTGACAGCCGTTGGAGCCGTAAAGTCCTTGAGTGCAGACCGCGACTCGGTAAGCGTAGTGTAGGACGCCCTGCGACAAGATGGGATGATGACATTCGAAGGCTGGCTGGTGTGGGCAGGATGAGAGTGGCCGAAAATCGGGAGCATTGGCGTGCATTAGGGGAGACCTATGTCCAGCAGTGGACGAGTGTGGGTTGTTGATGATGATGATGATTCCTTTTACAACTCCTTTTTTTTATTTTTTTTGTTTCTGAACGTTAGTAGGTACCTACCTACACGCCAGAAAAATAATAACAGATGGCAAATGACACTTCGACTAGAAGGCCACGCCACGAAAGAAGTCTCATGTAAACCGCGCGCAAGTCGCCATCGGCATTCAAATTTGAGCTTTATATTTATAGATATAAGGAATCTAAAATTTCTTTTCCATGTTTTGCCGCGGCACTTTTCAGGTGGCGCGTTTGGATTTGATTGACAGTTGACTGACTGGAGCTGGATATTGATTTTTTTTGGAAAAGAAGAAGCAAAGAAATTACAACTATTCGTCCCGTAAAGTATTTACGTCGTTTCAGAATAAGCAGATTTTTTATATGTTGATATTTAATGTTTCGTTTGCAAGTTTGTCCTAACCGCGTCAACACCCCGGCGGGTCGACAGCAAAAAATTACCTAGGTACCAATGCGGAAAAAAGGTTATCTCTTATCTTAAAACACTTGATTATCAAGAAACGGAGAATTTGCTTATTCGTCTTTCTTGACCCACCATATCCTCTTATACATTATTTCCCCGATATAAGTTACATTACACACACTGATTCACATATACACACACGCACCCACAGTAAAAGTGTTTGCCAAGAGACTCATCATCATCATTTCAGCCAATAGACATCCACTGCTAGACTAGGCCTGCCCCAATGTTCTCCACACAGCTCGGTCCTGTGCCGCCCGCATCCAATGGATTCCCGCGACCTTCACCAGATCGTCAGTCCACCTTGTGGGGGGCCTGCCACGGCTGACCGAAAATGCCGAGAGACTGGAGTCCCCAAATTGTTTGAAATAGATCTATCTGATTTACTAGCTAAAAATTAAAATCAATTGGAGTCGCTAGTGTGCCCTACCCGTCGCCTTAAGAAAATATTATTCGAATATCTTACAAATAAAGCTTATTATTCGACTCAAGAATTCTTTGACACCAAAAACAATTAATGAATGATGGTGACAATAGACTCACCAGTGTCCCGGACAGTTCATAGGCTTTAACGCGAAGGTCTCCTTCTCGACGTCGAAGGAGAACATGTTTTCGGAGTAGTGCGCCCAGTGGCCGGAGGTCTGCCACAGTTTCGCGTTGTACATATTCGGGGAGACCACTTCTTGGAAGCCACGAAGTCTGCAATAAAAATAAAGATATTCTCAACACTACCTACCTACTTATTACCATGGGGTGTCGTCTTAGAACAAAAGTGTTATTGTATAGTAACTAACGCCACCTAGTAGTCTTAGTGTCAAAACCAAGCGACTGCTTTTGCTAGTTGGTGAGCAAGTACTAATTACTAGGTGTTCCAGTAGATGTCACTATGCATTTTTACATCGTGCAAGCAAAGCGTGTTTCCGAAACAATGACCCTAACTGCCACACACAGAGTCTTTGATTAACTTAGTTGGCTACTCAAGTGTGGTGTATCTAAGGAGCGTTCTTTCTATTTTAGTCGAAATTTACTGTTGTCTGCTGCAATTTACGAGTTACGATCACACAATTACATTGAGGGGGGTCGGAGATGGAGATTGATATGGGGGGGGATGGTGGGACCTCACTCTGTCTTGGCCGAACGATCGGGTGGATGACCAATACCTTAACATGGTTTCCAAGTAACGAAACAAAACGTTATGAAAAGTATTTCTAATTTCATGTATCTTTGCGTAGCTTTTTGCAACTTTAGGAATCATTATGTGTACCTTTGTGTAAGAATATTGTATGCTAGTACTATGCTTACTTCTTAAGAAATATCATTAGTTTTAAATAACACGCACCAAATGATCCTTGTTGCACCTAGGAACCCCGCGATCATAGCCCGGTACTTAAACCAGTAGTCCCAAGGTAAGAATATTATTTTACAAAGTAAAGGGCAACCCTATACGGTAGGTAACTTACTGTCCAAAATGGCGGAGTGTCGATACTGCTTTAGCGTATTTATCTACTGTGCCGTAAGCCGCTTAATCTATTGTTTTTTTTCAACAGTTTAAAACTACAGACGCTGTCGGTGGCGTCTGTTTCCATATATTTTGAACTTTTGTACTAAGTTTTAAAAATAGGAGCATGCTAAACATAAGAGGCTGTTGTCATTCGTGTCTACGAGGGCGGCAGAGGGTTTGCACACCGAGGTGCGCGAAGCGCATTTCATTCGTAACAAAGCTAGGACCTCCAACAAATGGTCCTTCGAGCCGGATATGAATGTAACTCTCGTGCGGACAGTAAAAAATTTCACTGCTTGAAAATCTGCTGATATAAATGAAGATCACAATACCTATATTGTTCTCTAATGAAGTTCACGAGGGTGTTGTAGATGTGGGCACCGCGCGGCTGGAAGAAGCACGACCCGGGCGACAGCTCGTGGAAGAAAAATAGCTCTTGTTCCTGTTCAAATAATGTTCACTTTAATAGTTACCGAGCAGTTGTGTCATGTCGCAATGGACAATATGACAAAAAACATTTTCTGAAATCAAAAATACTATTTCTAGATTAGACTCATAGAAATTTAAGTAAAGTTATGTCCGAATTTTTAAACAGATATTTATGGAGAAAAAAAAATAAAATGTAAAAATCCTCTTGTGACGTCATCACTCGGCATGAAAAATTATTAACACTTTACCTCACGTTGGTTTAAAAAAAAAAAGATAATCCAATAAAATAACATATTAGCGATCTCTCTGATTTCGCGGATGTTCATGGGCGGCGTTGATTACTTTCCATCAGGTGACTCGCTTGCTCGTTTGTCCGCCTATAGCATAAAAAAAACTAAACGTCGAACAACAACATGAGCACAAAGCATCAACAGTAACAGTAAGTAACTCGAAAAAAAAATTTTTATTGGACATATAGCACTGACATAACAATACGTTGAGCCTCAGGACTACGTCACTTCCGGTATATTAATTATTAATTTAAAAAATAATAAATTTAAAAAACACACACGTTTATTGAAAACCCAAAAATATTGGTCATCTTTTTTTTTTTTCTTAATTCGAAAAGCGTATAAAAAAATGCTAATATTTTTTCATCGTATTGTCCATTGTAATTTATTTTGGCGTGTTTACGTAAAGATTTTGTAATGCACTCTTAACCCAAAATATTCAGTACGTACATTAGGGATATTTTTTTTCAAATCTATGTGCATATTTCTACCATAAGCTCGGCGGTGAAGAAAAAATGTCGTGAGATATTTCGCGTTGGCTTCTGAAGCGTATATAGGCTGCGGTAATCGCTTACCATCAGACGAGCCGCACGCTTTTTGCCACCGACATATTAAAAGTGTAACCATGATTCAGTTGATCTAATTTCTCTGTTGATGGATTGCGTAGGTCAGACGGCAGTCGCTTCATTGTAATTACCAGACTCCAAATCCTGAAGCTTGGTCCAAGCTTATCCTGGGTTCCAACGCGGGAATTACACGCTAAGATGAAGAAGAATCTTCACAAAAGGTGAGGTTCTTACCTCGCCTCTTGTGAAGTAAGTAAAGGTAAGGTACAGAGAATAAAAAGGTTCGTCACCTTAAGGTAGATTTTCGCTTGCACGGCAAGAATCAGTCATACCAACATACCGTTTTAAAAATATTTGCCAACCTTCTCTAAATTTTCTTTACATCAAAAGGAATCAATGTCGCTACAAGCAAATCTGAACTTTCTGATCTAACAGTTAAGGTGGCGGGTAGGGCACACTAGCGACGCCAATCGATTTTATTTTTTAGCTACTAAACCGGATCTATTTTAAACAATTTCGGGGTTATAACCATACACAAATGTTGGGTCCAAAGCGTACGCGAAAAATTTATTCACGACAATAGCGGCCACTTTTGGCGTTGTCAATTGTTTGCGTACAAAAACGGACCCAACATTTGTGTATGGTTATTCAATAAATAGTTTAAGTGTTTGCCAAGAGGTTGTAACCCCGAAATTGTTTAAAATAGATCTGGTTTAGTAGCTAAAAATCACAATCGATTGACGTCGCTAGTGTGCCCTACCCGTCACCTTAAGCATAATGTTCTATGCAACAGGTAATACTTTGACAAATTTCCGAAAGGTAATAAGTGCTCATAGCATATCAAACGAATCTATTTGAAAACTGACAAACATTTTCGTTCTTTGACTGTACTTACTTTGCCAATCTTTCTATGGTCCCTCTTGGCAGCCTCCTCTTGTATGATCTCCCACTCTTTCAGCTGTTTGGGCTCGGGGAACGACACGCCATACATTCTTTGCAAGCTCTCTGCATCTGCCTTACCTTCCCAATACGTCGCTGAACTCTGCACGAAATAAAACATTAATTTAAAAAAAATCACGTTGATAAGTAATGTTCTCCAAACCGATATTTCGGTCATGGCGGCCAATCTCAGCGATCAGCCATCGTCGCAGGGCATATTATAGTGCACAAGTGTTTGCGCAGACACAAGTGCACTCTCTATTCCCTTACCCTTATATATGGAAGAGACACCAGTTTAACACGGCGCAGGACCAACGGCTTAACGTGCTCTCCGAGGCACGGGGGTACAAGACCGCCAACTTCCAGGCTCTGAGCTGACACTGAGAATTTCTTACCACAAACACAGGTACAGCCAGGTTAGCCGTGTGGTCCCCGGCAGAGTAGAACCACCCTCACTCTTACCGAGGTGTCGTAAAAAGCGACTAAGGTAAAGTTGCTGGCATGATCATCAGCACCCAGAGAAGGAAAACTCTGCATTTATATCATGCTTTGGACGCTAGGTAACGTATGTTTAAAAAGAAAAAAAATGGTGAACTTTTTTATTTGAAAATCTAACATTGTATTTTTATTAGCATAAATAAAAGTGAGTTTTATCATGGAAGTGAATGTGTATCAATACAATTGGTATTTAACATGTTGTTTTTGAACCAATATTTTATTTACGGTCGAATGCGAATTTTACGGGGCATTTACATTAGTCGATAAGACGGTCGCTAACTGCTATTTTCCCCGTTCCACCCGCTGGCGTGCGTTACCTGCTACCCAGCCCTCAATGGACAACATTTCAAATTTTTAACATGTCCATATTGTTTTTTTATATGAAAGTAGACATAAAATTAACAGACCCACATTTTTTCTTTTTTCAAAATTTGTACATTTTCATGCATAAAATAATTATTGAAATTCTTTTTATTCTAAATAGACGTAAGCGCCAAATGACGTCATCGGACGGCTGAATACAGCGATATTCCTTTGCTTATCATTGTTTTAATAAAAAAAAAGGTACTACTGTCAAAGGTAAATAATACTAGTGTCAACATTGTCAACGTCATTCATACATTCAACGTTGACAAGCTGTCTTTTTTTTGACAGTTACATGTCATGAGTTTGGCATTACGTAAATTTAAAACTATAATGTGCTAAGCAAAGAAATATTTTACATTCTGCCGTCCGATGACGCCATCTTACGTTTTTTAGTTTTTAATTTTTTTCTCAGTAAATAAGCAATATAAAAAATGAATAAATATATATTCGAGCAGCGGAAAAGTAAACAAAGAATTGGTATTTTTTGTTTCAGAGCTTAGCAATTTTGAAATGTTGTCCATTAAATGCCTCTTTTACTGACAATAATTTCAATTTATATTTACGAGCGGGAAAAGTGTAAAACAAATTACCTTAGTAACTTTAAGGGCCTTGACTTTGCCCGTATGTCTTACATGAGGGCCTCTACACAAGTCTATAAGTGGGCCACATCTGAAACAAAGAATTGTATTAATATTAATAGAATTATATTAAGGTGACGGCAAGAATCAGTCCTACCGTTTTAAAAAGATTTGCCAACCTTCTCTAAATTTTCTTTACATCGAAAATCTAACAGTTAAGGTGACGGGTAGGGCACACTAGCGACGCCAATCGATTTTAATTTTTAGCACCAATGTTGGGTAAATTTCAGTAGTAAAATCGATTGACCGTCGCTAGTGTGCCCTACCCGTCACCTTAAGCCTACTGTTCTATGCCACTAAGGTAATACTTTGACAAATTTCCGAAAGGTAATAAGTGCTCATAGCATTATCAAACGGAATCTATTTGAAAACTGACAAACATTTTCGTTCTTTGACTGTACTTACTTTGCCATCTTTCTATGGTCCCCTCTTGGGCAGCCTCCTCTTGATGATCTCCCACTCTTTCAGCTGTTTGGGCTCGGGGAACGACACGCCATACATTCTTTGCAAGCTCTCTGCATCTGCCTTACCTTCCCAATACGTCGCTGAACTCGCACGAAATAAAACATTAATTTAAAAAAATCACGTTGATAAGTAATGTTCTCCAAACCGCTATTTCGGTCATGGCGGCCAATCTCAGCGATCAGCCATCGTCGCAGGGCATATTATAGTGCACAAGTGTTTGCGCAGACACAAGTGCACTCTCTATTCCCTTACCCTTATATATGGAAGAGACACCAGTTTAACACGGCGCAGGACCAACGGCTTAACGTGCTCTCCGAGGCACGGGGGTACGAGACCGCCAACTTCCAGGCTCTGAGCTGACACTGAGAATTTCTTACCACAAACACAGGTACAGCCAGGTTAGCCGTGTGGTCCCCGGCAGAGTAGAACCACCCTCACTCTTACCGAGGTGTCGTAAAAGGCGACTAAGGTGAAGTTGCTGGCATGATCATCAGCACCCAGAGAAGGAAAACTCTGCATTTATATCATGCTTTGGACGCTAGGTAACGTATGTTTGAAAAGAAAAAAAATGGTGAACTTTTTTATTTGAAAATCTAACATTGTATTTTTATTAGCATAAATAAAAGTGAGTTTTATCATGGAAGTGAATGTGTATCAATACAATTGGTATTTAACATGTTGTTTTTGAACCAATATTTTATTTACGGTCGAATGCGAATTTTACGGGGCATTTACATTAGTCGATAAGACGGTCGCTAACTGCTATTTTCCCCGTTCCACCCGCTGGCGTGCGTTACCTGCTACCCAGCCCTCAATGGACAACATTTCAAATTTTTAACATGTCCATATTGTTTTTTTATATGAAAGTAGACATAAAATGAACAGACCCACATTTTTTCTTTTTTTCAAAATTTGTACATTTTCATGCATAAAATAATTATTGAAATTCTTTTTATTCTAAATAGACGTAAGCGCCAAATGACGTCATCGGACGGCTGAATACAGCGATATTCCTTTGCTTATCATTGTTTTAATAAAAAAAAGGTACTACTGTCAAAGGTAAATAATACTAGTGTCAACATTGTCAACGTCATTCATACATTCAACGTTGACAAGCTGTCTTTTTTTTGACAGTTACATGTCATGAGTTTGGCATTACGTAAATTTAAAACTATAATGTGCTAAGCAAAGAAATATTTTACATTCTGCCGTCCGATGACGCCATCTTACGTTTTTTAGTTTTTAATTTTTTTCTCAGTAAATAAGCAATATAAAAAATGAATAAATATATATTCGAGCAGCGGAAAAGTAAACAAAGAATTGGTATTTTTTGTTTCAGAGCTTAGCAATTTTGAAATGTTGTCCATTAAATGCCTCTTTTACTGACAATAATTTCAATTTATATTTACGAGCGGGAAAAGTGTAAAACAAATTACCTTAGTAACTTTAAGGGCCTTGACTTTGCCCGTATGTCTTACATGAGGGCCTCTACACAAGTCTATAAGTGGGCCACATCTGAAACAAAGAATTGTATTAATATTAATAGAATTATATTAAGGTGACGGCAAGAATCAGTCCTACCGTTTTAAAAAGATTTGCCAACCTTCTCTAAATTTTCTTTACATCGAAAATCTAACAGTTAAGGTGACGGGTAGGGCACACTAGCGACGCCAATCGATTTTAATTTTTAGCACCAATGTTGGGTAAATTTCAGTACGCGTTGGACCCAACATTTGTGCTTGGTTATTTAATAAATAGCATAAGTGATTGCCGAGAGGTTGTAACCCCGAAATTGTTTAAAATAGATCCGGTTTAGTAGCTAAAAATTAAAATCGATTCACGTCGCTAGTGTAGCCGTACCCGAAAAAGAATGGGATCAGAAATGGCGGCGCATCTATTCACTTCTCGCTCGCACACCCACGAGTGCGAGTATAGACGCAAAGTGTGCGAGCGAGAAGTGAATAGATGCGCCGCCATTTCTGATCCCATTCTTTATCCGCACAGGTTGTACCTGTAAACTGTCGTAGTCGGAGTGTTAACTTTCTCATTGAGAATGCGAACTTTGAAGGGGTTATAATCAAACATCTCCAACAGTTGCGCCTTCGTGAGCTCGAGCCTCTCGAACGGCTGCTTCTCCTTGGCTATCTTCTTCACAAGGCTCTCCAGAACTGGGTAATCGGTAGTAGATATCTGTAAGGACACACATAAGTATAAAGTATCAGCCTATAAACTGTCCCACTGCAGGGCAAAGGCCTCCATCACAGCGGGAAATTGATTCCACATTGAGGAGGTGCGTGGCAAAAAATGACATGTAAAGAGCACGGTGGTGGACCTCCACCCATGCAGATGGTACGGGTGTAGTATGGTTATTTTATTTATTTATTCTTTATTGCACGAAGTAAAAAAAAAAAAAGTACAATTGGCGGACTTAATGCCTAACAGCATTCTCTACCAGTCAACCATTGGGCGAAGCAGAAAATTTGCGGCGGCATAATATGATATAATATAATTAATAACTACTTATACATATTTAAAATATGGAATATATTATATAGGTATATGGAAAGTATTAAGTAATAATCTGAAGACTATAAACATACATACTTACACATTAATAAATACATATATATAATTTCTAGCATCACGGAAAGCAGAAATAAAATATTTTTTTATTATCGATCAATTTATCCACATTATTAACCGACTTTAAAAAAAGGAGGTTCTCAATTCGACATGTACATATTTTTATTAAGTCACTTGAGAGATTGTACTAGCTTGAAACTAGGCGAAGAAAATGCTCTCGTACTGACCTCTCGTTTATTGGTTAAACTTGCTATAAAAGCAAGTAAGCAAGTAAATTCTTTATTACCAATACATATTTCGCAGGTCTCCGATCGCTTACCATCAGGTGAACCGTCTGCTCGTCTGCCACCTATCACATTAAAATATATATACTCAAACTAGCACATTATTTCTTTGTACTGAGTATGAGACGACAATAGATAGATAGATACTCTTTATTGCACAACATACAAAACTTAAAAGCTAGGTATACAGAGATACAATGTACAATTTAGGCGGTCTTATCGCTGGGAGCGATCTCTACCAGATAACCTTCAGGTAAAGGACATTAGATAGAAGAGGGGAGGGTGGTGCAATCCTTTTGATAGTAAACGGCGTCTTCCCACACACCAAGAATAGACTCTCGCACAGCAAAATGGCGTAGCTTACAAGCCCATGACGTAAGTAAATGTCAAATAAGATAAGATAAGAAAGAATTTGTTGACCACAACACATTATAAAACATTACAAAACAGATAAAACAAGGTACAGAGACAAAAAGTTGTGGCCAACAAGTCTCAGCCTCAGCATTTGCCGCAACTGCCGCAAGCAACAGCTGCAGCGCTGGCCCTTGGGTGACGCCTTTGCTTTGAAAAAAAAAATGTACTAAAGATTGACATGCAATAAAAAAAAGTAAAAGAAAATTAAAAAATTACATATACAAAACAAAGATCTAATAACACAGAGGTAATCAATTTTAAAACATTAAAAATATATTTAAAAAAAAAACAACAAAAAAAATTGCCCATATACTAATGCTTTTGGCTTTACCGGCGGAGGGTTTTCGATTCGATTACATTAATTTCATTTGCGAATTTTATACATTAATTACTTCCAAATTTTTTATTATTTTTTTTGTGTTTTGTGGATTACAACAAATAAGACATTCGTTTCACATAGTCGGTTCCGATTTTGGTCTTGTAAGGTTTGGCGATTTTTGAGCAAAAAAATAATATAAGTACTTACACCCTTTTCTGGATAATACATGTCATAGTAGAAACCTTCTTCAATTGGTGGACCGTAACACAGGCATCCACCATATACCTGAAATCAAAAGAAATCAAAAGCATTTACTATTACTCAAATGTAAAAAAAATACATGTTTGCGTCTTACAATGATATGAAATTATTACTATAAGACGTCTCTAAGAGTTCTTCTTTCACGGTAGGCAGCGGCATGACTGTGCTCCGGCATTGTCGATGTCTATGAGCGGCGGTTACCGTTTACCATCAGATGGGCTGCATCCCTCGTCTGCCTATTTTTCGCAATGAAAAATGTTAGCACACTTGTAACTCCACTGGTGTAGCGGGAGTCCATGGGTGGCGGCAATCGCTTACCATCAGGTGATCCGTCTACTCGTCTGCCATCTATCACATAAAAAAATCCTTGGCAAATTAAAACTGTTGACTGCAACAGTCATATTATAAGATGATCTAAGAAATATGTGTTTCGAATTCTATTTACCCTCTCCATAGCTTCTCCCAGCATATGAGCGGACGAGTGCCAGAACACTGCCTGAGCATCAGTGTTGTCCCACCGCAGCAGTTCCAGCTTGCAGTCCCCCTCCAGCGGCCTGTCCAGGTCCCAGAGCTCGTTGTTTACGCGGGCGATGATGGTGGAGTCGGCCAGACCCTGGCTGGAAAAGGAGACAGGTCGTCATGAGGTTCGAGGGGTGAAAATGGGGGTGGCGATTGGGTGGATGTGTGGCTTTTAGTTTCAGGAAAAACAAAGCATTTTTAGGAAATTTGCTTAATAACAATCGTGGCCCCCTCTTACTTTGTTACGAGACTTAATTATGATGTAAGTTCCAATTTTCACCAACAGATGGCGCCGTGTGTTGATTACATCGCGCAAAGGTTGTACATAAGTTTTATAAATTTAAATAGAATTTTTCCATACGACTTGATTTGTAGAATTCTGAGATTAACGGTAAGTACTAAGTAGGTAGGCATTAAACTGAGACAGTACTGAAAAGCCTTTCGTTCATTTTGCATAAATTTTCATGACTCTATCACTAACTATGGAGAATCTTCCATACGACGTTTTAACCCCCATTTTCCCCCTTTGGGTGTTGAAGAAAAAAAATCTCCAAATCACTTTTCTCAAACTTGTATGATGAGCCCAAATACCAATTCTCATGACTCTAGTTTTAAAATGACGAATCTTCCATACAATGTGTATTCCCCAGTACCACCCCTTTAGAGGTTGAATTCAAAAAACTAAAACAGGTAAATTTTTATTTTTGGGAAATAAGCTGATTCCAAATTTTCAAATCTCTTACATCAAAAATAACAGAATTTCATACTAACATTAACCACCCCTTTAGGAGTTGATTTTTTAAAAATCCCTTCTTATTGCGCGTCTACATAATAAAAACTACCTACGTTTCAAATATGATGATTTTGTTCCAGTAGTTTCGGCTGTGCGTTGATAGGTCAGTCAGTCAGTCAACCGCCGAGGCGTTACCTCTTTATTAAAAGAATAGATTTAATAGAACATTCAGATTGCACTGAGACTGACTGACAAACAGATTACTTACTTGATTCTTTTTACTTGTAGGGCACACTAGCGACGCCAAAAGCGGCCACTTTTGGCATGAATAAATTTTTCGCGTACGCGTTGGACCCAACATTTTTGGATGGTTTTTTAATAAATAGTATACCTAAGTGTTTGTAAATAACTTCTCAGAGGTTGTAACCCCGAAATTGTTTAAAATAGATCTGGTTTAGTAGCTAAAAATTAAAATCGATCCCCCCACAAGGTGGTGATCTGGTCGAGATCGCGGGAATCCATTGGATGCGGGCGGCACAGTACCAATCTGTGTGGAGAACATTGGGGGAGGCCTATGTTCAACAGTGGACGTCTATTGGCTGAAATGATGATAAGATCAAAAACACATTTTTAATAAGAGATCCCGCGGAAAAACACGGAACTAAAATTTGAGATTCCTTATGCCTATGGACATAAAGCTTAAATTTGAATGATATTGGCGACCCAAGCGCGCTTTTCACGGGACTTCTTTGGTGGCGCGGACTCTTATATCAAACATCTATGTGATGAGTCAGTCAGAGAGTTATTATCTCAATGTTTTTTTAGGCAAGCCTTCAAGTAATCCATGACTTTCTAATTTTTTTCTTATGAAACAGTCCCCTTATTAATAGAAATTAAAAATAGCAGTTTTAGTGTTTTAAGGGATAAAAGGCTACGGCGGCCAATCTCAACGATCAGGATATATTGTAGTGCTCAAGTGTGTGCGCAAACACAAGTGCACTCTCTATGCCCTTAGCCTCATATTCCGATGCGACATCAGTGTGACACGACCGGAGAGGGATCGGGCGCCTGACCAACGGCTATACGTGCTTTCCGAGGCACGGGGGTACAAGACTGTCAACTTTCAGACTCCGGGCTGACACTAAGAATTTCTTAACGAAAACTTAGGTACAAATTTTTGGCCCGTCTTGAGGATCAAACCCAGGGCCTCTTGCGCAGCCGTCGCTATATAGTGCGACCCACTAACCACTAGGCCACTGGGGCAGTCTTAAAAAGTATAAGTACATTAATAAAGCTAGATATCTCAGATTATAGCAGCCACAAGATAAGAAAGAATACTACCAACCACACATCTGCCTGACACACCACCCTATATAAGTAATACTCACTATTGATTCCAAAACTCACTGGCCGCAGATAAATAAGGCACACTGTTATTTAAATTAGTAATAATACATGTAGCGTAAGGTGATAGCATGTAATACATTCAAAACGGTGACGGTACAACTCATTAGCAAATAATTAGGACAATCTCATTAAAAATAATGGTAAAATATTTTCAATGAGGAAATTTATTTTTTATTTACTTAAGAAACAACCTACCTTTATGCAATCGGAAAATTGAATTCTGTCTTAAATAAGAAAACTAAAAAAAAACAATTGATAATCACATTACTAGCAGGTATCATTTTCTTTATACTTAGCTAGATCAGAAACACTTTACTTACTATATTATGGTAGAAGAGAGAGATGTAGGAAACTGACTTACAAAAATAATTTATAACATTTAAAAGAGCTGGAGACAGCATAGTAATGGAAGTTGGTCCACTATCAAGAGCGAAACTTTTGAACAATAAAGATGAGGTCATCAATGAGTAATACCGAATGAACCAGATATATATTTTAACACCCTCACTGATAATATTAAAATATAAACTATATAATATAATGGAACCCTAAAGACATCATTAACATAAAAAACAAGATGCAAATATTTAAGGTCAACAATTGCAGACGCCCTGTTGGTCTAGTGGTTTAAGTACTGGTCTGTGATCTGGGATGTTGAGTTAGGTTCCCGGGTCAAGCAAAAAGTATGTTTCGAGGTTTTCGAACATAGCTCGGGTTTGTGATCACCAATCCGCATAAGGCAAGCGTGGTGATTAAGCCTAATCCCATCATAATAGCGATAACTTGATTTCAATGATGGAGGCCTTTGCCCTGCAGTATATAGGCTGATACTTTACTTTACTGACAATATCAAAAGAGAAAACGTCCCATATTGGTTCCCAGAACTTATAAGTAAGTTATAGGTAAGTCTAGTTATATTACAAAATGCGGCTTCAAAGCAAAAGCACTCTTACTCTTATAGTGATCCTAGAAACTACTTAAAACAAACAACAGATTAAAGATCTTGTATATTACACATACCTGATCCCTTTAGCTACATCATATGGAGTAGTTCTCCATGCACTGGCTTCCACTGTCTTCCCATCAGGTAGCGTTACTACGATGCTCATCTCTGGCTTTGCAGCTAACGTTTCCAAGTACTCTGCTTTGTACTTGTCCCATAGCACAATACGTTTGTTGATGTACTCCGGCCATGGGTTCAGCTCAGAGACTTTGGAGGAATCTTCAGACTTTTTGTTTTTCTCCTTCATCGCTTTTTTCTTTGACTGTTGAAATAAAGTTTCATTCATATTGAAATGGGTTTATTTACATAGGTGTTCTTAGGTAAACAATTTATAGATTTATTGGTAAGGGTAACAATAAAATTAACAATAATCCTTTATTCTTACGTCAAGTAATGGTAAATATTTGATCTATTAATATTCATTGAATTAAAACTTGTAGTCACCAAGTTAGTAAAATAGTTTATTTCATAGTCTTTTGTAATGGTCTTTTTTTAAAAGGAAAAATGTAATAAAAAGGCACTGCCTAGTAAAAGATGACTAGGTACTTCATTAAAAACCGTATTTCAAGGTATAAAATAGGGTAAACATTCCACGTAAGACAATAATAAGAAAAATAACCAAACTTTAAAACCTCCTGCCTATTTATGTATTTATAAGAGTTAAAGGATATATAAGCAGTGAATCTCACGAAGGGTGTTTCAATCACGCAAGTAAATAAACTTTTAAGGTTTAGCACTTGAATCGGGCTGACGAAACAGGCCTACAAACCCATGTGGCATAGCCCTCTTTGAACCGGACCACGCAGCTAGCACGGACGTTGAATAATTTTAGCATCACTTATTTAACGAACAGATGTAACAATTGATAGTAATTAAACTATTTAAAATCCTGCCTTTTCGTTAATATTTAAGTTCTGAATATCTTCAGCGGCGGTGTCACCCATTGCGCTCGTTCCACTTCACACTTTGACAGTGACAAATTTTTGACACTGACAGACAGTTCACAGGTGATAAAAGTGCGTTCAGTTATATATTTTTTTAATAAATATTTTCATCTACTTTGAAACTTTAAAATCGTAACTTAGTCAAAATGCTAACTTTAGTTACCTCTTTACTTGGTATCTTACCTTACTCTATGCTACAAAGGTTACTAAGTGTGAACCTTTGAGGTGTGAACTTATATAGTATAAACTGTAATAGGTAGGCAAATTATAAAATTATTCAAAGCTTTATTCAAAGCTATACGTAATCTTTTTGGACAGGTAAGGCAAGATGGGATGATGACAATCGAAGGCCGGCTGGTGTGGGCAGGAGCGAGTGGCCCCCCCTGAAAAATCTGGGAGCATTGGCGGCAATTAGGGGAGACCTTGTCCAGCAGTGGACGAGTGCTGGGTTGTTGATGTGATATGATTCATTTTACAACTCCTTTTTTATTTTTTGTTTCTGAACGTTAGAGGACATACCTACCGCCAGGAAAAATAATAACAGGCATGGCAAATGACATTTCCGACTAGAAGGCCCCACCGCCAACGAAAGAAGCCTCATGTAAACCGCGCGCAGTCCGCTACACGTCCGCATTCAAATTTGAGCTTTATGTTTATAGATATAAGGATCTAAAATTTTAGTTCCATCGTTTGCGCGGACTTTTCAGGTGGCGCGTTTGGATTTGATTGGACAGTGACTGACTGTGTGGTTATTCAGATCTTTTTTTGCAAACAAAGAAGCAAAAAAATTACAACCTATTCGTGCCAGTAAAGTATTACGTTGGTTCGGAATAAGCAGTTTTTTTTAATTTTAAAAATTATTAATTGAATTATCAAAAGTAAAAAAACACGCGTTCTTAACTCTATTTTATATTTTGATAATCAAAACTAAGAAATTTTACCAACTAATGTTGACAATTGAGGACCTTCTCCTTTTTGAAGTCGGTTAAAAACACTCTAAAGTTCATGTATAATAAATTCAACCATATTTTATTTATACATTAAATTCCACGGACACTGATACCATGCCTTATTTTTGCTTGTTTTTTTAAGGGTTACAATATTTTAAAATTATCTCTGCGATAAAAATGTAAATAAATAAAATAAAATTACAGCTTAAGTTTAGGCAGTCATGATGGTTATGTTAGTAGGATGAATTTGATTTTTGCCTTTGGGGAGTGAAGGGGTTGGTTTTTATGAAGTTTATGGCATCAGAGCGGCGGTTCTTGGCGGTATGTGGAAGATTTTGCTTTGTTTGCAAGCTTGTATCTAAACCGCGTCATCCCCGGCGGAGCGACAACAAGAAAATTAAAGTCTATAACTCCTTAACTAGTACCAAATATCGGAAAAAAGGGTTATTCGTATCTTAAAAATAAAGTTAAAAAACTAAAACCCGACTACCAAAAACACGACTAAAAAGTAACAAAAAAGAAAAATGTTTATGCTGAATGATTATGCCGTATCGCCGTCCGCCCCCTGCCGTACAAAAAATTAAAATCAATGGAGTCGTAGTGTGCCCTACCGTGCACTTAAATAAAATTATTAGAATATCGTACAGATAAAGGCTTATTATTAGACTCAAAATTCTTTGACACCAAAAAAAATTAATTGATGTGGTTACAAGAGACTCCACCAGTTCCCAGACAGTCATAGGCTTTAAACGCGAAGGGTCTCACTTCTCGACGTCGAAGGAGAACATGTTCTCGGAGTGGCGCACCAGTGGCCTGACGTCTGCCACAGTTTCGACGTCTGTAAATATTCGGGGAGACCACTTCTTGGAAGCCACGAAAGCTGACAATGAAAAGAAAGATATCTTCAACACACCTCCCTACTTATTTGCAATGAGGTGTCGTCCTTTGAAAAAAGTGTTATTGTTAGGGTAACTAACGCGACTAGTAGTCTTAGTGTCAAAACCACGCGTCTGCTTTTGCTTAGTGGTTAGCAAGTACAAGTTCCAGTAGATGTCATATGCATTTTTTACATCGCGCAAGCAAGAGTGTTTCCGAAACAATGTAGCCTAAACTGCCACACTCAGGTGTCGTGATAACTTAGTTGGCTTATTAAGAAAAAAAATTAAAAGATATATAGTCTTGGAAGTTAAATTAAAAAGCACCAAAAATAATCACTTTATCGCATTAATTTTGCATTTTGTCTAACAACACTAAAAGTATTAATTTGTAGGGAATATTTAAATTGCCTTTTACGGATGTATTAATGTAAGTAATTTTAGAAGAGTACTATTTAACAGCTGTATTTTTCCTACAATAAAGAAAAAATAAAATAAAAGAAATAAATAAAAAATATTGACACTTATTTTGATAGGTGTATAAAGACTAACGATTACTAAAGTTAATGAAACAGTTAGCCTTAATGACGTCTCTGAGTGCGGCGTAAGGCCACCGAATATATTGTTTTTGTTCAACAGTTAAAGCTGCATGCAGACGCTGTCGGTGAGGCGTCGATCCTATATTTAAACTTTGTACTAAGTTTTTAAAATTAGCATCTGCTTTCTATTGGTTGGGGTTGGTTGTAGTGTATAAGTATGTATTACAAAAAAATGCAGTATATGTATATATTTGTAATCCCACTGTGATTCTGGATATCCATAACCCACAGGTGCTTAGTACCTATCTCGGCAGTAAGATCAATGTATGTGATGTTGTGAGATATTTTTTCTTTATAGCAGTAGGCTAAAAATAAGTGGCGTTGGTCATTGTGTTATACCAGGGCGGGTGCCGGGTAAATTACTCTAAGCTTATTAGCATTTTTTTTCCGGTTTTTTTTTTTGCACACAGAGGGAGCGCTAAGAGCATTTCATTCAAACAAAGCCAGGACCTCCAACAAATGCGTCCCTTCGAGTGGGGATCTGATGCTAACGCTCGGCGTACAGTAAAAAAAATCACTAGGTGAAAATCTGCTGATATAAATGAAGATCACACATACCTTATATTGTTCTCTAATGAAGTTTCACAAGCGCGTTGTAGATGTGGGCACGGCGCGGCGAAGAACCACGACCCTGGCGTAAGCCGTGGAAGAAAAATAGTCTTGTTCCTGTTCAAATAATGTCACATTAATAGTTACCGAGCTGTTGTGTCAGTCGCAATGGACAATAGACAAAAAACATTTTATGAAATGAAAATACTATTTCTAGATTAGACTCATATGAAATTTAAGTAAGTATGTCAGAATTTTTAAAACAGGAATTTATGGTAAGAAAAAAAAATAAATGTAAAAATCCTCTTGTGACAGGGTCATGATCGGTGACAAATTATTAACACTTACCTCACGTTGATAAAAAAAAAAGATAATCCAGTAAAACTATATCCAATAAAATAACATATAGCGATTCTCTTCTGATTTCGCGGATGTTCATGGGCGGCGTTGATTACTTTCCATCAGGGACTCGCTGTTCGTGTGTTCCGCCTTAGAGCATAAAAAAAAACTAAACGTCGACAAGTGTCCCCTCTGTCTCTATAAACGTCGAACAACAACATGAGCACAAGGCATCAACAGTGACAGTAAGTAACTCGAAAAACTTTTTTTATGGGACATATAGCACTGACATAACAATCGTGAGCCTCAGGACTACGTCACTCCGTGTTTTATTAATATAATTTAAAAATAATAAATTTAAAAAACACACACCGTGTATGATAACCTAAAAAAAAATATGATCTATGATATAAGAAATGCTAAAATTTTTTATCGTATGTTACATTGTAATTTACTTTTAATGAAAAGACTCTTCTTTGGTTGAGATTGTAGATATTGATTTTTAAAATAACAACATAGCGCGTGTTTACGTAAAGATTTGTAATGCACTCTTAACCAAAATATTCAGTACGTAAATTAGGGATTTTTTTTTCAAATCTATGGCATATTTCTACATATTAAGCTCGGCGGTGAAGAAAAAATGTCGTGAGATTATTTCGGTTGGCTTCTGAATGCGTATATAGGCGCGGTAATCGCTTACCATCAGGCGTGGGCGAGCGCTCGCTTTTTGCCCAACGATCAAATCTAACCAGATTCAGTTGATCTAATTTTTCGTTGAAGGGTTGTTGTAAAATAGAGTTGGTTTAGTAGCTAAAATCAAATCGATTGAAACGTCATATTGTGCCCTACAGTCACCTTGTAAGCATAATTTTCTATGGCAACAGGGTATTACTTTGACAAATTACGAAAGGTCATAATGCTCAGAGCACATCAAACGAATTAATTTGAAATACTGGACAAAATGTTCGTTCTTTAACTGTACTTACTTTGCATCTTTCTATGGTCCCTCTTGGCAGCCCTCCTCTTGTATGATCTCCCACTCTTTCAGCTGTTTGGGATCGGTACCTTTTTGAACGACACGCCATACATGCTTTGCAAGCTCTCTGCATCTGCCTTACCTTCCCAATACGTCGCTGAACTCTGCGCGAAATAAAACAGTAATGTAAAAAAAAATCACGTGATAAGTAATGTCCTCCAACCGATATTTCGGTCATAGCGGCCAATCTCAGCGATAAGCTATCGTCGCCAGGGCATAGATAGTGAACAAGTGTTTGCGCAGACACAAGTGCACTCTCTATTCCCGTCCCTTATATATTGTAAAAGACACCCAGTTTAACACGGCGCAGACCAACGGCTTAACGTGCCCTCCGAGGCACGGGGTACGAGACCCGCCAACATCCAGGCTCTGGGCTGGACACTGAAAATTTATACCACAAAACAAGGTACAGCCAGGGTAGCTCTGTGGTCCCGGCAGACGTAGAATAGGCCACCCTCACTATTACCGAGGGGTCGTAAAAGGGGACTAAGGTAAGCTGCTCGGCATGATCATCAGACCCAGAGAAGGAAAACGCTGATTTTATATCATGCTTTTGGACGCTAGGTAACGTATGTTTGAAAGAAAAAAAAATGGTGAACTTTTTTATTTGAAAATCTAACATTGTATTTTTATTAGCATAAATAAAAGTGAGTTTTATCATGGAAGTGAATCTGTATCAATACAATTGGTATTTAACATGTTGTTTTTGAACCAATATTTTATTTACGGTCGAATGCGAATTTTACGGGGCATTTACATTAGTCGATAAAACGGTCGCTAACTGCTATTTTCCCCCGTTCCACCCGCTGGCGTGCGTTACCTGCTCCCCACCCCTCAATTAAATGCCTCTTTTACTGACAATAATTTCAATTTATATTTACGAGCGGGAAAATTGTAAAACTAATTACCTTAGTAACTTTAAGGGCCTTAACTTTGCCCGTATGTCTTACATGAGGGCCTCTACACAAGTCTATAAGTGGGCCACATCTGAAACAAAGAATTGTATTAATATTAATAGAATTATATTAAGTTGACGGCAAGAATCAGTCCTACCAACATACCGTTTTAAAAAGATTTGCCAACCTTCTCTAAATTTTCTTTATATTAAAATCTAACAGTTAAGGTGACGGGTAGGGCACACTACGACGCCAATCGATTTTAATTTTTAGCACAAATGTTGGGTAAGTTTCAGTACGCGAAAAATTGATTCACGCCAAAAGTGGCCGCTTTTGGCGTGAATCAATTTATCGCGTACGCGTTGGAGCCAACATTGTGCTTGGTTATTTAATAAATAGCATAAGTGATTGCCGAGAGGTTGTAACCCCGAAATTGTTTAAAATAGATCCGGTTTAGTAAATAAAAATTAAAATCGATTGGTGTCGCTAGTGTGCCGTACCCGAAAAAAAATGGCGGCGCATCTATTCACTTCTCGCTCGCACACCCACGAATGCGAGTATAGACGCAAATAGTGTGCGAGCGAGAAGTGAATAGATGCGCCACCATTTCTGATCCCATTCTTTATCCGCACAGTAACCTTGTTGTACCTGTAAACTGTCGTAGTCGGAGTGTTAACTTTCTCATTGAGAATGCGAACTTTGAAGGGGTTGTAATCAAACATCTCCAACAGCTGCGCCTTCGTGAGCTCGAGCCGCTCGAACGGTTGCTTCTCCTTGGCTATCTTCTTCACAAGGCTCTCCAGAACTGGGTAATCGGTAGTAGATATCTGTAAGGACACACATAAGTATAAAGTATCAGCCTATAAACTGTCCCACTGCAGGGCAAATGCCTCCATCACAGCGGGAAGTTGATTCCACGTTGAGGAGGTGCGTGGCAAAAAATTACATGTAAAGCGCACGGTGGTGGACCTCCACCCATCCAGATGGTACGGGTGTAGTATGGTTATTTTATTTATTGATTTATTTATTCTTTATTGCACGAAGTAAAAAAAATACAATTGGCGGACTTAATGCCTTACAGCATTCTCTACCAGTCAACCAAGAAAATTTGTGGCGCATTAATATGATATTATAATAAATATTAATAACTACTTATGCATATTTAAAATATGGAATTATATTATATAGGGTATATGGAAGGTATTATAAGTAATAATCTGAAGACTATAACCTACATACTTACAAATTAATAAATACATAAATATAATTTCTAGCATCACGGAAAGCAGAAATATATTTTTTTTATTATCAATCAATTTATCCACATTATTAACTGACTTTAAAAAAAAACCGGCCAAGTGCGAGTCGGGCTCGCGCACAAAGGGTTCCGTAGCAGCAAATATAATAAACTTATTATGTCAATTTATACACCTGGTGAATGGAGCCTAAACTCTCCCGATATTTTGCCTTGTACTTTTATGTATGAATATTAATTTTATATATGTATTTATAAATATTCCGTGCTATAGGCGTGCCCAAATCGGCTTGTGATAACTGAATAAAGAAGTATATACACCAGCTTCACAATTAAAATTACCAAATATATTATCCAGGTGAGTTTTCACCTCTAGTGGTTATACAATTTTGGAGAAGAGGTGTATATCCCGCATTCTGCATAAATTTATGTATGTAGTTTGTTTGAGGAAATCTTCGTTAAAATCTCCAAAAATTAGTGTAGGCATAGAATGTTCATTAAATATATATTTGTTCATAAATTCTTTTAAGGTATTATTGGAGCACCTAGGTGATCTGTATATTGCAAATAATCTCTTATTATCATACTCCAATGAGACTCCTTCAATGTGTCCAGAAACACTACTTGATTGCTCTAAGTAGCTTTTTAGGAGATGTAATCGGCAAATTCGGTTTAATAAATGCTAGAACCCCAAACCCAGGATTTGATGATGTTTGTTCCGGCCCATTTGTTCTAATTAATTCTATGAACCGGGTAAAGAGAAGTTATCGTTTTAAGCAACTCCAAGTTTCTGATGCAAAATAAATGTCACATGATAATATTTGTGGATCACTGGCTATGTCCGGTAAATGTTTATTTAAAGATTGTACATTATGATACACAATTTGAGAGCAGTTACGAGGTTCCCTCAAAAATCGGAAAACGGGAACTAATAGTTTCTGTCGCAATCTAGCCATTTCTTTTACTATAGAATCTTGAGAACTAGGGGGGCGTGGCGGTTTGAAAGAATCAGTTACTATAAATAAACCTTGTGCAGTAGTTGCAAGAGAACACGCTACGTACATCATTGATCTTTGAATTGTAGGTTTTAAATGTATCACCACTCGCTCTAAGGTTGTACCTTGACTTTTGTGTATAGTGATGGCTTCCGCTGGCACAACAGGAAACTGACTCCTCCCGAACCTGTAAATTTGATGATTTATACCGCTTTACTGTATACGTAACCGGTTCTAATGGTGTCCAGCCCTGGTCCAGTCTATTTTTATAACGGTGCAGCGAAGAGATTGCATTGCATCGTTTGTGTTGGCCAATGACATTATCATCGAAGGATAACCACATACGCAACGGCCGTCTTTCACCAGTTGCCCTGTTGATGGCAAAATCAATAGCTGATAGTTACCAGTAGATCCGTTAGTAAGGCCATCTGCAGTATCTATTATTAACAGTCAACATGTATTTAGCACCGATCTTTAAACTAAAGTCGAAGGAAGACCGTATGTTTGCTGAGTCGTTTAATTTTGGAAACTGTCTCTAAAGCTTTTTGCTTCATTGTGGAATTTAATTCACCGCAAACAGTATCTATTGCTTTCGATATAGCTCCATCGGTAGTCATACTTGATAAGACTGCGTTATTGTGATTGTCTACCTCTCGATTGCTGGCATATAGATGAATGGCTCCTCGGGATTCCTCTGGCAACGTATTGTTATTAAAACAACGACTTTTAAATAGTGTTATATCTTCATCGGTCATTGTCCCACTTGCCATATTATTTAAAGCTGTAGCAAAGGCAACATCATCTCTTTGTCGCATTATTTGATGCAATTCCGTTAAGCTAAAGAGATCCCAAATTGGTGTTCCACATAATTCAGCAAGAGGATTTCGTGAGCTAGGCTGAAACACCCAATTGTCACCGACAGGTGGTAGTTGCCTGAAATCACCGACAACAATTACAGATATGCCAGCAAATAAAACAGATGAATGAAATACTTGTTGTAGTCGGCGATTGATTTGATGAAAAGTTCTTGAACCCAACATGGAAATTTCATCAATAATAATAAGGCGCATTTTTTGACAATTTTGTGGCTAATGTGTTGGCGACACTGGGTGAAAGTTCCGGTAAAATATTTCCTGCTTGCGAAACTGGAAGGCCCAGGGCGCTGTGTACGGTTTGTCCGCCTATACCAAATGCGGCTTTTCCAGTAAACGCTGTGAGGAGAATTTTTAAATCATCAGGGTTCGTGCCAGGTTCCCTATTAAACTGAAGTGTCAAGGACTGGAACAAAGCTCTTATTAAGACACTTTTGCCAACTCCAGCTCCCCACTTATAAATAAATAAATAGGAGAAGATGCCTTACGCATGTTTTCAAGGACGTGTAGTAATATGTCTCGTTGGTCAAAATTTAACTTTTCTACATAAATCAAGCACATCACCTTCACAAAGTTGCGGAGGTTTAGCGATAAAAGTTAAAGGATCGCCACATATTTGTGGTCCACCATGACCGCCAGGAATAATGTCCTCAGCAACATCTCCGATTTGAGTTTCAAATTCGTAGTCTCCGAAAGGCTCTACCCCATTTACCCCTCTCTAATTAATTTCCTCATTTTCCTCATTTGAATCAGCATCTCTTATAGCTAACAATAAAGATTCGAACTGGTCTGGCCCTCCAAGCTTGTTAAACTGATCACTTTCATTTTGTATTAAATCTTTATGTTGCAAAAAAATATTTTTTAAATCTAAATCAGGATTAATTAATTCCTCTTCCTCGTTACGCCAAGGTATATAGAGCATTATTTGCTCTCGGTAAAGTTATCTGGGTCTTCATGATAACTGTAACGGCGAAAACGGATTATTCTGGGTTTTATTTTTTGCCTTATAAATCCCAAATTGTCTTGTAGGGGAAGCCAACTGCCGTTGTTTTCGTCCATTTCTTGACTATGGTCATTGTCGTCACTAGAATCTAGATAGGTAGCACTAGCGACCGGCCGGCGTTTCGAGTAATAATAATAGGCTGCAAAATAGGCTAAACTGACATTTTCTAATGCAATTGGTCGTTTAGTATAATAATCAATGAAGCTTTTTTGAAATATATCATCCGAATTAGGATCTAAATTTTGAATTTCACGCGTACTTTTTAAAATATGTACTCTTTCCTGTGGCAGACTAGTGTTAACATATATTCTCTTCACTAGCTCTCGATAGTGGAAAACTTGCTAGACAGTACACGGCCCTCTTGAGCAGAAATTTCACTAGCGTTTCAAAAAAACATTTGAAACGCTACGCAAGGACTCCTTTATACTGCTATTGCCATTTTTAGCTTCTTCTATGGCGGAACGTAAAAGACGTGACATACCTTTGTCTGCCTTATTTATGTAATCCACAATATAAACTGCACAAGCAAATGGATCTACTATATACTGGATATCCATATTTGCTTTATGCAACTCTATGATTTTTTTAGAAAATGCATTGATATACGTGTCTTTTGGAGACCGCTTTAGAAATACTTTGGGCCTCTTTAAAGTGCTTCTTATAGCTAAAATATAATTTTCATATGTAACACCTACGAATTCCAAAAAATCTGTAAATGTTTCTATTTCAGGTGGAATATCTTGCATTTTAATTTGGATACTTCTTGCAATATCTTTGACCCTTTTATAAGAAGCATTATCCTTTGGAAGTTCGACTAGTATTTGAGTGGAATCTAAAGGGAAAAACGGTATATCAAAACGGCAAAGTTTGTCCGGCTTGGGCCTACACGTGTGCGTATGTTTATGTTTTTGAACATGAAGAATATCCTCTGTTAGTTCATTGCTATCACAAGTTAAAATGTTATCCACAAACTGGACGACTCTTTCAGCTGATTCAACATCACCGGGTACAAAAATAGGTGCCTCCTCAAGCCAAAGCATCATATGTGCATGTGGCGAGCCCCTATGCTGGAATTCAATCCTATAGTAAAAATGACTAATAACATACTTTCCAAAAGGACCGGAAGAACAAGACCACGTTTTACGAATTTCCCTTAGCTTTGTTTCAAAGTAAGAGGCACATATAAACGGGTCGGATTGAATGAGCCGCGCTTTCGTTTCGTAACTTAGATTTTCGACTTCATACAAAGAAACAGTTTCACCGTCAACAACTTCCTTTAGCATTACCAGAAATTCTAGCCACTGTACTTCGGCAGGCCGACAGCGTCAAAAAGAAAGATGGTACTCCAAACTGTCTTATCATGGCTAATACCTTCTTCTTTTCTCCCTCCCAGTGTGAAGGAGAATTTCTAATGCCACTAAGTACGCGATACCCGTCGTCGTGCTGAACTAAATTATCTATATAGTTCATATCTAGAACATTACTGGCTAAAACTGGTGTTCCTTTAACAGTTTTTTTTCGAAGACATGTTGTTTATACTATTTTTTACAATTGTCATTTGCTGTTTTTTTAGAGCAGTAAAAAGATAATCCGGTCGAACAGCTCGTCGGTCTTGTCTTGATATTTCCGATTTAATTATTTCAGAATGTCTCAAATTAATCTTAAAATCTCGTTTGCCGCCGCAATGAACTTTTATAAATGCAACTCCTCTAAATGCTCATCAAATAATAAAGAGATAGGGCGCTGTCCTTCACCGGGAGCCAGTACTATAACATCCTGATTGTTATCCAAAAGTGTTTCTGTACCTCCTGGGTTAAGTTCAACACCTTCCGTAGAATCTACAGTCTCTTCGTCGATAGCATCGGCATCGCATGTACATCTAGTTTCATTTTCAGGATCATTACCTGCCCAAGATACATTTAGTGCGACACCGTTTTCCTGAAATAACTCGCACTGTACTAAATATTGCGCGGCCCTACGCACGAATTCAGGCCGTACTTGTTCTTTGCGGCCGTGCCTATAACAAAACCTTCGTTTCAGTTCAACTGTAATTACGTTGTCGTCATTTACGGACCGAGGTAAAGCACTGACCATGTTGTTAACTAGCACTGGAACATTAACAACGTTACCTTGAAGGCCATGTTGGAATCCTAAACCCTGACCCCTGCGAACAATTTTCAAAAAGACATGGCGTGGGCTTACCAAACGCTCTTCCAGAGGAGTCAAGTCTTTTAATACTTCTGGAATACAGGGAAAAATTAAACCATTCGCCCTCGCAAGCCTAGGTATAGTACCTTTGTTAATATATCTTGCACATGTGGAACAAAATTCTCCGTAATTTTGAGTTGGATTTAAATGGAAAACATTATCCACAAATAGTTGTCCATATTTGTTTAAAGCAATATCCTTAGATATTTTTTTTTATAGAATTAATGTGCCACAATCTACCGCAGCAGTGGCAAGGATGCGTGTTTCCTTCCTTAATATTTTTTAAATAATTTTGTACAGTTAAGTCCCATGAATCTTTTTGCTTCGATCGTAATTCTTGTCTAGCAGCACTGTTTCGCATCTGTTCATTTCGTCTATATTCCTCGTTTTCTCGAGTAACACGACGAGCGTGTGTGTCGCGCTCTTGCTCAGCTTCTCTAAATTCGACATCCATTCGAGCTACTCGATGCGCTTGAGTGTTACGCTGTTGCTCATCTCGTCTGTACTCGTCATCTTGACGAGCAGCTCGATGAGCTTCAGTGTCGCGCTCTTGCTCAGCTTGTCGATATCGGACATCCGTTCGAGCTACCCGATGAGCTTGAGTATTACGCTGTTGCTCATCTCGTCTGTACTCGTCATCTTGACGGGCAGCTCGATGAGCTTCAGTGTCGCGTTCTTGCTCAACTTGCCTTATTTCTAGATTTAAACGTTTGCTTCGGCGAAGAGAACTATTCACTACCTGTTCATGACACTTTTTTCGTTTGTTGGACCTATGAACCTCTTTAGCGACTTGGTTCCTCTCTTTTTCTCTAATTGAAACATCTTTATTAGATCTGGACAGCCTCTTTCTATCTCTATTGTTTTGTTTTATTACGTTCCGCGTCCATAGTAGTACAGTTATTCGCTATGCTCTGTGTTTCCTCCATAACATACTCGTAATTCTGATTAAAATTTAAGTTATCGTTCTGACTGTGGGATGTTATTGAATTTTGTGAACGGTGTTTCTGTTTCTTTTCAGTCTGTTTCTGTTTATTTGTCTCCAGTTAAGGGCTATATTATTGAAAAGATTAGAAGGGGCACATCCTGGTGAACGCCTGCTCGTAGCGGGAAAAGCCAAAAGCCATCGGTTAAAAGCATTTCAAGCAAATGGGGTCTCATCATTTCTGGCACGTAATTAAATTGAGAGGGTTCGTTTTTAAAGCTAAAGAGGTGGCAAAAGCAATGGCAAACAAACCACAATCAATAGTATTCGGTTGTCGCTGAACACTTGGAAACTGAATACATGACTCCGATAGATACGGAAACAAGGCTTTTACATATATTTTTTGCGATTTTCCTAGAACACCAACAAGACTATCGTACACACGCAGTATTCCATTAATGTAATAAATACAACTCCAGTGCCCCACTAATCCCACGTCACCGTCATAAATTACTTGAAGGTTCGTCTCATTTTTAGGTACAGGTTCAATCAGTTCAGGGTGTTGAAATAATTCTAGCTCACGCGGTCTAAATGATGTGCACCGAAGTAACTTTTCATGAAATGCGCGAACCACATCATCTTCGATATAGTTATTATAATTCAGAATGTAGGAAACGTATTATCTAAAGTATCCATTGTTAGATGATATACAATAAGCTTTAGAAATTTTAAAAACCTGCTACGAAACACTAAAATTTGCCACCAAAAACAAATGAATTTATATTATTGGGGGATTTATTAGTACGTGACCGGTTTAATAGCACCTATTAAACCAGTATACCTACTTACTTATTTTTTATAATAGGTACAATTCAATATAATAAATGGGAACGATGAAATTCTCTTAGCGCGCACAAGTGACAACGACGGTCTGCCCTCACGTGTCTGCCCGTTCGGGTCGACGCGGTTAGCTATCTTATCCCCGCCCCCGCGCGAGACCAAGCCCCGCAACTCACGCGCTGCAGCGCAGCGAGCGACCGATCTTCTTGAATCGATGTAATAATAATAATCTATAGGATTAACGCGTTTTAAAAATATTGGTTCGATGGATATGTTTAACCTATTATTACTCAACAATCACATTTGTAATATTAAACTTTATCAAATGCACAATGTATTTAAGGTACATTACTGGATAAGGATTAATGGCGTATTGCTTGAATAAGCTAATATTTCTCGTAAAAAGTACCTACATTATAAAGATTTTATATCATCGCGGATTTTTTAAAGGTGTACAATACTGTAGTATATTTTTTGATCTATCTTATAAGGTTCAGCCATCGTTTTCAGTGTAAGCACAATAACTTAACCAAAATTACAGTTAAATCAACCTATCTCAAAAACTATAAGAGATACTTTGATCAAACCAAAAATCGTTGAAAGAGTTAATTAGCATGCATCACCTCTATTTTTTTTAGAATTTTATACCCCGTAGTTATAAAAATAGAGGGGGGGGGACATACTTTTTACGACTTTGAGAGCTGATATCTCAAAAACCGTTCACTTTAAGAAAAATGTTTTTTAGAAAACTTTATATCATTTTAAAAGACCTTTCCATTGATACCCCACACGAATATGTACATCGAAAAAAAAAATTTCATCCCTCAGTTACATGTATGGGGGGCCCCACCCCAATTCTTTTTTTTACTATTTAGTGACATATTTTTGTAGCGGTTCATACAACACATATTCCCATCAAATTTCATCACTGTAGTACTTATAGTTTCCGAGTAAATCGGCTGTGACAGACGGACAGACGGACAGACGGACATGACGAAACTATAAGGGTTCCGTTTTTGCCATTTTGGCTACGGAACCCTAAAAAGGAGGTTCGACATGTATACAGGGTGTACAAAAGAATAGGACATATTTTTAATGGGTTATCATGTCTCGGAAGTAGAGTAGATTGACATAATATTTTTATCAAACATTTGATAAATAACGGAACTCCCCTAAAAACCGCCCGAAATAAATATTTCACTTCCCCATAAATGACAGACTCGCGGCCGCCGCGCGCTTGAGAGAAGCTAGTTAGCTTGAAACTAGGCGAAGAAAATGCTCTCGTACTGACCTCTCGTTTATTGGTTAAACTTGCTATAAAAGCAAGTAAGCAAGTCAATTCTTTATTACCAATACACATTTCGCAGGTCTCCAATCGCTTACCATCAGGTAAACCGTCTGCTCGTCTGCCACCTATCACATTAAAATATATTATCTCAAACTAGCACATTATTTCTTTGTACTGAGTATGAGACGACAATAGATAGATAGATACTCTTTATTGCGCAACATACAAAACTTAAAAGCTAGGTATACAGAGATACAATGTACAATTTAGGCGGTCTTATCGCTGGGAGCGATCTCTACCAGATAACCTTCAGGTAAAGGACATTAGATAGAAGAGGGGAGGGTGGTGCAATCCTTTTGATAGTAAGCGGCATCTTCCCACACACCAAGAATAGACTCTCGCACAGCAAAATGGCGTAGCTTACAAGCCCATGACGTAAATAAACGTCAAATAAGATAAATAAGAAACAATTTATTGACCACAACACATTATGCATGGAACAAAACAGAGAAAACAAGGTACAGACACAAAGAGATGCGGCCAACAATGCTCAGCCTCAGCATATGCTGCAACTGCCGCAAGCAACAGCTGCAGCGCTGATCTTCAGGCTGGACCTTGGGTGACGCCTTTGCTTTGAAAAAAATAGTACTAAAGATTGACATGCAAGAAAAAAAAAAGTAAAAGAAAATTAAAAAATTACATATACAAAACAAAGATCTAATAACACAGAGGTAATCAATTTTAAAACATTAAAAACATATTTAAAAAAAAAAAACAAAAAAAAATTGCCCATATACTAATGCTTTTGGCTTTACCGGCGGAGGGTTTTCGATTCTATTACATTAATTTCATTTGCGAATTTTATACATTAATTACTTGCAATTTTTTTTTTATGTTTTGTGGATTACAACAAATAAGACATTCGTTTCACATAGTCGGTTCCGATTTTGGTCTTGTAAGGTTTGGCGATGTTTGAGCAAAAAAATAATATAAGTACTTACACCCTTTTCTGGATAATACATGTCATAGTAGAAACCTTCTTCAATTGGTGGACCGTAACACAGGCATCCACCATATACCTGAAATCAAAAGAAATCAAAAGCATTTACTATTACTCAAATGTAAAAAAATACATGTTTGCGTCTTACAATGATATTAAATTATTACTTTAAGATGTATCTATGACTTCCTGTACGTAGCCTCCACTCTGAGGATCTTTCCGCCCCAACAAGCCCCCCACAAGGTGGACCGACGATCTGGTGAAGATCGCGGGAATCTATTGGATGCGGGCGGCACAGGACCGATCTGTGTGGAGAACACTGGGGGAAGCCTATGTCCAGCAGTGGACGTCTATTGGCTGAAATGATGATGATGATGATGTATCTATTAGTTCTTCTTTCACGGTAGGACTGTGCTCCGGCATTGTCGATGTCTATGAGCGGCAGTTACCGTTTACCGTCAGAGGGTCGCATCCCTCGTCTGCCTATTTTTCGCAATGAAAAATGTTAGCACACTTGTAACTCCACTGGTGTAGCGGGAGCCCATGGGTGGCGGGTGGTTACCATCAGTTGATCCGTCTACTCGTCTGCCATCTATCACATAAAAAAATCCTTGGCAAATTAAAGCTGTTGACTGCAACAGTCATATTATAAGATGATCTAAGAAATATGTACTTCGAATTCTCTTTACCCTCTCCATAGCTTCTCCCAGCATATGAGCGGACGAGTGCCAGAACACTGCCTGAGCATCAGTGTTGTCCCACCGCAGCAGTTCCAGCTTGCAGTCCCCCTCCAGTGGCCTGTCCAGGTCCCAGAGCTCGTTGTTCACCCGGGCGATGATGGTGGAGTCGGCCAGACCCTGGCTGGAAAAGGAGACAGGTCGTCATGAGGTTCGAGGGGTGAAAATGGGGGTGGCGATTGGGTGGATGTGTGGCTTTTAGTTTCAGGAAAAACAAAGCATTTTTAGGAAATTTGCTTAATAACAATCGTGGCGCCCTCTTACTTTGTTACGAGACTTAATTATGATGTAAGTTCCAATTTTCACCAACAGATGGCGCCGTGTGTTGATTACATCGCGCAAAGGTTGTACATAAGTTTTATAAACATGCATAGTACATTAATAAAGCTAGATATCTCAGATTATTGCAGCCACAAGATAAGAAAGAATACTACCAACCACACATCTGCCTGACACACCACCCTATATCAGTAATACTCACTATTTATTCCAAAACTCACTGGCCGCAGATAAATAAGGCACACTATTATTTAAATTTGTAATAATACATGTAGCGTAAGGTGATAGCATGTAATACATTCAAAATGGTGACGGTACAACTCATTAGCGAATAATTAGGACAATCTCATTAAAAATAATGGTAAAATATTTTCAATGAGGAAATTTATTTTTTATTTACTTAAGAAACAACCTACCTTTATGCAATCAGAAAATTTAATTCTGTCTTAAATAAGAAAACTAACAAAAACAATTGATAATCACATTACTAGCAGGTATCATTTTCTTTATACTTAGCTAGATCAGAAAACACTTTATCTTATCTTATCTTGCTATTGGGGGCTGACTAAGAATAGCCAGCGACACTTCGACCCAATGGGATCTTTTGTGTCATCCCCATTACCCTATATTCCTACTATCTCCCTGTGAATATATTGCATTAGATGCAATATACACTTCAAGGGGAGTAGCCTGTAATCTTCTGGGCTAGGATAAGCTAAGCCCATCAGCCTCATTCTCATGCCTGCCAACGCGTCGCATTCACACAGCAGGTGTGATATGGACTCGTCCTGTTCGCCACAGGCTCTACAGGTAGTTGGCTGCTGGCCAGTCCCATTTTGCACAGGAAGTCCTTAGTGCCAAAGTGTCCTGTGAATGCTCCCACGAGCAGACGCATCTGGCCCTTATTGACACTGCACAGCTTACTGTTGAATCCCGTGGCCATATTTTCCAATGAATTTTTTGGAGTGCTCCAGTCCAACTGTTGCTTGCCACTCCAGGTTTCGTTTTTCATTGCCATGTGCATCAAAAGCTGCCCTAACGGTACTCGCGGAGAGTCCCACAAAAGGCTCAGGTCCAACAAATCTTCGTTCCGAGCCCTTACGAGCCAGGTCATCGGCTTGCCTCGTTCCCGAGAACCCCTACATGTCCCGGCACCCATACTAGCTTGACCGTGTTCTGTCTGCCAAGTTTATTGAGAGTCTTCACACAGTTCAGAACTAGCTTGGAGTCTACCCTGTATGAATTCAGGGCCTTAAGCGCAGCTTGGCTGTTCACTGAGAATGTAAACAGTTTTCCCCACGACATTGCAGTTTACAATCTCCTGTGCACACGGCAATTATAGCATAAGTTTCCGCTTGGAAAACTCGTCACATATTGCCCATGCTTTGACTTGTGCTACATCCATTAGAGTAGATACCAGCACCCGACCCCGATTCCATTTTGGAACCATCGGTGTACCATATGAGACTGTCCTTATCGGGGTGTTGTAGACCTTGTCTCCATTCATCCCTTGTAGGGACCCGTGATTTTTAAAGTACCTTTTGAATATGTGCAATGGCTGCATTTTGTCGCAACCCATGCTTAATATTCCTCTGAGGTCCCTGGAGATCTCCAATTTCGTGTGTCGAGTTACAGGCAAGTCGACACTCCATAGCCCATGCACAGATAGTCTATTTAGTGCCTTCATGGCTTCTACCTCAACTATCATGTGCAATGGTGGTAGATCCAGCAAGACCTCCATCGCTGCCGTTGGCGTTGTAGTGAACGCCCCCGTGACAGCCATACAGGCTAGTCGCTGCACTTTTGACAGCGCCTTCCTGCATGTTTCTAGTTTAGACCTTGGCCACCAGACGATGCTTCCATACGTAATTATTGGTCTTATCATCATCATGTATAGCCATTTGATGACCTTGGGCTCATCCCCCAGGTCCTCCCATACGTAGAACGAATCATATTGAAGACCCTTTGGGCCTTTTCTATGGTCTTGTCACATGAGGTTTCCACGTCAGTTCTTTATCTAAGATTACACCCAGATACTTCACCTCCGTTGACCATGGTATCTGCGATCCATTCATAAAGAGAGCCCTTAACCCCGTCAGGTCCCTCTTTCTAGTGAACGGCACCACAGTTGTTTTCCCTACATTGACGGATAAATGGTTTACTTCCACACCATTCTTCCACTATGTTTAGGGCCCCTTGCATGAGATGAGATACCGTATCTGGGAATTTGCCATTAATAAGTATCACCAAATCATCCGCATATCCGACCGTTAAGTACGGACCTTTGTTTAGTAGTTCTAAGAGCGAATCAACTACTAGGCACCATAGGAGTGGTGAAAGGACCCCACCCTGAGGGCAGCCTTTTGTAGTCATCGCTCTTATTTCTTCTCCATTAACTCAGAACTAATTATTCTGCCCTTGAGCATGCTGTCTGTCCACCTACAAATAGTTGGTTCTATGCCCATGATTTGTCGATGCTTTTTTATGGCATCAAAGGTGGTTCGATCGAATGCTCCCTCTATGTCCAGGAATGCGCCAATGCATATTTCCTGGCTCTCTAAAGCTTGTTCCGCTCTGCTTACTACATAGTGCAATGCTGTCTCAGTGGGATTTTCCTTTTCTGATAGGCACACTGTAGCCTGTGGAGAGGAAAGTCTATTTAGCATCCCTCCCTTACATGTCTGTCTACTAATCTTCTCCAGGGTTTTCAAAAAGAACGATTCGAGGACTAATTGGCCGAAATGCCTTAGCTTCCTCATAGTCTACTTTACCTGGTTTCGGTATGTAGATGACCTTAACTCGTCTCCATGTCTTCGGATATAACCAAAGGCAATGGAGGGCCCTATACAGTCTACACAGGTGTGAATTTAAGATTCCAACACCCTGCTGAAGTATAATGGGATAGATCGAGTCAGGACCAGGTGATTTGAACGGCCGAAAACCGTTCAAAGCCCATGCAACCTTACCCTCATCTACCACCTTCCTTGCAGTATCCCAATCTGCTTTGGTTGTACGGTATTGTTTTCTTCAACCAAGCTTGTCGGGTCCTCCTGTTCCTTATCTATCACAATACAATCTGGAAAGTGTGTGTTGAGCATTACTGCTAGAGTCTCCTTTCCTGATCCTGTTCGCTGCCCGTTGGCATCCTTGACAGTTGTCAAGAAAACACTTTACTTACTATATTATGGTAGAAGAGAGAGATGTAGGAAACTGACTTACAAAAATAATTTATAACATTTAAAAGAGCTGGAGACAGCATAGTAATGGAAGTTGGTCCACTATCAAGAGCGAAACTTTTGAACAATAAAGATGAGGTCATCAATGAGTAATACCAAATGAACCAGTATATATATTTTAACACCCTCACTGATAATATAAGAATATAAACTATATAATATAATGGAACCCTAAAGACATCATTAACATAAAAAACAAGATGCAAATATTTAAGGTCAACAATTGCAGACGCCCTGTTGGTCTAGTGGTTTAAGTACTGGTCTGTGATCTGGGATGTTGAGTTAGGTTCCCGGGTCAAGCAAAAAGTATGTTTCGAGGTTTTCGAACATAGCTCGGGTTTGTGATCACCAATCCGCATAAGGCAAGCGTGGTGATTAAGCCTAATCCCATCATAATAGCGATAACTTGATTTCAATGATGGAGGCCTTTGCCCTGCAGTATATAGGCTGATACTTTACTTTACTGACAATATCAAAAGAGAAAACGTCCCATATTGGTTCCCAGAACTTATAAGTAAGTTATAGGTAAGTCTAGTTATATTACAAAATGCGGCTTCAAAGCAAAAGCACTCTTACTCTTATAGTGATCCTAGAAACTACTTAAAACAAACAACAGATTAAAGATCTTGTATATTACACATACCTGATCCCTTTAGCTACATCATATGGAGTAGTTCTCCATGCACTGGCTTCCACTGTCTTCCCATCAGGTAGCGTTACTACGATGCTCATCTCTGGCTTTGCAGCTAACGTTTCCAAGTACTCTGCTTTGTACTTGTCCCATAGCACAATACGTTTGTTGATGTACTCCGGCCATGGGTTCAGCTCAGAGACTTTGGAGGAATCTTCAGACTTTTTGTTTTTCTCCTTCATCGCTTTTTTCTTTGACTGTTGAAATAAAGTTTCATTCATATTGAAATGGGTTTATTTACATAGGTGTTCTTAGGTAAACAATTTATAGATTTATTGGTAAGGGTAACAATAAAATTAACAATAATCCTTTATTCTTACGTCAAGTAATGGTAAATATTTGATCTATTAATATTCATTGAATTAAAACTTGTAGTCACCAAGTTAGTAAAATAGTTTATTTCATAGTCTTTTGTAATGGTCTTTTTTTAAAAGGAAAAATGTAATAAAAAGGCACTGCCTAGTAAAAGATGACTAGGTACTTCATTAAAAACCGTATTTCAAGGTATAAAATAGGGTAAACATTCCACGTAAGACAATAATAAGAAAAATAACCAAACTTTAAAACCTCCTGCCTATTTATGTATTTATAAGAGTTAAAGGATATATAAGCAGTGAATCTCACGAAGGGTGTTTCAATCACGCAAGTAAATAAACTTTTAAGGTTTAGCACTTGAATCGGGCTGACGAAACAGGCCTACAAACCCATGTGGCATAGCCCTCTTTGAACCGGACCACGCAGCTAGCACGGACGTTGAATAATTTTAGCATCACTTATTTAACGAACAGATGTAACAATTGATAGTAATTAAACTATTTAAAATCCTGCCTTTTCGTTAATATTTAAGTTCTGAATATCTTCAGCGGCGGTGTCACCCATTGCGCTCGTTCCACTTCACACTTTGACAGTGACAAATTTTTGACACTGACAGACAGTTCACAGGTGATAAAAGTGCGTTCAGTTATATATTTTTTTAATAAATATTTTCATCTACTTTGAAACTTTAAAATCGTAACTTAGTCAAAATGCTAACTTTAGTTACCTCTTTACTTGGTATCTTACCTTACTCTATGCTACAAAGGTTACTAAGTGTGAACCTTTGAGGTGTGAACTTATATAGTATAAACTGTAATAGGTAGGCAAATTATAAAATTATTCAAAGCTTTATTCAAAGCTATACGTAATCTTTTTGGACAGGTAAGGCAAGTACCTTTAAACTGGTGCCACAGGCTGGTACGTACAAAAAAAGAAAAAGAAACAATAAAGAAGAAAAAATCTGAAAGGTGACAGCAAACAGCAAAATCCAGATTATTGCCAAATAAAATCGAACAATGCTTGAAATGTAACCACAAAAACCAAATTTCAGATTCACCTATCAAATTTTCTAGTGTAATATCATGTACGCCTCAATGTCCATGCCGAAGCCTCGTCCCTTAGATACCCTGCAGCAGGTGACGACGGCATTCAAGCAGTTCGAGAAGAAGCTTGATAAGCTGCAGGACGACGTTAACTACCACGGACAGACGCTGACTGACCTTCGGATCATGGTGGCGAACCTGTCAGGACCGGTTGACATGAGAATGAGCAATGAGGGCAAAGGGGAGGTGCCCAAGCGGCCGTCGCGGAAAACCACGGCGATACAATATGAGGAACGCGCGCCCGAAGAGCCCAAGCTTAAGCGGAAGGCCGCGATGCAGCCCCTTCCGAGTAAATTGAAAGCAAAGAGCTTCATTGGGCCCACCAAGTATGGCATGAGAATGTCAATGGAACAGCCGTTCTCGAGCAAAATACCTGTGTCGCCGAAGTCTACGAAGCACTCCGTGAGGCCGAGGCCGTCAAAGGCCGACTCGCCGCGGAAGGCGACCACGCTGCGCTCGCATAAAACCAAAGTGGAGAAAAGGCGAGGCAAACCCAAAAAGTTGAATGAGGATTGCACTAGAAAACTTACCACAATGTAACTTGTATTATTCTTAGTTTGCATCGTAAAGTTTAAATTCGCCTAAGTCCACTGTCTAAAATAATACCTTGCCTACCTAAGTCCCTTTGGTAGAATTAGGTTAACTTTTGCGAAGATGGAATCATTTCAGGGAAAGGATGATGAAATAAAGTATATATTTATGGATTCAAGATTTATTTTGATCTGTTTCTACAAACGCATTAAATAAAGTTACCTACATTTAAAACTATCTTTTGATTTTCACAGAACTACATTTTTGCACAACTACCATAGACCAAAACCAAAATAAGGTAAGAAATCGTCGTTGGTTTATTTAGTTAGGTACAGTGTTACCAATTTTATAAGTTACACCAATGTCAGAAGTCTTATTTTCGAAAACCGCGGATAAATCTTAACCAATCACAACGCTCCATTTTAGCCCGCCAAAAATTACAAATTACGACGTCTTATTGGTTGATGCGTCAGAGCCATGTTTGGTGCGAGTGCGGTTTAGAGAGAGAGATAGCATTTATATCGGGATTTATTGTATTTAATCTTAACGTAACGCAATAAAGTCTGTATTTCAACTGCTTTCGTAATCGTAAGCAATCGGATTTAACTTGCTCTTCTGCGTAGACTAATTTTGCCGATGTAACTTATAAACGTGGTACCTAGCTAACCTTATTACCTATATTTAGGTTAGATAGGTACATATCTAAATTATTTTTTGGTGAAAAATCCCTTGATTGCTGTAAGGTGGAATTTATCGTTTTTTCCTTGTCGTTTCTTCTCTATTCTTCTTCTTAATCCAAAGGACCTAAAACAAATAGAACTGATATTTAGTCATAGAAAATATGGCGCTGTACCCACATAGCCCAATGAATGAGCCCCACCCAGCTTTTAATCTTCAGTGGGAGAGCCACGCTTCGGCTTGATTGGATCAGCTGAACTGGAGTGATACCAACCTCGCAGAAAATCGGCGTGAAGCAGAGCCCGAGCTGGGTCACTCATCCGGTGAATATGAGTGACGGTAGCGGAGGCTCAATCCGTTGGATAGGGAGTTTAAATGTTAGCTAGCAGCGCACTTGTGACTCCACTGGGTTTCAATGGGCGGCGGCAATCGCTTACCATTTACCATCATTAATCCCTCTGCAGTATCAGGTTTGACCTTGGGAGAGCCATGCTTCGGCATGAATGGGCCGGCTGGCTCGACCGGAGCGATACCACGGCCTCACAGAAAACCGGACTGAAGCAGCACTGTGCTGTGTTTCGCTGCGTGAGTGAGGGTACCCGAGGCCCAAACCGGGGGAAAGTGGCGTTTAAAGGTTGGCAGCACACTTGTGAATCCACTGGTGTCGTGGGTGTCTATGGGCAGCGGCAATCACTTACCATCAGGCGATCCGTCTGCTCGTCTGCCACCTATCACAAAAAAAAACATCATCTTTTTATTTAAAATGTATTACTGTTACTTAGTCTTGTAAGAACTTGATAATAGCTGGGGCTATAATTTAGCTCAATTGGGTTTTGAAATTTTTGCCGTAGTCCAAGAAGGTTTCAAAGGTGTGAAAATAAAAAAAAATTACGGGACCAAGTTCGCCGGGAACCAGATGGGTAAGTAGTAAAAATACATATAAATTCAACTTACAGTTTATAAGAAACGACTTCAGCAACAAAGATCATAACAGAGAAGACGATGCCATAAATCATGAAGATGATAACCGGCCGCATGTCCAGCAGCCCCACGCTGCTGAAAGTGGACATGCTGTTCACGCAGCGAGGCTTCGGCACCAGGAAACGCTTGGTCAGGGCGTCTTGGATGCCAGACTCACGGATGCGCTTGAATCTGAAAATTACCAGGAATCGCAGAGAAGAGTTAGAGTAATTTCGTGTAACCAGACTTACCAGATCCTGAAGTCCTAAAACGAAACAAATAACTCTATAGCTATATGCTGGGTCATGACGGGACGGTTTTGACCCACTGGACTGACTTTTAATATTATAAACTGGTCATGATAATTAGAATTCCAGCAGAATGTTTCTTTGAAACCATGGTTTTCAAAGTTATGTTTAAAGAAAGTCATATCATCAATTATTTCCCGTTTGCGTTTTGGTCATTGCTCATCTCCTTCCTACCTGGCTAAGCTCCATATTTATGATTCCTCTATATGTGAATGTGGTCTGGAAGAAGGTAATATTGAACATATCCTATTCAGTTTGACCCTTATTTCATTCTTCATCCTTTCATGATATCCTTATTAAGTACAAAGCTCCACTTCCCTACAATCTGTCCTCTATCCTTTCCCTCAATAATAAAAAGTATGTATATTCCTTGGTTAAGTTCCTCTCCCCTCATAATATTTAATTATAAATAAATTCCCAATTTTATGTTTCTTTATTATATTACTTGTTCATCGCTCTCTACCCATCCTAAAACCTTCCTCGCCTGACGCTTCAATGATCGACCAATGATCATACATCCAAAACGTGACAATGGCATGGCAGCAGTAATCCTCAGTCTGGACAGAGCTGTCAAGACACCAATGAGGAGTGAATTGCCACAACTAAAAATAAGAAGAAGAATGACCTCTCGTATTTTTTTTGCAAATATCAACTCGAGGGACCGCTATCAAAAAGCTGAGGGCCTATTCTTGAGCACTCAACATTGAAGAGATTTGTGTGGACGAATGTGCTCTAAATTCGACTCAATGTCGAATCGAAAATAAGATCTGCCCCCCTGTTCCTCCAGCAAAACTGTCATGAAGGGATGCGGCAACCCTGAGGGCTTTTAAGCTTGCTACTTCCTCAAAATATTTCAATAGATTTTCGGTCTTTTCATCATATCTGTACGGACTCTCACAGCCTACGTACATGTTCTGTTGAACGTAGCCTCTTTGCACAGATTCCTATCCCTGGCTTTCTTTATCTAGACACTGCCTGCAGTTCTAAGGTCAGAACCTGCTTGGGCTGGTTACCTACTTTAATAACGAGTATTTTGAAAGTCACAGAACTAACGGGATTCTAAGAATCTCCAAGTAAGGTGAGTCCTTCTTGACAGGTATGAATCCGTCAAAGCCGTTGACAAAGTCGACCTCAGACAGGTCACATTTCTCCGTCTCAAGGAACGTCTCTTCTATTCGGCGGTACACTGGCTCCACGATTGAGTGGAAGGCGAAGAGACCCTGGAAAACCAAAAGAAGCAAGGCAGCATCAAAATTATCACTTAACCAGACATTTTAAGCAATCGCACTTTTAATTGGATCTGTGGACCCAGTTTTGAATCTGGTGGTAAAACAGTGGTCCCAGATCGTTTGTGCTAGTGCCTAAGACCTCGTTTTGTCTCAAGACGGCCCTACGTAAGTAATTAGCATAATATTGGTTTTGAAATCGGTTGAGATATAGCTAAGTAAGAGTAAAGTACCTACCTGTCGAATTTTTTCAACACCTTTGTCAATTTGATAGAAGATTGGGGTTCCACCTTCAGGCATAACTCTCTTGTATATTCCAACATGTAGCGAATCATTGTATTTCTGAAAACGAAGAAGATAATTAATTCTGGTAATAGAAAAGACCATACAAACAGGAAAATAAAAGTCTAGGGCCGTTGTACAACCGAATCCAAAGTGTCTCAGACCTGATAACTAAGAATATCTAAGACACACTCATTTCATCAGCCTAGTAATGTTACCGCTCCCAGAGCATAAGCCTCTCGCTCACTGGAGGGTGAAAATGTCCCAAATGTCATCAAAGATTCCGCGGACTCAATCTCCATTATTCTCCCTCCGATAGCTTCGGACGTACCTAACTGAGAAAATAATGTTAGCATGATGATGAATGGAGCTGGAGGTAACTCTTACACTGAACACAAAACGGCTGTAGTCTACGTCGTTGGCGCTGAGCGTGATCTTGGAGGAGGCCAGCTGCGCCAGGGTCCTGATGGAGTTGGACGGTGCTTGCAGTAGCACCACGATGTTGGCCGAGTACGCTGCATACAGCGCCATCAGGGCGGTGAACAGGAACCATTCTACGATGCGACCTGATGGACTCACAATTTTTAAGATCTAAAAGCCAAGGCTCGGCCACAGATCGCAGGCGCTAATGACTTAGCGGTGGCCACCATTACAGCCACCAGTGTCCACCACTAAGTCATTACTTTTGGATAGTTGTGAACATGAAAAACTACACGTGTTCTGGTGGACTGATATTATTTTACACAGCAGATCAATCTGCGCTCCTTGGGTCAATCAATACTTACCAGGGCTGCATCCTAACTCTATGATCGATTTGAAAGAAGATGTGGCCACTGGTTTAGTGGCAGCCAGTGGTTTTCTACTAAACTAAGTCACCACTTTTGGTAAGTTTGCGAGATTCAGGCGAGGAGAAGCCCTCTGTTTCAATGTGTGCGCCTTGCAAGTGTGAGGCTTGAACATGAATTGCTCCGATGATATAAAATGTACCCAATGTAAGGAGCGTTCGATTTCTACCCTGGACAAACATTAATGTATTTTACAGTATCTGGCTGTTTAATAAATCATGTTCATAAGGTTTACCTGGAGCCCTGCTAGGTTCTATGACACATCCCTGTTGGGCGACTGCGCTCATGGTCATCAGTAATGCATCACTGAAGCTCCCATCCAACTGTGTTAGATTCTAGAAAAAGTCAATTTAGAATGGATTATTCACCCAGTTAGACTAGCAGTTCACCCAATAGATGAGTAATTCGTTGTACAACTCGTAGTAAGTACAATGAATTACTCATCCGAAAAATGCCGTTCACGAATCTTTCTCTATCCATTGAGTTAAAAAAAAAAAGTTTAAAAACTAAAACCCGACTACCAAAAAACACGATCTAAAAAGTACAAAACAAGAAAATTGTCTCTGCTGAAATGATTATGCCGTATCGCCGTGGTCGTATGCCACATTGATTTTATTTTATTATTATAATGAATCTGTTTTACTACAGTAGGTGACATACGACCACGGCGATACGGCATAATCATTTCAGCAGAGACAATTTTCTTGTTTTGTACTTTTTAGATCGTGTTTTTTGGTAGTCGGGTTTTAGTTTTTAAACTTTATTTTTATTTAACATATTTTCAGTTATGTAAATATAATTACATATTTGAAATGTGCTAAAAAAGCTCTTTCATTTGATACCCCACACGGTACCGTCAAGAAAATTTTTTTTTTAGTTCCTTACTCTAAGTTACCTAGAGGGCGCTGTAATAAATTTAACGTGACGCCATGTTGCCTATAACCAGAAGACAACCAAGACGCTTCTAACGACGATAATTAGTTTAGAAGTTACGTGGAAACAGATGAACATACATACATACATAGCCTGTCAAAATCATAACCCTCCTTTTGCTTTGCCGTAGTCGGGTAATGAAGTACAAAGTTTTGACTCTATGTGACCAATAGGAGAAGTAAGTTTTATGCGGTGACTTCATTTATTTGTTAGTGTACACCACCGTTCATGAACATCTGCGAGATCAGAGGAGTCACTTAGCGAATCAAAGTGAAATAACCCAGGATCCTCACCCTTTCCATCTTCACTTCCCACATGCTAGTAAAGAACAGCATCAGCGTGGCCGCAGCAGTACAGATCACCAGCGCCACCCACACGTCCGTCGAGAACGGCAGCGAGAAGATGTTGGCGGTGTAGGTGAGGGGGGGCTGCCGGAATATGAAGCGCATGTGCACTGGCGCCACCATATCGGTGAACGAGACCACCTCGAGCCGATCCTTGTACGTGATGCAGTTGGTTGCTGGAAGGTTCGGAATAATGAGGACCTTAGAAACTTACACCACTTCCAGAAATCTTAAAGATCGTACGCTACGATAAGACTGCCGAAGTTGTAGACAAATTATTTGTTAAGCCTAGTTGTTCAGGTGCATAACGCCTGCGTTTAATTATAAGCAATTATCTGTTTTAAAACTTTGCATATCTGCGCGGATAGGAAACTTCTATGACGTATAGACACATTTTCAAATTCATTCTCGCAAAGGCAAAGAGTAGTATAAAGGCCTTCGCCATGTAAAGATTAATTTCTAATATTATAATCATCAAATTTTATCTGGGCTTTCAATTACTGCTCCCATCTGTATACCCAAATATACACTAGTATTTTAAGTTGTGTATTTTGTACAATAAAGTATATTTATCTGTAGCCGCATAGGTACCAGTTACATAGACGTTTTTAAGGTTTGATGTTGACTTAGATTTTTTATTGACGTTTCTGGAACTTAGAGAGTTATTGAAGTCAAACAATTTTGGAATGGATATGATCACCCTTATGTCGTAGATATACCGGCAATTCGTACCAAACGGTTCTAATGTACCTACATTCATGTTGCGTACGGCTAAGGATGGAACTCTCTGCCGGAAGATGTGTTTCCTCCCTGAACGCTATGACTGAACGTAGGTATTCAAGAAAAGAGTGAATATTAGGCTGTTACTAGACAGACATGATCCATCCTCAGCCATATGATCATCAGGTGAGATTGTCTGGCTAACCTAATAAAAAAAATAACGTGCGAAATCGATGAAGATATCGCACGATAAATAGGATACATATTGGAAATCTTTCTTTCTCTAAACTACGGAAGTTATACATGTAACAAATCTACTTAGCCACCTAGGTCTGCTTTGTTGGTCTTAATATCATTGATCATGCCTGACCACTCGCCGTTCACTTTGTACCCCCATCTGTAGCTGAAGATGTGCTTCTCAGAGGCATTCAGCATGTCAAAGCAATGCCTGGCAGCGATCCAGCAGGACTTGGCAACAGCGTCGTTGTGTAGATCTCTGGTGAAATGCAAACATGGTCCTCCAGGTCGTGTAAAAGTGCCGCCACTAAGTCGACCTTCCCATAGTTCACAGGACACGGAGGGGAGGGGGAGGGTGGAGGTGGAGTGTGCTCAACCAATCCATAAGGTTTATAATATTCTGTTTTTTTTTTTTTTTGGTCTCGAAGGGAAAATGCTTTGCGCACCGTCCCGTCAGGTCGGGGGACCTGGCGGGGTGTGTGGGACTCCCTCTGGGAAGGTGACCCAGATATACCCACTAAAAACCCTACGACGCCCGCCTCTTTTGACTTAGGCGAGGCCTACGGTCACTCATCAGTCCGTATGACCCCGCTTGTGGCCAACGACCACCCAAACAAAATGGGCAGACCTCCTCAGAGGGGTGCAGGAATAGCACCCCCTCCTACCACCAGAAGGCGCACCGGCGTACAGTGCGCTATCCACCTTTGTTAGGTCTCATTATGGGATGGCCGGTGTCCCCGCACCAGTCATCCAAGGCCTTCCGCGATAATATTCTGTTTGGGCCAATCAATCAGTTGAATGTCGACACGTCGTCCCAGACCAATAAGAAGACGTTCGCAGTAGAAGCGTGTGAGCTAGAAAAGTGCGCGCACTCAAAACAAAACTTTTTCCATTGGTCAAGCACACTCCACCCCCCACTAATCAGTTATTTTTGTCCAGTTGTTGTTAAGTTGGTCCAAAGAGAAAGTACATTTTTCGATTGATCAGGCACTGCGCGTCCCGCGGGCCATGCGAAGGTCGACTTTGTGGCGGTAAAACACATCTTTGAGAATTTTCAGTAAAGTTCAAAATGAAAAGTTATTCTCACAATCTATCCTCATTCAGAATATGCTCTTTCGATACGTTGTTGTCTTGTATCACGTTGGACATGATCAGCGTATGGCCCATGAGGTCCTTCCTCCGACGGTACAGCTCTCGGTGGGGTCTGGTGTCAAATAGCGACCCGTTGTAGAAGCCTCGAGGAGTGAACTGGAGTGAGTGGTTCACTGACGGCTTGTGTACTATGGAAAAAGAAGCGAATAAAACTTCTAATGTACTATTCCTACGTTCTGCTAAGATTTGATAGTTAATGGTAGTTACATAGTTAGTAGGTGGTGGATTTCGTTTTATTAGTCCCAGTTAGGGTAGTTTTACTTTTCTGCCGATAGAATTAAAACCCATCTACCCTCATCCTATCCTTGCAATGAGCACTGCGTGTGTACGTCAGTCACCGATATTCACCGGCCCGTGACGTACGTGTCTCTTCGTCCAGGCCTCGCCAATCTATTTTTTCTTATAACTAAACGTTGTATAAGTGTTGTGTGTAATTAAAAGGCCCGCCGGCGGGAGATCACATCTGCCGTGAAAGATAGACGCTGCTGGAGGAGTTCATGCAGGTAAGTCTCATTGCATTCCCAGTACACCTCGTCTTATCCTTTTGTCTATCGGCAGATAATTTTCTTTCGTCTGTGGGCTGTATTTTTAGGTAAACTAGGTCCCCCGCTAAAATACAGTCCACTCCTCTCATTCTTTTAACCGCCACGCTGGCTATCGTCTCGCAGAACCAGCATCCCCCGCCAAATGGTGGTGTTTGACTTTTTAGCGCCAACATCCTTTTTTTTGGTCACTTCTCCCGGATCATTTTGATCCCTTTTCCGCTAATATTCCGCTAAAATCGCCCCTTTCTATCATACTTTTCGATTACGTAACCGCATGGTCATAACGTGCTCGGTCATTGTATTGCGCAGATTAAATAGTTGTCGTTTCTTTTTATATTTCCCCGCACCGACAGCTATTTATTTAGTTTTATTTTTATTTCCGCACCGCAACTGCATAATACTAGGCATCGTTTCGTTATTTCCAAAAATCGTACCACGTGAGGACTTCATTTTGGATTCGTATCCTCACGCCGCCATATTCTATTAGGTAGTTCGTTCGTCGGTCGGTTAACATCGGCAGCGATCGGCTCCCTAGTTTCCCTAACTTCGCACTTTCTCAGCGTTCGCTACCCGCTATAATTTTTATTATTTCACCTCGCTAGTTTATTATATTCTCTCTAAGTTATTTTTGGTGAATCGGTACTCATCCGCCATTTTATCGAACTCGCTATTTCAAGTTCAAATCCCGCAACTTTCTACAAAAAACCATCCGTGTTTTTTCCTGCTATTTTATATTTTACCCGCAATTATATGAAAAACCTCCGTGTTTTTTTTCCCGCTAATTATTTAACGCGTTTCTATACGCCGCTAATACTTTTTGTCTCGCTTAAAATACCGCCATATTTCATATCATAAAATCATACTTGCATTATTCCTTTTACCTAATCCAAAATGGTGAAACCTAAAAGGAAAGGAAGTGATGCTTTCTTCGAGGAGAATGTTGATACTAATAAGAATCAACTTACTATTTATATTGTAAAACGCGATGTCATTTTTAAACGCTTAGAAAACATTTTTGATCTCGCACAAAAGGTTGAACAAAACCCTAATCTTTATAAAAACTTTTGTGCATCCGCATCTAACATAGACAAATTACGCAATGATTATCAGGACATCTTAGATTCATATAATATCTTGAATTTACAATTACATCCCGATTCGGATGTGGAATATGAGTCTTGGACTTCATTTGAAGAAATGTACTGTTTTATCAAACAAATTTTACTCGATTATGAGAAAACTAATTCACAACATCGCAACTTAACCGCACCGCAATCTCCTTCGAATGCTAAGCCTCGCCTTCCACCTATTGATCTTATGTCTTTCAATGGGGATGTCAAACATTGGCCCCTATTTTATCAACAATTCAAAAGTATGATTCATGATAACGCTTCGCTAACTGATAGTGAGAAGGTATTCTACTTGGTTAGCAAACTAACCGGGCAGGCTTCGTGCGTATGCGCTGGGTTGGCTCCCACCGCAGAAAATTATATTATTATTTGGGACGCCCTCGTACAAAAATATGACGATCCTCGCTCTCTCGCATGTGCATACCTTAACCAGTTGTTACATTTTAAACCGCTATCTAACACTAGCTCCACTGGACTAGATTCATTTATTAATAAATTCAATTCCTCTGTCGAAGCCCTTAAGCAACTCAAGCTAAGCGACTTAACAGACTTTATATTTTTGCATTTAGCTATTCAAAAATTAGACTCAGAAACAATTAAATTATTTGAAATCACATACCACAAAGTAAAAATTCCTACTTATCATAATTTAATAGAATTCATTAAGGAACAAAGTAAAGTTTTATCTCGATCTGTGTCTACTATAAATAAACCGCTTAATAATTTTTCGCAACCTAAACAACCCGCAAAGCACAACCCTACGCCATTTACCAAATCTTTTGTAAACACGGACTTAGGGTGTGGTCCGACTGCCACAAGCGCCCGCGACAGCAAGTGCGCCTTGTGCGGTAACAAACAACACGAACATCTGTACTCGTGTCCTTCTTTTATGAAATTGACTCCGCATGATCGCTATAATTTTATTAAAAAGAATCCCTTTTATTGTAATAACTGCTTAAGCGTTAGGCACAAAATATTTAATTGTACCTCTAAACATTCTTGTTCTCACTGTTCTATGCGGCACCACTCATTATTGCATTTCAATATCCCCGCTCCCGCTAAATCTATAAATAATTGTAATATTGGTGCAGCAGTGGTGACCGACCCCGCCATTATATCCGCTATCGCTCATGACGTGCCGGCCAACCCTATGTTGGGCGGTCGAGCTAGTGGCGCAGAGTCTGGTGTGACTCACGCCCCCGCTACCGCTATCTCGCTCCCGCAATCGCTTGAGAAAAATGCATCGGTATGTACCGTGTCTTACGATCGCGCAGATGGCACCTCATCTTGCGCTCGCACCGATTGTACTCAAACGACGACTTTATTAGGAACCGCTAAAGTTAAAGTTGTGGATCGCTTTAATAAAATTCACTACTTGAGATGTCTGGTAGATCCTGGATCTCAGAGTGATTACATTACCGCCAACTGTTGCAAGCGCTTATCGCTTCCAATAAGTAAACAAAACCGCTATTCGGAAGTTCAAGGCATTGGAGGAGCCTCGCAAAAAATAATAGGTATCACCGCGCTCAGGTTTTCATCGCGCCATGATAATAAGTGCGAATATTCAATAACTCCCATGATTGTTGATCGCATTACGTCACAGCTGCCCGACGCACGAGTCGATACCTCCGCTATGCATTTTATAAATACTTTACCACTCGCTGATGATGATTTTTTACAACCTGGACCGATAGATATTCTTTTAGGTGTAAAACTATATTGTGAAATTTTACTTTTTGACAAAATTAAAAACTCAACTGGTAATATGCCCTCCGCCTTTGAAACGACCTTAGGTTACCTAATTATGGGTGACGCACCTATTGTTTCTCCGCATCCCGCTACTCGCACACTGTGTGCTTTTATTTCTGACCCGCTAAACGAGATTGTCGAGAAATTTTGGGCGGTCGAGGAACTACCCTCCCGCAAGTTTTTAAGTCCTGACGACCAGCAGTGCGAAGATATTTTTACTTCTACGACTGTTCGTAATAAAGATGGCAGTTACTCTGTTGATCTCCCTTTTAAAGATGACCCCCAAAAATTAGGCAATTCTTATATTGCCGCTAAAAAACGCTTTTTACTTCTCGAAAAGAAGTTCGCTAATAGTCCCTCTTTAAAATTAAAATATGATGAGATTTTTCGTGATTACCTAGATAAAGGTATTCTTACTCGCACCGCACCTGAGGAATGTCACTCCCCAGGATTTTATCTCCCGCACCATCCTGTAGTTCGCGAGGACAAGTCGACCACCAAGGTACGGCCTGTCCTGGATGGCAGCGCCAAGACTGATACCGGGCTGTCACTAAATGATATTTTGCATTCTGGATGCAACCTACAGGCTTATATTTTTCACATTCTCTTGAATGTCCGCATCTTTCGTATTGCGTTTTTCGCAGATGTCAAACAAATGTATTTGTGTATCTACACTAATTCTCCGCACCGCAAATATCAACGCATTTTATACCGTTTCGCTAAAGATGAACCGCTCGAAGTGTTAGAATTCACTCGGGTCACTTTTGGCCTCAGATCCTCTCCGTTTTTGGCTCTGCGCACGCTACGTCAGTTAGCGTGTGACGAACGTCATAATTTTCCAAACGCGGCCTCAGTTCTTGAACGAGACATCTATATGGACGACTTGGCTTCTTCTGCTTCTTCTCTCGATGATGCAGTTAAGACAGCACACGAGCTAATCCAACTCTTTAAAACTGGTGGTTTTGATCTAGTCAAGTGGACTTCTAACTCTTCTCAACTTCTGGAACACATACCAGAATCGCACCGGCAACCTGAATTTATTTCATTCGATGACGAAAACACTTTTAAAATCTTAGGTTTGCGCTGGTTACCCGCACAAGATAATTTCATTTTTGATATTACTTCTCCGCAATTTGTTTGCACTAAACGCGCTATTTTATCCGCCACCGCACGTCTGTACGACGTTCTAGGACTCGTCGGACCTATTATTCTTTTCGCTAAATTATTGATAAAAGAGCTTTGGCTTCTCAATCTCGATTGGGACGATGTTCCCCCCTCCCGCATTATTAATTTATGGCAACAATATTTATTTGAGCTACCTCAAATTTCCCGCATTACTTTTCCGCGCCATGTAGGTATAGAAACCGGTTCCGTCGTTTCTTTGATTGGCTTCTCAGATGCCAGTGAATCCGCATACGGCTGTGTTATCTATTTGCACGTCGTAAATGGTAGTATGCCCCCTATTGTCACGCTATTATGTTCCAAATCTCGAGTCGCTTCCGCTAAACCTAAAATTACTCTAGCTCGCTTGGAACTCAACGGAATTCTTTTACTTTCTCGCCTACTTAAAATTGTCTACGAGACCTTGTCAAATAGACACAAATTAAATAAAATTTTCGCGTTTTCAGACTCAGAAGTCGCCTTATGTTGGTCGGTTGCCTCACCACATAGGTTCGACACTTATGTTGCCAACCGCATTTCGCAGATTCAGGCGAATGTTTCCCCTGATGATTTGTATCACGTTCCTGGTACACAGAACCCCGCAGACTGTGTGTCCCGAGGACTTACGCCATCGCAATTAATTAATCATGACTTATGGTTTAAAGGACCTTATTGGCTTTCTTTGCCTATAGATAATTGGCCTATCCAAAAATTTGTACCTAACAAATTATCTTTGCCTGAAGAAAAAACTGTTTCTCATGTCGCTAAAAGTAATAACAATTTAGAATCCCAAAATCCGCTATTAAAACTCGTATCTAAATGTTCCACCTGGAACAAACTTTTGCGAGCCACGGTCTACGTGCTCCGTTTTATTAAAAAATTACCGCCAAATAATATAATCACCGCTAGTGATTTAAATGCAGCCGAGTTAGAATTAATTCGTGTCGTGCAATCCGCTTACTTTTCGGAGGATATAAAAAATATTTTCAAAGGCCAATTATGTTCCGCAAAATTACAAAAATTGTTCCCGTTTTTGCGCGACGGGATTTTACGTGTTGGAGGTCGCTTATCGAACTCAACACTCGATTATTGTTCAAAACATCCAATACTGTTACCAAGACAGGGACGTTTTGTCGAATTGTTAATTGATTCCTACCATCGTGATAACTGTCACGCTGGACCGCAATTGTTAACCGCAATTTTAAAATCTAAATTTTGGATTATTTCCGCTAGGCGCGTCATTCGACAGCGTATCCATAAATGCAATAATTGTTTTAAACTAAATCCAAAATCTAGTTTCCCGCCAATGGCTGATTTGCCAAAGTGTAGGTTAGAGCAGTGCAAGGCGTTCTTGCATACAGGTGTTGACTACGCTGGTCCGCTTTACGTGACTCCTTATCGCAAGCGCGGGATACGTAGTGTTAAAGCCTACCTATGCTTGTTTATATGTTTAGTAACTAAAGCCGTTCATCTCGAACTTGTTTCTAGTTTAACCGCAACTTCATTCATAGACGCTTTTAAGCGATTTCTATCGCGTCGTGGCCCTTGTACGTTCTTATATAGCGACAACGGCACGAATTTTGTTGCTTCTAAAGCTTATTTTAAAGAACTTCACGAGTTATTAAAATCTGACGATTATTATAAAACCTTCAGTAATGAACTCGCGAAGCACCGCATCACGTGGAGAATGAATCCTCCCACGGCGAGTCACTTTGGAGGTATTTGGGAAGGAAACATTAAAAGTTGCAAGTCCCTTCTCTTTCGCATAATCGGGAACCAGATCCTCACCTTTGAGGAAATGTCTACCGTTTTAACTCAGATCGAGGCCGTGCTTAACAGTCGCCCTCTTTATATTTTGAGCTCTGATCCATCAGAGCCTCTCGCTTTAACACCTTCGCATTTTTTATCCACCGCACCGCTAGAATGCTTACCCGCTGTAGATGTAACTGAGCAACGAACAAACCTCTTGTCTCGTTTTTCATTGATGGATTCGCTTGTCCAGTCGTATTGGAAGCGATTTAAATCGGAGTATTTACATAATTTGCAAATGCGTGAAAAATGGAATACGCCTTCAAATCCAATCCAACTTGGTACGATCGTGTTATTAAATGTAGATAACGCTCCACCCTTACAGTGGCCATTGGGGATTGTCACAAGACTGTATCCTGGCAAGGATGGAGTAACTCGCGTTGCGGAGATAAAAACTAAAACAGGCGTTTACAAGCGCCCTGTCATGCGGTTATGTCCGCTTCCGACTCAATGAGAGTCAATCTTCCTTAGTTGTCTCTATAGACAGAGTTAAGTTAGGATTAGGTTATTTTTATATTCCCGCTATTTTTACTAATTTTAGTATTCAAGCAAGCCATTGTGGTTTGTTCTCGCTTTCCCTCTAGTAATTATTTCGCTATTTTATATATCCCGCTAGTTAAAACCATAATGGTTACACACTTTATGTGCTCTCCGCGCTATTGTCAATAGTTTATTTAGTTTATTGGCAATAGTTTTCTCTTGTTTTGAAGGGTAACTTCAAGGCCGGGGGGATGGTGGATTTCGTTTTATTAGTCCCAGTTAGGGTAGTTTTACTTTTCTGCCGATAGAATTAAAACCCATCTACCCTCATCCTATCCTTGCAATGAGCACTGCGTGTGTACGTCAGTCACCGATATTCACCGGCCCGTGACGTACGTGTCTCTTCGTCCAGGCCTCGCCAATCTATTTTTTCTTATAACTGAACGTTGTATAAGTGTTGTGTGTAATTAAAAGGCCCGCCGGCGGGAGATCACATCTGCCGTGAAAGATAGACGCTGCTGGAGGAGTTCATGCAGATAAGTCTCATTGCATTCCCAGTACACCTCGTCTTATCCTTTTGTCTATCGGCAGATAATTTTCTTTCGTCTGTGGGCTGTATTTTTAGGTAAACTAGGTCCCCCGCTAAAATACAGTCCACTCCTCTCATTCTTTTAACCGCCACGCTGGCTATCGTCTCGCAGAACCAGCATCCCCCGCCAAATGGTGGTGTTTGACTTTTTAGCGCCAACAGTAGGTATGTGATCTTCTAACTTAATAAGCAGATAACTATCCTACTGCTAACTAAGAGCAGTAAGTCAGACATTTTGAAGTTAAGAAAATGGCGGTTAAAGGTTTTGATTAAACTTTGGTCATCACTTTCTTAGCTTAAGAGTTTTAAAAGTAAAGCTCAAAAATGGGTGTAAGACGGGAGTATAGAGCATTACGTGGCGATCCAGGATATGTACATAACTCATTTAAAAAAAAAGACTTACCTACTGCTCTTGCTGTTAGCGCTTCAGAATCAATCACACATTGTAATAGTCATTGTTGGCAATAAAATACGTAACGCAAAAATTATAGTGATGTAAAAGCGTACCAATATTATTCTTCTTTTTCTACGCTATCTAGAGGATTGTGTGTGTATTGACTAACTTCAGATTTTTAATTATTAATATTATAATGTAACGAATTTTCATTTTCTCAGTTTACTTACGTTCAGTCATAGTGAAGTGTCCTTTATTCTTTTCAGCCAAGACCAATTCACTGCTCACCAGAATTGGGCAACTCCATAAGGTCGAGTTGGTCACACTGAGATGTTCTTGATTGGAAAGGACTATCCACCGGAATGGGAATGCAAATAGGTCATTGGATGTAGCCTAAGTAGAGGAAAAAATTAAGAGAATAAGTAGCACGTAGCAAGACAGAACGTGATTCGAGGGGGAGGACTCTGCAGACCACAACTATAGTTGCCAAAACATTATTATACTATGTTTTGGCAATAATAATAATTCTCACAACATCTCATACGTTGACCTGATTCCGTACTAAGTAGCTTAAGCACTTGTGTTACAGATATCAGACAACAGAGGAACACAAATATATACTTAAATACATATATTACACCCAGACACTGAACAAACACAAGTGTTCATCGCACGAATGTTTGTCAAGGGTGGGGATCGAACCCACCACCCTTGGCGTAGGAGGCAGGGTCACTACCAATTGCGCCATCCGGTCAGTCAACAGAGTGTCGAGCAGTTGTCGACATTTTGTTCGCACATGGACAAGGGTTCGGTGAAGTCTCCATCTAAACTGGATAGGTACAACGGAGAGCGATTATAATTGTTATCTACCAAGATGTTTCCAATTGGCTTGACCTCTTACTTGCTCTTGTTTCATCTTATGGGTACCCTTTATTCATTGGTGATTACTCCGAAGTCTGATTTGCTTCATTGTTCTACGCGAACAGGAACTCAATCCCTTCATATAAGTAGATCGCGGTAATCCACAACTGTGTATTTCTCAAGATGGTCAAGGTATCGCTGGATCCCTTACCTTTACCCTCTACGATTTCTACCCTCATCATCATCATCATCATCAGCCCATTTAAGTCCCCACTGCTGGGACACGGGCCTCCCTCAATCACATGAGGGGTAATTGCCGGGACGGGTTGGCGAGGATTTCTACCCTAATTCTACCCTATTTGTTGACCAAATGGTCAACGCAATACAAATGCATTGGTGTTTTTTATATATTACTAATAAGTACCAATGTATTTACAAAAGAAAAATATTAAATATATATTTGTTATTCCGCTGATATCCGTAACACAGGTGCTTGACCTAGCTATCTCGGAGTCAGATCAATGTAGGTACCTATGTGACGTTGTGCAGATTAAAAATTTTTTTTTTAAATTAAGTAGTATTTTGACCTCATTTATAAAATGGTTCAGGATTATCAGGACCGATATCTTACTTGGTAAACAAAGTTAATTTGAAACTCCTTACATTGATCAGAGCATCATCAGCAGCAGGACATTCCAAGTCAACAAGGAACATGTTTAACTGTGGATCTTGGATCAAGCGTTTATCACCCGATGACGAAGAGCTTCTAACGCCTGTCTTTGACATGACGTTCATCAGGTTTATTTCTGCTTCTGAAAGTTTTGCTTTGTGTTGAGAATTTGAGATTCATCATCATCATTCTCCTGCTGATTCGACAATTCGACATCTAGGGTCATTGCAGTATGTTACTTCTTCCATGCTTCCTTGACTATCCAACCACTTCCTTTTCGATCATTTTTTTATGTGATCACCTGATGCTAAGTGATAGCCGCCGCTCAAGGACACCCGCGATACCAGTGGAGTCACAAGTGCGCTGCCAACTATAAACCCCAATTTCCACCGGATTGGACCTCCGGTATCCTCACTCACGCAGTGAAACACAGCACGGTGCTGCTTTACGCCGGTTTTGTGGTGGATAGGCACAGCCTCACAGAAACCCGACGTGAACGAGCATCTGTGATGAGTTTCGCCGAGTGAGTGAGGGTTCCGGAGGCCCATCCGGAGAAAAGAGGGATTACAAAGGTTGGTACCGTACTGGTGACTGCATTGGTGTTTCGGATGTTCACGGGCGAAGGAAATCGCTTACCATCAGGTGATCCGTCTGCTCTCCTGCCACCTACCTATCACTTAAATAAAAAAAAGATGACCCGGTAATTTCTACACCGCCTCTTCGTAATAGATACCTAAACATAATTGACAATAAGGTGTTTGTAGCCAAAATATCATTCAAATCTAAATCTAATAACATCGTGTTACAAAAACGTACAATTTACACATATAATTTTAAATTGCACTAGAACCCGGATGGGTTTTTTGTTGATGAGTTGCAGCTTCAACCTACATAAGTAGATACCTATGCATAATGAAAGGTAGGTAGTTATATTACTTGTCTAACAATCATATTTTTATTTGGGACCGCAGTCGCTTATGTCTCTACATCCAGCGGGGAATCCGTATCTAGAAGACTTATGTTAGAATAGAAGTGAGATCTGAATTAGCTCTACTGAATTATGCTCAAAACATAGTGTGTTCCATGTACTTACCTAGACTTTTCTGACCGACCTTGGTTCGGCCAGCGGGATATTTACTAAGGCTATGTACGCCTGATGAGCTTTAAATTCATCATCATCATCATTTTAGCCAACAGACATCCACTATTGGACATAGGCCTCTCCCAATGATCTCCACACAGATCGGTCCTGTGCCGCCCTCGTCCAAGTGATTCCTGCGACCGGGATTCCCGACAATCCAACATCAACTTTTTGATGTGTTGTACACCTTGGACACTCGCTTTTGGTTGAAAAAAGTAGATACTATCATGGACTAATAGTTAGTATAAGTATGATACTATCTACAGCCACACATCAGATCACTACAATGTATCAAAAATCCTCAATTAATATGGAACTAAAATAAAATTGTTTGACATTTAGGTGAGAATCGACTGAAGAGTTTTGTATACTTTGATGTGTGGCTGTACGTACGTACTTAGGTACCTAACTTCGATTAGGATTTTTTTGATTAGGTAGGCAATAAATACATAGAGAGATACTCACTTTTTCCCCAACATAAGCCAATGAAATTCAAAACTGTTGGCTTCCCTTCATTTTCTACAAAACTTTTGATAAATTCAATAGTAAAGTTATCTCGGCCATAAACACATTTAATACTGATAGAAAATAGTAAAATGAGAAATTTCATGATGTGAGAAAATAAGGACACACTGTCACAGCAATAATTATTTTCCTATTTTACTTAAAGCCTGAAAACATTTGCTTGTAAGACAAACAAAGCCAGTGTGCAATAGTTCTTATTACTTACTTAGGTTTACGTTTTTGAGTAATAATTCATGTAGAAACTATGGCATTTCTGAATATTGAAGCCCTTTCTGAATAACTCGCTTAAGTAGTTAGGTAGTTAATACTTTTACCAACTCAATTAGATACTTACTTTTGAAAAGCTGAAACCTCAAAGGACATGTCACCATCAAAGAAAAATGCAGTAAGTAATTTGACAAACGGTTACCTTTAAGTAAAGTGCATAACAAGTTAGTTTAAATTACACCTTAACTGAATAATATACAACTATTTGCAAACTACCTATCCATTGCACACGAGTCAAAGTAAACACTAAACATAATAGCTGAGAATATTTAGCAAATCTTATTTTGTTTGAATTTAGCTTCCTCGACGTCAATTCTTCGATTTTCTCTTTTCTTTTTCATTTGCACCGTTCTGCAGCAATAAAAAGATCCTTCTTTAAACTTATCAGTTAACTTTATTTTTCAATGTTTGACACAGTAGCTAGGTACCTACTGAATGTAGCCACCGGCCCCCAGCAGCTAGGACAAGCTACCTGTATACTGTGCGGATGCTGGCCTGGACCAGGCATAGCCATAGCAGAGCTAAAGTAACACTTATTGGCTATGGTAGGTACAAGATAATATCCAGCAGGAGTTCCTACAGCAGGCACGCAGGAAAACCCAGTACAGCATGCTGAATGTAGCCACCTCGGATGCAGGCTTGACCAGGCCATGGATCATACAAGACCTCCATATTTTGAACTTTGTGCAGTTGAGATAAGGTTGAAAACCAATGAAAAAAATGATGTCTAGTTCCTCGGTAAAGGGTTAAAGCATTGACATAGTAGAGATGGAGCAGAGCACTTACAGGCGGTGGTACAGTATCTCCAGGAGGAGTACAGCAGGCGCCAGCAACACCAAGTTGTGGCTAGCATCGCAGACAGCATGTCTGCCACCCCGACGTTGTTGAATGTGGCCACCGTCTCCGAGGAGACTGGACAAGTGACATGCAGTCGGTGGTTCAAAGCATATCCAGCCATAGCAGAGATGGAGCAGAATACTTACAGACGGTGGTACAGTATCTCCAGGAGAAGTACAGCAGGTGCTAGGACCACCAAGTACAGCATGGCCAGCATCGCAGGCAGCATGTCTGCCACCCCGACGCTGTTGAATGTGGCCACCGTCCCCGAGGAGACAGGACGAGCGACATATAGTCGGTGGTTCAAGCATAGCCATAGTAGAGATGGAGCAGAGCACTTACAGACGGTGGTACAGTATCTCCAGGAGGAGTACAGTAGGCGCCAGGAACACCAAATACAGCGTAGCCAGGCAGCATGTCTGCCACCCCATCGCTGCTGAATTTGGCCACCTTCCCCGAGGCGAATAGACGAGCGACATGCAGTCGGTGGTTCCAAGCAAAATCATAGTAGAGATGGAGCGGAGCACTTACAGGCGGTTTTATTATTATTTGATAGAAATGGGGTGAGCCCTGCGTCTCATAGCCACTGCGACCAGTAGCTGATATATACTTACAGGCGGTGGTACAGTATCTCCAGGAGGAGTACAGTTGGCGCCAGGAACACCAGGTACAGAGTAGCCAGCATCGCAGGCAGCATGTCTGCCACCCCGACGCTGCTGAATGTGGCCACCGTACCCGAGCAGCGTGGACGAGCTACATGCAAACGTTGTTGGATGCAGGCTTGGATCCCAGACTCTCGGATCTTCATGAAGCTGTATGAGAATTTTAACAGTAACAGGGGAGAAATTATCGTGCAGTCGACATTGAAGTCAAATTAGAGGTTTCATACAATCGCCCATACAAATCTCTAACTCGACTTCAATGTCGAGTGGTCGAGAATAGTCCTGGAGCCCAATTCTCGAGCTCGTGACATTTATTTTCATACGACATATATCACTAAAACATAGCTTTTTTTGTATGGTTTTCGGGTGATATCCGCCATGTTTTCAAAATATCACGAGCACGAGAATTGGGCTCCTGATATCTCGCATTTGGCGGGACCTTCCCATTATTCGGAGATTATGTTGTGGCCTTTTTAACCGACTTCAAAAAAAATTAGAACCCTCAAATTTTAAAATTGTTTTAGTGTCTCATTTTTTTGCTTAAAAATGAGACACTAAAAAGCTTGAAAAAAAAATTTCTGCGAAAAAAAACCGCCTTCAAAAACCACAAACTAAAAAGTGTAAAATAATATTTTTATCACTTTATACACTTCAAATAGGTAACTTTTATAACATTACACTCGATCGAGAAAAGGTTTTACCGAAGTCGGCGCCTAATCTAAAATTTTGATCCAAAGTTTTGTTTCAAAAATCTTAATACTTTTATTTATGGATTCACTGTTGTACTTTTTTTTAAATGTCTCATAATTGCCAGAATTAATACAAATCTACTGGCGGCGCCAGTTACGTCGAAGTCGAAGCGTCTACCTAAAAGTGCACACAACCTTTTAAAAACTTACTTTATCTTGAATAGCTCCTTAAAAGGTGACCTTTTCTGACCCGGTACCCAAGGGTCGATTTCGTTGATGTAATCAATCTCCACCAGGTCACATTTCTCGTCCTCGTGGTACGTCTCTTGAATAAGACGATATCCGGGATTCAGTTCCATATGAAATGCAAATAAACCCTGAGAAATAAATTAAATACCTACAATTTAATTCGGCGCAGAAGAAAACGGTTTAATGATGACATTGAAATGCTTTTTATTTTAGAAAGCGATGGTGTCTATGAGGATAAGGCACCTTCCATGCGAGATGTCGTAACTCGAACCCGAACATGCACTTCTAAATTTTTCACGGCGGTGAGGGAACACATCGTGAGGAGAACTGCACGTTTTGGATAGTTTCTGCAACGTCTCCATGATTCAGTTAGTCTGGTTCTTCTGTTAAAGGGTTGCGAAAGTCAGACGGCAACCTCTTCATTGTAATTATCAGACTCCCCAAATACTGTATCATGGTCTAAGCGTACCCTGGGTTCCAAAGCGACAGCTTTGGACACAACCAGGAGCTATACGCTACGATGAGGAGGAGATTTTTCATAAGAAACAGTTTTTATTTTATCAGCAAACGAGGAGGCGAGTCACCTGATGGTATATGATCACCGCCGCCCCAACATGACATCAGCCACGCCAGAGGGAGTGGAGATGAGTCGCCGGCCTTTTAGGAAGGTAAAGGCTCGTTTCTTGAAGATCGCAATGTCGTACCGGTTCGGAATTACCGCTACGGGAAGTTGATTCCACAATGCAATGCACGCATCTCCTGCGTGGAAAAAATTAGTTAAGGGTGTATTGGAAATTCTCTATCATCAGAGTAACTTGTTCTACTCACCCGTCTGATTTTCTCAATTCCATCTTTCATGGAAAAGTAATTAGCCTTCTTTCCTTTCGGAGCTATCTTCTTGTCATAAATTGCTTTACGTATTGGGTCGTTCAGTTTCTGTAAAAGGAACTTTATTAGAATTCCGGTTCCATTCCGATTGGGCCTCCGGTATTCTGACTTTCTGTGAGGTCGTTCGTGGTAGGTACGTGTTTCTCCGATCGAGTCGGCCCTTGCGGCTTCTTGCCGTATGTATAAGCATGGCTCTCCCCCAAAAATACTTATTTTATACTTATACTTATATGAAAGATTTTGGTTATTACTAATTTAGATAAATGAAACTTACCTTGAAGAAATATTTGTTATATTCAAAGTCACTGGCTCCAACCTTGAGCGGCGAATTGAGCAGATCTGGAAGGGTTCTGATAGAAGAACTTGGGGCCCTCAGAAGGACTACGATGTTAGCTGAGTACGCAGCGTACAAAATTGTCAGGGCGATGAACAAGAGCAGAGTAACACTTCTTCCTGTAGGATTAAAAACATTATTCGAGTAGACATGTCTGGTCACGCCACCACAGCCGTGTTCCCGTATAATACGGCCATCTATGAAGACGCGCATTCTCCTAGGTTTAATATAAGCGGGTGTTTCGCACGTTTCCATCCTCAAAGAACTTTGCATACGAGATAGCTAACCGCCGACTTTTTTGGACATATCTCCAGAAAATGTGACTAGACTTGACGAGAGGCCTGTAGTGCAAGGAAGAACACACCGAGGGATAGAGAGCACGGCCGGTCTCCGACTGTCTGGATCAACTGTATCTATTAGAAAATAGTCGACAGAAGTGATCGACCCAAAAGACTTAAAGTCCTAAAGGATAAGACATGCGTGTCAAGAACTTTACTATCACGAATGCTGAAAAGCTACGCAGCATATTTTCGGCCCATCTACCGCAGTGTCTCAAGACGAAAGTCTTAAATGCGTGTGTGTTGCCAGTGATGACATACGAAACCGAACCGAATAGCTGTTGTGCTGTTTTTATTAAAACGCCGCTTACAATGCGCCGATTAAGGAGGCTCAAAGTCACCCAGAGAGCAATGGAGAGGGCTATGCTCAGAGTCTCCCTGCGTGATCGTATCAGAAATGATGAGATCCGCAGGAGAACTTAGGTCACAGACATAGCCCAAAGGATTGCATGCCTCAAGTGGCAATAGGCAGGGCACATAGCGAGGAGAACAGACGGCCGTTGGGGCGGAAAGGTCCTCGAATGGAGACCACGTACAGGAAGTCGCAGACGTGGCGCCCCCCACAAAGTGGACCGACGATCTGGTGAAGATCGCGGGAATCCATTGGATGCGGGCGGCACAGGACCGATCTGTGTGGAGAACATTGGGGGAATGTCCAGCAGTGGACGTCTATTGGCTGAAATGATGATGAATGCTAAAGACTGTGCGAAGTGCAAAGCAACAGCTTTGGAGCCCGGGATGATGAGATCCAAGTTGGTGCAACAATCAGCCAAATGTGTCTACAATTTCTTAATAATGTCTACCTGCAGCATATCTCGGTTCCAGGGTACAACCCTGCTGTAGAACAGCTCCGATTATCAATATGATCACATCAGCCCAACTGCCATCCAGTTGAAATTGATGCTAAAAAGTACAAGCAAGTAAATAAGTAGCCTTCTGAGGTGATATATTTCTGCTGAATATAGGATAGGATCAGTACTTAATTTTTGGTAAACATATTATTTGCTAATAGTCTATGTTATTATATATACAGAGCTTTGACTAGCAAGAGCTGCAAATGTTCTAGCAATATAACCTACTTAGTAACGTTGTGAGATTTTTACGACTATGTCTACCTTGGCGAATGTATTTAAACCATTCAGTATTCTTACCATGCTCATGGTGGCTTCCCACTTCGAAGTAATGTAGAGAAATACGGAACATCCCAGCACACACACCAAGATGGCCACCCACACAGCCCCAGTGAATGGCAGAGCGAAGATATTGGAGATATATGAGAGGGGAGGCTCTCGGAACACAAACCGCACAGATGTGGAGCCCACCATAGCTATGTAGTCGATGACTTCCATGCGCTCTTGAGTGAAGATTGAAAGGGTACCTGTTGAAATTGCATTATGTACAACAAGCAACCTTAGTAAAATACACTGGAGCAATGAATTCGGGTCACTAAAAGCCTTAGTAGGTTGTGTCGCGTAGGTCTGTAAGTCTGTATAGTTTTTTTTTTTTTATACGAGAGGTGGCAGACGAGCAGATGGATCACCTGATGGTAAGCAATTCCGCCGCCCATGGACACCCGCACCACCTGCGCTGCCAACCTTTTCCCTTTCCCCCCATTGGGCCTCCGGTAACCTCACTCACACGGCGAAACACAGCGCAGGCGCTGCTTCACGCCGGTCTTCTGTGAGGCAGTGGTATCACTCCGGTCGAGCCGGCCCATTCATGCCTAAGCGTGGCTCTCCCACATTTAAAAGCTGTAGATTGATTAGGTAGTGTTTTCGGTTGCCAAAACGTTATTTGGTCATTCATTGCTCCCGAGTGTATTCCTGAACATTGGATGGAAGTTCAACAGTCCCGTAAATAAAAGAAGACATAATGTATTTACTGACACATGGTACGAGAGCGATCGTTGCTCAGTGGTTCAGATCGGGTTTTCATACGTCGTGGTTCGAATCCGAGTACGCATCGCTGAATTTTTTTTTATTTCTTCCATTAGCTCGGCGGTGAGGGAAAACATCATGAGAAAGCTGCAAGTTTCGGATAGTTTCTGAAGCGTGTAACTATGGATTCTTGAATCATGTTCCAAGCGTACCCTGGGCTCCAGAGCGACAGCTTTGGATGCAACCGGGAATCACACGCTAAGATGAGGAGGATAATGTACTGTCACATGAATGGATTCTTCTTAGAAAAAAGCAAAAACGTAACTAAATATTTCTGCCATTCTCAATTTCATTTGTTAAACTACTTTGCACTGCCTTCCCTTATTACGAATACGATATTTCTTTCCTCTACCCAAAGGTTGTCTAGAAGAAATCGCTACAAGCGATAAGACCGCCTTATTGTACTGTCTGTTGCTGTTGTATCATGCTTGTATTTTATTTTTGTGCAATAAAGAATATCTATCTATCTATCTATCTATCTATGTAAATAGTACATTTTATATAATAAGCAGTAAATAAGTCTCATTAAAAGTGAATGTACAATTCTTTATGAGAAATAAAGTTCTTATACCTCAATATACAAATTAATAAAGATACCGATAGCATGTTTTAGTTTTTATCCAAAACTAATTTTCTTTGGGCTGCAACAAATCCGCATTTGTATCAACCAAGGCCAACACGATCTCCATAATTGGTGCATATTCGTCGGATTAATAATAACGGTTATCTCTAGCCTAACATTATTTGCATACGTTTTAGTAGTTTTTGCGTTGATAGGATGCCTAGAAAAATATTTTTAGCTCACTGTTTGTTACCCACTTGGCTCAAAGTCTGCAATCATACAATATAACATAAATAAATAATATTTCACAATATTACATACATTTATCTGACTCCGAGATAAGTAGCTCAAGCAACATAGTATCATAATAACATTGGGAGAGCCACGTTTCGGCATAAATGGGCCGTCTCGACCGGAGTGATACCACGGCCTCATAGATAACCGGCGTGAAGTAGCACAGTGCTGTGTTTCGCTGCGTAAGTGAGGATACCGGATGCCCAATGCGGGGGGAAGGATGGTTAAAAGGTAAACAGCGCACTTGTCACACCACAGATGTTGCAGGTATCCATGGGCGGCGGTAGTCGCTTAACATCAAATGGTCCGGCGGCTCGTCTGCCACCTATATCATAAAAAAAATAGAGATATAGTGCACTTGGTTTGCGCACACACTTGATCACTATAATACTCGTTACGCTTGTTACGCTCTTTGAGATCGGCCACCATAATTGTAATCGGTTGGAATATATTATTATTATTCCGAACAACTACTAACCAAGGTCCGCCTGCTTCTTAATCAGGTTGTCGACTATACCCTGCCAGTTTCCGTTCTTGTCTCTGTACCCCCAGGTGTGGGTGAAAGTCAGGCGCGTGGTGGCATTCAGCATCTCAAAGCAGATCCTCACGACGCTATACGACATTTTGGTTATAGAGTCTTGGTGGAGATATCTGGAAAAGAGCGGTGGATTTAACAAACATAGCTGATCTTCTTTTCATCGTGTCCATAGCGATAAATTTTCTCAAGCAATTCTCGTGCACTCGACATTAAAGACCTAGAGACAAAAGCCCCATGCTCTGGTCCAAATTAAATCAGCTCAACCCTAAACATCACGTCTGTGATGCGATCCACGCGGCCGAGTATAGAGTGAGCTGGCCGGAAATAGTCCGAAAAAAATATTCATCGAGACCACGTCCCTCAGCATCGAGGACAAACTACGCAAGGATTCCGCCACGAGACTTCACGGTAGCCTGAGTTATCATACGTGCAGCAGTCCGGGGCCACGAATGTAGTCCGGGCGTAAAGCCAAGGACATGCCAGGAGAGGAACCGTGGTTTGTTTGGGGTTTCTCGTCACAAGATTCAAGATATTTATTTGTATAAAACACGGTTTACATGCATGGTGGAAGTTACATTAATTTGATCTCGTGTCTTGCTAATTACATAGCATACAAATATAACAAGATACAAAAAGTAGATACTAACAATATTGTGTGTAATATATTTAACACTTCATCATCATCATCATTTCAGCCAATAGACGTCCACTGCTGGACATAGGCCTCCCCCAATGTTCACCACACAGATCGGTCCTGTGCCCGCCCGTACAAATACCACTGGTTCAGCTAGTTAACAACTTTTGTTTAGATAGGTAGTTGTCAACTTTAGAGACTGGCATTCCTACATTTTTCTGTTCTGGTCTTTGTCATAGCCATAGATCATCCAGAATACGATTTGAGCTAATATATGAACCACATTATACTTTACATATCTAATTGGCATTAACAAGTAGGTAGATACAGGTCCTATTTACTTTAAGATTACTTTAAGTATGTAGACACTTTTATTTGGTAAGAAGAGTAGAATTTATAACGGACCATAACCAATAAATTTAAGATAGGTATTATTGGCAATACTATAGAGTTACCTACCTATTGAGTTTATCTATGTAAATTTAAAGGGTATCCAGGTAATCATTAGACAACATATCCGAGAAACAGTTATTCAACATTAATCTTAGAAACCTGTTAATTTATTTATGCTAATTTGTTGCAATCTATTATCGCGACGAGTTGAAAATCAAGCCTCAAAAATGTTGGTGATAAAATCAGACATGGTTAGATAAGTACCTGATAGCTGTTGTGCTGTTTTTATTTTATTTTGAAGTTGAAATAGTTTTTTTAATAAAAGTAATATTGTCTTACAATATGTAGACAGGTGCAAATACCTAAACTTTTAGATGATATTACAGCTCCACGGACCTGGACCATTTCTCAAACTTAATAATCAATTCTGAACAAGTAACATAGTAGGTAAAAGTACAACGTAGGGCTACGCGAATTATCGGTGACTTGACTCTCTCTAGTCGACTTGATCCTCTAGCACTGCGGCGGGATATAGCCTCCCTCAGCATTCTATACCGTATCTATCATGGGGAGTGCTCTGAGGAACTGTTTGATCTACTCCCTGCAGCTAAATTCTTACATCGAACCACACGCAAGCGATTGTCATTCCATCCTCATGATTGCTTTCCATTAGGTGATTCGCTTGCTCGTTTGTCGCCTCTAGCATAAAAAAAAGGTGATCCTATCTGGATCATTTTACTGTTTCCGGAGATAAGAGAGGCTTCATTGTAATTCTAGACACTCAGCAATCGATTACCAAATGACAACAAATGTTCAGATTGGTGAGGTCGCTCCGCGAAGCCTGTGAGATTCCCAGGTGAGCGGAGCTGGGCTAGCTTTTATAGTCAGCTGACCTATCACGTAAGACAAGGAAGTCATGTACTGAAAGACAGTGTAAGTGCGGAAAAAAAGTGTCCACCTTTCATTTCATTTCATCTACCTAAAACATTAAGACCTTTGAAGACTTAGGCACAATGCTCGACGAACTCAGTATTCTCCCAAAAAGTGGGTCTGAAAAAGAACATGGACAAGACGATAATTAAACGCCCTGTTGGTCTAGTGATTTAAGTACCGGGTCGTGATCTCGGGGTCCTGGGTTCGATTCCCGGGCAAAAAGTATGTTTTGAATTTTTCGAACATAGCTCGGGTTTGTGATCACCAATCCGCATTTGGCAAGTGTGGTGATTAAGCCTAATCCCATCATAGTAGCGATGACTTGATTTCTATGATGAAGGCCTTTGCCCTGCAGTGGGACAGTTTATAGGCTGATACTTTTAGACGAAAATTATATCGAGTTCCCATGTCGTACCTAGTGGCATTGGGCAGGGCACATAGCAAGGAGAACAGACGACTGATGGGGCGGAAAGGTCTTCGAGTGGAGGTCACGTACAGGAAGTCGCAGCCGTGGCAGGCCCCCCACAAGGTGGACCGACGATCTGTGAAGATCGCGGGAATCTATTGGATACGGGCGGCACACGACCGATCTGTGTGGAGAACACTGCGGGAGGCCTATATCCAGCAGTGGACGTCTATTAGCTGAAATGATGATCTAAAACATACTTACTTATAATATATAGAAACCACCCAGACAAACAGACATGTTCATGCACACAAATGTATGTACTGTGCGGGGATCGAACTCGCAAGGCCTTGGACCAAAGGCAGTGTCCATATCCACTGTTCCAAACAATTTAATTTTTTAATGAGGTAAATCCTAGAGACAGCGGCAACGCTTATAGGTAACTCGAAAACTCGAAACCTTGCGCGATCTAATCGACACTTAACGCCATCCATTGGTTTAAAGTGGAAGTAATGTCTTGAAACGAAGTGAGGTAGCCACTAGTTTCTTATAATCATGGTCCAAGCAACCTGTGGTTCGTGGAAGTGCAAGAAAGCTCTTCTTGCATATCGTGGTGGAGTGTTTGGTTTGGATAGCTATAGACCATATTACTACTTTAGGTACTTACAGCCTGTCATCCAAATGGTCCCTGGTGACATTACTATCAGTGATAACATTCACCATTGTCAAAGTATGTCTTCTTAGATTACTCCGTCTTGAAGAGAGGACTTTGGATTCTCTGCAGTCTTCAAATGTCCAATATTTATCAAGTGCTATAGTTTTATGATTTCCTTTAATGTCTGTGTCTGAAGCATTACTTTTCATGGAAACACCTTGTATAGTATTAATGCTATTTTTAATAGAACGCCATGTAGCTTTTTTAGTTTGCAGAATTTCTGTATTCGACGAAATTTTGTAGACTGAAAATGAATAAATTATAAATCCTTAGACGACGAATAGAGATAAAATACTTAGAGACGTAATGTACATTAACTTACATTAATAATATCCTCCAACCGATTACGGCTAAGGCGTCCAATCTCAACGATTAGCACGTAATACTTAAGTGTGTGCGCAAACACATGTGCACTATTTATTACCTTACCCTCATATTCCGATGGGACACCAGTGTGACACGACCGGACAGGGATCGGACGCAGGACCAACGGCTTAAAATGCTTTTCGAGGCACGGGGGTACAAGATCGCCAACTTCCAGACTCCGGGCTGACACCAAAATTTCTTAACGAAAACATAGGTAAAAAAAATTTGACCCGACCTGGGGATCTAACCCGGGAACTCTTGCGCAGCTGTCGCTTAAAGCTACTGCGCCACCGAGGCAGTCATAACGCAGTATGCATATCAGAAGACTCGTAACATTTAGGTTGGTAGGTAGGTATTGTTTTAAAACCCATTAGGTAAATATTCCGCGAAACTCATTGGTTACTTAGACAAACATAGCTTTGAATCAAAATGATATACAATTATCAGCGAAGCACATGTAAGATAATAATCACTTAGCCGTCAACTGTATACAATCTATTTATAATCTTAAACAATAATTACATGTATTCAACAAATTGCAAGAAAATCAATTAAAAAGAGATTTGCTCCGCGCATATTCTCGTATCGTACCTAATATCCTTGAAGTTAGCAGACGAATGACGCAAAATTTTTATCGGCTATTTTTATTCATCGTAAATAACAATATAAATAGGCTATATTTAATAATATCTAGGATCTAACTACATAGATAACTTGTTTTTGAACTTTGCCAATGGTTTCTATTTTGAATATTGGATGCTCATTTGACATTTAAAACTATGGATATTATTTTATTACAAGCCACCGGCACTTTTCAATCAAGTTTTATAAAGATGTTTGCTATATCATGACAAATATTTTTGACATCAATATTTTTAAAATCAAAACACCTAAGTACCTAAGTACTCCCAGATATTGTCTAATCAATAATAAACTACAATACTAATAGTAAAGTAAATAAAACACTTAAAAAAATTTCGACAGTCTTCGAGTGGGACTCGAACCCACGATCTATTGCTATCCGGACAACTGCTTTAGCGACTAAGCCGCCGGAGAAATTCGTGTTAATTAAGTAAGTGGTAAAATATTTGTAACAATATTTCCACTGGATATTTGTATACACGAATATTAATGAAACTATCGTCGGCTCACGGCGAAGCAAAAATCACTTTTACAAAATTCCTCGACATACCAAGGTCTCCGGCAGCTTAGTCGTTAAAGCAATTAGCAAAAGATCGTGTGTTCGAGTCCCACCCGAAAACTGACGAAAAAATTTTAAGTGATTATTTACTTAAGGTGATGGGTAGGGCACACTAGCGACCCACTAACCATTGCGCCCCCGAGGCAGTCGTCTCATAAGTAGTATCTGTCTCATAAGTAGTAGCGACGCCAATCGATTTTAATTTTTAGCTACTAAACCAGATCTATTATAAACAATTTCCGGGTTGCAACCTCTCGGCAAATACGTCCGTCACCTTAAGAATAGATTGCACTAGTGTCCCATCGAAATAAGAGGGTACGGGAATAGAAAGTGCACTTGTGTCTGCGCAAATACTTGTGCACTATAGTATTTCCTGCGTCGATGGCTGATCATTGAGATTGGCCGCCATGACCGAAGTATCGGTTTGGAGGGCATTATTATTATAAGTCGCGAATCAAATTTATTACCGTATTGGTGCGTCGTCCCGTTCCAACACACAATGTTAAAAAACGTCGCTGAAAAAGTATAAAACAAGCCTTCGTTGTCAATTTATGCAATATTCACTATGTAGAGATAAAATTTCATGTTTGGAAATCCGCAGTCACACGTTGTCAAAGGGTAGTATATTTAACGTGTGACTACGCCTTTCCAAACATGAAATTTTATCTCTACATAGTGAATATTGCATAAATTGACAACGAAGGCTTGTTTTATACTTTTTCAGCGACGTTTTTTGTCGTAGTTGGGTTTTAGTTTTTTTACTTTTATTTTATTTGTACTATTTTGGTGTCCAAGTGCTAGTAATATATATATATATTCAAAATGGACAAGTCAAGCGCTTTCAAATGATACCAAACACGGCATATTTATCATAACTTTATTTTTTTACTCTGTATGTTTTGTCCGCTAGAGGGCGCCACATTAGATTTTGTGAAACTTCATATAGCCTATAACCAGCGGACGATCAAGACGCTTATAATGATATGTCATTTGTCGAATTCTGATAAGTAGTTAAGAAGTTACGTGGAAACAGATGAACATACATACATACATACATACATAGCCTGTCAAAATCATAACCCTCCTTTTGCTTTGCCGTAGTCGGGTAAAAAGGGGCTGGCACGAGTTTTGTTCCAGGACTATCCTTAGCTCGCGATTTATAATAAGGGGGTTATTCTTTAATGCACAACATATAAAACCTAAAAAGCCAGTTTGTTTTACAGAAATACAATGTTCAATTTAGGCGGCCATTGCTGGGAGAAATCTCTATCAGACAACCTTCAGATAAAGGATATAATACGTGTGACTCCACTGGTGTCGCGGTTGTCCATGGGCGGCGGCAATCGCTTACCATCAGCTGATCCGTCGGCTCGTCTGTCACCTGTCACATAAAAAACCTTATCACTCTTATTTACCTATCAGCTTCCAATAATTTACCGATTATAATCAATTGCAAAGTCAATTGCTATTAATAGCCAATATCACAGTTTATCAATATGCGGTTCCCACATTTTATTGGTGTTGATTAAGCTATTAGCCGGTCGACCTATGCTGATGATTAATTGTGAAATCGATTCATCAGAATGCATAGTTTATCATAGGTAGAATATTGTTGTGACATACATTGATCTGACTCCGAGATAGGTAGCTCAAGCACCTGTGTTACGGATATCAGAATCAATAGTGGGATTACAAATATATACATATAATACTTTTCTTTTGTAAATACATACTTGCAATACATAGCAAACACCCAGACCAATACAAACAAACATGTTCATGCACACAAATGTTTGTACTGTGCGGGGATTGAACCCGCAACCCTTGTATCAGAGGCAGCGTTCACTATCACTGTTCCAATCGGGTCGTCAAGCAATCGGGTCGCCTTATGGGAACATGAAAACCCTATCGCCATTAATATTCCATTTTAGATGTACATAGAATCTACGTTATCATAGGAGCGATGACAGAGGGCGCTACTGCAGTAGATAAGAACGCAACTTCATGCGGGGGGTCGAGGTTTGAATCAGAGCACCTCTGGTTTTATTTATAATCTATGTGCGTATTTTTAACATTAGCTCTGCGGCGGGAAGACATCGTGAATCTACGTTATCATTTCGGTATCTCTACGTTTCGGATCGTTTTTCAAACACACAATGTCATGTCTCGAGCTTTAATTTGGGACCCATTTCCGTTAAGGTGACGGGTATGGCACACTAGCGACGCCAATCGATTTTAGTTTTTACTTACTAAACCGGATCTATTGTAAACAATTTCGGGGTTACAACCTCTCGGCAAGCACCTATACAGTTTATTTAATACTTATAGTTAATTGTTTGGTCTGCTTTTGCACTCAAATTTTGGATAAAGTGAATCAATTTTTCGTGTACAAAAACGAACCCAACATTTGTGCATGATTATTTATTAAATAGTATAAGAGAGGTTGAAATTGCTTAAAATAGATCCGGTTTAGTAGCTAATAATTTAAATCGATTGGTGTCGCTAGTTAGGACTACCCGTCGCCTTAACTGTCGTTAGAACATTCATAATGCAAAAAGGTCGAAAATTAAGTGCAATAATGTTGATTGTCAAGTTAAGACATGAAATGTCTTATCTAATCGACCCTTGAAACGATAACCTCTTTGAAAAAAGATATACATTTTCACAAATAGTAGATTAGCAATTAACAATTACTCGAAAAACATCGGTAATGATCGTATGCCCTCGCTCAAGTTGAGGTTCTTGCACGATTGTCCCTAAAAAAGTAAAGTGGTCGATAGCAAATATTATGACTTTGACACGTTAAAATATTAGCTCTTAATAACGAAAGTTTGCTACACGACATTCAACCTTACGTGAATCCCAAATTAAAGCTCGTGACTGTACTTATCTAACAGATGGGCAGATGATCTACGAAGTCACGCAGGCATCCTATGGACTAAGAAAACTGATCACCGCGCCGAGTGGAGGTGCTTCGGAGAGGCATATGCCCAACGGTGGGCGAAAGAATGCTGATAAAGAAGAAGAAGAAGAAGACTTATTTCACTATGATCCAGTTGGTCTGGTGCCTGTGTGATTCCTGTTTATGGTTTACGAAGATGATAATGATGACTTTGGACACAACCAAGAAGGCATGAGATGATGATTCCAACGTGTGATTATGATGAATGGTTTGTACCTTATTTAGTAATTTTGCATTGTACGAATCGAAGATTAATTATCTACTTATCTAAGTAAATGCTAACTTCGATAAAAATCTTGCCTATAGTCGAGCCCATCTAATAGGCCACATTTGATGTTTCCCAATTTTAGCTTCGTAGAGAGGTGACATACTAAAACACCACGATTTATGTGAATACTCGATATGTACTTCAAAAAAACGTGAATTGAATATTATAATAATGGAAAAGAAGTTATTAGTACTTTTATTTGGAGGAATGTGAATCAAAATTATTGAAAGAAAGAGCTTAGTAGGTATTTTTGAACAAGAGAATAAAACGGTTTCTTTTAATCAGAATGTGGCTTTTCATTTATAGTTGAATATTCCTATACGATTAACATTATATTCGATTATTTGGGGCTAAATCCCTAGAGTTTAAAAAGAAATGCGTTCACAGATACAAACATTGTACCAACAAGATTTTAATAAGTTTATAAATAGTTTAACAGAGAGAGAGAGAGAGAGAGAGAGATAGTAAATCGTGAAATCATGTTTTATATCTTTATAGCAGTAAATAAATGGAAACATAAATATGTTAATAATTTTTAAAAAGGAAATTGAGCTTTTAGGTTGATAAATCCAATGACCGTTGTTACAAAGGTTATGTTGTCGAATTTTGTTAAGTGTCAAATGTGACCTATTCGTTTGGCCCAACTATAATGACATTTATATAAAGTCGTTGCTAAGTGTACACACATTCTTGTTTACAAACTAATCGAAAGAGCTAAATACCCCTGCCATGCAGTGAGTATCTGGCGTCATGTCCATTTATGTCTCGTCGCCGACTGTTTAGGTCCTACTTGATTCCACACATACGTTAGAATACCTACTTTTGAAGTACCTAACTACTCATCTCTATGAGGGCTACTTACGGGTAGTTTTTGAAGCTGCAAGAGATTCAACGAGAACTAAAAAACCCGACAAGTGTAAGGCAATGCAACCAAAGGTAATTAAATTACTGTTTATATTATATTTTTATCAGCTCGAGAATCATCAGCATCATCATCGTTTCAGCCAATAGACGTCCACTGCTGGACATTGGCCTCCCCCAATGTTCTCTATACAGATCGGTTCTGTGCCGCACGCATGCAATGGTTTCCCGCGACTTTCACCAGATGGTCGGTCCACCTTCCACGGCCTGATACGGCTTCGACCACCTCTATACGCGGCCTGCACTTCGGGGACCTTTCCACCCTAACGGCCGTCTGTTCTCCTCGCTATGTGCCCTGCCCATTGCTACTTGAGACATACAATCCTTTGGGGTCGTCAGTGACCTTAGTTCTCCTGCGGATCTCATTATTTCTGATACGATCACGCAAAGAGACTCCGAGCATAGCCCTCTCCATTACTCTCTGAAGCTCGAGAATTGTAGATCTAATAGAGCTTTGATAGAGGCCACTAAAATGATCCTAAAAGGATTCCGTTTTTTTATGTTACTGCCGACAAGTATTTGACCTCAATCCCACCTGATGTTAAGTGAAGATGAGGTATAAGGTGGGCCATGCTTGCCCGTGAAAAGCCTATTCACTTTTGCCTTAAAGAGGCCCAGGTTATATTGTTCAGGAAATACATCGGCGGGCAACGAGTTCCATTGCTTGGTTGTTCGCATCAGAAAGGAGTTTGCGTAGCGCGTAGTTCTTTTTTTTATATGATAGGTGGCAGACGAGCAAACGGAACGGACGGTAGGACGGATGGCTGATATTTTTTCCTATTGTTCGCCAGTTACATCAGAAAGTATATTTCTTTGAGTATGTATTACGAGCAGGTACTATAAATAAATAGGTAGATGAATTCACTCACTTTCAAGGAACTCGAACACATCATCAGCAGCATTCGTGACCAGTATGACGTCACTGTCGACCAACATGTCGATTTCTGCCATGGCATCCACGTTGCTCCGGTTTCCGAGGTCGAGGATCACCCAGCGGTGTGGCGACTTGAAATAACCTTCTTTGCTTGCCTGAATTAGAGAAATTAAATATATCTTGGGGGTGGTAGATGGGTTTGCACTTGGCTTCACACTGAACTCTAGAGTTGAGAGGAAACCTACGATGGAGCGAGCTTACCCAAAAGTAGCCTATTCACTTTAGCTTTGAAAATATTGACTGACCGGATGGCGCAATTGGTAGTGACCCTGCCTCTTACGCCAAAGGTCGTGGGTTCGATCCCCACCCTGGACAAACATTCGTGCGATGAACACTTGTGTTTGTTCGGTGTCTGGGTGTAATATATGTATTTATGTATATATTTGTGTTCCTCTGTTGTCTGATATCTGTAACACAAGTGCTTAAGCTACTTAGTACGGAATCAGGTCAACGTATGAGATGTTGTTGTGAGAATTATTGGGGATGTATTCACTGGAATAAACAGACGCTGGCTTTTAAGAGAAAATAGAGAATATTTTATGTGGGTGGCAGATGAGGCGACGCTGGATCATTTGATGGTAAGCGGTTGCCGCCGGTCATGACACCCGTTACACCAGTAGAGTCACAAGTGCGCTGCCCTACTTTCCACTCTTCCCCGGATAGGCCTCCGATGCCCTTACTCACTCACGGTTTTTTTTTTCAAAACAAGCTTCTTTTCACAGAAGATGTTTGCTTATGCGCAGCTTGATTATCAAAACATTTTTTTTATGCTATAGGCGGACAAACGAGCAAGCGGGTCACCTGATGGTAAGTAATCAATACCACCCATGAACATCCGCGAAATCAGAGAGATCGATAATGTGTTACCGGCCTTTTTAAAAAATTACAATTTAGAATTAAGTTTACAATTAGCCAACAGATCCTATTAAAATTTTGGCTGTTAAAAATCAAAATATTGGTAGATGATCAGCTGCGACGTAGTGCGAAATTAACTAATAGGTGACGTGCGGTGACTATAGATGGCACCACGTTGTATTGACTCAAGATTTTGATCTTACTAAGTTCAATCAAACGGATGGCACCAGGTGGCATCACCATCTTTGCATGGACGCCCAATACTGGACACAGGCCTCCCCAATGTTCACAGATCGGTCATGTGCAACCCGCGTCCAAGGGATTTCCGGATCAAAAATTTAAGGCGAAAATATCCTTGAGGCAGAGGCAGAGGCTCTTGCCTATGTAGCGCCCGGGTGCCATCAATATTTGACGCCCTGTTGTATTAAAATGCGCAAACAAAATGGTATAGTTTGGTGCTTAAAACATGCAGTAAGCTGCGCAATACGCACCCACTATGTTTATACATCGTCATCGTCATCGTCAGCCCATTTAAGTCCCCACTGCTGGGGCACGGGCCTCCCTCAATCACATGAGGGGTAATTGCCATACTCACCACGCTTGGCAGACGGGTTGGCGAGGGTTTTAATATAAATGCAGAGTTTTCCTTCTCTGGGTGCTGATGATCATGCCAGCAGCTTTACCTTAGTCGCCTTTTACGACACCTCGGTAAGAGTGAGGGTTAGGCCACCCTCACTCACTTCTACTCTGCCGGGGACCACACGGCTCCGGTTTAGTAGCTAAAAATATTTATACAGGGTATTACATTTAGGGTATCAAGCCGAAGGCCATTGATAAATTGGATTTACAGTGGAAGCACTTGTCACGGCGCACCTTAACATCCGGCGCCCGGGTGTACAGCACCCTCTGCACTATTTAAGTAAAGACCCTGAGTGGAGACCGCGTACAGGGACTCGCAGTCCTAGCAACCCCCACAAGGTGGACCGAGGATCTGGTGGATACGGTTTTACCTTCTTCAAAAACCCTATAGTCCCTTCACAGTTCAGGTCAGCTAGCATCACAACTTGCTGGAGGTAGAATTCCATTCCATTTGGCAGCGTCCGGGAAAGGCCGATGCCAGACGCGGCCAGCCGTTTGGCGAATGACGTCAAGTTGCCTGAAATAATGTCGGGATATCTATAAAATATTTTGATCTAGACTATTTTATGTTCGGATGAACAGTCTTTGTGGGTTTTGTACCAAGACTTTTTAAAATTCACGTCGTACTTGCTTACGTGAATAATTAAACTGCTTACTAATTATTTTTATTTCATTTACCTATAGGTATACATAGATAAGGTAAACAATAATAATAAATAAGGGTGAACAATGTGTGGCTGTGTGTACAGAACAGGTGATTTATTTTTTCGCTTATTTTGTTGAACTAACATGCTAAATGGACTTCATTCCCGATACCTACTACTATGTGGTTTTCGGGATGTAAACGATAAAAAAAAACGGTGTATAGGTGTAATGTAAGACGATCGCTAATCGAAATTTATGTACAGAGATGTTTGTATGGATATCCCTAACGATATACATATATATGTCTACTTCAAATGCATGGTAGTTGGCGCAACGTAGACTTAAGTTGTACTTCTGTTGATAAATGCACGGGTAGGGCACACTAGCGACGCCAATCGATTTTAATTTTTAGCTACTAAACCGGATCTATTTTAAACAATTTCGGGGTTACAATCTCTCGGCAAACACCTATTTTATACTTATAGTTAACTGTTAGGTCTGCTTTTGCACTCGAATTTTGGATTACCGCCAAAAGTGGCCGCTTTTGGCGTGATCAATTTTTCGCGTACAAAAATGGACCCAACATTTGTGCATTGATTGAGAGATTGTAACCCCGAAATTGTTTAAACTAGATCCGGTTAGTAGCTAAAAATTAAAATCGATTGGCGTCGCTAGTGTGCCCTACCCGTCACCTTAATATAATTTTCCAGCATCATTTCAATTCGAATTAAAATAAACTTAATATGTATTTGATCAAGTTTAGTAATAAATACTTAAATAATTAAGAGCCATTCTTATCAATAAATTAATAATCCTATTATACTTTCTTTTAAGCAGTTTTGTTCTAACAAAATTATAGATAAAGCCTCGTTTAGTATTTTGTCTTTAAATCACAGTTAAATAGTCAAAAGATTTCTGGAACTGGTCGAATAAAATAACCTATTCATAGTTTGGCCGTTAATTTATGGTTCCTCACATCATAGGCTATTAAAATGTTATGAATAATTTTTTCGAAAAATTTGAAAATCAAAATGATAAACTTAAATAACTTTTACGCAACTTTTAATACTTACTTTGACTCCAACATAAATACCACGCTAAAACAGACGTGGATCGATCGTCGACAGAAATAAAAGAAACTAACATTTCTATAACAGTATTGTAACCATTTACGAATATAAAGACACTAACAAAAACAAAAAACACTCGCGCCATTTTCATCTTTTTATTTTTTCGTATGATTTTTTCCTAATTGAAAAACAGCCAGTACTAACCTACTTATGCGTCACAATAAGGAAGAAGTTTGGATTATTTTATTATGAAAATTAAAACAATTTATATTTTTATTTTATTTTGCGCTACGATTAAATTTGATGGTTGAGTCTTAAGACTTGTTTTATTGTTTTGTAGGGAAAATATTTTATTTTTAAATTGTTATTGTAAGTATCATGTTACATGCAAGAAACGAATTGATTCTTTTATAGAGATAGCTTGTATTGAGTCAGCAACAGTTTCTTTATAATGTCACAAAAAGAATAAGCTTAACTGGAGTTTGTAGGACAGTCACACACAATGTTCATATAAGATTATTTTAAAAAAGGTCCAAATGTTTTCCAAATTAATGGTAGATGATACATTTTTTATGCTAGAGGCGACAAACGAGCAAGCGAGTCACCTGATGGAAAGCAATCATCGCCACCCATTAACATCCGCGAAATCAGAGAGATCGCTAATGCGTTGCCGGCCTTTTTAAAAACATATCAGTTAACTTATTTTTATTTTTTATGCAATAAAGATTAATTACAGACAGCGACACATCGGGTTACTTCACATCTTCCTAGATAGACACGTACAGCGTACACATCGAAGTATACAAAACTGTCAAATTTCTATGGAATTAATCTTGCTAAAATGATAAACCTTTTTCTCATTGAAATAAAGGTCAAGTGACAGCTGTCATTGCAATCAAGCTATATTTTAAACCCCTCGACGAAATTATTAATAATATTAACGTGTCTGTATGTGTTTTTCTGTGGCATCGTAGCTTTTTTTGTTTGATAGGTGAATTGATCACACACACACAGATAAAATATTAATAGCATAATAATACTTTTAACAGCATTTTCATTTATTTTTGGACTTTTTAAATTTTTAAGGGGGGTTTTTAAATTTAGAATTTATTTTTTACGGAGTACATATACGTTGTGAAACGTTTGTTTGTACTTGTACTGTAGGTAAATAAAGTATTCAGGTAGTCAAAGTAAATCACGTATTGCGTTCACATTACATTGATGACATGTAATCAAATCTCCATCGCTTTAATATTCTATGAGCTCGTAGTATTTTTCGTTGAGGGATTTATTGCTTATGTACTCGTACAGACCTACTTATTTACATAAATGATTATGTGTAACGGATTGATGAAGAGGTCGGCAAGAGTTGATGTTTTTTCATGTAGCAGTCACAAATTTAAGAGGACTATAATTAATTCGTTCAAGTTGTAGCTGTCTGGTGCAATTTGGCTATTTTTAAATTTTGTTATTTTTTATTAGTTATTTAAATTTCCCTATTTAGTCTGCTCACATTTGCATGTCGTGACAGCCTGTAAGAGAATCTGCACTTAGCCTTAAATAGTACTTAAGTAAATACAATGTAATTAGTGTAAGATTTGTTGGTTGTCCTTAATATATAAAAAAAAAAAAAATGTGTAGTGTTGGGACAAAATCGTCGTACGCCCGGGAGCGGTGCGGATGACTCCTGCGACAAAGCAACTCTGCCCGGGACCAAGAGTAATTTATATAATACTGAGATAGAGCCATCAGTCGGCTAGCCAGGGCTAGTGCCATCTAGAGGAAAACGAACAAGGAAAACAACGTCACAATCAATAACAATTTCGTTCATTGCTGTGTCTATACGCAATGTACAGTTTGCAGCAATGGTTTATATACGGGCAATCATACCTTTCCGCAATCGCAGCCAGCATGCTGTTCGGGCTCCCCCGCACGCTACAACACTTTAACTTACTTTAATATACAGTCCGCTTTTTATTTATATTTTCATCCCCCAATAGTTAGGTCACCAACATTGGTCAATGTAGACAACATGTACCTAGGTACAATCTGTGTGACTGTAGTAGTTCACTTCTTCTCATTGTTCTTATTCTAACGACAATCTCCGTCTTGTAAATTCTGACTAACCCATTTTTTTAGCCGATTGTATATGGATTCTTTAATACTTTATAAGTTATGGGCCTGTAACTTATATGTACCTGTATACCACATGTATACGTTAAATATGTAATTCTAAAGCTTGTGTCAAACGCCGAATGAAAGCCCTGTGGCTAAGGGCGTTTAAGGCGACTAAACGGTCTTTCGGAGTACTTGAGCGTATCCACTACTGGGGAGTGGCTAGCTCAGCATACGACTCCGCGGGGGACGACGACATTACTGGGTGTCCTGGTAGGTCGTACAGCGTTGAAGGGATGTATTGCGCCAGATAGGTGTGAAGCGGCGAGCGTGATTAGCGGTACGGTCTAGTCCCGGCTGTGGGGTTTCCGACCACGATAGCGCGGAGATGGCCACCCCAGGGGTTTTAGTTAGGGTTTGAGTCCCACACACCACCTAGTTCCCGAAATGTAGCAAGGTGACGGCCATGATGGTTTCCCCTGGGAAAAAAAAAGTTTTCCGAATGTGTGTAGTGCATTAGTGTGGTAGCGCTGATGCCGTACTCCTCAGGATTCAGCCTTCGCGTGAAGATTGACCAGGCATCCCGTAGTTGTGATTGTATAAAGCTGATGAATAATAATATCCTTCAATCGATTTCGACTAAGGCGGCCAATCTCAGCGATCAGCCACTTACGCAGGATATATTATAGTGCTCAAGTGTGTGCGCAAACACAAATGCACTCTCTATTCCCTTGCCCTCATATTCCGATGGGACACCAGAGTGGCACGACCGGAGAGGGTTCAGGCGCAGGACCAACGGCTTAACGTGCATTCCGAGACACGGGGGTACAGGACCCCCAACTTAACAGAAAAACTCTGGTACAAATCTTGGCTCGACCCGGGAATCGAACCCGGGATCCCAAACACAGCTGTCGCTTTAAAGTGCGACGCACTACCCGCTGCGCCAACGATTCAGTCTATACTTAGTACTATTAATAAACTAGGTATCAAATGTGCCTAGGTACTTTCGTATTACGAGACACTTATTTAAACACCTACTTGTTATTTAGGTACTAATTTTTTATGTGGTATGTGGCAGACGAGCAAAATCACTGGATGGTAAGCGATGGCCGCCGCCCATAGATACCCGCGACACAAGTAGAGTCACTACTGCGCTGCCAACCTTTGAACCCCTCTTTCTCCCGGATTGGACCTCCGGTACCCTCACTCACGCAGCGAAACACAGCGCAGTGCTCAGACACATAGTGTTGTACTTATTTAATAAGTTAACAAAATTGCTTTTTTATGCAGACTAGCTTTCGCGTTATTAGATAAGTATTGTTTTTTATTGAATTTCTTGGCCTTGAAATACCCAAAATTATTAAAATATTAGATTAGCATTTAGAAACCTGATTGTGAGTGTGTAAGAACACGGACGTAGCTATAGCTTTGACAAGGGGGATCCACAGTGTAAAAAAACAGTCAAGTGACGCTTTACCACTAGTATTATAATATCTGTGACCACAAGAAAACAAATATTCAGGGATTCCGGGAAAAATGAGACACTAAAAGGCTTAAAAAAAATTTCAGCATAAAAAATGACGACCCGTTTGGAACGGTGGTAATGAACGCTGCCTTTGGTCCAAGGGTTGCGGGTTCGATCCCCGCACAGTACAAACATTTTGTGTGCATCAACATGTTTATTTGTATTGGTCTGGGTGTTTTCTATGTATTTATAATACATAGAAAATATGCATTTACAAACGAAAAGTATAATATGTATATATTTGTAATCCCTCTGTTGATTCTGATATCCGTAACACAGGTGCTTGAGCTACCTATCTCGGATTCAGATCAATTTATGTGATGTTGTGAAATATTTATTTATTTATTTAAAAAACCGCCTTCAAAACCCACAGACTTAAAAGTGTAAAATAATATTTTTAACACTTATAGACCTCGAATAACATTTTATAATAGTACACTCGAGAAAAGGTTTAACTAAAGTCGGCGCCTAATCCCTGTTGAATAATTGAATGTTGTATTAAATTACAAGATAGTATTGGGCGCCGAACCGAGGCGGTTTTTTTATGCAGATTTTTTTTTATTTCTGAGGTAGGTAAAAAGTCTTTACGGTGGGGAAAGACCTTTCAGGGGTTGCAGTCGACAAATCGTACGCACGTATCCTTGAACAATGAGGGGTCCGGACACACTGGGGCCCCCCTTATATACGTTGGTGTGTGAGAATAATCATCGACTTTTGTTTGTGCATAAATATTTTTACAACGTTGGAATGAGGAGACTCGTTAGGTAAGTACTTAAAATATTAATAGAGCTGCTCAAACAAAATCTAATAATATTATTAATTTATAGAAACTTCTAAAACTTTTCAAATATTCTTTAATAATGTCTAACTTAATTTTATACGAGTATGTAGATTTTTAATTTTTGAAGAATATGACATCAGGTTCAAAAAGCAGGTATTTGAATATTTTAATTGTGTGTATAATTATATGTAAATTGTGTAATACATAGATATGTGTCGCAGGAATCTGATAAAAACAGAGATTTGACCAAATCCCTAAGTAATTTGGTCAAATACCGGAGGATGTTAAGATAACATCACTATTTTATCGTTTCTGTAAAGAACCGTAGGAGAGCCACGCTTTAGCATGAAGGGGCCGGCTTGACCGGAGTAATACCACGTCCTCACAGAAAACCGCCGTGAAGCAGCACTGTGCTGTGTTTCGCTGCGTGATTGAGGGTACCGGACGCCTAATCCAGGGAAAAGGGGGGTTTAAAAGTTTACAGCGCACTTGTGACTCCACTGGTGTTTCGGGTGTCCATGGGCGGCGGCAATCACTTACCATTAGGTGATCCGTCTGCTCGTCTACCACCTATCACGTAAAAAAACAAATCAAGTGATTTGATTAAACGCCAAGAATAGTTCAGTGAAATGACAAAAAATGTTCGGCGGTAACTTTACCATCTTCTTTCTTCTGGGGCACTCTCGCCCACCTACCTACATGTATAAGGATTTCGACTTAACATTACCAGAAGAACAAAGAACTGAAGGAAAAAGATTAAGTTGGTTAAACATTTAAACGTTCTATTGACGAAACTTTCATTGAACAAAATGTCCTGTGGGCAAAAGTTTAATAAGTAAAATGGTTTCAAAATCCTCAAATAGATACCTACCACATAATATTTTTTGTCTTTTCACTCAACCATTCTCAGCGTTTGATCAAATCAATTTAATTGTATAGAGAAATGTTAAAATAGTGTCATCTTTTTTATTGATGCTAGAGGTGTCAAACGAGCGAGCGGGTCAGCTGGTGGAAAGTAATCAACGCTATGAACAACCGCTAATCAGAAAGCTCGCTAACTGAACAACCTCCACGATCCAGTGATTTGTTCAAATCTCTATTTTTATCATTATATCTGCGACATATACTAACATTTGTTTGCCGTGGACTATGGGCTGTCCAAGTTTTGGGGATAATCTGGGAGGCTACTTGCAAATTCTCGTGCTTGTGATATTTAACGAATATCGATACATTTTACTCGAACCCGGGAATCGAACCCAGGACCCCTAGATCACGGCCCGGTACTTTAACCACTAGACCAACAGGGCGTTCGCTTTTGCTTTGTAATAAATATGATCTAAATGTCATACATACATAGATATAATAATAATTTATTTCAATGCACAAGTAAGAAAGAAATGACACACAACATTATAAGTAAAGCAAGTATTTGTGCTTTGCAAGAATTCAGCATAAAAAAGCTACAGGGGTTTCCAAACTAGGCTAAGTCTGTATCTTGGAAACCAGAGAACAGTCTTAGGATTCCGAGTTCTTGCAATCACCAAATAAACATAAGAAAATAAATAAAATAAAATAAAAATAACAAAAAAAAATTTTTTTGTTTTTTTTATTTAATATATCTACTTTATTGTACAAAATTTGTACAGTGGCGGACAGGTCAAGCTATACAAAACTGTCAAATTTCCTCAATCGATTTCGAACTCAATCTCTCTCTTTTCTGTCGATATCATTGGCTTTATTGGCACCCTTACCAGCATTCTATTATAAGTTTATATACAGTCCAATCGCCACAGTTGGCATTTATAAAAAAAAAATCGGCGGTTTTATCGCTGAAAGCGATTTCTACCAGACAACCTTCAGGCAAAAGGACAAAATCGTATTTTTTGAAAAATGGATATCCCAATTATAATTTTCGACACTTGGCCACACTACAATCAAGTATCTGGCATCATCAATGCATCCTGCGGATTTTTTAACAATAGTAAAAAATCGAGGTATATTACATAGCCTGCGGCCGGCTGCGGGCTTAGTCAAAATCGACGCGCGCGCATCTCGACGCGCAGAACAGAAACTTATTATTCGATCAACGAGAGTTTCGGAAGCTTTTATAGGTACTTACACTATGATTTAGAATGCGTTATTTTTTTATTTACTGCCCCGGTGGCACAAGAGCGATGGAGCTCAGTGGATAAGTAAGCGCCTTCCATGCGAGGGGTCATGCTTCGAATCCGAGTAATACACCCTAAGAATCTGAAATCGCTGTGCATATTTTACCATCCGCGTCACCAGTGGAGTCACAAGTGCGCTGCTAGCTTTCAATCCCTATTTAATCTCCGGATTGGGCCTCCTGCACTTACTCACGCAGCGAAACACATCACAGTGCTGCTACGCGCCGGTTTTCTGTGAGGCCGTGGTATCGCTCCGGAGGTGAGGGGAAACATCGTGAGAAAACCTGCACATTTTGGATGATTTCTGAAACGTGATTCGATTGGTCTAGTTATTTTTTTACTTACTGAAGCGGTGGCGCATTTCGTGTCTTACTTTGTGCGGGTTGTCATTTATTATCGTGTACCATTAGATAAACTTTTCTTTTTTTATCAGCTTGATGCCAAAGTTAAAAGCTTTTGTTATGGATATCATATTTTGTGGTTCCTTCATAGATTAAGGTTACTATACTCTGGTTCCTTTTATTTAACTCATCATTTCAGCCAATAGCCGTCCACTGCTGGACATAGGCCTCCCCCAATGTTCTCCACACAGATCGGTCCTGTGCCGTCTGCATCCAATGGATTCCCGCGATCTTCACCAGATCGTCGGTCCACCTTGTGGGGGGCCTGCCACGGCTGCGACTTCCTGTACGTGGCCTCCACTCGAGGACCTTTCCGCCCCAACGGCCGTCTGTTCTCCTCGCTATGTGCCCTGCCCATTGCCACTTGGGGCATGCAAACCTTTGGGCTATGTCTGTGACCTTAGTTTATTTATTAATTATTTTTATTTAATTTGTTACAGATTATTTTACAACATGAAACCTTTAGTTGTCGACTTATGCAACTTCTACCCAGAGTCGAATGGCAACGATCATAACACCATCAAGTAAGTAATTTATATTTATTTCCAAAAAAAGAAACGCTAAGGAAAATAAAAACTCCAACTGAAAAGAAAGTCAGCTGAAAAAAATATGTACTTTAGTACCTTGTTACAATACTATACATTCAATTCAATTCAATTCAATTCAAATAATTCGTTATTTGCATAGGCTTGTACACAGCACTTACAAATCGTCATACATTTGAATGACTTAAAACTATTTATAAGTACTTATGTATAATTTACATGTTAATATGTTGATATGTTGATATATAAAATATACTAAAGAAATAAATAAACATAATGCGATTCTACCACCGGCTCGGAAAGTTGTTTCTGGTCGAGAAGATCCGGCAAGAAACTCGCCAGTTACTCTTTTTAATCGCCAACTTTTTTACAATGGTTTATTATCCTCATACCAAGTCATACAGTCTAATGCAACACAAAATAGAATGAAGCAAATTAAAAGCTAAATATGAGGTAAACCGAAGCGGACCAGTCCCCAAAGTCCCCATTCCGTGTAAGAAAGTAAAAGTCAGAGATAGCTATTATGACAGGGTACTAACATGTTTACATCTTGCAGCCGACCGTACTTACGTTCCCTGTGGCAGTGTCCCCCAAATGCTGTCACATATATTCATTTTATTTTAATTTTTAACTAGCGGGCCGCCCTCACTTCGTTTCGAGACATTATGATATATGAATTTCTTAGCTTTACGCGTTTTGATTTTAAATGGAATGCAAATACTTCCTACATTACACTTTTTTTTTATTAATAGGCTAACGCTTGACCACAATCGCACCTGATGGAAACGATGAGATCTAGGATCATACGCGTGTGCCTAAAAGATGCCTGTTCACTCTTGTCTTAAGGATGTCCAGATTATAGTGGTCAGGAAAAACAGACCTCGGCAGGGAGTTCCATTCCTTAGCCATCCGCATTATAAACGTGGAAGCAAATCGCTTCGTGTGGATAAGGGGTAGTTCTACATAAGGATCACATAAGGATGAAAACCCTCGCCGCGCCTTATCGTCCGATGATGGAATGGGCTGGGGGGATCAAATTATGTATATAATGTAATTATGCTGGGGGGGGATTTAGTTATTTTTTTAGATGTTGGTAATCTAAATCGAAAGATGTTTTATTAGAAATATTATATAAAATGTATGTATCATTTTAGCCCGAAATATTTTTTTTTATATTATGGCTCTACCCGAAGATATCTTGCTCATGTCTAGTAAATGATTGAGAATAAGTTAGTAGACAACAGTCGAAGTCAGTCAAAGTCACTTAATAAAACGCCGGTGTTTTACGTTTTATCGACCTACGGAATCAGCGGATAGCAGTATAAAAGCAATCGCGGGTTTTAAGACTATTAGTTCCAAGCAAGTTGTCTGTGATACCTCATTCGACACACAATATCAGTGTTTAAACGATACAATTCAACGATTTTTATTACCAGTATCACTTTGCGGCACTTCGCTGCACAAATAATCACTAAAACCCACTGGATGCTAATTTAAAACCTTTGAATTGCATCAGCGCACGCGAAGTGTTTTACACCTACCGTCAAGAATGCCCGAAAGAATGGGTCCGGCTGTCAAAAATTGTCATAAGTCTCAGGGAAATGGCAATTTTCTTGTCTAACTGCCGCACTCAGAGACGTCAAATTAACTTTAATTGGTTCATAAGAAAAAATATTGACGCTTATTTCAATACGCATAAAGATTGTAAGTGAACAAATTAACTTAATTTGACATCTCTGAGTGCGGCAGTTAGGGATTTTAAAGCAGTCGGTTTTTATAATAATTAAAATACCGTTTTTTTTTTCCTTTTAAGGTTCGGAACCCCAAAAAAAACGAGTTGGGCCGATCCGGATACTTAAAAAAAATTCTAGACTTAAATACCACAGAAACTTCTTAATGCTTGTTTTTATACAATGAAATCAAGCAATTTTCTAATCTCAAAAAAAGCTTCCCATACATCTGCTAAGGGACTTTTTTCGTGCACTCGTCAAAGAAGTCGAATGAAAGATTTCCATACATTCGTCCATACAAATGTCGAGTTCGAAACCTAGGTAAATCATGTCCCGAGAAATAGAGCCTAATGTATGTCATCATACGAAATTTATCGGAAAAAAAAAAGTTTTTTGATGGTTTTCATGCGACATCCGCCATGTATTTTTCCAATTGAAAATCCCGAGAATCGGGGCCCATGGGCTTCTGATTAATGCATTTTTTATGTAATAGGTGGCAGATGAGCAGACGGATGACCTGATGGTAAGCGATTGCCGCCGCCCATGGACACCCGCGACACCAGTGGAGTCACAACTGCGCTCCCTCTCCCCCGGATTCGGCCTCCGGTACCCTCACTCACGAAACATAGCACAGTGCTGTTTCGCGCCGGTTTTCTGTGATTATCCGTCGGCCGTGTTATCACTCCCGTCGAGTCGGCCCATTTCTCCCATGGTCAATTTGCATAGAAGGTTGAATGCCGTGAGAAGTCACAGTGTATTTTTTTTTCAGATATGAGGCAGTGAGGCAGGCAGCGAACGACAGAGACATCAAGTCTCCTACAGCCCCCGTAGCAGCCATCGTGAGGCGCGGGCAGCCCTTCACTGGAGTCATCCGGTTCAACCGACCATTCAATAAGGCGCATGACTTGGTGAAGCTAGTATTTAAATTAGGTCAGTTCAAATATGTGAATAAGAGCGATGGTACGGTCAACAGCACATCACAGTATACACTTGCAGTACGATAATAACGCTTATGCCCTGGACATAAGGGTGGTCTCTAGGTCAAAGTGTGTCTGTTGTGCTTTTGACTGTACCTTAGTGGTTCAGAACGCGCCTTCTATACGAGGGGATGAAACCCCTAAATTTTTCGTTCAGTTCGAATCCGAGCAACCACCTCTGGATTTTTCAAATCTATGTGCGAATTTCTACCACTAGCCCGACGGTGAGGGAAAACATCGTGAGGAAACCTACACGTTTCGGATAGTTTCTGAAACGTGTAACCATGATTCAGTTGGTCCGGTTCCTCAGTTAAACGGCTGCGTAGGTCAGACGGCTTTCGCTTCATTGTAATTACCAGACTCCCCAAATCATGAATCATGGTCCAAGCGTACCCTGGGCTCCAGAGCGACAGCTTTGGACGCAACTGGGTATTATTACACGCTAAGATTAAGAAAATGTCAAAAAAAAATTACTTAATCTAATCACATAAAAAAAGTGACATACTTACAATATAAGTTTAAATAGTTCATTAATTAGTTTTACAAAAACCTATATTACAATTAAATTTTTTTTTCAAATTTTTATTCCACAAAATAATTCATAGTCATATTTTAAATGGTAATAAAAAATAAACCACAATTTGTAACTTTTATCATTGTTTTTTTAGAATCGCACTTTTCTGAGATGCATTTTGCACCCAATGCTTCTAGCTTTAATTTTTTAAATTTTAGGCGATGGCAAAACCCCAGAAACCCGAGGATCGATGTTCGTGCGCAAAGATGTCACTCCCGACAAGCACTCCTGGTCTGCCAAGCTTGACCGCGAGCTGCCGCAGGTCAACGACATCATGGTTTCGGTGAGGAACACCACCGTTAAGCCTATTACACATGCATTTGTAGCATGCTTAAAAGCATGCTTAATAAACTGTCCACATTTGCTATCAATAAGCATGTTATTATCATTTATTAGCATGCTTTAATGACAAAGGTTCACGGTAAATCGCCAGACTCCCTCTCCACACCACTGCAATGTTAAATTTTTATTCCACAAAATAATTATAGTCATATTTTAAATGGTAATAAAAAATAAACCACAATTTGTAACTTTTATCATTGGTTTTTTAGAATCGCACTTTTCTGAGACGCATTTTGCACCTTTAATTTTTTTTAAATTTTAGGCGATGGCAAAACCCCAGAAACCCGAGGATCGATGTTCGTGCGCAAAGATGTCACTCCCGACAAGCACTCCTGGTCTGCCAAGCTTGACCGCGAGCTGCCGCAGGTCAACGACATCATGGTTTCGGTGAGTAACACCACCGTTAAGCAACTATTACACATGCATTTGTAGCATGCTTAAAAAGCATGCTTAATAAACTGTCCACATTTGCTATCAATAAGCATGTTATTAGTCATTTATTAGCATGCTTAAAAATAAGCAAACGTGTTTACACGTGCTAAAGCACTCCGCCAGACTCCCTCTTCCACCCGCACTGCAGGTAGCATGCTTAAAAATCGACCGGCGTGCGATTTTTGAACATGCTCAAAATTTGCATGCTTATTAGTAGCACGTCCGTCCACACATGCTACTAAGGGACGATTTCACCGACGAAATTGAACGCGATCAACGCTTAAATGCGATCAATGCGAGCGAAAACAAAGGAACGGAACTCAGTTTAGCGCGTTGACCGAGTTCAAGTGAATTGATCGCGTTCTATTTCAACGGTGAAATCGGCCCTAAGTAGCACTTGCTCAAAAGAAGCATACTTCAAGCATGAAAATCAGCATATGTAACAGTACCTTAAAACATAGTGAGTAAGACCATTTATTCCGTAGTAGACACAGGACATGACCACAGTCTCCATAGACAGCTACACACTACAATCTGTCAAAATTCCTCAATTGATATTGAACTGGACAGTTCTGTATCCTTTGATATGTAGCTGTACAGTAAAAATTATACTGAAATACAATTCATATTCTATATGAGCACGCACTATCACTTGAGCTCGATTCGCATGTCGGATTTTGGTCGTAGGTATTTTAGTTTACTACTTATATATAGTATCAGCCTATATACTGTCCCACTGCAGAGCAAAGACCTCCATCACAGAAATCAAGTCATCGCTACTATGATGGGATTAGGCTTAATCACGGCAAGCGTGCCTAATGCGGAATGGTGTGCACAAACCCGAGCTATGTTCGAAAAATTCGAAACACACCTTTGCTCGACCCGGAAATCGAACCCAGGACTACTAGACCGTCGTTTTTCAATACTTATTTACGAATATGCAAAATAAAATCATTCCAATCATACACTCGACACAATTCCAGTGATTCCTGTCGCCTGCTACAAATATAACATACCTACTCAGTGTATTTTTTTCGCTACAGGTGTCGACCCCAGTGACACTTCCTGTCGGCAGCTGGACCCTCCGCATCATAACCAGACTGAAGGATGACGATGCCCGGAATGTGCGCGTTTTCAATCAGGAAATATACATCTTGTTCAACCCCTGGCTCGCCGGTAAGACTTAGACTTAGCTTAGAGTTGGTACTTAGAATAGCACAAAGCCACTGCTGTCTTCCAATAATGCAGGCATTTTATAGTGCATCAGTGTGCGGCTTATAACGCGGCTCTTGGTTCAAGGCAGTGACAGAGTGTAGAGTGGGCTTTTTGTATGCCCAAGAGGAAGATCTCAAATGTGTTGGTGTGACGACATCAAAAGGCTGGCAGGAACAAAGTGGATAGAAACCGCATAAGATCCAAAAATGGACCAGTCGGATTCAAGGCCAGCGATTTAATGTGCTTTTTTCACTATTATGGACTACCATAGCCTTTTGAGACCATTACTGGTCTCAAAAGGTTATGGTAGTCCACGGAAGGATCCATGGAAGGAATGGCTTACGCTAATGGTCCTTCTTATGGTAGAATAAAATTGATAGATATGGGTACTCTACTGTCGAAGTCAGTTTAACTCAAAACGGCGGTGTTTAGCGATTTTTTGATCTACGGATTCAATCGAGATCACTTGAGGCTTTGAGACTCTCTTAACAACTCCAAAGCAACTAACTACTCGACTCAAGGTCCTATACGCGAACCTGACTGACGTCACGACCGAATCGGAGTTCCCCTCCATTTCACAGGCACTGTGAAAGGGAGGGGATTGTGTTCCTTTGTTTGGATGCGGCATGAATATTCTCTTTCTCTCTCGTCTTTGCACTAAGGCCCTGTGCACAAGACCGCTAACTCTCGGACTGTAGGCTGTCAACCACGCCGTAGCTGGGACTGGACCCTCCCATCGTAGACCCCCCTCTGCCGTCGCATTGACAGCCCTAACTATAACCGTTGCTGCTGCCTACTATCAATTTGACTCTAGCTCTCTTCGACTTCGACGACCCGTTTGGATTAGTGGTAGTGAATGCTGCCTCTATTGCAAGGGTTGCGGTTTCGATACCCGCACAGTACAAACATTTGTGTGCATGAACATGTCTGTTTGTATTGGTCTGGGTGTTTCCTTTGTATTATAAGTATGTATTTACAATAGAAAAGTAATATATATATTTGTAATTCTGCTGTTGGTTCTGATATCCGTAACACAGGTGCTTGAACTACCTATCTCCGAGTCAGATCAATGTATGTGATGTTGTGAAATATATATACATATTAGCCAGACCATTGCGCTACCAACCCGGTCATATAGTCTGATAAATAATAGCAGGTAGCTAGACTTTTAATAATAATTCTCCAACCGATTACGGCTACGGCGGCCAATCTCAACGATCAGCCACGTACGCAGGATATATTATAGTGCTCAAGTGTGTGCGCAAACACAAGTGCACTCTCTATTCCCTTACCCTCATATTCCGATGGGACACCAAAGAGACACGACCGGAGAAGGATCGGGCGCAGGACCAACGGCTTAACGTGCTTTTCCGAGGCACGGGTACAAGGGCGCCAACTTCCAGACTCCGGTCTGACACTAAGATTTTCTTACCGAAAACTTGGGTACAAATTTTTGGCCCGACCCGGGGATTGAACCCGGGACCTCTTGCGCAGCCGTCGCTTTAAAGTGCGACCCACTAACCACTACGCCACCGAGGCAGTCAACTTTAATAGTAAGTAAATGAAAATGTAATAGAGAGCCTTAATTTCAGATGACCAGACCTACATGGAAGATACCAGTCTGCTCCAGGAGTACGTTCTGAACGACGTCGGGAAGATTTGGATCGGGCCTACGAATAGCACTAGAGGTCAGGCCTGGTTGTTCGGCCAGTTCGACGCCGTGGTACTCAAGGCCTGTATGCTCATGCTGGATAGGGCTGGGTTAAAGTTCTATGAGTAAGTAAAGATATAGTCTAAACTTTAGATTAAATATTTTATGATGATTTAATCTAATGGTCCATATTTTAAATTCATATTAATATGTATAAGTAGTTATTAATATGGATTTATTAGGCATCTTAAATTTTCTTCCTGTTATGCTACTAATATTGATTTTTTATTTATTATATTATTATTATTTTTCCTTGTTTTGTCCTTCTTCTTTCTTCATATTGTATGTAATGTATGTGTGCACGTACGTCACCCAAGGCTCTGCCTGAAACCAGCGCTGCAGCGGCTTCGGCCACTGCAGCAAATGCTGAGGTTGGGCCTTGTTGGCTACAGAATTTGTCATACTTGTATTTATGTTCACTCATGTCTGATTTGTGTTCTGTGGCCAATAAAGAACTCTTTATCTTTATCTTTATTAATATTTATTATATAATATCATATTTTGCCGCCACAAATTTTCTGCTTCGCCCAATGGTTGACTGGTAGAGAATGCTGTAAGGCATTAAGTCCGCCAATTGTACTTTTTTTACTTTGTGTAATAAAGAATAAATAAATAAATAAGGTCTACGCAGCTATGGTGCATGCGCGGAGGTACGTAATACCCTACCAACAAGTGCACACCGAAAGCTATCTATATTCATATTCATCGGTTCACTGTCAAGAAACATAAAAATTTTAAGCCATAAAATAAGTAAGTTAGCATAATGTAATTACTACTAATGATAATTTCGCATAATACTAATAAGCACAACAGTTTTTAGCATAATTTTTTTAGCATAAATTCAATAAGCATAAACATGATTAATGCATAAAATAATTAACCATAAGTCATTAAAAGCGGCTTACAGGTGGCCCATATAAATACTTACTTTTTTATTTTTCAAATTTAAACAACCATTATTGCCTAAAAAAATTGTGCCAAAAAAAAGTTATGCATAAATGCATTATGTATGCTAAATAATAATTATGCCACAGTACATATTATGCTAAAACCAAATTCGGCCAAATTAATATTATGCTAAATAAATTATGCCAATTAAAGGGATCCCATATTCATCTCACTGACGTAGTGGATATCGGCCGCTATTTTGTCGCCCTGTTTCTACACAAGCTGTTTCATGTCATAAACCCTTAGATCTATCTTCGTTATAATTATTTATAAGTAACTGCCATCGGTGGTGCTCCTGAATAGAGGCGACCTTCAAAAAAGGTGTTAAGTATTCCTTCCTTACGAACCAGCAGCCGCTGTTGGTCCGTAAGGAATGCGTAGGTATATACAGTGCCAAATCAGGGAAACTACTCCCCATTTTATCGACGGAAAAAAGTATTTTCTATGTTTTTTTAAAAATGGTCATAGAAACTGTTACTCTTAATTAATGAACGTGCAATTTTTATTTTTAGAAAGCTATCCATGTTTAGTTAGCCATGTAGATTAAGCTAGAATGAAAAAAAGGTAGGGTCAATAGCATGATTTTAGCAGAAATTGTAACACAAATGCAAAAATGATGAAAAATTACTTTTTCCGTCGATAAAATGGGGGTGTAAATTACACCCCTGATATGTGCACTTTATGAAGACTCGCACTGTATTGTGATGCCTCGGTTATTGCAATGGGAAGCGGTGATCACTTACCTTCATGTGTACCGTCTGCTTGTTTATCCGCTATAATGTGATAGAGAAAAATATTAATTTGCTAACATTTGTAGGCGTGGAGACCCAGTAAAAGTCTCTCGTGCCATATCAGCCATTGTCAACGTTAACGATGATGACGGCGTTTTGGTTGGCCGATGGGATGGCCGATACGAACAGGGGACTTCGCCCTTCGAGTGGACCGACTCGGTGGAAATCTTGTCGCAGTACGAGAAAACCAAACAGGGTGTACGGTACGGTCAGTGCTGGGTGTTTGCTGGTGTCGTCACTACAGGTCAGTGTCAAGCTTTATTATTCTTGATGTTACCAGACTAGGGATAATCCTTACTCCTAGCACAAGTTCATATAATATGGAGTTATTGAATGCTCATAAGTTGCATCTAATAATCAGTGAGTGCGGGAGTTGCAAATGTGTCTGTTACGACAAAGTTTCGGGGAAAAGGGGGGTTTAAAGTTGGCAGCGCACTTGGGACTTGACTGGTGTTACAAGGTCCATGGGCAGAGTGGCATCGGTTACCATCAGGTGATCCGTCTGCTCGTCTACCACCTCTCACGTTATCTTTTATTGACGATAGTCTTTATATTTTTAGTATGCCGTGCTCTCGGCATTCCATCCCGTGTGGTATCCACCCTGGTGTCAGCCCACGACGCGAACCACTCTCTGAGCATCGACAAATACTACAATGAGACCATGGAACCACTGGAATATGACCCCACCAACCCAGATGGAGTTGACTCCATCTGGAACTACCATGTGTGGAACGACGTCTGGATGGCGCGACCTGATCTTCCATCAGGTTTGGTTACATTTTTTTTGTTTTATAGGCAATGATTTAAACGGTAGAAAAAATCATCATTTTACCCTGTGAGGGAAGTCTATATCAGGTTTATACAGTCACCTAGTAGTCATCAAATAGCCTTCTGCAAATATGTTAATAACAAATATTAGAAAAAATGGTGGGTTTTCCCACGAGAGGGGTGGAATATTCAAAATCCTTTATCAGACATAGAGCCAAGTCAAACTATCTACATATCTACGAATCCACGTCTTCTGCATTTTAGCTATTATACTACGGATGCAGTTTAGTTACGCTCATTTGTAGCATGCTTTTTAAGCATGCTAAATATAAGCTTGCTTAAGGAACTGTCCACATTTGCTTCAAACAGCATGCTATTAGGTACCCATATTTTAACATGCTTAAAAATAAGCAAACTTGTTTACACGTGCTGAAGCACTCTACTACACTCTCAATTCGACCCGCACAACAGGTAGCATGCTTAAAAATCAACCGGCGCGCGTGCGATTTTTGAGTATGCTCAAAATTAGCATGCTTATTTGTAGCACGTCCGTCCACACATGCTAATTAAGTAGCACTTGCTCATAAGTAGCATGCTTTAAGCATGGTAATAAGCATGTGCAACAGTACCTTTACTGTTAAGTTAAAAAATGTACTATAAATACTTTTTGCTAATATGGTAGTAGATTTTTTGTTAGTCATAAAAATTTCACATACCCAATTGGTAGTTCCTAACTTTGTAATGCTCCATACAAACTTCCACTCCCTGTTTTAGGGGAGTGGGGGGTTAGAAAGAGACAACAAGTAGCCTATGTCATTCTCTGTCCTTCCAACTATCTCCGCTTTGGTCTTTTTATTGATGACGGACTTTTGACTTCGCGGGCTTCTTCTCAACTCATTCAGTGTGAAGCCAAGATCACACTGAATGAGTTGAGAAGAAGCCCGCAAAGTACCGAACATACCCAGAACCAGCTCATTCATCTTTTTTTGTTTTGATTTAACATACTATTATAATGTCGACTATTATTCTCTTACTTTATGTTATTAATATCTATTTTCTTTTTTTTTCTTTGTTTTGTCTTTCTTCCTGTTTTATGTATGTGTGCACGTAAGTCGCCCAAGGATCCGCTTGAAAACCAGCTCTGCAGCGGTTTCGGCCACTGCAGCAAATGCTGAGGTTGGGTCTTGTTGGCTACAGAAATTGTTCTACTCGTGTTTAAATTTGTGTTCTGTGGCCAATAAAGAAATCTTTATCTTTTTGACAGGCTTCGGCGGCTGGCAAGCCATCGACGCGACTCCTCAAGAGAGGTCTCTTATCTCGGGGCTGTACCAGTGCGGGCCTGCATCTCTGAAAGCCATAAAACAGGGAGACATCGGTATGAGGTATGACGTAGAGTTCATGCTGGCGGCAGTGAACGCTGACATGATGCGATGGAGGATGGACCCTGAGTCTGAGACTGGATTCTCCATGGTTGATACCAATAATTACCAGTGAGTACTATTATCATTATGAATGAATGAATGATTATTTTATGTGATAGGTGGCAGACGAGCAGACGGATCACCTGATGGTAAGCGATTGCCGCCGCCCATGGACACTCGCAACACCGGAGTGGAGATGCGTTGCCAGCCTTTTAGGAAGCCCTGGCTCCAGTAAGTATCATGAGACTAGTTTTTTGATAAAAGGTGAAAAAAAGGGTCAAGTGCGAGTCGGACTCGCCTATGAAGGGTTCCGTAGCAGCTTTGGGAGTGTCTCATGCGCAAAGTATTAAGTTTTTTTTTTTATTAATAACACTATTTATTTTTAAAGACCTCCATAGACAGGTATCCCACAAGTATGGGATAAATGAAAAAAATAATTTAGAGTTTCAGTTATAAGTATGGGGACCCCCAATTTTTTTGATTTTCCTATTTATGTGTATAAATCGTAATGCGGTTAACAAAATACATTTATTTACCAAGTTTCATACCCAGTTCTTACAGTTTCGGAAAAAAACTGGCTGTGACATACGGACGGATGGACAGACAGACAGACATAACGAATCTATAATGGTTCGGTTTTTGCCATTTGACCCTAAAAAGGTAACCTAACCTACCGAAGTCGACACCAAAATGTAGATAATTATGATTATTATTCAAGCCAAAAGTTCCTACCACAGGTTTTTCTCAAAACCCGACTACTGTAGCAAAACAGATTCATTATAATAATAAAATAAAATCAATGTGGCATACGACCACGGCGATACTATATATAATTTCAGCAGAGACAATTTTCTTGTTTCGTACTTTTTAGAGCGTGTTTTTTCTAGTCGGGATTTTAATTTTGATTTGATATCCTACCTTAAGCATCGGCCAACTGGTGCTCACCAAGAAGCCATATGTTTTCGACCCCAACGGCGACGAGGACCGCGAAGACATCACAGCTCAGTACAAGCACAAAGAGGGTACTACTTCAGAGAGGCAGGCTCTTATGAACGGAGTGCGGTACTCGGAGAGGGCGAAGAGGTAAGTCTTCAGGTTAATTTCTTTTGGTTCCTTAATTCCTTATAGAGTCTGCGCCACCAAAGAATTCCCATGAAAACCGAGCTTGAGTCGCCATCAAGATTCAAAATTGAGTTTTATGATCATCATCAGCCCGGTAGTACCCACTGCTGAGTATAGGCCTCCTTTCCTTTATTTTATTTTATTTTCTTTATTAAGGAAAAATACAGCTGTTAAATAGTACTCTGTTCTAAAATTACTTAAATAATACATCAGCAATTTAAATTTTCCACTACAAATTAATACGTTTAGTGTTGTGAGACAAAATACAAAAAAAAAAATGCGAAAAAGGATGATTATTTTTGTTACTTATTAATTTAATTCAAGACTAAAGATTTTTTAAAAACTGTAATCTTATCATGAAAAATGTCGATATGGTTATAGCTGCTATTAAATTTATTACAAGCTCTAACAATAAAACTATTTTTCCTGTAATTACATTTACATAAAGGAGTAGCAAACGTATTCTTATGCCGCGCGCTAGGTCTGGAACACTTATAAAACAATTTGCTTAACAAGTAAGGGGAATCGACCATGTTGTTAATTATTTTATACTAGCGGCCGCCCGCGACTCCGTCCGCGTGGAAAAGTAACTTTTTACCCCCCTTTCAACCCCTTACAACCCCCTTTTCGCAATAAAAAGTAGCCTATGTTCTTTCTCAGGGTCTAGATTATCTGTATACCAAATTTCATTTAAATCCGTTGAGTAGTTTTGGCGTGAAAGAGTAGCAGACAGACAGACAGACAGACAGACAGACAGACAGAGTTACTTTCGCATTTATAATATTAGTATGGATAACAACCAACTTTACGCCAATGTACCCGGTTCTGAGCCGCTCGGATCCATGTAGTCCCCACGATTTTGGTGAGGTCATCGACCCATCGTGACGCTTGACGATCTGGATTTCGTCTGCCGGTTCTAGGATACCATTCGGTCAGGATTTATAATCATAGACTCAAGGAATCTCAAGTTTTAGTTCTATGTTTTTCCGCGGGAGTTCTTTCGTGGCGCGGACTCTACGTAGCAATTTAAGTGTCAGGTAGCAGACGAGCAGACGGATTGCCTGATGGTAAGCGATTGCAGTGGAGTCACAAGTGCCAACCTTTAGCAGCGCCTTCAGCAGTCCAATAATACCGGAGGCCCAATCCGGTACCCTCACTCACGCAGCGAAATACAGCACAGTGCTGCTTCACGCCGGTCTGTGAGGCCATGGTATCACTCCGGTCGAACTGGCCCATTCATGCCGAAGCGTGGCTCTCCCACGTTAAAATGGTGTTGTCACGTTTTCAACCAAAGGGTCGAAAACGCCCCTTATACTTTTCTGCCTCTTTTCTTTCTTCTTTGATCTAGAGGTCACACATCAGTGCTTATGGCTTGCTTCACAATCCTTGGCCAGTCCTTCCGAAGTGATGTTTTTCGCTCGTCTACCTTCAACTTCGGCTTGCACTACAAGCCTTTCCACAGATGAGTCATTTCGATGAGTGATATGTCCAGAGAAAGTGATGAGGCAATGGCAGAAAGGAGCTGTTAATTTGAGAAAGGCGTTTGATCCAATAAGAATTACCCATGGAGTTCTCTGTTCTTCCATAACTTTCTCCTCTTCAACTTTTATTATCTTCAACAGATACTATGATGCAATGGCCAGTAACCAGACCAGCGACGTCACTTTTAGATTCAGAGATATCGAAAGAGTCTTCATCGGGAAGGAATTCAAGATTATCATTGATATTGAAAACGAATCTGACGAGGTATTTTTATTTTTAATACTTTAAATCTTTTAGGCCATCTAAAAAGGTAATTGAGAGATTTTACATTGATTTAAGATACATTTATTTATAGATAGATTGCCTCGGTGGCGCAGTGGTTAGTGGGTCGCACTTTAAAGCGACGGCTGTGCAAGAGGTCCCGGGTTCGATCCCCGGGTCGGCCAAAAATTAGTACCTAAGTTTTCGGTAAGAAATTCTTAGTGGCAGCCCGGAGTCTGGAATTTGGCGGTCTTGTACCCCCGTGCCTCGGAAAGCACGTTAAGCCGATGGTCCTGCGCCCAATCCCTCTCTGGTCGTGTCACAGTAGTGTCCCATCGGAATATGAGAGTGCACTTGTGTTTGCGCACACACTTGAGCACTATAATATATCCTGCGTACGTAGCTGATCGTTGAGATTGGCCGCCGTAGCCGTGATCGGTTGGAGGATATTACTTAAGATACACATTTATTCATATCTTTATGTAAGTTTGTATAAAATCTCGATTTCAGGAACGCAACGTCAAGGCAATACTGAGCGCAACTAGTATGTTCTATAACGGACGGAAAGCTGACGTAGTTAAGGAAGTCAAGGGCAAGATTCGTGTGGGACCACACCAAAGTAAGTTGAATCATTCAATCAATCCATCAATATTTTGTACACTTAAATCGTCGGAGGAGTTTGCACGAAAAACGCGTTGCCCAAGTTACATAGTCTTTTCTAGGTAGAATGTAGATATCACGGTATGGTCATTACATTTCAGCGTATCGTTCTGAGTGACATCCAAATCCGTGGCATCCTTCCTTCAAGAATGACCTTATCTTTTTTTATGTCATAGGATTCACAACTGCGCAGACAATCTTTTCCGCCTTTTAACCCTCACTCAATTGGAACACACCACAGGCGCTGCTTCAAACCAATTTACCTTCAAGACATGGATACAAACAAAACCTAAACCCCGGGGTAGACCCAAAAAGGTCTTGAGGTCTTAAAGGATGACAATATGCTTGCTAATAAGCTGACCACTCTAGGGATGCACAAGACCGTGCGAAGTGGAGGAGGTGAAATAGGAAAGCGGACCCCGGGGTTCCGAAGCGTCAGTTTTATATTTTTAAATAATATGACGATGAAAAGAATACAAAAAAAAATCTTATTTTTCAGAGGAAGTAGTCAGCCTCTCAGTGACGGCAGATGAGTACCTGCACAAACTGGTGGAATACTGCATCATGAAGATCTCCGCCATGGCGTTGGTTGATGAGACCAAGCAGTCCTGGGCCGATGAAGACGACTTCCAAGTGATCAAGCCCAAAATCGATATCAAGGTAGGTGCATGACGTGTGCAAACTTAAAGTGTAATATCGTCAAAATAGTCTTTAAACATGGAAGTGTCAAATAGTATGTCGTACGTCGTCTGCAAGTGTTTACAAAAAGTTTGAGTCAAAATCACTTTTGGCTCAAACACTATCGGCCTAGCTATCCCATTGGATGGTGATATCGACAACTTTATGGTCAACATAATGGCCAGTTATTCTTGAGCCATTTGAACCGCTGGCATCCAAATGCCAGCATTTAAGGGACACCCTAGGCATCCGATTGAATGGCCAATCTCAACGATCAGCCACGTACGCAGGATATATTATAGTGCTCAAGTGTGTGCGCAAACCAGCGCCAGGACACCAGCGTGACATGACCGGAGAGGGGTGGGGTGCAGGAACAACGGCTTAACGTACTTTCCGAGGCACGGAGGTACAAGACCGCCAACTTCCAGAATCCGGGTTTGTCAACCCGGATTCTCTTGCGCAGCCCTCGCTTTATAGTGCGACCTAACCACTACGCCACCGAGGCAGTCAATCAAGGTCACAGCTAATATAACCAGATAACTGCGACATATCTCATTCTTTCCAGTTTCAAGACAACACCAAGGATCTAATCTTCGGGCAGCCAGCAACAGCATTCCTCTCGTTCACGAACCCGCTGGAGCGCGATCTGACCGGCTGCCGATTCAGGGTGACCTCGTCGGGTATTGAAGGGCGCACCCTGATGATCTCCGCCCCCGACACCGGACCAAAGGGCCTCGTCAGCGTAAAACTGACTATACAACCCAACGTGAGTAAAGTAATGTAAACTACCAGCCTATTGTCCCACTTCAGGGCAAAGGCCTCCATCAAAATCAAGTCCTACGACTCACATAAGCGTGTAGTTTTCGCTTGCATCCAACGCGGTCGCTTTGGACTTCGGGGTACGCTTAGACCATGATTCAGGATTTCCTTTGCCCTTCGCAACGCTTTACAGGAGAACTAGAACAACTGAATCATGATTACACGTTTCAGATACTATCCGGAACGTAAATTATGAGCCTATATACTGTCCAACTGCTGGGCAAAGGCCTCCATCATACAAATCAAGTAATCGCTACTATGATGGGATTAGGCTTCATCACCACGCTTGAATAATAATTCTCACAACATCTCATACGTTGACCTGATTCCGTACTAAGTAGCGTAAGCAGGGGAAGGTGAGGTAATACGATCCCTGTAGGTCAAATGATCCCCCGTCGTAAATCAGAGACAACTAGTGCCATTTATCCAAAAGCGTATGAAACATATTCCCCGCACCCCTACCAATTCCCTCTCCAAGTCTCATGGCGGTGTGAACGCTTGGCGTGATTTTATTTAAAAAAAATCAAAAAGTGTGGCTGTAATCTAAGGTAAGCCTGTTTTTTAACTTTCATTACTTTTTACAAGTTCGTGTTTGTTGAAATGTTGTTTTATTTGCGGGTAATAATAGCAATTAGCTAATATTTAAGCAATGTTCGATCACCGCACGCGGTATTTGAAGGTTATGTTTTGATCGATATCTTGGATTTTGATGTTTGGGGCGAAATGATCCCTTTCTGTGTGTTTAAAATGATCCCTGGAATCATTTTACCCAATAGTATTTCTTGTTTTTACAGATCATGCCAAGATTTTATATACGTAAAACTAATCGCCAAAATTGGCCTGAAGAACAAATGCAAAAGGCATTAGATGCTGTCAAAGATGGTATGCCTTACAAAACCGCAAGTAGAGAGTTTAAAGTCCCTGTGATTACATTAATCTGGTTGGATGAAATTAGATGTGTTTTCTCAGTGGTTTGATCACTTCTTATTTCATGTCAAACCAACAGCAGAAGATCCGGCTCTTTTAATATTGGACGGTCACTTATCTCACACAATGAAATCTTATCTCTAATGAAACTAGAAGACTGTAAAAGTTGTGTAGCTTACTTACTTTAATTGTTATGAAGAATACATATTTGATTGAAATAAACATCTGAGTGTTTTCTTTTCCTGATATTTATTAACTTATGTAGGTACAAAATGATCCCTGGGATTATTTTACCCGAACCCCTGGGATCATTTTATACATAGGGGTGTATAAAATGATCCTTTACTAGACTTTCACAAAAACCTCTAATAGAAAAAAACTGCATACATATAATAAAAAATAAGTATGTAGTTACAAAGTTAAGTAAATTCACTACCTCCAACAATAGAAATCTTGCGATTTTGCCTTCAACTTTAGTCACAGTTAAGTTTTTCCCTTAAGGGGATCATTATACCTCACCTTCCCCCACTTGTGTTATAGATATCAGACAACAGAGAAACACAAATATATACTTAAATGCATATATTACACCCAGACACTGAATAAACACAAGTGTTCATCGCAAGAATGTTTGTTCAGGGTGGGGATCGAACCCACGACCTTTGGCGCATGAGGCAGGGTCACTACCAATTAGGCCATCCGGTCAGTCAAATAATGCGGATTGGTGATCACAAGCCCGAGCTATGTTCGAAAAATTCGAAACATACTTTTGGCTCGACCCGGGAATCGAACCCAGGACCCCGAGATCATGGCCCGGCTCTTAAACCACTAGACCAACAGGGTGTTTAATGGTAGAAATATACACATAGATTTGAAAAATCCAGAGGTTTCGGATTCGTACCACGACCGTCCGCATTGAAGACGCATTCTATTTTATATGTTACGTGCAAACCAGCAGACGGGTACCCTGAAGATAAGCGACCGCCCATGAACAGCAGTAGACATTTAATCCCGGGAGAACCATGCTTCGGCATGAACGGGCCGGCTCGACCGGAGTGATACTACAGCCTTACAGAAAACCGGCGTGAAGCAGCGATATGATGTGTTTCGTTGCGTTAGTAAAGGGACCTGGAGGCCCAATCTGGGGGAAAAGAACGTTTTATGGTAGGCAGCGCACTTGTGACTCCACTGGTGTTGCGGGTGTCAATGGGCGGCGGCAATCGCTTACCATCCGTCGATCCGTCTGCTCGTCTGCCATCTATCACATAAAAAAATTCACACGTGCGCTGCCAATTGAGTTTATACTTTCCTCTTTATTGAATTCCTTTCTTATGTCATGGCCTTTGTCTGGGCCGTGACTTAAGCTGAGTGAGGGCAATTTATACTAGACGTCATAACACAATTTTCATTTGGCCCTGCCTGGACATGATTGAATAAATATATATTTATGTTTTTCTTTTATTTATATGTATTTTTAATTGTTTTCTGTTTGTGCCAAATTGTGTTTACAACTGCTGTATGCCCTGTGTTGTGATGTCTATAATAATAAATGTTTTTGTTTCTTAAATTTTACAGAAAATTGGAAAAATTTACTTCATGGCGACATTTAAATCCTACGAGCTGACGGACATCTCAGGAGCCGCCAGCGTTGAAGTTTTTGAAGCCTAATGCCTCGAAGCACCACGACGAATACGAGTATATACACACAGCTATGTATGTTTAATATGTGATCAAAAACCCGAGCTATGTAAGAAAAACTCGAACCATACCTTAAGCTCTACCCGGGAATCGAACCCAGGAGCCCCCGAGGTCATGGCCCGGTACTGAAACCACTATACCGGTTGGTCAAGTGGTCCTGGACATGTTGGGCGCCAAACTTAATCTAACCTTATTCTAGAATCCTCGCCACGAAAGAAGTCCCGTGGAAGAACACGGAACTACAATTTGAGATTCCTTGTGTCTATAAGGATAAAGTTCAAATTTGAATGTTGATGGCGACTCATGCGCGCTTTTCACGGGAGTTCTTTGGTGGCGCAGACTCTATACCTTATTAGGTAATATCGAAATAAATATACACAATTAAAATTCTATGTAACTTTTAAGTCCTTATATTTCATATTTTAATGTCTACAACAAATGTTGTTTTTTTATGTTTTATTAATAAATGTTTCAATAAAAGAATATACTCATTGTTTTTGTTTGCGACTCTGAGATAGGTAGCACAAGCACATTTGTTACGGATATCAGAACACACAGCGGAATTACAAATATATACATGTAATCATCATCATCATGATCAGCCCATTTAAGTCCCCACTGCTGGGGAACGGGCCTCCCTTAATCACATTAGGGGTAATTGCCATACTCACCACGCTTGGCAGACGGGTTGGCGAGGGTTTTGATATAATTGCAGAGTTTTCCTTCTCTGGGTGCTGATGATCATGCCAGCAGCTTTACCTTAGTCGCCTTTTACGACACCTCGGTAGGAGTGAGGGTGGCCTATTCTACTCTGCCGGGGACCACACGGCGAATACATGTAATAATTTAGACAATTTAACACTACACCAGTATAATAGTTTTTTTTTTTTGTAAAACAATGAGTAGGGTGTAATAACACACTGCTCTACCAATTAGTAAGAGAATTAAAAAAAAAGGAGTGTTAAGGTTTTTTTACCTCAATGAGAATCGTTTATGCGTAGATTCAATCTTCATGGTCATAATTTAGGAACATTTATCACAATATAAGCGGACCCAACATCTGAGGCAGCTAAGCAATTAGCTGATATTTTTAGTACATAAATGTTCCTCTCGTCCCGTGCCCTAACTATTAATCTTTAAGTCATGTTAATTTCGGTTAAGGTTCGATGGGGCTAACATGTCTATGAAGACAAAATAAATAAATAAATATAAATATTACACACATCACATACATTGATCTGACTCCGAGATAGGTAGCTCAAGCACCTGTGTTACAGATATCAGAATCAACAGTGGGTTTACAAGTATATACATATAATACTTTCCTTTTGTAAATACTTACTTATAATACATAGATAACACCCAGACCAATACAAACAAACATGTTCATGCACACAAATGTTTGTACTGTGCGGGGATCGAACCCGCAACCCTTGTATCAGAGGCAGCGTTCACTACCACTGTTCCAATCAAAACAAAACAAAAGCCTCTAAAGTAAATAAAGAGAAAGAAAAACCTTAATGAGGTTTTCAAAGGATCGGCAGCGGCTACGCAGGTTCGCTTGAGTTACATAAATCCATAGGCTGCGGTAATCGCTCACCATCAGGCGAGCCGCACGCTTTATAGAAAGAAAGAAAGAAAGAAAGAAAAAATATTTATTTGGACACAATTAAAAATTACAAGTACATTCAAATAACACAACATTTTACAGTAGGCAAATCAATACAGGTGTACAAGTATATGTGCCCAAAATGGTATCCACTCAGCATGTGTTAGCGACTAGAGTAGGAGCCGCTAACGCTGGTTTTCAGTGGAACCAGTTATTATTATGAGGGGCTAAAGTGACATGTATTATTACAAGAAGTAGACAATTTCCAATTCCAAATATGAATGGCTCATTCACAAAAAATTAGATAATAATATTAAAATATCTTAATAAGTAGGGAATCTGGAGACATAGGTATTTTATAGATATAGGGAGAGTTAATATATATTATTAGAATAAGTGAACATATAATTTTAAATTTAATTTATATATAATGTTTGAGTAAGTATGTAGTGGTAGAACAAATTTATAAAGTAAAATTATTATTATAGCCACCGATGTAGTTATAAAAAATATCGTGCTGATTGTATTTCATAATTTTCCCCATAAATACCACTGTCCTGTCAGAAGTGTGTCAAGATCATCATACAAGCGGCGCCGTGCGTCCGTGTGTCATAATTCATTTCACTGCACAATTACTGGTTGTTTGGTTTCTTGGAATGCATCGTTGCGTCGAGCTTGCGGTTAAGTGGTCCTCATTCGCTTATCAATTTAAACTATGTTATTTAGTGTCCACTCCTCTCCTCCTTCAATAGTCGTTTTCCTCATTACTGAGGGTCGTGATTCCTCCCGTGGGCGGTCAATTTGCTTTTTATGATAGACCATCTTAGTTTTGTTTTTTTTTTTAATATCACATACATTGATCTGACTCCGAGATAGGTAGCTCAAGCACCTGTGTTGCGGATATCAGAATCAACAGTGGGATTACAAATATATACATATAATACGTTTCTTTTGTAAATACATACTTATAATATATAGATAACGCCCAGACCAATACAAACAGATATGTTCATGCACACAAATGTTTGTACTGTGCGGGGATCGAACCCGCAACCCTTGCACCAGAGGCAGCGTTCACTACCACTGTTCCAAATGAGTCGTCGAGCCATCTATATCTTTGTATTTTTGACCGTGGGAGCGCCACACGTCGGCATGAATAGACCAGCTCGACCGGAGTGATACCACAGCCTCATAGAAAATTGGCGAAAAGCAGCACTTTGCTGTGTTTCGCTGCGTCAGTGAGGGTACCGGAGGCCCAATCCGAGGGGGGAAGGGGAGTTTAAAGGTTGGCAGCGCACTTGTGACTCCACGAGTGCTCATGGGCGGCGGCAATCGCTTACCATCAGGTGATTCGTCTGCTCATCTGCCACCTATGTCATAAAAAAAATCTTTTGCAACATGGAGGGCATCAAACAGCTTGGTATCCAGCGTCGAACGTATTTGGTCTGACCATTTGATAGGGCTACGACATATCCTTCCATCCATCTTGCCGGTGACCATCAGCTGGTCCAGATTATGTCCTTCTTTCCGGGCTATGTGACCAAAAAACTTCAGGATTCTTCTCAGGCAGGTGGTAGACAGCCTGGTTTTAATGTGGAGTTCTCGGCGGATGAAATAGTTCAAAAGTAGTCCATTGGATTTGGAGCATCCTTCGCAAACATCACGACGATGGTGTCTACACCATATAGTATAAAATGTGTCATGAGCAGATGTGCACATTGAAGTATAGGGCGAAATACAGTCAGTATTTCAATTTGCCATTGACGGAAAATCCACGCTACAAAAATATCTTAGCATTAAAATCTACCAAAAATATCTATCTGAACATTTAACAAAAGTCAACTTTAGTACACAATACTTTTAGGTATACCTACGTTCATTTGTTGTCATTTGTTCTCAAACAAGAAATACAAATGACCGTTGGGGTGCATTTAGTTGTCTTTTGTCAATTGCTCAGATATTTTTGGTAGTTTTGATTGGTAAGATATTTTTGTAGCTGACTGTACAAATGAATTACATTATAATTTAATATAATAATGCCCTTCTAACGATATTTCGGCTATGGTCAAGGTAGCACACATTTTAGCGTACAAGTGTGTGCGCAGATACAAGTAAAATCTATATTTTAATACCCTTATATTTCGATGGGACTCCAGTGTGACTGACGGATATAAGTGTTTTTCGAAGGCACGGGGCACAATACTGGAAATTTCCAGACTTCAGTTGGAGTGACGCTGAGAATTTCTTTTGTTGCAACTATTGGCCCGACCCAGGGCAGGGGTTGAACCTCTGCGCTACCGACACTGTATTTTAATTCAGTAATAAAGTCCATATAAATTTATTAATTTATTCATTTAATTAATTTAATAATATCTTTGAAGGACCGCATCAGAAATGATGTAATCCGACAGAGAACCAGAGTCACCGACATAGCCCACCGAATTAGCAAACTGAAGTGGCAGTGGGCTGGTCATATTAGCCGCAGAACTGACAGCCGTTGGAGCCGTAAAGTCCTTGAGTGGAGACCGCGACTCGATAAGCGTAGTGTAGGACGCCCGGCGACAAGATGGGATGACGACATTCGAAGGCTGGCTGGTGCTGGCTGGATGAGAGTGGCCGAAAATCGGGAGCAGTGGCGTGCATTAGGGGAGACCTATGTCCAGCAGTGGACGAGTGTGGGTTGCTGATGATGAATTAATTTAATAAATCTGTCTGTTCGTCCGTCTTTCACGGCAAAACAAAGTGACAGATTGACATGATTTTCAAAATAGTTAAATTACATTAAATATCACTTATTTCAACCAAATTACAGGTCATGTACAAAATAGAATAGGTAATAAATAGCAATACAATATTTGACATTTAGGTATACATTGTACATAAATAGACAATAAATAAATGTGAGTTAAATTAATGGGAGATTAAAAATGTCACGTAAAATGGAAAGTCGGTATAATTAAATGTCAAGTTACATTAAAATTGGATAAATCCTATTTAAGATTCGTATGTTGCGCAATAAAGAGTACTTATATATTTATCTATCTAAATGTCAAGTTTAAGTTTAGTTAAGGGGATGGAGACTAGCATAGGCTACTTTGTGGGTAACGGAATTCCACGCAAGCGAAGCTGCGGACGACCGCTAGCAAAGTCTATATTCGAATACAAAGATCTTATTTGCTGGATAGTTCTTTCTGATCCCAGTATTATGTAGGGTCGTTTTCCTTATACGAAATGGGCGCAACTAAGTACTCCGTTTGTAACACATTACCAGAGGTTGTGAAATAAGGCCCTAAGGCTATTATTAGGTCGTAAATACAACTAAGTTAATGTAACTCGAGATCTGACACGACAGTTACGACTATGAGTATTTTGAGTTTATCTCGTATTTACTTCAGTTAAACAATATTATTTTAGTATTACGAGGATCCATGACTAATAAATAGTACGTAGTAGTATCTTATTAGTCTTGGTATTTACTGAATTGTAAGGACCGCATCAGAAATGATGTAATCCGACAGAGAACCAGAGTCACCGACATAGCCCACCGAATTAGCAAACTGAAGTGGCAGTGGGCTGGTCATATTAGCCGCAGAACTGACAGCCGTTGGAGCCGTAAAGTCCTTGAGTGGAGACCGCAACTCGGTAAGCGTAGTGTAGGACGCCCTGCGACAAGATGGGATGACGATATTTGAAGGCTGGCTGGTGTAGGCTGGATGAGAGTGGCCGAAAATCGGGAGCAATGGCGTGCATTAGGGGAGACCTATGTCCAGCAGTGGACGAGTGTGGATTGCTGATGATGAATTAATTTAATAAATCTGTCTGTTTGTCCGTCTTTCACGGCAAAACCAAGTGACGGATTGACATGATTTTCAAAATAGTTAAATTACATTAAATATCACTTATTTCAACCAAATTTCAGGTCATGTACAAAATAGAATAGGTAATAAATAGCAATACAATATTTGACATTTAGGTATACATTGTACATAGGTAGACAATAAATAAATGTGAGTTAAATTAATGGGAGATTAAAAATGTCAAGTAAAATGGAAAGTCGGTATAATTAAATGTCAAGTTACATTAAAATTGGATAAATCCTATTTAAGATTCGTATGTTGCGCAATAAAGAGTACTTATATATTTATCTATCTAAATGTCAAGTTTAAGTTTAGTTAAGGGGATGGAGACTAGCATAGGCTACTTTGTGGGTAACGGAATTCCACGCAAGCGAAGCTGCGGACGACCGCTAGCAAAGTCTATATTCGAATACAAAGATCTTATTTGCTGGATAGTTCTTTCTGATCCCAGTATTATGTAGGGTCGTTTTCCTTATACGAAATGGGCGCAACTAAGTACTCCGTTTGTAACACATTACCAGAGGTTGTGAAATAAGGCCCTAAGGCTATTATTAGGTCGTAAATACAACTAAGTTAATGTAACTCGAGATCTGACACGACAGTTACGACTATGAGTATTTTGAGTTTATCTCGTATTTTCTTGAGTTAAACAATATTATTTTAGTATTACGAGGATCCATGACTAATAAATAGTACGTAGTAGTATCTTATTAGTCTTGGTATTTACTGAATTGTAAGGACCGCATCAGAAATGATGTAATCCGTGAACCAGAGTCACCGACATAGCCCACCGAATTAGCAAACTGAAGTGGCAGTGGGCTGGTCATATTAGCCGCAGAACTGACAGCCGTTGGAGCCGTAAAGTCCTTGAGTGGAGACCGCGACTCGGTAAGCGTAGTGTAGGACGCCCTGCGAGAAGATGGGATGATGACATTCGAAGGCTGGCTGGTGTGGGCTGGATGAGAGTGGCCGAAAATCGGGAGCAGTGGCATGCATTAGGGGAGACCTATGTCCAGCAGTGGACGAGTGTGGGTTGCTGATGAAGTATCTTTAAAACAGTGTTTACAAGTGCACTGTAAAACAATAAATGAAAAAAGGCTATTATAAAATAGACGATTTTTTTAATGACAATAATTTAGGGACATATTAGTAACACAAAAATTGTACTTTATTTTTAAGTTAGTGGTGAAATTTTGTAAAACAACTTTTTTTAAAAAGAGTATCCGCTGAATTTCTTGCTGGTGTCTTCTTGGCAGAAAACTACATTCCGAACCAGTGGTAAACATGTTGACATTCATAAGTGATCTGTATGGACCTAACTTCAATAAACTATTTTCGTTACATTTCATTTCATAAGCACTAAAAAAGTAAATACAAAACAAAAAATGTCTAAGCTAGAACTTAGATACTTTTTGTTTTCGATGTACTTTTTTATTAGTTACATTTTTTAAATAGTTCATAAAAATTCGATGAAAACTAAAAAAGTAAATAGGTACAAAACAAAAAATGTCTAAGCTAGAACTTAGATACTGTTTGTTTTCGATGTACTTTTTTATTAGTTACATTTTTTAAATAGTTCATAAAATCAAATGAACCCATTTCCCCGATGTTAAATTTTTTTTTACTAATCAAAATTTGTTATTGAAACCAGGAAAATGCTCCTACAACTTCAACATTACACGATGGTGTTCATTATAATATGTTGATATTCCGTGGCACTGGGAAAAATAAGTTAAAATGAAACATATAAATTAAGGTGACGGGTAGGGCACACTAGCGACGCCAGCCGAATTTAATTTTTAGCTACTAAACCGGATCTATTTTAAACAATTTCGGGGATACAAACACTCGGCAAACACTTATACTATTTATTAAATAACCATGCACACCTACCTATCAATAAGGTCGTAAAAATATATGATGGCTTTTACGTCATAGGGTAATATTATTATTATTTTTCTCTCACAAGGGTTACAATTGTATAGGCACAACACGTTAATTGACAATGCTTACATAGTAGGTACTTATGTGAATCCCACGAGTGAGAGACTGGTGCCTGATATATCCACCCGGCAATAATGGAAACATCTGGCGCCTGGTTTCATAGGAAACCCGTGATATAGGTCACCAGGGCTCCTTCCCCATGGTGTACAAGAGAAAGTCAGTTGAGGTGTACAGTTTGCATAGGTAGTAGGTAATTCTTAAGTTACAAATGTTGCGTATGATTGAGGTTTGAAAAGTAAATCTACCCTATTAGCATGGCTTGGCGAGAACTCCGTCAGTTCCTCAAACATGCATTGTCACGACTTTCTTGACGCATGTTACCTACTCAATATGAGCTAACAATGTACATACGGCGTCGAAGTTACACTCCTTGGATTTTGGACCGTCCTTATGTCAGAGACACAAGTGCTTTTTCTGCGCTACGGGGGATCAACAACGCTGTCTGTACATCGACAAAGAAAATCAAAGCTTCATAGTTCACCACATGAGTAACCCTTGATGCAGTTAACCACACGGATGTCACGCTCACCGAGCTCCTGTGAGTAATTCGACATTCTTGAATTAATGATTTATTCAATGAGGATATTAAATCAGTGATCAATAATTAAGATTAAGCGAATCGAGATTTATCATTAGTCGCACTGTTTAACTGCAAAGCTATAATAATAAATAGTAATAAGTTAATAAATAAATATTTCGCAACATCCGAGATAGGTAGCTCAATCACCTGTGTTACGGATATCAGAATCAACAGTGGGATTACAAATATATACATTTAATAGGTACTTTTTTTTTATAATGACTATGACTAATATACAGAAAACACCCAGACCAATACAAACAAACATGTTCATGCACACAAATATTTGTACTGTGTGGGGATCGAGCCCGCAACCCTTGCACCAAAGACAGCGTTCACTACCACTGTTTTAAACGGGTTGTATTTGTGCTTATAATAGGTGCTTACTGTTACTGATATTAGAATCAGAATCAACGTAGGTAATAACCACAAAAACTATACACCGTTTTATTGTTTACTTCCCGAAAACCTCTTAATAGGTATTAGTGAATACGGTCCATTTAGCATGATAGATTAACATTAAAAGCGAAAGTAAATCAGCTGTTCCATACAAATTAGAATATCCACCCGGCAATAATGGAAACAACTGATTTTTTTTTCGCTTATGTTATTGATCTAACATGCTAAATGGACTGTATTTACTATACTTTAAAAATAGGGTTTCAGGATAAAAAAATAACGGTGTATGGGATACGTATATTTTTTATGTTAGTTGCGACAAAGGAGCAAGCTGGTCACTTCTTCTTCTTCATCTTACTAATAATTTCAGGGTTACAACCTCTCGGCCGTGTGGTCCCGGCAGAGTAGAATAGGCGACCCTCACTCTTACCGAGGTGTCGTAAAAGGAGACTAAGGTGAAGCTCATCAGCACCCCGAGAAAGAAAACTCTGCATTTATATCAAAACCCTCGTCAACCCGTCTGCCAAGCGTGGTGAGTATGGCAATTACCCCTCATGTGATTGAGGGAGGCCCATGCCCCAGCAGTGGGGACTTAAATGGGCTGACGATGATGATGACGATGAACCTCTCGGCAAACACTCATACTATTTATTAAATAACCATGCACAAATGTAGGGTCCGTTTTTGTACGCGAAAAATTGATTCACACTAAAAGTGGGCGCTTTTGGCGGTAATCAATATTTCGCGTACAAAAACAGACCCAACATTTGTGCATGGTTATTTAATAAATAAGTAATAAAGTGTTTGCTGAGAAGTTGTAACCCCGAAATCGTTTAAAATAGATCTGGTTTAGTAGCTAAAAATTAAAATCGATTGCTAATAATTAAGTTTCTTATAATAAAATTTAACAAACGACGACTCTTCTTTCAAAAACTTTTAATTCGACTTAGTTTCAATAAATTAGATACATAATCTGCTTCGTAGAAGTCAATAACATTTCTTTATACGTAATTCATGACTCGATCCACCATCGGTTACGAAAGAGGAAAAAGTTAAAAATGTAGCCGGTTCGGCGGCATTCGCGGGGACGAAGATGGAAGAACGATTTCGGCCATTGCGATCAGGAGGCGACGTGTGACGTCATGAGGTGCTGTGCTCATTATATAACTTAGTATTTACCTACTTAATTCAATTTTAAAAACACTTTAAAATAGTAATTAAGTACAAAATGTTCTTTATGTTTTGACGACCCGTTTGGAACAGTGGTAGTGAACGCTGCCTCTGGTGCAAGGGTTGCGGGTTCGATCCCCGCACAGTACAAACATTTGTGTGCATGAACATGTCTGTTTGTATTGGTCTGGGTATTTTCTATGTATTATATGTATATATTTGTAATCTCACTGTTGATTCTGATATCCGTAACATAGGTGCTTGAGCTACCTATCTCGGAGTCAGATTAATGTATGTATGTCAAATATTTATTATTATTATTATTAATACCGTAACAGGGTGTAACTGTATAATGCTTATGTAGTACGTTGTATTGTAGGTTGTTAAAATGACAAATAAATAAATAATTGTTTAAGTGGAAAAACCATTTACAACCTGTACGGATAACGAATGGGATCAGAAATGGTCGGCGCATCTATTCACTTCTCGCTCGCAGACCCACGAGTGCGAGTATAGACGCAAATAGTGTGCGAGCGAGAAGTGAATAGATGCGCCGCCATTTCTGATCCCATTCTTTATCCGCACAGGTTGTACAAACAAGTATCAAATGGGAATATTTTACACATATTTATCAGTTTTCTTTTTACTTTCGGCCCGGGTGTTCAATGAATGACTAGGTATCATTGTAAAGCAATGAAAGTTCTGAAAACACCCAGATGAAGTAAAAATAAATGTTTCTCATCGAATCTGCCATCTCTACTGTGGTCTCATCCACTGTGTGTTTACATTAATATTAGTAAGTAATAATATGAATGTGGCTTATACCACAAAGTTCAATGACTCCTTATCTTGGAAGTTCAGAAGTGTCGCCAAATATTACCTAACCGTTGAGGAAACGAACTAATTTGTGTCAAAAACAACTATAAGTACCTACCTCCTGTTAATAATTAATATTTGTTAAAGTAAGTTTCCGTTTAGGTGCCACGGACCTGTGGTCGGACCACTAGCGCTGCGGATTTTTAAAGACATTAAAAGAAAAAATTTCATCATAATCTATATTTTGAACAATCAGCATAAAAAGATGTGAACATGTAGTACCTACCGTTCACACCCCTTTGGAACAGTGGTAGTGAAGGCCGCTGCCTTTGAATCAAGAGTTGCGGGTCGACCCCGCAGAGTGCAAACTTGTGTGCATGAAGAGATGTCTGATTGTATTGGTCAGGCTGTTTTCTGAGTATTATAATTATGTATTGGTAAGGCACTGTAGGCCAGCTTCCAGCTTACGTCATCACCGATGAGTCTCTTAGCACGGTGCTCTATTGAAAGAAAGAAAGAAGAAAGAAAATACATTTATTGGCCACAAACAATATACAATAATACAGAATGACATATAACAGCGGAAACATTGGATGGTGGATATTACATTTTGTAAGGAATAAGTGAAGGGAGTGGCCAATCAGGTCCCACCCTCTGCATTTGCTGCTACGGCATTATCTGCGATGCCGCAGCAGCGCTGGTATTCTGGTGGGACCTGGTTGCGAGTGAGTTAGGTAGGATCTAAAAGAAGGAATACAATATTTAATGCAGGTGGGAATAGACATATTATACACGTATATTACATATTAAAAGACTATTGAGTCCAAAGTATCCAGCTGATCCGGGCAGATCCATCCCAATGGTGACAGCAGTACTCTACCTGGGCTCTATAAAGATTTAAGACCGGCTAAGGCTTAAAGTACCACCTAACCTTTCAAAGAATACCTGGTTTATTTGCAGCTGTTTTTCCTATGAACTCAATGTAGCGACAGATCCAAGCCCAGGAGCTCTAGGTGGTCCGACACCGGTACTGGAACATTTTGGAAGGTCGGAGTCAGGTAGAATGGACTCCGCTTCGCCGAAAACAGACAGGTCTGTGTTTTATTAAGGATGTACCCTGGTTGGGTTAGCGTCTCCCCAAATGGAGACAGTATTCAAGGTTGCATTCACACTCTCCACCATCGGTTCCCTCATGAACCGATGTCTGCACTGGACCTCGAATCCGACAGATATCTTTCCGTAACTGTGCTGTCATCAGCGTACCCAAAGATGGTGTTAAAAGCAAGTCGTTGATGATGTTGATTTACAAAAGAAAAGTATTATATGTATATATTTGTAATCCCACTGTTAATTCTGATATCTGTTACACTGGTGCTTGAGCTACCTATCTCGGAATCAGATCAATGTATGTGATGTTGTGAAATATTTATGAAAAAACACTTTTAGCACAATATTGCTAGAAGATTCTATTTTATTTTATATTTTATTTATGTATTCTAGAGATTTATAAGGCTAAGCTCTCGATTTTCATAAATAGGTACTGAAATACCTACATATCGTCTTTCATGGTCACTAACTACTAACTTTCTCTATCTCTAAATCTATTCTAAATAAGTACATACACATAAGTAGCTGGTGTGGGCTGGATGAGAGTGGCCGAAAATCTGGAGCAGTGGCGTGCATTTAGGGGAGACCTATGTCCAGCAGTGGACGAGTGTGGGTTGCTGATGATGACATGTTAATATTACTCTATGCCCTCGACGTCACGCGTCTTAGAGCTTGGGTTATGATAAGTTGGCGATATGAATTCTAAGTATCTGTATTCACATGTAATTATATGTATGGTTTATCATTTACTTATTTAATTGGTAATTTCATACAAGTTCGTTCATTTATCATATTCAAGGTCGACCACTTGTTAAGTTTGTTTGCGAGTGATCATTGAGTGTTTAACACCAGTTTAACGGCAAATAAAAGTCATTGAATATATGAAAAACACCTATTCAATAAGTAAGTATCTACCAACATAGGCCTAGGTACTACTCGTGAATAATCGCAGTAAGAATGTAAGGACGAAGGAAATCGAAGGACTATGGCGTTTTTAACTGCATTTTTATTACAATAGTTAAGCACAAAATATTAGGCACATATTGACTGACCGGATGGCGCAATTGGTAGTGACCCTGCCTCTTACGCCAAAGGTCGTGGGTTCGATCCCCACCCTGGACAAACATTCGTGCGATGAACACTTGTGTTTGTTCGGTGTCTGGGTGTAATATATGTATTTAAGTATATATTTGGGTACCTCTGTTGTCTGATATCTGTAACACAAGTGCTTACGCTACTTAGCACGGAATCAGGTCAACGTTTGAGAGGTTGTGAGAATTATTATTATTATTATTATAGGAATATCGCCGGCACGTAGAGGGAGTAGACGACGCCATTGCGTCTCCTACCCCTGCGAGGAGCAGGTCCGCTGGCGCGTGGGGCTGGGGCCCCACCACCGGCATTGCACGGACTTCCTACGACACGACTTTCTCGGCTGTCCCCATCCTTCCCCCCGATCCCGGGGAGAGAAATTGTTAAAAAGATATCTGGTTTTTAAAATCGATTAGTGTCGCTAGTGGAGTATACCCTTCACCTAAAACGGCAGATTCCTAGATCGTAACCTCTACAGATCTCGGCAATAGTATCTCGGCGTGGTAGACTATTCTGTACGATACGATGCAATGCTGCCTAGCCCGTAGGTCAACGAACTCTTCGATCAATGTCAGCTATAGAGCCGAAGAAATAATACGAGTAAGTATACCATTAAAAAAAATCTGCAAAAAAAACCGCCTTCAAAAACCACGAACTATAAAGTGTAAAACAATATTTTTAATAACATTTTATAACAGTACACTCGAGAAAAGCTGTTACCGAAGTCGGCGCCCAAATACTATCTTATAATTTAATACAACATTCAATTATTCCACCCATTTGTGTGTAAGTACAGTATTGAAAGAGTCTATCCTTTGAGTCCTTACCGTTGAGGAGTTGACCTTCCATCATCAGCAGAGCCACAAAATTAACACAGTCAGGCGTAAATACTGGTGCAGTTTTGAAAAAAGATACAAAAGAATTACGTGTCCCTATAAAATTTGAGAGTTCCCCTCAATTTTTTAAGGAACCCATCATCAGATCCTGATATCCTGATCATGGTACCAATCCGGGACTATCTACTTTCCAACTAAAAAATCTAAATCGATTCATAAATGGCAAAGCTATCGGCGAATAAACATAATAAATATATAATTATATATAGGACATGTCGAATTGAGAACCTCCTTTTTTTTGAAGTCGTTATAAAAATGTATCAGAGTTAATACACCAACTATGAATCATAATGAATCATAAGTAAGCCCCCATACAAAATCTCACGCATATGGCATTGAAGTTCGGACACTCCTTAAGGTGACGGGTAGGGCACACTAGCAACGCCAATCGATTTTAATTTTTAGCTACTAAACCGGATCTATTTTAAACAATTTCGGGGTTACAACCTCTCGGCAAACACTTATACTATTTATTAAATAACAATGCACAAATATGCACAAATATTATGGCGGTAATCCAAAAATGCAGTGCAAAGGCAGACCAAACAGTTTACTATAAGTATTAAATAAATAGTATAGGTGTTTGCCAAGAGATTGTAACCCCGAAATTGTTTAAAATAGATCCGGTTTAGTAGCTAAAAATTAAAATCGATTGGCGTCGCTAGTGTGCCCTACCCGTCACCTTAAAAGACTGATTAAGTCCAAACGTCACCGCCTGCCAAATCATCCTTATAGCATTGTAGGTAATCTGTTGATGACGATTCATCAAGTGCCATTGCCATGAATGACGTAAAATCATGGAGCGAGAAAACGCGTGCGTGAAATGATGATGCTTATTTTGAATTTTGTCATTAATATAATATTACGTGTGGCAATTTCTTTGAACTATTTATTAGCAGGCAAAAATGACTGAAAACTCTATGCCGTTATTATTACGTTTATTTTTACCACGAATTTTATAATAACATCACTGTGGGGTGACAAAGTTTTAGGGATAATTTGGGATAGCTTGTATAAAATTTCGTAAGGCCTATCATATTATAATTTCGCAAACCATATGAAATTGGCAAAGTTGGCGACGTCATTATTTCGTTTTCGGAAAAAACGTCACAGAGTGTGAAAGAGATCCAACTGGCCCTGACACAGATTCTAAACGGGTGCAGTAGAGAAAGAACGTCGCCCAGCACGTCACCCCAGTACTAATGGCATCGCGCGATTTTTTAAATATGGCTTTCTATTTTTTTTTCTTTATGGCTGCTACTATGTTACCTACGGCGAACACATAATAACTCTGCCAATGTCGAGTGAGTAGAGAGACACACGTTAATTTAATGGTTATTGACCGGTGTGGCGAGTTTAAATCATTTTGATGTTTATTTTTATTGAGTTTTTCACCAAGCATCATCTAAAACCAAGACAGAACAAAACATACACAAAGACGTCACAATATTAAAGGGAGATTCTCATGCAAAATTAAACTCTTAATATTTTATTTTTGTAAATATATTTACATAAACATTCTATAACAGAGGAAGAAGAAAGAGACAGTAATGAAGAAAAGTTAAAAGGGCAGGGAATTTTTGGAGGTAAGATGTCATACAGCGAGATATGGTACCTATTTCTGAGACCGGAAGAAAATGTGATCTGTCGTAATGGCTTTCTATAAAAAGGCAGCCTGTTTAGGGTATATGTTGACAGACGAGAAGACAGAGCTCCTGATAGCAAGTGATTGCTGCCGCCCATAGACATGTGCAACACCAGTAGTCATGTAGTTAGTACCGGTCACAGCTGATTACATCCACGAGTTGGCACCACCGCTCCTGTTGCCAATCTTTTAAGCTAAGGTATGTCGCATATACTGAGGAGGATTTTTTACTATTGATGATTGATAGGCTTTCTTTTAACTTCGCATTGAACCTTTGAGTGAAGAGGAAACCTTCAATAGAGCGAGCTTACCCAGAAGCAGTCTACTTAATGTAGCTTCAAAAATATAACATATTTAATGGTTTAAAAATTGGCAAAACTGAGATATAATCTTTCTATAGCAACAAAAAAATTGTTGCTGCGTTGCCGTCATAGGTATTTAGTTAAGACACCAAAGTTTTTATTGTCGGTTTTTAAATTGATAATGCAACAAAGCTACCAATTTCGTTTGCATAACAATTAGAAAAATTGATTCACTGACCATTCTAAAATTGATCCTATCGCAATAAACTTGTCTCTGGTGTTGTCTTTGGGAGGTGACAATCGCTTGCTTGTCGGTGATACGTTTGCTTGTCTGCCGTCTATCATATAAAAAAATCTCAATGATTCTTGGTCATAGTACACCAAAGTCCCAGCATCATCCGCAAGATATACTCGCCCGCGCCGGCTGCGGCTCAGTCAAAATCGACGCGTGCGCCGCTCCACGCGCACCGAATACAAAATATTTTAAGCATTTTATATCAAACGCGAGTGTTTCGGAATCTGTGTGTGATATTGTTAATCGGTGCGTTATTTTTAAAAAAACAGGTTAGTAGCATTTTTACAGTTATACTAGCTGCGATTGAGAAGAGATATTTTATTAGATAATGTCGAATTGAGAATCTCCTCCTTTTTTTGAAGTCGGTCAAAAAGTATTATCTAGCCCTCTTATTAAAAATCGCGACACTAAGGATAATAAAGTAAAAAAAATCGTTCCGGCCCTTTTTGACATTGCGTGTTGGAACGGGATGACATGAGCTTTAGTACAGTAACAACTTTAGATCGTGATTTAAAATAAGGCGGTAGGAGTTTCAGTGTAGATATTTAGATTTTTTTTGGTTATTGAAAAAAGTAAGATATTATGAAGAGATCTTAGAAAGAAGTATGCAGGAAGAAAGTTTTTTTTGTGACTTGAGCAATTTTTGGCTATTGACCGACTATGAAATGTATCAAATGGATTTGATGTTGAATTATTTATATAACATTTGCATAAAAGATTCAATCCAACAAGGTAAATGAGAACGTTGAAGCAAATGAGACGATTTTGAAATTTAAAATGTATTAAGTAGGTAACTTGCTTATTTAATTTGTTTTTTTTTTTGCAATGTTTATTTATTTAAAGTAGGTACTTAAGTACCTACGAACTTACTAAAGACTACTAAGAATATAAACAAAATCAGCCATCGTAGGCTTCCTAATAGTTTGAACCCTGTTGTTATCAATAATTTACATTAAAAATTCAAGGTCTGTGATAGATATTAGAAGCGATAAATATATTGAACCAGTTTTTGCCGGAATAAAATACAGAATCTGAGTTTTGTTACGCTTGTGTTCAAAACCTTTGCTTCGAAGCCGGGGGGTACACTTACCCTCTTCTCAGTATGCTATATTGCATCATCATAATATTCATCAGCCTTATTATATTATATTTACTGCTTCGTTGGCGCAGCTGGTAGTGCATCGCACTTTAAAGCGACGGCTGCGCTTGGGGTCCCGGTTTCGATTCCCAGGTTGGGCCAAAATTCTTAATGTCAGCCCGGAATCTGGAAGTTGACGGTCTTGTACCCCGTGACTTGGAAAGCACGTTAAGCCGTTGGTCCTACGCCCGATCCCTTTCCGGTCGCGTCACACAGGTCCAATGGAACCATTGGAAATGAGGGCAAGGGAATAGAGAGTGCACTTGTGCACTATGATATATCTTGCGTAAGTAACTGATCGTTAGGATTGGGGCCTCCTTAACCGATATCGGTTGGAGGATTACATTATTCATCAGCCTTATACAATCACAACTGCACGTCAATGCCTGGTCAATCTTCACGTGAAGGCTGAATCCTGAGGAGTACGGCATCAGCGCTAGCACACTAATGCACTGCCATTCGGAAGACTTGACACAAGCTTTAAAATTCCATATTTAACGAATACAGGTTTTCTTACGATATTTTATGTCACCACCTATAACTTATAATGAAGTAAGTATTAAAAACCCATTTACAATCGGCTAAAAAAATGGGTTAGGTATTATCATAGTTTATGTGTTTACATCACAGATTTAATATGTGATTTACATTATAAAAATATACTTACTTACTCCGCCAGCTCAGCAACCCAAGAGTCTTGGTCTAGGAAACAAGAGATCGCCACTTCGATTGATCCTGCGCCACTTCTTGCCAGTTTTTGACCAAAAAAATATGGTTAATGTTATTTTTGTCGTAAATAATGTTATTCTAGCTGACTTGGTTGGGCATTTTTTTATGTGTTAAGTGGCGAGCAGACGGATCGCCTGACGGTGAGCGATTGCCGCCGCCCATAGACACCTGCGACACCAGTGGAGTCATAAGTGCGCTGCCATCCTTTAATTAAACCTCCCTTTCCCCGGATTGGGCCTCCTGTACCCTCACTCACGCCGGTTTTTATTATACAAAACTTGTCATCATTCTCGTTTTGCCAAGGTTTTCCTACGCAAAGTCAAGCTCAAGATTTATCATAGTAAATGCATTCTACGCACTCTCATTCAATGTAAATGACAAATGTCACAGATTGAATCGTCACTGTTTATTCATTAATACGAGTAACTAAGTTATTAATTATAAATACTAGGATCTCGTCCTACAGCAGAATGATGTAGTACAAAAGTGCAGAAAAATAAGATGGGTACAAGTTGCATACTCTCATTGGTTCATCGTGGTCAACGTTAATTGCATATATCTCTCGTGTGGCGATGATTTACCTATATTGAGATAAAGAAGATTCGGTAGGATTTACCAATATTGAAATAAAATATTTAGTAATATACGCACTATAGGTCTTTAGTAGTACTAATATGTGTGTTTTCTGCCTTAAATAAATTTAAATAAAAATTACACTTGAACACAACATGTCATGTTTACCTAAGATCACGATTAGTCCAGACATATCAAGATTATTTGCGCTCTACCGATGAATCATATAAAAATCGTATTTGCCCAATAGAAATTGGAGTATCTCCAAATCAGATTTTTAAATCGTAATAAAAAAAGACATCACAAAAACATAGTTTGACTATTTATAATGCGTCAAAGAAGTTATGACAACGAATGTTTGAGGAACAAGCGAAGTTTCCATGCCAAGCCATACCAATGGGGCTACCATACTAGGGTAACGGTATAACTGTATCGGTAACGTAAGAGGCTGTGGCATCATTTATTTTCAAGACTTTATTGAATTTTAACATTGTTACTTTTAGTTCAAGTGTAGGCCGTCGTATTTTCAAGTAAAAGCGAAAAGTTGATAACATATTTGACATTGATAAGTGTTCTGTATGGACTTATTAACTCAATAAAGATATATTGGTGATTGCCTTGCTCTTGGCTTTACACTGAACTCTAGGAGTTTATCTCAAGTATACGATGTATATGTCATTTCAATGCATTGTACCTACTTTCCTGTTTTTACTATGTCCCATGAATGATTCAATCAGTGACGCTGTCGGTGTGAGAATGACACTACAACCCGCGTTGCATCTAAGCCCGTGAGTGACGTTCCTACCTAGTTATTAATTATAGTTAAAGTGCGCATTTAATTTGTAAACAAAAGCTCTTTTCCTCATTATTCGCATTGTCAAGGAGTTTGTTTTCTCCAATGACTTCAACCCTAGCATTTAAAAAAAATAGTAAATATATTTTTATTTAAACTTTCATGGATTCCGTGTGAAGCCAAATGATTGCCAATAAACATTAAAAATAAATTAAAAAGCAGGATTGCCATACTTACAGATTTGTGATCGGTATTTGCAATCTATACTTAGGTAGTTATTCTGTTTAAAGGGAAAACCCAGCACCAAATCCTAAAAAATAATTAGAAGTGCATAATTCAAGTGTTTGTATGGGAAAAACAATTGTTATTCCATAACGTATTAGCATATGTCTATAAAGATTAATCATATGATGACCCGTTTGGATCAGTGGTAGCACAGTGGTATTGAACGTTGCCTCTGGTGCAAGGATTGTGGTTTCGATCCCCGCTCCAATTGTTTGTATTGGTCTGGGTGTATTAAATGTATTATAAGTATGTATTTACAAAATAAAAGTATATTAAATGTATATATTTTCTGCTGTTGATTCTGTTACCCGTAACACAGATGCTTACGCTATCTATCTCGAAGTCAGATCAATGTATGTGATGTTGTGAAATATTTATTATCATTATATTTTATTTATATTTTTAGGAAATTCCTACATTTTTTGGATTTATTGTCACACTAATGTAAGACTCACGGGCATTTATAGAACCGCCTTCTGCCTAACTGATTTTGAGGTACGGAATCCTAAAAAATATTTTTTACATCTAGTTAGATAGGCTAGATCTAACTACTCATCGCGTAGATCACCTCTTGTTCTGTAACAAACCGATGTGATCTGATGCCAAAAATACCTACGAGTAACATTTTGGCAACGATCCGCTTGGACTAGCGAGAAAATGTTTCTTTTTATTCGATCATCCATTCATAAATAATGCACTAGGGTTCCCAAAACCTAGCTCTTCTAACATCAATCACCAACAAAAAGCAACTCAGGAAGCGTAGAGCAGGGTTCCTTACGGCTAGATGGAGTGACAGTCTGCGAAAGGCCGCTGGTAGAGACGCACCTCAACAGCACCGTGCAATGCCACAACAAATGACCGTGGGAGAGCCACGCTTCGGCATGAATGGGCCGGCTCGACCGGAGTGATACCACGGCCTCACAGAAAACCGGCGTGAAGCAGCACTGTGCTGTGTTTCGCTGTGTGATTGAGGCCCCCGGATTGGGCCTCCGGTATCCTCAATCACACACACAAGGGGGTTTAAAGGTTGGCAAAGCTCTTGTGACTCCACTGGTGTCACGAGCGTCTACGGGCGGCGGCAATCGCTTACCATCAGGCGATCCGCCTGCCGGCTATCACATAAGAAAATGGACATTTCTGCGCCCCGTGCGAATTTGTTCTCCGCACTCTGAGGGATAGACTTCTCGTCTCGTTTACTTTTTCCGTCCCCTAAAAGTGGTCGCCGGGAGCGCCAATGCGCATCGCTAATGGTAGGGGCGAAGCGAGAAATTATCTGGCGCGAATAGCCTTGCCTGGGTCTGACCATGCGTCCCCCAGAATCTACGCCGTATGCCCGGGCGCCTCTGATACTGCCCTATTTACGGCAGTGCACCTCAAGCCGACACCCTGTTGGTCTAGTGGTTTGAGTACCAGGCCGTGATCTCGCGGTTCAAATCCCGGGTCGAGCAAAAAGTGTGTTACGATTTTTTCGAACATTGCTCGGATTTGTGATCACGAATCCGCATTACGCAAGCGTGGTGATTAAGCCTAATCCCATCATAGTAGCGATAACTTGATTTCTATAATGTGGGTGTTTGCCCTGCAGTGGGACAGTATATAGGCTGATACTATACTATATGCAAAAGGCTGATGATGATGATGATGAAGTCTAAAACCACAATCATAACGTTTTTTATTTTTTTACAGATTATTTTTCCAAAATGGATCCTCTGATAGTCGACGTGTGCCACTTCTACCCACGGGAAAATGCCCAAACACATAACACCAATAGGTAAGTTGTATTTAATACTATTTATATTTATTTTTATGTGATAGGTGGCAGACGAGCAGACGGATCACCTGATGGTTAGCAATTGCCGGCGCCCATGGACACCCGTGACACCAGTGGAGTCACAAAATCACTGCCAACCTTTAAACCCCGCCTTTCCCCCGGATTGGGACTCCGGTACCCTCACTCACGATAATTACCTATTGTGAATCTTGAGCCAATCCCCCCCTCTCCCCCCGATATTTTTTTATGTAATGTACGAGTAAGCGGGTCACATGATGGAAAGTAATCAACGCCGATGAACATCCGCGAAATCAGAGAGATCGCTAATGTGTTACCGGCCTTTTTAAAAAAGAGTACCTAAGCTCTTCATCTTTGGAGGATCATGCAGGCTGTGCTTTACTGTATTCTTTTTTCAGATTTGAGGCGGTGAATGAGGAGAACCCCACCACAGCTATCGTCAGGCGCGGGCAACCCTTCAACGGAGTCATCCGGTTCAACCGGCCCTTCGACGAGGAGAATGACATGGTGCAGCTGCTGTTTACCTTGGGTCAGTCTAAACTCGACAAATTGTGTGACGTAGCAGAAGACCATAGGAATACCTATAGAGTTATTTGTATAAGTATTCCTAGTCTACGATGGAGCGAGCTTACCCAAAAGTTGCCTATTCACTCTAGCTTTAAAAATATTGGGGTTGCATTCACTGGGAAAAACAGACGCTTGCAGGGCGTTCCACTCCTTGGCAGTGCGCATCTCGAAGGAGGAAAAGCACTTTGTACGCAATCGAGGAATGAATGAATGAATGAATATACTTTTATTGCACTCAAAGTATAGTAAGAAAACTTAATACTAGGTATTACAGGATATTTACAACGAAGGCGGCCTTATTACTATGAGCAATCTCTTCCAGGCAACCTTTGGGTAAAGGACACTTGATGGAGGTGTAGGGCAGTGCAATATTAATATTTATATACTTACATACAAAGTTTAAATATTAATACATAAATAAAATATAAATATACTAATACATATCTGCATAGAATATCATAAACTACTTACATATGTTTGATTAAATATAGATAATTGGATATTGCAACTACAACAATGGATCTGAAAGTAGTACAAATAATAACAATGGATCTGAAAGTATCCGAATGATTTTAATTAAAGGACAGGAAGAGATGGGGAGAGGAAGTGTGGTCTCAGAGGTTAAGGAAATGTAATTTAATTTGAATATTCACCAAGAAGGGATGTTTTTTTTTTATTTTGCGCGTAAAAGGGGATTTAAAGGTTGGCAGCGCACTTTTAATTCCACTTGTGTCGCAGGTGTCTATGGGCGACGGCAATCGCTTACTATTAGGCCATTCGTCTGCTCGTCTGACACCTATCATATAAAAAACCTATATTGCGTAGCTATTTAGTAGGTACGCAATATAATGGCATATAAGTATTGTCGTGTGGTCCGCGGCAGAGTAGAATAGGCCACCCTCACTCTTACCGAGGTGTCGTAAAAGGCGACTAAGGTAAAGCTGCTGGCATGATCATCAGCACCCAGAGAAGGAAAACTCTGCATTTATATCAAAACCCTCGCCAACCCGTCTGCCAAGCGTGGTGAGTATGGCAATTACTCCTCATGTGATTGAGGGAGGCCCGTGCCCCAGCAGCAGTGGGGACTTAAATGGCCTGACGATGATGATGATGATGATGAACCTTCAGGCAAAGGACATTTGATAGTTGAGGTAGTAGTGATCTCGCGGTTCAAATCCCGGGTCGAGCAAAAAGTGTGTTTCGATTTTTTCGAACATTGCTCGGATTTGTGATCACGAATCCGCATTACGCAAGCGTGGTGATTAAGCCTAATCCCATCATAGTAGCGATGACTTGATTTCTGTGATGTGGGTGTTTGCCCTGCAGTGGGACAGTATATAGGCTGATACTATACTATATGCAAAAGGCTGATGATGATGATGATGAAGTCTAAAACCACAATCATAACGTTTTTTATTTTTTTACAGATTATTTTTCCAAAATGGATCCTCTGATAGTCGACGTGTGCCACTTCTATCCACGGGAAAATGCCCAAACACATAACACCAATAGGTAAGTTGTATTTAATACTATTTATATTTATTTTTATGTGATAGGTGGCAGACGAGCAGACGGATCACCTGATGGTTAGCAATTGCCGGCGCCCATGGACACCCGTGACACCAGTGGAGTCACAAAAGCACTGCCAACCTTTAAACCCCGCTTTTCCCCCGGATTGGGACTCCGGTACCCTCACTCACGATAATTACCTATTGTGAAACTTGAGCCAATCCCCCCTCCTCCTCATTTTTTTATTTATGTACGAGCAAGAGGGTCACTTGTGAGAAAGTAATCAACGCCGATGAACATCCGCGAAATCAGAGAGATCGCTAATGTGTTACCGGCCTTTTTAAAAAAGAGTACCTAAGCTCTTCATCTTTGGAGGATCATGCAGGCTGTGCTTTACTGTATTCTTTTTTCAGATTTGAGGCGGTGAATGAGGAGAACCCCACCACAGCTATCGTCAGGCGCGGGCAACCCTTCAACGGAGTCATCCGGTTCAACCGGCCCTTCGACGAGGAGAATGACATGGTGCAGCTGCTGTTTACCTTGGGTCAGTCTCAATCGACAAATTGTGTGACGTAGCAGAAGACCATAGGAATACCTATAAAGACCTATAGAGTTATTTGTATAAGTATTCCTAGCCTACGATGGAGCGAGCTTACCCAAAAGTAGCCTATTCACTCTAGCTTTAAAAATATTGGGGTTGCATTCACTGGGAAAAACAGACGCTGGCAGGGCGTTCCACTCCTTGGCAGTGCGCATCTCGAAGAAGGAGGAAAAGCGCTTTGTACGCAATCGAGGAATATTCACCAAGAAGGGATGTCTTTTTTTATTTTGCGCGTAAAGGGGGATTTAAAGGTTGGCAGCGCACTTTTGATTCCACTTGTGTCGTGGGTGTCTATGGGCGACGGCAATCGCTTACTATTAGGCGATTCGTCTGCTCGTCTGCCACCTATCATATAAACAATCTATAATGGCATATAAGTATTGCCGTGTGGTCCCCGGCAGAGTAGAATAGGCCACCCTCACTCTTACCGAGGTGTCGTAAAAGGCGACTAAGGTAAAGCTGCTGGCATGATCATCAGCACCCAGAGAAGGAAAACTCTGCATTTATATCAAAACCCTCGCCAACCCGTCTGCCAAGCGTGGTGAGTATGGCAATTACTCCTCATGTGATTGAGGGAGGCCCGTGCCCCAGCAGTGGGGACTTAAATGGGCTGATGATGAAGTATTGCGTACACGCGGTGACTCCACTAGTGTAGCGTGTGTCCCTGTGCGGCGGCAATAGCTACCATCAGGTGCTCCGTATGTTCGTCTGCTACCTATTACATAAAAAAGCATCTGCACTTTTTCTGGTGGACATCATCGTCAGCCCATTTAAGTCGCCTCACGGGCCTCCCTCAATCACATGAGGGGTAATTGCAATACTCACCACGCTTGGCAGACGGGTTGGCGAGGGTTTTGATATAAATGCAGAGTTTTCCTTCTCTGGGTGCTGATGATCATGCCAGCAGCTTTACCTTAGTCGCCTTTTACGACACCTCGGTACGAGTGAGGGTGGCCAATTCTACTCTGCCGGGACCACACGGCGTTCTGGTATACCTAAATGATGCCAATCTATGGGCGGAGCGGCGGTGATCAAGTCACTAACATCTGGTGACCCGCTTGCTTTTTGCATCCTTATAGAAAAAACCTCGCAGGACTAGATAGCTAAACAACATTGTTCAATGGACCTTATACATTATAAACTATACGGAGAGAAACGATATACTGCCTAGTGCGTAGGTCAACGAACTTTTCGATACCTATCAATATCAGCCAGAGCCGACTTGTCTATTTATTCCGTACCGTTACTGACCAAAGTTCTATTTCAGGCGACAACCCCAATATGGACACTCAAGGTTCGATGTTCCTGCGCAGAGATGTCATTCCTGACAAGCATTCCTGGTCTGCCAAGCTTGACAGCGTGGTGCAGTCTGAAGATGTCTTATTTGCGGTAAGTAAATTAAAATAATATCATCATCAGCCTATCGCAGTCCACTGCTGGACGTAGGCCTCTCCAATTGTTCGCCACTGTGATCTATCCATGGCTTCTCTCATCTGCCATCCTGCGCAGATCGTCCCCCCACCTAGCCAGAGGGCGCCCTACATTACGTTTGCCGCGTCTTGGCACGTCTCCACTCTAGAACTCGTTTACCCTATCGGTTGTCGGTTCTGCGGCTAATATGGCCAGCCCACTGCCACTTAAGCTTGCTATTTCGGTGAGCAATGTCGATGACTTTGGTTCTCTGCCGGATCACCTCATTTCGTATTCGATCTCGGAGAGAGACGCCGAGCATTGCTCGTTCCATAGCCCGCTGAGCAACCTTTAACTTGTGGACCAGCCGTACCGTAAGTGTCCACGTTTCGGCTCCAAAATAATATAAAAATTATTTATTCAGGAACACTATTACATAAAAAAAATAGGACTGTTCACACATAAGGTCGCCCTGTGTAATGAGAGACAGGCTCTCTAAGGAACATGGTAGGCACACAAGACACTTGTTTTTTAATCCTTACCTAAACCAAATTAAATTAGACAATTTGTTGTCTGCGCGCGCACGCTCGTGCGTTTGTGTGCGTATGGGTATGTATACGTGAGCATGTGTGTGGCTGGTGTTTGTGTGAGCGGTGTGTGTGTGTGTGCGAGTGTGTGTTTGATATCTCGTAATGCTTTTTTTTATGAACGAAATGGTCCATCACTTGAGCGATGTAATCGATACTCAGCTCCATCTATTAGCTCAGTTTTGCACAAATGTTATCGTGAGAGAGCCACGCCTCGGCATGAATGCCGGCTCGACCGGAGTGATACCACGGCCTCACAGAAAACTGGCGTGAAGCAGCATTGTGCTTTGTTTCTATGATTGAGTGAGGGTACCTGAAGCCCAATCAGGGGGTTTTAAAAGTTGGCAGCACACTTTGTGAATCTACTGGTGTTGCTACGGGTCTACGGGTGTCTATGCAGCAATCATTTACCATCAGGTGATTCGTCTTCTCGTCTTCTATCTATCACAAAAGAAAAGTGAGGGCGGGTCACCATTGAAAATGGCCAGAAAGACCGTCTGTAGGTACTTTAGCGATACAGGAGCTAGCTGCATGTCACTATAAAAATGCCTCTAGTTAGCAGATAAACCTAGCCTACGGTGCCACAGCCTGTCCTACCTATTAAATGCATAAGAAACAAGTCTAGCCACGTCACACATAAAACATACAGGCAGCGGCACGTAGGCCTCGGCGTAAGTAGTGGGGATGTTTGTGCACTTGTAAAATAGCTCACTTTATACACATCATTTCAGCCAATAAACTTCCAATGCTGAACATAGGCCTTTCCCAATGATCTCCACACAGATCGGTCCTCTGACGCCCGCTTTTAAGGTTTTTCCGCGATCTTCACCAGATCGTCGGTCCACTTTGTAGGGGGCCTGCCACCCTATCGCGGACTGCACTCGGGGACCTTTCTGCCCCATCGGCCGTCTGATCTCCTCGCAATGTGCCCTTCCCATTGCCACTTGAGGCATGCAATTCTTTGGCTATGTCTTTGACTTTTGTTCTCCTGCTATACTCGCTGGTTATACTCGTAGGTATGAAAATTATTTGCCGCGGCCTGTACCTATTGTTTATCTGAGTAGGGACGGAACACAAAAAAAAACTGTATATGCAAATAAGAAACTAAATAAGCAGGTAATTAATCATGATTAGACTATGGTGATGAAAGATACCTATTAATTTGCCGATGAAGTCGTAAAAACTAACAACCTATAAGATTATATTAAGTGCCTATTGATTGACTGTAAAAAGTTTAATTAATTGGTCTATTTGAATAAGAATACCTGTGCAATGCATAATTACCGTACCGATGTTGACGACCCGTTTGGAACAGTGGTAGTGAATGCTGCCTCTGGTGCAAGGGTTGCGGGTTCGATCCCCGCACAGTACAAACATTTGTGTGGATGAACATATTTGTTTGTATTGGTCTGGGCGTTATCTATGTATTATAAGTATGTATCTACAAAAGAAAAGTATTATATGTATATATTTGTAATCCCACTGTTGACTCTGATATCCGTAACACAGCTGCTACCTATCTCGGAGTCAGATCAATGTTGTGGAATATTTATTTAATTACCCGACTGCGGCGGGTTATGATTTTGACCTGTATGTATGTATGTGTGGCTGTTCATCTGTTCCCTCATAACTTCTAAACTAGTCGTCAGGATATATCCTCAAAATTTCAAATTGATAGGTGATTTTCCCGGGAAGGGTAATTCACGGCGTGCAAATAATTTACCTTTGCCGGCAACACGCCTAGACCTATATAGAAACGGACCATATACAATAAAAAATACAACCACCTCCCAAACTACATCAAAGCTCTCCACGGTAATAAATTTGATCAGGAACTAAAAGAATTGTTAATACGTAAGGCATATTATTGCATTAAAGAGTACTTTCATGACAAACTTTGATGTAAAAAAAAAACAGACAGTAGACATGTGCAATAATAAGACAATAAATTTTATAATTTATAAATGTTATCACTAATGCCTTGAAAAGGTGAATTTATAACCTAGCTGGTAAATAAATTCTATAACCTATAACTACGCGGCAGGCCCAAAAAAAGATGGTGTGACGATTTCAATACGTATGTCCAAGAATGGCAAGTAAAGGCATTGGATAGGGAGGAATGGAGAGACTTGGGGGAGGTCTTTGCCCAGCAGTGGGACTCTATAGACTAATTAAAAAAAAAAAAAAAAAAAAATGTTATCACTAATGCCTTGAAAAGGTGAATTTATAACCTAGCTGGTAATCAGCTGCTAAAAAAATATGTATTTGATATGTACCTCTGTTATAAATTAAGTGAATAAATGAATATGAATATCATATTTGAACAAATGATGTGTCGTTAGAAGCGTCTTGATTGTCTTCTGGTTATAGGTGACATGACGTCACGTTAAATTGACTACAGCTTCCTCTGTGCATAGTGCCACTGCAGAAGCCGGCACCTGGGAGCACACATGATCTCGGCAAACGAGATCAAAAGCTCCCCCATCAGCTCCATTCTCGGGTTTATTCTGGAGCTGGAGCTACATGAGGTGCTGTAATAAGTTCTGGGGCTGTCACAATAGATCTTCTACTGGTCGCAGTGGCTATGAGGCGCAATGCTCACCCCATTTCATTCAAATTATAATATGAGCTAGATTTCTACAATACTGGGCTGTGGTTACTTTCCAAAATATTTTGATGTGAAGTTGTCTAAAACAATAGTATCTACCTTAGTTACATAATACGGTACATGACTATTTTTTTTTTATTTTTGCAATCAAAAGACCTCTCAATGATAGAAATATCGTTGAAAAAATCACTTGATTCTCATTTAAACCACCTGAGATATCACAACTTTAAAATCACATTATTTTGGGCAAACCCAAAACGCTCCCTACAAATGGCTACTAAGATGTGACGTCACACCTAAGTATTTTGTATGCATTTCATTTGAATTTTGTATGGTAGCTATATCAAATGTTTCGTTTATGTCAATGGTTATATTATAATAATTGGTGCAAATTGTATGGGTTATTTAATGGTATAATTATTTTTTAATAATTTCATAGTTTTAAAATGGACTTGCCCATGAATCTTTGAATGACCATAAAACCGGCTAGACGTAATATTTTTAATTGAGAATTTTTGCTATTGGCACATATTTACCTATATTTTGATAAAATATTTATATTTTGTAAAACCTTGAGCTTAGTCATATACCCCATTTATGTCGTAGGTCTTTTCAATAATGTAGGTAGAGAGTGCTGATTTACGCGGGATCACTCCGGTCGAGCCGGCCCAAGTACACCGAAGTAAGGCTCTCACTTGATATGATTTAAATATTATTTAAATTATTAAGATTTACTTGTTTACCATGAACCGGTGATTTGGTGTTCTTCTCATAATTATTATTACCAACTTTTTCTATGAGACCAAATATAGAATCGAAAATACAAACACGGACAGGTGTTTGATACATAACCCCAAGAGTTTTTTTATTTAATAGGTGGCAGACGAGCAGACTGAACACCTTATGGTAAGCGATTGCCGCCGCCCATGGACACCTGCGACACGTGTAGCCGCAAGCAAGCAAGAGTGCACTGCCAACCTTTAAATCCCCCTTTTCTATAAGGCCGTGGTATCAATCCGGTCGAGCCGACCCATTCTTGCCGAAGCGTATGAAGTAAAGTGAATGTATGAGAAATCAATATAGGTGCTATCAATCAATATAGGTGCTATCAATCAATATAGGTGCTATCAATCAATATAGGTGCTATCAATCAATATAGGTGCTATCAATCAATATAGGTGCTATCAATCAATATAGGTGCTATCAATCAATATAGGTGCTATCAATCAATATAGGTTCTTTCAATCAATATAGGTGCTATCAATATAGGAGCTAATAAATATAGGTGTCTATTAATTTCAAAGTTATTTATACACTTATGTACATAATAATTAACAATCAAGTATTCAATTAAAGACAAATACAGCTCCCAATTACATAAATCTAAATATATTGCCTGACTTTGATGACTCTACCCATACTGTAAATCCGGTTCGAAGAATTCTGTCGTGAGAATACCTTAAAATTAAAGTACTTACTTATAGCCAACAAAGTAAACAATATTACTATGAAATACAGGCTGTATCGATAAACAGTAAGATAAAGTCAACTTACGTACCTATCTAATAGTTTTACTTGTACACATGACTCTACCTAGTGCCTTTTGACATTCGATTTGATTGATTTCGTCTACCTACTGCGTCAAATTTTGTACATTAAAGTTTTAAATAAAAATATATTTGGTAGGTAACTACTTTGTCCTTACGAACTTACGTCCCGAGACGCTGTAGACCGAAACACATATGCTACATCGTCAACCACGACCACTCTGTCAAGAGTGAACTACTACGGAGAACTTCGTCCTTTTGAACAACTACGAGTATACCTAGCTCCATTCACTCACGTAGCGATGTTCCAGTTTGCCGGAAAATCTCTTGCACTGCGCTATGCGTGAGCGCCCTCTAGGTCTCAAAAAAAATTTTGCTTGACGGTAGGTACCGTGTGGGGTATCAAATGAAAGAGCTTTTTTAGCACATTTAAAATATGTAATTTTATTTACGCAACTAAAAATTTGTTAAATAACAATTTAAAAACTAAAACCCGACTACCAAAAAAACACGCTCTAAAAAGTACGAAACAAGAAAATTGTCTCTGCTGAAATTATTATGTCGTATTGCCCTGGTCGTATGCCACATACTGAAGCAAAACAGATTCATTAGGTATAACAATAAAATAAAATCAATGTGGCATACGACCACAATTTTCTTATTCCGTACTTTTTAGAGCGAGTTTTTTTGGTAGTCGGGTTTTAGTTTCTAAACATCATTTTGTTAAATATATTTTTAAAAAAATGGAACTTTGTTGGTTGTAAGCTATTCCCCTGGATAGTCTTGTGGCGCCATGCCCTCCTATTCCAAAACGTGGGTTAAAATAAGTAGTGGGATTTATAAGTACTAGCAATAACTAAAGAACTAGAATAAACATTATTACAAAACTAATAGTAAAATTAATATATAATAATATAATATAATTCTCACAACATCTCATATGTTCACCTGATTCCATACTAAGTAGCTTAAGCACTTGTGTTACAGATATCAGACAACTGAGGAACACAAATATATACTTAAATACATATATTACACCCAGACACTGAACAAACACAAGTGTCCATCGCACGAATGTTTGTCCAGGGTGGGGATCGAACCCACGACCTTTGGCGTAAGAGGCAGGGTCACTACCAATTGCGCCATCCGGTCAGTCAATTAGTTAGTGTATCAGCTATAATACAAAAATTAAACCACCTTGACCCCTAGTTTGTAATGTAAAGTGGACTCCTTTTTCCGCACCTAGACTCTCTTTCGGTTCTTTGTGCGTGATGTAGCTCCTAGTTTAAATTGAGTACTAAACTATTAACCTAAAAATATTAATTCAGTGACAATGATAGATAGATTTTCTTTATTGCACCAAAAGAAAATACAAGCATGATACAACAACAACAGACAGTACAATAAGACGGTATTATCGCTTGTAGCGATTTCTTCCAGACAACCTTTGGGTTTGGTTTCCGTTTTACGCTAAAATGTATTTGCCAAAATGCTATTTAAGTATTTTTTCGATATTAATCCCAAAGATATAATCAATTCATATTCAGATTACTTGGACACTTTACATAATGCAATATTTTAATTTATTGCTGCATAAAACATTTCTAAAATATTTTTACTTCAGACAACAATACACGGTTGTGTTAAACGAAACATTGCTGAACGAGTGATTAAAGATAAAGATAAATAATAAGCAGGTTATAGTTAAAGTCCTTTTCACATATCATGATCTGGGTGACAGATGTCAAAATCCATACATTTTTCATGTTAGTCTCTTTCTAACACATAACTCACGTATAGCTCTGTCCTATTATCACCCAGATTAGGCTATGTGAAAAGGACTATAGTCGGGGATTTGTAATAAATTATTAAGAACTAACGTTATGCCGTACCTTAATAGTTTAGGATTAAATCCAGTACCAGAGTACATATTATAGATATTAGATGGATTGTTTACAGAAAAACCCTGTCTAATGAAGATTCCGCTGGGTCAAGACCAGTTTGTTCGTAAATATACGTCACTTTAGCACTAACTAGATGTTATCTGGAAATGTCTATGCAAATGGGCAAACGTTTTAGGACGGACTCCATAATGCATGCAATTTAATATTTTAATCAAAAGCTGAATATTATGTGTTAAATACATAATATTACTGTAATAAGGGATTTAAATAATATGTTATTTATTTATTCTTGCACACAAAACAGATTACAATGGAAAAAATATTGTTTAGGAAATTAAATTGTAGGTCCATATGGGGATTGTAGTCTAAATTATGTTCATCAACACTGTTAAGGCGACGGGTACCCCTAACCAGCTACACCAATTCATTGAAATTGTTAGCTACTAAACAGGATCTATTTTAAACGATTTCGGAGCGGGAAACATTTACAAAAGTATCAGCCTATAACTGTCCCGCTGCAGGGCAAAGGCCTCCATCATAGAAATCAAGTCATCGCTACTATGATGGGATTAGGCTTAAACACCACGCTTGCCAAATGCGGATTGGTGATCACAAACCCGAGCTTTGTTCGAAAATTCGAAACACACTTTTTGCTTGACCCAGGAATCAAACCCAGGACCTCGAGATCACGGCCCGGTACTTAAACCACTAGACCAACAGGGCGAAAAAAAACCATACTTTTTATTTGATAATCGTGCACTACTTTTGGATTTGTTTTTGCACTCCAAATTCGGATTAACGCCATAAATTAAATATTAAAAAAATTGGTATTAAATGTGGGAGAGCCACGCTTAGGTATGAATGGGCCGGCTCGACCGGAGTGATACCTCTGCCTCACACAAGACCGGCGTGAAGCAGCGCCTGCGCTGTGTTTCGCCGTGTGAGTGAGGTTACCGGAGGCCCAATGGAGGGAAGGGGAAGAGGTTGGCAGCGCACTTGTGACTCCACTGGTGTTGCGGGTGTCTATGGGCGGCGGAATTGCTTACCATCAGGTGATCCGTCTGCTCGTCTGCCACCTCACATATAAAAAAAAAAAAAAATAAATGGCTGTTTTTGCCGGTAATCCATATTTCGAGTACCTACCTACAAAAGCAGACCCAAAAGTTAAGTATTTAATAAATAGTAGGTATATGTGTTTTCCGAGAGGCTGCAGCTTCGAAATTGTTAAAAAGATACCCAGTTTAGTTCCTAAGAATTTAAATCAATTAGGCGTGCGTCGGTAGCGTGCCTTACCTTTTTTTGCCGCCGTTTTGGATGCCACCGGGAATAGTATATTGTGATGAAGAACATGCCTCTTCTCCGCAACGAAGCGATTCGTTTAGCTAAAGAATAGAATTCCTCGCCGAAGCCTGTGTTCTCTGATCATTGAACGGGCATGTTCTAAGAAAACGCGTTTAAGTTTCTAAACCTCGTCGTTACTTATTTCCATCAGGTTTGATTGTGGTAAGGCGTCTGTCTACACATACGTCATACTTGTGAACAGGTGCCACCTTTGGGGACTGGTCCGCTTCGGTTTACCTCATATTTAGCTTTTAATTTGGTTCATTCTATTTTGTGTTGCATTAGACTGTACGACTTGGTATGAGTATAATAAACCATTGTAAAAAAGTTGGCGATTAAAAAGAGTAACTGGCGAGTTTCTTGCCGGATCTTCTCGACCAGAAACAACTTTCCGAGCCGGTGGTAGAATCGCATTATGTTTATTTGTTTCTTTAGTATATTTTATGTATCAACATATATATGTATTAACATGTGAATTATACATAAGTACTTATAAACCAAGGTCATGTTCAATGAACATGTTCTACCGGAACCGATTGCAATTCACGGTGCCGTCCTCGAAGTTGTTCAAAAATACGTATACCTCGGGCAGACTTTGCAATTGGGTAAAAACAACCTCGAGGATGAGGTGAATAGGAGAATCCAGTTGGGTTGGACAGCATTTGGAAAACTACGTCGTGTCTTCATATCGTCAATACCACAGTGCCTAAAGACGAAAGTCTTCAATCAGTGCGTCCTACCTGTCATGACATAGGTACGGAGCCGAAACGTGGACACTTACGGTACGGCTGGTCCACAAGTTAAAGGTCGCTCAGCGGGCTATGGAACGAGCAATGCTCGGCGTCTCTCTCCGAGATCGAATCCGAAATGAGGTGATCCGGCAGAGAACCAAAGTTATCGACATTGCTCACCGGATTAGCAAGCTTAAGTGGCAGTGGGCTGGCCATATTAGCCGCAGAACCGACAACCGATGGGGTAAACGAGTTCTGGAGTGGAGACCGCGTCTTGGCAAACGTAATGTAGGGCGCCCTCTGGCTAGGTGGGAGGACGATCTGCGCAGGATGGCTGGCAAGAGCTGGATGCGAGAAGCCATGGATAGATCACAGTGGCGAACAATTGGAGAGGCCTACGTCCAGCAGTGGACTGCGATAGGCTGATGATGATGACTTATAAATAGTTTTAAGTCATTCAAATGTATGACGATTTCTAAGTGCTGTGTACAAGCCTATGCAAATAAAGAATTATTTGAATTTGAATTTGAATATATTCAATAAAAAAAACCAGATAGCAAAATTACGTTATAAATTGAATTCTTATGCAAATTATCAATGCTTAGCTTACATACAAATAAATGGTAAATACTGTTGCTGCTTCTGTTTTTTTGTGATTTGAATTTTAATGATGTAATTAAATTCTTGTGGACAGTGGCTCTTCAGATACGTCAGTTTTTAATACTGTGCAATAACGAACAACCGGTTCAATAACTCAATAACTATTTAGTTGTTGTTGTCTCAATACGTATCTAAATAAAAAATATGCATTGGTGATTAAGTTAGCTGACGAACTTTAAAGTAAATTGGTAGCCACAACACATGGTTCCATCTAAGTCACAACAGCAAGGCCCCCTCCCCCCTCTCCCCGAGTTATTGCCACCCTTCATAAAGTTCCGTATATGGGGATAATGGGGAACTGAAGTGGCAGTGGGCTGGTCATATTAGCCGCAGAACTGACAGCCGTTGGAGCCGTAAAGTCCTTGAGTGGAGACCGCGACTCGGTAAGCGTAATGTAGGACGCCCTGCGACAAGATGGAATGATGACATTCGAAGGCTGGCTGGTGTGGGCTGGATGAGAGTGGCCGAAAATCGGGAGCAGTGGCGTGCATTAGGGGAGACCTATGTCCAGCAGTGGACGAGTGTGGGTTGCTGATGAAGTTGATGATGATATGGGGATAAAACGAAAAGTTATTAACGCTTAATTTTTATTTATCCCTTTCTTAAGGTGACGGGTAGGGCACACTAGCGACGCCATTTGATTTAAATTGTTAGCATCTAAACCGGATATCTTTTCAACCATTTCGAAGCTCGAGCATCTCGAAAAGAACTTATACTATTTATTCAATACTTATTAGTAACTTGTTGGTCTGCTTTCAACTCGAAATATGAATTACCGCCAAAAACGGCCACTTGCCATCCAAATTTCGAGTGCAAAAACAGATCAAAAAGTTAATTATAGGTATTAAATAAATAGCATATATTCTTTCCGAGAGGCTCGAACTGCGAAATTGTTAAAAAGATATCCGGTTTAGTTGCTATCAATTTAAATCGATTGGCGTCGCTAGTTGGGGCCACCCGTCGCCTTAAGAACTGGCAAGTAGCAAGCAAGGTAGGTATGTGTGATGCCTGGGGTGGTTAGATGTCCATGAGCAATCCGCATAGGTGATCCCACTAGGTGTACCATCTTTGTAAGATCTCGTTCGCTATAATGTAAGAAAATATACAGGATTCACATCGCGCGGCGAATTCTGGATCTGCAGCGGGCGTCGTAGGGTTTTTAGTGAGTATACCTCTGGGCCATCCTTCTAGAGGGAGTCTCACATACCCCGTGACGTCCCCCGACCTGACGGGACGGTGCGTAAAGCTACCCTGCTCTGCGTGACTAAAAAAAAGATTAAAAGGATTCTCACTGTATTCATTTTCACAGGTGTCGACTCCAGTGACAGTTCCTGTCGGCAACTGGTCGCTCCGCATCGTTACCAGGCTGAAGAATTCCACTGCCAGGGAGGTGTACGACTTCGATCAGGACTTGTACATCTTGTTCAACCCCTGGCTCGACGGTAAGACTAACTAAGAGTCAGTAGTCAGTTTCAACAATAGGAAGTTGTTTATGTGACAGTTCATTTGATGGAAAGCGATTGACTCCGCCCATGGAAATCTGCAACACTAGTTAAAATTGCACTGTCGAACTTAAATCCCCCTTTCCCACGCATTGGTCTCCGGTACCTTCACTTACGCAGCGAAACACAGCACAGACACGCTGCTTCACGCCACTTTTGTGTGAGGCTTTGGTATTACTCCGGTCGAGCTAGTAAGAATAGGTCTTTTAACATCATCATCATCATCATCATCAGCCCATTTAAGTCCCCACTGCTGGGGCACGGGCCTCCCTCAATCATATGAGGGGTAATTGCCATACTCACCACGCTTGGCAGACGGGTTGGCGAGGGTTTTGATATAAATGCAGAGTTTTCCTTCTCTGGGTGCTGATGATCATGCTAGCAGCTTTACCTTAGTCGCCTTTTACGACACCTCGGAAAGAGTGAGGGTGGCCTAGTCTACTCTGCCGGGGACCACACGGTCTTTTAACAGCGGGATTAAAAGATCAATTCTTTTCGACGAGGATCTTCTTTCTACTTTTATGATATAGGGGGCAGACGAGCAGACGTATCACCTGATGGTAAGCGATTACCGCCGCCCATGTACACCTGCCACGTCAAATAAGTCACAGGTGCGCTGCGGGCCCTTTTAAAAGGGAGTAACGCTCTTTACTTGAAGGTTTGCAGGTCTTATCGGTCGGGAAACACCGCAGGCGATAGTTCATTCTACAGTTTTCTCACTTTTTCGGTCTCACTTTATCTCAGTCTGTCTCGACCGTTAAAAAAACTTTTTACGGCTTATTACTAGACTTAGAAATTCATTGATCGTAGTCCAAGTCTACGGTGTAGTAATAACAATGAAGCGACCGTCGTCTGACCTGTGCAATCCGAACCAAACAAACTGCATCATAATTACACATTCAGAATAAATTTCGCCTAATTGAAGAGATCTAATCTACAGTACCTATAAAAACTATCCGAAACGTACTGGTTTTCTGAGTGATAGAAATTAACAAAAAATTGAAAAATCTAGGTGTGCCTACTACGACTACGACCTGCGTTCGAAAACCGCACATTCTTATTTACTGAGTTACCATCAGTCTATCCGCCTCTCTCTCTCTCTCTCTCTCTCTTGAGTCAGTCACTCATATCTGAAGATCATGGTCACCGGTGTCCGTCCAGCGCTTCCTTTAAGTACTCCTTACTGCAGAATTTGGAGGTCGACGAGACTTTCAACTGATCGGTTCACCTTGTTGGTGAACGAGCACGCCTCAGTGACCATCTTAATGCTAATTTAACTGGATATGTGATTTATAGAGCAACGAAATATCTCTGGTTAGTGTATCATACTATTATTATTAAAGAATCAGGGTGCATGGCATCTGTCTAGCGGTGGGTGTGAAAGTGGTAGGACAAGGAGTTGTAGAATTGATTGAATCCAATTACTGCCACACCCACCACTAGACAGCTGCCAGGCGCCGGGATTCTCAAATGATGATAGTATGGCACACTAACTAGAGAGATTTCGTTGCTCTATAAATCACTTAGCTAGCTCTTAGACTATAACTTCCATTCCAGATGACCAGACCTACATGGAAGATTGCAGCCTCCTCCAGGAGTATGTATTAAATGACGTCGGCAAGGTTTGGGTCGGGCCTATCAAGACCACCAGAGGCAAGCCCTGGTTCTTCGGCCAGTTCGACGGAGTTGTTCTCCCTGCGTGTATGTTCATGCTTGACAGGGCTGGGATACCGTTCCATCAGTAAGTTAAGATTTAATCCACGATGCTTACACAGCGACACGTCGAGTTACCCTTGTCGAACTTTGGACCGTCGTTATATCTGAGACACAAGGTTACTTTTGCACTGCAGTACTATTGAAGTGACTTGACCTGACGCCGTCTGGACATCTGCATCACAGTATATTCAGTAGGATGATACTAGTGCCCGATCCGGAGATCTTATGCACAAAATAAATGGACATAATAAATAAGGTCAGCTCTAATTGTCATCGTTATCAAAGAGTTCAAAAACTTACGTGCTAGGCAGTAGGTATCATATCTCTCCAGCACACGTATAGTCTGTCTCTGTTTCACGCCGAGATCACAGAACGTGTGCATGTATACGAGTAGGTATGTGCCTAGCATAGCACTCGATGTAGTGTCACGCTTTTCTGGCCAAGGGCTACAAGCCAAAAGTCTAATATTACGGTGGGCCGCACACTGATGAACTGAAAAGGTGCTTGAATTTTGCTCGCGGCAATTAGCCTTAGGCTTCTACACCAATTAGGTATCATAAAGTTGTATGAGAGTAAGATATTAATTTGTTAATGTTTCCAGGCGAGGAGACCCAGTGAAACTAACTCGCACCATCTCACGCATCGTCAACTCCAACGACGATGCCGGCGTCCTGGTGGGCCGATGGGATGGCCAGTATGAGGACGGAACTGCACCCTCAGAGTGGACCGGGTCCGTGGACATCCTGGCGCAGTACCTGGAGACACAGCAGGAGGTTCCCTACGGCCAGTGCTGGGTGTTTGCTGGTGTCGTCACCACAGGTCAGTCTTACCTTTGATACCAGTTCCTTATATACTAACTGCCATTTAAATACATTAACAATGCTGGGGTACAATCATACAGCTTCTTACCGTGGAAGAGAACTCTCTAAAAATCTCGTTTAAAAAAGGACATGTCATATCAGAGCTTGCATGAGTGCTGGAAGCGTAGCGTTCTGGATGAATATAGTATGAATATCATTCCATTACGGACTAAACAATTCCGTCAAGAAATGGAACTTGTTGCCGAAGCATGTATATCCTCCTTCCTAAAATATGGATTCCTTTAAACGAAGCGTGAAGAAGCATCTCGCGGGCCAGTATGGCGGTGCCAACGGAGGAAACGTCTTGGCAAACGTAATGTAGGGCGCCCTCTGGCTAGGTGGGGGGACGATCTGCGCAGGATGGCTGGCAAGAGCTGGATGCGAGAAGCCATGGATAGATCACGGTGGCGAACAATTGGAGAGGCGCGATAGGCTGATGATGATGATGATGATGAACGGAGGTGATGCCTTGAAATCGCTACCGTTGTAATTTCAACTTGGGCTCTTCTATTGCTTACCATCAGAATGGGGAGAGCCAATATACTGAGCCTCTATAAAAATAGAAAAAAAGGATGGAACTTAACGCGAAGCAGTCGTGTGATTTATAGAGTAGTGACCAGGTGTAATGTTGAATAGCTCCTCGGAACACTCTCTAAAAAGTCGCTATAGAAGACTCAAAGAAAGCCTCTGAGAGAGAGAGAGAGTAACTTAACTATTTGTATTTTCACAGTGTGCCGTGCCCTAGGCATCCCATCCCGCGTGGTCTCCAACCTGGTGTCAGCTCACGACGCGAACAGCTCTCTGACCGTCGACAAATACTATACGGAGACCATGGAAGAACTGGAATTCGACCCCAACAATCCCGCCGGAGCTGACTCCATCTGGAACTACCACGTGTGGAATGATGTCTGGATGGCGCGGCCTGATCTTCCTCCAGGTAATTTTTAAAAGATTTTTCTGTTATCTAAGTATGATACTTCTTGCCAGTCATTCAAATTTTTTTAGACCTCATTTTTCCAGTGGTATCTTGTGTGGCGGCATCTATTACTTTGTAGGATGTTCACTGGCTCAGCGACCCGAACGAGTCTCGGCCTCCTAAACAAAAGATCGCCAATTTGGTCAGTCAGTTGACCTGAAGATCTCAGCTGAATCAGCCTCGGCGACTATGAATTGGGTGTTAGTTAAATATAAATCTCTTTTCCTTCACCAGGTTACGGTGGCTGGCAAGCCATCGACGCGACTCCTCAAGAGACCTCCTCAGGGCTGTACCAATGCGGGCCTGCATCCCTTGAAGCCATCAAGCAGGGAGTCATCGGCGTGGGGTACGATGTGGAGTTCATGCTGGCGTCGGTTAACGCTGACCTGATGCGCTGGAGGAAGGACCCTGAAGCTGAGACTGGATACTCCATGGTTGATACTAATAATTTCCAGTGAGTACGATCTGCTTGATACCTAATTCATTGTTTCAGTAGTTTCAGTCAATCGAATCCCAAGTCGACTTATGCCACTTTGGTCTGGGTCATTGGTATTCAGTCAGATGTGACGACTACAAATAGTCGTTTTGGAATAATTTTGGATCAGATGGTTCCAGATAGTCTAATATAGATAGTTGGTTTTGTCCAAGGATAATCCGAAATGTTTTAATGTCGTTCCGATACGATATCGTTATCCGTTATCCAGAGCTGAAATTATCTTATTTGATAGAACACATTATATGAAGCTCCTCGGTTCTATGGGATCTTTTGTAGCGCTCTAATCCTTTGCATTCCTACTTGCGAAAGATTCACTACTTCACTCTTATTGAAGTGCCTGTGATCTTCCGGTTTTAGAATCCTGTCGTTCTAATGAAGCCTACAGTCACTCAATGACATTTTTATAAATTTTAATGTCTCTTCCAGCATCGGCCGCATGGTGCTTACTAAGAAGCCATACGTCTTCGACCCCAACGGTGACGAGGACCGCGAAGACATCACAGTTCAGTACAAGCACAGAGAGGGCACGGCTTCTGAGAGGCTGGCTCTTATGAACGGAGTGCGGTACTCGGAGAGGGCGAAGAGGTAAGTCTTGAAGAATTGATTTTACTTTGTCATAGAGATCATTATCACTTTTTATATTATACAGGGCACTCTTCGAAGATCATAAGTTTGGTAAGTATTTACATTGAGGTTCCTAAGGTTTCTAAGCTTCGCAACTCGATCAAGACTGGCCATGACCCGTTAATGGAAATGTACACAATCAGTCATGGGATCGAAAAATCATGCATCATCATCATGATAATAATCATATCAGCCCACATCCACCCACTGCTGAGTATAGGCCTCTTTTTTATCACACCACTCCCGTCGGTCCCCTGCCAGCCTTATTCATTAATATCCGACGTCATTATCACGGCGCAGCAGGATACTGCCGTTACAACATCGTCGGACTACTTATCGGGCAGGTGGTCTACCCACAGGACATCAGAGGCCTCACCATGAGTTTGAAATACTATCCTCGCTATCCAAAACTACTGCTCTGTCTCTTTCACATGCACCACAATGAAAGGGACAAGGCGATAGTTTTCGATAGCGAGAACAGTTTTTCAAACAAATGGTAAGGGTACAGATCATGCCTACTTATAATTCTTTGTATTCATCAGATACTACGCAGTAGCCAGCAACCTGACTAGTGACATCAAGTTCAATCTCCGTGACATTGATACAGTCTTCATCGGGAAGGAGTTCCGAGTCACCGTTGATATTGAAAACAATTCTGACGAGGTATTTTTACTCCATACTCTTGTTATTCTGAGGTTGTCTTCCAACCTCTTCACTTTACATTAATAATTATCTTCTTCAGGGTCGCAACGTCAAGGCAGCTCTGAGCGCCACCAGTGTGTTCTACAACGGAGTGAAAGCTGATCTTGTTAAGAAAGTCGAGGGCAAGATTTTTGTAGGACCACATAAAAGTAAGTTTAACATTTCATTAATTTTACTCGTCATGATAGATTTGAGGTTGTGCCCTCGTCGGGCCGAGTTACCGAGCGGATCCGATGGCGCGTACGAGCGGACCCGACGACGACTGAGTGGAACCGAAGGCGAATGAACGACCAGAGGGGCTAATTTAAAGCAGACGTTACGACCGATTTGGATTTTCTCTTTCACACGCACTGTGTATCTCCATTTTTTTTGTGCCTGCTGTCTCCTATGTTTGGATGCGACAAGTGTCTCAGGGACGGCTTTAAATTAAGCCACCAGTTTCGTACAGGTGAGCGAACTGAGAATTTGGCAGTTAGATGAGATTACAATTTTAGGAATATTTTTAACATAAATAACTACTCCAGTGAAATTTCAAGAATTAATCGAATCTAATCATTTTGAATGATATTAATTCAAAAGATAATTATTGCCTGATGGGTCTCTATTTATATAATATGGTCAATACAATCAAACAGCAATTCTTAATTTTCAGAGGAAGAGATCAGTATTTTAGTCACATCCGATGACTATCTGCCCAAGCTGGTAGAGTACTGCAACATGAAGATCTCTTCCATGGCCATTGTGGACGAGACCAAACAGTCCTGGGCCGATGACGACGACTTCCAAGTGATCAAGCCTAACATCAGCATCAAGGTAAGCTCATAATAGCATCATTAGTGAAAATATTGATGGGAATTTGAGGGTAATTGGATTAAACCCCCCCCCCCCCCCCCTTCCGCGACGTGTGAGGCACAATTCTTACCTAATAGTAATCCTATTATTTATTAGGTAGGAATTGTGATTTTAAGTTAGGGCATTGCCTCAACGCCCTGTTGGTCTAGTGCTTTAAGTACCTTCTCGTGATCTCGGGGTCCTGGGTTCGATTTCCAGCTTGAGCAAAAATCATGTTTCGAATTTTTCGGACATAGCATGGGTTTGTGCTCACTAATTCGCATTTGGCAAGCGTAGTGATTAAACCTAATCCCAACATAGTAGCGATGACTTGATTTCTATGATGGAGGCATTTACCTACTCTGCAGTGGTGGGACAGTATTAAGGCTGATACTTTAATTTTTTGCCTCCCCCCTTAGCTACGGACTATAATGTTTTCACTAGGTTTCTGACTTTTTATAAGAAACGCGCGAGCACTGCGAGTCAGCATTTCGCGCGTCCGCTGAGAGGACACGTCACACATGTCTATGTACTTCGATTGTCCGTTGAGCGGACAAGTCACATTTGAGTGAAACTATGATGAACGTTTTGGTGGTGTGACTACCTAACGTCAATTAGATTTGTAGATTAGTAGAGACCTTTACCATGAGTTTGAAAAACTGTTCTCGCTATCGAAAACTATCGCCTTATCCCTTTCATTGTGGTGCATGTGAAAGAGACAGAGCAATAGTTTTGGATAGCGAGTATAGTATTTCAAACTCATGGTAAGGCCTCTGATCTACCTACTATCGCTAACGGTTCTTCATCAAAACAAAACCTCAAAAAATCAAATTTTCCAGTTCAACGAGGATCTGATCATCGGGCAGCCAGCTACAGCAGTGCTCTCGTTCCAAAACCCGCTGGAGCGCGGGCTGACCGGCTGCGAGTTCCGGGTGACGTCATCAGGCATCGCCGGCCGCACGCTGAAGATCGCCGCGCCCGACGCCGGCTCCAGGGAGCTCGTCACCGCCGAGCTGCCGATACAGCCCAGCGTGAGTATTGTAATACGTGGCAGACGAGCAGACGGATCACCTGATGGTAAGGGCCTCCGGTACCCTCACTATCGCAGCGAAACACAGCACAGTGCTGCTTCACGGCGCCGGTTTTCTGTGAGGCCGTGTTATCACTTCAGTCGAGTCGCCCCTCATGCCGAAGCGTGGCTCTGCCACGGTCAAAACGTATTGCCACGTCACGTCAAACGTAATGCCATGTAACGTAATGTCAGTTGTAACAGTTAAATAGGCTGGGCATCCCAAGTATATGGTCCATAGGATAGAGATAGACAATTCCAGACTTACAACATCAAAAATATCTTCATAATAAAAAACTAAAACCCGATTACCAAAAAAACACGCTCTAAAAAGTACGAAACAAGAAAATTGTCTGTGCTGAAATTATTATGCCGTATTGCCGTGGTCGTATGCCACATTGATTTTATTTAATAAATCTGTTTTGCTACAGTACCACCACGGCAATACGGCATAATAATTTCAGCAGCGACATTTTTCTTGTTTCGTACTTTTTAGAACGTGTTTTTTTGGTAGTCGGGTTTTAGTTTTTAAACTTTATTTTTATTTACCATATTTTTAGTTATGTAAATATAATTACATATTTGAAATGTGCTAAAAAAGCTCTTTCAATTTGATACTATTTTTAGTTCCTTACTCTAAGTCCCCTAGAGGGCGCTGTAGGCAATTTAACGTGACGTCATGTCGCCTATAACCCGGAGACAATCAAGACGCTTCTAATGACACCTCATTTGTTCAAATATGATAACTAGTTTAGAAGTTATGAGGGAACAGAAAAATAGTCTCTCAGTTGGTACAAAGCCGAATGATGCATGGTATTACGGTTGGTTTGCGGCGCGGTCGCAAATTCACATGGCCCCAGTTTTTAACTGGTTAGTTAAAAACTGACTAAAGTACACCTTTTTGGCCCTACTGAAAATCAGCGTCATGACCTTTTTCAGGGTCATGACATAGGCTGAGTGGGGGCCATTTATGTTGGAGGTCACAACACACAATATACTATTTGCACTGCCTGGTTATTAGTACTCATTATTTTGTTTTTCCTTTGTTTTGTTTTGTTTTTATTTTCTGTATCTATTTTGTTTTTCTTTTTGTTCGTTTGTTCTTTTGTAACTAATGTTGTACTCGTATGTAGTGTTGTGATGTCCAAAATAATAAATTTTTCTTTCTTTTCTTCTTCTTCTTTCTTTTTTTCAAAAAAAATGTATTTCATACTTACCCCTTAACATTTACATTTTTTTAATTACTTCTGTAACATTTCTAGAAAATTGGCAAAATAAACTTCGTGGCGACATTCAAGTCCTACGAGCTGAAGGACATCTCAGGAGCCGCCAGCGTTGAGGTTTTTGAAGGCTGATGCCTCGAAGCACCACGACGAATACGAGTATACTATACAGCTATGACAAAACTTATGATTAAGTATATAATATAGAAAAAATTACAACATCTGCGGATAAAGAATGGGATCAAAAATGGCGGCGCATAGATAGATAGATAGATACTCTTTATTGCACAACATACAAAACTTAAAAGCTAGTTATACAGAGATACAATGTACAATTTAGGCGGTCTTATCGCTGGGAGCGATCTCTACCAGACAACCTTCAGGTAAAGGACATTAGATAGAAGAGGGGAGGGTGGTGCAATCCTTTTGATTTTGAATATTGATTAAGTAAATTTATAGTATAAATATATATATCTAGATAATAAATAAATAAATAAACACGTTATGATACACTAATATATACGAATGTTAACTTACTATAATACAATATAACCTACACAAATTATCTATTCACTTCACGCTCGCACACCTACGAGTGCGAGTATAGACGCAAATAGTGTGCGAGCGAGAGGTGTATAGATTCGCCGCCATTTCTGATCCCATTCTTTATCCGCACAGGTTGTATATATAATGAGTTGACATGACAAACCGATTGTTTAAGGAAAACAAATACATAATAAAAAAAAATATTGGTAGATACTTTTAAAACTGTATTATTGTAGGTTAAATAGAATGTAAATATGTATGTTTCTATGTGTATGCTTTTAATTTATCATGCACAAATAGCATTTTAAAACACATTGAAATAGTTGACGACCCGTTTGGAATAGTGGTAGTGAACGCTGCCTCTGGTGTAAGGGTTGCGGGTTCGATCCCCGCACAGTGCACTTTTGTGTGCATGAACATATCTGATAGTATTGGTCTGGGTGTTATCTATGTATTATAAGTATGTATTTACAAAAGAAAAGTATTATATGTATATAATTGTAATCTCACTGTTGAGTTACATGAAATGTTTTGTTGATTCTGATATCCGAAACACAGTTGCTTGAGCTACTTATCTCGGAGTCAGATCAATGTATGTGATGTTGTGAAATATTTATTTATTTATAGTTTTGATTTTCTTCTATTTACCATCTACCACCTATCACCATAAAAAAATATATCCTTTTGACTGTAAAGAAACATAAGGGTATGTTCCTTTACAGTATTTTATATATTCTACTGTATATTTAAAAAGATTCGTTGTTAAATACTTATAAAGATGAAATACATTGTCCTGAGTAATTGTGACAGGTTTAAGACACATTTCCCCCTTATTACAAAACATGATCAAAGAATAGTTCTGGAACCAAACTTGTTCTAGCCCCTTTTAAGGCTGCGTGTGGGAACGAAATGGCATAAGCTTGAGTACGGTAATAACTCAAGATCGCGTTGTGTAAAAAGGTTGCTTGTCATTTTTAATTTATTTACAAGTGAATCTCAAACATTTGTTCACTTATCATCAGGTGAGATTGTGGCCAAATGTCTGGCTATTCCAATAAAAAAAAAAGTTATGTTATAGTATTGACAAAACCAGTGCCATAACATGGTTGTTTTTAAAATTATATAATAATGTAATCGGAATGTAGTTACAAGTAAACTATAAGTTAGTTATAAGTATTAAACGTTTTTTTATTATTATGTTCACTTCAAACGTTATTTTTATACGCTTTTATAAATAAATATTTCAATTTGATAAGTTATTGTTTTAATTTTTCAACTCAACACAACTTGTAAAGGAGTGTTAAGGTTTTTAAGGGGCCGGCAGCGGTATGCAGGTCCACTGGAGTTGCAAACGTCCATAGGCTGCGGAAATCGCTTACCACCAGGCGAGCCGCACGCTTGTTTGACGACCACCGACGTAGTATAAAAAAAACTCAAATTTTAAGGGGCCAGCAGCGGTATGCAGGTCCACTGGAGTTGCTAACGTCCATAGGCTGCGGAAATCGCTTACCACCAGGCGAGCCGCACGCTTGTTTGACGACCACCGACGTAGTATAAAAAAAACTCAAATTTTAAGGGGCCAGCAGCGGTATGCAGGTCCACTGGAGTTGCTAACGTCCATAGGCTGCGGAAATCGCTTACCACCAGGCGAGCCGCACGCTTGTTTGACGACCACCGACGTAGTATAAAAAAAACTCAAATTAGTAACTAGTAAAAAAATAAGATAAGATAAGGTGTCCATGGGCGGCGGCAATCGCTTACCATCATATCCGTCTACTCGTCTGCCACTTATCACTTAAAAAAAAAGAAATAATTTATTGACCACAACACTATAAATATAAAATAAATATAATAAATATTTCACAACATCACATACATTGATCTGACTCCGAGATAGGTAGCTCAAGCACCTGTGTTGCGGATATCACGATCAACAGCGGGATTACAAATAGATACATATAATACTTTTCTTTTGTAAATACATACTTATAATACATACCTACAAACATGATCATACACACAAATGTTTGTACTGTGCGGGAATCGAACCCGTAACCCTTGGACCAAAGGCAGCGTTCACTACCAGTTCCAAACGGGTCGTCTATACATAGAACAAATAGTAGAAAACGGTATAGAGACAAAAGCTGCGGCCAACAAGGCTCAGCCTCAGCATAAGCTGCAAATAATTTTCAACGGTCTAAATTTTCATAAAGATTAGATAGACAGCTTATTAAAAAGCCTTTCAAACGTTCGCACGACTATGAATTAGAAGCAAATAAAAGGCAGTATTTAAAAACAAAACTTTATTTTCAATTCCATGCAAAGTTCACCATTTTCGCTTACACCGATCAAGTGACACTTGACACAACTTTGTTCTGAAACACTGCACCACACTACGTAGGGAGACTTTATTTTGCAAGACAAGACTAGGATATGATCTTAAAATTAGTGATTTAGACATTTACTTCTAGGTATTCGATGCATGCAACTTGTTTGGAACTTACCTCACAATTGACAATGTTCCATAAAACTAAATAGGTGCGTGGCCATATTGCGGATTTTCGACGAACTAATGTTAAATATTAGGGTTAGGTTAATAAACTATTCTTTCATCAGTATATCTATACTATAGCTTTAATTTGAATAATATTTTTGTATACTACAGTGTGTAATACTTCGTTTGTCTAAAAGTGTAAATGACATGGATGCCAGTATCCATTACGATTATTGAACCCAGAGTCAAGCTCCTCAAATACAAGTTTTTCCTCAAATACAACCCCATATACGTACTACCAGACTTATCCTCTAAATTCCTCGATATATTCCTCTGTTGTCTGATATATTTAACACTGAAACACTTGTAAGGCGACGGGTGGCCCTAACTAGAGACGTCAATCGATTTAAATTGATAGCAACTAAACCGGATATCTTTTTAACAATTTCGAAGTTCGAGCCTCTCAGAAAGAATATATACCTACTTATAATTAAGTTTTTGATCTGTTTTTGCACTTAACATTTGTATTAACGCCATAAGTGGCCTTTTTTTGGCGGTAATTCATATTTCGAGTAGGGAGCAGACCAACAAGTTAATTATAAGTATTGAATAAATAGTAGAAGTTCTTTTCGAGATTTTCGAACTTCGAAATTGTTAAAAATATATCTGGTTTAGATACTAACAATTTAAATCAAATGGCGTCCCTAGTGTACCCTACCTGTCACCTTGAGCTACTTAGTACGGAACCAGGTCAATGTAATAGATGTTTTTTTATTTATTTATATAAAAAAATCCTTCAAAATAAAGTCTCACCTTTACATCAACCAACTCTCCTTAATTCCATTCTATCCCCTTCAACCACAATATTGAATATTACCTTACAGTCCATCACTGATTTATTAAATAAAAATAAATGGAAAAAACACAACAAGCAAAGTATTGGTAAAACAATCATAATTTATATTATATCACAAATTGATATGAGGCTGGCGTCCATTTGAGGTTTGACTATTTATTTACAATATTGAAAAAAAAGGGTAATTGGAAGTTCATTCTAATTTCATGTCACTGGAACCACATTTTAATGAATAACGCGTTATTTTTTATTGTTTACATCCCGAAAACCTCATAATAGGTATCGTGAATAAAGTCCATTTAGGGAGCGTTTAAGTATTACGTAACGTAATTTGGGGGGAGGGGGGGTCTCGTAAAACGTTACGATGCGTTACAGGGGCGGGAGGGGGTCTTTCTCACTACACGTATTACGTAACATTATTTCTTTCTTTGAATAAAAAAATAGGGAACCCTTTTCGTTTACGTTTTACTCCCAAATTGGCAACCCTTTTAGATTACGTTTTACGGGGAATCCCTCGATTGTAATAGTCTGGTCTTCATTTGTTCTGGTCACTTGAGTGTTACGTGACGTTTAGAGAGGGGGGGGGGGGGGAGGACAGAAAAACGTTACGGTGCGTTACAGAAGGGGAGGGGGGGTCAAAAATCTTCAAAAATTGCGTTACGTAATACTTGAACGCTCCCTTAGCATGCTAGATCAACAATATAAGCGAAAAGAATAAATAACGCTGTATACACGCAATGAGTATAATATTTTTTATTATATTGATTGTTCTTTTACAAAAGATTCCCCCTGAATGCCTTTTTATTGTTAACAATAAAAAGGCATTCTTATTTTGTGACAAATACACAGACAGCTAATTCGGCAGTCGTGAATCAAAATTACTTCCCGACTTCAAGGTTCGTCTTTCTTACACCTAGTAGCGAACAAGAGACAATTAAATTTATCAGTGTACCGCCAATCACAAACAAAACGGTTCAGAAGAAATGATCCAAAAATATTATTGTTATCTCTTGCTTACCATCAGGCTGAGGAGAGCCAATATACTGAGCCACTTTGATGCCGTGTAGTTCCCGGCAGAGTAGAATAGGCCACCCTCACTCTTACCGAGGTGTCGTAAAAGGCGACTAAGGTAAAGCTGCTGGCATGATCATCAGCACCCAGAGAAGGAAAATTCTGCATTTACATGAAAACCTCGCCAACCCGTCTGCCAAGCGTGGTGAGTATGGCAATTACCCCTCATGTGATTGAGGGAGGCCCGTGCCTCAGCAGTGGGGACTTAAATGGGCTGATGATGATGAACTTCAAAATGAAATTTTGGTATATTTTAAGTCAGGACTTATTGGTTCTAGATTAAAGGTATTCATATGGAAAAGAAAATTAACTCAAATGAACACAACCTTTTACAACATTTAAAATAACATTATTAATTATCGGAAATATGTAACTTCATAAATTATTCAGGCTTTGTATAAGACGAGGAACTCACGGCAGGACGGCGAAAACAATTTGTGATTTAAATACAATACACGAGCGGTCATTTTTCTTTAATCCATCATTTGGTTCTTAAACCAATAAGATTTTCGTTACAAGGCAAAACAAGTAAAGGGCCAGACTTATATTTGTAATTATATGTGGCCGCGTGCTACGCAAAATGCATATTAAATATAAATGGTAAGAGTTTAATTATAATTGCATTTTAATTAAGAACTAAAATTGCAAGCTAATCCTCCGTAACTATTTTACACATTATCTTTAATTTTCATACAGGAGAAAAGAAATGTATTTATGAAAAAAAAAATCCGAATCTAAAAAATATTTTAGAAAATTGCTAATCAAATGGTGTTTTTTTTATCTTAATTTACATAATACTTATCAACGAGATATTATTTTACTTTTTTCTCCAATATTTTTTTAAATAAATAAAATAAAATTTTACACATATTATTGCTTTCACCTTTTTACACTCGAATTGAGTGTTGTTTTATGGATTTTTAACATTAAATGTATTGATTTTGATGAAACGTATTCAAAAATTGATGTGTTGAAAATATTATTGAATATTACCTAAAAAAATATACCTTGGAAGCTTCTAATATCTTTATTGGGATATTGATATAACACTATCGGAGTAGATATTGAACGGATTCAATTTCGGATATGATATTGTACCCGTATATGCCCATATCTGGTAATGGTCGTCATAATTTTAGTGAATCACTCCCAGTTGCAACCAAAGCCGTTAGGACCCTGGTGCCTTATTTTGAAGCCGTAACGAACGAGAATATACCTGTCCCGTCCAAACAAAAGAGACACACAGCGCGTGTGAAAGAGAGGAAAACTCCGATTCGGTCGTCACGTCTGCTTTAAATTAGGCCCTCTGGGGTACGCTTGGACCATTATCCAGGATGTAGTTAGTCTCGTAAAAACAAAGAACCAACTGTCGTCTGACCTTCGCGACCGTTTGACCACACCAACTGGGTTAGTTTACTATTCTCACGAAAATATGATTCAAAATATTTTCAATACATTCGTTTCAGAATACAATATAAAACCGCCCCTAAATGAAATTGTTCGATTCTTAACAATAAATTATGAGTTTTATAATAATCCCTGCGCTGGCAGACCTTATGATATGAGGTATACAACGGTATTCATTATACTTTTGAATCTTATAACTTCGATAAAATTTTAAATCGTAAATATTTATACAACGTTATTTCTTTATCGTTCACATCCTGAAAAACCACATAGTAGGTATCGCGAATGAAGTCCATTTAGCATGTTAGATCAACAAAATTAGCGGAAAAAAAAACAAACAGCTGTTCCAAACGTTATTGCCAGGTACTTACTCCACTGGCTCAGCGACCCGAAGCGAGTCTTGGCCTCCGAAACGAAGAGAACGCCACTTTGATCGATCCTGCACTACTTGTCGCCAGTCACCGGCCTGAAGTTCTCGCAGATCATTGCCAGGTGGATATTTTTGTATAGAACAGGTGATTTATTTTTTCGCTTATTTTGTTGATCTAACATGCTAAATGGACTTCATTCCCGATACCTACTACTATGTGGTTTTCGGTATGTAAACGATAAAAAAAAACGGTGTATAGGTGTAATGTAAGACGATCGCTAATCGAAATTTATGTACAGAGATGTTTGTATGGATATCCCTAACGATATACATATATATGATGTCTACTGCAAATGCATGGTAGATGGCGCAATGTAGACTTAAGTTGTACTTCTGATGATAAATGCACGTTAAGATGACGGGTGGGGCACACTAGCGACGCCAATCGATTTTAATTTTTAGCTACTAAACCGGATCTATTTTAAACAATTTCGTGGTTACAATCTCTCGGCAAACACCTATACTATTTATTTAATACTTATAGTTAACTGTTTGGTCTGCTTTTGCACTCGAATTATGGATTACCGCCAAAAGTGGCCGCGTTTGACCGGACGAAAAACGGACCCAACATTTGAGCATGGTTATTTAATAAGTAGTATTTGCCGAGAGATTGTAACCCCGAAATTATTAAAATAGATCTGATTTAGTAGCTAAAATTTTAAATCGATTGGCGCTAGTGTGCCCGACCCGTCACCTTAAAAGAACATGTCAAAAATCTGTCATCTGGCTCGAAGGACCAAAAATTGAGAATTGGAAATGTGAAGTACAGCTTAATTGGGATAATACTAAATATTCTCAAATATACTTCGAAAACTTTTTGTCTTAAGTATAAATTACCTAATCTTAGGTAAAAGTGCATATGAGGTCAGGAATCCCTTGCATTATTTGTACATAATTCAAACGTAAATAGAAGTAATCTATTGAAGTCAGGGTCATTTCATTAAATACTTTTTTCCTTTGTATTGGAAAAATAGTTCAGCGGTTTTCGTTAGATGGAGCTTATAAAAAGCAAATGCAGCTTTAAAAAGTAATCAAGCAAACAGTTCAGCGTTGTTACGGTAGATGTCACTATGCATTTTTACATCGCGCTAGTATATCGTGTTTCCGAAACAATCAAAATGCCAGAGATCTAGAAGGTATTAGGAATTTTGTTATATAGCAAATAATCTTAGATATTTGATTTATCTCTGACTGATTCCTGAAGGTGGGGCCGTACTACGTAGCCATAGAGTATTGGTCGTTTTCCTCTAGATGGCGCTAGCATTGGCTAGCCGACTGATGCCACTATCTCAGTATATATAAGTTACTCTATGATTGAAGTCTTCTAAACCTTGACATATAAAAAGAACACTAACCTCAGTCATAAACGCTGTGGCAATTTGAATCTTATACCCCCAAGCACAAGGTCGTCAGCGCAGCGGCTCTTAACCTAGTGTACTTTGGCTTTCCCAGTGACGATGCGGGCGTACTCCTCGTAGAACCGCGGGAACAGCTGGATCGCGAAGTAGACCACGGTGAGGTACGCCACGATGGCCAGCGTGAGGATCAGGTCGAACACTGCCGGCTTTACACTAAAATAATAAAAAAATGCCTCAATTGACAATAGGCAGGGCACATAGCGAGGAGAACAGACGGCCGTTGGGGCGGAAGGTCCTCGAGTGGAGGCCACGTACAGGAAGTCGCAGCCGTGGCTCCCCCACAAAGAGAACCGACGATCTGGTGAAGGTCGCGGGAATCCATTGGATGCGGGCGGCACAGGACTGATCTGTGTGGAGAACATTGGGGGAGGCCTATGTCCAGCAGTGGACGTCTATTGACTAAAATGATGATGATGAATAAAAAATAGTGTCAATTTTTATTCTTGCAGGCATTCTTTATGGCGAAGCTTCTTGTCACTAGCGCCACCAAATATTGATTGCTTCTTTTTATGTGATAGGTGGCAGACGAGCAGACGGATCACACCAATGATGTGCTTCGCAACACCAGTGAAGTCACAAGTAAATTGCCAACATTTAAACTCCCCTTTCCCCGGCTTGGGCCTCCGATACTCTCACTCACGCAGCGAAACACAGCAGAGACGCTGTTTCACGTCGGTTTTCTGTGAACCCGTGGTATCACTCCGAGCTGGCCCAATCATGCCGAAGCGTGGCTCTCCCACAGTAAATGGCCATTCCTTATTATAGAAATAGTCATTTCTCATTCGATAACGTTTAAAATTGTATTCTATCGAAATATACAAGGTTAATTTTCAGGGCGGCGGCAATCGCTTACCACCAGGTCATCCGTCTGCTCGTCTGCCTCCTATCACAATATATTTTTTTTATTACAATATAAAGATGAAGATTTCTTTAACTGGCACAAATTATCACATCACAGAACACAGATTTCAACATAATTTAAATTAAACACGAATGACATATTATTATATACAAATAGGACAGATTCTGTAGCCAACAAGGCCCAATCTCAGCATATGCTGCAGTGAACGAAGCCTCTGCAGCGCTGATTTTCAGGCTGAGCCTTGTGTGACACAAGTAAGTGCACACATACAACAGAAAAAAACAATAATAATTACAAATGAAGAGAAAGATAATCAAGAAAACCTTAAAACGAAGGAACAGATAGTAATAAAAACAAATAGAAACATATGTAGGTATAATAAATAAATAATATAATTTATACACGACCCGTTTGGAACAGTGGTAGTGAACGCTGTCTTTGGTCCAAGGGTTGCGGATTCGATCCCCGCACAGTACAAACATTTGTGTGCATGAACATGTTTGTTTGTATTGGTCTGGGTGTTTCCTATGCATTATAAGTATGTATTTACAAAAGAAAAGTATTATATGTATATATTTGTAATCCCACTGTTGATTCTGATATCCGTAACACAGGTGCTTGAGCTACCTATCTCGGAGTTAGATCAATGTATGTGATGTTGTGAAATATTTATTTATTATTTATTTTATATTAAATTATAAAACGTCAACAACATCGTATCAACATGTTTATTAACAACTATTGGCCCGCGCTCTTTTCGTTTCGGGACATTAGTTCCATATTATTACCAATAGATGGCGCTAGGTGTTGATTACATCGCGCTAGTGTTTCGTGTTTAGGATTACCTATAAACGTTGCCATTGTCTGTAGGATTTACCTCTTTATAAATAGTATAGATATATAGATATAGATAAAGCTACCATGTAATACACAGAGCGTTATAAATTTAATTAATTATGACATAAGCGGTAATAGAAATAATGTAAGTATTTGCCGTGTGGTTCCCGGCAGAGTAGAATATGCCACCCTCACTCTTACCGAGGTGTCGTAAAAGGCGACTAAGGTAAAGCTGCTGGCATGATCATCAGCACCCAGAGAAGGAAAACTCTGCATTTATATCAAAACCCTCGCCAACCCGTCTGCCAAGCGTGGTAAGTATGGCAATTACCCCTCATGTGATTGAGGGAGGCCCGTGCCCCAGCAGTGGGGACTTAAATGGGCTGATAGATAGATAGATAGATAGATATTCTTTATTGCACAAAAATAAAATACAAGCATGATACAACAGCAACAGACAGTACAATAAGGCGGTCTTATCGCTTGAAGCGATTTCTTCCAGACAACCTTTGGGTAGAGGAAAGAAATATCGTATTCGTAATAATAAGGGAAGGCTGATGATAATGATGATGAAGTATTACCTGTAGACGAATAGCGTAGCCCTGGTGGGGGAGTACAAGGTGTACTCCGGTTCGCGCTTGTCCACGGCGTGTACGCTGCTCGACACAGCCATGTAGCGCGATAGCGCCCGCTCCAGCGCGCCCGTCAAACCTGCGTAACATTATACTTGTCACACTAATAGGGTATTTGACTAAGCTCGAGATTATACAAAATATAAATATTTTATCAAAATATAGGTAAAAATGTGCCAATAGCAAAAATTCTCTGTTAAAAATATGTCTAGTCAGTTTTATGGTCATTCAAAGATTCATAGGCAAGTCCATTTTAAAAGTATGAAATTATAAAAAAATAGTTATACCATTCAATAACCCATACAATTTGAACTGACTATTATAATAGAACCATTGACATAAACGAAACTTTTGATATAGCTACCATACAAAATTCAAATGAAATGCATGCAAAATACTGTCGTGTGACGTCACATCTCAGTAGCCATTTGTATGGAGCGTTTTGGGTTTGCCCAAAATAATGTGATTTTAAAGTTGTGATATCTCAGGTAGTTTAAATGAGAATTAAGTAATTCTTTCAACGTTGTTTCTATCATTGAGAGGTCTTTTGAGTACAAAAATAAATAAAAAAAAGTCAAATACCGTATTTGGGTTTATTTTTCCACTTTTTTTTTGTGTAAGAAATAAATGAATATGTATATGGAAAAGTTAGCCACATATTGCAGATTTGTTCCTCTTGCAAATGTAACATAAATAAACGTCTCGTATAATCATAATAAACTCATATTTACACTTGTTTCAAATAAAGTTCATTTATATATTTAAATAAAATTTGATGATAGTATATAATATAGTATCGCTTCGCATGCCGTGGCAACCTATAATTAAGTCACCACTAAGAATTTAATTACCTACTGCGTTAGTCTTAAGAATGTTGTAGTGTATGCCTTGTTGGTTGTCCAAATAAATAAATAAATGGAGTTTATCGCGCTTAACCCTATTGGTAACTTACCATATCAATTACCCTATTAATAGTTAACCTTATTGTATTTGGTAACCCTATTGATAGAGTTACAACCTCTTACTGCATAAAATTCAAAATTCAAAAGTGCTTTATTTGCATAGGCTTATATACAGCTCTTACAAATCGTCATACAAGAAAAATATAAATTATAGCTATGTATCTCGCCAACCCGTCTGCCAAGCGTGGTGAGTATGGCAATTACCCCTCATGTGATTGAGGGAGGCCCGTGCCCCAGCAGTGGGGACTTAAATGGGCTGATGATGATGATTATGATGTATATTATACATGTTATTAAACATATATGTCGATACAAAAAATATACTAAGAAATGAATAAATATAATGTGATTCTACCACCGGAATCGGAAAGTTGATTCTGACGAGAAGATCCGGCAAGAAACTCGCCAGTTACTCTTTTTAATCACCAATTTTTTTTAAGTACAGTGTCATGGGTGTAGGCGAACAGTTTATCATTTCCACAAATTCTTGTCATTTAAGTAATCATTAACTGTACTGTACATAGTAAGGGTTACTCTATTGACTGTCTCTCTTGTCCACGACCTGTCAAACGAACGAACTCAATCCGACCAATCGGCTGCCGCCCCTAGCGAGTTGAGCATTATTGATTCAAATGCTTTGCGCGTAGAGATAAAATAGCCTGGTAGAATTCTAAAACCCTATCTTGATATGGTAAGCGTATTATAGGGTTTTCCGTGATGATAGCGCTTACCGTAATGAATGGGTAAGCAAAGCATATTGATGAGGTAAGCCCATGATAGGCTTACCTTATTGGTAGGGTTTGTGAAATAAACCTATCGAAAACCCTAATAAGGGTAACCGGTTCCGGTCCCTGGCGCTAGATGGCGTTAGCACGGATCGCTCCTGCCCCCGACCACGACTCCGTATCCTGTCCGCCCAGCAGGAAACGTAAGACGACGGCCAGCAATGGCTAGACGGGCTGAGGGATGGAGGATGTATAAAATAAACAAACCATAAAAAAAAAACTGCCAAACAGTCAGAAAAAGAGCGACCAGAGAGAAAAAGACGGCGACCAGAGGCGCGTCTTCCTCCTCTCCGAGGAATAGGCTCACCGGAGCATGGTACGGGGGTACCAGCACAGGCACTACACATGCCTCTGCCTCAGCCTGGTAGGGACAGCCCGGCGCTCCTGGCTGTCCCTATCCCCCCCCCCCCATCCCCCCAGCTTGACTGGGGGAGGCAGTGTCGGTCCCGCAGTGTAAGTGGGCCCTCCGCCTGGGGAGGGACGTGAAGTAAGGTTCTTTAACCCGTACTTTTGGCGTGAATCAATTTTTCGCGTACAAAAACGGAACCGACATTTATGCATGGTTATTTAATAAATAGTATTTGACGAGAGGTTGTAACCCCAAAATTGTTTAAAATAGATCCGGTTTAGTAGCTAAAAATTTAAATCGAATGGCGTCGCTAGTGTGTCCTACCCGTCACCTTAAAAAGTAAATCACTCGATATTTTTGACAGCACTGACAGACAGGAGGTTGTATGGAAGTGCCGATTCTTATAACGTAGTGATTATATTCTCTTTGGTGTTTATTTGTGCAGTGAAGTGCCGCGAAGTGATCCTGATAATAAGAATGGTTGAATTCTATCGTTTTTAACACTGCTATTGTAGGGGACGAAGTGGAGAGAAGAAAAAACTATTTTTTTGGTATAAATAAATACATATTTACTGTATTTTATATAGGATTTAAAATATCTAATAAAAAAGATGCGTGCGCAGTTGATGCTTCAAAATTTGTGTGTCATCGCTTCCTCCCATTGGCCCGCCGCGTGTGACGTCGCGCCGTGAAGCACCAATGATAGCGGGCGCCCATCACGCGATAAATTGATTGGTGTTGCCGCAACAGCTATTGTGTGTCGAGTGAGTAGTCACGGACAACTCGCTTGGACTTAATAGTCTTAAAACCCGCGATTATATTCAGAATGGTATCGATAGAATCCGTAGGTCGATAAAACGTAAAACACCGGCGTTTTATTGAGTGACTGACTTTGACTGGCTTCGACTGTTGACTACCCACTTATTCTCAATAAGTTACTTGACATAAGCAAGATATCTTCGGGTAGATCCATAATATATTTAAAACATAATACCAGCGCCATGGCCTACAGGAACGTACCTACCCCTTCCTTAAGTCGTGACTTTAGCTGAGTGAGCTCCTTTTTGTATGCACCGCGACACATCTGGACACAATGTAATATATAATATTGCCCGCCTGAATTATTTCAACTTGTAAGTACTTCTTTTTTTTATGTGTTGTTTTTACTTTTGTCTTAATACCACAAGCTTGTTTTTTTTCTTTATTTGTAATGTTGTGTGTGTTTAACAAATAAATGTTTTTTTATCTTTATCTTAAAAAAAAAGTTCTCAAAGTAAAAAATAGGAAACCTGCGTTAGGCGGCGTCGTGGTAACTGTCTGTGGGGCGCGCGACTGCGATGACAGGTACTTGTACCATTGCTCGATGGCCACCTCGTCGATACCCTGGAAATATTAGTAATTTATAGCTTTAATTGATTAAGACAAGGATTAACGCTCTTCGTATCCAATATTTCTCTGGCCCTGCGGAGAGAAGTCGCCTCTCTATGTGAAACTAAACTAGGACTCCACCCGTACCATCTGGATGGATGGAGGTCCACCACCGTGCGCTTTACACGTCATTTTTTTGCCACGCACCCCTTATTGTGGAATCAACTTCCCGCAACGTCGGCCACTTTTAGCGTGAATCAATTTTTGGCGTACAAATATTGGCTCCGCATTCGTGCATGATTATTTAATAAATAGTATAAGCGTTTGCCGAGAGGTTGTGACCCCGAAATTGTTTAAAAAACATCCGGTTTAGTAGCTAAAAATTAAAATCGATTGGCGTCGCTAGTGTGCCCTACCCGTCACCTTAAGATTTTGCCGCAGTTTTTTTTTAATATATATTAAATGGGTTGGCACTTGACCTCATCTTACTTGATAGAAAGTGACAATAAGGTCTAAGATGTAGCGTGCTTACCCAGAAGAAGCCTATTCACTCTCGACTTAAAGACACCCAAATTGTAGCTTTCTGGGAATACAGAAGCCGGCAAATTCCATTCCTTAGCAGTTCGTACCAAGAAAGAAGAAGCGAAAAGCTTGTTACGAGCTGGCAGAACTTCCACAGTGTAAGGGTGGATTCCTGTCGTTTTCCGCAATGTTCGGTGGTAGAAAAGAGAAGGTGGTATCAGGTCGTGAAGCTCATTCGAACACTCCAAAATGTATCTTATAAAAAACCGATGGACAGGCCACTCAACTACTAGTTTGCGAAAATATTTATTTATTTATTTATTATTATTCTCAAAACAAATTACAACCGTTACAGAGATATGGTCGTTACAAAATAAACAGTTTTGATCTGGATTGTAATTCAAAAACATGTGTACACAGAAAAATCAAACGTATTAAACTATAAGTAAAGGTAAATCAAGTTAAAAAAAAAAACAGAACAAACATAGACACTAAACAAACAAAGATCTTCAATCAGATTACTATCCGCGTCCTTCATATTATTAAAGTCAGACGTATATAAGACATGTGCAGGTGAAATTAGTTATATAACTAGTGGTATGGACCACTAGTTAATAATAATATGGATAGGGCAGTCAGATTCAGCACGGATGCTTGACTGCCACAGTTCCTCGGCCAGGTTCGGCCGGTGTGGGTTCAGTGGCGTAGAGGATGTCTTTAAGTATTTTTATATAATAGGATAGTTTGGGAGTAAAAATATCAAGATTAGGGTTGGCATTTGCCACCTCGTTGTACTGACGAGCCATTCTAACCAGGGGGCTGTAAAAAGAGGTATTATTTTTAAAAACTCGTAAAGCGAACAGTTTAGTTTTATTAGACCTACGCGCACTATGTTTAGTATTAAATGAAATTTCGGAAAGTAAGTAAGGGGTGTCTATTATTGAGTGGATCAATTTATAAAAGTAAATGAAGTCAAAGTATGTTCGACGTGCTTCCAGCTTATGTACGTTAAATTTCGATAGCCTAGTATCGTAATTGAAATACAGTCGACCTGTTTGTTGACGGTAGCATATCATTCGCAAGCATTTCTTCTGCACTCTTTCAATTTCGTCAGAATGTACTTTATAGTGTGGTGACCAGACAGGACTGCCGTATTCCAAGACGCTTCTGACAAGAGTAAAAAACAAATACAACAGAGATCGAGGGTTTTTAAAACCTTTAGTGCATCTAAAAACAAAGCCCAAAAGTTGATTGGCTCTCGTTGTAATATGCTGATAATGCGCTCGAAATGACAGCCTGTCGTCAAATAAAACTCCGAGGTCTTTGGCAATACTGGTTCTACAAAGAACCTGGCCATTAATAGTGTAATCATTAACGATCCCTGAACGCCTATTGGTGAACGTTATAGTGAAGCACTTGCTGATGTTGAGATGCATTTGGTTTGTCATACACCACTTCGAAACAATGTTCAAATCCTTTTGTAATAGGTGGCAGTCATTTAGGGAAGTAATGGAATTAAATATCTTTCAGTCATCCGCATACAACAAACATTCGCATGATAAGCGCTCCACAAGATCGTTAATAAAAACTACAAACAAGAGGGGACCCAAATGCGACCCCTGTGGCACTCCAGAAGTCACTAATATTGGAGATGAGGTGAACCCTTTTAAAGCGACGAGTTGGCTCCGGTTTCTGAGGTACGAGGTCATCCAGCGGAACAAACTACCATGAACACCGTAAGATGCAAGTTTGTCACAAAGCAACCTGTGGTTCACTTTGTCGAAAGCTTTGGAGAAATCTGTATAGACAGAGTCAACCTGACCACCAGTGGCAAAGCTTTTGCACAGATAATTCTTATATTCTAAATGGTTGGTGACGGTAGATCTGCCTTTTACAAAGCCATGCTGTTTTAAGGATATAAGAGGCTTGAAATGCCTATATAGTTGGTCATAAACTAAGGATTCGAATAATTTTGCAAAACAAGATAAAATGCTGATTGGCCTATAATTTTCACAGCGGCCTTTGTCTCCATTTTTGAAGATTGGAATTATGTGAGCTACCTTCCATTGCTTGGGGAAGATTCCACATGCAAGTGATTTATTAAATAATATGTTTAATGGAATGCTTAGCTCCTCGCAACATGCCTTGATAAATAATAGAGGAATCAGATCTGGGCCAGCACCTTTATTTTTATCAATATTTTTAATTTTAGATACTATGTCTCTTTCAGTCACCCAGATGTGTGATAAAGTATCAGCCGCTCTACTCTCGATAGGCTCATCAGGACGACTCTGAGTATCTGTTTCAAATACCGATGCAAAGTAGGTTGAAAATAGTTCACAGATATCATGCCCACTAGATGACGTACCGTTACCAAATCTCATAACATGTGGTATTGAGACATGACCCTTCTTATCATTCACGTATGACCAGAAAAACGTCTGCGCAGGTATATTGGTGTAACTTATAAAATTCATGTTTTAAGGCTTTCTAAACATGATTTATACTTCTCTCGGTATTTATTACTCTCTAAACATATCATAAAACAAATATTATAGGATTTAACCTATATTCCTATATTCCTTTTACTACTGCTTTTTTATTTTTTATTTATTTCTGAACGTTAGCAAAATAATAACAGATGGCAGATGACATTTCGACGCCACGAAAGAAGCCACATGAAAACCGCGCTTACGTCGCCACCAGCATCCAAATTTGAGCTTTATGTCAATAAAAATAAGGAATGTAAAATTTTAGTTCCATGTTTTGCCGCGGGACTTTTCAGGATGCGCGTGTGGTTTTGATTGACAGTTGACTGACTGGAGCTGGAAGGTACCGAAGGTACGACATTAAGATCTTCAAGTATCGAGCCTATACCTTCCCAAAAGGCCGGCAACGCATCTCCACTCCCTCTGGAGTGGCTGAAGTCCATGGGCGGCGGTGATCACTTACCATCAGGTGACGCGCTTGCTTGTTTGTCTCCCTTTCTCATAAAAAAATATAACAATATCTTTAGGATGATGCTGGGACTTCCTCGCTTTTGCAATGCGTCTGGACTGCTTGCGCAAGCTGGAATAGAAGGCTTTCAAGCTCTCATGAGAAAGAGAGTGGCGTCACTGATAAGTCAAGTGCGGGGAAGTGGCAATAGCATCCTGAGGGTAGTGGGATGATCCGCATGCATCTGTGGTAAGGCACTTCGTGCGAACGATGACCGAAATCGCAACCGGCACTTCTTCCGGGTCGAGTTCAAAGCGAGTGCCCCTAAGGTAAATGATTCAATAAGGAAAGAAATGCTTTTTTACTAATCCTACTCATAAGATTTATATTTTCAATTTCTACTAACCCATGGGCCTCACGTTCCACAGAGTAAGACATTTGAATTGAATTGAATTGAAATTTATTATGAGATACAAAATTTTGTACTCACACATTTTACTCGGCGTTTCGGCTACGTTACACCAGCCGTGTCACATGTATAAAATGTTGTATTATATAATAAGTTCCGTGTTAATCCCGATCTTAATTAATTATAATAATAATGCAACACGAAAATCTAAAAACAACTTTTTTTTTATTCTAATGTAATTCCACGGACACTGGTTCCGTGCCTTTATTGTGCTCGTTTTTTAAGTATTACAAATTATTTTTGAAATGTGCTCCGCGATAAAATTAAACAAAATTAAATTACTATAACAATCTTAAGTTTAGGCAGTCATGCATGGTTAATGTTAGTAAGATGTATAAAATTAATAATTAGTACTGTCATTTTTTTTTTTTGGGGGTAGGTGGTTTGGTGATTTTATGTAGTTAAGGACCTCAAAGGGGGGGTTCTGGGGTATGTTAGTAATTTATCTTTTATTGGCAAGCTTGTCCCTAACCGCGTTATCGCCCCGGCGGATCGCCATTTTAAGGTTGTACTCGGTTATTTTTTCAATGGTAGCCTTCGAAGCCATGGATATTAGGCGCGCTGTGGCGTCGTTAGTGGCGTTATCTGTATAATATACACAAGTTCTTGTGTGTCTGGAGATGGCTACCACCGCGTGTGGGACACTTTGCAGGAGATGGAACTGTTTAAGAGTTGTACTGACTATCGCAACGTTCTCGAACGTCTGTTCCTGGGCTTCGTGGATTGTCAGAGTAACTAAAAACTAAAAACAACTTATTGCTTGTGACTTCTTTAAATTGTTCACTAACCAAAGAGGGTAAAGAAAAAAAAAAGTAAATTAGGCAAGTATTTCAATCAAGCAAGGAAACCTTTGTACCGTGAAAGAGCTACGCTTCGGTATGAATGGGCCGCCTCGACCGAAGTGATACCACGGCCTCACAGAAAACCCGTCCTGAAGCAACGTCTGTGCCGAGTTTCGCTGCGTGAGGCTACCCGAACCGAATCCGCGGGAAAAGGGGGTTTAAAGGTTGGTAGCACACTTGTGACTTGCACTCCACTGGTGTTGCGAGTGTTCATGGGGGGCGGCAATTGCTTACCATCAGGTGATCCGTCTGCTCGTCTGCCACCTATTACATATAAAAAAACCAGCCAAGTGCGAGTCTGACTCGCGCACCGAGGGTTCCGCCGTACAAACGGAATTTCAAGATTCTGAGTTCACGGGAAGTACCCTGTAGGTTTTGATTCCCTAGCGTGTGACGGAAATTCGTCTAAGGTGTCGGTATGAACAGTTGTATCTTTGGATCGCGTTAACTTAGAAGTTTGATTTTTTCACAGCTTAAAGGGATAGTAGACCTAGGTATTTGGTATAAATTTCAATTTGATACCTTTATTCGTTCGTGAGAAAAGTAAATTTTATTTTATTAAAATAATTTTATCATAATATATAATTAAAAAAATGTGATTTTCGCAATTTTTCCTATATTAGCATTATATGACAATGCTTCATGCCAAATTTCAAGATTCTGAGTTTACGGGAAGTACCCTGTAGGTTTAGATTCCTTTGCGAGTGTCGAAAATTTGTTGAAAATATCGACATAATCGGCTTTATCTTTTGATTGGCTTGGCTTAGAAGTTTGATATTTTAACAGCTTAAAGGGACAATAGACCTGGGTATTTTATGTGAATTTGATACCTTCACGCGATCTTGAGATAAAGGGTCTTGACAGACAGACAGACAGACAACAAAGTGATCGTATAAGGGTTCCGTTTTTTCCTTTTGAAGTTATTTCCTTTTCAGGTTTTTTTCTTTTGAGGTTTTCGGAACCCTAAAAATGGTCGCAGTGGTCACTTGACAACGAACGCTCCCTTCATCGTCATCATCGTCAGCCCATTTAAGTCCCCACTGCTGGGGCACGGGCCTCCCTCAATCACATGAGGGGTAATTGCCATACTCACCACGCTTGGCAGACGGGTTGGCGAGGGTTTTGATATAAATGCAGAGTTTTCCTTCTCTGGGTGCTGATGATCATGCCAGCAGCTTTACCTTAGTCGCCTTTTACGACACCTCGGTAAGAGTGAGGGTGGCCTATTCTACTCTGCCGGGGCCCACACGGCTCCCTACATATTTCAAAAGAAATCTACTCACCAGAGCATCATCGTACAGAGCTTTATCCTCATCGTTGACCTCGTCCGTGAGGTTGTAGACGTGTGAAGCCAGGGCGCGCGCTATGTGAGCGATGTTTGACGCAAGCGTCTTCACAGATGAGTCGCTCGCCGTGTCCAGGACCGTACTCCGCGCTGGGTCTTTGTGACTCTGTAGATAGAACAATGATGATCTTACTAAGATAATTTCAGCGATAATTTATTTTACAATAAAGCAAAAAAAATTAGAGGACCCCTGTTAACGGTGGCAGTCCCACCACGGTTCAGAATGAATGGGCCTCGACCAGTGATAACACCACATCATCATCATCATCATCAGCCTATCGCGGTCCACTGCTGGACGTAGGCCTCTCCAATTGTTCGCCACCGTGATCTATCCATGGCTTCTCGCATCCAGCTCTTGCCAGCCATCCTGCGCAGATCGTCCCCCCACCTAGCCAGAGGGCGCCTTACATTACGCCAAGACGAGGGTCTCCAATCTAGAACTCGTTTACCCCATCGGTAGTCGGTTCTGCGGCTAATATGGCCAGCCCACTGCCACTTAAGCTTGCTAATCCGGTGAGCAATGTCGACGATTTTGGTTCTCTGCCGGATCACCTCATTTTGGATTCGATCTCGGAGAGAGACGCCGAGCATTGCTCGTTCTATAGCCCGCTGAGCGACCTTTAACTTGTGGACCAGCCGGACCGTAAGTGTCCACGTTTCGGCTCCGTATGTCATGACGGGTAGGACGCATTGATTGAAGACCTTCGTCTTTAGGCACTGTGGTATCGACGATACGAAGACACGTAATTTTCCAAATGCTGCCCAACCTTCACTGGATTCTCCTATTCACCTCATCCTCGAAGTTGTTTCTACCCAGTTGCAAAGTCTGCCCGGGGTAAACGTGTTTTTGAACAGCTTCGAGGACGGTACCGTGAATTACAATCGGTTCCGGTAGAACATGTTCATTGAACATGACCTTGGTTTTGTCCAAGTTCATCCGTAGGCCGATGCATTTAGAAGAGTCAGCCAGGTCATTCAGCATCTGATGATACCACTGCCTGAAATACGGCGTAAAGCAGCGCATGCGTTGTGTTTCGCCGAGTGAGTAAGGGTACGGAAACCCAATCCAGGGAAGGGGAATTCGAATGTTGGTAACCGCACTTGCTACCACGCCATGTCCCCGACAGCTATGTTGATCTTCTTGTGGTTGTCGGGCACACCGAGCAACGGGGGCTTTCGCGTACTAAAAATTCGCAAGATGGCGCACTATGGCACAGAGGTTCATATACAATGTCATTGGTTATTTTAAACGTGATCTGTCAAAATTTTAATTTGACAAACTAAACAACCAATGCTGTTGATGTTGGACCTCAGTCTAACAATACAGCCATATAGCGGATTTTTCACACTAGGATGACGGGCAAGCCGAGCCACTAGGATGATGGGCACGCCGAGCCAATAAGTTGACCGGCACGCCAAGCCCATAGGTTGACGGGCACGCCGAGCCATTAGGTTGACGGGCACACGGAGCCAATAGGTTGACGGGAACGCTGAGGCAATAGGTTAACGGGCGCGCCGAGCCAATAAGTTGACCGGCACGCCAAGCCAATAGGTTGACGGGCACGCCGAGCCATTAGGATGACAGACACGCCGAGTCATTCGGTTGACAGACACGTCGATCCATTAAGTTGACGGGCACGCCGACTCATTCGGTTGACAGACACGCCGAGCCATTAAAACACAGGTAACGCTTGTCATCATCATCATCATCAGCCCATTTAAGTCCCCACTGCTGGGGCACGGGCCTCAATCACATGAGGGGTAATTGCCATACTCACCACGCTTGGCAGACGCTTGGTAACGCTTGTATTACTATACATATTTACCTGCAGAGAGCTAAGCGTAAACGCTGTCATCCTCCGTATGCTGAACCTCTCGTGCTGCCACGCCAGGGTCTCGTCGGCTAAGTTGATCTTCTTGTGGTTGACGGGCACGCCGAGCCGCGCCTTCAGCGAGTGCGCGGCGCCGTGAGGCTTGGGCGGCTTCGACACGTGCATCGTGAGGGAAGGCGACGAGGATATGGAGTCCAGGCACATTGCGAACGAAACGTCCTGAGGAAGAAAAATAAATTAAGTCGCTAAATACACAGGTCGGTTCTACCTGAAATTGATTCCCCACTGTCCTTTAGGTTACCTAAAAAAAGGTTACCTAGTAGAGATTGCGTGTTGACTTTATTGTGCCATGTTTTATACGGTCAGAATCAAAAGTAGTTGAACACTTTAGTACCATGTCAAAGTAACCATTCTGCCTATTATAGTCAGTTTTAAAGGGTTACGTACAAAATGTTACTTCAACATGGTTCTAACGTGTTGAGCAGTAGCTTAACTCATTAGGAGATTTTTATGGTACAGTCAGCATCAAAAGTATTTGATGCTGACCGTACCATCAAAATTAAATAAATTTATATCGAAGAGGTCATCGACCTATATCTAAGCGTCAGTCGCTCCATCATTTATTTTAACGACTTTATTGACAAACTATTACTAGTGTCTTTTCTTTCGCTGTTGAAACATGTATCAGCAATACTGATTCAGCAAAGACCAAAGATTATCTTTAATTTTAGATGTTTTACATTTCGCTTCAAATAATTCGTCTACGTTACCTGCAAAAACAACGTATCAGCCAAACAACCAACTGCTCCTAGCACCACGAGTGATTTCCCCGAACACGCGAACATGAACCTTAGCGACACAGCTCAGCTGCCGCGGGCGCCCGTAGGATTTTCAACCTAATTTGCAATGTTTCAGAGACTACTATGTATATATATGTATATTCTACCGCATATTCTATGGGGAATGCTCTGAGGAATTGTTCGGACTGACTCCTGCCGCTTCATTCCGTAATCGTTCCACTCGTCAACAGTTCCATGCCCATCACTTAGATGGTAGGCAAACTTCAACTGTGCGTTTTTCAAGAAACTTTGTACCTCTTACGACAAAACTGTGGAATGAATCGCTTGCGGTGTTTTTGGACCGATGCGACCTGCAAACCTTCAAGAAAAGGGCGTACTCTCTTTTCAAAAGGCCGGCAGCGCACCTGTAACAACTTCGAGAGAGAAGCCAATAGAAGAATTCAGCTAGGCTGAGCAGCATTTGGTAAACTTCGTCAAGTCTTCTCGTCACCCATCCCTCAAAGTCTTAAGTCGAAAGTCTTCGACCAGTGCGTCCTTCCGGTCATGACTTACGGTGCCGAGACGTGGACACTCACGGCTGGACTAGTCCACCGGTTCAAAGTCGCTCAAAGAGCTATGGAAAGGGCTATGCTCGGAGTATCTCTGAAGGACCGCATCAGAAATGATGTAATCCGACAGAGAACTAGAGTCACCGACATAGCCCACCGAATTAGCAAACTGAAGTGGCAGTGGGCTGGTCATATTAGCCGCAGAACTGACAGCCGTTGGAGCCGTAAAGTCCTTGAGTGGAGACCGCGTCTCGGTAAGCGTAGTGTAGGACGCCCTGCGACAAGATGGGATGATGACATTCGAAGGCTGGCTGGTGTGGGCTGGAAGAGTGGCCGAAAATCGGGAGCAGTGGCGTGCATTAGGGGAGACCTATGTCCAACAGTGGACGAGTGTGGGTTGCTGATGATAGCACCTGTAACTCTTTTGACGTGACAGGTGTCTATGGGCGGTGGTAATCGCTTACCATCAGTTGATACGTCTGCTCGTCGGCCCCCTATATCATAAAAAAAACTATTTTACCTGTAACGCCCCGTTGATCTAGTGGTTTAAGTACCGGGCCGTGATCTCGGGGTCCTGAGTTCGATTCCCGGGTCGAGCAAAGGTACGCTTCGAATTTTTCGAACATAGCGTTTTCGTACATTTATGAACATCCAATCCGCATTAGGCAAGCGTGGTGATTAAGCCTAACCCTATCATAGTAGCGATGACTTGATTTCTATGATGGATGCCTTTGCCCTGCAGTGGGATAGTTATAGGCTGATACTATACTATTTATTTGTCATTGACGCTCGTGGTCGTTAGTCCTCTCCCAGATCCATCCATATATTGTAGGTATAAAATATATCTTCTCTATTATAACCTTGTATATTTTATATAATTTTATATAATTTGTGTAGGTTATATTGTATTATAGTAAGTTAACATTCGTATATATTAGTGTATGATAACGTGTTTATTTATTTATTTATTATCTAGATATATGTATTTATACTATCATCGTCGTCAGCCCATTTAAGTCCCCACTGCTGGGGCACGGGCCTCCCTCAATCACATGAGGGGTAGTTGCCATACTCACCACGCTTGGCAGACGGGTTGGCGAGGGTTTTGATATAAATGCAGAGTTTTCCTTCTCTGGGTGCTGGAGATCATGTCAGCAGTTTACCTTAGTCGCCTTTTACGACACCTCGGTAAGAGTGAGGGTGGCCTATTCTACTCTGCCGGGGACCACACGGCTGACTCTGCCGGGGACCACACGGCATTTATACTATAAATTTACTTAATCAATATTCAAAATCAAAAGGATTGCACCACCCTCCCCTCTTCTATCTAATGTCCTTTACCTGAAGGTTGTCTGGTAGAGATCGCTCCCAGCGATAAGACCGCCTAAATTGTACATTTTTATCTCTGTATACCTAGCTTTTAAGTTTTGTATGTTGTGCAATAAAGAGTATCTATCTATCTATCTATTTATTTTTTTATTTTATTTTATTTTATTTATTCTTTATTGCACAAAGTAAAAAGTACAATTGGCGGACTTAATGCCTTACAGCATTCTCTACCAGTCAACCATTGGGCGAAGCAGAAAATTTGTGGCGGCAAAATATGATAATAAGTAATAAATATTAATAACTACTAATACATATTTAAAATATGGAATATATATATATATATATATATATATATATATATATATATATATATATATATATATATGGAAGGTATTATAAGTAATAATCTGAAGACTTTAAACATACATACTTACACATCATCAAATACATAAATATAATTATTAGCATCACGGAAAGCAGATTTTGTATTTTACCTGTAACAACGACGCATCAGCAGAATCCAACTGCTCCTCCAGCCACTTCTTGGCGGAGAAGTAGTTGAGCGAGTGTCCGGCGGCTGTTAGTACGAATTTAGCGACGCGCCTCCGCGGACCGCCGGGCTGGCGTACAGGCGCGAGAAGACTCGCGCCAGCTCCAATCTATCCATCTATCTATCTATTTACCTGTAACAACGACGCATCAGCAGAATCCAACTGCTCCTCCAGCCACTTCTTGGCGGAGAAGTAGTTGAGCGAGTGTCCGGCGGCTGTGAGTACGAATATTAGCGACGCGCCTCCGCGGACCGCCGGGCTGGCGTACAGACGGGAGAACACTCGCGCCAGTTCCAGCACAGCCACCGCGCCTGAGGCGTTCGAGTCCGCACCTTGCGATAGATCCTGAGCGAAGAGTTTAAATCATGAGTATGATTTAAGCTTTTATTGCAGATAAATAAATCCATACAAATTCGTTAGTAACATTTTGGTGCTTAAATACTAGAGTGCCTTTCAATCAAAATTATTCAAAAGGTAAACAAACAAGACCCTCAATCTTACCGAGGTGTCGTAAAAGGCGACTAAGGTAAAGCTGCTGGCATGATCATCAACACCCAGAGAAGGAAAACTCTGCATTTAAATCAAAACCCTCGCCAACCCGTCTGCCAAGCGTGGTGAGTATGGCAATTACCCCTCATGTGATTGAGGGAGGCCCGTGCCCCAGCAGTGGGGACTTAAATGGGCTGATATGGATGGATGAAACAAACAAGACGACACCCCGATTTTGTCAAATTATCCAGTAATCACACTCTGTACATACCGTGGGAGAGCCAAGCTTCGGCATGAATGGGCCGGCTCGACCGGAGTGATACCACTGCCTCACAGAAAACCGGCACAAACAGCACTGTGCTGTGTTTCGCTGCGTGAGTGAGGGTACCGGAGGCCCAATCCGGGGGATAGGGGTGTTTAAAGGATGGCAGCGCACTTGTGACTCCACTGGTGTCGCGGGTGTCCATGGGCGGCGGCAATTGCTTACCATCAGGTGATCCGTCTGTTCGTCTGCCTACCTATTACATAAAAAAAATGAACATTGGACATATATTTGATCAATTATAACAATTTATGTCGTTTTAAATTATTTTCATATAACTACGTCATCAAATATCCATAAAAATACAATTTTTGCACTGGAAAATTAATTTTAAGGTTATGCGAAAACTGAGACAGATTAAACTTATCTGTGGAAAAATAGTGATGGGGTGATATCAACATAACTGATTGAACGAACGAATGAGTGAATTTTGAACAGAATTCTCTTTTGACGAATGGAGATGATGATGATCAATGTTTTCTACAAATTTCAAAGTATGTAATTGGAAAAAACAAAAACCCGTCCAAGGTGTTGATGTGTCAACTAGAGTTACTTATTACCTATTTTCGTACTCTTTAGTAAAAACGAACTCAAAATAGAAAATTCAAGATATTTTTTAAGTTTTGTTGTTACAAAACTTAAAAACTATCTTGAATATTGTTATATTTTCGTGTAACTAGGTGATAACGCAAAACTTTTGCCCTTTTCTATCTGCATTAAAATAAAATATAGAAATAAAAGTTCATTCACTCCTGAACTTTCACATCCCTATTAGTGTCATGGCGGATCACACGGGTCAATGAACTACGTGTAAACAAACGTTTGGACAATTTTGATTGAAAGGCAGTTTATGTTAGTACATCCAATTATTATTATTGGGGGCAGGAGTGTGTAAGGACCTCCAGTGTCCCAAAAATGGACCATCTATCCGGTCGACGAGGAGGCTGTTGCCGCTGGCCTGTGTCCGCCACGCCATCGAGGCAGCCCTTTTGCGCATAATCGTACGGAAGCAGTCCGTACGCTCCTCCGCGAACATCTGCGACGCACTGCAGAAGCGAGGCAGCCGCAACAGCGCCCTGAATGCGTTTTTATTTTGGACAAATAAATATCATCATCATTTCAGTCAATAGACATCCTTTGCTGGACAAAAGCCTCCCTCAATGTTCTCCACACAGATCGGTCCTGTGCCGCCCGCATCCAATGGATTCCCGCGACCTTCACCGGATCGTCGGTCCACCTTGTTGGAGGCCTGCCACAGCTGCGACTTTCTGTACATGGCCTCCACTCGATTATGAATAAATATAATAAATAATAATTGACTGCCTCGATGACGGAGTGGGTAGTGGGTCACACTTTAAAGCGACGGCTGCGCTTGGGGACCTGGGTTCGATTCCTGGGTCGAGCGAAAAGTATGTTACGAATTTTTCAAACATACCTCGGGTTTGTGATCACCAATCCGCATTAGGCAAGCGTGGTGATTCCTCACTCACGCAGCGAAAAAAGGTTTTCTGTGAGACCGTGGTATCACTCCGGTCGAGCCGGCTCATTCATGCCGAAGCTTGGTTCTCCCACGGTAAAAAGCTATAGCGATAGCACTGTACTTGTTCATCAAATGTTGTGGATAGTGTAAGCTCGCATAATTCGATGATAGGAAGTTTCGAAGCTTCTCCCGCTTTGTCGGTACACAATCGCCCGTTTTAAATTGAACTTTATACTAACGCAATAAACCTTCTGTACGTATGCAAAAAATATTGACGATTGTGCAACGGAGATAGCAACAATCATTCCTGGGTTTCCTTTACAAAATTTCATTTTATCCCCGAATAGGGTATTTGACTAACCTCGAGATTTTACAAAATATAAATATTTTATCAAAATATAGGTAAATATGTGCCAATAGCAAAAATTCTCAATCAAAAATATAACGTCTAGCCGGTTTTATGGTCATTCAAAGATTCATGGGCAAGTCCATTTTAAAAGTATGAAATTTAAAAAAAAATATTATACCATTGAATAACCCATATAATTTACACCAACTATTATAATGGAACCATTGACATAAACGAAACATTTGATATAGCTACCATATAAAATTCAAATGAAATGCATACAAAATACTTGCGTGTGACGTCACATCTCAATAGCCATTTGTACGGAGCGTTTTGGGTTTGCCCAAAATAATGTGATTTTAAAGTTGTGATATCTCAGGTAGTTTAAATGAGAATCAAGTAATTCTTTCAACGATGTTTCTATCATTGAGAGGTCTTTTGATTACACAAATGAAAAAAAAATAGCCTACTAAGTAATGACACACTCACAGGCACTATGGAGTTGGAGTCGTAGTGGGCAGCGATGACGATGGTCTGTGCGGAGCCGGAGCGGCCGACCAGCTTCCCGTGCAGAGTCACCGGCTTGGACTCAATCTTCTGCGGTGCTGGTGCTGACACCACTGCAAAGTACATAAATAAACAAACTACGCTTTATTCAAGAAAACACTACAGTGTTATGTCAGCTTACGAGATTAAAAAATCGGCAGAAAGTAGCTTCGAACCAGATCATTCACCTCTCATCACCCACCTTTGTCAAATCTTTAGATAGATAAATACATATTCTTTATTGCATAAAATCAAAATACAGATATGGTACAGTCAGAAAATAAAAAAGTTCGTCACCTTAAGGTAAATTTTCGCTTGCACGGCAAGAATCAGTTGTACCAACATACCGTTTTAAAAAGATCTGCCAACCTTTATAAATGTCATAATACATTTTTGTTTTCAAATATGGCATAGACAAAGAGATTTTGACCTTTTAGCGATTGAGATTTTAATCCAAGCTATTGACACACTGACAGCCAATAGAAAATATCCAAATTAAAAATGAACGCGAATGACACACGAGACAGCCAATAGAAAACATCCAAATTAAAAAAGTATTTGTATTGGCTATCTACCTTTTACCTAGGTAGGTATAGCCATTACTACTACGTTTTTAGGTAGGTAGGGCATCTGGGTATTCAATTCGCCAGGAATCGAAAAGAAATCCATCTACAGTAGGTAGACCTGGTCCTTACTGCGATTTTTTTTACATTTCCTTTACATTAAAAGGAAGGTTGTTATAAGCAAATCTGAACTTTCTGATCTAATAGTTAAGCATAATTTTCGGTGCAACAGGTATTACTCTGACAAATTTACGAAAGGTAATAAATAAGTGCTCATAGCATATCAAACAAATCAATTTGAAAACTGACGAACCTTTTCGTTCTTTGACTGTACATTACAACAAAAACTGACAATACAATACAATCTAATCGCTTGTATTTCTAACATTCTTCATCAAATCACTTCATCTTTAACAATAGTTGATAACGACGGCCGTGTGGTCCCGGCAGAGTAGAAGAGGCCACCCTCACTCTTACCGAGGTGTCGTAAAAGGCGACTAAGGTAAAGCTGCTGGCATGATCATCAGCACCCAGAGAAGGAAAACTCTGCATTTATATCAAAACCCTCGCCAACCCGTCTGCCAAGCGTGGTGAGTATGGCATTTACCCCTCATGTGATTGAGGGAGGCCCGTGCCCCAGCAGTGGGGACTTAAATGGGCTGATGATGATGATAACGACTTTGAATTAACCATGATTCAGTTGGTTTGCTTCTCTTGTCTAAGAGTTGCGAAAGTCAGACAATCGCTCCATTGTAATAACCACACTTTTCAATACCGGATCATGTTTACCAAAGATTCGATGAGCTCCAAAGCGACATCTTTCATCTTTGACATGCAATCGATTAATCGTGGGAGGGCCACGCTTTGGCATGAATGGGCCGGTTCGACCAGAGTTAATACCATGGCCTCACAGAAAACCGGCGTGAAGCAGCACTGTGCTGTGTTTCGCTGCGTGAGTGAGGGTACCGGAGGTCCAATCCGGGGAGAAGGGGGGTTTCAAGGTTGGCAGCGCACTTGTGACCCACTGGTGTCACGGGTGTCTATGGGCGGCGGCACTCGCTTACCATCAGGCGATCCGTCAACTCGTCTGCCTACTATCACTTATGTGATAAAAAAAACCCGAAAAAGATCCAGTACGATAAAGATTATCTAACCAATTTGATAGCCATTGGAAGAGACACCGTTGAACATGGCCTCCAATGCTGTGCCGGACTTGTCATCAGTGATGAAGCTGTGCTGCAGATCTTTGATGATATCTTCGAACTCTGGCGTCCACTGCGCGAAGTACGTGGGCGCGCTTATTTCTTGCTGGATCATGGCCATCTCCAGGAGTTGGATATGCTGAAGAAGTAAGAACATTAGTTAGCTTTGACAAATTTGACAGTGGGAGAGCCACGCTTCGGCATGAATGTACCGGCTCGACCCGAGTGATACCAACGCCTCACAGAAAACCGGCGTGAAGCTTCACTGTGCTGTGCTTTGCTGCGTGAGTGAGGGTAGTGGAGGCCCCCTCCGAGAAAAAGGGGGGGTTTAAGGGTTGGCAGCGCATTTGTGACTCCACTGGTGTCGCTGGTGTCCACGGGCGGCGGCAATTGCTTACAAGGTCAGTCTGCATGTCTGCCACCTATCACATTATAAAGCTAAGTGACAAGTGCTCCAGGACAGGACTGCTTTAACAAATGTCTGTTTATTCTAGATGTCACTGGAAGTCCTCTAAGCAGAGCGTGCCTGGAGGACGACGAAATACCCGCTCACATACTGTTGGTGTTATTAGAGCTGGCCAACCTTCTGAACTCACACATTTCTCTACAAAGTATTCAGCAACATTAAGGTGCTGTCAAGATTCCGGTATGAACTTGGCTGGTTGGAGTGTCATCCTTCTCATGCAAAATGGGCACACCTGACGCCCGATAGCGAAAATCACCCGTACAAAAGAAGAGCAGGTTTCAAAGGTCACTCTGCAAGGTCCCACCAGAATACCAGCGCTGCTGCGGCACTGTAGATAATGCTGTTGCAGCAAATGCTGAGGTCAGGACCTGATTGACCACACACAACCACACCATCTCTTCTCCTATTGCCTCTCCTCTTTGTATCTGTGTCGTGTCGTGTTACGCCTACTGTATTTATTTTTTCTGTGTTGTGTTGTGATGGTCAATAAATATATTTTCTTTCTTATTTGACTGACTGGATGGCGCAATTGGTAGTGACCCTGCCTCTTACGCCAAAGGTCGTGGGTTCGATCCCCACCCTAAACAAACATTCGTGCGATGAACACTTGTGTTTGTTCAGTGTCTGGGTGTAATATATGTATTTAAGTATATATTTGTGTTCCTCTGTTGTCTGATATCTGTAACACAAGTGCTTAAGCTACTTAGTACGCAATCAGGTCAACCTATGAGATGTGAGAATTATTATTATTATGTTCTTTATATGCTGAGCATCACAGCTATTTGCTGGCTTTTCAGAAATGTACGGGCCTAGGCCAAGTACAGTTCCTACACTACGGATCTGATTGTGATGTGGTGGGGGTAATGAGTCTTGATTGTGATGATCTGTGTGGCTGTGTGATTGGGCGTGTTTGTGGGACGTAAGACTGTGAATGAGAGAATATGTGTGCCTGGTTAACACTTCGTGAATTTGATGGGGTATCATCATCTATTTGGAGGAAATTCCTTACAATCCTACACGTATTTAAAATAGCAGCTGTCTGTAACAGGATGTATGTGTACTGTGGTAGGTTAAGTGTATTGATTGAGTGATGTAGTTGGTGTGGGATAACTCCAGTTTATTATTATTATTATTTCTTTCTTTCTCAACATACTTCTTTCTCCTCAGAGGTTAGAACAGTATCGTTCTTCGGCAGCACTAGCAGCAGGGCGCCGGCTTTGGCCCTGATCTCCATGAACTGGTCGATGCTGACGTCCTGAATGCGCGCCACGACGCAGTGACGGGAAGTGCTCCACGACGTCAAAGATCGGCCTTCCAAGTTGAAGCTGGAGCTACGGCAACCTTAAAAAATACAACATACTCCTTTTGATATTCCATAACTTTGAGGGTTCTCGCCGTGTGGTCCCCGGCAGAGTAGAATAGGCCACCCTCACTCATACCGAGGTGTCGTAAAAGGCGACTAAGGTAAAGCTGCTGGCATGATCATCAGCACCCAGAGAAGGAAAATTCTGCATTTATATCAAAACCCTCGCCAACCCGTCTGCCAAGCGTGGTGAGTATGGCAATTACCCCTCATGTGATTGAGGGAGGCTCGTGCCCCAGCAGTGGGGACTTAAAAGGGCTGATGATGAACTTTGAGGGTAGTCCTAAATATTCGTTAACATTGCACGAGTGAAATATGAAAATAAAAATATGATTTTGCATAGATGCTGTAGCCATTGTAATGAAAATAACAATGCTATAGACATCTTCGCTGAGTCCCAGCCTAAGTCCTACTCATCTTCGCGTGTAATTCCCTGTTGCGTCTGTTCTGTCTGTCTGCTTGTCGCTCTGGAGCCCGAGGCACGCTCAGACCATGATTTAACAGGGGAACCAGACTAACTGAACCATGGTTACAGGTTTCAGAATTCTTTCTCGCGATGATTTCCTTCACTGCTGGGCTAGAGGTAGAAATACGCACATAGATTCGAAAAATCCAGAGTTGCATGCTCGGATTCAAAGCTGGTCGGTTAAGGAAGGCACGTTCTGAGCCACTGACCTATCATCGCTCTTCTCTGACTTTCTGCCTAAATATATTCATAATATAAAAATAGAATTAAGTTCTGGGCAGAATGTCTATTTCCATTCAAAATACTGAGTAAATGTTTCATCTGCAATTTTAAACTATAATAGCTTTTAAGTTTTGTTTGTTGTGCAATAAAGAGTATCTATCTATCAATAAATGAAATAGACCCACAAGAGAATGCTCTGACTCACTCTCACTCAGTTATTGTTTTAAGAAAATAGTATGAGGAACATGTATGCATGCTCACATACTTAGTAAAATACATATTTTGATTAAAAAACCGGCCAAGTGCGAGTCGGGCTCGCGCACAAAGGGTTCCGTAGCAGCAAATATACATTATAAAGATTTTATATCATCGCGGATTTTTAAAGGTGTACAATACTGTAGTATATTTTTTGATCTATCTTATAAGGTTCAGCCATCGTTTTCAGTGTAAGCACAATAACTTAACCAAAATTACAGTTAAATCAACCTATCTCAAAAACTATAAGAGATACTTTGATCAAACCAAAAATCGTTGAAAGAGTTAATTAGCATGCATCACCTCTATTTTTTTTAGAATTTTATACCCCGTAGTTATAAAAATAGAGGGGGGGGGACATACTTTTTACGACTTTGAGAGCTGATATCTCAAAAACCGTTCACTTTAAGAAAAATGTTTTTTAGAAAACTTTATATCATTTTAAAAGACCTTTCCATTGATACCCCACACGGGTATGTACATCGAAAAAAAAAATTTCATCCCTCAGTTACATGTATGGGGGGCCCCACCCCCAATTCTTTTTTTTACTATTTAGTGTCATATTTTTGTAGCGGTTCATACAACACATATTCCCATCAAATTTCATCACTGTAGTACTTATAGTTTCCGAGTAAATCGGCTGTGACAGACGGACAGACGGACAGACGGACAGACGGACATGACGAAACTATAAGGGTTCCGTTTTTGCCATTTTGGCTACGGAACCCTAAAAATGAGGACAGTTTTCTATGATAAAATAAAGCTAACATAATTTCTGTGTAAACATAGTGATTTTAGTACGCAGGTCACAGATTATAATATTCTTTGAAGCTATACCCTCTTATTTCAAAACGTAGCTTAAAATAAGTAGTGGGAATAATACTGGGAATAACTCAAGAACTAGAATAAACATTATTACAAAACTAAGTTAAACATTATTTAGTATGTCAACTATAATACTCAAGTTAAACCACCTGGACCCCTAGTTTAAAATGAGTACTAAAATAATAACCTCAAAATATCAGTTCAGTAACCATGACAACTTATACCTGTGACAGTTCATTCCGTTTTACACTAAAGTTATTAGTGAGAAAGTAGTCAATTCATTTTTTGCATTCAATCCTTAAAAAGAAAGCAATTCCTATGCATATTACTTGGAAACCATACTTAGGTCAATATTTTAAATTATTGTTGCTTATAAATATACTATCATATGACTCACTAATAAACAGACTTCAACGTCAATACAACGGATTGATGAAGAGGTCGGCGAGAGTTGATGTTTTTTCATGTAGCAGTCACAAATTTAAGAGGACTATACTTGATTCGTTCGAGTTGTAGCGGTCTGGTGCCATTTGGCTATTTTTAAATTTTGTTATAATTTGTTATTTAAATTTCTCTATTTAGTCTGCTCACATTTGCATGTCGTGACAGCCTGTAAGAGAATCTTAGCACTTAGCCTTATTATAGTACTTAAGTAAATACAATGTAATTAGTGTAAGATTTGTTGGTTGTCCTTAATAAATAAATAAAATAAATAAAAAAAAACCATTCTAAAATATTTTTACTTCAAACAACAAAACAAGGTTGTGTAAAATGAAATATCACTGAACGAATGGTTGAATGATTCGATCAATTTTGACACTATCCTGCAGTACTAAGTGGCCTATGGTTAGTCAAGGAATTTTTGGAATAAAATTTTAAGTACTAAAATTATAACGTAATAATCATTACCTTGCTAGTTAAGGATTAAAGCCGGTATCAGAGTAGTTTTTTGTAATAAGAGGGATTAAGTTTAAAAGAAAAAGATCTTTGCTATTACATACTTTTCTAAACAGCTTAGTTTGTTATTTTACCTTAACTCAATCATTATAATATATTTTTAAGTGATACATAGCGATTGCCGCTGCCCATGAACACTCACAACTCCCCTTCCCCTCAATTAGGCCTCCGGTACCCACACTCACGGAAATCAACTTTAATAGTGAAAACAAGGTTTAATATTTATGTCCAGGACATCTCCCTCTGATGCAATGAGAAAACTGGCACACTGGACACTTTATTTGAAATGGAGTATTCAAATTTTAAAGGTCATTTTAAAGATATTGTATAACAGGAGCCCAATTCTCGTGCTTGTGATATTTTGAAAACATGGCGGATATCACTTGAAAACCATGAGCCCAATTCTCGGGATTTCGATATGAAAAACAAATGGCGGATATCACCTGAAAACCATACAAAAAAACTATGTTTTAGTGATATATGTCGTATGAAAAGAAATGTCACGAGCCCGAGAATTGGGCTCCATATCTTTTAGTGATATATGTCATATAAAACTTACTTAGTGCATTCAAAATACGACTCGCAAAACACATTTTGGAATGTACATAGTAATATTAATGTTTTTAAGAAGGCACTAGGTGAGTATTAACCAAACGGTAAAGTGTTTGAACGATTTATTTGCTTTTAACTATTTACTGATATTTGTCATTACATTCTCATGTAAGTGACTATAATTTGTCATTTATGAGAATAAATTTCTTTAACCAGAAGAATAGATATCACAAGCACGTGAATTGGGCTCCAGGTAAAACTGGAACAAATTGTAACTTAAAATGTTATGTATTAATAATTATAAATGGAATCAGATGATTCTAAATTGATTATGAAACCAACTTAGCTTTATAGACAAAGCAGATCTAGAAACTTATTCGGGTCTGACTAAATAGGTTTTAATTGATTAGACATGTACTTTTTAGGTAAAGTACTTTAAAAAATTAAAATCTGTTAATGTTAAAAGATGAAGATATAACAAGGCAGCCGAGATTTTAAATCTCATAAGTAAATATATAGGTGCTCTTATCTATACAAGTCTTGATAAAAAATAGTGTCAGATATAACCTCAAAAAACCCAATCGATTTTTTGTTTCATCAATGAAAAACTGCGTTTAGTAGGTCACTTACCATGAGGGACGGTGTGTAAGTCATATTGCTGCATCCTATAGACCGAAAATTCATGAGAAGCAGCAACAGGGTTCACTGGGGACATTATGATAAAAATAGGCAGAGCTACAAGGAGATAATAAGGTAAATAGCCCTTGAAAATTTCGGCAAAGCCGTCCGCTTCGTCGAGCCACATATTGCCGTCTAATTCTCGACGTGAAGGTAATAGAATTAACTAAAAACTAATTTTTAGCACATAGTCCAATTAGAAACCCTACGTGTGATAACTCGGTCAATGACATTTGTTTTTTTTTTGAGTGACAGAACATAGTGTAGCGCTATTTGTCATATATAGAATAGACAAGAGAATAAATTCGATTATGATTATACTCTGTCGAGTCGTAATAATAAAATGATGGTGCCACTCACTACCCCTTATGTCATAGTCATAGGGCATGGTGCAAAGAGTAGTATTATATAGCATGGTGGTACCCCCATTGGTTATAAATAAAAGGAACTCCGTTTAGTTCCTCATCCTCCTCAATAAATTTTATGACTTAATTGCAATGTCTGCGTTTAAGTCCCTCTAATTTTTGCATTAATTCCCATCTGTACGGGGTACCTACGCTTGGACCATGATTTACAGTGAAGTGAGTATCTGACCTTCAGAACCCTTTAACAGGGGAACCAGACCAACTAAATCATGGTGACACGTTTCAGGAACTATCCGAAATGTGTAAGTTTTCACACGGTGATTTCTTTCACCACCGAGCAATTGCTAGAAATATACACATAGTTTTGAAAAATCCAAAGGTGCATGCTCGCATTCTAACCACGACCACGCATGGAAGGCCCGTTATAAACCACTGACCTACCATTGCTCCAAATCACTGACATAATTTTTAAATATTTAAAAAATGTTATACAATAATTGAACTTGCAGTACCTCCTATGATAAATTGATTGACACAATAGAATGGATCTTTTTAGTGTCATGTAGGTACATATTAAAAAGTACCATCAGTACTAGCGATGGTAGCTCAGTGGTTCAGAGCGCGCCTTCCATATAGGGGGGCCGGATTCAAATCCGAGCATGCACCTATGAATTTTTCAAATCTATGTAGGTATTTCTACCATTAGCTTGGCGGTGAAGGAAAACACTGTGAGGAAGCTGCACTTTTCGCATAGTTTCTGAAAATGTCTAACCATGATTCAGTTGGTCTGGTTCTCCTATTAAAGGGATGGCAGTCGCTTCATTGTAATTACCAAAATCTCCAAATCAAGAATCATGGTTCAAGCGTACCCCAGGCTTCAGAACGACGCGACAAACTTGAGCGGCAACTAGGAATTACACGCTAAGATGAGATGGAGATGGTATTATCAAGTACTGGAATTTTAAGAACTTGAGTCATGAATCAATCATATTTTTCACAAGAAAAACGATTTATGATTTGATTTTAATTGCACATCACTATTGAGTATGACAGCTTTTGGCTTTCGCCGTTGTGCGCCAAATATTCGAAAAAGCCTGCGAAGCCGAAGCGAAAAGTGTCGAGACTCGAGACCATGGAACTAGAAAATGAGTGTTCGAAACTCGGAAAGGATGAATATTCTAAGAAAAGCCAACCCGCTCACCCAACATATTTTATATTGGTACATTTTTACTTTATTTTAAGATAGTGACGTCAGTCCGTTGCACTCCGGGTTAACGGCATTTCCACTGCGACAAAAAACAAAAAAGGTTGTAACGCAGCCTGCAGGGGCTTCGTTATACTACATAACTACTCATAAAGAAAGTTACCTTTGGTGTTAACTATAGAGCTTCGTTTTCCGTTTGCTATAGAGCTTGTATATCATTTTATGATTATGTCTTGTATTAGCATTACTCTTTATGTGTTTTTAATGTTCCTTGTACATTTTTATCTGTAAATAAATTTAAAGTTATTGTTGTAAATATTTAGATTGTCTATCTGACATTGTCCGACAGCTGACGTTGTCTAACTGTTTTTATTTTTCTATCGAATTGTCCTATTCAAATTTAACTATGGAGTTTAGCTTTGTTTCGAGAATATTCTATATTGTACGAATTTTAAAATTTAAATGTTGTAGAATAGAATGCGCATGGGCAATATAAAAGGACGCACATGGGCAGGACGACCAGTCTACCACCAGCTCTGAAGAAGCTCAGAACCTCAAGCTATAACAGTGCCAGTATACGTTTACCCGTAGAGTAACGGTGCCGGGCACGGAAGGTGTTGCCTCCCTGCACCTACGCGCGTCTACCATCACTCGTGCGCGTATCCGCGTCGCGCCTACCCGCGGCCGGCTTGCGGCGTGCGCGTAACTGTGACTCGCGCCCCATTTGCTGCCTCCTGCGCTCGGCGGAGCCCTACCGCCCGCCTCTTGCGACGCTGGATCCTACCGGCGCGCTGCCTGTGCTCACCCTGTATTACCGCCCTACCACGGTTGCCCACTTTGAACTTCTACCTTGTATATATATTTAGTGTAGTGTACCGGTGTAAATAGCTAGTTTTAAGTTAGTTTTAAGTTAGATTTAAGACTTTAGGACGAGCCATCTTTGTACCTATCGCTTATAATTATAGCCCTCTTCCCTCTATCCTTGTCTTTTCTTCTTCCCCCTATCTTTTAGCTCCGTAACCCTCCGTTACGTGGACAGTTTGGCGCCCAACTCTATAGAATCCCTCCCTGTCTCAAAATTCTAAAATAAACTTGCACAAGTTTCTGTACATAACATACCTTTTGGCTCCCTATTAGACGTCTCTTACTTCTTAGATATTTCTTTCCCTATTCTTCCTCTATTTTTTCTCACTAAAATAAAGTAAATAAAATAAAAAACTATTGTAAATATTTTATTGCTTTAAAATTACAAATATCTTAGAAATGGCTCGTCTTATAAACTTTAATTTACTTAACAAGGCGGAACTTGAATACGAACTTATAATTAGGAACGAAACTCCTGCGGATAATCTTGTATCGCTTAGAAAACAAATTGTTTTATTGCTTCGTAATTTTCCTACGGAGGACATTATTGATTCTCCCGTTCCTCTGAGTGACGATTTGTCACAAGCTTCTTCTACAATCTTATATTTATCTTCGATGTTGGACCGATACGAATCGGGTAATCTGAAATTATTTAAGAAATTGAAACTTATATAAATCACTTATTTTATCGACCTTGACAGAATTGACACTGATGTAAGTGACAGCGACTCAAACCTTATAGAACTCTATGACGACTTAAAAAGAAGTTTACTCTTTTGACTGAACGTTTTGACGCTTTTTCAAAACCAGCTGAGACTTCTCGGGTACAAACCTCTTTGGACTCACCCTTGCCGATTTCTCAACCTAACTGTATGCCACCTTTTCATAATTCTCTCTTACCAAAATTATCTAAATGAGCTAAAAAAAATTACTTTTGATGGACAACTTGTCCTAGAGCTTTTTCTATCGAAAATTGATGAATTTTTACTTACGAACAAACTTGATAAGCAAATACTTATAAGCTCGGCCTTCAACATTTTTAAGGACGATGCTTCTTATTGGTTTAAATTCCAACTAAGTCGTGACCCTTCGTTAACTTGGGATCGCGTTTCCGAGTTGTTAATTAAGGACTTTGGCCATTCTGATTATGACCATAAACTACTGCAGGCAATAAAATCTCGTACTCAGGGTAAATATTGAGTCTATTATGGTTTATATTCCGAAAATGTTTGAAATGTTTTCGAGGACTAAGCGAGAAATTACCTGAGCAGGAGAAACTGCAAATACTTTCTACGTAACATCCGTCCCTTGTTATACTTCTTTTGTTGCTCGTTAATAAAGTTGATTCTATTGACTCTTTAATTTCTGTATGTCAACAATTTGAGCGCTGTATTGACCGCGACAATAATTTTAAAGAACCTGAAATGAATACTCTATTCCTGAATTATCCTATAAACCTAAACACGATTCTACACTTTTACCGAACACTAAACCTAATGTTTACACATACTTTTCACTCTAAACATTCTTTCACTCCTAATCATGATTCTCATAAATCTAATAACTTTAAGCCTTTTCGTACGAACTTTCTTCGCAGAATAAAAATTCTGCACATGCGATATCTGAAAATGCTCCCAAGTTTCAGGCGCATTTGTTTTGCGTTCGATGTCGAATAAATGGTCATTCTTTGAATTCTTGCACTAAACCAAGATTCTTAGTCTGTTTTAAATGTGGTTTGAAAGACTTTAGAGCTTCGGATGCCCGAAATGTAAAGCTGACAAGCCTCCAACCTCTTCATCCTCTAACTCAAAAAACTAACATATGACTTGGATAAACGAAAAGAAAATTTTGATGTGATGACTGGCATAATTGGTTAAAAATAATTAAGAACTTTTTCGCAAGTTATGGAACTTCTTCGTTTATTACGACAACGAAAGAGATTTTAACCGTCCTTTATTAACGTTTCTATTTCAAATGTTGAGTTTAACGGCGTTACTTGATAGCGGTAGTTCAATGACTATTTAGGTAATAACTCGCACTTTAAAATTTTGGAACTGGGCTTTTCGTTATCCAAGTCTGATTATATTACGGTTAGCACTGCTAGTAAGCATCGTGTTAAATCTTTAGGATTTTTTATCTTCCTTTTACCTTTAACGACCAAACTAGACTTATTAAAACATATGTTATTCCTGAAATATACCCGTCTTTGATACTTGGTGTTGACTTTTGGAGGGAATTTAATTTGGTTCCCAAACTTTTATCGTGTGCCTTTTCTCTTAATAAACCATCCCACTTTAACAACTCTGTGGAGAAACAAATCTCCTACCTTACGAAAATCTTACTTCTGAAGAAAAGGTTATCGCTGATGATATTATTTCGCGTTTTAAGCAAATTTCCTTTGGAGCTAAGGGTGAACTGGGTCGTACTGATCTGGTAGCCATCGTATCGATACTGGAGATACGCTGCCTATTAAACAACGTTGTTATAGACTCTCTCCCGAGAAACAAAAAGCGCTAATTGCTGAGGTGGATAAAATGATTGAGTGGAAGGTCATTGAGAAATGTGAAAGCCCTTGGTTGTCTCCGGTTCTTATTACGCCTAAAAAGAATGGCGAATGGCGATTTTGTGTCGATAGTAGAAAACTCACTCAGTTACTCGTAGGGATGCCTATAGTCTTCCTTTTATCAATGAAATACTTGACCATCTCAAAAACGCTAAATTTTTATTCGAGTATCGATATCGCTAAAGCTTTCTGGGAGATTCCGTTACATGTAGACGATCGGGATAAGACCGCCTTTTATGTCCCCGGTAGAGGAATGTACAGATTCACTGTTATGCCCTTTGGTTTAACTAATGCACCTGCTACACAGCAGAGGTTAATGGATATCTTATTCACGTCCTGAATTTGACAACAAGTGTTCTGTTATCTTGATGACATTATTATCATAGGCTCCTCGTTCCAAGAACACATAGGACTTCTAATTAAAGTGCTTGAAAAATTAACTTACGCTAAACTTACCATTAACTTTGAAAAAAGTCATTTTTTTAAGAAAGAATTAAAGTACCTTGGATATGTTGTTGACGATAATGGTTTACGAGCTGATCCTAGCAAAATTCAAGCTATTATGGACTTTCCTGTACCTACTTCACGCAAAGAAGTGCGTAAATTTCTGGGTACGTGTAGTTGGTTTTCGTAGGTTTCATTCTAATTTCAGTACTATAGCTGCACCTCTTAATAAATTAACATTCATCTGCTAAAACTTCTCCGAAATTTTCTTGGAGTTCTGAGGCTAACTCTTCCTTTTCTGAAACTAAAAGAATATCTTGTAAACTACCCCAATTCTTGCTTGCCCTGATTTGATCAAACCGTTTTCTGTGCATTGTGATGCATCTAACACTGGCATTGGAGCCATGCTTACTCAAACGGTTAACGACAAGAAGTTGTTATAGCCTACATGATGCAAATACACTAACAAAAATGAAAGAAACTACTCTACTACTGAAAGAGAAACTCTAGCTGTTATCATTGCCTTAGAACATTGGCGGTGCTATCTTGACAATGGCAAACCGTTTACTGTATACACTGATCATGCCGCATTAAAGTGGTTTTTGAATTTAACAAATCCTTCTGGTAGACTCGCTCGTTGGTCACTTCGCCTTTCTTGCTTTAATTTCACGCTGAAACATAAAAGAGGAAAGGATAATATTGTCCCTGATCTACTTTCTCGTTCTAAAAGCGAGGACAGTCATATTATCGCTCCTTTATCTTCGAATGAAGCCACGTCCTTTAGACTTAGAGCGCTATAATAAAATCTTTCGTAATTGTTTAACTAATCCTCAAAGTCATCCTAACTATACGATTAAGGATAATAAAATATTTCGTTGCACTAATACTCCTTATTCTTTAACAGACGATTTCATCTGGAAAGAAGTCCCTATCCCTTCTGAAAGAGAATCTTTGATAAGAAATGCTCATGGTTCCGCTACAGATCCGCATTTGGGCGTATTTAAAACATACAAAAAAATATCATTGTTATATTACTGGTCTGGCATGTTTAAAGATATAGCTAAATTTATTTCCAATTGCGAAACTTGTTTGGCTTATAAACACTCTAACCACTCGCCTTACGGTCCTATGGGAAAACCCAAAATTTGTTCTAGACCTTTTCAATGCATCTCTTTGGACTTAATAGGTCCATTGCCAATGACTAGGCGACGTAACCAGTACATTCTCGTTGTAAATTGTCTATTCACCAAATATACACTTATTTTTCCTTTGAAACGAGCTATAACTACTAGTATTATACATTACTTAGAGAATTCCGTGTTCTTAGTTCATGGAGTACCTCAAACAATTATTATGGATAACGGTCCACAATTTCAATCGCATGAATTCCATAATTTCCTTGGACGTTATAGAATTCCGCATATATCTTACACTCCTCAACTATTGTCCTCAGGTCAATACTACAGAACGCTACAATAAAACAATTATTACCGCACTAGCTTCACTGGTCGGTGAAGACCATAGGTCTTGGGACCTTCACCTATCTAAGATTCAGTTTGCAATGAATAACTCTGTAAATGAAGTAACTGGATTTACTCCTGCATTTTTAGTATTTGGTCGTGAACTCATTACTTGTGGTTCTATTTATTCTCAGGGTTACGACTTAGAAGAAATTACCTTTTTACCTCGTGATTTATATGCTAGAAATATTGGCCTTCTATCGTCAATTTTTGATAGAGTTCAGGTTGCACTGCGCATATCTCATGTAAAGAATTCTAACCGTTACAATTTAAGGCACTCTTTTAAAGAATTCAATGTTGGAGATATGGTGTGGCGTAAAGACTACTCTTTAAGCAATGCTGGTGCGTATTTTAGCGCAAAACTAGCACCTAAATATGTTAAATGCAAAGTCGTTGAGAAATTGTCACCTCTTGTATACATTCTTGAGGACTGCAACGGTTGCCGCGGTAAATGGCATGTAAAAGACTTTAAGAAAATGACTACCTTACTGTTTGACTTTACTAGTATTATATGTATTTATTTGCACACACATTGGACTGATTTTTGGCTACTTCAGTCTGATATTTTTTATATATACTTAGCGACTAATCTCGTCTCTCTTTACTTATAGGATTCTCTCTTATAGTACCTACTTACTTGCTTAACGTTTTCTTTTAAAAGGCGCTTCTTGACCTTTTAATTCTAAACTTTAGGGCTCTCTTTTGCCTTATCTACTTACTACTTAGCGCTTCTTTGACTACAGAGGCGTTTCTTTTAAAGGTAAATTCAACCTTTAAAATTTGTGTCCTTTGATAGGGAATACCTGAGAGAGACTAGATTGTCGGCTATGGTCATCGACACTAATGGGTTTTAAGAAACGGAGCGGCTGACAACTCCCTAAATAAGCCTAAAGTCATTCTTATAGGGTACTTCCTATGGAGTTTTGCGTCATTGATAGTGAACCCTACTCCTCTTTGTGATTGGTTCGTATGTTAGAGTGATTGTTAGAGTGACTGGATTTGAATTGTTTTTGGATTGTGGAATGGTATGTTTAAGTGAAGGTTGACTGGTTAGACTGATAGTAAGGATAGTATTCTCCTAACCTTATAATCAAAATTTTCTCTGAGTCGAAAATTTTTCTGGGGTCGTGGGAGAAATGTAACGCAGCCTGCAGGGGCTTCGTTATACTACATAACTACTCATAAAGAAAGTTACCTTTGGTGTTAACTATAGAGCTTCGTTTTCCGTTTGCTATAGAGCTTGTATATCATTTTATGATTATGTCTTGTATTAGCATTACTCTTTATGTGTTTTTAATGTTCCTTGTACATTTTTATCTGTAAATAAATTTAAAGTTATTGTTGTAAATATTTAGATTGTCTATCTGACATTGTCCGACAGCTGACGTTGTCTAACTGTTTTTATTTTTCTATCGAATTGTCTATTCAAATTTAACTATGGAGTTTAGCTTTGTTTCGAGAATATTCTATATTGTACGAATTTTAAAATTTAAATGTTGTAGAATAGAATGCGCATGGGCAATATAAAAGGACGCACATGGGCAGGACGACCAGTCTACCACCAGCTCTGAAGAAGCTCAGAACCTCAAGCTATAACAGTGCCAGTATACGTTTACCCGTAGAGTAACGGTGCCGGGGCACGGAAGGTGTTGCCTCCCTGCACCTACGCGCGTCTACCATCACTCGTGCGCGTATCCGCGTCGCGCCTACCCGCGGCCGGCTTGCGGCGTGCGCGTAACTGTGACTCGCGCCCCATTTGCTGCCTCCTGCGCTCGGCGGAGCCCTACCGCCCGCCTCTTGCGACGCTGGATCCTACCGGCGCGCTGCCTGTGCTCACCCTGTATTACCGCCCTACCACGGTTGCCCACTTTGAACTTCTACCTTGTATATATATTTAGTGTAGTGTACCGGTGTAAATAGCTAGTTTTAAGTTAGTTTTAAGTTAGATTTAAGACTTTAGGACGAGCCATCTTTGTACATATCGCTTATAATTATAGCCCTCTTCCCTCTATCCTTGTCTTTTCTTCTTCCCCCTATCTTTTAGCTCCGTAACCCTCCGTTACGTGACAAGGTTACTTACTAAAGATACCTAGTTACTAGAGCCCGCGCTACCAAAGAAGTCACGTGAAAAGCGCTCTTAAGTCGCCATCAACATTCAAATATGAGCTTTATGTTTATGAACGCAAGGAATCTCAAATTTTAGTTCGGCGTTTTTCCGCGGGACTTCTTTCGTGGCGTGTAATACTGTATCAAGGAGTTAACAGTCAACTAGTTTACACTTCAAAGCAAGAAAACATACTCCAGTCCTAATATTTCCTCTACTCTAACTAAATGCAACTGTATGTACATACTAATAAGTTTGACTTTTGGAGGTCTGAAGGTAAGCTGAAAGAAACTTAGATAATTAGTTTTTTTGTGTTATTTCAAAATCGATTGCAGCCTAGAAAACCTTTTTTCTTATTATTTTTTGGTAAATATCGCATCGCTAAACGTTGGCGCGCCACATATTCTTATCCTAAGCTCTCTTAATCTAATTCCACCAACCAAATCCACTAACTGCCCGCAGTCCTCTCAGATCACTGAGTAAGGCGTCCTACAATTAGTGGCGAAGCAAGGCGTGGGCGACGTGGGCCACGGCCTCGCGGTCAAGGGGGCCTTGCGAAGGACCGTGACCTTACTAAAATTTTTGCTTAAGGTGACGGATAGGGCACACTAGCGACGGCAATCGATTTTAATTTTTAGCTACTAAACTGGATCTATTTTAAACAATTTCGGGGTTACAAGTTCTCGGCATACACTTATACTATGTATTAAATAACCATGCACAAATGTTGGGTCGGTTTTTGTACGCGAAAAATTGATTCTGGCCAAAATTTGTACGCGTTAGACCCAACATTTGTGCATGGTTATTTAATAAATAGTATAAGTGTTATTTTTTGTAAATATAGCATCGCTAAACGTTGGCGCGCCATAAATTCTTAACCAAGCTCTCCTAATCAAATTCCACCAACCAAATCCACTAACTGCCTGCAATCCTCTCAGATCACTGAGTAAGGCGTCGCTAGTGTGCCCCACCCAGTCACCTTAACGTGCTTTCCGAGGCACGGGGGCACAAGACCCCCAACTTCCAGACTTCGGGCTGCTACTAAGAAATTCTCACCGAAAATTTAGTTACAAATTTTTGGCCCGACACGGGGATCGAACCCGGGACCTCTTGCGCAGCCGTCGCTTCGAAGTGCGACCAACGAAGTGCGAAGTGTGTTACGGATATCAGAATCAACAGTGGGATTACAAATATATACATAGAATACTTTTCTTTTGTAAATATGTACATTCCTACTTACTTATAAACAAAGAAAACATCCAGACCAATACAAAGAGACATGTTCATGCACACAAATAATTGCACTGTGCGGGGATGGAACCTGCAACCCGTGGACCAAAGGCAGCGTTCGCTACTACTGTTCCAAACTGGTCATCAGCTATGCTCGGCGTTTCGCTGCGCGATCGAATCCGGAACTAGGGGATCCCGCAGAGAACCAGTCATCGACATAGCTCACCAGATTAGCAAGCTGAAGTAGCAGTAGGCTGCCATATCAGCAGCCACGAAGGGTGGGGCAGCAGCTTAAAATAATGGTACCTATAAACTAGCGCTTTTTGTTTTGATCGCAATATTCCTGTCGACAGACGACTCTCGAGTGTGAACTTTAAGTATTTTAGTTAGTACCTAGATAATTAACCGTTTTTAGTCTGAATAGGTACCTTCCAGGTCAGAGCTACGCACGGTGGGGCACTTGCCCTACTCAGCCCCACCGTGGCTACGTCCATGTCAGCGGCACTGACAGACAAGCGTTGGGGTAAACGAGTTCTGGAGTGGAGACCGCGTCCCGGTTAACGCCGTGACACTCAGAGACAAGGATCCTTGCCGTAACGAATGAGAATATTACCTGTCGCATCAAAACAAAGGAGACACACGGCCTGTGTGAAAGGACTAGGATGACAATTCGGTTGTGAATGCCGTTTCGTTGTAGGCCCTCAGATGTTGTGACGATTTTATCAAGATGGCTGGCAGGAGCTGAAGTAGCCCAAGATCAATCGAAGTGGCGAACATTTACTCTTGCATTTAGAGCGTCCAGGAATTCCTATCCTATGTATTGTGATGGTCAATAAAATGTTTCTTTCTTTCTTTCTATCAAAATAATTGCATGTTAATGTAGGTATGTTAGCAGGTTGGGGAGACCAGTCAGCAATTGGTGCGGGGGGCGTCAATGCCGACATTGCACAAGGTCTCCTCTGCGCCCGGTAGGGACGCTTCGGTGCTCCCGGCTGTTCCTATCACCCCTTCCAGCGTATCCGGAAGGGGCAGTGTTGGGCCCGCTCTGTAAGCGGGCTTTCGCCGAGGGAGGAACGTGAAGGGAGAATTCGTAGTCAGATTCTCATGTCTCCTCCCTGTATTTGGAATAGCCTATGTCCAGTAGCGGACAGGCTAATGATGATGAACAATAGGTAAGGACCTACTTACCGAACAAAAGTTAAAATAATTATTTTGCCGGAGCGTTTAAAGGTTGATGACATTGCTGTCAATGGGCAGCGGCAATCGCTAAACAGGAGGTGACCAGTCTGCTCATCTGCGAGAAAAAGAAGTGGTCGTTTATCAAAGAGGTAATTAGGAAGGCTAAGCAACTCCGCCTCCAAAAAGCCACCCTTTTTACAATGCCTTATGAATAGCCAGGATTAGAGGTATTTAGAATTTCCTAATAGGCGTAAACGGCTATGATGACCAAGAAAACAATTAAAATCTCTGGCACGTACAAAAGCTGGTCTCGGGTGGGCCGGTTCGGCGCTCTGGCTCGGCTGGTTCGGCTCCGGCTCAGGCCCACCCCCGGGGCTAGGGTTGCCACCTAAAAAAGAACGGAAAGCCGGACAATATAACAAGTTAAGCCGGACATTCTATAAAACAGTTTATTGAGCCGGCAATGCCTCTGCGATTGCTCGGGTGTTGCAGATGTCTATTGTCCGTTATAGACCTAATATTGTACAATAGTAAAAAAGAAGCAAAGACGTCAATAATATAATTATAATGAGGCAATACTTGTTAATGAACAATTTATATCCATTGGATTGGAGGAGAATTTATACAGTCATATTTCACCATTTCGGACACCTTGTATAGACATAGCTATTACATCAGGTACAATTTGCCTGTCGAGCCTGGGCTTGGACCCTAGTTCAAGGTTTAAGGGCATTGTTTACCATGGAATCATGGTTACACTTTACAGAGTAGGTACCTAATAATTAGTAGGTTCTGGGTAACCACAGTGGCTATAAGAAATATCCGAAACGTGCAGACTTCCTCAAGATGTTTATAAACCGTAAAATATGCACGAAAAAAGCGGAAAAATCCAGAAGTGCATGCTTGGCTTAGACTCTACAACTTCCCACAGAATCTTATCCACTGATCTACCATCGATATATTAGATAATTGGGTTTTCTGATATACTTATATAGTTTTTTACATTTTCCCGTTGCATTATAACTAAGTATAATAAAGTTTTGAGTATGAAATATCGTGTTTCATAGTGTATAATTTATGTGATAGTTTTTCAAGAACGTATAGAATGAAGTACAAGTGTAATTTGAATCAAAGTGATTGGTGATTTTGTGTAAGTGCGGTTCAAAGTGCATGCATGGAATAAAAATATGTAAGTAATCAGCGACTAGTAGGGACTTTTAAGATCATATAATGTTTATTACGAGTAGGAAAATTCATAAGGATTACGGTGATATATAATTCATAATATATTATTATACCCTTTTGATAGAAAAAACCGATTTTAGAAGTTCTAGTCAAAACAATGGAGGGGGGTCTCAAATCCTTATCGTTAACGGCCGTTTTCTTGACCGGTTGACGGGTTAATCAAGACGGGAATCAACACGATATTTATTATGTGATACAACATTGTGTACTCACATATTTTACTCGACGTTTCGGCTACGTTACAGCAGCCGTGACAATGTTGTATCACATAATAAATATCGTGTTAATTCCCGTCTTATTTAATTAGAGTGCTTACTTTACTAAGTACTTATAACTCAACGCAAAGACTCGTGGCAGATGGTAGAGTATTTCATTCATTAAATTATAAATGAAATATGACACTGGCTGCCACGCACGACTCTTCGGCTCGAGTACAATAGTTTAAATACAATAATTCTATTCATTTGAACATCTTAACAGTCATAATATCATTCAATATTTAATGAATGAAATACTCTTTCGTCTGCCGCGAGTCTTTGCGTTGGGTTGAGAGTACGGAATCAGAGCATGTAAGTGTTGTATTTATTTATTCTATGTGTATATAGTCGATTGCCTGTTGGTCTAGGTGGTACAAGTACCGGGCCGTGATCTCGGGGTCGAGCAAAAAGTATGTTTCGAAATTTTCGAACATAGCTTGGGTTTGTTATCACCAATCCGCATTGGGCAAGCGTGGTGATTTATCCTATTCCCATTATAGCAGGAGACCTTTGCCCTGCAGTGGGACAGTATAGGCTGATACTTTACCTTATAAAGTCGATAGTCAACATGAAGTAGGTCCGGCTCTATCCGGCCGCCTGGCAACCCTACCCGGGCGGCCGGTAGTAAGCGTGGCGGGGTGCGCACTGCGGCGCTATCGAGCGGTGGGCGCGGGGCGGCGGCGGCGGCGCGGCAGTGTGCTCGGAGCCCCGGGTCGGGAGCGCGGCATGGGTGGCGCGCTGCTGCTCGCGCTGCTGGCGGCGGCGCGGGCCGGCGAGCCCAACGCCACCGAGCCACAGAACATCACCACCCCGCCGCCAGAAGAAAACAAACCTGTCCCGCTCTTCCCACCCGACCTCTTCGACGAGGACCAACGCCGCTCCGGAGCCGTCCTCCTCCACGTGATCGGCATGGGCTACATGTTTGTCGCGCTCGCCATCGTCTGCGACGAGTTCTTCGTCCCAGCTTTAGACGTCATCATCGAGCGGCTCGCGATCCGCGATGACGTCGCCGGCGCCACCTTCATGGCAGCCGGAGGCTCGGCCCCTGAACTCTTCACTTCAATCATCGGCGTGTTCGTTTCTTTCGATGACGTCGGCATCGGAACAATCGTGGGCTCCGCCGTGTTTAACATTTTGTTCGTGATCGGTGCTTGCGCGTTGTTCTCCCGCACCACGCTCTCGCTGACCTGGTGGCCGTTGTTTCGCGACTGCACATTCTACTCGGTCAGTCTGTTAGTGTTGATATACTGTTTCCGGGACAACGCGATCTACTGGCAGGAGGCGCTGGTGTTGTTCTCTCTGTATGGCGCGTACGTTGTGTTCATGCGGTACAACCAGCCGGTGGAGCGGGCGATGAAGAAGTTGATCTACAAGAACAAGGTCACCCGGGTGAGGAGCACGGACCAGCTGATGCCGACGGTGAGCTCGCCCGCACAGCGCCTTGCATGCCCGTGTCAGCATAGATTTGGTCTAAGGTCTGATCCTCTAGCTCGCTAATCGATTCAAAAATCTGTAGTGAGGGGTTTTCAGTAACTGCTGGACATGACTTCTTCCGAAGTTGATTACTCTGTTATCTCCTTTTCAACAACATAAAAACTTAAACTACTAAATTAGTTACCATTACCTGCATATTTCGTTAAAAGATAGATAAATAAGACTCTTTATTGAACACCAAACCAAACTTAACAGCTATTTGAGCACATAATCAGTGAACAACTTAGGCGGTCTAATTGCTGGAGTATTAATAAGATGATTTAGGGCCAATTCGACCAACCTTATTCCTTAATAAATCTATGGTATTGCGCTGTTATTCTATACCAATCTGACGTTATACCATTGATTTATCTACTGATAAAGATTGGTCGAGTCCAGGGTTAAGGTTTAATCTTACACCTAAGTTAATGGTTACCTAAATCTTGTGATTTAGGTCAGTGCCTTGATTCTTAAAGCCTAATTTAATTAGATAAGCAGGTAAGAAATTTATCCAATTGACAGATTTTATAACCCAACATGTGACTGCCTGTACCTACTAAAAAAATGGCAGCGAGTTTTACTCATTAGACAAAATTTGTAAAAACTAATAAGTACAATTTTAAAGATAAAGATAAAGACTTCTATTTGTTGAAAACATGAAATGTCATCCATCAATCATGTAAATTAGGTACAAAAGTTAGAAAAATATTTAACGTAGATCAACATGTTTTACATTACCTAATTACTTTAACTGCTATGCCAAATCGATCAGGGTACCAAGCACCCAAATCCAAGCGTACGCTGAGCTCCAAAGCAACGGCTTTGGACGTAGCTGGGAATGGTACACTGAGAGGGCACAAGTGAATCATCCCATTTAGGGTACCTAGATTTTTAAGCTCATACATGGATTGTAGAGGATCGCTAAGAGATGACATACTTTCTAAGAGTCGTTATGTCTGGCTAATTCTGTAATCTTAATGTAAATATTTTAAGTCCTAGTCTACTTGTATAGTTACCCCACCTTCAAATCACCCTACGAGCTAAAGGGTCAGACCAATTCAAATCCCATTAACCCTAAGTGTTTCTTACCAAGTCTATGCCACTAGAGGTCTAATAGAGCCTGTATAAAACGTCTAGTACCAATCAATATCATTAGTCTAGTGCATTACTGTTAGTCTTCTCCTAGTTCAATCATATCTGTTCACTTGAAAAGCCTGTCCATTATGTTATTTATTATTCAAAGCCCACGCCCATGTGTTTGGGAAACTACGAGTAAAATAGGGTGGAAACCTTTAATGAATTAAGTTTCAGTTAACTCATTCATGAAAATAGGGGATATGTGTAATGAATGACTAATTAATGTAATGCTTAGGTGAACGTAATACGTAATAGATTTACGTTATTATTTTTTAACATAATTTCGTTTTGTAGCTAAAATTAGTAATATTAAGACTATTAATAAATTAGTAAAATCAAATTAGTTGAAACGCAACGCTTTCACGAACTGTGACGTCATAGCACAAAATAATATTAAATAATAATAAGTCCATGCCATTATTTCGAATTATTATTAATATTATCTGTGTTTCTGGTAGAGTCGCTGCACAAATTGTGTAGATTAATGAATATTATGATCGAAATGAAAACACCAAATAGGAATGAATGAATGAATGAATATACTTTTATTGCACTCAAAATAAAGTACAACGAAGGCGGCCTTATGTATGCATTATGAAGATGAAAAATATAGGTCGGTAAGTGCGCGTCGAAAGCTTCCTTCGTTTTATTCCTCGGTTAAAATTGATCAATGCTTATAATGTAAACATTTTCCCTCTTATTACAAATCGCAAGCTAAGGATAATCCTGGAACAAAATTAGTGCCAGCCCTTTTTAACATTGCGTGTTGGAACGGAATGACATAAGCTTTATTACAGGTAATAACTTTAGATCTCGGTTTAGAATAATGTAGTTGAAGGTTACGGTTACATTAGCGACGCCTAATCGTTTTTAATTTTTAGCTACTAAACCGCATCTATTTTAAACAATTTCGGGGTTACAACCTCTCGGCAAACACCTATACTATTTATTTAATACTCATAGTTAACTGTTTGGTCTGCTTTTGCACTCGAGAGAATTTTGGATTACGACAAAAAGTGGCCGCTTTTTCGCGTTAATCAAGTTTTCGCGTATTTGTGAATGGTTATTTAATAAATAGTATAAGTGTTTTCCGAGAGATTGTAACCTCGAAATTTGTTTAAAATAGATCCGGTTTAGTAGCTAAAAATTAAAATCGATTGGCGTCGCTAGTGTGCCCTATCCGTTACCTTAAAGACCGATTTCACAAAATTTACAAGTGACGGTAATGATTACTTTAACCGCGCTTTAACAATACTAATCAGTAGTTAAGGCACGGTTAAAGTGTAATTACCGTGGTTTTGAAGTTGGTGAACTCGGTCTTAAAAGCTTACTTCCAAATCGAGAGAGTATATAACTGGATTGATCTAGAATTTACCCCTGTGACCTAAATTTATAGATCGAGGATAACGTTTTATTTTACGATCTCGATAGTTAGGTTCTTACCCCTGTAAAATAGATTCACCCCTGTGGGGGTAGTTACAAGGTTAAAACTTACCCAAAGGCTCAAACGCCTTCTTTGTAAAATCTTTAGGTAATTGAAGTGTGGGGTGGGTGTTGTACTAAAGCCAATGATGTCAGTTCTTAACTGCATTCTTTATTAGATGGAAATAGGGTTTTTTTATAGTATTCTTAAAAAGTCAAAACATAAATATCTTATCGCAACATGTTTAGAAAGGTATCCGATTCGTTACACACTCGTGTACAGATAGAATATTAATTATAATTGAAATAATGTTATCTCTTATACGCCATCGAGTGATGACGTCGAGCCTCTCTACATAATTTAAAAAGGCTAAATTCTTTAAGCTCATTGTGATGTTGTGTCTGTCTGTGACGACCCGTTTGGAACAGTGGTAGTGAACGCTGCCTTCGGTCCAAGGTTTGCGGGTTCTGTCCCCGCACAGTACAAACATTTTTGTGCATGAACATGTCTGTTTGTATTGGTCTGGGTGTTTTCTATGTATTATACGTATGTATTTACAAAAGAAAAGTAATATATATATACATATTTTTAAAAATTTTTAAGGCAACAAACAGTCACGTACAGAAAAAAATAGTAAATATTAGTACTACTAAAGACCTATAGTTAGACTGACCGGATGGCGCAATTGGTAGTGACCCTGCCTCTTACGCCAAAGGTCGTAGGTTCGATCCCCACCCTGGACAAACACTCGTGCGATGAATACTTGTGTTTGTTCGGTGTCTGGGTGTAATATATGTATTTAAGTATATATTTGTGTTCCTCTGTTGTCTGATATCTGTAACACAAGTGCTTAAGCTACTTAGTGCGGAATCAGGTCAACGTATGAGATGTTGTGAGAATTATTATTATTATTATGTTTGTCTTTCGAACTACAACCTCGGGCAATTAGGTCCCGGATTTTTGGAAGGCGTACGTGGGGCCGAAGCCAACACGTAGAGACCCTTTCTATAGACAATTTTCTATTTTTGATGTGGCACCATCCGGCGACTATCCCTGTATACACTATGAGAGTGTAGCCAAGGACAGTCCCCGGTTGGTGTAGACCTATTGAAAGAATAGAAGAGTAGAAAGAGACCGGGCTATTGGGTTGGGTGCTAGAGGATTGGGTTACCAGGACTATGGAGGGACTAATGGCGCCTGCCCGATCAATGATTAAAATCACGAAAAAAAAATTATTATTATTATTATAGTGCCTATAACTATTTAGGTATACAATTACTATTAAAGATGAGCCACTCCTGGGCAAGGACATTTTTAATCACCAAGGGCCGATCCCCCAACCGTCACTAAAGATAATAAAGTATTACACAGTCAAATAAAGTTGGATCACATTTACTATACTTAATCGCATTACATGGAATGTTTTGCTTTCGATCGTTTTACATTTATATATTTGTAATCCCACTGTTGATTCTGATATCCGTAACACAGGTGCTTGAGCTACCTATCTCGGAGTCAGATCAATGTATGTGATGTTGTGAAATATTTATTATTATTATTATATTGTATCTGTCTTAAAATTTACTTATGGTTAAGTTCATCAACTTTTACACAGCTGTACTTACTGTATTTACAGCTGTGTAGAAAACAACTGATTAGACAATTTATTTTTTTCTTAAAATAATCAAGCTAGCTGTCTAATTTTATTAAACAGTTCAATCAATCTGTACGATCTTTGACCGTACATTGAATTACATGTCGCGGCGCGTCTGTAATTTGACCCGAATATGCTCCAATTCGCGTGTTTATGCGATTTATTATAATTATTTTTTATACTTAGTGTATAACCGATCATCGTACCAATCGCGTTATTAAGCATTATCATCATCAATTTATTTTGCTCCGAAAGGTGGTACATGATGGTGTTACAAATAGATAGTCCGCACAATCACCAGAAAACTGGCATGGAAACAATTCAGTTACATACATTAAAGTCATAGTCAGGCCGTGTGGTCCCCCGGCAGAGTAGAAATAGGGCCACCCTCACTCTTAACCGAGTTGTCGTAAAAGGCGACTAAGGTAAAGCTGCTGGCATGATCATCAGCACCCAGAGAAGGAACACCCTGCTTTTATATCAAAACCCGCGCCAACCCGTCTGCCAAGCGTGGTGAGTATGGCAATTACCCCTCATGTGAATAAGGGAGGCCCGTGCCCCAGCAGTGGGGACTTAAATGGGCTGACGATGAAAGTCATACTTAAATATACTTTAGCTTTAGTATCAACAACAACATCGTGGGTTACAACTACAACGACCGTGTATTGAAGTGCTGAAAGTATTCCTCAATCGGGTAAAAGCTATTTAAGTATATATTTGTGTTCCTCTGTTGTCTGATATCTGTAACACAAGTGCTTAAGCTACTTAGTGCGGAATCAGGTCAACGTATGAGATGTTGTGAGAATTATTATTATTATTATTATTTAGTAAAAATTCTTGTATTAACCAGTTGTTTTAAAAGTTAGTTAAGTCTATCAATAGAAAGCTGCAACAGCAAAATGTTTCAGCACCTTCCAAACCTAAACCGGCCAAGTGCGAGACGGATTCGCATATGAAGGGTTCTGTAGCAGCAAGTAAGATATATAAAAGGTAAATTGCGGTTTACGGTTTATAAAGTATTAAAAAAAACTACTTACTAGATCTAGTTCAAACAAATTTTCGTTGTTAGTTTTCATGGTAATGAACTTATACCATATATTTTTTATTTTAGGGGCGGGGAGGGGACACTTTTATCACTTTGGGAGCGTTTCTTGCGCAAAGTATTAAGTTTAGAATTTTTTTTATTAGAAACCTCAACATCATTTTTAAAGACCTATCCATACATACACACATAATGGATGGGTTTGATGAAAAACCAATTTTAGAGTTTTAGTTTTAAGTATGGGGATCCCCCAAAATATTTTTTTTCCTGTCTTTGTGTAAAAATCATAATGCAATTAACAAAATAGTTTTTATAGTTTCGGAAAAAAGTAGCTGTGACATACGGACGGACCAAGAAGGTTATAGATAATATAACTTCATGGTCGGACGGACAGACGGAGATAGACGGACATGACAAATCTATAAGGGTTGCGTTTTTTTGCCATTTAGCTACGAAACAATAAAAACGTTTCATAACTTGGTCGGTCAAATTAGTAACAATGAATAAAATCGAATGGCGGTCCTAGGTGGACCATAAGGAAAGGTGGACCGAAATAGCAGCTTTAATGAAAATGCGGCTCCCGTATTTCAAACAGATTGTGAAGCTAATTTTGGAAACCATTCTGAAAGCGAAACCTTTTACGGTATCCAATTTTAGAACACAGGCCTTTCTAACATTGGAACAGTCGGGTCAAAAACAGTTGATCAAAAACAAATAGGAAAAATGTTTCTCTCTCTAATTTGAAGAGCGTCGCTCTTGTCGGTGGAGTACTTAGTCTCCATTCCTCGAGTCGAGACTGCCAAGAAGAAATTACGTCCAACAACTTAAGAAAAAAACAAATGTCATTCATGACATATTGTCGTTGAAGTTTTAACGTAACGCAACGAAACGTAACCACGTAAGTCATTTTTTGGCGGTTTTGACATTTTGATGCCATTCGCTAGAGAATCGATAGACGCGTCATTTCGTTACAATTACGAAAAAGTAACAATGCTTTGAGATGACCACGTAAGTCACAATTTAGTTTTTTTAAAGTATTATTTGATTAATTTATTGGTGGCGGTTATGACATTTGGATGCCATTCGTTAGAGACTTGGTAGATGGATCGTTTTTTTTCCAATCAGAATTCAGTTGCGGCCATCTAAAACATTTTAAATGTTGAAAAAGTAAAAGAACGGAAGTCAACAATTGAATACTAATGGAAATAGCACGTAAGTCTTGGATTAGTTTTTGGCTTTCCTGAAAAGTTGCGTAGTGTTAGAACTTAAATACCTCTTAATTAATGAATGTATCATCGTCAGCCCATTTAAGTCCCCACTGCTGGGGCACGGGCCTCCCTCAATCACATGAGGTGTGATTGCCATACTCACCACGCTTGGCAGACGGGTTGGCGAGGGTTTTGATATAAATGCAGAGTTTTCCTGATCTGGGTGCTGATGATCATGCCAGCAGCTTTACCTTAGTCGCCTTTTACGACACCTCGGTAAGAGTGAGGGTGGCCTATTCTACTCTGCCGGGACCACACGGCTAATTAATGAATGTATGTACCATAATCCTATTTTTTCTAAAGTATTAAACGTGAAATTGACGTTAGAGTATAGAGATTTTGAGTTTAAGAGCTAATTAAACATTTGAGAAGCCGTCAAATACTTCTGAAACGTTTCAGTACTCGGCCTTTACTGTAGGCACTTCACCGTAGCAGTTATACTCGTATTAACCTGGGAAAGGATCTACAGTCATTTAAAGCAGCACCTAACACCAAGATACTTGGAAGATACGAGTAGCTTTTACTGCGTCAAGATAGTAATGTTTATGTACCTTCTATTCCGGAAGACAATGTAGTTCCTTAATGAGTGGTTTAATTGTCAGTTCACTCACTCTTCTATGTCCCAGTCTTTTATGTACTTTTTCATTCTGTACTCCATCAATCAGTCAGTATTTCAATTGAATAACAGATTTTTATTTAATAGCATGTCTAAAAATATAAGCACACGACGATGATGTGACGATACCTCCTGTCTAACAAATTAACTGACATAAATAATTAACTTTAACACCAATGACATAAGGAAGTAATTTTTTAGAAAAATCTTGTTAGATAGGAGGTATTTCCACATCATCGTCGCCAGTAAGATAATCTCTACGTAAACAAAATATGAGATGATCAAAATTAAAGTAATAAAAGTAACAAGAGTGTATGATGATGATTTAAGTGGACTAAATGAGCTACTGAACTATTGTGTATTGTAGTGATTCACTTCTTTAGATATCAATAACTGCAACATTCTTTAGAAAGAAAGAAAGAATTTATTAATTTAGACACCACAACACAATCGACACAAAAATAATACACACGCATTAATTGTGTACAAACGCAAACAAAATAATAATTCCACCAAAAAAAACAAATACTTGAAAAGAAAAACAAATAAACTCAACAAATACGAGTAATAACGAAATATGGAACTTTGATGGCCGTGACCGTAGGAGAGACACGCTTCGGCATGATTGGGCTGGCTCGACAGGAGTGATATCACAGAAAACCGGCGTGAAGTACTTGCTGTGTTTCGCTGCGTGAGTGAGGGTACCGAAGGCCCAATCCGGGGGTGAACGGAGAGTCTAAAGGTTAGCAGCGCACTTGTGACTCCACTGGTGTTGCCATGGGCCGGCGGCAATCGCTTACCTTCAGGTGATCCGTCTGCTCATCGGACACCTATGTTTTAAAAAAAACTTTACAGTTTAGTGAACTGTTTTGCTAGTCTATTCCGGATTTGATAGTGGGTAGTTCATAGTAGTTCACTCGGTGATGTTACGATTACGACATCGTATCGCACCTCACTCGCAGCACAGGCTATTAATGCTTTTGATTATCAGTAGCTTATCCTTTCTTTTCAGTGGAAACGATATTGCGATCGGATGGATAGTAACGTCTTTGAGCACGCTATAAGTAGAATAAAAAATAACTTCGTGTCTTGGTTCAAATGATTCCAAATCGACTGAGAGTGGATTCGACTAATCTTTATCCAACAATTAATCTATGGTATAGCGCAGTTTATATGCAAAATAAAATAAAAATCCGTTCTACCAACTAATAATCCTCCAACCGATTACGGCTACGGTGGCCAATCTCAACGATCAGCCACGTACGCAGGATATATTATAGTGCTCAAGTGTGTGCGCAAACACAAGTGCACTCTCTATTCCCTTACCCTCATATTCCGATGGGACACTACTGTGACACGACCAGAGAGGGAATGGGCGCAGGACCAACGGCTTAACGTGCTTTCCGAGGCACGGGGGTACAAGACCGCCAATTTCCAGACTCCGGGCTGCCACTAAGAATTTCTTACCGAAAACTTAGGTACAAATTTTTGGCCCGACCCGGGGATCGAACCCGGGACCTCTTGCGCAGCCGTCGCTTTAAAGTGCGACCCACTAACCACTGCGCCACCGAGGCAGTCAACTACTCAACCAATAGTCAACGCCTAATTACCCCATCCACTGGTTCTTGTTACCCCAACTTACTTTTTTTAAAATGATGATTACGTCCAAAGTCGTACTGTGATTGTAATTTTGATGATGAGTACTTAAGGCTGATTAGTAGTAGTATACAAAATACCTAATAAAACAATATAATACTCAATATAAGAAAAGTTAATGGTCGTTTTCCTTAATTTATTTCATTTTTATTTTATTTTACAAGTTTTTGGAAAACTTACAGCTAGATTTAGGGATACAGTCACAGAAAAAAAAAACGTTGAGGGCCAATTACAAGTTTCCACTGATAATCACTTGGTTGTTTAACAGAAATGCAAGTGGGTACCTAATGTTAAGAAAGAAAAAAACAAAAAGTTACTAAGTTACAAACAAAACGAACAACGTATTTGCCAATAAAGTGGTGCCAATTCCCCCCACTTCCCCTAACAGTGGAAAAGAATGGCGGTTCTAAAAAGTAATTCGATAAATTATTTATTGGCATAGTATAAAGACTGGCTTACACATTGTGTGCTGCAGCGTAACTGGTAGACAGTTACTCGGTTTATCATGCGAGCTACTGTCTAGCTCGTGCAAGTTACTGTTAAGTGACTTCCAGACAGTGCGAGTTACTGCAGTGGAGCTACTCGGTAGGCTCTTAAGGTGACGGGTAGGGCACACTAGCGATGCAAATCGATTTTAATTTTTAACCACTAAACCAGATCGCCAAAAGCGGTTACTTTTAGCGTGATAAATTTTTCGCGTACAAAAACGGACCCAACATTTGTGCATGGTTATTGAATAAATAGTATAAGTGTTTGCCGAGAGGTTGTAAACCCGAAATTGTTTGAAATAGATCCGGTGCCCTACCCGTCACCTTAAGGTCGGTCTTAAGGCAACCACATCCGTTCATGATCGTGGGTTCTATTCCCACTCTCTATTACAATCACTCATGAACACTTGTATTTGTTCAGTGTCTGGGTGTAATGTACGGCTGTCTAATATCCGTAATGTACACGTTCTCATCTACTTAGCATAGAATCAGGTCAATGTATGAGAAGTTGTTGCAAAGAGAATATAATCACTACGTGATTGTAAGTACATAAGTAAACATATTTATATAATAATAGTGGCCTGCCCTCACTTCGTTTTGGGACATCAGCTCGACTTAATATCATTAGATGGCGCTAGGTGTCGATTACACCGCGCAAGCGTTTTATTTTTTTTCATTTCATGTTTTTGAATTACCTATAGGCGTTGCCGCTACCTGCAGATTTCTTACTGAAAACTGGTCAACATATTCTAATAATCTCGGATTTGTAGGATCTCGACTCTGAATAACTAAAAAATCGTAAAATCCACGAAAAAATAGAGCGGAGAAACGTTTACTAGGGTGCGCTAATAAAAATAAAATTATGGTAATAAAAACACTAGACGGGCGGAATCAATCAATCACCAACACTAAGAGGCACTCTTATACAGACCTGTCAAAGTAAAAAAAAGTGCTACTATTCACTAATCTGATACTGATCAAGACAGTTTCTAATGGTAGGTTTTTAAGACTACTCACAACACGATAACCTAACACACACGTCGCAATAGCCATAGCCTCAACAGATCATACGAAAATTAAATTAAAAATTTTAAAAAACTCCCGACACAACTAAAGCTCTTTCATTTGATACCTATATTGAGGCAGTTGGAACAACAAATAGGTTATTCGTCATTTTCTGACGGCGGCCATCTTGGATTTGAAATTTTTCACAATTAATATATTCTGCTACTCAAGCCCTTTTATATGATACCTATATTGTGGGAGTTGTGTTAAAACATAAAATCCATATCTTTGTGACGGCGGCCATCTTGGATAGATTTTATCCAACATAGCTAAGAACACTCTTCCTTATTCATCTTTCAAACAAAAAAAACAAAATCAAAATCGTTTTTATTTTGCATTATGGTTCATTTCTTCGGGAGCTACGATGCCATAGACAGACACACAGACACACACAGATACGTCAAACTTATAAGATCCCGTCGTTTTTGCGTCGCGAGTTAAAAAAATGGAGGTATTGGGGGTCTTATTGACTGTAGTCAGAAACAGATGTGCCACACTATTTGGCGGCATTTTAAGGCCCCTCAGTCAATGTTGTACTTTTAGTTAACTTCTAATTTTCTTCCTAGTATTATTTTCATTCAAATCATATTTCCGAAGAAAACAGGACTAATTTCCTCGTCCAAAACAGACTTATTTTACCCGCCAAAACTTCCATGTTTCCCGGAAAAATAGCAGGGTATGACAGTAGACATTAAACTCCTATGTTATTAGAAACAAGCTATGGACTGGCAGAAGCAGTAATGATGCCAAATTAGCACTTCGTAATGCACGCAGCATACGGTACGATAAAGTTACGTATAAACGATACAGCAAAGATTATTGCAGTAAGGCCATACAATAAAATAGCTAATTAGATGTGTTTAACTTTTTACTGAAACGACTCAGTGAACCGCTTCAGATAGATGATACACTGATCCGATCCACGTATCATTCGGCTCATTCGGATCAAGGGTCGCATTTGTTCAATCGGTCAACTCGATCACTGATTCACTGTGGTCCACTGACACGATTGAGCGACGAACTACACCCGATAGCGAGAGGACGAGTGAGTCGGTTCCGTCGACAAGACATGGAACGTGTCACGCAGGGAAATAGATTTTTAACATTGATTGAAATGACAGCCACTAGTGTCACAGAAAAATGATATTTAGGCCAATAGTAATAAAATCTATGGTGTGTATAAAACTTGGTAAAATACTTAAAAAAAGGGGTCATTCTAATCGATTCGCTCTCTGTTCTGAATCTATCTGAGAGTCGATGTCCAAATGAAGCGTATCACTGTAACGACTCTTTTTCACCGCTCCAGATTAAAAATGATCCAAACTTTAGAAAGATACATTTTCGTCAGGTCTATAGTTAATTCAGTGGATAAAAACGCGCATTTCATATTGAACGTCGTGATTCGAGTATGCACCGCCGGATTTTTCATATCTATGTGCATATATTAAGGTGACGGGTAGGGCACACTAGTGACGCCAATCGATTTTAATTTTTAGCTACTAAACCGGATCTATTTTAAACACTTTTGGGATTACAAAAAATTAAAAATGAGATACAGGGTGTATATCGTTATCAAGGTCAAAAGTACAACTTATTAAAGGCCATTCAAGAAATGTGTATGTTCTTATAATACGTAATTATACTCATAAATTCATTAGCTCTTATAACAACTTTTTTAATCTACCAAATAAAACTGAAAATAATTTTCCCGAGACGTCTATTCCATTTGACTCTAACTTTATTTTACGAATTTAATAATCTCGAAACTTGGAAAGTTGAGAACCCACTCGCAAGGCATGAAAAGTCGAACGAGACTCCAAAATTATGATAAAAAGGCTTGAGTCACTTACAAACTTAAGATTAGGGTAGGTACAGTAAACAGCAAAAGTTGCGTAGAATTTTTTTATATCATTTTAAGATTTGAAATTTATTTATTTTTAATATGATAGGAAGTGATTGTCGCCACCCATGGGGTATCCATGCAAGCAATACCAGTGAAGTCACAAGTGCACTGCCAGCCTTTAAACCCCTTCCCTCGGATCGGGCCTCCGGTACCCTCACTCACGCAACTCAACTTTTCTTGGACCGCGTTTTGAAATAAGGGGGAGAGTGAATAGGCTACTTTTGGGTAAGCTCGCTCCATCGTAGGCTTCTTCTCAACTCTAGAGTTCAGTGTGAAGCTTCGCGGCGTGATCGCGAAACAGCACAAGGAACGGCGGTTTTCTGTGAGGCCGTATTAGTCCGGCCGAGGTGGCTCCTACGATTTTATCATGTTGGCTATATGCTCCTTTGAAAGAGCAACAAACCGTAAAAATGTACCACAACGTGCTGTTAACTGTATGGCTACAATAAAAATATATAAAAGTTAAACCGCTATTTATTTTGCCTGAACTTAGAGAAAATTACTGAAAAAGGTCGCTGTAATTGTGATTATGTTGTACGGAAACAACACAGATATGTCATCATCGTCATCGTCAGCCCATTTAAGTCCCCACTGCTGGGGCACGGGCCTCCCACAATCACATGAGGGGTAATTGCCATACTCACCACGCTTGGCAGACGGGTTGGCGAGGCTTTTGATATAAATGCAGAGTTTTCCTTCTCTGGGTGCTGATGATCATGCCAGCAGCTTTACCTTAGTCGCCTTTTACGACACCTCGGTAAGAGTGAGGGTGGCCTATTCTACTCTGCCGGGACCACACGGCTGCGGCACAGATATGTACCACATAATAAATAGATAGATATTTTTACTGCACAAAAACTAGGTATATTGATATTCCGTCTACAAATGAGGGTTTTCGAGTGTGAAAAATCCGCTAGGTAGGAGTGAGGTCCACAATGTGATTGGTTATTTTTAATTGTGATCTGTCAAAATGACAATTTGACAAACTAAACAACCATTGCGGTTGATGTTGGACCTCAGTCCAACAGTACGCCATCTAGCGGTTTTTTTACACGCGAAAACCTTCATTAAGCGGTCATATCCTGGAAGATATATCTACTAGGCAACACTTAGGTAAGATATATTAATAAAATATATTACCTATAATATAAATAATAAATATCATCACTTTAGTTAAAATAGGTTTGCGAGCCGGACCAATCATGCCGAAACGTGGATCTTTTTTCTTAATTTATAATCGGTGCTCTTGGCTTCACACTGAATTCTAGAGTTGAGAAGAAGCCTACACTGGAGCGAGCTTACCCAAAAGTAGTCTATTCACTCTCCCCCTTATTTCAAAACGCGGTCCAAGAAAAGTTGAGTAGCGTGAGTGAGGGTACCGGAGGCCCAATCCGGGGGATAGGGGGGTTTAAAGGTTAGCGCGCTTGTGCCTCCACTGGTGTTGCGGGTATCCATGGGCGGCGGCAATTGCTTTATCAGGTGATCCGTCTGTTCGTCTGCCTACCTATTACATAAAAAAAAAAGTTCCGAAACTAAACTCATTCCCGCCTCTTTTAACATTGCGTATTGTAATGAGATGGCTTGAGCTTTAGTACGGTAATAACTTTAGATCGCGATTTATAATAAGATGGCTTAACTGTAAAAATATTGGGATTGTAATCAGTGGAAAAAACAGAGGCTGGCAGGGCATTCTACTCCTTCACGTCACTGGCGTGGCTCTCCCACCGTCAAACACATCTGCTCGTTTGTCTGATAGTAAAAAACTACCGCGGGAGAGCCACGCTTCGACATGAAAGGGCCGGCTCGACGGTATTGATACCACGGCCTCACAAAAAACCAACGTAAAACAGTACAGTGCTGTGTTTCGCTGCGTGAGGTTTCAATCCGAGCGCTTGTGACTCCACTGGTGTCACGGGTGTCCATGGGCGGCGGCAATCGCTTACCATCAAGTGATGCGTCTGCTCGTCTGCCAATTATCACATGAAAAAAAATTCTCAGTTTTGTTGCCTACACTGTGGCCCGATCAGCGATCCGATAAGGTTACGTAACGTCGCGTGTTGCGATCACGTGTGCGCGGGCGATTCCACAGATTGCGTTTATGTATTTTTATGGTAACGATTAGCAACTTAGTCGAAGAAGGTGAATTACCCAGTTTTTTGATTGCCACAAATTGGGTTGGTTGCAACTTGGTAGAAACAAAGGCTTATTCTTCTCAGTATAAATAATTAAAAAAGAAATAATATTTATTTAGTGAAACAAATAACGTAACAAAATTACAAAACATTATTACATCTATAAAAATATTAAGGTTATGTACAGTAAAAGAGATAAAGGCAATAAAAAAAAAATGTGTCACCAAAAAGGTTTGCACTCAGCATATGCCGAAGGGACGCTTCGGCGCTGGTCTTCCGTGCAAACCTCGTGCGGTAGAGCAACTAGGTACGTTGTATGTTGTATATGTGTTGCAATGGTTTGTTATGTTTCTTACAGCTTAGTTAGTTAGTGCTTAATTACAATAAAATCAGAAAAGAGACAGTGGATAAAGAGACACAGCACAGCTATATAAATAATGAGTATTTTTTTATGAAATAGGCGGCAGAAAAAGTAAACGGATCACCGGATGGTAAGCCGCCTAAGCAATAAGGATATTGTAACTCCACTGGTGCAGGTGGGGCACCACTGGAGTTACAATATCCTTATTCCTGTACTTAGTAATAATAAAAAATCTTCAAAACTACACGATTAACTCCTACTGTACTGAAAAAAAAACTTTTTACAATATTTCCATTTCGTAATTTAATATTACAAGTTCTAAAATTGCGGCAATTTAAGAAGATTGATATTTAATGTAGGTTAAAAAATTGCTACGTGTACCTGTAGTATTCGCTACGAGCGTTCGCTACGAAACATTCGTCGTAGCAGTCGAAGAGCTACGACATGCTACGAGCCTACATAAGACGATACTAGGGACCGCATCCTACGCTCTTCTGGCTAACCGACTTCAAAACTAAAAGGTTATATAATTCGACTGTATGTTTTTTACTATCTAGATAAGTATCCTTCATTCTGTAAAATTAACTCTAATATGATTATTAAGTTTTACTATTATGTCTTGGCAAACGTAATGTAGGGCGCCCTCTGGCTAGGTGGGGGGACGATCTGCGCAGGATGGCTGGCAAGAGCTGGATGCGGGAAGCCATGTATAGATCACAGTGGCGAACAATTGGAGAGGCCTACGTCCAGCAGTGGACTGCGATAGGATGATGATGATGATGATGATGATGTTCTTTATACGCTGAGTGCTGGCTGCACTGCCAACCTTTAAACCCCGGATCAGGCCTCCGCAACCCTCACTCACGCAGCGAAACATAGCACAAACGCTGCTTGCTACACGCCGGTTTTCTGTGAGGCCGTATTACTTCGGTCGACGCGAGGCTCTCCCACGATTTTAGCATGATGACTCTATGCTTCTTTGAAAGTGCAACAAACCGTAAAAATGTACCACAACGTGATGTTAACTGTATGGCCACAATAAAAATATATAATAGTAACACAGCCATTTATTTTGCCTGACCTTAGATCACAGCTGTTTGCTGGCTTTTCAGAAATGTACGGGCCTAGGCCAAGTACAATTCCTACACTACGAATCTGATTGTGATGTGGTCTGGTATTATTATTATTTTATATTTTTATTATTATATTATTATTATTATTATATATATTAGAGCCGAGTTTAGTAGTAAATACGAGTACGCACATATATTCGATAAATCTCGTTGGAAGATTCATGTTATCGGTTGAGGTACCGTCTCTATTCATGATCTATGGCATTAAAGCGAATAAAATAATTATGTATCCTAACAAAACCGGCCAAGTGCGAGTCGGACTTGCCCATGAATGGTTCCGTAGCAGCAAGTAAGATATATGGAAGGTAAATTGCGGTTTACGGTTTATAACCTGTTGAAAATAAACTACTTACTAGATCTAGTTCAAACAAATTTAAGTTGTTAGTTTTCATAGTAATGTATATAGTTACTTACTCACTCCACTGCCTCAGTGACCCGAAACGAGTCTTGGCCTCCGAAACAACACACCCACCGATCCTGCACTAGTTGTCGCCAGTCACCGGCCTGAAGTTCTCGCAGATCATTTTCGACGACGTCTTTCCAGCGATACCTAGGCCATATCATCATATATTTTTTTTAGTTTTACAATTCTTTTATAGAAATCAGTGGGGGACACATCTATAAGGCTTCCGTTTTTTGGCCATTTGGCTATGGAACCCTAAAAATATATCTGAAACCCGATAGCTTCAAGCTTCGTGCTCTCGGCAATTTCCAAAGCAAACTTCGAATATAACGTCAAAGAAAAGTAGAGGCACGAGATTTAATTTATATTTTGATAAACCAAACTGCATAGAGGTAAATTTTGTAGGATAATTGCATTAAGTAAAATAAGGTTTTTATTAAGTCGTAGAAAATTTCAGTAACAAAGCAAGCATGCCTTGCAATATCTTGGGTAATTTAAAAGATTTTAGTAGCTAAAGTCTTTGCTTTGAACGCAAATAAACTAGTTTTAGAAAGAGTAAAAAAATATAATGTTTACTAGAAGCCGCCCGCGACTTCGTACGCTAAAAGTGACCGTGGGAGAACTACGCTTTGGCATGAATGGGCTGGCTCGACCCGGAATAATACCACGGCGTCACAGAAAACCGGCTTAAGTGGCAGCGCACTTGTGACTCCACTGGTGTTGCGGGTGTCCATGGGCGGCGGAATTGCTTACCATCAGGTGATCCGTCTGCGCGTCTACCACTTCTCATATAAAAAAAAGCAGCAGTGTGCTGTTTTGCTCTGAGTGAGTGAGGGTACCGGAGGCCCAATTTGCGGGAAAGGGGGGATTAAAGGTTGGCAGTTGCGACTCCACTGGTGTCGCGGGTGTCCATGGGCGGCGGCAATCGCTTACCATCAGGTGATCCGTGTGCTCGTCTGCCGCCTATCACATAAAAAAAAGTTAGCTGTCTCATGGTCAACCATGGCCATCACCATGAGCTACAGGAGCAATTATCTTTGGTTCGGTCCGTATGACGAGAAGGCAGGAAGGACCATAGATTGGTGGCGAGGTCAGTCTCATGGTCAACCCCATTTTGGGGTTGATTTTAAAAAATACATGATTATTATTTACACTTCAACACGATAGATAGATATACTTTATTGCACAAAAAAAAAACAAATTAAAAAAACTAGGCATTACAGAAACTTAATTTTACAATTTCGGCAGTCTTATCACTTGAAGCGATTTCTACAACCTTCTTCGACAACCTTCTAGCAAAGGACATTTGATAGAAGAGAAGGGTAGGTGGTGCAATATTGAAAAGGGAATTAAAAGTGAACTGTATATATATATATACATTATATAATGCTTATATATAAATAAACACAATATTATATACTAATAAATAAATATAAATAATATATAAATAAACACAATATTATATACTATTGAATAAAATAATATAAAGAACTAGATATACACGATGTACATGTAGAATAAAAATGAAATTAAAGTATCAGCCTACATACTGTTCCACTGAAGGGCAAAGGCCTCCATCATAGAAATCAAGTTACTGCTACTATGATGGGGTCTTAGTCACCACGATTTGGGTGGACTTAATCCCCACGCTTACCTAATGCGGATTGGTGATCACAAACCCGAGCTATGTTCAAAGAATTCCAAACATACCTTTGCTCGACCTGGGAATCGAACCCCGGACCCCGAGGTCACGGCCCGGTACTTATCCCACTAGACCAACGGGGCGTATACTCCCCGTTCATATATACATATAGAATCGTGATGCTCTGGGGTAATAGTACCAATGCACACGACCTACTAGTCCTACAAAAAAAGTGCATACGCATAATTACAAACATAAAACAGATAGAAAGTTGTAGGCCTCACTTCAAAAAATTAAAAATCTTAACCCTACCCTGCATCTACCTGCTAGAAAATTTTAAATTTATTAGAAAAAACCCACTTTTATATACTAAAAAAGGAGATATTCCTCGTCATCATATACATTGCAATAAAAATAATCTCATCCAAATAACTTCTAAATTAACATTACATAGCTCCGGACCTTACCCGATGTCGATCAAATTATATAATAAATTGCCAAACTACATAAAAAACGAAAATAATTACAATAAGTTGATTCATTTATTAAAAGTTACTTACTCATAAATGCTACTACTCAGTGAACGAATATTTACAGGATAAAATATAAGAAAAAATAAGTACATGTGGATTATAAATAAATTGCAAATTCCAAATATTACTATTACATAGAAGAATACATATCAAAAGCAAATACCAAGTAAATAAAATAAGAAATGTCTGCTCCTCTCTATGCCAATTTGCGATGCCTACCAAGGCGCATATGTTCTTTTGATTGTGTAATGTTACCACATACCTAGTCATATAGTCATATGTAATGCAAATAATAATAAATAAATAAATCTATGACAACAAAGACTAAGAGCTTTCATATAAATTGTATAACTTGTATCATTATGTAAGTATTGCTTTTTTTTTGTATTATTTAAAGTTTTTAGTTTTTCGCGATCATGCCATCTCCTTTCGCCGCATCATTAGCGGGAGACAAGACGGAGAAGGGGTTACCACCCTTACGTGGTAGAAATACCGGCAATACGTACCAAACGGTTCAAAAGTACATTCATCTTGCGTACAGCTAAGGAATAGAACTCTCTGCCGGAAGATGTATTCGCTGAACGCTATGATCTGAACTTATTCAAGAAAAGAGTGAATAGGCTGTTACTAGACAGGCATGATCCTTCCTAAGCCACATCATCACTTACCATCAGGTGAGATTGTGGCAAAATGTCTGGCTATTCTAATAAAAAATAATCATTATCCTCTCTGTATGAAAGGTTAATTGGAAAAAGCCTTTTGGCATTAAATTCCCCAATTGTATAAATATTTTGGACATGAAAGTTTTAAATAAATTAATACAAACTTAAATAGGGTGGACTTTTGTAAAACTTTCGTTTTTAACACATGTCTACACACTGTAAGAAACTTAACTGCTAACTTTTAAGTTTTTTTTATGTGATAGGTGGCAGACAAACAAACGGATCTAATGGTAAGCAATTGCCGCCGCCCATGGACACCCGCGAGACCATTGGAGTCACAAGTGTGCTGCCAACCTTTAAGCCCCCCTTCCTCTGGATTGGGCCTCCGGTACCGGTACTCACGCAGCGAAACACAGCAAAGTACTTCTTCACGTTGGTTTTCTGTGAGGCCCATTCATGCCGAAGCGTGGCTCTCCCACGGTCAGAGGTTTAAAATGTTATAGTGTTTGAGATATGGTGATGATTGAGTGAGCGGTATTTCATTTACTTGGTTGGGTATTTTAAATATCTATCTTTTCCAGAAGTAGCCTAGTTTTAACATCATGATTTAGGAATGAAGTTGAAGGTCTTAATGAAATTTATAGCATAATTTACGAGCGTAAATCCTTGTATCTTCCGTATAGACCTAAACTGCCGGCAAAACCAGGCTTTGAGATAAGCGTGTGCCTATAGGCATTATACACGTACCGAGCCCGAGGAATCAAACGACCTTATTCTCGTCGCGATAAGGCTCAGTTTGCAACGCTCTGTCGGACCATTTGTCTTCGCCTTGTCACGAGGAAACTCACTGAAAAAATACAGTATAAAGATTCTTGGAAGGACAGAACGTTCCAACAAGGGCTACTGCGGTGACCTTGAAACAGAAACTCAAGATTGTCGAAAATGTGAGTTGAATATTTTTAAGAGCGATAGCGATTTTCGCCGTGTGGTCCCCGGCAGAGTAGAATAGGCCACCCTCACTCTTACCGAGGTGTCGTAAAAGGCGACTAAGGTAAAGCTGCTGGCATGATCATCAGCACCCAGAGAAGGAAAACTCTGCATTTATATCAAAACCCTCGCCAACCCGTCTGCCAAGCGTGGTGAGTATGGCAATTACCCCTCATGTGATTGAGGGAGGCCCGTGCCCCAGCAGTGGGGACTTAAATGGGCCGATGATGATGATGATGATGAAGAGCGATAGTAGCTCCTTGGATAGGAATGCGCGCCTTCCAATCGGCAAATCGAAGGTTAGCATCCTCATCATCATCATCATCATCAGCCTATTGCAGTCCACTGCTGGACGTAGGCCTTTCCAATTGTTCGCCACCGTGATCTATCCATGGCTTCTCGCATCTAGCTCTTGCCAGCCATCCTGCGCAGATCGTCCCTCCACCTAGCCAGAGGGCGCCCTACATACGTTTGCCAAGACGCGGTCTCCACTCTAGAACTCGTTTACCCCATCGGTTGTAGGTTCTGCGGCTAATATGGCCAGCCCATTGCCACTTAAGCTTGCTAATCCGGTAAGCAATCTCGATGACTTTGGTTCTCTGCCGGATCAAATCATTTCAGATTCGATCTCGGAGAGAGACGCCGAGCTTTGCTCGTTCCATAGCCCGCTGAGCGACCTTTAACTTGCATACCAGCCGTACCGTAAGTTCCACGTTTTGGCTCCGTATGTCATGGCGGGTAGGACGCACTGATTAAAGACTTTCGTCTTTAGCATCCAAGTATGACTCTGGATTTTTTGTTTCTGAGACGTGTAACCGTGATTCAGTTGGTCTGGTTCCACTGTTCAAGAGTTGCAAAACTTGCAAAGGTCAGACGGCAGTCGCTTTATTGTAATTGCCAGACTTTCCAAATCCTGATCGATGGTATAAAAGCCCCAGGATCCGTAGCGCCAGTTTTGCTCGCAACTAGGAATTACAAGCTAAGACAAAAGCTTACAAACTCTGGAATGAGCTTCCAGCTGCGGTTTTCCTATCCTGATCCTGATCGCTATGACATTTTTAAACGAGGTTTGAAAAGAGTTCTTTTTTCACGGCAGGCAGCGGCATGACTGTGCTCCGGCTTTGATGATGTCTATGAGCGGCAGTTACCGTTTACCATCAGATAGATAGGTGGCAAACTCAGACGAACTTTTTTTTATTGCTTTTAATAGGCAGACGCCTATTAAAAGCAATAAAAAAAAGATCAGTTCCGTGTTATTCTGTGTAATGTTATATTGACCATATAATATTGAATTGAATTGAGGGTAAGGGAACAGAGAGTGCACTTGTGTTTCCGCACACACTTGAGCACTATAGTGCTCGGGATATATTATAATATATCCCGCGCACGTGGCTGATCTCTGAGATTGGCCGCCTTAGCCGTAATGGGTTGAAGGATATTATTATCACATAAAAACAGCCCTGTTGCACTGAAACTTTTGTCTTCGCACCCCTAAAATACGGAAGCAAAACAACTCAGATTTCAAAGAACAAAATCAAATTGTCAAGTCAAGACAAGCTTACGCACCGAATCGGACTTGTCAAGAAAACTTTGTGTGTCCACGGAATTAAACTGTACCCGAATTCTTAACGAGAAAAATTGGCTAAAAGTTGCATTCGCATGGAGGGTTCCGTACAAAGTGATTTGAGTAAGTACTAGCTTTTGCCTGCGGATTCGCCCGCGTTAGAAAGAGACAAAAAGTAGCCTATGTTACTATTCATCTCTTCAACTATCTCCATTAAAAAATAACGTACGTCTTTCTATTTTCCCGTGAAGGTCGGACAAACAAACAGACAGGCATACACACACTTTCACATTTACGGTTTACATTTAATCCAGATTCAAACTTATCAATTAATGTTAAACACAATTAAATACGCAGCTGATTTTTTTTTTACATTATTGCAGACATACGAGCAGATTGCTCACCTGATGGTAATTGAATTACCGCTGCCCATGGACATCTGCGAAACAGATGCGTTGCCGGCTCTTACGGAAGGAATATAAGCTCTTGTCTTGAAGATCACCAGGTCGTATCTGTTCGGAAACACCATCGTTGGTAGCTGATTCCATGGTTTTACTCCGCGCGGTAGGAAGTGGCATGAGAAGCGCACTGTGGTGGAGTAAAATCCATCCAGTAATGTGGGTGAAATTTGGAGCTCTGGCGTGATGTACGATGGTGAAAATTTGCAGCGGGAATATGGCCGAACAGCTCTTCGGAACACTTCCCATTGTAGATGTCAAAGACACATAGCGATGCTACATCTCTACGCAATGACAAAGGATCAAGCGTTAGTATTAGTAACATATTATTTCTAAACGTTTTCTCTATAGAGGTGCGGAATCCTAAAAAATCTTGAACAACAACCTTTAAATTCTACATTCTACTTCCGTGATGGCCTCTGGGGGAGCCGTGACTTTATTTAAAACTGAAAGCCATTCGTTCCTTCGTATATGAACTTTTTTTTGCGTTGGTATGAGTAAAGTTTCTCGTCGTAAAATTAATATGAATGTTGTGTCGCTACAAGTAAAGCAAAGGAAAAAATGTTTAGCTTTTGGGGGCACTTCTCATCGTGATAAAAATATCTTATTTGGAGCACATTAGTTACGGTACAATTGGTTTCTTATATATTTACTATCAGTGTAGGTACCCTAAGTGGTACAGTGAGTGTCATTAGCCACAGTGGGTTTGCACGACCCCAAGTGCCACGCGCAGGCTGCATAAAGCCTCGTATTCGGGCATTATTATTGAAACCAGCGCGGGCGGACGTTTTGGCTGCAAGCCAGGTGCAACCGGCAACTCGGGTGACCAGACGCGAGGGTTTAAGAGAGACAGGAGATTGATATTTTAGATTGATTCTTAGAACTTCTCTAATTAAACACACATTTGAAAAAAGGGTCTTAGAAAATTTTTCCTTTTTTTCGTATCCAAATTAATTATTATAAACTAAATTGCTTATTGTTATTAATAGCTGCTTGCTTGCTTAAATGGGCTGATGATGATTAATATGTATTCTTTCTATTTATTTCATCATCGTCAGCCCATTTAAGTCCCCACTGCTGGGGCACGGGCCTCTCTCAATCACATGAGGGGTAATTGCCATACTCACCACGCTTGGCAGACGGGTTGGCGAGGGTTTTGATATAAATGCAGAGTTTTTCTTCTCTGGGTGCTGATGATCATGCCAGCAGCTTTACCTTAGTCGCCTTTTACGACACCTCGGTAAGAGTGAGGGTGGCCTATTCTACTCTGCCGGGGACCACACGGCATTTATTTCATATTTATAATATATATGTACTGCTATGTATATCTGTATATGTATATTATGTATTGTATAGTTTTTTGTTTTGTTCTCCACGTTCACGTAATCTTTTTTCGCCGCATCATTATCCTTTCTGTATGACCCAAAGGTTGACTGGTAGAGAATGCCTCTTGGCATTAAGTTCGCCTATTGTATAAACTTTTTGTGCAATAAAGTTTTAAATAAATAAATAAACAGAAAATATTTATTCAGCAAACAAAACTTATGACTAATTACATTTTATTCCTTAATAGCTAATAAAATAATGTTTTGTGCCGAAAAGTTGACCCTGAGCATAATGCCAAGACATAGATAATGCCGAGGCGCTAGTTTTCAGGGGCAAGATGACAACGCAACGTAGATGACATGTTTGCACTATTACTAAAATAACGCATAAAACAGAGATTTTAGAATAGATTATATTTTTTTTAATTGATGATGGTTTTGCTTTTGGCTTTACACTAAATTATAGAGTTGAGAAGAAATCTACGATGGAGCGAGCTTACCCAGAAGTATTTATTTACTCTAGCTTTAAAATATTAGGGTTGTATTCATTGGGGAAAACAGACGCTGGCATGGTGTTCCAGTGATGACACTGCTACACCAGTGGAGTCACAAGTGCGCTGCCGACCTTTAAACACCCTTTTCCCCGGATTGGGCCTCCGGTACCCTCAACCACTCAGCGAATCACAGCACAATGCTGCTTCAAACAGGTTTTCTGTAGAGCCGTGGTATCACTCTGGTCGAGCCGGCCCATTCATGCCGAAGCGTGGCTCTCCCACGGTCAGAAAGTTGTAAAAAGTATTTAAAAATGTCAAAATAACTATAACCCTGGTGTGAATTAGCGTTCTGTCCCGGTTGCGTCCCAAGGGTGCCTCGGAGCCCGGGGTCCGCTGGGAAACTACTTATGTATAATCCCGGTCTACATAGTATCGTTGTCACCCTATTCTTGGCGGCAAGAGGAACGCATGAGAACAATGAGATTTTTACTAGAAAATAACGCTAATGGTAGTTCTAGAAACAATGTTTTGTTTGTAGGAAATGAACGGTACTAAATATTTGTGCGCTGCAACACGAATATTATCATCATCATCATCATCAGCCCATTTAAGTCCCCACTGCTGGGGCACGGGCCTCCCTCAATCACATGAGGGGTAATTGCCATACTCACCATGCTTGGCAGACGGTTTAGATATAAATGCAGAGTGTTCCTTCTCTGGGTGCTGATGATCATGCCAGCAGCTTTACCTTAGTCACCTTTTACGACACCTCGGTAAGAGTGAGGGTGGCCTATTCTACTCTGCCGGGGACCACACGGCTCATTCTACTCTGCCGGGGAACACACGGCTCGAATATTATAGTACCTTCAAAAAATACGACAAATAACAAACCCACTGGTAGAAAGATGGTACCTCAGTGGAAAGGAACGCGCCTTCAATACGTGGGGGTCGTGTTTCGAATCCGAGTATGCAATCTGGATTTTTCACATTTATGTACGGTAAGCATCAAAAGTAGCTTAACACTTTAGTACCATGTCGAAGTAACATTTTTTATGAACCCCTTGGAAACTGCCTATAATAGGCAGAACAGTTACTTGGACATGGCACTAATGTGTTAAGCTACTTTTCAAAATTAAAATCAAAAATGTCTTTATTCAATTTAAGTCCATACAGAACATTTATGAATGTCAAATATTATGTAATCTACCGCTGATTCGGAATGTCAGTTTCTACCGAGAAGAATCAGCAAGAAACACAGTAGTTACTCTTTTCAAATAATATGGTAATTATAATTTTCATTCTTATACAAATTATTATTACAGTGACACAGTATGATATACAATGCTTATAATCAATATCGTTTAGAAAAATCGTCAAAGAAAAAAATATGAAGTGAATTAACATGTCCAGGAATCCTTATCATTCAAATAATCCTCTACTTTATAGTAGCCTTTATGCATTAGGCAGTTTTATACATGCAACTTAAAATGTACCGGTAAATCAATTATATTTTGAGGTAACTTATTAAACATTCTAATGCTCATACGGAGCGACGTATTGAAGTGATTTTTAACCGACTTCAGTAACACCTTTTCTCGAGTGTACTGTTATAAAATGTTATTTGAGGTGTCATCATCATCATCAGCCCATTTAAGTCCCCACTGCCGGGGCACGGGCTTCCCTCAATCACATGAGGGGTAATTGCCATACTCATCACGCTTGGCAGACGGGTTGGCGGGTTGTTATTTGAGGTGTATAAAGTGTTAAAAATATTATTTTACACTTTTTAGTTCGTGGTTTTTGAAGGCGGTTTTTTTTGCAGAACATTTTTTTTGAGTGGAGATAGTTGAAGGGGTGGAGAGTATGGGCTACTTTTGTGGGCGAAGCCACAAGCAAAAGCAAGTTTACTATAAATTAAATGTATTAATGCAACGAAAAGACTTCCAAGCAATTTATTTTCTATTAATGTTGCACAAGCAGCAAGATTTATCAATATAATTTATCACCCGCTGCAATTTATACCAGTCCGGTATTTATGCAAAATATCGATAAATAAACAGTCAGCTTGGCAGCGGCTGGCGGGGCGCCAATCATTTAATTTATCTCCGGGTTGCTTCTCGCGCCAGTAGTACTGGCACTGATCAATCGCTAAACACATAAGATAATAAGTAAAATCCTGAAACTATATTTTCAAAACGTATAGCTAACTTGAAACAGTCTTTAGTAATCATGGGAGAGCCATGTTTCAGTATAAATGACCCGCCAATTTATACCAGTTCGGTATTTACGCAAAATATCGATAAATAAACAGTTAGCTTGGCAGCGGTTGGCGGAGCGCCAATCATTTGATTTATCTCAGGGTTGCTTCTGACTGGCGCCACTACTGGCACTGACGATTTAACACTAAACACATACAATAATTAGTGAAACCTGATGGGCTAGCATGAACTTTTCAAAAGATTTGTAATGAAAGGCAATTGCTTACCATTAGATGATCCGCCTGCTAGTCTGCCACCTATGACACAAAAAAAAATGCGCATCGTAAGCATTTGTATAAAAAAATTAATAGCTCCCTCTATCGCAAGTAAAATAACTAATCTATAGTCGTCCTACGTTAATTTGGCACGTGGAACTAATGCTGTTTTGACCTTTTCCAATAAAAAAAAAAATTATAACGCTCCCTTGTCAATGGTACTGAAGTGCCTTCTGATCGTGGTTGCACAGTAAATTCGAATGCTGCCGCTAGCTCCCGTCAATGCTGACGTATTCAATAACATTTTAACGTTTTGTTTCGTGGCTGGAGTCCGCTCTACGATAGAAATCCCGCGGAAAAACACTGAACTATTTAAAATTCCTTGTGTCTATAAACATAAAGCTCAGATTTGAATAATGATGGCGACTCAAGCGGGGGCGCACTCTATTTATCGCCAATGAAGGTGCTTCGTACTGAATCCTAGCGTATTGCTCCGTATAGGTATACGGCAAAGTCATTTCACTTTATTACTATTTCCTCAGTATGATAAAAATTGAGCGGTTTTAGTTAGATGGAGCATGTAAAAAGCAGATGTAGCTTTAAAAAGCAATCAAGCACATGGTTCGGCTTTGTTTCGGTAGATGTCACTATGTATTTCTACATCGCGCTAGTAAAGCGTGTTTCCGAAACAATGACATCAAGCCACCTAGCAAAAGCCCACATTAGCAATTTTCAATTTTAAAAGAGGATGGGCTATAAACCAGCGAACTAGAAGGTATCGATAATTTTGTTATTTAGTGAATAATTATCATTTCGGATATTGTATTTAATTGTCTCCGTGACTGATTCTCGAATTTGGCCGTACTACATACATAGCCGTTGGTTATTGGTCGTTTTCCTCAAGATGGCGCTAGCACTAGCTAGGCAACTGATGCCTCTATCTCAGTATATGTAAGTTACAGTTACTCTATGGTATACGGAGCAATACGCCCAGCACGAAGAACATAGGTAAATATGGCCAAAAGATACCTTATTGGTTCGTGGTTTTCGGTGGCTAATAACAACTATGTTTTCAGGATGTATGCAAGAGCTATGTTTTGGCAGGAATAGTCCGCCTCTACCACGAACTCACAGAAAAGTAGTGTGAATCAGCGCCTATGCTGTGTTTCGTAGACTAAGTGAGGGTACCGAAAGCCCAATTAAAGGGATGGGGAAAATCTTCCGTCGGTTCGTCAGCCACCTGTCACACAAAAAAGTTGCACTTTAAACCGGCGACGGTGGTCGGGACCCGATCTTATTCATACTCCCAAAGAGTCCACCAAAACGTAATGTAAAAAGACGACCCGAAATCTCAGACCCTCGTCATAATTCGCCAAGCATAATCAAACCCACTCCAGAGCTAGAGCTTCGAGTATTCATAAAAAGCCGCGGTATATAAAATCTGTCCCCATTTAAAAAACCCCTTTTTACTGAATACAAGAAAAAACATGTACAGAATACTTTATTCGGCCTGTGTGAAAGCCAAACCAACATTTATCAGGTCAGTGGCTTGCGTTTGTTTTAATATCCCCCTCCCCTTAGGTCAGGTGGGGTTAGTGATGGGATAACACTTAGTTAAAAAAAAATTTTTTTTATGTATTCGTTGGCAGACGAGCAGACGGATCACCTGATGGTAAGCATTTGCCGCCACCCATGGACACCCGCGACACCAGTGGAGTCAAAAGTGCACTGCCAACCTTTTAAGCCCCCATTCCCCCGGATTTGACCTGCGCTACCCTCACTCACGTAGCGAAACACAGCACAGTGCTGCTTCACGCCGGTTTTGTGTGGGCCATGGTATCACTCCAATTTCCACTCAAGGCAGTTCTTCTTTATTCAGCAGCCTCTTCATCTTCATATAGAGTGTAATTCCGTGACCATGAATGGGCCAGCTCGACCGGAGTGATACCACGGCCTCACAGAAAACCAGCGTGAAGTTGCACTGTGTTGTGTTTCGCTGCGTGAGTGAGCGTCCCGGCGGGGAAAGGAGGTTTTAAGGATGGCAGCGCACTTGTGACTCCACTGATGTCGCGGATGTCTATGGGCGGCGGCAATCGCTTACCATTAGGTGATCCGTCTACTCGTCTGCCACCTATCACATAAAAAAACCGGTTTGTCGCTTTTGAGGTCAGGGTAAGCTTAATCATAATTTATGATTTGGGGAGTCTGGTAATTATTAAACATTGAAACGACGGGCCTCCCTCACATGAACAGCGTAAGTTGAAGTCACAAGCGCGCTGCCAACTTTTGAACTCTTTGATTCCTTAAGTAAATAATGCACTTAAATTTAATTCGACAGTCTTCGGGTGGGACTAGAACCCACGATCTTTTGCTAACCGGGCAACCGCTTTACCGACTAAGCTACCGGAGACCTTGGTATGTCGACGAATTTTGTAAGTGCATTTTGATTCGCCGTGAGACAAAATTAATTCTAAAGTGCATTATTTATTTAAAAATAAATTGCAAAAGATTGCTTTAACCAAAAAATCTTTAATTCCTTTTTCCCCGAATTCGATTGGCTGCTTCACGCTGGTATATTCTGTGAGGCCGTGGAATGGTTACTTTGCCAGGATCCATTCACGGGCTTTGCCCGATATAACCAATGTCATAACTCGAGTGAGATTGGTTACATCGGGCAAAGTTCGTAATGTACCTTGTGTATTTAAGTGAAGTCACAACACTGCGTAGGCTACAAAATGTTTTCGGGTTGGGTCGCCATTTGACCTTTGTAGTATTAAACCGAGATCAGCTGGTTGGATTATCAGGATTCTGGTCTAAGTGAAATAAAGTGGGGGCGACATAAAAATATGAATGTTTATTGAGCAGTGCTGGTATTTTAAACCAAATTGAAAAGGTGTTTTGTTAATACCTTTGCGGTTAAAAGTTGTATAAAATAGAACATGAATTTGTGAATGTTTTATTTCTTTGAGTTCATCTTCCACGGTAGGCAGCAGCATGACTGTGCTCCGGCATTGTTGATGGCTATGAGCAGCGATTACCGTTTACCATCAGGTGGGCCGCAAGCTCATCTGTCTATTTTTCGCAATAAAAATAATGCTCGTTTCGCACATGGATCAAGTATGTGGGCATTTGGTCAGAACATTAGCCAGTCCGTAAAGGAGTGGATTTAATTCCCACTAGAAGATCGTCGATATTTTTTTAAGAATAAGAATAAGAATAAGAATAAAATAATTTATTCAGCGCCAAACATACACAAATAAATAAAAATATAACGAAATGGACATTAGAATAGCACTGAAATGGGCTCCACTCAGCATGTGTCACAGTGTCTAAAGGACACCCCGACGCTGGTCTTCCGTGGAGTCCAAGGAACTAAGGGACGTCACTGTGCGTGCTGACGTCATAAAGTACATAAGTACCTACATTTAACCTTATTTAAATTAATTAAGACTAGACACAATCCAGACTATCATTACCTTACCCTATGGTTACTACTAAAGAAACAGCAATACTACTTGTAGGGCTACAGCCTTAACTGATTACTACTCCGAATGTAACATAAAACTTTGCACTCATACATATAAAACACAACATAAAATAAAAAATAATAACAATAAATACACAGCTTAACTATTTATAGTAATTTCTGGACAGATAAAAGATGTGACTTAAATTTGATTTTAAAAATATTAATAGTAGAAGTATTTCTTATGGGAGGAGGTATATTGTTCCAGCACTTCGTGGCAGCGTAGCGAAAGCTGCCCCGAAACGCAGCTGTGTTGGTCCGATCGCACACTAGACGAGAAGCCATCCTTAATGGGCGTCGTGAGAACTGCAGTTTCTCGTATAAATAAATAGGAACTCTGGTCTTTATTACGCCAAATAACAGAGAAGCAAGATGGAGAAGACGCCGGGACTCCATGTTCATGATATTGTATTGATTTAAGTAAGGAGTAATATGAGCCCGACGTGGAATGGGAAAACAGAACCGGGTACAAGCATTCTGAACTCTCTGGATAAGTTGCTTTGTGTACCCAAAAAGACATTCGCCTATTACTGAATCGGCATAGTTAAGTTTAGAAAGTATTAATGTTTCACAGAGCCTTATTCTTATGTCAACATTCAAGAAGTTACGAATTTTATACAGAATTTTCAATCTATAAAAACAGCTTTCTAAGTGTACTATGTAAAGTATCAGCCTATATACTGTCCCACTGCCGGGCAAATGCTTCCATGATAGAAATCAAGTCACCGCTACTATGATAGGGCTAAACCTAAGTTTAATCACCACGCTTGCCAAATGAGGATTGGTGATCACAAACCCGAGCTATGTTCGAAAAATTCGAAACATATTTTTGACCCGACCAGGGAATCGAACACAGGACCTCGAGATCATGGCCCGGTACTTAAACCACTAGACCAACAGGGCGTCTAGTGTACTATTTACTTATTAATTAGTTCTGTAATCTCGTTGTTGGCGATGCGCTCGATAAATACATTTTTATTTTTCTATTGAAGGTATTCATAAGATTTTAATTATTGTATTAGCGGTAGTCTTACGAAGTGCGTTCCTTTACGCACGCACAGCAGTCCTCTGCCTAACCTAACCTAACCCTTTGTACGCGATCTTTCGATATAATAAATTTACCCGTGTTCAGTGAAAAGTCTGGCTTTCATTTTCTTAACCACTGCGACTCCTCATAGTCTACACTCGTTAGGTGTACTATTTAATTATTGATTATTTCTGAAACTAAAACTTAAGTGTCCCGGATGAAAAATGTTGCCATTTTGCAAGAATAGAGGACCTACAAGATGGCAGCAATATCGCCAAAATGTGTATTTGAACATCAGAAATAGCTATAAATATGGCGCAGGACTGCTTCTGACAGCCAAATCGAAGTCGTAAATTGTTCTCGTAGATTCGTACTTGTGTTGATTTTATTCTTATTCTTTTTGTTTTTATTTCATATTTTATTGCAAAGGATGTTAAAATTTTTATTTTAAAATATTAATTTAGAAGGTTCGGTGTTCGGATCTAGGTAGTAACAGATCCTATGTTTCTTGGGGGAAAATGTTTGTTGTCATCAGTATAATGCCCTCAATAAGGGTGCATGACGGTTAAAAAAGCACGGTGTATATTAAATTTTATAATATGAACACAATAAGAAACACAATATGTTTTATATACTAAACAATAATTCATCATTACAAACATTAGCACAGTACAAACATTTGTATGCATGAACATGTCTGTTTATATTGGTCTGGGGTTTCCCTATGTTAAGTAAGTATTTACAAAAGAAAAGTATATTATATGTATATATTTGTACTCCCACTGTTGATTCTGATATCCGTAACACAGGTGCTTGAGCCAGATTAATGTATGTGATGTTGTGAAATATTTATTATTTATAATTATCATAATCATTTCAGCTAATAAACGTCCACTGCTAGACATAGGCCTCCCCCAATGATCTCCACACAGATCGGTCCTGTGCCGCCCGCATTCAATGGATTCCCGCGATCTTCACCAGATCGTCGGTCCCCTTGTGGGGGGCCTGCTACGGCTTCGACCTCTACTCGAGGACCTTTCTGCCCCATAGTTTCGGCGATATAACGTCGCCCTGTCTCACATCTGTGTCAAGTACAGATTAACTTTGCAAATTTTTAATTCCCTCTTATAAATAAATAAATGAAGGCAAATTTCAAATTAAAGTTGCATACAAAGTTATAATTTACAGTCAATAATCAATACTAAATTTAACATAATGAAGCAGAAAAAAATGCCTAAGCTTATTATTATTTGACAGTATCAGCAGCAGTGCGCTTTCAATCGAAAAAGTTTATGTTCTCTTTGGGCCAATCAATCAGTTAGATATCGACCGTCGCCGGTTTTAGAATATCCCTGAAAGATATTCCTAAAACGGCATTTCGACATGAAGCATACTTTCTTTACTGGAGTCACAGTCAACCTTTAAGCCCCCCTTCCCCCTGATTAGATCTCCGGTATCCTCACTCACGCAGCAACACAGCTTCACGCCGGCCGTGGTATCTCCGGTCTAGCCGGCCCATTCATGCCGAAGCGTGACTTTCACACGCAAATATCTCTCACTCACTCTTGTTTATGCAAATAATACTCGTAGGTAAAGCTTTACATGTGGGTAGAGTTTTCACGACCATATCCTATCCACGTCACCGCACGGTATAAACCGATCAATGTTAATTCGTTGCAAGCTTTTTAGGGTAAAGTGAATGCTTTTAAGCGACACTGTAAGACTTGGCTCTAGTTTTTAGTGCTATTAAAGCACTTCTTTGATTGCAATCTACACAAAGCCTTTCATCCCGGTGACAGCTTTAAATGTGTTTTAAGCTATGTATTTGCATTTTGTAAATCTTTTGAAAGCTTTCCTTGTTTGTGTTTGTTGGCAACCTCGATGGCGAAGTAGCTAGTTTTGTGCTCAAGCGCGGAAGTTTCGGGGTTCGATTTCCAGTCAGTAAAATTTAGGAAACAAACAAATTCTAGGAGATGCCCGTGGCTATGGACAGAAAGATAGTAACCGCATGAGAACCACGGGCCAGCTCAAACAAAGTGATACCACGGCATCGAATACCGATGTGAAGCAGCGCCTGCCGTATATCATTATGCGTATTTCTGCCATTAGATCGGCGGTGCCTTCAAAAACCACGTGTGGAAATCGTACGTTTCGGATAGTTTCTGAAACTTGTAATCATTACATAAATCATGATTCAGTTGGTCTGGTTGCCCTTTTGAAGGGTACTGAAAGTCAGACGGCAGTCGCTTCAGTGTGATCACTAGACTATGGAATGAACTATTGCCTGCGGTATCTCCGGACAGATACGACCAGCAAACCTTCAATAAAAGAGCGTATTCCTTTTTTAAAGGTCGGCAGCGCACTTGTGACTCCTCTGGTGTTGCAGGTGTTCATAGGCAGTGGTAATCACTTACCATCAGGTAATCCGTCTACTCGTCTGCCCCCTATCCCATAAAATAAAAATCTGAATCATGGTCTAATCGTACCCCAGGCTTCCAAAACAACAGCTTTAGACTGAACCAGGAATAAATAGCTATGGTTTTTTTTTTGGCGTTAGTCGAGCTAGCTAACTAAACCACAATTGCACCAGATGGAAAGCGACGATGTTTTTTTTATGTAATTCTAACTTCACTGCTGGACATAGGTCTCCCCTAATGCACGCCAATCGCTGTGACCCGATTTTCGGCCACTCTCATCCAGCCCACAGCCTTCGAATGTCATCATCCCATCTTGTCTCAGGGCGTCCAATAGGTACTACGATTACAGAGTCGCGGTCTTCACTCAAGGACTTTACGTCTCCAAGGGCTGTCAGTTCAGTTTGCTAATTCAGTGGGCTATGTCAGTGACTCTTATGTTATATGAATCAGTGTTATTCGCCAGAAAAAATATAACCGAATTCAAGCTACTTCAAAACAAAAGACATAATTATAAAATACGGTTACCTCCAAACAAGACTGTATTATTTTATAACATCATATTTTGCATGCCTAAATGTATTTTACATTCTAAAGACATTATGTCAATCAAACAAAAGGTTAAAAAGATCCTACTAGAAAAAGCTACTACAGTGTTAATGACTACTTATCTGATAAAACGTTATAGTATAATTTAATTTAATTTAATTTGACTTATATTGTGACCTATTTATAAAGTGCTGAATGTATCCCATGTAATGTGGCGTATTTAATTCAATTTAATTTAATAATTCCATAATAATAAACATTGGCCCAATTTTGCATGCCGTCTTTGTCCAAATATGGCGAACCTTTGTACAAAACTTAACAGCTTTTATACCTACCCATATTTTGCAAATAAAGAATTTGTATTCGTATTTGTAAGTAAGTAAACATTTATTGTCCATATACAAGATTTACATAGATAGGACACTTACAATAAACACAAGTAGATATACATAACATATTAGATGGCAAACTAGCAGACAGATCACCTGATGGCAAGTGATTGCCTCCACCCATGGATACCCGCAACTTAAATGAAGTCACAAATGCACTACCAACCTTTAAACCACCCTTTCACACAGATTGGGCCTCCGATACCCTTACTCACGCAGCGAAACACAGCACAGTGCTGCTTCACGCTGATTTTCTGTGAGGCCGTGGTATCACTATCGTCGAGCCGGCCCATTCGTGCCGAAGCGTCGCCCTCCTTGTATTGTATTGTAGGTATATTGTTATATTGTCGTCCGTGGCACTCACTCAGCTGGCCCTACTGAAAATCAGCGTCATGACCTTTTTCAGGGTCATGACATAGGCTGAGTGGGGGCCATTTATGTTGGAGGTCACAAGACACAATATATATGCACTGCCTGGTTGTTTGTACCCTTATTATTTTATTTTTCCTGTTTTGTTTTCATTTTTTTCTCTATTTTTTTGTTTGTTTGCCCTTTTGTAACTGATGTTGTCCTCGTATATAGTGTTGTAATGTCCAAAATAATATTTTTTTCCTTTCTTTCTTTCTTTATAAAGTTGCAAGTAGACTCAGTTTAAAAATAAGAATAAGAAAGCATTTATTGACCACAACACATGTTTACATACAAACATTATACAGTTACGGCCAACAAGGTACAGCCTCAGCATGTGCTAGAACAACCGCTAGGCAGACGCTGCAGCGCTGATTTTCAGATATTTCAGGTTTCAATACCTTTGAGCGACGCCTCATTGTGGTATATCGTGAGAGGGCGATGGGGCGATATCCTTCTCTCTTTCTCTCACTTTGGCGTGTTTGGATTGTGTCATTACTGTGGTGCACAATAAAATACGATTTTAATTAACAAAGTGTTTTATTTGTTATACTACATCATTGGCGACGAGAAATAAAAACTTGGTGCATAAAGTGAACAAAATGATTGAGCAAAATAACGACAATTATCAGTGATAATCGAAAAATTCATAGATTCCGGCGTGGCATCGGTTTGAAGTGCATAACGAACCACAAATTTGCACGACGGCCGCCATTTTGCATTTGTAACTAACTTAATGAATGTAAACAAATAAATGTCATCATCAGAGTCCGATCCGTCCAGAGTTTTCCGTTGCTGATTGTAAAGGAAATAACTGAAAATAGTGAAAGTTTACGAAAAATACAAGAAGTGAGGTTAGGTAAAAGAAGCTACATCTATAAATGCACGAAAACCGAGTTACAAAAAATGTTCTTAGACGAAAACCAACATTTCTTCAATAAAACATGCAAACAAAAAAAACTGACAATGAATATTAACAGTTTAGGCTTCGATTTATACGTAGACACCTTTATCATCATATTACGAGTAAATGGCGGAATCTTCTCGTACCCTTGGGAAGAATTTACCGTAAAACGACCGCAATAAACTCAAAGTATCGATTATGCTAATCTGGGTACCACATTCCAGTCGTTTTGTTAGGTATTAAATTGTCTTTGTAGATTTATTGCAATCATTATGAAAACCAAGATAATTACTAGTAAAACCACAATTTTGGGGAAAAAATCAGGATCTAATTATTCATACAAAATACAAACGTGCGAGGTTCAGAAATAAATTTAAATCAGCTGTGGCGTTAAGCTACAAACATACAACCACTGCTTTAGTGATAATTTCAAGTGTCAATCAATGTTCAATAAATAAATAAATATTTCACAACATCACATAGGTACATTGATCTGACTCCGACATAGGTAGCTCAAGGACTTGTGTTACGGGTATCAAAATCAACAGTGGGATTACAAATAAATACATATAATACTTTTCTTTTTAAATACATACATAGGAAACACCCAGACCAATACAAACAGACATGTTCATGCACACAAATGTTTGGATCGAACCTGCAACCCTTGCTTAATAAATAAATAAATAGGTAAATTAATCATTTATTTCTCGTCCCAAATAGGTCTTAAGAATATTACAAATGTTTGATTTTTAATCAAGCTCTAACTCAATTTGCAAAAAAGGCCCTTTGCTAATTTAGGAAAATATATACAACTTTATTTATTTATGGTTTACATCCCGAAAACCTCATATTAGGTATCCGTGAATAAAGTCCATTTAGCATGTTAGATAAACAAGATAACCGAAAAAATATTCAGCTGTTTCATACATTATCGCCGTTTGGAAATTCAATTTCCTATGGAACAGCTGTTTTTTTTTCGCTTTGGTTGACCCAACATGCTAAATGTTCTAAAGACTATCCCGATAACCACATAATAGGTATATATTATGTGGTTTTCAGGATGTAAAAGATAAAAAAATAACGGTTTAGACCTACACCGTTTTTTTTATCGTTTCCATTCCATAAAAAAAGAAAGAAATATTTCAGAATTTTTCTTTGTGGCCCGTCCTCACTTCGTTTCAGGACATTAGATTCATTTTATTCCAATAGATGGTGCTAGGTGTCTATTACGTCGGGAAAGCGTTTCGTGTTTTCGGATTACCTATAAGCGTTGCCGCTGTCTGTAGAATTTACCTCTTTATAAATAGTATGACAAGAAAATATCAGAACGTTACATGTCTTCGTCTTATACACGGACTTCTGTTTTGTGGCTGAAAACGAAAAATGGCCGAATATCAATTTTTTGGTCGAGAACGAAAACGATATACAGTCTGTCACTAAGGATAATCCTGCTAAACCCCAAAGGGCCCTGAGCTCAAACGCAGCCTGTTTTGATTTACTCGAGCTAGATAAAATTCGCGGGTCTACTTATTTCTGGCCCAATGGCCAGCTTACAGCTCCCAACGGAGTCATTTTTACTCTGTACGAATGGGAAAATGTATAACGGTTTAACTCTGCGGTTTGCACACCGGGGTTAAGCGGTTGGGATATAATGGATGGTGTATCGTTTAGAGCTGGTTTTCTCACGGCTAATCTGGTTGTTGGGATAATGATTCTGACAGTCTACTTAACCATTTAGGTGGTCTGGTTATATCTATCGAAGAAAACCCTAGACAAACTTGACAGCCGTTTTTTCAAGCATTTATCATAGTAAAACGATGGTAACACGTTGTATATAAAAAGTAAAGTAAAGTATCAGCCTATATACTGTCCTACTAGGTAGGTCAAAGGCGTCCTTCAAAGAAATCAAGTTATCGCTACTTTGATGGGATTAGGCTTAATCACCACGCTTGCCTAATACTATATGTATTATATATGTACTATAGTATTAGGCAAGCGGTCATAGCCGTGTGGTCCCCGGCAGAGTAGAATAGGCCACCCTCACTCTTACCGAGGTGTCGTAAAAGGCGACTAAGGTAAAGCTGCTGGCATGATCATCAGCACCCAGAGAAGGAAAACTCTGCTTTTATATCAAAACCCTCGCCAACCCGTCTGCCAAGCGTGGTGAGTATGGCGACTACAACTCATGTGATTGAGGGAGGCCCGTGCCCCAGCAGTGGGGACTTAAATGGGCTGATGATGATCCCAAACCTGTTCAAAAATTCGATTTACACTTTTTTTTTATATCGACCCGGGAATCGAACCCAGGACCCCGAGATTACGGCCCGCTTAAACCACTAGACCAACAGGGCGTTGTATAAATATTTTAGTCCTACTGCTAGGCTAAGGCCTCCTCCAAGTTCCTTCATTTATCTCGGTCCAATAAATAATTAAATAAAATAATTTTATTTCGACCAACTGAGATCATAATTACAACAAATCATATTAATCACATTACATTACATAGATTTTACTAAATTACAATGTAATTGTCTTACATTAAATTAAAATAAAATAAATAAAATTGAGATAAAATTAAGCAGTCACTACAAGAATCATCGCGGCATGGTTCATGTAGTAACAATCAAATCGACTCGTAAATACTTTGAGGATGCTGTTACGTGCAAATCTTGGACATACTCATAATATATTTTAGTTATACTATACAAAAACTTATTTCGAAGCAAAAGATCATCCCAAACCTCGGACACTGTTGCCGACGCAGCAAGCCACATACGAAGTAGCTAAATCTATGGTTATTTTTTGTTGTCACTATTGTAGAAGAGTCGAAATTGGTTGAAATATTATACGTGAGTAAAAGGGTGTTCTTATATTGTATAGCCAATTAGAGACTACGAAACTACATTGTAGACACAAAATCTAATTTATGAATAAAAACTTTTACATAATCTGCCACTCGGTTTTATTTATTACCTAGACTTTTTTCAATTTCTATACTTTATAATCAAAGAATACAGAATCTTTATTAATATAGACTCGTAAACAATTATTTTTAACATTTCTTCGGGCTCGTAGCACAATGAGCTTTGATCGACAGGCAACCTTGCGGCGTTCGTAAGCCACTTAACGAATTAAATTGAATTCCTAATAGGCTGAGATTTCTGACAATGTAGATTCAAACACGTGTATGCGATTTTGTCGTTTGGATACTGAAATCAATGATTCCCACAGAATATTAGATTCATAGCCATGGCCGTGACAAAACAGCTGAATGGCAAAAATTTTGGTAATACGTCACGGAAAATTGTCTCCTTGTTTGGTGTTTTCTTTGCTTATACGAGTATTATTAGCTGAGTAAAGCCTATTATACAGGTAATGAATATCTCAATGATAAAAATACATAGGTACTAACACACTTAAACACATATATTTACAGGAAAATACTAATAATGTATAATATATAAATAATATATAATACATATAGAATTACATATTTCATTTTATATTTCACTATACTTATATCTAGGTATATTATTTAAAGTTAATCCTAATTTAGTAATGAGCGTCCTCTCCCATATAGATATTGAGTATTGAATATTGAGTATATTACTGCACGATCCTCTCCCATCCTCTCCACGTGTCCAAGCCAGCGCAGTCGGGATGATGTTATTTCTCCGATGATGTTCGACTCGGCTATCAGGTCTTCGATCTCCTGGTTGAACCTGTGCCTCCAGCACCCATCTTCTCCTTTGGTTGGTCCCAGAATCTTTCGGAGTATCTTCCGTTCCGTCACCAACAGTTGATTTTCCACCTTCAATGTTAGTGTCCAAGATTCACATCCATACATTAAGATTGGTCTAATGACTGTCTTGTAGACGCGAATCTTAGTAGCCCTGCTTAATAACTTGGACACCAACACCTTGTGTAGGGCGGCGGAACATCTCAAGGCGCTTGCTACGCGAGCATTGATTTCATCCTCCCTACGATTTGTATCGGTGATAGTGCATCCCAAGTATTTAAACTTTTCGACGCCCTATAGGTTGCACCGTTTACTTGGAGGTCTTTTCTTCTAGCTCTGCTGTCTTTATAACGCTTCATATGAAGATACTCTGTTTTTTCTCGACTGATTCTGAGACCAACCTTCTTGTCTTCTGTATCCAACTCCTCTGCAAGTTTGACAACGTCGGCTTCACACTGTCCAAGTAATGCAAGGTCGTCTGCATATCCTACGACCTTGTGTAAACCTTCTAGCTCAACCCCACCATCAATTATCAGCAGTTTTCGTATGATGTGTTCCAAAGCCAGATTAAAAAGCGTAGGTGACAGCGCATCTCCTTGTTTGAGACCGGTGACTACATCAAAATTCTGTGTCAGCTCACCTCCTACCCTGACTCTAATTTTGCTTACTCCTGTTGCGACCCTCATAATCTTAACCAGTTTCTTAGGGATTTGGAAAGATTCAAGTATCCCATACAGTACCTCTCTATCTACGCTATCGTAAGCCTTTGTGAAAACCACAAACAGAATGTGTACGTTTTGCGTGAACTCCCACTTCTTCCAAGACTTGCTTAAGCAGAAAGATTTGGTCTACTGTGCTACGGTTTTTGCGGAAGCCGCATTGATAATCTCCCAAGATTTTATCGGTGTAGGGTTCTAGTCTTGACAGGAGTACGTACGATAGCACTTTATACGCAGTAGGAAGCAGTGCAATCCCTCTGTAGTTGTCGCATTTCTTCCTACTTCCTTTTTTGAAGATTGGGCAGATAACTCCCATGTTCCAATCATCGGGTTGTTTCTCTTCTTCCCATATTTTGCTAATCAGCTTATACAGATGAGATTGCACCGCTTCACCTCCATACATCCATATTTCTCCTGGTATTTGGTCTATCCTTGGAGACTTGTTGTTTTTTTTGCCTCATCGTAGCTCTACGCACTTCGTCTTCGGTTGGAGGATCTTCATAGGTTTCACTTGTGTTTGATACAGTTGCCATACGATTTTCAACTGGCGGGCAATTTAAAAGTTCCTGGAAGTATTGGCGCCACATAGTCTTCTGTCCTTCCGGGTCTGATACGAGATTGCCTTCATGGTCTTCCAGTATCTGAGCAGATGATTGGTACCCCTTTTTAGCTGATCTCACTTCTTGGTAGAAATTCCTGGTTTCGTTTGCTCTAATTATTGTTTCCATGTTCCTCAGGATTCCTGTCTCGTGCTCTCTTTTTGCCTTTTGAAGGCTTTCATAGACTCTTTGTATCTATCGTTCCAGTTAGTATCTTGCTCTGCTAGTAATCTGTACACACTTTTCTTTACTCTAGCCATTTCGCATTCTTCTGTCCACCATTTTCTTCTCTTCTGATGTTTCTTTTTTCCCAATATTCGAAGTCCTGCATCTTGTATAATTTCTGTGGTTTGTTTCCAAACATCGTTAATATCTTCTATTCTTTCTTATTCTTTGAACCGGTTCCTTAATTCTAGATCAAATGCTTGACGGGCATCCATGTCTTTCAAGACATTTGTGTCTATTGTTGGTGTTTTTCTAGAGCTCTGTTTAAGTGGTGTTGCTTTTATTTTAACTTTTAGTTTGACTCCTACAAGATAATGGTCGCTATCGCAATCCGCACCCCGATAGGTTCTTACATCGTGCACCATGTTTTTACGTCTGTTTTCATGTTTGTGATGTGTTAAACAAACAAAATTTTATTCTATTCTATACCGTTTCAGATTAAAACCGATCTTTGTCGGACCCTTCGTGGTCCGTCAAAGATCAGTTTGATCGGTTGTTCCGTAGTTTTTGGTGGCTATTATGTATCATCAAGCCAAATTACAGCTTTCTTTTCTAATAAGTAGGTTATTCTTCTAGGTATACTATTGATAACTCTCCTGTTAAAGTCGGCTCGCCTGCGAAATTCTCAAGCGGCTCGTGTAAATAGGTAAACACACGGGAAAATGAAATATTTGGACGATGAAGTGACAATACCTACCTCCTATCTAACATTGGTCAGTCAATACAAATTAACGCATTGGCGTTCAGGTGGATTCATCTGAAAAGTTCTGAAGACCGCGACTTTTAATCCTAAGGCGACAAACGAGCAAGCGATTCACCTGACGGAAAGTAATCATCGCCGCCCATGAACACCCGCGAAATCAGAGAGATCGCTAATGTGTTGCCGGCCTTTTTAAGAAGGAGTGCTCTTGAACTTTCTTATAGTCTCTAGCTACATACAGATAGATTGACGAATAGACATGGCGAAACTATAGGGTGTATATGTGAACCTTTACATCCTTTAACCAGGTTTTCTACCTACCGTTTCGAACCACATTAATTTGCTCTATGGATTTTGGAAAATCGCAAAAAAGAACTTTTCATACAAAGCCGTTCAGGTATCTTGGTAATTTTTTTATGATATAGGTGGCAGACGAGCCGACGGATCACCTGATGGTAAGCGATTACCGCTGCCCATGGACACCTGCAACACCAGTAGTGTCAAAAGTGCGCTGCTTACTTTTTGTATGGGAAGTCGAAGAAAATTTCTATGAATTTCGTAATAATAGAACAAAATATGTTGTTCAAAATGGTTATCAGAACACGTGGTTAAAGAGATGTAAATGTTCATGGATACATCTTGTACCTATAAAGTGTTCCTCGTAGACTACGGAACCTTAAAAAGCACTTTGTGTTTTTAAAACTTTTATCAACATTGGTAGAAGTTTTTCGAACTTTAACAAACTTACTTAAAAGAAAATTGCGGCAGAAGGTGACTATTTAATTTGAAAGCCGAAAGGAAAAGTTATAATACTGCAAACCATCTTGTCATTTGATAGTGTGGTTGGGGACCCTTCCAAATAGAGTGACCAGATCTCTCGTCTTTTACGGGCTTTTACGGGATTATTTACAACATAATTAAATGGTAGATTTGGTCACAAAATAGTAATAGATTGAAACAGAAAGATTACGACTTCTGAAGTCAATGACCATGAGCGGCGGCGACCACTTTCACCAAGTTGACCAAATTGACCACTTGCTCATTTATCTACTCGCTAGACGTTACGTAAGAAGCACCTAAGCTTTCAGGTTATAAAAATACAGAAATGGATTTATACATCTATCATACATTTTGCTTCTCCACATGCATTGCATAAATGAAAACGGAACAAAAATGTTCCACAAACACCCAGACCCAACATAAATGCCGGAGGCCCTAACCGGGTTAAAGGGGGGTTTATAGGATGGCAACGCACTTGTGACTCCATTGGTGTCGCGGTTGTCCATGGGCGATGGTAATCGCTTAGCACCAGGTCTGTTCGTCTGCCTGCATAAAAAAATGTCTTTTTCATCAACAAACGTCAAACTACCTACCTTAAATCTGTTTAGTCGAAGGTCCAAGCGTAAAACTTCTTATATATCATCTCCGCCTTTCTAGGTTGCATTTAAATCAAAAGATAAGTACGGGATTAGTTTACAGTCCGTGAAATTTAACTTGAATAGAATGACAGCTATAATTGGTATTACAGAAAAAATGGACATTATTCATTCTAATCAACCTATATTTTACGGAGTATATAGCAAATGGTGTTGGTCTAGTGGTTTAAGTAAGCCGTGATCTCGGGGTCCTGGGTTCGATTCCCGGGTCGAGCGAAAAGTATGTTAGTATTTTTCGAAATTAGCTCGGGTTTATGATCACCAATCCACATTTGGCAAGCGTGGTGATTTAGCCTAATCCCATCATAGTAGCGATAACTTGATTTATATGATGGAGGCCTTTGCCCTGCACTGGGACAGTTTATGGGCTGATACTTTACTTATTGTTTTAAACTTTCATGGTCACTAACATTAGAATAGTTATTTACGGGATTGCTACCATGTCGTACCTTATTTTTGAGTATCCGATATTTCGGCGCTGTTGCAAGCGCCATGGTCACGGAGTAACATCCGTTAGTAACAGTTACTCCGTGACCATGGCGCTTGCAACAGCGCCGAAATATCGGATACTCAAAAATAAGGTACGACATGGTAGCAATCCCGTAAATAACTATTCTAATGATACTTTACTTTTACTTTAAAGAGCAAATCGCGTTTTTTTATTCCTTCCATTAATCAAAGCACTTGGTTACCCTACTCCGACGTCAACTTTAGCGATAAAACCCTTTCCTCGTTCATCTAATTGAGATCATCCTCAAACTTCACTTTTCTTACAACTTCATTGGTTAAAGAAAGTTATAGAAACAAGATTGAAGATTTTACATGTTATAAAGTTAACTTAGTAAGAAATAGCATGCTAGGAGTTAGTCTTTTTGATTTATTTAGTATACCTAAAACATAAAAAGGACATGTTCCACTATACAAAGAGCACTGACACCTCGTACTTAATTCTTTGTACAGCTATAAAGTTTGAGTTTGATAACTAGTAGGATTTTAAAAAAAGTATTATTAACACTCAATACTCAATAGTTTATTGCTTTCCATAATGTATAATATGATGTTACTAATACGCCATGCTTTTTTAACCGTCGTGCACCCTTATCGAGGGCATTATACTGATGAGTTCCTTGGGGGAAAATGTTGTCATTTTTTTTTGAGATTAGACCATAGGGTCTAAATCTCAAAAAAAAATGACAACATTTTCAACAAAAAAAATTGGTTCCCTGTACAATTTACACTAATCAGCTGATTACTTTTGTATGGGAAAGTGTTTTTTTCTTTCTTTTTAGAGCTTAGACCCTATGTCCCTTGGGGAATGTTTGTTGTCATCAGTATAATGCCCTCGATAAGGGCGTACGACGGTTAAAAAAGCACGGTGTTTATTTTACTAGAACACATTATGGACCCATTATTAAATTTATTGAATTCTAATTTACTGTATTAATATCATGCTAAGACGTTATTTATTCAGCTAGTCTCATTTGGACGAGCAGATCATCTCAGTTAGATCATACTACAGTATGATATTCCCAAATTTTAATATTTAATATAATATTCAAAATCTGAGAGTATGTCACTTCTATACCAATACAGGTCATCGCATTTAGAAACAAGTATTTTTTTAGTAACTTTAGTATATTTTGTAATTTTACTTTCTAACTAGGTTCAAATTTTTTTTAGTAAAAAATAGAACAGGTCAATTAAAAAGACAGTAGAAAAATACTTTCATGTGTCTTAAGTAGATTAAGTCAATATATTATTTTACATGCATATTGCATCTGTCAGATAATTTATCTCGTTTTTTATAATTTTAGGTCAAATATTACCTAAATTAGCCTCTTAATATTATAGATACTTATTTGTATCCAGTATTTTACCAATTTTATGAAATATTTATTATAAAATTGTGATATAATTAATATTATTTTTAAATTATTTAAACAAATTATGATATTATTAAGTTACGAAGTTTCTAAATAAGATACTATAGTTTTCTATAAAATTTGGGATTCAGGTTCGATTCCTGATTGACTTAGGAATGTAAACATACCCATATTGCTCCTACCCTATTTTTAAGAACAATTTGCAAAACACAAAATTATATCCTTTGTGTATAAATATTTTGATTTATTATGAAATACATAGTGCTCACGGTTATTCATGGTTTAATATTGTACTGTCTATCATAATGTGGCTTTTTAAGACTTCTAAGGCTCTCTCTAGTCCCGTCTCTCATTCATCCAAATCGGGCTGTTTCTGACTTATTCCCATTGTCCACCCTATACTTGTCCACCCCGGGTGGACAGTGACACAAATGTTAAAAAATCTGCTGTCCACCCTTTTTTCTATGAAGCGGGCGTGGATAACGGATTATTTAAACACCTTATTCCTTATTATAAAATGAGATTTAAGAATAGTTCTGGAACTAAACTCATGCCAGCCCTTTTTAACACTGCGTGTGGGAACGACATGGCAAGAGCTTTAGTACGGTATTAACTTTAGATTGCGTTTTGTAATAAAGGGATAAAAATATTCCCGACGACTGCCCCTCTTTCTACCAGCGGGGGTAGCCAACGAGAATTTTTTGAACATTTTGTGTCACTGTCCACCCAGTGTGGACAAGCAGGGGGTGGACAGCGGGAATAAGCCCTTTTTCTCACTACCCGCTTAATTGATTTCTAACTACTGGCTTACTGACTAAAGCCTGTTTTTGCAGCACCAGACAGCCGCTCAAACTTTGGTGAGTGATTGCCTACTTCCTAGCACTTTCATTATATTTTTCCTTTGATCTTTATTTTTTATTCTCATTACCTTCCTATTTCGCTTCATCGCAATTTATAACTTGCTTTTACGATATTTTGGAATAACAGTAACTCAATTTTTAATTTTTGAGAATAAGAATGCATGTTTATTTTTATAAAACAGGGTATATCGGATAAGTTGCATCCTTCTTCACATTTAATCTACCGTTATTTTTTTACATATATAAAATTGAAATAATAACACTTTCAATTTTATGTTAGTTTGCATTGAGGCATGTAAACATTTTTGTGCGAATCTCGAATTTTATTTCGGCGGAAAGATTTTCCATAATATACTTAACGAATAGATAGAAATGTTTAGAAGGGTGTTAGTTTTATGTTTGGTAAATAAAGCTTAAACGTAGCATTACTGACACATGTTACAATTTAAACGATGGCATAGCTAGAAACTTGGAAATTAAGAAAAATGTCATTCTAATACTAAATACCCTTATGTCAAATACTTGGTGCAATATCGATTGAGGAACACGTACCTCAGTTCCTGTGGAACTGGTTTGGCTGCGGGAGTATTTCCCGACGGCTACGGCTTATGCACCTTCAAGAGAAGAGTGTACTCTTTTTTAAAAAGGCCGGCAACATATAAGCAATCTGATTTTGCGGATGTTCATGGGTGGCGTTGTTTACTTTCCATCAGGTGACTCGCTTGTTCGTTTATCACCTCTAGCATAAAAAAAAGAAATTTGTCAATTGCAGTAACCTGATGTGTGATGTGATTTTTTTCGTGACTCCGAAGGTTTTGACTATAGTACCATCGTGATAATGCATGTGTTAGCATGGCTTCAATTCAGGCTTATTATTTACTAAACACATCGTGATAAGGTATTATGGGGTATCCAGATCGAAGATCCTAAAACATGATAAGCAAGTGTTATTTGGCAACCAATAATGTAAATAATTTTCCTATTTAAATATTTTTTTTATTACCAGCCAAAATTTAATAATTATGATCAACTTTTTCCTATGGAACCCTTTCCTAAAAAACAGCTGTAACCAAAACTGTAACACTATGGTCCTGAATACACATTGAGTAAAGCTATTGAAATGTATGAGCCAGTTGACTCTATTCCATTTTAACTATTAGTAGTACCTTAATTATTTTTTTTAATGACTAAGTAGAAAACCATGTTGGAATGTTTCCGACCATATCGTGTGCAAAAGGTTTGCTCAACAAAAGTGTGGATACACAATCATTAAAAAATAAATTATTAGGAGCGGTTCACAAAAAAAAATGAATTGAGTTACTGCTTTGAAATATGATAATGGCTATAAAGTTAGGCTTAAGAGCTATTTTGTAAAAATAATATAGGTAGAGGTTATTTAATATAATCGCATGATGACTGATGAATACATGATTATTATTTTAAGTGTAAATACGATTTTAGAATCGGTAAGATTTTAAAGAAAGGTAGGTAGCAATTATTTAAAATATATTTTTTTTATTATTTTACTGATTTATTTAAAAATACTGTATAACTTATGTTATATGTATTACAATAATTTTAATGACGTAGAATCCAGAAAATAGAAAAAAAATTGAAGGTATGTTTTAGGTAAGATGTATAATTTAATTTTATTAAATATCTTAGCATGATGTTTGAAACACACAAGCACATAAAACTTACACACATTTTTTGAAACATCTACTTCACATTATTACACTGACTCACACAAAATTATTCTTTAAATGTAAGTAAAACTATTTTAATGTTAAATATTTCTTATTCCTAGGGTTTACGAACCAACCAAATTAAAAACGAATTGTTATTAAATTAATAAAAAATAGTAATGAAATAATGCAAAAACTTGGTAAAGATGAAATAAATATTTTATTTCATTATTTTTATATCAAACGTAATTATGTAAAGGCATTCACGGTATCTTATCGTAATATTACGTTTCAAAGTAATTCGCATTATTTCTACTTTATTTTTAATGAACTATGATTCTCAAACCTACATTTAAATTTAAATTTACTATTGCGGGCTAGATTTTAATTATATAGTAAATGTGCGTATATGGGTATTGGGCCGGAGGCCCATATCGGGGGATATGGAGGGGTTTAAAGGTTGGCAGCGCACTTGTGACTCCACTGGTGTCGCGAGTGTCCATGGACGGCGGCATTGCTTACCATCAGGTGATCCGTCTGTTCGTCTGCCTACCTATTACATAAAAAATGGTATTAATAGCAATTTATAAAATAATTAATTACATTATACGTATTTTAATAATTTTGTAATATTTTAAGCTTGGAAAGTTTTGTAATTGTCTACCACCTACCTGCCATGAAAAATAAACATAGGTTTTCTAGATTGATTCAAGACAAATTGTAATGAAGGCATACAAAATTTACTATTACTGCATCAATTTTTTCATTAGCATTATTGTAATCTGTGATTTTATATACAGGACATATAGAGCAAAAGTGTACTCTTTGTTACCTCAGGACCGACGAGTTAACATGCTTTCAGAGGAACAGGAGCACAAGACTACCAGCTTTCCAGCCTCAGGGCTGGCACAGAGAATGAATTTGCCGAATACCTCAGGTACAATCTAACCTAGAAATCGAATCCAGGAACCCAAGTGAAGCCGTCGCTTTAGATTCGACTTACTGCGCTACCGTGGCGGTCAAAGACAAAGGAAAGGTTCTGATATGAGTCCCTCTTTAAATTTCAAACATAACGAAGTCTAATGGCCCACTCTCACTTCGTTTCCACACATTAATTCCATAGTTCCATACTGTATCATTACCTAGATGGCGCTGGACGTCGAATAAATCGCGCAAATGTTTCGTTCTTTTCGATTTAGCTATAATCTTATCGTTGTTACACCCTCGTTATCGTGACGCCCTGTTGGTCTAGTGGTTTAAGTACCGGGCCATGAGTCAGGGTCCTGGTTTCAATTCCCAGGTTGGGCAAAAAGTATGTTTCGAATTTTCCGAACATTGCTGGGGTTTCTGATCACCAATCTTCATTAGGCAAGCGTGGTGATTAAGCCTAATCTCATCATAGTAACGATAACTTGATTTCTATGATATAGGCCTTTGCCCTACAGTAGCCATGAGATATTTAGCTTTTTGGAAAGAGAAGAGCTATGTAGCTCTTTACCCCGCCAAGAGCTGTATAGCTCTTCTAGCTCAGTAGTTCATTTAGCTCAATGTAAGATAGTGGCTCTTGAGTCATTTAAATCTCAAATCTCAACTTATAGTAGAATAATAAAATTACTATAAATGTCACTAGGTAGCAAAAATTAGGTAAACAAATACTTAATTTCGTTCGCGTTCAAAAATTGTAAACATAAATAAACGCTTTATTTTGATAGAAATACAAATTTAAATACGTAAAATAACCAATGATGTATGCATTCGCACCTTAGATTAGTACTTCTAAATAAGCACCTTAACTTGATAATATTATAGATGAAATTTGAATAAACACGTACGTAGTGTGAGTGGCAGCCGTGGCAGGCCCCCCACAAGGTGGACCGACGATCTGGTGAAGATCGCGGGAATCCATTGGATGCGGGCGGCACCGGGCCAATCTGTGTGAACATTGGGGGAGGCCTATGTCCAGCAGTGGACGTCTATTCTAGGCTATAGTGGACGGCTGAAATGATGATAATGATGACGTACGTAGAGCTAGAGAGCTAAAGCAATATGTCTTCCCTCTTTCTTTACGCCGCGTCGCGCGCCGCCGACTCGCTCTAGCAAGCCGATGCTGAGTGACTCCGTCTGAGCTAGTGAATTGAATGAGACTGAGCTAGATACGTTGAGCTAGCTCTTTTTACTAACTCGCTAGCTCGCTACTCATTGCTACCCTGCAGTGGGACAGCGTATAGGCTGATACTACTACTACTATCGTCATTTACAGAAAATACCTCTACATAAATAGTATGATGATGATAAAGACAAAAATTCGCCTGAATAATCACACACACTATTTTGTAACCAAACCCTCGTCTAATAATAGCCCGTCAATATTTACCAACCGCCAACAATAGAGGGAAAAATTACATTAGAGCCACCAATCATGAGAGATCCCGACGGAGACCCCTCTAAATTAGCCTCCCCCCTCTTTCACCTCCTCCCGGTAGCGGGCGAATTAATCACAGCGTGAAAGAAGTGACTTGCACAACTACAGACTAATATTTAGGTCTCTCTTTCATTAAGAGATACGGGAAATGACGTAATGAATAGCACAATTGCTTAATTTATGATGACTGATGCGCTTGGGAAGGATCCTAGAATTTGTACGGGCCTCGTGCGCGGGCGTGTGTTAAGATGTGTTAAAAACAGTTAATACGCATGATCTTATGCGTCTGTGTGCGTAACTGTTATAAAAAGTTAAAATTATAATAAATAAATAAAATAACTTTATTGAAAAACAACATCAGCATACTTACACATTTAACAAAATTGTTTTCTTATTGTTTGAACATGTTAAGATTCTAGATTTCGCTAGCGTTTAAATTACAAACTTTACAGAGATCTCTACTACACTAGGCTAGGCCTGTACTGTAGACAATCTTTAATCACGGGTTACCATCTGAATAATTAATTAAGGACGCGACTTATATCTAACAACAATGAGTTTAAATATTGGAAATTGGTTTCAAAGAAATGGGATATTACATTTTTAACTTTTTCATAGAAGGTAATTAAACCAAATCATTAAAGTTAGATATATTATCTAACTTTAATGATTAATATTAAGGATTATTATTAATGTTTTATTTTTAAGGGTTGCGGGTTCGATCCCCGCACAGTACAAACATTTGTGTGCATGAACATGTCTGTTTGTATTGGTCTGGGTGTTTCCTATGTATTATAAGTATGTATTTACAAAAGAAAAGTATTATATGTATATTTGTAATCCCACTGTTGATTCTGACATCCGTAACACAGGTGCTCGAGCTACCTATATCGGAGTCAAATCAATGTATGTGATGTTGTGAAATATTTATTAATTATTATTTATTATTATAAAATAAAATATGTTATAGGACGACGACGACGAAGGCAGGGCATTCCACTCCTTGGCAGTGTGCAGAAAAAATGAAGGATTAATAATTTTGTTGATAATGTCAAAAGTTTTCATAGTCCGATGCCTTCGTGGTCCGATCACAATCATTTGGCACTCGACAAAGGTAACTATTAAAGGACCTACTATTTTAACGGAACATTTTAAATTTAATATTTTTAAATCATTCATAACTTCAAAATATATAAAATAAACATGTGTATGACCAGCAGTGGGTGTGGCTGAAATGATGATGATGACGGTATAATTAGAAAGTCCTTTTTCAGAAAATTATATTGCTAAAAAATATGATGAAAATTCATATGATCCCTACATTAAAGGAGAGAAGATGTTCCGTTTTATAAAAACAAATTATATAGAACAAAAAAAAAATTGCGAAAAAAACCGCCTTCAAAAACCACGAACTAAAAAGGAGTTACCGATGTCGGCGCCTAATCCCTGTTGAATAACTGTATGCCTTATGTAGGCAATATTGTCTTAAATCAATCTAGAAAACCTATGGTTTTTTTTCATATGATAGATGGCAAACGCTTAGAAATCTTTCCAAACTTTAAATGTTGTTAAATTTTTAAAATAATTATTGTGTAATTATGTAATTATTTTATAAAATGCTATTCCTATATACTTACGCATATTTACTACGAAATCTTCCCCAATGAATCGTACCGGGCCGTGATCTTGGGATCCTGCGATCGAATCCCGGGTTTAGCAAAAATTATGTTTCGAATTTTTCGAACATTGCTCGGGTTTGTGACCATCTAGGTGGGTGGAGGTCCACCACCGTGCGCTTTACACGTCAATTTTCGCCACGCACCTCCTTATTATGGAATCAACGGTATTCCCGAACCGGTACGACATTGAGATCTTCAAGAAACGAGACTATACCTTCCTAAAATTCCTCCTTCCAGTTTAGACGTAAGTCATCGACAAAGCAACATCGTTTGCGAGTTACTCCGCGAAGAAATTGTAATTGAGTGCTAAAATTCCTGTTCATTCACTATAAAATTTGTATCATTGTGAAGCTGTTTGCCTGTACTACACGGGTATATCCGTGATTTTCCTGGATTACTACTGTGATGTGAACTACGAAGTAAAACAACTAGTGCAAAAGTTCGTTACACAGTACGAATCAGCTGTTCCAAGCCAACCGTTCGTCACAGAGGTCATTGCTCCCGCTGCCGGGTGGATTGTCTCCAGCGCACTCACTCTAACCGCATAGCGCTGTCCTCTTCGCAGACGCCACCTGTTTGCTGCGAGTGAATCAGTGTACCTGTCCCGCTTCAACACACATCGGCGCGCAATAAACTATCTCCGTTGCAATTGACTACTTCAATACCGTGCGCAGACACATAAACAACTGGAGTCTGGAGTGAGCTTATCTATTCTGCTTGTTCTACTAGCTAACGCTTGCACTTGTAATAGCCATTATGAACTGCTTAGGATGTAACAATGTAATCAACCAACCTGATCTACTCAGATGCGTTGCCTGCAAAGGATCCTACCATTATCTCTGCTTAAATTTTGCTGTATCATTCTATAAGACCAACGCTAAAGAGCTACAGCGTACATGGCGCTGTGATGCGTGCACAAATGTTACTCGCAGGACTAGGAATGACGACACTCCAATCGGGTCCCCGTATAGACTGCCAGGAGCGACGGCAATGGCGGCCGCAGTTTCCTCCGCCCCTCCGGCCGGCCCCCACCAGTTGAATATGTCGTGCGATGAATCATTTATTAACAACTCAGCTTTATCGCTTGAATCCATTAACGAGCGCGACAACACAAACTCTGAGGCCACCATCACTATGCAGCAATTTAGTCGATTAATTGATATAAAACTGGACAGCATTAGAGCGGTACTTACTTTAGAAATACAGAAAAAAATCAAGACTGAAATAAAAACGCTTACCGAGACACTTACACGCGACTTTACTGAGACTACGGACTTTTTAAGTAGTGAACAATCTGACATAAAGTGTGAACTTAAACTAGCGAGAGAGACGGTTGCCAAGCTGGAAGCAGAAAACCAAAAGCTTCAGTCAGATATCGAGAATATTGAACTCCGTCTGCAACAGACAGAAAAACTGTCGAGAAGTTGTAATCTCGAAATACAGTGTATACCCGAGCGTCGCAACGAAAACCTAGCTAACCTAGTGAAAAAACTTTGCGGAATTATTAATGTTTCCATAGCAGATCGCGAAATACGCTCATGTCGCCGAGTTGCCAAGCTAAACCCTTCCTCAAACAGGCCTCGCAACGTCCTGGTTACCCTTCCATCTGAAAGGCATCGTGATGAGATCATTTCCGGTGTCAGGAGATACAATAAAAGTAACCCCAAGGATCTCCTAAGCTCGACACACATTGGTGTCACAGGTGAGAGGAGTTTCTTGTATGTGGGGGAGCATCTTTCCAAGATGTGCAAAGATCTTCACGCGGCCACCCGAAAACTGGCGAAAGACAAGGGTTTCAAATATGTATGGATCAAGTACGGTCGTGTGTACGTCAGGAAAAATGAAACTTCGCCTGCCATACACGTGAAAAACCACGTTGTCTTGGAAAAGTCAGTTATATGATAAGGTTTTTTTTTTTTTTTTCTCATTGTAATTTATCATTATTTATTCTTATTTGCATTTTTTCTTAGCTATTTGGACACCCCTTACGTTGATTTTATGAAAATATTCTATCAAAATGTTAATCGAATTCAAAGTAAATTAAAACAATTGTATATTAATATTTTAAACGAGAATTATGATATTATATGTCTGTCTGAAACTAATTTGGACAGCTCCTTCTCCGACGGTGAGTTTGTGGATGAAAGGTATGTCGTTTTCCGTAGGGATCGTGAGACCACTATGTCGCTCAAAAGGTCTGGCGGAGGAGTGCTGATTGCTTTAAGGAGGGAACTTACTGCTGTTAGGCGTCCAGAACTTGAGAGCAACCTGGAGGATCTTTGGGTCACGGTGCACAATGGCTCCGTGTCGCGTATGCACTCTTTAAATATATACCTTGTTTATTTGCCCCCGGACCTCGGTGCCTCTCATTATGAGTACTTTCATGATCACTGTTACAACACACTTTTGAACCATAATAACGATTATTACACCATCGTCTTAGGAGATTTTAACATACCCGGTTTAATTTGGACGTATGATCAAAGGAATCTTCCGCGTCTGACGCCTAGTCGCCCTTATGATATCAAATCCACTCTACTCACAAATTTGATGGAGCTGGGCGGTCTTAGTCAGTTCAATCATATTCGTAATGCGAACGGCAGGACCCTCGATCTTGTTTTGACTGATTTCTCTGATTTAGTTGTTACCGAATGCGCACCTCTGTGTACGCCTGATCATCATCATCCGTCCATTGAAATACTCGTGAATATCATCGCTCGCAGTAAAAACATGAGGACAAAAACTGCTCGATTGCCTAACTACCGCAAATGTGACACGTCCAAGTGTATAGAACAGTTGAACAGCACTGACTGGACCCAAGTTCTAAATCATAGCGATGTGGACTTGGACGTCGAATCTTTTTACGATATACTAAATGGCATTATAAATAAAAATACACCCCTTAAACATATTGGTCTGTCTGATTACCCGGTGTGGTTCTCTGAGTCGTTGAAATCTTGCATTAACGAAAAAAACAATGTCCACAAAAGATTTAAAAAGTTTGGCAACCCTAGAGACTACGACGAGTTCCGGCTTTTGCGGTCCCGGACTAAGAAACATATTAAAGAGTGCTACGATTCATATATCGCCAGTGTTGAGGAATCCCTTTCCTACTCCACGAAGCTGTTTTTCTCTTATATAAGGAGCAAGCGATCAAACCCCTCTATCCCGGACACTGTAAAATTTGGGACTAAGACTGTCACTGGAGGCCAAGCGGCGGCAGAGCTTTTTTCCGAGTTCTTTTCCTCCGTTTTTGAATCAGACGCTGGCACTTGCGATCCGAGAGTGGAGGAGTCGGGGCTTGGATACAGTATTTCGTTGGTGCATATAACTGTCGATGAGGTCCGTGACAAACTGTTGGGATTGTCCCCTTATAAGGGCGCTGGACCCGATGGAATCCCCCCTTCCTTCATTAAGCAGTGCGCGTCTTCATTGTCTCGCCCACTTTGCATGATTTATAATAAATCTCTGCAGAAGGGCAAATTTCCTAGCATTTGGAAAGTGGCTCACATTGTACCAATACACAAAGCAGGTGACTCTAGCGACTGCACCAACTATAGGCCGATAAGTATACTGTCTTGTTTTGCAAAAGTCTTGGAGTCTCTTATTCATGAACATCTTTACTATCATGTTAAACCACTTTTGCACCAAGAACAGCATGGCTTTGTAGCGGGAAAATCTACAGTCAGCAATCTGTTGGAGTACACGAATTTCATTTGTAAGACTTTTAATGACCATGGTCAGGTGGATTCCATTTATACCGACTTTCAGAAGGCATTTGACAGAGTCAACCACAGAGTCTTGCTTCTCAAGCTAAAAGCTGTCGGTATACATGGAAGTCTTCTTCGGTGGCTGGAATCTTACATCACAAATCGCAGTCAACTAGTGGCTCTAAGGGGCTATCTCTCAAAGCCAGCTTCTATCGTCTCTGGAGTCCCACAAGGGTCACATTTGGGACCCTTGCTCTTCATTTTATTTATAAATGATTTAATCCCTAAATTTCAAAACACCCCACTGTTGTACGCAGACGATTTAAAAATATTTCGGCGTATTGAGTCAGTCAGAGATTGCATTAAACTTCAAACTGACATCGACACTCTACTGGACTGGAGTGCTGACAATGGCATGAGTTTGAGCATTAAAAAATGTTCTATTATATCTTTTACTCGCAAACGCAACCCCATAATCTTTAACTATGTAATAGACAGCATTTCGCTTGAAAGAAAATCAGTCACTCGAGATCTGGGCGTATTATTTGATGATAAATTAAGCTTCAACTGCCACTTTGAAATGTTATCTAAAAAATGTAATAAACTGACTGGTTTCATTTGTCGTGCTTCTAGAGAGTTTAAGTCCCCAAGTAGCTTACTAACATTATATAAATCATTGGTTTTAAGCCAACTGGAGTACGCTGCGGTGATCTGGGCACCGCAATACAATACATACATAGATATGCTGGAGTCAACTCAGAGGCGTCTCGTCAGAATTTTAACGTTCAGATCTGGCCTCAAAAGAGACCTTACTACCTACGAGGACCGCCTACGTTACTTTAAATTAAGGACACTAGAGTGCCGCCGCAAAATTCAAGACCTTGTTTATCTCCACAAAATCATCAGTGGATCTATAGCTTCACAGATTCTTTCAGAAATAGGACTCAGAGTGCCAAATAGGTCCTCTAGACGTGGTTGTGTTTTTTCAATCCCTCTCTGCAATAACAACGTTTCATTCCATAATCCAGTCCTAAGAATGTGCCGTGAATACAATGCCTTAGCTTCTCAACTGAGGGACGCGCCTGACATCTATGGATCATCAGTCGGTAAATGGAAGCTGGCACTATTTAAATGCAGTAAAATTTAATCTTAAATTTATTTGAATCATAGACATTTAATATCACTTAATTCTAATTCTATTGTACCTATTCTATTTTTATTCATTATTAAATTAAATCAAATTAAATTATTTTATCATATTTAAAGTAATTGAAATATATTAATTTAATTAAAACATATGTATATGTACATGTGTGTATGTGTGTGTGTGTATATATGTATATATGAGTATGCATATGTATATGTATATACACGTACATGTGTATGTGTACATATATTGTGTTGTATTTTTCCTTTTTTTTGGTTTGATGTGTTATTTAATAATAAAGTAGTGATTTATAATTTAATGTTGCTTGTTATAACTAGTTATTGACATGCTGTTTACACATAGGTTTGGACTTACAGTCTACCATGACTGCACAGTTACTATGTATTATCTTTGTCTACTGTAATTCTGTTGTGTGTAACCAATAAAATAAAATAAAATAAAAATAAAATAAAAGGTCGGCAACGCATCTCCACTTCCTCTGATGTGGCTAATGTCCGTGTTCGGTGGTAATTACTTACCATCAGGTGACTCGCTTGCTAGTTTGCCGGCCACTATCTTAAAAAAACAATCTGCATTAGGCAAGCGTGGTGATTAAGCCTAATCCCATCATAGTAGCGATGGCTTAATTTCTGTGATGAAGGTCTTTGCCCTGCAGTGGGACAGTATATAGGCTGATACTTAACTATGAAATTAAAGCTCAGTGTGGTTCTGATAAGGTATACTTTAATGTTTAGCACGCGATATAGGCAGTCAGCATCAAAGCAGATCTATGTGTGTATTTTTATCATTAGCTCGGTGGTGAGAAAACCTGCTCGGATAGTTTCTGAAACATGTAACTATGATTCAGTTGGTCGGATTACCTGTAAAGAGTTGCGAAGGTCAGACGGCAGTCGCTTCATTGTAATTACTAGACTCCCCTAATCCTAAATCGTGAGGAGGATAGATTTCTATATTGAGTGCACTTACTTGTTATATTTCGATAGGACCGTAACAAGGTGTTTTCTTCCCATAGCTTGTTACAACCTATGGACCAGAGTTAAGACACAAAACGGCATTGTCATCGCTAAAGAAGCTCTAAATTCCAGCAATCTTAACGACGCCCGGTATCAGAGTGGGGGGAGAGAGGCGTAATTAAAACTTTGAACAAAGAACATTAGGTGAGCCTGCTAACGCTGTAGGACGCGGTCTGACCACGAGCGAATCTGAACTTCTTTACCAAACTTTTTTATGTGATAGGTGTCAGAGGAGCAGACGGATCCTTACCTGATGGTAAGCGATTGCTACCGCCCATGGATTCCCGCGACAGCAGTGGAGTCACAAGTACGCTGCCGACCTTTGAACCCCTTTTCCCCCGGATGAGGCCTCCGGTACCCTCACTCGCGGCAGACGATAGACTATTTCATTCATTAAAATGAACGATATAATGACAGTTAAGTTGTTTGAAATGGTCCTCCAATACGTTCACTCGCTCCGTGAATCACAACGGAGGCGCTGTCTGATGCTGGTTTTCTGTGAACTGTCGAGCCGGCCAATTTATGCTGAAACTTGGCTCTCAATGACAATTTCTGTCCTTAAGATTTTGGTGTTAATACTTTCAATTTACTGTCACAGATATCCGCTAGCATGGGCGAATCGTGAATGGGATATGGAAAAAAATTAAACAAGTTCTAATCCGAAAACCGCATTTGTATTCCATAACAATATTTTTAAAATTTAAAACCACTAGGATCAAGGATATGTTCAATAAATTAGCGTTGACTTTCATTTGACCCTAGATACACTAGCTATTCAGACAGGTTGTATTCAGAAGATTCACATATAGGTGACATCAATGTCTCAGTGACTTATTCACCCGGACCAATTAACAGATGACGCTAGTTGTGATGTATTCAGTATAACTTAGTGATGACAAAAATCTTTCAGTGACTTATTCTCCCGCTCCAAGTAACCGATGGCGCTAGTTTGACGTTTATCTGCAGACACCAAAACTAAGATAGCGGGCTGTCTTTATTTTGTTTTACCGTAATGTTACCAGTTAGTGATTTAAATTTTCCCCGATCAAAAGGCATTTTTAGAAGCACATTATTTTTTTACGATATATTTACCGTAAATTGGGGAAAATGACATATGGGAGTACTAAGCGTATTTATGACGTCACCAATACGCTTCAAATTAAAATTGAAAATGTTTGAAAATTAATTTAAAAATAACTCCTGCCATTTTACAAAAATATTTAAATTAGTTACTTTTAATATTAAAGGCATTGGAAAAAAAATTAAAACCATACTTATAAATTTGTTCCCATAGCCCATTGTGGGACCCTGAGTGTAACCCAGCCTACAACGATTAAGCTTTAGGGCCTCATCCAAAGAATGTTCCACAAGCCTCATATGATCTACTTAAGGGCTTTTTGAGATGTAGCCTAAAATATAAAAGGACCCTTCTTTTTATTTTAGGCTACAGCTTAACAATCCTAGCCTTCCCGCTAGAATAATACCACAGCCTTATCCATACTCCGTCAACATTCAATACTTGTTTGGAGGCAGCCGGTCCAAGTTTGCGCCGTCATGAATATCACGGCCTGAAATATGATTTTCGGGTGTTAGAGTTGTAATGACGTCTTAATTTTCATACTCGTTAACAATTTTGCTAATGAATTCCGTGACCCGGAATTTGAATCCCTTTAGAAAAGGGGATAAAGCTCAAAATATGATGTTACTGTGAGAATCTTTTTGTATTGGATTTAATAAGGTTCGTTGTATTAAATAAAAACTACTTGCTTATCATTCCGTAACACAAGTGCTTAAAGCTACGTGTACTCTGATTTTCAATGGACAACATTTCATATTTTTAACATGTCCATATTGTTTTTTTATATGAAAATAGACATTTGTCCATTTTCATGCACAAAATAATTATTGAAATTCTTTATATTCTAAATAGATATTCCTTTGCTTATCATTGTTTTAATAAAAAAAAGGTCCTACTGTCAAAGGTAAATAATACTAGTGTCAACATTGTCAACGTCATTCATTCATTCAACGTTGACAAGTTGTCTTTTTATTTGACAGTTGCATGTCATGTCATGGGTTTGGCATTTCGTAAATTTAAAACTATAATGTGCTAAGCATATAAATATTTTACATTCTGCCGTCCGATGACGTCATCTTACGTTTTTCTCAGTAAATAAGCAATATAAAAAATGAATAAATATATATTCGAGCAGCGGAAAAGTAAATAAAGAATTGGTATTTTTTGTTTCAGAGCTTAGCAATTTTGAAATGTTGTCCATTAAGCGAACTAAACTGACAGATGCAAACGTCAAGTTCCCATACATTTTGACACTTTGCATCTGTCAAAAGCAACAAAAATGTATGGGAATGACACATTGACACCTGTCAGTTCACATAGTTAAAAATCATACTTTTTTTACAATAAGATGTAAATAACTCCTTTAATAAACAAAAAGTCACCATACATTAAATTTATTTTGTTTGAAGACTATATTTCAGTTTTATATTAATAAAATAGAGATCAGATATTATATTTATATTGTTTATTATTATTTATGTAATGTAATAATATTAATATATAAAATAATGTATATTTCTACCATTCTCAATTTCATTTGTTAAAATACTTTGCACTGCCTTCCCTTATTACGAATACGATATTTCTTTCCTCTACCCAAAGGTTGTCTGGAAGAAATCACTACAAGAGATAAGACCGCCTTATTGTACTGTCTGTTGCTGTTGTATCATGCTTGTATTTTATTTTTGTGCAATAAAGACTATCTATCTATCTATCTATCTGTTTATGATGCAAAAGAACAATGATTAAATTAACCCTTTTTTACTGGGCCGAATTGAAGTTTTTATCAATTATAACTTTTAATTATTTTTTTAAACTATCCTACACGATCCTAAACGTTGTCCATTAAAGCAAAGTTAAGTAGTATTAATAGTTACTTTACAAATTAAATAAAAGGTAGTATGGAAAAAACAACTTCTGAGAAAATCGTCATAAAGACCTATTATTACCTCAATACTCGTATCTCACTGGCATTTTTATATTCTTCGTATAGAAACACGTCAATTTTATCACGATTTGTCGATATGGTTTCCTTTTTTCACCTGTAAAATTCTCCTGGGTACAGTATTGATAACTCTCCTATTAAAGTCGGCTCGCCTGCGAAATTCTCACGCGGCTCGTGTAAATAGGTAAATACACGGGAAAATGAAAAACGAGCAAAAACAGTGTCTGTATATATATTTGAAATTATATTTCGACGGTGAAGTGACAATACCTACCTCCTATCTAACATTGGTCAATCAATACCAATTAACGCATTGGCGTTCAGGTGGATTCATCTGAAAAGTTCTGAAAAACGCGACCACACTCTTATTTTTATTTATTTTTTTTAATCCTAGAGGCGACAAACGAGCTAGCGAGTCACCGGATGGAAAGTAATCTTTGCCGCCCATAAACATCCAGGAAATCAGTGAGAAGTGTTACCGGCCTCTTTAAAAAGTTATGCTTAAAGGTAAACCGAAAAACACTTGCGCGATGTTATCGACGCCCGACGCCATCTATTGGTATGATTTGAGACGAATAATAATAATAAATTATTCTCAACATCACATATATTGATATTACTCCGATAGGTAGTTCAAGCACCTGGGTTACGGATATCAGCATCAACAGTGGGATTACCAATATATAGATACATTTAATACTTTTTTTTGTAAATACATACTTATAATACACACAAAACACCCGTAAATACCAGAAAACACCCACAATGTCCCGAAACGAAGTGAGGGCAGGCCACTAGTTCTTAACAAAACTTGAATTGATCCGTAGTTAAACTGAACTAATGGTTTAATAAAGTAACCAATATTAAAAAATATCGCAAAATATGGTATTGAGCTATAGTTAGCAAGGAATTAGGCCGTCACTTTTACTATTGGTTAGACAGATAATTTAAAAATGGAGGAAAACCATAAGAAAGTGATGCAGAAGGAAGGTCACGACCCTCAGCACTGAGGAATAAGACGCAAGGAGGAGGTGGATAGTTCATAATCATCATCATCATTTCAGCCAATAGACGTCCACTGCTGGACGTAGGCCTCCCCCAATGTTCTCCAAAGAGATCGGTCCTGTGCCGCCCGCAGCCAAGGGATTCACGCGACCTTCACCAGATTGTCGGTCCACCTTGTACGTAGCCTCCACTCGAGGACCTTTCCGCCACAACGGCCAACGGAGGATAGTTAATTAGTCTGAAAATACGGATCAAAAACTCGACTCTTAGCCGATTTGCTGGTTTAACCAGAAATCTGGTTAGTCAATATAAATGGTCTGCTAAGAATTTCATTTTGACCAAATTCGACAAATGCGGACGAAACAGATAGTGATCTGGTGACCGATCTAAGCAAGGCGGTCTACAATCGATACATATCTGGCATGCCAGAAACGGGGCCGGAATAATAATATCGAGGGTCTCATGATTTATCACAGGACAGCACGCGACGCCGAATACCAACGAGGAAACGGTACTCTCGATTGTTTATGAAGATAAAGTTTAGTGCTTTGCGACCTTGCCGCGAAGATGCGAAGAATCGTGGCCTTGAAATAAGTTGACGGTTCAACGATTCAATTTGGAAGATTAATAAAATGGGAATGAACATTTATGGACGCTTTTAATGTGAAGAAGTGCAGACGACGATAATTTACTTACTACAGTCTGTCTTTTCTCAAATGTATTTTGAACCAAATATGTTTATTAACAAATATATTGAATTGGACAGTACAAAGTACTGTGTTACGAGTACAACAATCCAACATATGTAGTTGTAGTTCTCTGTACCAAAGCTATAATAATATTAGAGTACGCGCCATCAAAGAAGTTCCGTGAAAAGCGGGCTTGAGGCCATCAACATTTAAATTTTAAGCTTTATGCTCTAGACACATCGACTTCGCTGGCTCAGCCACCTCGAGAGAATGGGAGAGGATCGTGCAGTAAAAAGAGCGTACCTGGGACGGTCAAATGGTCGAAGGCCAGTTGGCCGTCCAAGGTACCGATGGAGAGACGAGGTCGAAAAGGATTTGCGTACAATTCTGGCGGATGACTGGCAGGAGGTGGCGCAGGACCGACCTAGATGGAGACTCTTATTATCAGAGGCCAAGGCTCACTTTGGGTCGCTGCGCCAACCTAGTTAGTTAGTTATGCTCTAGACACAAGGAATCTCAAATTTAAGATCCGTGTTTTTCCGCGGGACTTCTTTTGTAGCGCGGACTCTATACTTTCTAGTTGTATATTTTACTAATTAATAATCAAATACAAAATGTTTAGCGTGTGTTATAAGGCATGGACCCCATTCAAAGTAGCAAAAATTTAGCTTAAGTTCCGTAATTTAAACCACTTTAAACAGGAGTTTATGTCACAGAATGTTTGCTACATATAACTGAATACGCCCACTATTCCCCAGAAAATAATTTAACAAAGATTCTTTTGAATAAAGTTTATTTCAGTAGTAGTTAATCAATTATTATAGATACGGTTACAAAATACTAATAGAACTTCTAAAATTAGATGTTACACTAGTTCATGATGTTACGAATAAACTATAATCACAAAAGCCTATTATTTTTTTCTATCAGCATCTGTCCAGCAAAATCTTGCTGGGATCCTATTCGGTCGATCAGGCTTAACCACCAGCTGAGGTATAGTTGACGTGGGGTTTACTGGGCCAGGTATGTCTTCGCCACAAGCCAAGGAATCTGTTTTCTCTTCATCTTTTTCTTCCTTCTCTTTCGGTTCTATCGCAACTACAACACTTTTCCCTCTATTTCTCCTTCTTCTAATCAAATTGTTATATTCTTCAGCAAAATCTTCATCTTCTGATGTATGATGTTCTTTTACTTCTACAATATCTCGCCCTAATTCTTCTAATTTTGAAGCTTTGCTAGCGGACTGCGCTCTAGGAACTGCTGCTTCTGTAGTTTGTTTAGCACTGAGTGTGTATTTCCTTCTGTATGCATGTAAGTTTTTCCAGAATTTCGTCAATTTTATTACTGTTAGCCTTTGCAAGTTTTTGCACATTCTTCAATTCTATATTTAACTCTTTGTTAGTATTATTAACTGAATGTGTAAGGTAATCTTTAATGGTGTTAATAATAGGATTTTGTATACTTTCACTGAATTGATTCTTGTCTGCGTCGCTCATTAAATGAATTTTAATTCTATTACAATCCACCATCGATTCTGTGGCTAATGCTTCAAATGAATTAGAAATAAAGATCTTTTGAGAGTTTTCGCTGGTAACTTTGAATAGATTTGGTGCCTTTTTATGAAATTTTACTTCAGTAGATTCTGAAAATGAACGCGACTGATTTATGTTAATGTGTACATCGTCTAATGTGTTTTGTGAAGATATCCCAATAGATTCTCTAAGAGAATAGTCTCTGTGGCTTTTTTTTGGTTTGTTTTCATGAGATTTTTTCAAAGTATATTTGTTATAAGTGACATCTCTTTCAATGCTTGATTCGCGTGGCTTTTTTTCACGTTTTTTGTGTTTCTTCTTAGATTTGATGGTGTAAAAAATAGGCACTGATTCTTTTGGAAGAACTAAAGGCACTAAATTCTTAGCGAATCTTATAGTCTGGTCTAAAACAGAATTGTTTTGCGGTGCTGATTCCACCGTTTCGTATTTATAACTTTGTTGGTTCATTGTCTCGCTATTAAATTGTTGGCTTTTATCATGTTTCATATTTATGTTGGTCTTTTTCTTTTTATTCTTTCCTTTATCTGATTTTTCATCCTTCTTAATAGCTTTGGGTTTGTCTTCTTTTGTGTCACGAAGTAATCTTTTGTGAAAGTATACGACTGAATTATATGAGCGCCGATTAGGGAAGTAATTAGCTAAGTTGATCCCGTTAATTCCTTCAGAAGTTGGGAGCAAGTCTGCAAATAAAACATAAGTACGGTTACTTAATCTTTAGGAGTAACTTAGTTTACTCTGAATAACTTTATAGCACGTTTCTGTGATAACTCATGCAAAGTATAAATGGCATAGGACTTTTGAATTTTCAAAGTATAGGTCTAAGTAAGTATATAAGCAAACTTTTTTCTTGGCTTTTTCTAAAGATGGATATAAATATATTATTATGTAATTATCAAAAATACATACCGGACTCCATGAATAAATAATGTTAATAAATAATAAATCACTTTAAGGTACAAAAATATGTCGTAAATAAATGCAATGTTTATTTTAGAAATCTTCGACACTTTCATAATGTCACAACAAGTCAACGTTTTGACAGTTGTTGTCATTGGTGACAAAAATACTATTTAAAGCAAAAATATGTTTAAAAAAAGATTTAATGTGATACGTATTGTTGGTTTATCAAGGCTGTGGCCTTCCTTTTTTTAACAGATGATTAACTGGAACAAAAAAACTACTTATAATAACTGCTAATGATCGATAAAATAGGAAAACTTTCCTCTCTTTTATTATCCAGTAATATACTAGAGTTCAATTACAACCTGCTCGTATACTTAGAAAGAAGAAATGTTTGGATCTTTAATAACTTGTAATAACAAAAAAACAGAACATTTTGGTGCCCTTCAGTAAGAAGGGCACCAAAATGTTGAAGGAATCCTGATCCTGACGCTATAAGTATTTCTTGCTGCGGCATATGTTCTGAACAAGCAATAACACAATATCATTCCACTCCATAAATCCTTCATATATTGTTCTTTCAACCATTTCAAACCAAGCTTTCACTGTATTAACTTTCAAATACGTGCAATTTAACTCATACTGGTCAAATTATATCAAAACATTGCATTCCACTAATAACTGTATTGCTCCCCAAGAGACCAGGAATGCTGATTAAGTTTCATATTACTGCCGCGATACAATTTAATCCTAAATCACATTACTGAGTCCGCTATTGCATAAATCGAGCTAATCCATTAGCATCTCTATGTAGAAGCATTTGAGTCACATTTCCAGCGCTCATCTGACACAATGCAAGTCGGCTGGTAGAGTCAGGGGTATGTGATATTTATGCTTTTGTGTTAGAGCTCGTATTTGCGTGCGGTCTAGGTACGTTGAAATGATAGGGTTTTCTTTGTGACAAACTGCAGGAAATCCCGGGCAGGGTTCGAGCGCTTCAGTGCTCCTAGTATTTTAAGTAACCCCTACTATCGAATCCAAACTGAGTTTGAAGATGATATCATCGGTCGCTTCATCATCATCTTAATGTTTGTTAAACTTTCGCTTTGGAACCTGGGGTCTGCTTTCCTACTTCGATTCGTCCACTTTGCACGGTCTTGTGAATCCCTAGTGGTCACTTTATTAGCACGCACGTCATCCTTTACGGTCGCTTGTAATTTGTAATTCTAATCTACGTTATTTCGGATTTTTTTACAATCAGTCCAAGAATGCACAACTGTCTGTGCAAGCATAAGTGCTCACTAATTTCTCTTACCATCATATTTTAACGGGATACAAATATGACATAACTGAAGACGAATTTAGCGCAAGACCTTATCGACCGCAAACTTCTAATCTCTGGGGGTGACATGATTTACTAATTCTTAACAGAAAACTCTGGTCTATTTTGGCCCAACTCAGAAATTCAAACTTAATGCACTTACTATTGCACCACCGAGGTCGTACCACTAGTAATTTACACAGCTGTCTGTCTTTGAGTACAGAAACTCGAGAAATTGATTGTAGAGTTCAATAAATCGATGGAGAAATGCAACACAGCTATTTCCACCTGGCCTTCGTGAGTACACTCAACGACTCCATGTAAGTTACTTATTCATGACCTTATTCTTCATGTATGAAGGTTCAAGTTCCAAGTATACTTTCATGGTGATGAGGAATAACAAACGAGGTACTTCGGCGATTGGGTTCGTTCGTGGAAGTGAAGTGTGAAGGTCGAAATTGGATTGGACATGTCGGTAATTTAGAAAGATAACTGGATAAGAACGTGTAGGTGCACGCAGATCTGGATTTTTCAAATCATGTGCATATTTCTACCATTAGGTGAGGGAAAACATTGTGAGGAAACTACGACGTTTCGTATAGAGTCTGAAACGTCTTATCATGATTCAGTAAGTAGGTCTAATTTTGTTTCAACAACTGTATCCATAGTTTAAGAAATTATCCGAAACGAGTTGGTTTACTTCGCGATGTTTTTTATCAACGTTTTAAATTGTGTAGGTAAATTTTAAAATGCCTAGGTAATTTGTATTTAAAACTGGAGCAAATATGCTATTCTTGAGTAAGCTGGCTGCAACGTAAAAGTATCAGCCTATATAACTGTCCCACTGCAGGACAAAGGCCTCTATCATAGAAATCAAGCCATCGCTACTATGATGGGATTAGGCTTAATCACCACGCTTGCATAATGCGGATTGGTGATCACAAATCAGAGCAATGTTCGGAAATTCGAAACATACTTTTTGCTCGACCCCGAGATCATGGCCCGGTACTTAAACCATTAGACCAACAGGGACTCCAAACGTAAGCTTCTACTCAAATCTTGAGTACAGTTTGAACTCGCCAAGAGCAGGTCCGTCAACACAGCACAACACACTTTTGGTCCCATATGCACCTATGGATTACGACATTATAGTGCGTACTACTTAAAACGCCCTGTTGGTCTAGTGAGGTTAAGTATCGGGCCGTGATCTTAGGGTACTGGGTCCGATAAAGATAAAGATATTTATTTACGGAAACATGTGTAAGAACATATTAATACAGAGCATAACATGGGTTGGTACAGATTTAGAGTTTCAACATGTTTTACCAATATTTGGCGAGTAAAATTTAAATTAGATAAAAATTAAATTGAAAATTTAAAAAACCCCCGACACAACTAAAGCTCTTTCATTTGATACCTATATTGAGGCAGTCGGAACGAAAAAATAGGTTTTTCGTCATTTTCTGACGGCGGCCATCTTAGATTTGAAATTTTCCACAATTAATATATTCTGCTACTCAAGCCCTTTTATATGATACCCATATTGTGGGAATTGTCAAAAATCGATCCAAGATGGCCGCCGTCAAATCTTTTTGACGGCGGCCATCTTGGATCGATTTTTATCCAACATTGCTAAGAACATTTCAACTTATTCATCTTTCAAACAAAAACAAACAAAATCAAAATCGGTTCATTTGTTCGGGAGCTACGATGCCATAGACAGACACACAGACACGTCAAACTTATAACACCCCGTCGTTTTTGCGTCGGGGGTTAAAAACAGATACAATTATTATTATTATACATTTTTGAGATGAATTTTATATAGGTATTATAAATATTTTTAGTTTGGTATTTAGAAATGTCAATAGAAATTAAATTAAACTGCATACATCCATAGGATTCCGTCAAAATTTATCATTAAAAAATCATCTATAGGTACTTTATTTTTAAATATATTTTTACTTAATAATTTTAAGTTTTTGGGAAGTTTATTGTAGATTCCCAGGTCGAGTAAAAAGTATGTTTCGAATAATAATATAATAATAATAATTCTCACAACATCCCATACGTTGACCTGATTCTGTACTAAGTAGCTTAAGCACTTGTGTTACAGATATCAGACAACAGAGGAACACAAATATATACTTAAATACATATTTTACACCCAGACACTAAACAAACACAAGTGTTCATCGTACGAATGTTTGTCCAGGGTGGGGATCGAACCCACGACCTTTGGCGTAAGAGGCAGGGTCACTACCAATTGCGCCATCCGGTCAGAATTTTTCGAACATAGCTCGGTTTTGTTATCACCAATCTGCATTTGGCAAGGGTGGTGATTAAGCGTAAACCCATCATAGTAGCGATGACTTGGTTTCTATGTTGGAGGCCTTAGCCCTGCAGTGGGACAGTATATAGGCTGATACTTAGTTAAAACGCCATGTTGATATGGATTAAGTACCGGCCCGTGATTTCGGGGTCCTGGGTCCGTTTTCCAGGTTGAGTAAAAAGTGTGTTTCGAATTTTTCGAACATAACTCGGGTTTGTGATCACCAATCCGCATTTCATGGTGAAGCCTAAACCCATCATAGTAGCGATGACATGATTTCTTTGTTGGAGGCGTCTGCTCTGCAGTGGGACCGTATATAGGCTGAGCATTGTCTTGTTATTTTCCTTGGTAAAATAATTTCTAGAACAACTAGTACCTCGTCTGGCCTAATTCGGTTCTTTGCTGTCCTTTGCAAGTACACTGAGCCGAGATTTTCTCGTTGTTAGGATATTTATTAGCACGAAACCGCTCTCGAGTCTTCTTTCCAAACAGCCTTATTTTGTTGAGAGTTTATGGAAGCATGTTTGCATATCTCGAGTTGGCATTAGCGTACCTAACTATTTTTTATTTTAAGTGACCTCATAAATATAAAACTGTTTCTTCGTCTTTTATTAGGTAGACTGGTATATATATTGTTTTATGTCTCTTAAAAATGGATCTGGTATATCTATTTTTCGAAAAGAATGTGAAAGCAAGAAAAGAAATTCAGCCCACTCAGAACCAGAGTAAGACAAGACTGAGTTGTAGAATAAAATTGAGTTGTCACGTCACAAAGTAGCATAAATTAAACCGTGGATGAGAGTGATACCACCTCACAGAAAACCGGCGTGAAGAAGCGTCTGTGCCGTGTTTCGCTGCGTAAATGAGGGCACTGGAGGCCCAATCTAGAGGAGAGGGGGTTTAAAGCTTGGAGCGCACTTGCGATTCCACTGTCGTTGCGGGTATTTATTGCGGGTATTCAACTAATAGTAAGTGATGCCACAGACCATGGATGGGCCGTAGCATCACTTAATATCAGGTAGATAGGTGACAAGTAAAATGTGAGAATTGTGCTGATAAACCGTGATATGCTAATCCCAAATGTTACATTTCTCGTAGGCGATTATCGTTTCTCTCCGACTGACACATCTTTCGTGGTCATAGCTTTTGAAGTCTAGGCTTACTCTTACAATATAGATGGCTTTTTTAAAGTTTCAAAATAACCTTTTGTTCAAAAGGCTAAGATTCCTAACAATCACTTGTGCTTTACTACTAGGGTACTGTATGAGTTTGTCAGTATAATGAAGTTAGCTGTGAGGCCTTACTCAGCTTGCTTCGAAATTTGGACCTAGTCCAAGAGAAGGCTGTGTGTAGTGTAAACTAGAGATGTTTCAGTATTTCTGGTTATCGATAACGAAACTTTTTATTATGGTCTCAATGTCGATTAGTAAGATTGATTAATATTAGCTGATTCATTTTAGACAGATTGGATAGTATTTAAAATTTAATTATCTTCATGTACTAATAAAACTTTCACGGTTTCACATAGGTATGCATCTTAAGAAACCTATACTGTTAGAATTATCCATATTTTATAGAATTCATATAAAAAAATCATAGAAAGTCTAAATTTCTTTACTGTAAGTATTGATGGTACTTATTATGGAAATCATGATTGCGAAGTATGTTTGTCCAGACGCGGGCTCCACTCCAGAACTCTTTTACCCCAGCAGTTTTTTTTTCCCTGATTTACTGATTCAGCTTGCTCACCGGACGGTGAGCCTATAATATGTATAATATGTTGATAACTTTGGTATTCTGCCGGATCGCCTTGTTGCGTATCTGTATTTGATCGCATAGTTATCTAAATGAAAAAAAAATACAAAATATTTATTTCTGATTTCTTACAAAATAATATTGCAGTGTCCCCATTTAAGCAAATTATTTTGCTTGTGATAGGAGATTCCGCTCTTCTACATCAGTATGCATATTTTTAAGTAAGAAAGTAGTACCGAAAAAAAGACAATACATAAACCGAATACCAAAAATATAAATTAAAAAATATATATATGTCGGAGCAATCAATCAATCAATCAAATAATTCTTTATTTGCATAGGCTTGTATACAGCACTTACAAATCGTCATACATTTTAATGACTTAAAACTATTTATAAGTACTTATGTATAATTTACATGTTAATACATATATATGTTGATACATAAAATATACTAAAGAAATAAATAAACATAATGCGATTCTACCACCGGCTCGGAAAGTTGTTTCTGGTCGAGAAGATCCGGCAAGAAACTCGCCAGTTACTCTTTTTAATCGCCAAACTTTCATACAATGTTGTGTCATCATCATACCAAGCCATACAGTTTAATTGTTACACAAAATAAAATAAAGGAAATAATAATAAAATAAATATTATGAGGTAAACCGAAGCAGACCAGTCCCCAAAGGTGGCACCTGTTCACAAGTATGACGTACGTGTCAGCCATCATTTCACTCAACCATATTAGAGGGAATGTAATGACCCGCCACATAGCGCCACCACCTCAGAGACATTTGAGTGAGCATGACTACTTAGGTTCCCCTCATAGGTCACAAAGAGTAGTAGTTACTTAATCCAGACTAATAAACTGCAGGACGAGGTGTACAATAGTAGGTGGTTAGCATCTTGTCAATTATTGAATAATCAATATAAATCAATTTTTATACATTCAAAATAAAAAATGTCTTTATTCAATAAAGAACATTTATGAATGTCAAATATTATGGTAATTACAATTTTCATTCTTATACAAATTATGATTACAGTGACAGTATGATATACAATGCTTATAATCAATATCGTTTAGATAAATTGTCAATGAAAAATTATGAAATGAATTATACATTAGAGGACAGGCGAAGAGATCAACATGTCCAGGAATCCTTATCATTCAAATAATCCTCTACTTTATAGTAGCCTTTCTGCATTAGGCAGTTTTTTACATGCAACTTAAACTTATGTACCGGTAAATCAATAATATTTTGAGGTAACTTATTAAACATTCTAATGCTCAATCCTACAAATGAACTTCCAATTTTATGAAGTCTTATGAGGTAAACCGAAGCGGACCAATCCTCAAAGGTGGCACCTGTTCACAAGTATGACGTATGTGTCAGCCATCATTTCACTCTACGATATTAGAGGAAATGTAATGACCCGCCACATAGCGCCACCACCTCAGATACATTTGAGTGAGCATGACTACTTAGGTTTCCCTCATAGGTAACAGAGTAGTAGTTACTTAATTCAATACTAATAAACTGCAGGACGACCTACAAGTAGCCTTCTCAAAATTCTTCGTAGAGTTTAGTATGTATTACTGTCACAAAAATATTGGTTAGGTTAGGTTAGAATAGTGACACCCGGGGGGTTGTGGAGCCAAGACTACGCTGGGTTCCCATGATCTCCCTAAATATGGTAATGGGGATGCACCGCTTATGGATTAGTGCCTCTGGGCTCCATTCCCAAACGGAGAGCCCCACATAACCCACGCCAGCCCCCGCCGGCGGGGTATGCATTTTTTTTTTTATGATATAGGTGGCAGACGAGCCGACGGATCACCTGATGGTAAGCGATTACCGCCGCCCATGAACACCTGCAACACCAGTGGTGTCACAAGTGCGCTGCTTACCTTTTAACCCCCCTTTCCCTGGATTGGGCCTCCGGTACCCTCACTCACGCAGCGAAACACAGCGCATGCTCTGCTTCAAGCCGGTTTTCTGTGAGGACGTGGTATTACTCCGGTCGAGCCGGCCCATTCATGATGAAGCGTGGCTCTCCCACGGTCAAAGTTCAAAAATTCGTACGGTCAAATATTTTACTCATATTATCTACAGTCGAGGACACCTACTAAACTTTAGTAGGTCGAACTTCTTCCATTTCATTCCGAAGTGCAATGGTCCTTCGATTGCACTTCGGAGGGGCTGCATTTCACCAACGAAACCAAAAAAAAGAGGGTTAGCACAGTGACCTACAAAAAAATCTTGAAATCCTCGGACGAGTTTAAATTACATTAATTTGTTGTCCCCTATCCGAAAAAGAAAAACATCATTGTATTATTATAATACAGTGAGCATTAAACATGTTGCTTATCAAGTTCGATTTTTCACGTTGTGTCAGTCAAACACGATTCCCGAGATCGTGTGTGCTCACGGTAGCTCTGAACTCCGCATGCCGCCATCTTTTTTATTTTTTACCCGTTGACTTTTTATTTTTTTCGCGGCCCCGCCGGGCAAAGGAAGCGCGTTCGGCCGCTTGTCATTAAATCGTGCGGATTAAGTGGATACGAGCCTGTACATTGTTCTTTGTAGTTTGAACCGAAAGAAAGCGTGTAGTGAATAAAAAATATGTTTCTTTTTAATTGTGTTCAATCAATCAATCAAATAATTCTTTATTTGCATAGGCTTGTATACAGCACTTACAAATCGTCATACATTTTAATGACTTAAAACTATTTATAAGTACTTATGTATAATTTACATGTTAATACATATATATGTTGATACATAAAATATACTAAAGAAATAAATAAACATAATGCGATTCTACCACCGGCTCGGAAAGTTGTTTCTGGTCGAGAAGATCCGGCAAGAAACTCGCCAGTTACTCTTTTTAATCGCCAAACTTTCATACAATGTTGTGTCATCATCATACCAAGCCATACAGTTTAATTGTTACACAAAATAAAATAAAGGAAATAATAATAAAATAAATATTATGAGGTAAACCGAAGCAGACCAGTCCCCAAAGGTGGCACCTGTTCACAAGTATGACGTACGTGTCAGCCATCATTTCACTCAACCATATTAGAGGGAATGTAATGACCCGCCACATAGCGCCACCACCTCAGAGACATTTGAGTGAGCATGACTACTTAGGTTCCCCTCATAGGTCACAAAGAGTAGTAGTTACTTAATCCAGACTAATAAACTGCAGGACGAGGTGTACAATAGTAGGTGGTTAGCATCTTGTCAATTATTGAATAATCAATATAAATCAATTTTTATACATTCAAAATAAAAAATGTCTTTATTCAATAAAGAACATTTATGAATGTCAAATATTATGGTAATTACAATTTTCATTCTTATACAAATTATGATTACAGTGACAGTATGATATACAATGCTTATAATCAATATCGTTTAGATAAATTGTCAATGAAAAATTATGAAATGAATTATACATTAGAGGACAGGCGAAGAGATCAACATGTCCAGGAATCCTTATCATTCAAATAATCCTCTACTTTATAGTAGCCTTTCTGCATTAGGCAGTTTTTTTACATGCAACTTAAACTTATGTACCGGTAAATCAATAATATTTTGAGGTAACTTATTAAACATTCTAATGCTCAATCCTACAAATGAACTTCCAATTTTATGAAGTCTTAGATTTGGGACAGCAAGCCTATGTTTATTTCGCGTGTTAAAGCTATGAAAATCAGATTTTTGCGAGTAAAGGTGCAAGTTCTTGCGTACAAACATAATACAATCAAAAATGTATTGAGATGATACGGTTAAAATATTGATTTCCTTGAATACTTCTCTAAGTGAGTCACGTGATCTAAGACCGTAGATGGCACGGATGGCCCTCTTCTGCAAAATGAAGATGGCTTGTAAGTCAGCACCGGATCCCCACAGTAGTAGACCATATGACATCAGACTATGAAAATAGCTAAAATAAACCAGTCTCGCTGTCTCGATATCAGTCAGATTCCTTATCTTTCTAACTGCATATGCAGCTGAACTAAGTCTTCCTGCCAAGACAGCAATATGAGGGCTCCATTGCAATTTTGTATCCAGAGTGATACCTAGAAAAACTGTGGAGTTTATGACTTCGATAGGTTCGTTATTCATGACAATATTCATTTTGACCTGCCTTACATTAGGCATTGTGAACTTAACACATTTTGTTTTCTTTGAATTAAGAACCAAGTTATTATAAGTAAACCACTGTAGTACTTGAGAGAGTGTGTTATTTACTTCGTCAACATTTTTCTTTTGCCTATCAACCTCAAAAATCAAGGATGTATCGTCAGCAAATAACACTATCTCACATAGATCATTGGTATAGTAAGGAAGGTCATTTATATAGATTAAAAAGAGCAAGGGCCCCAATATAGAGCCCTGGGGCACACCCATGGTTAGAGGGGCGCCAGAAGAGTTAGTTCCATTGACATTGACCTTCTGAATCCTATCTGATAAGTAAGATTTGATTAGACTTAGTGAGGTGTCTATGACACCGTAATGCTGTAACTTCATTAGCAATGTTTCATGATTGACGCAATCGAATGCTTTAGACAAATCACAGAATATTCCAATAGCATCTCGCTTTTTCTCCCACGCATCAAATACATGTTTGATAAGCGCCACTCCAGCATCAGTAGTGGATTTCCCTTTTGTGAATCCAAATTGCTTACTGTGCAATATTTTATTCAGGTTTAAATGAGACAATAACTGAGTAAATATTACTTTTTCAAAAATTTTGCTGAGAGCAGGCAGTATAGAAATAGGTCTGAAGTTAGACGGGTCACTTTTCTCACCCGACTTGAATAACGGTATTATTTTACTGTATTTCATCATATCGGGAAATTGACCGTCGTCAACACATTTATTAAATATTATTGCTAAGTGGGGTGCGATAGAATGCATTATATTTTTGATTATATCTACCGAGATGCCCCATAAATCCTCAGTCGGTTTCATATTTAATTCTTTGAATGTTTTTAAAATTATATTAGAATTGACATGATTGAATCTAAAAGGCGTGTTGCACTTATCAACATGAGACCTGAGGAGAGAAGCAGCGAGATGTGGACTGGAATTCAATTGATTGGTTGTTGTGACTGGTATATTAGAAAAGAAAGACTGAAATGTTTCTGCTACTTCAGAGTCAGAAACAAGTGATTTGCCATCAATTTTAAGAGAGAGCTTGTTGTCTTTTGTTTTATTTTTACAAGTCTCTTTATTTATTATCTTCCATGAGATTTTACTTTTATTAGGGGCTTTTATTATTTTGTCTTTAAAATAATTTGATTTTGCCATTGCACATACTTTTTGAATAATTTTGAGTATGTTCTGACATATTCAATTAAATTAGCGTTTTCAGAATTGGCTTTGATATCATATAATTCAAACAGCCTCTTTCTGCTTTTATAGATGCCTGTAGTGGCCCAGTCACTGAATTTAGTTTTAGAACTATCTAATTTAATTGTTTTTTTAGTGAAAATCTGATTATATTCTTTTTCAACCACATTAAAAAGCATATTATAAAGCTGATTAGCATTTCCATCGTGACATGATAATGCAGGTACCTTTCTAGAAATATTTTCTTTAAATTTTTCTTTACGGTTTACAGTTATTGGCCTGCACACAAAGCTACATGAAGAGGGTGCATGACTGTATTCAAACATTACTAGTTGTCCACTATGATCTGAGTTTATGAAGTTTATTATGGACTTGTCTAATACATCACAGTTACAAAATATGTTATCTAAGCAAGTAGCTGTGGTGGGGGTTACTCGTGTGGGTTCGTTAAAAAGATGATATAAATTGAATGATCTGAAAAGATTCAGAAACCGCACTGAGTTCTGAGAATTATCTAAAATATTGATGTTAAAATCCCCGCACACAACCACTTTTTTATTAGATGAACATATTTTTCTTAATACTTCTTCCATAATGGATTCAAATGAAGTAAAATTCCCAGATGGAGGCCTGTACACACAAACAATGACATGTCGTTCAAGCTCCGCACATGCTAGCTCAATAGTTCGCTCAAGTGAAAGTGAAACGACATCTTTGCGTTCTTTATATTTAATGGAATTATTTAATAAAATTAGTGACCCGCCTCTGATTGCAGACTTTCTCGTGAACGAACTACCGACGCTATAGTTGTCAATATTAATAATTAATTCATACTGTCTTAACCAGTGTTCCGTAATACATAATACATGGACATTCATTTTATTTAAAAATAATTCCAATTCAAGTAATTTGCCAGACAAACCCTGTATATTCTGATGAATAAGGTTTAGATTTTTAGGGTTTCTTTTTGTCATTGGTTTGCAAGAGGATTCCTCTATTGTCTCACATTGTAATTTAAATCATTTGGAATAAAATTATTTTGGGTAATCAAATTATTAATATTAAATGCTAACAGAGTAGCTATTTCTTTTTTAATTTTATCAGGCAAATAAAAAGTTTTGCCAGTCAACAAATACTTATTATCTATAAATTTATTTGTGTCAAAAAACACAAATTTGTCACTATGACTAAAGGTCAGGTTGTATAATAATGTATTCAATAAATGAATACTGTTATTTTGGCTAGGTGTGTAGTACCTAGAAAAAGGGAAGGCACACAAAAATATTTTTTTTACCTGAAGCTCACAAAGGGTTGAGAATCTCTGAAGAAAATCTCTTTTTCCTTATTTCAGCACAGTGGCGCCCTCTATTCTGTTTGGAAACGTCAAGGAACTTTCTTTGGGTGGAGTCGATTTAGCGATGGTTTTGATACTTTTTGGTTATTCCATTGCCATTTACTTTGACTTCAGCGAGCTGTCAGTTTGACGTTTGACTGGAGACAGGTGGAAATCGCTCAATACATTCGGAGTGTGTTTTCTTAGTTTCATGTTGATTTTTGCTTTGGTTTGGTGATGGGATTCGATTGTGGTGATACCAGAACGGACGATGGGACCGCGTCGTAAACAAAAGCAGACGAATGGACAGTAACCATCGCTATGTCGAAGCTGCCGCGTTTCCTTTGTGTTCTTTTGCGTTGCATGTTGATAGTTTGTTCAATAGACGCTTGAAACTTGCGAATTGACTTCGCTTTGTGATTTGTGGACTCTAATTTCAATATTGCCATCTTGCACAACTTATCTGATAACGAAAAGAGCTCGACCAGCTTCCGTTATATATGTATACTTTTTTTCCAATTAATTTTAAAAACGTACACTTTATGGTATTTGGAAGATGGTATGGTATTTGAAACTTGTAAGATGGAAAAGTAGTTATCGATAAACAAACTATCGACAGTGTTGCACCACTAGTGTAAGCCATTTAGCTACTTTGTGGGAAGGCTTTCACACAGTTAACAGGACTGCAATTTAGGTGATGGGCGCAAAAATTTAATCTTCATGTTATTATGTCAGAGATTTATTATAACGAGGAAGGAGATGTGGGCCATTTTCACTTATTGTCCTTCTGAAGGCAAAATCAAGGAGCCATTTAGAAGCTTTTGTGTTATTTATCATTTAAATTACTTTGCTTTAGCCTTAGCTTCATCACAATAGAGTTATGTTTTGACAGTAAAAGATGATAAGTCACTTTCTAAAAGTTTTACATGGGTAATTAGGGTTCCCAATGGATGCTTCCACTTTTGAACTTAATTCTCTGATTTCTTAAAACGTCGTAATAAAGTGGTGTTTATATTGTTTTAAATTTTCATGGTCACTAACATTAGAATACTTAGTTGTTTACGAGATTTCTACAATGTACCTTATTTTAGAGTTTCCAATATTTCGGCACTGTTGCCAGCGCCATGTAACGGAGTACCTAACTGAAGATTTTGCGGGTAAGTTGTTACTGGCAGACATATCGGTCTACCTTCCTTTGCAGTGTTTCAGTACACGTACCTGCGGTACCACTGTTTATTAACTCACTATTTTCTCGCACCTGTTCATACAAAAATAAGGTACATTGTAGAAATCTCGTTAGCAACCATTCTAAAGTGGTGTTTGTAGAGTTCAGAATAAATATTTCTGTTATTTTTTTATACAGAGTGTATTTGGAAACATTTACATCCCTTTAACCACGTGTTCTTTCAAAAACATTTCGTTCTACGATTATTCGAAATTCGTCGACAATTTGCCGACTCACTGGTGTGCAAAGTCGGTCACCACAGCACGGCCTCCTTGTTACCTTAAAAATAAGGCACTTTGGTTATATGGACAAGAGGGCGTTGTACGATTTTTTTCTAAGCGAAAATGTCAAAACCACTGATCCTTGTAAAGAAAACAGCATTAGTTCCGGTTTTTGCCACGCCAAATCACCGTAGGGCGACTGTACACACTCACGGCTGGACTAGTCCACCGGTTCGAAGTCGCTCAAAGAGCTATGGAAAGGGCTATGCTCGGATCTCTGAAGGACCGCATCAGAAATGATGTAATCCGACAGAGAACCAGAGTCACCGACATATCCCACCGAATTAGCAAACTGAAGTGGCAGTGGCCGGTCATATTAGCGGCAGAACTGACAGCCGTTGGAGCCGTAAAGTCCTTGAGTGGAGACCGCGACTCGGTAAGCGCAGTGTTGGACGCCCTGCGACAAGATGGTATGATGACATTCAAATGCTGGCTGGTGTGAGCTGGATGAGAGTGGCCGAAAATCGGGAGCAGGGGCGTGCATTAGGGGAGACCTATGTCCAGCCGTGGACGAGTGTGGTGCTGATGATGATGACGATGACTGTACAAACAGATTAAAATAAAGCACCTGTCATAATCTACATCTATATAATATTCATTTGGCACTGTCTGGACATAATTGAATATATTTTTGTTTTGTTTTTCCTTTTGTTTTTATTTATATGTATTTTTAATTGGTTTAAGTTTTGTTTTCTGTTTGTGCCAAATTGTGTTCTGTTGACAACTGCTATAAGTTCTGTGTTGTGATGTCTATAATAATAAATGTTTTCTTTCTTTTCTTATGCTTACTAAAAGGTTGGAAGAATAAAACAAACCTAGCACAAAATTCAGGGGCCACTAGTGTCTACTTAATAAAGGATTTGAACGCGTCGCAAACATGTGAAGCTTCCGTGATTCCCACCGAAAGCTCTGATTACAAAAGGCAACAAAAAGCTCGGACACGACGGGGGTAAACTTACGCGCTTGTGTGCTTTCGTAATACACATATTATATGACGGCGTTAGGGTTACCGAAACTGATTTTCCTGACTAAGTAACTGTAGGTAAGTCAGTAAGTAAACATTTATTAATAATGTTACAATAATACGACAAACATTTTATTAGTCTTTATCACTATTCCATCACAAATCCAAATCAGAAAATAAATGAATTGACTAAAAAAAAACTAACAAGTGGAATCTAATAAAGCAACAAGAAAATGGAAGTTATGCACCGTGTTTGTATGTGTGTGTGTGTGTGCGTGTGTGTGTGCATGTATGCGTGTGCATATATGTGTACAGCGGTGTGAAAGACAGATAAAGAAAAAGACAGACACATACATACATACATAATATTATTTTGAAATTGTGTCAGTTTATTTGTCCATCTTTTACGGCAAAATGGATCGTCGAATTGTTTTTTTTTTAAGTGGAGAGTTGAAGGGAGAGAATGGCGGCGGAAATTTATGAAGAGACTAGCGGTCGCCCCTTCATAAATAGAAATAAATCATTATCATCACAGTTGTTAGATCGTCCGTCTTCGGACATGACCTCCTCCAAAGCCTTCCACGATACTGTTCTTCGCCACATGCAACCACTTTGGTCCAGCATGTCTCCGAATGTCGCTGACCCATCTTTCCAGTAGCGACCTCTGCCTCATGTGGTTTCTCTGGGCTTCCACTCTAGTGTTTTTCTTTTTTTGTTCCCAGGGGAAACCATCATGGCCTTCGCCTTGTCATATGTAGGGAACAAGATGGTGATGGTGGTCTCTAACCTCTAACCTCTAACTCTAACCCTAACCAAAACCCCTGGGGTGTCCAACTCAGCGTAATCACGGTCGGAAACCCTACGGCCGGGACCGTACCAGTAATCGCGCTATCTCTTCTCTGATGTATGACGTACTAGGACACCCAATAACGTCGTCCTCCGCGGAGTCGTATACTGAGCAATCCACTCCCCAATAGTGGTTATGCTCGCGAACTCCGAAGGCCCTATTAGTCGCCTCTTACGACAGGCCGGGAATGCCTTGGCAGTATTCTAAACGCCTCTAGCCACAGGGCACCACTCTAGGTGTTATTCTGCCCAACCCTCGGAAACCTTACAAGTATATCATCATCAGCCCATTTAATTCCCCACTGCTGGGGCACGGGCCTCCTTCAATCACATGAGGTGTAATTGCCATACTCACCACGCTTGGCAGACGGGTTGGCGAGGGTTTTGATATAAATGCAGAGTTTTCCTTCTCTGGGTGCTGATGATCATGCCAGCAGCTTTACCGTAGTCGCCTTTTACGACAACTCGGTAAGAGTGAGGGTGGCCTATTCTACTCTGCCGGGGACCACACGGCTAATTGTGTACTCCAATCTACAAGTAAATATGTCTTCATAAATAGAAATAGTTATAGATTTATTTTTCTCCAAAAAGAGTAACCCTAGACTATCCATTGTTGGACAAAGACGCGCATTAGCCGGTGAAAGTGATTAATAGCCGTGCTCACTGTGAGTGTTAATTTATTCCTTTGTATGGGTCTTGCCCCCCCTCGCTTACCCCACTTTCCTTCAGCCATAAGTGCCCTGAGACCTCAAATCGGCTGTTTTGTAAAAGACACCGAACCTCATGGCATGCCTAAAGTTAACAAGTACAAAAAATGACGTATTTTGTTGTACTTTACTACATGTAACATGTTCAATGTTTATTCGTTTAAAACAATTTAACACAAATGTTCTAAGGTAATTTTAAGTACCTACTTGTAATTTTAGTTATGCCAGGGTCCATAAAAAAGTCCGAAGTCTTTTGATCTAGGTATATGACTTCCTACATTTTTAAGCATTACTAAATGTAAAATTTATTGAATAAAAGAAGAAAAACTTAAGAAAATTTAGACAATAATTGATACCTAAAGCTAAACTAAAACTAAGTAAAAAGGAAAGTAGCATTACCCCGCTGGATTGCAATGGAAATTGGCTGGGGGAAGTAGCTACTAGCCTTTGGCTCTCCCGTGACTTCGACTAAACGCTTAGCTAAGTCACGAAAGAAACAGAGAGCGTCGGAACCCAACGGGCCCTGTGTTTCAACACCGAAAGCTACAAAGTGGTAGGTACCGGACAGATGCCTATACTTTGTAGCTTTAAGTCTCTCTGCCGCGTCGACCGCAGCTCCAGCACTGGTAGTCCCGGGAAGATGAGACGGTGCCAGTGTCGACGCAGGTAGCATCCCACACGAGAGCACGTCCCATCTTCCAAGGGATCAGAGACATTCCGTCTGGTCTCTTGCCTATATACTTAAAATTCTTCTTTGCACAATGTTTCGAATGATACTAATAGGTTAGCGGTGAGGGAACACATTGCGGGGAAACTAGCACGTTTCAGATTGATTCGGAATGTGTATACACGATGTCTGGTCTGGTTACCTTGACGTTGGCAAAGGCTAGGTGTCAGAGACGTGTGTTAGTCTTTACTGAAACGACTCAGTGATTCAACTCCGCCAAATGATACACTGTTCCGAATCTCTAATGTTCCCTCCGAATGTATCATTCGACTCAGATGGATCTCGAGTCCGAGTGAGCCGAATGATCCGAATGAGCTAAATGATCCAAGTGAGCTGAATGAGCGCAATGATCCGAATGAGCGCATTGATCCGAATTACGAGCGAAAGAGCAAGCTGTGGGCTGTCCGGAGTGAATAGGTAACAGTCTTTCCATGTATTACGCGGGGAAAAGTGATAGGTATATTACAAGGCACAACAGGAGGGGATCGATTATTAATTCGTAACAAAATCTATCACGGATCTATCTAAGAGTTGATGTTCCAAATGATTCAAATGAAGCGTTTCACTATTCAGCATCTTTGCACTTATCCAGATGCAAATGTTCCAATCTTTTGAAAGATACGTTTTCGCCAGGTCTAGTACCAGATTTACCAGACTCTGGATCATGGTTCAAGCGAACCCCGGGCTCTGAAGCCATGGTTTTGGAAGCAACTGAGAATGACAGGCTGATACGATGATGTTTTCGATAAATGGCGTTGCGTCTACTTTGAATCACCTAGGCTTAGAGAATTACAATCGGGTCAATCAATGTTTTTATTTATTGCCCATCATCACCTTTTATCTCATTTTCCATTCATACCGTACAATTTTATTGTTTCCATGTTAATAAGATAACTTGTTGCTCCAAACTTTGATAGTAATTTATCTTGATCAAACGTGATGAAATATAAAACTCAACTGCTCTGTCAGTTTTTTAATTAGAAAATATCTTTGCTGAACCTAGGAATCAAAATTTTTCAGCTTAAGGACACTAAAACTTCTAAATACCTACTGGATAGTTGAGATTAGTGTAAGTGGGTATAAAATTTCAAACATTGCTTTTTTTATGAGAAAGGGAGGCAAACTAGCAAGCGAGTCACCTGATGGTAAGTAATCACCGCCGTCCATGGACATCAGCCACACCAGAGGGAGTGGAGATGCGTTGCCGGCCTTTTAGGAAGGTATACGTTTCGTTCGTTTGAATCTCGCAATGTCGTACCGGTTCGGAAATACCGCTGCGGGAAGTTGATTCCACAATGAGGAGGTGCGTGGCAAAAAATGACGTGTAAAGCGCACTAGCCGTGTGGTCCCCGGCAGAGTAGAATAGACCACCCTCACTCTTACCGAGGTGTCGTAAAAGGCGACTAAGGTAAAGCTGCTGGCATGATCATCAGCACCCAGAGAAGGAAAACTCTGCATTTATATCAAAACCCTCGCCAACCCGTCTGCCAAGCGTGGTGAGTATGGCAATCATCCCTCATGTAATTGAGGGAGGCCCGTGCCCCAGCAGTGAGGACTTAAATGGGCTGACGATGAAAGCGAACAGTGGTGAACCTACACCCATCCAGATGGTACGGGTTCCAGAATCCAAGATATGGTACCTATGGTATGGTAGCTTTCAAATATGCAAGATAAGCAATCGTTGTTATTTATTTTGTTACGCGGTGCTAATGTATATAGATCGCCGACGCGGTATCGACCCGAATCAATATTGCACACGGCTCCAGCGCACAGCGCAGCGTCAGCATAACGTGTAGCGCATTGACGTCAGCGGCGGCTTCGCAGCATCGGAAGTACGGAAATTGTTTAGCATTATTGATTCAAACTTCGATCAATGTCAATCTCTTAAAAATAAGATAAAGATAAAAAAATCTTTATTCAATTTAGGTCCACACAGAACACTTATGAATGTCAAAAACTAAAACCCAACTACGACAAAAAACGTCGCTGAAAAAGTATAAAACAAGCCTTCGTTGTCAATTTATGCAATATTCACTATGTAGAGATAAAATTTCATGTTTGGAAATCCGCAGTCACACGTTGTCAAAGGGTAGTATATTTAACGTGTGACTACGCCTTTCCAAACATGAAATTTTATCTCTACATAGTGAATATTGCATAAATTGACAACGAAGGCTTGTTTTATACTTTTTCAGCGACGTTTTTTGTCGTAGTTGGGTTTTAGTTTTTTTACTTTTATTTTATTTGTACTATTTTGGTGTCCAAGTGCTAGTAATATATATATATATTCAAAATGTACAAGTCAAGCGCTTTCAAATGATACCAAACACGGCATATTTATCATAACTTTATTTTTTTACTCTGTATGTTTGGTCCGCTAGAGTGCGCCACATTAGATTTTGTGAAACTTCATATAGCCTATAACCAGCGGACGATCAAGACGCTTATAATGATATGTCATTTGTCGAATTCTGATAAGTAGTTAAGAAGTTACGTGGAAACAGATGAAACATACATACATACATACATACATACAATACATACATACATACATAACATACATACATAGCCTGTCAAAATCATAACCCTCCTTTTGCTTTGCCGTAGTCGGGTAAAAATAGTACATATTATCTACCGCTGGTTCGGAATGTCGATTTCTACTGAGAAGACACCAGCAAGAAACTCAGTAGTTACTCTTTTCAAATATTGATGATATTACAGATTTTCAATTGAGAAGAGAGAAAAAAATACAATTATGAAAGTTAATAGACTACTATGAATACCAACTCAAAAGATTAATGAATTAACATGACCAAGAATCCTTATCATTTAAATAGTCTTATACACTATAGTAACCTTTCTTCATTAGGCAGGTTTTAATATGGGACTTAAACTTATCCAGTGATAGGTTAATGATATTTTGTGGTAGCTTATTAAATATCTTAATACTTAAGCCAACAAACGAATTACCGATTTTATGAAGTCTGAGGACCGGGACGGCAAGCCTATGTTTATTTCTGGTGTTAAGACTATGACTATCGGAACTTAGAAATAATTAACTCAATTTAATTAAATTTTAATAAATAAATTTGCTTCTTTGGGATCCTCCAGCTCTAGCTCACGTAATTGACGCAGTCGGTAGAATACCTGTTAAGTAGAGTCAGTGTCGTATCGAACGATAAGTCTACGGATGTCCTGAACCTACGGGAGCTGCAGTCCAGAGTTGAATCCGACCATCATTTCGATGTACCAAAAACAAATTAAAAACAAAGCAGCACTTATTAAACACCCCATAAATTCAATATCAATCAACGGAGACTGAATTTTAATAAAGCCTCACTTCCTGACTTTGCAGATGTCCCGCGCGAAAAACAATTGACGACAACGCGTACCAATAAAACCGACAACGCAAAACCATCAAACAAATACGAAGATAAGGGCAGCGTATATCCTCTCATCTATACGGATTTTATGTCTCCTTTAGACCTTAACGTTTTCCACCGCCCGCAATACTTGGCAGTGTGCGCGATAACCCTCACAAGATAGCACGCAACGCCGAACACAGCTCAACACAGACCCTTCTGTGTCATAAACCGAAAGCCGGCCTTAGACACTCCGCTGAAAGGAGGTTCGAATGTCGGCGAACAATGACGTAACATTCTGCGCCGAAAATTGGATTTTATCCAGCGGAGGATAAGGTTAAGTTTCCGCTGGGTCGGGTGGTGGCCTACAAACGAAATGAGCAGGGAATTCGGCAAGTGTCGAACTTTCCGAATTAGGTCGAGTGATTTTTTAAATTCAGAAATTTTCCAAGCCCCGCGGTAAGTTCGTTGGGTTCGCTAGTTCACTGGGTGCATGGACTGTCTTCGCGGTCCTTTAACAAGGAACTTTCAGAGTATTATTTTACGAGGACCTTCAGAACATTTTCTTAGAAACAAGCAAGTGGCTCGAGAAATGTTACGGCTTTCGGAACGATTATGGCCGTTGTGAGTTAAACAGGAAATGGTTTAGAAAATTTCTATCACTACCTTATTCTCCTGACGAGTAAGATATCTTTTACAGACCGCGTCCGTGGCACGTTGCAAGTGAAATTGTAGTCCTCAAACTAAGTAGAAGATTGTAGTCTGTCATTGCAATATTCATAAGAACTACCTCTGACTGCCTCATTGGCAGTCAGAAGCTAAAGCAACGGCTACGCTTGGGGTCCCGGGATCGATTCACGTATCGGACCAAAATTTGTAACTGAGTTTTTCTATTACGAAATTCTCAGTCTCAGGAGCCTGGAAGTCGGCGGTCTTGTAGCCCCGTGCCTCGGAAAGCACTGTAAGCCATTGATCCTGCGCCCGATCCCTCTCCGGTCGTGTCACACTGGTGTCCCTTCGGAATATGAGGGCAAGGGATAGAGAGTGCAATTGTGTTTGCGCACACACTTGAACACTATAATATATTCTGCGTAAGTGGCCGATTGTTGAGATTGGGCGCCATAACCGTAATCGATAATTGGTTGGAGGATATATCTTTTATTAAGATAATGACAGTTTCTTTCCAAGAATATGGTATATATGTTCCTAAACTATGTAAATATGTTAACGATTAAGAAGGTTCCTAATGTCCTCCAATTCAATGCAAAGAGTATCCTTGCTCCAGATTAAAATGCAATCGCGTGGTGCATTTATTTTCTTGCTGTCACAAATTCAATATTGAAACTTGAAATGCAAAAATATTTTCTTTCCTCAAATGAAGTTGACTGCAGCGGATATTAAATTTACTAATGCAAATAAGCCGGGTGCAACTGATCAAGTTGCGTTTAGAAAGATTGGATGCAGTTCATGCATAATGCAATTTGGTAGGGATGACTAGGTTTGAGGCTACTGTCATATCTAAATGGGACACGCCGAGGAGAGAGCGATGGTAGCTCAGCCGATTAGAACCTGTCTTCCATGCGGAGCGTAGTGCTTCGAATCCGAGAATGCACCTATCATCATCATCAGCCCGGTAGTACCCACTGCTGAGTATAGGCCTCTTTTCCTTTACGCCAATGTACCCGGTCCTGAGCCACTCGGATCCATTTTGTTCCCACGATTTTGGTGATGTCATCGACCCATCGTGGCACTGGATGACTCGGATTTCGGTGGCATGCAATTATGATTTTTTGAATCTGTGTGCATATTTCTACCAGTAGCTCGGTGGTGAGTAAATCATCGTGAGGAAACCTGTACGTTTCGGATAGTTTATGAAACGTGTAACCATGATTCAGTTGGTCTGGTTCCCTCTTTAAATCGTTGTGAAGATCAGATGCATTGGGGCGGAAAGATCCTCGAGTGGAGGCCACGTACAGGAAGTCGCAGCCGTGGTAGGCCCCCCACAAGGTGGACCGACGATCTGGTGAAGTTCGCGGGAACCCATTGGATGCGGGCGGCACAGGACCGATCTGTGTGGAGAACATTGGGGGAGGCCTATGTCCAGCAGTGGACGTCTATTGGCTGAAATGATGATAATGATGAAGATCAGATGGCAGTCGCTTCATTGTAATTATCAGACTCCCCAAATCCTGAATCATGGTCTAAGCGTACCCTGGGCTACCCAACCGGGAGCTAACACACTAAGATAAGGGTATCAGGCTGTAGTGACACCGACAAAGAAGTTATCTATGATTTGCGATTGCCAACCACTGGCATTACCTCGATGGCAAGCTACAATAACACGAGTGCCATAAAAACGACCTATGTCAAGTAGTGTACGAATATAGGCTTATTTATGATTATGAAGTTTTACTCACCAAAGGCGATGATGAAGAACTACAGAGAGTTTTGTGAGCATGTATGTGGGACCTGAGATAAGTAAATAGGATTTCAGGGTCTTCCAATCTTCTTTATTTTATTATAATCGCAGAGCTAGCCTATTCGCGTCTTTCGTCGTCTCACACCCACAGATAACTCAATCATTCCCTCCGTTCACTCGTTCTCTGTTCATTATTACTCCGTTCCATTCTACTCGTCTTCCACTCCGTTTCACTCTCTCATAATCCCCCATGTATCTGATATCCAAGATGGATGACGGCTTGCTACAGACGCCAATGCGTGACGATATTGGTCCATCTCTCCTGGTGTATCCTGCAAACATGTCCAGCCTAATTCTATTTGACAAAATGTTTATTGAAGTAGAAATAGAAGATGAAGAATTTGTTTTTTTTTTTATAGGCCAACGCTTGGCCACAATCTCACCTGATGAAAAGTGACGATAAGGTCTGAGATGTAACGCATTTAACTAGAAGTTGCCTGTTCACTCTTGCCTTAAAGATGTCCAGATTATAGTGGTCCGGAAAAATAGACCTTGGCAAGGAGTTTTCCATCCCTTAGCTGTCCGCGTTATGTATTGGACTTTCTCAGTAGGTAATCTAAGTGAATATAAAGACGCGAGCAAAAGTTGGTGTAAAATATTATTCTAGCGTTCTGTTCTGACAACCCCATATGTAGCATTTCAAGAGGGTGGACAGGTGCCCAGCATTCGCCAGGACTAAATCTAAACTTGGAAATTATTTCTAAGTTTCGCTTTAGAAGCTCTGACTCTCCCAGCGTGTGTTCCTTGCAAATTTATTCTGGAAGACTTCACGTCTAGTATAAAATAATAATAGAAAAGAAGTTTTTCTTATTTCGGGCTTGCAATACTTAGAAACAGTTGTTTGTACTATTACGTTACGTTACTATCTAGATAGTTCATTCGACCCAAACACAAAGATCTTTGAGATGGAGCTATGGTACCACAATGAATACGAACGCGCCTTCCACGCAGGTGGTCAAGTTTCGAATCAGACCATGCACCAATGGTTTTTTCAAAGCTATGTGCGTATTTCTACTATTACCATCTGCTCGGCGGTGAGGGAAAACATCGTGAAAAAACCTGCACGTTTCGGAAAAAGTGAAACGTGTAACCATGATTAAGTTGGTCTGGTTCCCCTGTTAAAGGGTTGTGAAGGTCAGATGCCAGTCGCTTCAATGTAATTAACAGACCGCCCCAATCCTAAATCATGGTCTAAGCGTACCCTGGGCTAATAAAAATATATTATTCTGAATCTAAATCTCATTTTCTCTGTCATCAATTCTTATATTTTAACCAATTTGTTTAATAAAAAAAGGGCGAAAATTATTTCAAAGCATGCAAACAGTTGAGAAAATATTTGTTTTGACTTATTTCTAAAAGTATTACAGTGTGCCTACAAAAAAGTATCTAAAAAAACAGTTATCCAAAACCTTTCTTGTGAAAAACGTAATGGACAACCCTACTAAATCAAAAACTCATACTGCTCGGTAGTGCGGCATCACTTTTGACTGATATTTTACATGTTCGGGTTTCCAGCATAGACGCCAACTGTGAACTTTACTTGAAGTGAGAGATCACGATTCGAATAAAAGGTTGAAAATCCCTGAACTCCGCCATTTTTGTTATTTCATCATCATCATCATCAGCTCATTTGAGTCCCCACACTCAATCACATGAGGGGTAATTTCCATACTGACATGGAATGCCCTGCCAGCTCATATGTTTCCTCTTTCATACAATCCGGGGTATTTTAGGCGGGGCGTGAAACGGCATCTCAGCAGGCCATCAGGGAGGGATGGCAGACTCAATGCGTACTTTGTTAGTTCTTTTGTGCCTGTCAGCCTCATATTTGGATTTCACGGCCGCTTACCATCAGGCGGAGTTAGGTCATCCTGATTGGCCTTTCTATAAAAAAAAAAGTAATATGATATCCCTAAACTGGTCACTAGCCATCTCAGCAGAGGAATAAAAAAAAATATAAAATATACCATAGTTCCAATGACATAAAACTGTTAACTTACCAAACAGTATTGGACCCTGCAACTTTAATCCCACTCGGGATTATTTTATCGCGGGATTTCCCCGTAAAATAGACATTAATCCCGTGAGTTACGTAAGAACTCAAACCAGATAAATGCGGGAGGTTAATGCCATTTTGAACCTTCGGCAAAGAGAGGTGCTACCATTTTGCTTTGCAACTTGTTTCTTTCTTTAATAAGTGAGGGATTTTATGCAGGTTTTTCGTTTAATCTGGTGTTGATGCGATGTTTCTTTGTAAATTAATTGACTTTGATCCCAAAGCAAAGGAGAGGTAGTACTCCATTTGTGCGGTTGTAGCAGCAAATTTCTTCCAATTAAAAAATGTTGATCTAACTTATGGTATTTTATATTTTAATATGGCTATACCCGAAGTTTATTTGCCAATGTAAAGTAACTTATTCAGAATAAGCAGGTAGTCAACAGTCGAAGTCAGTCAAAGTCACAGTCACACAATAAAACGCCGGTGTTATTACGTTTTATCGACCTACGGATTCGGCGGATATCACTCTAAAAGCAATCGCGGGTTTTAAGACTCTATTAAGTCCAAGCACTCGACAGACAATAGCAGTGTTTTTAATTTTTTTTTTTATGCTAGAGGCGGACAAACGAGCAAGCATCACCTGATGGAAAGTAATCATCGCCACCCATGAACATCTGCGAAATCAGAGAGATCGCTAATGTGTTGCCGGCCTTTTGTAATTGTTGTTATAATTTATAAACGATTCAATTATTATTATAAGGATCACTTTTCGGCACCACATTTGTACACTAAAGACCACTAGACACTAATTTAAAACCTTGAATTGCATCGGCCCACGTGGATTTTTTAAACCATACCTGCCGAATCCCCTAACTTATTGTAATTTAAAAGCTTAACAAAACAAGTTCCTTTTACTCTCAAGTTAGAAGTTATTATCAGATTGTGCAAGCGGCAAGCGGTAACTAACAGGGCGCGGCTAAGTGCAGCCAAGTTCGGAACTAAGCCGCCGTTAAGTCTAGACGCGGAGTTGGCTAGTTTGGACTTTCCCATTAGTTCTGCGGTTAACAAGACAGTTATTTCGTCTCTGCGGTTTTAGGGACTTTGTTGGGAAATTTTAAGGAGACTATAACACTTCCTAAAATGATGTTAATAATATTTAAATGTTTTCATTGTCTCCGAAATAATGTATTTTTATCGTGAATAAAGCATCTGCATCATGCAAATGCTGCAGATCTAAAATGCTAAATGAGCATGTTAGATCAACAAAATAAGTGAAGAAAAATCTGCTGTTCCATACGAAATAGAATATCCACTCGACAATAAAGTAAAGAACAGCTAATTAAAAATGACGGTTTAAAAAAATATCATTTTTCAAATTTCCATCAAAGCTAGTTAAATACTTGGAATAAAAACAATGTTGATGCCAAACTTATAATAAAGTATCAGCCTATATAATGTCCCACTGCAGATCAAAGGCCTCAATCATAGAAATAAAGTCATCGCTACTATGATGGGATTAGGCTTAACCACGCTTGCCTAATGCGGATTTGGTGGTCACAATCCCGAGCTATGTCCAAAAAATTCGAAACATACCTCATTGAATTATAACAAGACTAGAAACCTAGTCTGCGCATATAATTTGAAGAACCTCTAACGGAGCCGTACGGCTCCAAACGCCCGGACCGCTCCGGAGTCGTCAATGTCGATGCCTGTCAAACGCATCTCGCAAAAATTAATTGACAATGACGATTTGTGTGGTAAAATTTTGTCACAATGATTCGGAAAAGCATAAGAAGTGTAATAACATCACTTTTCACTGGTAAACCTTCAATATTTCATAGTATGTTGTTTTTTTATAAGCTAAAAACACAAACGATTTATTAAAATGGTCAGTGTTGCCCAATAATGAAAAAAAATATTTTCCCCATTTCAACTTTACTGTAGGATATCAAATCTTAGTAAGATTAATTTAATCAGTTGCTACTGGATGTTCACAACGTGAATCAGTGTCTCTACTGTGTTTCGCAGCGTGAGAGCGGGTACCGGAAGCCCAATCCGGGGGGGTTTAAAGGTTGGTAGCACTTGTGACTCCACCGGGTGTCAATAGGCGGCGGCAGTTGCTTACCATTAGGGGATCTGTCTGCTCGTCTGCCAACTATCACATAAAAATGATGATGTGTTTCTGACAGGGCAATACAACCATTTAAACCATTAAAGTAAGTAAGTAGCGCTTTGTTTATTTATTTCTTATTCATTATTGGCCATACAATTTGACCTTGACCATACAAGGTATCTTAAATATCAACACATAACTTGCCAACTCATTTTTTAATCACAGTTAGGTAGATATTTGTAAGCGTTGTTCTAGCCTACTATTAAAACAGTAAAGTTCGATAACCATTTCCCATGTTTTAGGGAAATATGTTGTGACTGGTAACATTAATTAAGATTTTCATGTTGATACTACGCACGCAGTACCAACTTGAAAAAAAAATGTGCTTCAAATTTGAGGTGACAGCAGTATGGAAACTATCCTTCTAGTATTGTTATAATTCTATGTCTGCTCGACCCGGAAATCTAACCAGGACCCCGAGATCACGGCCCATTACTTAAACCCCTAGACCAACGGGGTGTTTATAATAATTCATCATCGTCAGCCCATTTAAGTCCCCACTGCTGGGGCACAGGCCACATCAGTCACATGAGGGGTAATTGCCATACTCACCACGTTTGGCAGACGGGTTGGCGAGAGTTTTGATATAAATGCAGAGTTTTCCTTCTCTGGGTGCTGATGATCATGCCAGCAGCTTTACCTTAGTCGCCTTTTACGACACCTCGGTAAGAGTGAGGGTGGCCTATTCTACTCTGCCGGGGACCACACGGCTAATAATATAATAATTATTATTTAGATAATGGTAGTTATCAGAATGTGCATGCGGTAACTAAGGCAACGAGCACAAGGTGGCAACCCGCGGCCAAGTGCAGTCGAGTTAAGTGCTTAGCCGCTGTTGACTCTAAACTCTTATGTTTGTTAGTTTTGCTTCTAACAAGACAGTTATGTCTCCGTGACGATTTTAGTGCACTGCTAGGAAAATTCTTTAAACATTTTTTCTAGACAACTTGACCTGAAGTGTATATTTTCTTATGTGGTTTCATGAATGAATTAATATCGTAAAATATCGCGATTAGTTTTATTTTTTCTTTTTATTGGGATTGACAAAAGACAGACGAATGCGGCCCATCTGATGGTAAATGGTAACCGCCGCTCATAGACATCAACATTACCGGAGCACAGTCATGCCGCTGCCTATCGCGAAATAAGAACTCTTTTCAAACCTCGTTTAAAAAGGACATGTCGTAGCGATCAGGGAATGCGCGGCTGGAAGCTCATTCCAGAGTTTGCATGAGCGTGGGAAAATTGAGCGCTGGTAATGAAGCGTATTGGATGGGATTTGTTCCAGATGGTATGGATAGAGTTTACCACGATTAGCACAATTTAGTTTCGATTAAGTTCATTATATAAAACAAAGTGGCTTTAGCTATCAATCCCTACGTCCCATGTTTACGTGTGTAGAAGTTCTTGCGGTTTTTTTTTAAATTAGAGAAATTCAATGGGAAGGTTTATATGTATGTAAAATAATATAAAACATGTATAATATTGCGCCTGTGCAAAGCCGTGGAAAGTCGCTAGTCTTACATAAAAGTTCTTCGTTTGGTGATGATTTTGAATAAATAATGTCATTGGATAATAATGTTAAGTTTTATCATAGTACATAATTATTATGCGTTTAAAAAACAGTAAAATTCTATTTTAAAAGATCATGGTTACATAAGAATTTGATAAAACCGGCGTAATGTGGTCCCGTACAAACAATCCAAAAATCGTAGAAATCCTGAGTACTGTGGAACAGTTTACCTATGGGAGTATTTCCCGACGGCTACGACTTAGGGACCTTCAAGAGAAGTACCCCTTTTTAAAAAGGCCGGCAACGCATTAGCGATCTCTCTGATTTCGCGTATGTTAATGGGCGGCGGTGATTGCTTTCCATCAGGTGACTCGCTTGCTCTATGTCGCCACGGGCAAAAAAAAAATCCAGCCATTTGCAACCCCCCCCCCCCCCCCCCCCCCAACCCCAACCCCCTAAGTAATAAAATGAGTAAAAATTGATTTTTAACGAATGAAAAGTTACAATAAGAACACTCCCTCCAAGTTTCAGGTCTACGATCAGAGGTTTAGGCTATGCTTTGGTCCGTCAGTCTTCAGGTTCATTTTATTTATAATGATTTGTAGACGTAGGTATCCGATAGGTATCTAGGAAGCGCAGTAACTAATAGAGTAGAGGACATGTTAGGGCACTCACTCGGACCCTCACAGGGCGCTGCAAATTAAACAAGCACCTGCACAACATGGGCCTTTCAGATACCAAAATCTGCAGGTTCTGTCGCGAGGACGAGGAAACGATTATCCACGTCCTCGGCGAGTGCATAGCGCTGCACCGCTGCAGAAGTCGGCACCTGGGAGCACACATGATCTCAGCAGACGAAATCAAAAGCTCCCCCATCAGCTCTATTCTCGGGTTTACCTATCCTGGAACTGGAGCTACATGAGGTGCTGTAATAGGTTATGGGGCTGCCACAATAGATCATGTACTGGTCGCAGTGGCTATGAGACGCAGGGCTCACCCCATTTCTAACAAATAATAATGACTAATAGAGTTATGTCGCACAGTTATGTCGAGCCAAGTTCGGAACTAAGCCGCAATTAAATCTAGACTCCAAGTGATGTTAGTTTGCGCTGAGCACACACTTGTCCATTAATTATTTATAGACTTACACGACGGTAATTGCACTTCGACAAGTGCAATGTTGAGAAGTTTAAATCCGTCCAGATTTCTCCCACCTGGTTACATACACATAAGCCCCCGTATTACAAATCGCGATCTAAGAATTTTCGGAACAAAACTCGTTCCAGCCCCTTTTAACATTGCGTGTTGGAACGGGATGGCATGAGCTTTAGTACGGTAATGAATTAAGATATGGTTTTGTAGTGAAGTGGAAGATTTTAAGTCGTGCTCTATGTTAGTTCCCTATTAAATAAGTACCGTTTTTTATTTTATTTTATGTTTTGGTCAATAAGCTAACGCTTGACCACAATCGCACCTGATGGAAAGCGACGATGAGGTCTAGGATAATACGCGTTTGCCTAAAAGATGCCTGTTCACTCTTGCTTTAAAGATGCCCAGATTATAGTGGTCATTCCTTAGCCGTCCGCATTATAAATGTGGAAGCAAATCGCTTCGTGCGTTTTTTTCTAGAATCTGAGTAAAAATATATTTAAGTAAAGGGATAGCGAAGAGTATACTTAGGTATAGCTTAGAGTTCGTCACCCATGAAGCGAAATTTGAGAGCTTTTCGTCAAGTTCCTAAAAACTAAGTTGTATCAATTTTATAAAAAAAAATCGTTACTAAATAATTATACAAAAATATACAGGTTTACTTATAAAAGCATAGACGCCCTATTGGTCAAGTGGTTTAAGTACCGGGCGTTATCTCGGGGTCCTGAGTTCGATTCCTGGGTCGAGCAAAAAGTATGTTTCAAGTTTTTCAAACATAGCTCGGATTTTTGATCACCAATCCGCATTTGGTAAGCGTGGTGATTAGGCCTAATCCCATCATAGTAGCGATGACTTGACTTAATCCTCTCTTAAGAGGCCTCCGCCCTCTGGGACAGTTATAGGCTGATACTTTTTTTTATATACGTTTAATGATATGCGTAGGCACATAAAAGTTAAACGTTTAATAAAAGAGATACCTAATAAATGTATATATTTACAAAAAGAAATTGTGTTTTCCAACGTACCCAGCATGCTCAGTGCCTCTTTGAATGACCAACCCTAAACGTTGGCCGGGGTAACTGCCAGCATTTCGGTCCCCAGAGAACTCCATCAGTCAGACATCAGTCATCGGGCAGACAACTCTTGAAAAAATAGTAGTCGTTTCAAAATAGTTCTTAATAGTCCCTAGCTTTAACTACGGCGAAATATTGACTATTCTTATAAATTAATCCGATCTGATAAAGACTCTTAAAACATTGTTGCTTATAAATATTATCATAATATCATAGACAATACTCATAAATATTAGTATAGTTCAACATGCCTACCTATATAAATATAATAATCCAAGTAGAAAGAAAATAGTATCTACGAAATATTAATTATGTTGACATGCAAGTTTGCTATTCCCACAAGTAAGATGCCTGCATTTCTCATAACGTGTTTTAGCATTTACCCGCATGAAAAGACAGTAAGGGAGTTGTCACGCTGGCGAATCGCGAGAGTTTTCAAAGCAGAGCGACAACGTCGCGGCCGCGCAGCGCATCCGTTGCGCATCCGCGGCGTGAAAACCCTCGCAATCCGCCAGTGTGGCAACTCCCTAAATTAGCATCGCAGATGCGGGATTAGCCTAATTTGCTTGTCAAAATCTATAAACTAAAACGTCCTTAAGGTGACGGGTAGGGCATACTAGCGACGCCAATCGATTTTAACTTTTTGCTACAAAACCGGATCTATTTTAAACAATTTCGGGGTTACAACCTCTCCGTATCTTATCTTATCTTATCTGTTAGGGGGTCATTTTCATGGGGCACGTCGACCCTAAGGGATCTTTTGTACCTCCCCTATCTTTTGCGCTCCTACTCACGAAAGATTCGTTTCATCAGCGTCACGATGTCTTTCGTTTCGTTTGAAGTGCCTGTAGTCTCCTGGTTTATGATAAACGTTACCTAGAAGACACATTCTGCCTCTGGCTAATGAGTCGCATTCACATAAAAGATGTTCTATGGTTTCCGTCTCCTCCTTGCATGCTCTGCAGTCGCTGTTCAATGTCATGTTCATCTTCATCAGCATTTTGTTCGTTGCAAAATGCCCTGTTAACGCTCCTAAGAGCATCCTTGTCTGTTGTCTATTGAACCTCTCCGTAAACACTTATACTATTTATTATTAACCATAAACAAATGTTGAGTCGAGTTAAGTTTTTGTACGCGAAAATTGATTCGCGCTAAAAGTGGCCGCTTTTAGCAGTAATCAATTTTTCGCGTACAAAAACGGACCCAACATTTGTGCATGGATATTTAATAAATAGTACAAGTATTTGCCAAGAGGTTGTAACCCCGTAATGGTTTAAAATAGATCCGGTTTAGTAACTAAAAATATAAATCGATAGGCGTCGCTAATGTGTCCTACCCGTCCGTATTTAAAACTTACATTTTCAAAAAGGTATATTGTACCCTCTTTTTACCAAGAAGTGTGTTAAATTAATTGAAGTAGATAGCATTTGATTCTTTCAAGTTTGGTATTACAAATGGTTGATTTAAATTGAGTGCAAGCCAACTTTTTCTCTATTTCACCTGGAAACACGGTTCAAATAACCCACCTAAATCGAAATCCGTAGTGCTTTTTAGATTGCGGGTTTCACAGAGCTTGTAAAACTTATACGATTCATCTTATCAACTCATTTCACTATGACGCAGTACATTCATGATCATACTATACATACTCGTACATACATAGATTTAGAAGGTATATTAGTACATAATTTTAAGAGTGCTCGATATGCATCAGTCCAAAGTACTAGATACCTAGAGCATGGTATAGAAACCATTCTAATTAGAACGTAGATCCTGAAAGCGGGTGAGCTGACCGTCGTTAATTTTGTTAATTAAATTGTAAATTAAATAATTGATTTGTTTGCAGCTGCGAGTTTTACATCGAAGATTTTCAATATGTTTTTTTAATGATGCTTTTTTATATCGTGTCCTAAATTAAGGCCCGATTCCACCAGTCTTTATTCGTGGAGAATTCTATGGTATGACGTCAGATTTGTATAGAATCACAGCGCTATACTATTTAGTATCGGATTGACTGCCTCGGTGGCGCAGTGGTTAATAGGTTGCACTTTAAAGCGACGACTGCGCAAGAGGTCCCGGGTTCGATCCCCGGGTTGGGCCAAAATTTTGTACTTACCTTAGTTTTCGGTAAGAAATTATTAGTGGTTGCCCGGAATCTGGAAGTTGACCGTGCCTCGGAAAGCACGTTAAGTCGTTGGTCCTGACGTTGTAACTGATCGTTGAGATTGGCCACCGTAGCTGTAATCGGTTGGAGGATATTATTATTATTAGTATCGGATTGAGATTGGTCGAATCGGCCCTAAATAGTCAAGAGTATGTCAAGCTAAGCTTACAAAGCACAATATCAGTGAATCTACCCCAAACCTGTACTCAAGCACAAAACGAACACGGAATGCCGGCTGCCTCGTCGTGCCTAAGCAAACTACGCACACATACTTTTGCGCGCAAACTGGACCCCAATTCTCGTGCTCGTGATATTTTGAAAACATGGAGGATATCACCTGAAAACCATACAAAAACACTATGTTTTAGTGATATATGTCGTTGGATGATAAATGTCACGAGCCCGAGAATTGGGCTCTTGATCTCCGCGTGATTTGGAGTGAGACTAAGACAGATTATACTGAACGTGTGCGGGAGAGACACGCTAAGATATACTGCCTAGCGCGTAAGCCAACGAATTCTTCGATTTCAGTGTCAGGTAGAGCCATCGTTCTGTCACTACTTGTTATTTTCCTCAAAGTGGCCATGGCTCACGGGAAACCTGTAAATTGTAATTTCTCAATACGAGTATAAAGTTTGAAGTATTTATAAATAAATACTATGCTCATCTATTTCGTATAAAAATTTTGAATAAACATAATTACTAACTTATATGTAGGTAAAAAAGTGCTTTGTCGGACAGCAGTGGCGTAGCGTAGCTAAACGCAGACGTAGACGTGGGCGAACTAGGTTGGGGGGGGGGGGTCCACAATTATCCACTAATTGTAGAGCCACGTATTTCCTCGCTCTCAGAGGGACCTCGAAAGCAAAAATGTTAGTTGGGTCACGATCCCTCGTGAGGCCGTTTGTCGCCCACGATGGGTAGGGGGAAACTCGCCCTATTGAAACTCGTCCCAGAATTTTAGGATTTTTTTTACTGCCCACGGTTCTAACCTAACCCAACCAATATTTTTGTGGCGGTAGTACATACTGAACTCTACAAAAATATTGGTAAGGTTAGGTTCGAACAGTGGCCAGCAAAAACATCCTAAAATTGTGGGACGAGTTTTAATAGGGCGAGTTTCCCCCTAAGTCATGGTCAGACAGGCATGGTGATTGAGATCAAATATACTTATGGCTGTAGAAAGCTTGTCGAAACATAAAAAAATATAAACCGTCTGCTCGCCTGCCACCTATCACATAAAAAAATGTAAACCATACTTGATCGATTTTTGGAATGACTTCCTGGAGTAACCTGTTCTGGAGGTATTTTTTGGAATGACTTTCTGGAGTAACCTGTTCTGGAAGAATTTTTTGGAATGACTTCCTGGAGTAATCAGTTTTGGAGGTATTATTTAGAATGACTTCTTGGAGTAACCTGTTCTGGAGGTATTTTTCGGAATGACTTCCTGGAGTAACCTGTTTTGGAGGTATTATTTGGAATGACTTCCTGGAGTAACCTGTTCTGGAGGTATTTTTATCGACTTTACAGTACAGCATAATGTTTCTAGTACAAGTTTGAAAAAATCTCAATTTTGAATTTGAATGATTTTTCTGTGATAAGTGGCAAAATATGTTTTTTATAATGTGGGTACGACTTATTGTCAAATTACGCTGGTGTTTTAAGTTTTATCAATGCACGGATTCTGCCGAGACCATTTTTAATGCAATTAGGCCCGAGCCCGAGCAAGTTTTTCACGTGGGACTGCACAAAAAAAGTATTAGATTTGTAGACTAAAAGTGTGCTAAAAGCCACTAAAATATTCATCATCATCATCATCATCAGCCCATCGCAGTCCACTGCTGGACGTAGGCCTCTCCAATTGTTCGCCACTGTGATCTATCCATGGCTTCTCGCATCCAGCTCTTGCCAGCCATCCTGCGCAGATCGTCCTCCCACCTAGCCAGAGGGCGCCCTACATTACGTTTGCCAAGACGCGGTCTCCACTCCAGAACTCGTTTACCCCATCGGTTGTCGGTTCAGCGGTTCTGGAGCCGAAACGTGGACACTTACGGTACGGCTGGTCCACAAGTTAAAGGTCGCTCAGCGGGCTATGGAACGAGCAATGCTCGGCGTCTCTCTCCGAGATCGAATCCGAAATGAGGTGATCCGGCAGAGAACCAAAGTTATCGACATTGCTCACCGGATTAGCAAGCTTAAGTGGCAGTGGGCTGGCCATATTAGCCGCAGAACCGACAACTAAAATATTGTTAACGATGAAATATGAGGCGCCTATACCTAGCGTCCGTGGCAGCGGCACTACGATAAGGATAAGGGGACTCATCTAGGGAACGGCAGCAGCATTAAAACGCATTTCTTTTCAGAAGAAAAATAATGCCAAAGCATTCTATCACAAATGATACTTATACAACAACTAAGACAACAATAAAAATATAAATATCAAAAAGAAGGACGAATTCAAAAATAAAACCTTCGAGAAATATAAATTATAAAAAGAAGTCTGTCGCCAACATAAACATTTGCTTTGCACTTGCCGACACATTCGTTTCTATCAACCGAATCCGTGGTCGATTGTTCGGTTCGGCCCTAAAGTTGTTGGTCAGAAATTGTCATCAATTTGAAATATATCATTAGTTTTTCTCCGGGTAGACACTCGTCCGTCTATTTGCCTAATATCTCGGAATGAGGCCAAATGTCATTCGCAAAGTAAAACGGCCGACATAATTTACTCGCTAATGGTCTATTAGGGAGAGTAGACAAAGAGAGCAGTTATAAGGGACTATTGATAAACGTCGTTGGACAGAGAAAAGCGCATCTGATAAAAAAACGTTTGGGCAGAGTTTAATAGGGTCCCATAGACTTTTAAGGAAAAAATTGTTTCCCTCCCATTTGCATGCTGTATTGAAATTGTACACGGCCGGCAAATGAGTATACTTGTAGAAGTGTAAATAGAAGCTATATTCGATAAAACAATACTTGTTCTAATGCAATAAGGCAAGACTAGGCCATTACTAATAGATGGCCGCTGGGCTTTATGCAAATCGAAAACGCACAAATCCATGCATGATGCAGTATACACCCAGCGCCATCATATTGGTACGGATCAGAACTAAAATCTCCGTACATACATTGAGCGCGCTTGAAGGCGCGTCTATACAGAAATTGTTGCTTAAATTATGAAACGAATGACCTATATCTATCCGATTCCAAACTTTTGCGTTACATTAAGCAATTAATTAGTATAATTCGTGTTAAATGCCTTTTGATGTCGTCACACGCATTAAAGGCAAAGTGGAAAGAAACCGCCCAAGATCCACAAAGATGGCATAAACTGAAGGAGGCCTACACCCTAGAGGTTGAAAATGGCTAAAGAAGATGAAGAAGAAAATATAAAATGTGGCGAAATTAAACAAGTAAATTTTAACAATAATGCTTGACGCTTCGATCGCATTACAATGGCCGTGATCACAAACTGACTGGACGTCGACGGCTACGTCTGCTTCGAATACCCTCTGGTTTTCATTATTTCAACATGCCACTAAATAAAATGTCAGTAAAGATACCCCGTAACAAACAGTATCCGGTCATCCTGCCCTTTTCCTAGGTTATCTGGGGTCGGCGCAGTATGTTTTCCTTTTCCATACGTCCCTGTCATTCGTCATCGAATCATCCACCCTTTTTTCCATCATGTCATTCTTCACACAATCCATCCATGTCATGGTTGTCTGGAAGAAATCGCTACAAGCGATAAGACCGCCTTATTGTACTGTCTGTTGATGTTGTATCATGCTTGTATTTTATTTTTGTGCAATAAAGAATATCTATCTATCTATCTATCTATCCATCTCTTTTTCGGCAAACAGTATCCGGTATTGTACGTAATTTGTTAATACAAGATTTCAAGTAGGTACTAGTCGGCAGTAGGTATTCGTCGCGTTTGGTCACGCTTATAATCAATTATTTGTAACACGGGTGACCATTACTAGACGTAGCAATAGGATATCGTGGGTTGTAGTCCCAACGTTCACGATTTTGGAAAAATTGTCTAGAAGATAGGTAAGATAGATAATACGTTTATTCTGCTGCACATAATTATACAGTTACATAATCAAGTTGTAAACACTAATAATAGTCAAAGAGTCTGATAGGTAGAAGCCATTAATGAAATACAAAATATAAGAATAATAATTAGTGAACAATGTTGCAGCAAGAATGGTCCTCGTCTCAACCTATGCCACAGCAAAGCCATGACGCTGATTTTCAGACGGCGGCCTCAGAGTTTGTCCGCGCCAGGCGAGGTGCTACAAATTTCGATAAAAAATAATTGTTAATTTTTGTATTGTGATGGTGTGAAAAAAGGTGTAATAAAGAAAACCGCAGTGTACAAACAATTTATAAAGTTTATAAAATTTGTAAAGTAATTGGAAATGTCGTTAATGGGTGGAATGTATTTATTAATAGTGATTCAGATAAAATTAAATTAATATAATTAATATGTAAGTGATTGTAAATGGTGAATGTAAATTAATGTTAAAAAAATAATCTCCAATAGTATAAAAAAATGAGAAATAACATGTGGAAGATATATATTCATCATAATTGTTGCAAAATCTGCATCTTGAGAAGAAATCGCTAAAAGCAATAAAAAGGTGCTTTTGTACTGCTCATAATGAATGTATGAATGAATATACTTTTATTGCACTCAAAATAAAGTATGAAAACTTAAAAACTAGATATTACAGGATGTGTACAACGAAGGCGGCCTTATCACTATGAGAGATCTCTTCCAGCCAACCTTTGGGTAAAGGACACTTGATGAAGGTGTAGGGCGGTGCAATCTTAAATATTTATATACTTACACAGAAAGTTTAAATACAAATACATAAATAAAATATGAATATACTAATACATACAATAAATATAAAATATATGATAAATAATAGATAAATATAGCAACTAAAATAATAACAATGGATCTTATAGCAGACGAATGATTCTCAGAGGACAGGAAGATATGGGTAAGAGGAAGTGGGAACAGTGGTCTCAAAGGTTCAGGAAATGTGATTTAATTTTTATAATGTTGCATCATACCTAGTTGTATATGTCTATCTATCTATGTCTAAAGGACGCAATTGGGAATGATTGCTGAGATAATGATGATCTGTTACGGGCAGATGCGAGTGATTTGCTCGTCTTACTTAGCATAAAAAACAAAGCATCTAAAACGTGTCGAGAGTTATAAATTATGCAAACAACATTTTAATCTCCCACTCGGAGGCACACGCCTAACGCGGCTTGGCCCATTAAAAAAATAACCGAGCGAAAAAGCCCAGGCGTAGACCAGCTGAAAACATCTCACTCAATTTAAAGGAGTTGGTCTATTATGTCCACACTGTATCACTTAGAGATATTTGTAAGAATAAATAAATAAAATAAAATAAAATAAAAATATTCTATAATATGTATGTATGTGTGCACATACGTCGCCCAAGACTCTGCCAGAAAACCAGCGCTGCAGCGGCTTCGGCCACTGCAGCAAATGCTGAGGTTGGGCCTTTGTCCTATTTGTGCATTTATGTCACTCGTGCTTAAATTTTTGTTCTGTGGCCAATAAAGAAATCTTTATCTTTACAATGTATCAATACGGGGTTTAACGCGATATTTATTATGTGCACTCACATATTTGGCTCGACGTTTCGGCTACGTTACAGCAGCCGTGGTCACGAGCGGACTGGCGGGGCACGGCGTCGTCTGCTGGGGCCGGGCTGTGAATCTTCGGACACCCTCACATTTTTTGATATTAATTCGCCACTTGATGAATCGTCAGTGAAGCTACTCCGACACACTACACTAACAGTATCGGTGTTTGTTTGCGTTAGTAACGGCCTAACACGGGGTTTACACTTGTTAATTACTGGATTCCATGTCGATGATAATTTAAATCCAATCTTTATTTTTATCTTCATGAACTTTGGACCGTCCTTCTATCAGTTACTTACTCCAATGGCTCAGCGACCCAAAACAAATCTTGGCCTCCGAGACGAGAGGTCGCCATTTGTCTGCCTCCAATTCTTATTTTATTTTTATTTTTTTATTAGGGAGATCAACAGCTGTCTTAATACAGTAGCATTTACAATGGATGTCTTAGAGCTAATGCCAGGTCTTCACTGATAAAAATAAAGTAGGTAGGTAACAGTTTTAACGTGCGAAGATCACGGAAAACAACAGATCAAGTTGGCGATGAAAAAGTAAAAATAAATTTAACAACACTGTTTCATACAGTTGCCGTTATTGGCGGCTTCCGCAGCCGCAGAACAGAACGAATATGTAATTAGGTACTATGCCTAATTGTATCAACAAATGTAAATAAATTAGGGTAAAGATCTATTGAAGAAATTTGATAAAACTGTAGACCAATTTGTACGGACACCCAATGTTTGGTTACAATTTCAATACATGTTACAATTTAATGAGTCACAGAGTGTCTTTCTCGCCCTAGCCACACTAATAGTATATCGATGTCCAAATATTTAAACTATTAAAGGTTGCACTTGCAGGCTCGCGTTTCCTACCGCCCCCCTGCCGACAACTAGTAGGTTGTCTAAGATTATGACATCAAATCAAAATCAAATATTATTTTTTATTTGGTTAAAGAAGCGAGACTCTTGTGTAAACATGTCAAGGATAAACCGGCAAGTTTTTTTAAAACACTCTTTATTTAAATACTGTCATTGTAATATGTTAAAATAAAAGAAAAAAAAGAACCGCTTCCTCTTTTGCCGCCTCTAGCATAAAAAAGTGAACCTATGAACTACTTGGAACGAATCTAAATGAGTTAAATGAACTATTTCAGGAACAGCATAAGTGTAGGTGGCAAAACCGCGCGGCTCCCAACCAAACACCCTTTGAAAAAATAAATGGACTTTTCTCGCTTTTCGTGTGATCTCATACAAAATGTATTCGCGGCCGAAATCAGGAAAAGGAGTTTGTTTAAAGACCAAACTTGTTTTTGAATTTAAACAGAAAACCGGTGTGAAGCAACGCATGCGCTGTGTTTCGCTGAGTGAGTGAGTCAAGTGAGCAAAGGCTATCAGCGCATTTGTGACTCACTGCTATTGAGAGTATGTATGAAATGTGAGTGCCCACAAGGTGGACCGACGATCTGGTGATGGTCGCGGGAATCCATTGGATGCGGGCGGCACAGGGCCGATCTGTGTGGAGAACATTGGGGTAGGCCTATGTCCAGCAGTGGACGTCTATTGGCTGAAATGATGATGAACTGTGACAATCACTTACCACCAGGTGATCTGTCGGCTCATCTACTACCTATGGTATAACAAAAACTCTAGGTCAAATGTTTGACCCGATTTGGGAGCCGGGATCTAGCGGATCTAGCCAGTACGCCACCGAGTAGTCTCTCTTTTAGATATTACCACTAGAGTTTATAGCTAACCTGGCTAGATTTAAATACAGAGTATTCCCTCAAATATTGATTAATAGATATTGCCCGAGGCTTCACTCGCGTTAATCCGGCCGTGTGGTCCCCGGCAGAGAGCCGTGTGGTCCCCGGCAGAGTAGAATAGGCCACCCTCACTCTTGCCGAGGTGTCGTAAAAGGCGACTAAGGTAAAGCTGCTGGCATAATCATCAGCACCCAGAGAAGGAAAACTCTGCATTTATATTAAAACCCTCGCCAACCCGTCTGCCAAGCGTGGTGAGTATGGCAATTACCTCTCATGTGATTGAGGGAGGCCCGTACCCCAGCAGTGGGGACTTAAATGGGCTGATGATGATGAATCCGGTTCCTGTTTCCAAAAAAGTATGTATACATTTATTTTGTTGGCCACAAATATTCCGCATACCTATTACGTATATTGGACACCCGTCCATGGGCGGCGGCCCATCGCTTATCATCAGATGATCCGTCTGCTCGTCTGCCACCTATCACATAAAAAATACCAATTTTAACTCTTTACCTTGAAAATTGTGTAATGCTCAATACAAACTTGCACCGCTCATTTTAGGGAGGTGATCAGTTAGAAAGAGACAAGAAGTAGCCTATATGACTCTTCATTCCTTCAATGAATTTGTCGCTCCGTTTTGCCGTGAAAGATAGACAAACCAACAGACACACTCATGCACACATTTCCATTTATACTTACTTTTTGTATGGATTTCGCAAATGACCTCAATAATTCATTTCACGCGTACCCTATACCTCTTAATAGTTGATAGTCTGTCAATCAATTTGGTGAAAGCCAATCCCCCGTTTGTACAATGATTGATGGACCCCATCGACAGGAGTACGACTGTAAATATTCCAAAAAGCGGGAAAGGGGTCAAGTTGCTACGTCGTAGCACACGTAGCACTTGTAGGTCTCGTAGCAAGCCACCAATTACGTCATCTACATAAATTAAATTGTGTTCGGTTATTAGCACAGTTACAAAAAGAAGGGTAGGTATTATAAATTTTGAGATCCGTGACAGTTAATTTGTATATGGTAGCGTAGTTCTAATATAATGTTCGGCCTTATTCCAGCTGCAATTGTTCACCACCGCACATCAAGTCAGAACGCCAAATTCCATCCACATCACCTGGATGGATTTATATCGACTACAGTGCGTTTCTCACGTCATTTCCTACCACGCACAGTAAAACTGTGGAACCAGCTGTCATCCGTGGTGTTTCCGAACAGATACGACCTGGTGACCTTCAAGAAAAGGGTGTACTCCTTTCTTAAGAGCCGGCAACGCATATGTGATACCTCAGGTGTTGCAGATGTCCATGGGCGGCGGTGATCACTTTCCATCAGGTGTGCCGTCTGCTAGTTTGTCCGCTATAATGCAAAAATATATATACATATATATAACTGTCAATTTTAGTATGATACTTTTTATGCTATGTTTTAGCTAAAACTAAATGAATGCGTCAGACCACAACTATTCTGATAACAGAATATTCCTTGCTTTATGATTAGTCTTATTCTCGGTACACGCAGACTCGCGGCAATTTATTTCCTTTGTTGATTCTGATACCCAAAACACAATTATGGGGTCAGGTCGATGTGTGTGCTATACCTTTTTATTCATTGGCTTAACCATTTAGTGATTTCGAACCTTTTCTATTTCCACATACATTACAACAACATTTTTACTTGTCCTATTTCCCTCGTAAACAGAGAGCCTACAATAAAACCGTCCGTCATCGAACGAGAATATATCTGCAGCATTCAAACACATTTCAGCAAAGCACGTGTGAAAGAGACGGGGCTTGAGTCGGAGTCAGTGCGTGTGAAGGGATTCGGTCGTGAATGGACAATATGACAAAAATAATTTTCCGAAACGAAAAATGCTATTTCTAGATTAGACTCATACAACAGATTACACAATCGATATTTATGGGGGAAACAGTTCAATGTAAAAATCCTCCTGTGACGTCATCACTAAGCGTGACAAATTAATAACGCTTTTGCTCATGACAAAATAATGACAGTGACAATAAAAGTCGCCTAAACTTTTTTTATTGGACATATAGCACTGACATCACAATACGTTGATCCTCTGGACTACGTCATCATCATGATCGTTTCAGCCAATAGATGTCCACTGCTGATGATAGGCCTCCCCCAATGTTCTCCACACATATCGGTCCTGTGCCGCCCGCAACCAATGGATTCCCGCGACCTTCACCAGATCGTCGCATCAACACACATTTAATCATAACTAAAAAATGAATGTCATCTTTTTTCTCTTTCTTTATTCGAAAAGCGTATAAAAATGCTAACATATTTTTGTCGTGTTGTTCATTCAGTTTCATTGTAGGCCTTCTGTATCTGTTTCGATTACTTCGCTCCCCTTTCGGCTGCAGTGTCACAGGTGCGCCAAACGATAGCTCTACAAATAATTAAACTCACACAGGCGTGAGTAGAGTAGAGTAGATGTGTACGTACGTAGCCAAGCGAACTCTCCGAAGCTTGGGACGCCATTGAGAATGAAGGCTAAGATAATAATAATAATAATAATACAACCTGTGCGGATAAAGAATGGGATCAGAAATGGCGGCGCATCTATTCACTTCTCGCTCGCATACTATTTGCGTCTATACTCGCATTCGTGGGTGTGCGAGCTAGAAGTGAATAGATGCGCCGCCATTTCTGATCCCATTCTTTATCCGCACAGGTTGTAATAATAATTCTCACAACATCTCATAGGTTACCTGATTCCGTACTAAGTAGCTTAAGCAACTGCTTAAGGTACTTAGTACTTAGTAGTTATATCTGTAACACAAGTTTGTTACAGATATCAGACAACAGAGGAACATAAATATATACTTAAATACATATATTACACCCAGACACTGTACAAACACAAGTAAAATCATGACGATGACGAGAAATATACGAGAGAGAACGATAGTACCTCGCTGGATATGAAGGTGACTACCGTACGGGTTGTGGTTCGAATCCGAGCACCCATCTCTGGAGTTTTGAAATCTATTGGACATATCTACCATTAGGTCGCCGGTGAGGGCAAACATCAAGGATACCAGCACATCTACGGATAGTTTCAGAAAATTTGTGGATACCTAGATTAGCGGATAGGCAGCAGGCATTATACCAATATTTAAACAGCCTGGTACTGTATGAGACATATTAGTGTCTTATTAGAAAGAAACTTAACAATTTCTGCTTACGAATCGTGAAAATGTATGAAAGTTGTCAGTCTAACCATCGACGATACGCCATCTGACGGGATAAATACGCAGTGTGGATCCCCATTACCAGACATTCTGAATCGTGGATCATAGTCCAGGCATACCCCATGCTCCGAAGTGACAGTTTTGGACGCAACTGGAAATTACACGCTAAGATGAGCGCTCACTCACTCGGGAAAACTTTTTTTTTATAACCTTGCCGTAACACAGTTTAAAATCTAGCACGGGAGGTAAGAGTTCCTAACTATCTGCTATATTCTGTTCTATTAAGTTGTGTCAAAATATGCATTGTAACAAATGAAAAATGAAAATGAAAAATCTTTATTTCGACAACTTACAGAGACGCCAGAGACTCTTTTTAAGCAAAAAACATTGCTTGTGTTAGGGGATTCCGCTCTTCAATATTGACACAGTTGTCATTTTTTATATAGTGACGTAGACTATCCATAATATAAGTAATATTAATACAAAAATACAGAGGCAAATAACTAAATAATGTATATATTTGGATAAGTTCTAAATTTATGAAATAGTAATTAAGTAGATTGTGCAAGTGTACTTTATACTATAATATAATTTATTAAACATGTTTTATTAAAACACAGCGCAAAGGCTGCTTCATACGGGTTTTCTGTGAGGCCGTGGTATCATTTAGTCAAGCCGGCCCATTTCTGCCAACACTTAATTCTCTCCCGTTACAACTCAAACAAAGAAAATCCTTCTCAAAATGAACTATGACACCGAGCGATGGTAGCTCAGTGGTTCAGAATGTGCCTTCCATACGGGGACTGGGTTTGAATCCGAGCATGCACCTCTAGATTTTTCAAATCAATGTGCGTATTTCTACCATTAGCTCGGCAGTGAGGGAAAACATCGTAAATAGACGTGTAAATTGTCTCGGATAGTTTCTGAACCGTATAACCAGTGGTTTAGTTGGTCTGGTTCCCCTGTCAATCGGTTGCGAAGGTCAGACGGTAGTCGCTTCATTATGATTACCAGACTTCCCAACACAAGAATCATGGTCCAAATGTACCCCGGGCTCCAGAGCGACATCTTTGGGCACAACTGAGAACTACACGTTAAACGCAGGACTAATCAAATCAATCAGAAATCAGGCAAAGGAGCCTGAAGGTTGTCTGGTAGAAATCGCTTCCAGTGATAAGACCGCCGAAATTGTACAATTAAGTTTCTGTAATGCCTAGTTTTTTTAAGTTGTGTTTTTTTTTGTGCAATAAAGTATATCTATCTATCTATCTTTCTAAGATATAGTGGAAAAATAGACACCCTCTATTTTCTTACCCTCATATTTCCATGGGATATAAGTGTGACACGACCGGAAGGATCTGGCGAAGGATCAACGGCTTAACGTACTTTCCCAGGCACAGGGTACAAGACCGCTGTTTTCCAGAATCAGGGTTGACTCACAGAATTTCCAAAAAAAAAATCAAGGTATATTATAAATAAATTCGTTCAACGTGCTTTGGCAACACCAGTAGTCTGATAACATTTTAAGGTGACGGGTAGGGCACACTAGCGACGCCAATCGATTTTAACAAATGTTGGGTCCGTTATTGTACGCGTTGGACCCAACATTTTTGCATGTTTATTTAATAAATAGTATAAGTATTTACCGAGAGGTTGTAACCCCGACATGGTTTAAAATAGATCCGGTTTCATCGTCAGCCCATTTAAGTCCCCACTGCTGGGGCACGGGCCTCCCTCAATCACATGAGGGGTAATTGCCATACTCACCACGCTTGGCAGATGGGATGGCGAGGGTTTTTAATATAATTGCAGAGTTTTCCTTCACTGGGGGCTGATCATCATGCCAGCAGCTTTACCTTAGTCACCTTTTACGACACCTCGGTAAGAGTGAGCGTGGCCTATTCTACTCTGCCGGGGACCATACGGCTAATCCGGTTTAGTTGCTAAAAATTAAAATCGATTGGCGTCGCTAGTGTGCCCTATCCGTCACCTTAAACCCCCATATCCTCGGATCGGGACTCCGGTAGGTGAGGCAAAAAAGCCTCATAATTTAACTTTCAACTTTGAAATGCGTAGCTATCTACGTATAGTTCTTGCTAACAAAGTTGCTACGCCGTAGCAACTAAGCCGCGAATCCACCAGCCATTCTAAGTTAATAGCATCTAATTAATGTCATATTTATACGTACGTAGGGTGCAAATTGGCTTGCCCTTGGTCTAAGTAGAAACAACATTTTATACTATCCTTGAAGAGAAAAATTTGATAAAGAAGTATAACAATCTATGTGTAGATTATGCTACGAAAGGCTACGGCGTACTTAGCCATGAACTTACCACCACACCATATTAAGTTCCAAATTAGTACTTAGTTTCATGAACGTAAGGGGCTAACATCAAATTGGTGTTCCATTTTTAGGCATATAGAGAACAAATTGGCTTGCGCTGGATCTTAATTAAAAAAGATTTTGTACTTCCACCTTAGGGCTCTGGAGTCGGCCACCGAGTAGGACCATTTGTAGTAGAGGTATTTGGTTGAAAAATTGTGAGTATCAACTCGGACTCCAGTAGTTAGGCGGTACTATACTCCCGTAAATAGGTAATAATTAAAGCGTCAGCCTTTTTACCAAAAAAACATATCCGAGATAGGTAACTCATGCACCTGTGTTAAAAATCCACAAACAATTCATGAAAAAAATACGCAAACAGTGTCATTCCTCATTGAACCAAGCAGGAAAGAATATCTATCTAGTTATCTGCCAACTATGACATAAAAAAGAGGGAAACCGACATGACTCTAGGCGCATGTGACTGGGTCACTAATAAAGGCGTCATTGGGGCAGTAAAATTGCAAAATAATTGGGGGAAACATTTTATCTCTGACACCGTTTAAATATTCATTTTCCACCCGCGGCTCCGTAGGGGTGATTAATGTCGCTTTCCCGATTTCCCGCGGGAATCAAATACTTTCCGGGATAATCCGTCGATATCAATGATCCGTTTAGCTGTTGCATCATGAAAAAAGTAATCAGTTCTTAATATAGACACGTTTTTATGCGATAGTGTTAAGTGATAATACGACTAAGCATCGATTATTCTGTATTTTATATTTATCTGTACCTTTTGGTTAAATTCACTATAGCTTATATTTGAGTATCCGATATTACTACGTGACCATGGCGCTTGCAACAGTGCCGAAATATCGGAAACTCAAAAATAAGGTACATGGTGGAAATCTCGAAAATAACTTTTCTTATGTTAGTGACCATGAAAGTCAATATATACTTCAAAACAATATATACTTTACTGTCTAACCAATAGTCAAAGTAACGGCCAATGAGAATATAATCACTAGTAACTGCGACAAAGTGACGTTATTCCTTGTAATTAGTTAAGCTAACTATAGTTTTAAAAAAAAATTGTGAAAAATAAACCGCCTTCAAAAACCACGAATTAATGTAAATTTTTAACACTTTATACACTTCAAACAACATTTTATAACAGTACAATCGAGAAAGGGTTTTAAAAGGTTTATAAAATGTTAAAAATATTATCTTACACTTTTTATTTCGTGGTTTTTAAAGGTGGTTTTTTTTCCAAAAAATTTTTTTTCAAGCTTTTTATTCAAGTCTCATTTTAGCAGCTTCCACCCTCGCCAAATAACTAAAAAACTAATTGTTGAGTACAGTATTGAAAGAGTTATCCTTTAACTCCTTACAATTTAGTAGTTGACCTTCCATCATCAGCAGAGCCACAAATGAAAAAAAAATACGAAAACATTACGTGTCCCTTTAAATTTGAGAGTTCCCCTAAATTTTCCAGGATCAAATCATCAGATCCTGATATCCTGATCATCCACTTTCCTATCTAACTAAAAAACTATCCACTTTACAACTAAAAAAGAATCATCTGAATCGGTTGAGAAGACGGCGGATGGACAGAAGACGATCATATAAAATGAATTTTTATACCTACACGTGCTTAAAAGGATACCTTAGTAATACGGTATATGACTATTATTATTAATTTCTGTAATCAAAAGACCTCTCAATGATAGAAACATCGTTGAAAGAATCACTTGATTTTCATTTTTACTACCTGAGATATCACAACTTTAAAATCACATTATTTTGGGCAAACCCAAAACGCTCCATACAAATGGCTACTTAGATGTGACGTCACACCTAAGTATTTTGTATGCATTTCATTTGAATTTCGTATGGTAGCTATACCTATCAAATGTTTCGTTTATGTCAATGGTTCTATTTTATTAATTGATGCAAATTGTATGGGTTATTCAATGGTATAATTATTTTTTAATAATTTCATACTTTTAAAATGGACTTGCCCATGAATCTTTGAATGATCATAAAACCGGCTAGACGTTATATTTTCAATTGAGAATTTTTGCCATTGGAACATATTGCCCTATATTTTGATAAAAAAATTATATTTTGTAAAATCTTGAGCTTAGTCATATGTATACCCTATTAGTGAAAAAACACGGAGGATATCATGTGAGTTTTCATATTCAAAATCTATGTTTTTGCGATATATTTAGATATTTTATGAATATCACCAGCACGAGAATTGGAGATTTTTGAACGTCATATCATTTTTTTTCAATAATTAATTTATGAAAATAAAAGGAAAACCTATGAACATGCTAACAGTGGCCTATATTTTTAGATAAAAATAAATATTTCCATACATTGTCCAGATTTCTTTTTTGTATTAAATTTTCTATAAATTAAAATACATTTTATTATTTAATAATTAAATTTAATTATCGTCTTATGCTATGTGCCGTGGTCTAATAATTAAGGTATTCTTATTAAAAGAATATTCATATAAAAGCCCCGCTTGCTTGTGTTGCGTTGACGGCAATATTTCAAAGCGACATGCATCTTGCTGCAGCTGCATTCCAACCTTTTATAAGCGAATACACAAATTTAATTTAAGTTAATAAAGTCCAGCAGAGATTCAAATTTGTTTTAAATTCTGAAATATATTTTAATAGAAGACTACATTCAAGTATATTTTATGTGATAGGTAACCGATTGCTGCCGCCCATGGACACACGCAACACGATTAGAGTCACAAGTGCGCTGCCAACCTTTAAGCCCCCCTTTACGGTACCCTCACTCACGCAGCGAAAAATAGCACAGCGCTGCTTCACACCGGTTTTCTGTGAAGCCGTGGTATCACTTCGGCCAAGTCGGAAATACATGCCGAAGCGTGGCTCTCCCACGGTGGGTCCACGGTTTCCACAGGGATTTTAGGTAACGCATATACACATAGAAATATTAGAATATGTAGATTTTGTACGTAAGAAGCAAAAAACTTACACATTTACTACTAATTTGTATAATAAACTACCAAAAGATATATCCACACCACACCATCATACTTGCTCGCAAACAGATCCCGCCAGAATACCAGCGCTGCTGCGGCAATGCAGATATAGTCGTAGCAGCTAATGCTGAGGTCGGGACCTGATTGACCACACACTATCCACATCTCTTTGTCCCTCTTCTTTGTAAATTTATGTTGTTTTAAACCGTGTGCCAACTGTATGCGTTTGTTTCCTGTGTATTGTGATGGTCAATAAATGTATTTTCTTTCTTTCTTTCTATATACTACTGTCAAGTTCCATCACTTCTTTAAAAAAAAACACTAAATACCACATCATCAACAAGATATCAACACTATCTTAGCACGACTGCCTTCTTAGCATTATCTTGGTCCAAGAGTATGGTACAATAAACGGTCAGTACAAAGATGCTGGTTTACCGGGCTTGCGTCTTAAGTACCCTCTTATACGGATCGGAAACCTGGACGTCGTACTCAAAGCAAGAACGTCGACTAAATAATTTCCATATGCGCTGTCTTCGGAACATTCTAGGCATATCCTGGAGAGACCACGCTACAAACGAGAGCGTTTTACATACGGCAGAGCTACCCAGAATTACCGCACTGCTAAAACAGAAAAGACTGCGTTGGCTGGGGCATGTGCACCGAGTAGATCTCGCTCGTTTGCCAAGGCGCACTCTCTTGGGAGAGATAACTGATGCTAAAAGACCCATCGGAAGGCCCATGCTCTGGTGGAAAGCGCGATATGCACGCTCTTTAGATCCTGGTAGCAGAGTGGAAGGAGCTCGCTAGTTGAACGATTGACTTGGAGGAGAATCGTGTCGGAGGGTCTAGTTGAACACGATAAGGCCTGGTTAAATCAGCTAGCGGCAAAGCGTGCCAAGCAGCATGCCTGACACTCCAATGTTAGCAGCGCTGAATTTACGTGTCGCAAATGCGGACGGAAAATTCACTCCCGCATAGGACTGTACAGCTACGAGCGCAGCTGTAATGTCACCACACCGCGCGATGCTGCTTACAACATCTGTTATAGATGAGAAGGCCTATGCTGATGATCTTAGCACAACCGCCAAGTACGCTCACGAGCCACTTCTGAGCTGTATCTGAGCTGCCGTATTGGACGGACATTGACTTAACTTAAAATATTAAATTACCCTCTGAAATATTTATATTTTTAAATCAGTCGCTTTAGTTTCAAATGGTTTTTATTATTTTCGTGAATTACTTATCTAATATTTGATTGTGAGAGCTGTATTTATTGAAAGTGATTCTGTATTCAACAATGTCAATAATGTGTTGTGTTGTTTTTGGGTATCCGTGTATTAAGTCAAACGAATAGTAAATATCATTTTGTCAACAATTTTTATAAAAAAAAAAGAATTTTGTGTTTTACAACCATTTAAACATTGGTACACATGTCAACTTCAGCGTTAATAAAAAAATTAAGGGCGATATTTGCAAACTCAATTTTGGAATTTCAACTATATTCTGATTCAGTTACAGGCAAAACTTTCCCGACTCCTGTTGTGGCAGACTGACGTAGATAGGGATGTTAACGGGCTTAGTAACCGCGTCCACTACTATCGGATACACAAAAAAGAATCGTTTAAATCGGTTAATAAATGGCAAAGAAATCGGCCAACAAAAATAAAAAAAATATATTATATATATATACATGTCAAATTGAGAACCTCTTTTTTTAAGTCGGTTAAAAATATCTCTAGTCATTTTTTTATGCTAGAGGCGGCAAACGAGCAAACCAGTCACCTAATGGAAAGTAATTAACGTCGCCCATGAATATCCGCGAAATCAGAGAGATCGCTAATGTGTTGCCGGCCTTTATAAAAGGGAGTACGCTCTTCTCTTGAACCTTAACCAAACCGTGAAGTAATTCCAGCGCTGTTTCGCTAGGTGAGTGAGATTAACGGAGGCCTGGGGAAGAAAGAGGATTGAAATGATGGCAGCACACTTTTGATTCCACTGGCGGATGTCTATGGCCAGCAGTCAATCAAATCCGTCTGCCCGTGTGCCAACTAAGTATCACAATAAAAATAAGTTTTTAATAGTTTTGTATAGATGTGAAGTAAGACTTATTGTGACATGTTTTTGATTCGGTCCAGTCTAGACAAGATACCAGCGCTTCATGGGCTCGTCTCTTGTAGATATTGTTTATTTATAACTTACTAGTTAGTTGCGCGGCGAACTTCACTCCGTCCTATTTAAAAAAATACATTATTCATTTTAGAATGATCAAAACTATATTATTCGAAACTGATAAAATCCTAAAATGTTTATATTCATCACCGAAATCTAAGCCAATTCAATAATATTCCAATATCCGTATTCCGTAATTATCCGAATTTAAACCCGAAATGTCAAATCCGTAACATCCCTAGTGTATCCACATACCATTTCTATTTAGTTCTGGACCTAACTTTCTGTTCGTAGAATGCTGCATACCTATAGCAAATTTTCCAATTCAATTTAAATTTTTGAACAGTCCTGTCTGAAAGTCCAGGCATTTTCGCATTTTGTAGCTCATTGCTAAAAAGTATCCACTCTAGATATTACTGTTTTGTGTTTTGTTTCTTCTGTGAGAAAAAATTCAATCGGTAAAGTATTCATATTTGTTTTTACCATTTCTATAAGATGATATTCTTCAGCCTTTTTCTACTCATAATAAATTTTATTGCAAGTACAACCAATACAAATACGTTAATTGCTTATTAAGCCATGATACATACATATATAAACGTAGGTAAACTAAGTACCTAATATGTATAAGCAAAAGGAGCTAACTCAGCTTATGCTACCACAGAATGAGGGATTCCAAGACAGCGCTAGTTTTCAGCCAATCCAGCTTCTCTGAAGTGGAAGTCGAGAAGGTAGGTTTAATTTATTTTATTATTAATGTCCTCTGGCGTATTTCGGCTACGGCACCAGCCAGTATCCAGTGCGCAAGTGTGTGCGCGACCACGGTTCACTATAATGCCAATAGGACATCAGTGTGAGAGTAGTGTGAGACCACCTCTCCGGTATCACTCGCTCGCAGAACCAAAGTTCACTCGACATAGAAGTCCAAATTAGAGATTTCCTACATTCGTCGATTCAAATCTTTACTTATTTATTTTGTTTTATTCGGAAGACCAACAGCTGTCTTAATACGGTAGCAATTACAATGAATGTTTTAAATCTAATAACTGGTTTTCACTTATAGAAATAAAGTATTAACTGGACTTCAATGTCGATTTTTTCTTAAGTGATAGTGATATATTGACGCCGCCCATGGTACCTGCGACACTAGTGGAGTCACAATTGCGCTGACAACCTTTAAAACCCCCTTTTCCCCGAATTGGGCCTCCGGTACCCTTACTCACGCAGCTAAACAGCACAGTGCTGCTTCACGCCGATTTTCTGTGAAAGCTCGAGAATAGGTCCTCTGAATGATAAACTATTCAGAGTTGATGAAGCTACGCTCTGTTATGGGTACACAAGTCTTAGCTGGAATTTACATTGGTCAAAAAATCCTTTATCTGAGTGTGGGGCGGAGGCCCCCCGCTATTCCCCGTTCTACCCATGCTGGAGCTATGGCGTGCATTACTACTAACGACCAATGTAAATGTGCCCCTAGTCTTCTCTTTATCTTCCAGTGTTTTAATTAAAATCAAATAAAAAATATTTGCATAGTCTTGTATTTTATTTCAATGTATGACGATTTGTAAGTAGTCTTGTTCAATTTAAGACATTTAAAACAATTTTTATTCTATAATTTAATTGTAATTACATAGATGTCAAACTGAAAAATAAATGAACATAATGCGATTCTACTGGAAAGTTGATTCTGGACGAGAGTCCTGAAAGAAACTCCCCAGTTACTTTTTCAATCGCCGTTTTAGGTAATCTGGCTACAAGCAATTTTATTAAAGCTTGATTACTTACAGCTCTATAAGTAAAGTATCAGCCTATATACTATCCCACTGCAAGGCAAAGGTTTCCATCATAGAAACCCGAGCAATGTTCAAAAATTCGAAACATACTTTTTGCTCGACCCGGGAATCGAACCCAGGACCCCAAGATCACGGCCCGGTACTTAAACCAAACCACTAGACCAACAGGACGTTACTTACAGCTCTAACTACAATACATATTAAAATTCCAAGTCTTTAATAAAACATACGTCTAGAAAGCAAAGCCGCGCATTTATTCCAATATTAAGGTTCGTTCGGTTGTAACATTAAGGTACAATTTATGGTTTCCGCGCGGAACCCACGCTGAATCGTAAACACCCTATCTTACGGACCGAGGAAAGCACCTCGATACCTACTACCTGGCTTCATTACAATTCTGTAGGAAAGCAATAAAATAGTGGAATTAATGGGATATTTAATTTAAATGTTCACATTTTGACCGTTCTTAAAGGAAGAACCGGAGGGTCATACAGACAGACACCAGTCCATATTGCTTCAGTATAACTACAGCTTCTTCCTCCCCTTGCGTCAATGTGCTCATTACTGAGGGTCGTGATCGCCCCGAGGAATCAATTTTTCGCGGACAAACTTCCGCCATCTTTGTCTGTCTTTGGCAACGTGGAGGGCTTTGTGGACACCCATGTTAGGGGTTTTGCGGTTCTCGGCGGTACATCTCAAAGGACTGCGACGAGTTGCTCCAGGTTTTTGACCTTCCTTTCAGGCCATATGACCAAAAAACTCAAGGGCGACAGATACTGGTGTTACGGGTGTCCATGGGCGGCGGCAATAGCTTACTATAAAATAAATAAAATAAAATATAAATAATTTATTTCAGGCATGACCCATATCAAATTGGTTAGTAACAGTAACCTTATAACTATTTTAGTAATTAATTAAATTCGATAACAATAATAAACATTTCGATCAATTAAATTAAATAAAATTCAACTCAATAAAATCAAATAAAATAAAATTATATTAAATCCAATAAAAATGTCTAATTACTTTAAATAATATAATAATTGTGAGAGGGCTTTGTGTCCTTGGTCAGATGGACACGGGTCCAGTGTTTCATTATTGCACTGTCCACATCTAGCCTCGCTGCCACAGTCTGTAAGAGGCTGTTGGAGCTGCCCCGTACACGGTGAATCAGGGACGCAATGCGTTTGCGTATGATAGCCGCGAAACTATCAACACCAGCTTCCGCCAGCATCCCTGAGGCACTGCAGTGTCGCCGCACCCCATTAGCATCCTAAATGCGTCATTATACTGCGTGCGCAGGACCTTATATGCTCCCTGTGTCCACAGACTGCAAGTGTACAGGGAATTACAGTAGGCTTTGAAAAGTGTTGTTTTAACCAGAGAGTAATGGAGAGGGCTATGCTCGGAGTCTCCCTGCGTGATCGTATCAAAAATGAGGAGATCCGCAGAAGAACTAAGGTCACAGACGTAGCCCAAAGGATTGCATGCCTCAAGTGGGAATGGGCAGGGCACATAGCGAGGAGAACAGACGGCCGTTGGGGCGGAAAGGTCCTCGAGTGGAGGCCACGTACAGGAGGTCGCAGACGTGGCAGGCCTCCTACAAGGTGGACCGACGATCTGGTGAAGATCGCGGGAATCCATTGGATGCGGGAGGCACAGGACCGATCTGTGTGGAGAACATTGGGGGAGGCCTATGTCCAGCAGTGGACGTCTATTGGCTGAAATGAAGATGATGATGATGATGACTATCCGTCTGCTATATCCACATTATTTTATGTTATTTTTTTATAGATTGAATATAATATAATAAAATGTTATTTGGTCAACACATCACACACATAATTCAAGCAAAGAAAATACAAAACAAAGAGACACTTTTCCGTGGACGTGTTTCCAAAATGGTAGCCACTCAGCTGTTTTGTCACGGCGGATGACCATGACGCTGGTGGTCATCCGCCGTCATCCTTCTGTGGGAACTAAAATTGGCTTCGATAATACGAAAATCTTCAATTTAGAAGAACTCAATTCAGCACGAATGGGCCAACTCGATCGATACAACAACGGCCTCACGGAAACGGGGCAGCGCCTGCAAAGGCTCAATCCGGTAGGAAATGAAGTTTAACAGTTGGCAGCGCATTTGTGACTGGTGTTCATGGGAGCAGCGGCAACCATTTACCATGATGATTTCTTTTACCATGCATCTCCTCATTATGGAATCAACTTCCGAACCAGTACGAAATTGAGATCTTCAAGAAACTAGCCTATACCTTCCTAAAAGGCCGGCAACGAGATGCGTTGTCGGCCTTTTAGGAAGATATAGGCTTCTTCTGGTGTGGCTGATGTCCATGGGCAGCGGTGATCAATTACCATCAGGTGACTCGCTTGCTCTTTATACCTCCCTTTCCCATAAAAAAATTATCGGTCTGCTGGTCTGCCAAAAAAACCTGTAGCTAACGATTCCCCACTAAAACGAATTCTCTGTAGATTAATGTATGTTGAGTGGAGACATTCAGTCGTCATTGCCCGGAACGGCCGGACGAATCGCGGGCATTACGGGTAACGACCGGGCAAAGTGGGCGTGTTGTAGTGTGGCTGATTTCCCTTATTAATTATGCGGTCAGGGTTCTGTCATCGCATTTCTTGTAATCTTTTGGGTGGGAGTTATGGCTTTAGCCATGCGTGTTTTTGAAGGCTTGTTTCTTGAATGTGACTCACTGCCTCGGTGGCGCAATGGTTAGCGGGTCGCACTTTAAAGCGACGGTTGCGCTTGAGGTCTCGGGTTCGATCCCCGGGTCGGGCCAAAATTTGTACCTGAGTTTTTCTGTTAAGAAATTCTCAGTGTTAGCCCGGAGTCTGGAAGTTGGCGGTCTTGTACCCCCGTGCCTCGGAAAGCACGCTAAGCCGTTGGTCCTGCGCCTAAGCCCTTCGGTAGTGTCACACTAGTGTCCCATCGAAATAAAAGGGTATGCTAATAGAGAGTGCACTTGTGTCTGCGCAAATACTTTTGCATTATAATATGTCCTGCGTCGATAGCTGATAGCTGAGATTGGCCGCCATGACCGAAATATCGGTTTGGAGGACATTCATTCTTGAACGTATTACTTAAAGCCGCGAACATACGGTGTTCAAAAACAAACTGGTGTAACATTGCCGTGTGTTGCGCGGATTGTAGCGTAACATTCTACCATAAGCTCGGCGGTGAGGGAAAACATCGTGAGGAAACCTGCACGTTTCGGATAGTTTCTTTCGTACCCCAGGCTCCAGAGCAACAGCTTTAGACGCAAATGGGAATTACACGCTAACATGAGAAGGAGGTTAGGATCATATGTTTATGTTTTGAGAGGGCGAGGGAGATGGAGAGGGCGTTCTCACTGCGCTTCAGTTTAAAACTTTTGCAGCTGAGAACACCACAAATGTTAAGTGGCCATAAAGTTTTTGAAAAATAAAGAATTTTTTATTTTTGTATTTTTTGTATTTTGTATGTTTACCAATTTTGAAAATTAAATAAATGACACACTTAAAAATTTTATCTCGTGTTTAGGCGGGATTTTTTTAAGTGTGTTAGGCTAAATATGTGCATGCGATTATGTTTCATAAGGTAATAAACGCTATTTGACCGTGACAGTACCTATCCTATGTATTATTTATAGATACTTACAACAATAGTATTTTTCATATCCGATAGCTCCCTTGTTCTACCTAGTCGATGGTACTCCACCTAACCTAGATACATCAAAGAAGGCAGGTTAATTAGCTGCGGCCGAGGGAGGTGGAAGGTAGGCATGTGGTAGGAATTAAGTGTGACCTTCAATCTATTGCAACAGGGTGGGGTAACATCGACACGTAGCATCTCTGACCGTAAGGGGTTTCGTTATAATGTCCTCCAAACCGATATTTCGGTTATGGCGGCCAATCTCAGCAATCAGTCATGGACGCAGTTCATATTATAGTGCACAAGTGTTTGCGCAGACACAAATGCACTCTTTATTCCCTTACCCTCATATTTACTAACTGTAGAACAAGGTTAAAAATTAGTGGATAAGAAGTACGCCTTTAGAACGAGTGGTCGTTGGATCAAACGTGAGTAAGCGCATCAGATTTTTTTTTAATTAATGTGCGTATTTGTCCGATATGATCACCTCTGAGATTATTATTAATCATTGTGAGGAAATCACGTTGTGAACAGTTTCTCAAACTGTTCGGGTACATACAATTATTGAGATAAAGTCGCGTCATTGTAATTACCGATTTCCTGGATGGATCAAGGATCCAAGAGACTTCAGACCCAAAGATTTAACATCCTTTCTGAAGAAGTATAAGACTGCCAACTTCTGGGCTGGACTGATTATATTTCAACCAAAAAACTCAGGTTAATAATAAAACTCGGCGATCGAATCCGGGGTCCTAAGTTTTAACTAAAAAACCTTTTTTTCAATTTGCTACGTATTTACCTTAAAATAGAGGAGAAATTAGATGCCAATCAACCAACTTTATTCGGGTAGTAGTAATTGTCACTTAAAATTTAAAAACTGCTAAGCGAAAATTTATAAGTTTAATTTATTATTTCGCCATTTTAAGGGGGCGGCCATCTTGGATCAATTTCCAAATAACATAGCTAAGTACAATCCCGAGCAATTCACCTTTCAAACGCAAAAAAAAACAAAATCAAAATCGGTTCATCCGTTCGGGAGCTACAATGCCGCGGACACACACACAGACACGTCAAACTTATAACACCCCGTCGATATTACGTCGGGGGTTAAAAATGGCTGGTGTGTAAAGTTCACGGCTACGAGTGCTACGCCGTAGCCTTTCGTAGCTGTTGTAACTTACAGTACTTTTTCAAATTATAGATAGATATATATTCTTTATTTCACAATAGGTATGGTCGCCGTGTGGTCCCCGGCAGAGTAGAATAGGCCACCCTCACTCTTACCGAGGTGTCGTAAAAGGCGACTAAGGTAAAGCTGCTGGCATGATCATCAGCACCCAGAGAAGGAAAACTCTGCATTTATATCAAAACCCTCGCCAACTCGTCCGCCAAGCGTGGTGAGTATGGCATGTGATTGAGGGAGGCCCGTGCCCCAGCAGTGGGGACTTACTTAAATGGGCTGATGATGATGGTACAACAACAACATACGGAGGTATTATCGCTTGTAGAGATTTCTCCCAGACAAACTTTGGGTAGAGAAAGAAAGAGCGTATTGGTAGTGATGACGATGTGGTCGGACAGTTGGCAGCGCACTTATGATTCCACTGGTACTGGTAAACGTGAAGAAAAGATATCTGGTTGTGTATAAAATATCGCTGTTAGCGATAATACCATTTTTGTTTCTCGAGAGATGAGCCGTCTACCTTATGCATACCAGGCCACCGGGGGAGCGGCCGGGTTATGCACTCTCATTTGGCGAGGGCTTCTCCTAAAGAGAAGCCAGGCAAAGGCATACCCACTAAGCCCCCTGCTCTTGGTTCTCCCTCATCGCGCATATTGGGGAATACAGATAGTTCAATCCATCGAAGACGCGCCCCACCCTTTCTCATTATCGCTTACAAATTAGCAATGAGTGCTCACGCACACTATGATAAATTGACAGAACGTCACGGGGTAACTGAAAGGATGCTCTACTTGATTTCTTTTTTTGGTGAGAAGTGTTCAAATTATTTAAATGATTAATTTGCGTATCCAGGTAAAGTGGTGGGGCGCGTCTTCGTGAGTTGAACTATCTGTATCATGGTGATACAGTCGAAGCCTCCACGATATTAGACTAAGATCTGTAAAGTTTGTGCAATAAAGTATATCTATCTATCTATCTATGCTGTGTGGTCCCGGCAGAGTAGAATAGGCCACCCTCACTCTTACCGAGGTGTCGTAAAAGGCGACTAAGGTAAAGCTGCTAGCATGATCATCAGCACCCAGAGAAGGAAAACTCTGCATTTATATCAAAACCCTCGCCAACCCGTCTGCCAAGCGGGGTGAGTATGGCAATTACCCCTCATGTGATTGAGGGAGGCCCGTGCCCCAGCAGTGGGGACTTAAATAGGCTGACGATGATGATCTATCTATCTATATCAAATGATGACCAGGCGTGGCTAAGCGACTAGCACGCGCTCTCACGCACTCTAAAGATGCTCATGCAATATTCATGGCTGTAACCGCTACGCTTTAGCGAAATACGGGACGCGTATACGCTTATGTGATGATGTTACCATATCTCTAGGCCGTTCGTTAAACGAGAGGGTGGAACTTTAAAATTTTTTAAAAAGATATCCGTTTTGGTTGCTAAGAATTTAAATTAATCGGTATTGCTAGTGTGCCCTAGAAAAAATAAAACCCATGATAAAAACCCACATCGTTTTACTCGAATGCGTAGAAGCGGGGTAATGTTTGTTGACAATCTCAAACGCGTCCAGGCGCGTCTAAGCCGAACACCAGCAGTAGAACGCGTTCTAAAGACGCTCATACAATATTCATGGCGGCAACCGACACGCTCCTAGACAAATACGGGACGGGTATAAAAACACACTATTTGTTTGATAGCTTTTAAACATTATCTTTTTAAAAACATTATGTAAACACAAACAACAAACTATTAGGTATAAAGGCGCAGGAGGGAATTCAATAGAATCTGCCATCTTTTAAATATGAGCTTGTGGGCAAGATAGTTAAAAATAGAACTACGTTTTGTTTTAAAATCACTATAATTTGCGTCAATTAGTCTCCGATTTATAAAATAATTAGCACATAATACACTTTAGGTCTTCTAGATTTTTTTTATGCTAGAGGCGACAAACGACCAAACGAGTCACCTGATGGAAAGTAGTCAACGCCACCTATGAACATCCGCGAAATCAGAAAGATAGCTAATGTGTTGCCGGCCTTTTTTAAAATGATTAGATTATGATTTACGACACTAGATCAGATATAAACTAACGATAACTTAGAATATTAGCGATTCGTCGGATCCATGGTGTGCAGACGGTTGCTCGCGTAGTATCTTTTTTTTTAATATGGCTCTACCCGAAGATAATTCGTCAATGTCAAGTTACTTATTGAGAATAAGTATATAGTCAACAGTCAAAGTCAGTCAAAGTCACAGTCACTCAATAAAACGCCGGTGTTTTACGTTTTATCGACCTACGGATTCCGCGGATATCACTCTAAAAGCAAACGCGGGTTTTAAGACTCTATTAGGTCCCAGCAAGTTGTCACGAGACAACGCACTCGACACAATAGCAGTGTTAAAAACGATACAATCCAACGATTCATATTATTAGGATCACTTTGCGGCACTTCACTGCACAAAAAAACACCAAATTTGTACACTTAAAACCACTAGACAGTAGACACTAACTTAAAACCTTTGAATCGCATCTTCTCCTTAGTTTGTGGTAGTGTTGCCGATCGATAGTCGACTACCAATAGTATCGATAGTCTATCGATCGTATCGATACAATCGATAGCTTAAAACCAGGCAATACTATCGCATGCAAGGAATACTATCAATAGTATTGTTGGTCACGAAGAGTAAACTATCGATAGTATCGATACTATCGTATTGAGACTATCGATAGTCCTATCGATAGTGCCGTCTTATTCAGATGAAAACTTCGGCAACACTAGTTTGCTGGTTGCTCGATTCAAAGTGAGTCACTTTTCCGTTTCGCCGCCGCACTACCATAGACAATGACGTTCCGCCAGAGCCACAAACGTCACTCTTATTCTAAGACATTCGCTTCACATTTTAGTGTTAAAATAGTGAAGCGCCGTCAGGTATAAAATTCAAGTGTGTTTTAGCCCTAAGCACAAAATAAATTGACGAAGAAGGTCAGCTCGAACTGACACTGATATCGAAGATTTCTTCGAACTACGTGCTAGGTGGTATCGCGATTGGTTCTCTCCCGCACACTATTTCATATTGATCTACAGATCACTGTAAGCGCACACATGTTGTTTATCCCGTAATGTAGGCAGCCCGTGTTCTGTGTTTATGGTCTGTGCCATTTAAACGTGCACAAAAGGTCAATCACCTCTGCTTCCGATTTTGTAATATGGCTGGATGGCATTCTATACACCGTTATATTTTTATCGTTTCCATCCCGAAAACCTCATAATAGGTATCGTGAATAAAGTCCATTTAGCATGTTCGACCAACAAAATAAGCGAAAAGAAAATCAGCTGTTCCATACAAAATAAAATATCCGTCCGGCAATAATGTATGGAATAGCTGATTGTCGCTTATTTGGTTGATCTAACATGCTATATGGAGTTTATTCACGATACCTATATGAGGCTTTCGGGATGTAAACGATAAAAAATTAACGATGTATAACGCTAAAATTAAGAGTTAAGGACCAATAGTAGATACCAAAATAAAAAGCCTTAAATGTTTAGGAATATTTTTGAACGTCTACCAAAAACGCCTACCTTACCACGAGATGCCTTATCCTGATTAGCGATACAATCCTAAGTTTTATTCGTATCGCTATGTATTTTTGGAGTGCATTGGTAGAGGGTTGGCCGTGTGGTCCCCGGCAGAGTAGAATACGCCACCCTCACTCTTACCGGGGTGTCGTAAAAGGCGACTAAGGTAAAGCTGCTAGCATGATCATCAGCACCCAGAGAAGGAAAACTCTGCATTTATATCAAAACCCTCGCCAACCCGTCTGCCAAGCGTGGTGAGTATGGCAATTACCCCTCATGTGATTGAGGGAGGCCCGTGCACCAGCAGTGGGGACTTAAATGGGCTGATGATGATGTGTTAGCATTATTATCATTAACAAATACCTAATAATTAATATTGCAATTATATAAACATTTTGGCTTTGATGGCTACTGTTTCCGGTTTATTGGAATTTATATTGACTACTAGCGCCAACCTACCGAGCTGTCAGTTAGTCGGGCGGTTTTGGCGCGCTTGCCGGCCATGGGACTAGTTTTCGTTATGAGAGGTTCGGTTGGCGCTAGTCAGTCGTTATGATTGCGCTTCACTGTTAAGTGCCAGTGCAGTGTCAATGTGCGAATAATATTAAGCTACTAGTGCGTAATTTATGTGCCAGTAATACAGTGAAGTTATAAAAGTTACTCGTTCGTATTATTTATAACATTTCTCCACTTTATGACCTTAGTTTAATAGATGGTAGGAGGGTGTGAATGACCTTTTGCCAAGTTAATTGGCACGGACTATGATCTATTTTTTAAATTGCAAAATGTTAACCTCTCCCTTTCTCCACAGCACGGCAACGCCACAACCTCCAGCGAGACGTCGGTCGGCACAAACACCGCCGCCGCCGCGGCGGCCGGGCCCAGCAAGGCGCCGCCTGCCGCCAAGTTCCGTCACGGTCTGCTGCAACTCATGATACACACGATCGACCCGATGCACGACGGTGAGTTAGGTACGCACCGCGCTTCGCTTACCACTTACACTCGAGCTGGGATGTCGTCAAGCGAGCGAGGGTACAGTCCAAAAAATAAGCAACACAACTTTCATCGACTTACTATGTTGGCTCAGCGATCCATTTCGTAGTATCTTCTTCTTGATTTGTGAAAATGGGTCTTGACATACGACTTCTAATTTCGCCATTCATCGACTTCATTTTACTCAAAAACACACCTTTATAGACACGCACAAACAAAAACACTATCTATAGTGGGTCATCCACGTAGTTTCGAATGCCACTGTCGCGACGCACGCTGTTGCGATTTTTTTTTCTACTGCCTCATAGTTTCGAAAGCTCATAGACTCGAATGATGTAGTCGCAAAAGAAAAACATTTGCACTGCCTCTTACGCTCGAATGCGGTTGTATATTTATATAATTCCTTACCTTTTTGGGCATAAATTACCTCATCCAAGCGTTGAATTCCCGGTCGCATCCAAAGCTGTCGCTCTGGAGCATAGGGTACGTTTAGATCATGATTCAGGATTTTTGGAGTCTGGTAATTATAATGATGCGACTGCCGTCTGACCTTCGCAATCCTTTAACAGGGAAACCAGAACAACTGAATCATGGTTACACTATAACGTGCCGATTCCATCTAGTAATGAAAAAACAAAACAACATATTCAGTGTCCATCAACATTTATTATTTTCAACAAATTGTAAATATTAAAAAATACCACCTGAATTCAACGTAAGTAAATATACACCTAATTTTTTTTTTTGCGGTACGTGTATTTAATTACTACTTAGATTAATATTTTTTAGACGTTATTATGACTAATAAATCGAAGTCACAAGCATTCGAGCGTCTGAGGCAGTGCAAATGTTTTTCGATCAGCGTCTTGCGCGACTACATCATTTGAGTCAATGAGCTTTCGAAACTATGAGGCAGTAGAAAAAAATCGCAATAGCGTGCATCGCAACAGCGGCATTCGAAACTACGTAGGAGATCCAATTTTACTTACTGCTTTTTTAAAAATATCATGGCTCTACCCGAAGATATCTTGCAAATGTCAAGTAGGTACGTAACTCATAGAGAATAAGTGGGTAGTCAACAGTCGAAGTCAGTCAAAGTCAAAGTCACTCAATGAAACGCAGGTGTTTTACGCTTTATTGATTTACGGATTCTACCGATACGCCTCTAAAGACAATCGCGGGTTTAAGACTCCATTTGGTCCAAGCAAGTTGTCCGTAACAACTCACTCGACACACAATAGCAGTGTTAAAAACGATATAACTCAACGATACTTCTTATCAGGATCACTTCGCGGCACTGCACTGTACAAATAAACACCAAATTTTTTCACTAAAAACCACTGGACACTAATGTAAAACCTTTGAACTGCATCAGCCACGCAAAGTTTGACTTCTACCGCCAGAATCTTCCACTTGCTTAGACTCTTCCGTATTATATCAGTAACATAACATTTGAATGATTTTGTTGACATTTATTAATTAATTCAGATAATCGTAGATAAGATACCTCCATACCCTTTTTCGTCGACCCCGGGGGTACGCAGACCACAAATTAAGAGACACTGCTTAAGATCCGAGGCAATTTGTCGCCGAAGAAATAACGTGACGCACAATAGTCAATTAGAGAGATTTATACCCTTCGCCTCCAGTAAGAAGATACGAGGGAGGTTTTAAGCATAAATAAGAGAATAGATGTAGTATAAAATCTTTAGAATAATTTTCTCACAGTAAAACAAAGAGGCAACCACGTATCGGGCTAGCTGGAGCCATTTAAGGTGCTGGGCAGGGCACACTAGTGACGCCAATCGATTTTAATTTTTGTCCAACATTGGTTCGATGGCGAAAATTTGATTCACGCCAAAAGCGGCCACTTTTGGCGTGAATCCATTTTTCACATACGAAAACGGACCCCTCATTTGTGCATGGTTATTTAATAAATAGTATAAGTGTTTGCCGAGAGGTTGTAACCCCGAAAGTGTTTAAAATAGATCCGGTTTAGTAGCTAAAAATTAAAATTGGCGTCCCTAGTGTGCCCTACCTTAATGTGTCACCTTAATGGAATATCTTTGAGATTTGATTGAATTAGTCATGAACTAATATTAATCCGTGAATTAACCATGGAAATTGCTCCCGGGGTAGAGCGATGGTAGTTCAGTGGGTAAGAATGCGCCTTACTTACGGGAGGTAGATGTGAAAAATCCAGGGGTACCTACATGATCAGATTTGGACCTTGACCCCCCCTATAGAGCGCTCGTTTTTATCCGCTGAACTGATATCTCTCAAGCACCTATGCTTGCAAAATGCGTAATGCTATTTACTGTTTTTTTTTCTTTTTTTATGGCTTTGCGTCCTGAACACAACTTACCAATGTCAAGTGATTAAAGAGATACGTTTCTTTTCTTGTTGTAATTTGACGGTGATGTGAGTTGGTCATCATCATCGCCATCGTCAGCCCATTTAAGTCCCCACTGCTGGGGCACGGGCCTCCCTCAATCACATGAGGGGTAAATGCCATACTCACCACGCTTGGCAGACGGGTTGGCGAGGGTTTTGATATAAATGCAGAGTTTTCCTTCTCTGGGTGCTGATGATCATGCCAGCAGCTTTACCTTAGTCGCCTTTTACGACACCTCCGTAAGAGTGAGGGTAGCCTATTCTACTCTGCCGGGTACCACACGGCACAGTTGTTGAATTTCTTTGATTGAGTTTACTATTATTATTTTTTTAATAAATAATTTCATATATATTGACAGAACACTACCTAAAACCAACAAAACAATACAAAAGACAACACAGGATTAATTGGGACATTCTTATTATTTGTTGTTATAATCTAAAATTATATGTATAAGTTAATATATTTACATAAATATTTTATAGCAGATGTATGGGAAAGGGAAAGGAGGTAGTGGAAGATAATGGGGCGAGGGATTTTTGGGAGTATTTGTAAGTATAGGAAATCAAAATAATTATTGTCAATGATTGACAAAACTTTGCAAGATTCCAGAATAATCCTGTTCATACTCCACACAATTACCAAAACGTTTTCGCCATCATCATAAAAACTTTTCACATTTGGTTCATTGCAATCAAGCCCACATTTCGCCAAAGACAAAAATCTCGAGCCAGTTTAAGCTCATAAAAAGCTCGTTCGCTTGACGACAGAACAGATCAGCCTGCCATTTTGGCGCCAAACGTCCGTTCCGCCAAGTGGCCAAACTGCCAAGTGGCCAAGGATCACGCCAATCAATGAACTGGCAAAGCACGCCGAAACAGCTTATCAATATTGTTGTTTTCATATCTAAGGTAAGTTTAATTTTCCCATTTGCCTTTGTTTTGGTGACTTGCAGACTTCTTTGATGTGCTATTTGATGTTTTACACCTCTTTATAAATAAACTACTGTAATAAACAGACATGAAATGTTACAATAAAACAATGGTTCTTACTAAAATGTATTTGAGTAAAAAAAAATGTTTATTTCAGACCATAATTTTTGATCCATAGATTGTTAGTAACAAAATGACTTAAAATTATATTAGTAGGTACATATCGACAAAATAAAATACAATAAAATAAAATTAAAAAGAGAGAGGTTGCTAGGAGTTACCAAAGAAACTTCCATAGCGGTGAGGTGTATCTATCCGCTAGAGTCATCAGGATGGTGTTGCGGCTGTCCCTCACCCTGCGGACCAGTGACGCGGTCTTTTTTCGGATAATGGCCATAAAGCCATCAATCTGGAATTTTGCGAACATCCCCGACGCGCTACAAAAGTGAGGCAGCCCCAACATCATCCTGACGATATTATTGTATTGGACAATTTAAGAAACAAGAATCTGGATTAAATATTTCTTAATTGGCTGATGTATCTGAAAACAATCTTAAAAATTTTGTTAAATTTTTTTTTATTTTAATGGATGGAACGTAATGTAAAATAGAAATAAAAAAAGAAACATTTACACCTATGTACTTTTTCACGCCTTAGTTGCACTTGAACTTGCTTTGAGCAATAATTTAAGTATTTTTTTATATAATCTGCAGAATATTTTCACTTTTATCTTTGTACTAATTAGATCTGTACTTATTATTATAGCAACATTTGCTAACTTTACTTCTTCAAACTACCATACCTTGGGTTACCACGACCGATATTGTCAGCTTAAGATGAAATACATTTATTTGGTTCATTCTTCATAGAGCAAGAGCCCACGACCGCCAGACTTTCGTTATTTAATAAAAGCTGAAATCTCTGTACATTTTTCCAACACAAGTAAGAACTACTATGTACATACATGTATTATAGCGAAATATTCAGCATTCTTAAAATAACGATACTCTGGCCTTAGTCAGCTCTTGGGCTATAATTGAAAAATCTTGACAGGTTGAAGTAACCAAACGGTTGGTTGTTCGTACGTAGATTTATAAACTTTGTTCCGTATTTTCGAAATGGCTTGTAATATCTTTCATCACTTTTTTGTAAATTACTATACTTGCTGTATTTTTTGGATAAATTTTATGCAATTTTTGCCGAATATAGTACGTAGACTTCTTAATAATAAGTAGTTATAGCTTTTAAGAAGATTTAAATTGTAACCCAGCTAACAAATGTTTAAAATAAGGTATAGAGGAAAATCCTTGGAAATCAACTTAACTTTGTATTGACTTTTTTCATATAAGTCGCTTTTATTTCAACGCTATTGTTTTCTCAACAAAAGAACACTAAAACCTAATATCGCCGACTATCATCAAGACAAGGAAATGAAGAGAAACTCAAGGCAGAAGACCAAGAAGACTACCAACCTTGCAGTCTCAGGCATTAGTAATATTAAGTACTAAATTTTCCATAATGACGTACTTATGTTTACTAAACCCTGCGGCCGTAACTTCATCAATGAAGCATGAAGTATTATCGTTCAAAATCTCCACTGAAGATCTGTTACTGAAGAGCTTCCATACAAAGTGGATCGGTACATTACATCTCTATAACTACCACTTTTTTTTCCCAGGGGAAACTATCATGGCCTTCACCTTGTCAGATGTAGGGAACAAGATGACGTGTGGGACTCTAACCCTAACCAAAACCCCTGGGGTATCTCAGCGCAATCACGGTCGGCAACCTCACAGCCGGGACTGGACCGTACCGCCGCGCTAGCGCAGGACACCCAGTAATGTCGTCCCCCGGCTGAGCAAGCCACCCCCCAGCAGTGGATACCGTCACGTACTCCGAAAGCCCGTTTAGTCGCCTCTTACGACAAGCTAGGAAAACCGTTGGCAGTATTCTTAAACCCCCCTAGTCACAGGGCGTACTACCGCTTCTACCAACCATTCTGAATAAAGTCGGAACGACTTTTAGAAATTCGGCGAAAAACGTTTCAACCCTATAAAGTTAAACACACTTAAAAAATTCATCTCGTGTTCAGGCGGGACTCGATGGGTTGCTAATTTTGAGCATGCTCAAAAATCGCACGCCGTTCGATTTTTAGCATGCTACCTGTAGTGCGCGTGGAAGGGGTAGTGTGGCGGAGTGCTTTAGTGTGTAGTCAGGTTCATTGATAGAAAATGTGGACAGTTCCTTAAGCATGCTCATATTTAGCATGCTTAAAAAGCATGCTAAAATGAGCATGTGTAACAGTAGCTTAAGTATAACTGTTTATGAAGTCACTACATTCGAGTAGGTCGGGTTTGTGAGGTCGCTCGGCCGACCTCGCCTTGACCTCCGCCAAGATATTATCGTGCTATGTAATTTATTCTGTTCACTTGGAGAAAGTTTTCTTATTTACTTGGATATGCTTTTGATACTTTGTTAGTAGGATTTGATAACCATATTTTATGGTAATGGAGTCTGTTAGTCTTATTGATTTACAAGTTCTACGCCGTTTTTTTTATCGTTTACATCCCGGTGGAAATTCAATTTTGTACGGATTTTTTTCCGATTGTACAGACGTAAAGCGATGTTTGTAAGGCACTGCGTCCCGGTGAACAGATTATCAGGAAAGGAAGGGAACCTGACTATCGAGTGAGCCTAAAGCCCCTTTGTCTAAGACACTAAGTAGCCGGCCTATCCGTGGGAATAGCGCCCGTAGCAAGCGGGAAGAGTCAGGACGGTAGGTAGGAGGGGAACCCCTGCCAGTCGAGCAGGCTCACTCAACTGATTATAGTGACGGCTAAAGGTGTCTTGGCCCCAGCGGGAGAAATGTTTACTGATATGAATAACATCGAATCGATTATAAAAAAATAACGGTGAATTTTTAATGTGGCAAACGTTGAACTTCTGTTACACAAGATTTTTTACATGCTACTTTTGAGCAAGTGCTACTTTGTACCATACTTATTTTTAAGTATGCTAATAGCTAATTGCATGCTTATTGATAGCAAATGTGGACAGTCATTAGGAATGCTACAAAAGAGCATGTGTAACAGTTCCTTTATCGATTTTCTCGTATCGACTGTCCTAATGGCCCCTTTAGTAGTCTTGATTTCTATGATGGCGGCCTTTGTCCTGCAGTGGGACAGTATATAGTCCTGCTGTGGGACAGTATATGATACTAACAAATTTAATAAACCAATCGTCAAGCATCAATAAAAAGTCATTGACATTTGACAGTAAGTAACTTATAAACTTTTTTTATTGGACATATAGCACCGACATCACAATACGTTGAGCCATAGGATTCCGTCACATCCGGCATATTAATTAATAATTTAAAAAAATAAAATTTTAATAAAAACACACATTTAATTATTACTAAAAAATATGGGTCATCTTTTTTTATTTCTTTATTCGAAAAGCGTATAAATATACAAATTATTTTTTTTTGTCTTATTCTCCATTCCAGAATCTTATCTAAGCGTGTCATTTATAGTTGCGTCAAAATTGCTTTTGCTATTAATGTAATTAAATTTTATTTTATTTGGAACACCAACAGCTTAAATAACATAATATATGGTTACAAAGTTTCTATAACTAATAAACTATTCATAGGTATTCGCATATGGATAGAAATGATGTAAACCATGCTATACAATGCAAAATTTAACAAAAGAAAAAATACTTTAGATCTCGGGTTACGCTATAAAACATGATTCCGGAAGTCTGGTAATTACAAAAAAAGTGAAGTGAAGTGCAGACAGTTATAACCTTCGCAACGCAAGACAGACCCAGACCAACTGGATTATGATTATCTCATCATGGTATCCATATTTTTGAGAAACAGTCCGAAACATGTAAGTTTCCTTACGATGTTTTACCTGACTGCCAAGCTAATAGCTAGTAGAAAGAAGCACATAGATTTTCAAATCTATGTGCTGGTCTATTTGAATACCTTTAGATTTTTCAAAATCTAAAGGTATTCAAACAGACCTCTCTAAAAATAAAGATCTAAATATTAAATTGTTTAAGATACAATCCAAAAGATTTGTATTTGATTAATGTTACTACAGTATAAATGGTTTTTTGAATAAAAAAATTTTAACGATTATAATTTATTCAATTTTTATTGTAATTCAATTTATTTTTTATGTAAATATTGTAATTTGTAATCAATTTTCAAATTATAATAATTTATGAAAATAGTTTTACGGATTTCTGGAATGACATTTATCTATTATTCTTTCTTATTGCTTTTTTTTTGCCACGTTTTCATTGTAAGTATTATTATCTAATAATGACTGACCTTCAAACGATTTTATAAATCGATTGTTTTTTATCATTTACAAATTTTTTTTTGTACACCGTAATGGTACGACATGTTGATACTATGTTACAATTTTCTTCCTATAATGTACACATGTTCAAACAAATGGAGACACTCTGGCACCGTCTCATCTTCCCGGGACTACGAGGAACTGCGGCTGACGCGGCAGAGAGACTGAAAGCTGCAATGTATAGGCATCTATCTGGTGCCTACCACTTTGTAGCTTTCGGTGTTGAAACACTGGGCCCGTGTGGTTCCGACGCTCTCTCTTTCTTCCGTGACTTAGCTAAGCGTCTAGTCGAAGTCACGAGAGAACCAAAAGCTGGCAGCCACCTCGCCCAGCGAATTTCCTTCGCGATCTAGCGGGGTAATGCTGCCAGCATTTTGGGGACACTGCCACGGGGACCTACTTTGTTTTAACTTTCATTTTTATTTACTTTTAGCTTAATTTTATTGCTTAGTTTTAGCTTAATTTTATTTCTTAGTTTCTTATTATTACAAACAAATAAATTATCGTTATCTTATCTTTATCTCCTACGGAAGACGCCTAATCCACTGAGCTACAATCCCTCGTAAGGTAATTCCAGATACTTAACGCAGATTATTATACTGTTCAAAGCTGGAAGGATCCTAACAGCAAACCGCAAACCTATAATCCTGATCCCTTTGTCATAGAGATAATCTCTTCTGACAGAAGCTTCAAAGAAAAATGATTAAAATGAGCTTTTTTTTCAGTTTTCTATGCCAATATTATTATCTTGAAATTAGTTGGTTTATCCGGGAAATTACAATGTAGTCTACCTTTGAGAGAAACCCTTCCCTATTTTTATTATGAAAGTTTTAAAACCCTTGTCAGAGCAGTGAGAGTGAGTGAACCGAGCCACTCAATAAACTTTTCATCCTAAGTAGTAGAAACTATTTTTTTTTATACTACGTCGGTGGTAAACAAACGTGCGGCTCGCCTGATGGTAAGCGATTACCGCAGCCTAAAGACGTTTGCAACTCCAGAGGACCTGCAAACGCGCAGCCGACCCCTTAAAAACCTTAACACTCATCATCGTCAGCCCATTTAAGTCCCCACTGCTGGGGCACGAGCCTCCCTCAATCACATGAGGGGTAATTGCCATACTCACCACGCTTGGCAGACGGGTTGGCGAGGGTTTTGATATAAATGCAGAGTTTTCCTTCTCTGGGTGCTGATGATCATGCCAGCAGCTTTACCTTAGTCGCTTTTTACGACACCTCGGTAAGAGTGAGGGTGGCCTATTCTACTCTTCCGGGGCCCACACGGCGTTACACGTTACGGCGTTACGACCTTGACACTACTTAACACCTTTTTTGAAGAACATCATGCTGTATTGCCCCGGGAAAACCTCTGATCGCAGCTTATTCCACAGCCGGAGCGTTCGCAGGAGGAAATTCCTCTGGAACCGTACTGTGCAAGACCATTTGTGTTTCAATGTGTGAGGATGAACGCTCTGACGACGGCGGGCGGCGCGGTGTGCTAAAATGCAGATGTTGGCATTAAGTCGAATAGTTCCTCTGAACACAAACCAAATTTGGTGAATTTGACTGACCGGATGGCTCAATTGGTAGTGACCCTGCGTCTTACGCCAAAGGTCGTGGGTTCGATCCCCACCCTGGACAAACATTCGTGCGTTGAACACTTGTGTTTGTTCGGTGTCTGGGTGTAATATATGTATTTAAGTATATATTTGTGTTCCTCTGTTGTCTGATATCTGTAACACAAGTGCTTAAGCTACTTAGTACGGAATCAGGTCAACGTATGAGATGTTGTTAGAAGTATTATTAATTATTATTATTATTATTTGACGATACTTATACACCGTTACTTTTTTATTGTTTACACCCCGAAAACATGCTAAATGGACTTCATTCAGGATTTAGTATGATCATTTAGCATGCTGGAACAACAAAAAAATATCGGTTACATACAGAATGAAATATCTAATCGCTTACCATCAGGTGATATGTGCAGACATTATTATGTGATAAGTGGCAGACGAGCAGTCGTCTGCCACTTATCACATAATAAAAATATCCACCCGGCACGTTATACTCACGTTATCACGTTACTTACTATGTGGTATTCGGTATGTAGGTAAACGATAAAAAATAACTTCATCATAATAAATATACTTCATCTTTCAGATGATTCAAGTTTTCCATGTTCTAAACAAAGTGAGGCCATTTAGTCAAACAATTTTCTTACAGCAAGTAAGCAAAGAACGCGCGATTCATGTGGCTTATAACGAAGCCGTAACGAATGAGTATATACCTGTCGCATCCACACAAAGTAAACACACCACGCGTGTGAAAGGGAGGGAGAAACTCCGGTTCAGTCGTAACGTCCGGTTTGTTTTAGGCCCTCAAGCACCGCAATTAAACGCAAACCACCTTATTACAAATTACGGTCATAAGTTTATTACCTTACTAAAGCTCAAGCCATCTAGTTCCAATACGCAATGTTAAAAGAGGCAGGCATGAGTTTAGTTTCGGAACTTTTCTGAGACCATCTTTTGTAATAAGTTTATTACCTTACTAAAGCTCAAGCCATCTCGTTCCAATACGCAATGGTAAAAGAGGCAGGCATGAGTTTAGTTTCGGAACTTTTCTGAGACCATCTTTTGTAATAAATTTATTACCTAACTAAAACTCAAGCCATCTCGTTCCATTACGCAATGGTAAAAGAGGCAGGCATGAGTTTAGTTTCGGAACTTTTCTGAGACCATCTTTTGTAATAAGGGTGCGAGAGTTAAAGGGAAAAGTCAGCTGGCAGTCACTTAATTATAATAACCAGATTCCCTAAATCCTGAATCAAGGTGTAAGCGTACCCTGGGCTCCAAAGCGAGAGCTTTGGACGTAACCGGGAATCACACGCTAAGATGAAGATGAAAGATACTCGTACTGTGGTACTATGATAGTTATAATGCAATAACATCGGTATCTAAGCTATCCCGAGACTACGTTCTAATGGCGTCGTGAGCATTAGGTATCGATAGTCTAAGCTTGATCGTCGAATTAAATCTAAGTGCCTCGCAGATTGCGCCTGCGTTTACAGATAGCCAGGCCATGCCTGAGATTCCGGTACAAATGTGTTAACCATTTGATGTTAGCGGCACTTCTGAATGTCTTCACATTAAATAATAAACAGTACAACATTTACATCTTGGCCTAAAGTTTTTCTGTTCAGACATTGCAAATCTATTCCCAAAAGTAAGATAAGATAAGATAAGAAACAATTTATTGACCACAACACATTATACATAGAACAAAGCAGAGAAAACAATGTACAGAGACAAAAAGTTGCATCCAACAAGGCTCAGCCTCAGCATATGCTGCAACTGTCGCAAACAGCAGCCGCTGGTTTTCAAGCTGGACCTTGGGTGACGCCTTTGCATTGAAAAAAATAGTACTAAAGATTGACATACAATAAAAACAAGTAAAAGAAAATGAAAATTAATATATCCAAATCAACGACATAATAACGTACAGGTAAGTAATTTTTAAACATTAAAATTATATTTAAAAAAAAAAAAACAAAAAATATAGGTTCATTAGCGACAGTGGCGCCATCAGACGCTCTTCTCTTAAAGGTCCTTGAGTCGTAGCCGTCGGGAAACGCAACCAAACTGTTCCACAGAACTGAGGTACGTGGCAGAAAGTTCCGCGAGAAACGCACAGTATTAGTCCGCCATCCATCGAGATGATGGGGATGGAATGACAATCGCTTGCGTGTGGTTCGATGAATTCAGCTGCAGGGAGTAGACTAAACAGTTCCTCAGTAGCACTACCCGTGATAGATGCGGTATAGAATGCTGAGGGAAGCTATATTCCGCAGTGCTGTCAAGTCGACTAGATAGAGCCAAGTCTCTAACAATTCGAGCAGCCCCACGTTGTATGCGGTTAAACGTTATTTTCCACTGAGCGACGATCTAGAAGTGGAATGACCCAGCCTATGCCCCGGATATTCCGCCTCGAGTCATGACCTCAACAAAATTAATTTAAAACTAGCACAAACTACTCTTGAAACAATTGTAATCGCATTCGGAGATCGCGACGTGTGTCCGACTCCGTCACAACTCAGTAACGCATAACTCGTGAACAACACCGCAGTTGTGGCAAACAAACTTGTGCAGAGCCTGGCTGTTGGCCTATTTTTGTGCGGTCGAAGTTGTTTCAATTCAACAATGTGCCAAACAAAGTTGGACTTACGAGTGGCATGAAAATTGAGACGTAATTTTCATCGACGTAATTTTTAATTTATAAATACCTACATGATTGGTGCAAATTGCTCATTTAACTAACATCTCTATTTAAAAAAAATCATAACACTTATATCTTATTTACTTTTCCTTGGCCAGGATCTCTACCTTTTGTACCTACATCATAATCATTGATTCACAGACATTTGCAACATATTTGCTACATTACATAAAATTACATGTGTGGTTTGCATCCAACATTGGTTCTGTTATATTATAATAACCCTTAGCGCAAAACTATAAAAAAAGAGTTGATTTTACATACAGCTCATGTAATAGTTTGTAGTGTATCATTATCATCATCATCCGCAACCCACACTCAACTTTGTAGTGTATATCTTATAAATATTAATCAGTCAACCAACATCTTTTTGTCCATCTACTCGTTATATCACGATACAGTACGACTACGATCAGAAGGCATTTCGGTGCCAAATTACCGTAGGGCGACTGTAAATAGAAAACAACGACATCATTAATCAAAGTTCAATTGGCCTGGTTTCTCTGCATTATAATAAGTAAGCTACTTTTTTCTTTTTTTTAATGATATAGGTGGCAGACGAGCCGACGGATCACCTGATGGTAAGCGATTACCGTCGCCCATGGACACCTGCAGCACCAGTGGTGTCACAAGTGCGCTGCTTACCTTTTAACCCCCCTTCCTCTGGATTGGGCCTCCGGTCCCTCACTCACGCAGCGAAATACAGCGCATGCACTGCTTCACGCCGATTTTCATGTGATGACGTGGTATTACTCCGGTCGAGCCGGCCCATTCATGCCGAAGCGTGGCTCTCCCACTAGTTACTTATTATAATGCATCTGTATCATGTAATCATAATCATAAAATCTTTATTGTGAATCACATGTATACATGAAATGAAGTTGTTACAATCAAGATACAATAGTTTCACTGTGTTCCCGCCTAATGGAGAATGTTCACTAATTTTAAATTTTTAGCTCTTCTTAAACTCGGTTGAAAAAAATATGATTGAAAAAATTATTACGATACGTCGTGTAGTTTCCGAGATATTTGGTTTCAAAATACACGGGTTGTAAAGTGACGTCATTACCGTCCCAGTACTTTGCTACACTAGCTCAATCGACTCGCTTGTCCTGTCAATACATCGCCCGTATCTCCATCAACTTGGTTGAAAATAAAAAACATGACTGAAAATAATATTACGATACGTCGTGTATTTCCCGAGATACATAATTTCAAAAGAAAATAGTTTTACGGTGACGTCACAATTACTAGCGCGCGTCTGCGAAGTTTTAATTTTTTATAATTTCATCAATACTTAGTCTTTTTTGATGAAACAAAAACTTGTGTATTTGTATAGATATTAGCTATACTAGGACCATGGTTTTATGCGATTTTGTATACCTATTAACATTCTCCTTTGTCATACAATATTTCAGGTGTGGTGAAGTTGATATAATCTACACATATGGTCAACAAAAGCTTTTAATTCAAAGTCTGGTCAGTTAAAAAATCGCTGACAGCATAATGGATGGATGGAGCATAATTTTTGAACCAGGATTTCAAGCAGTTTTAATTTGAATGGCAGTAATTTGGTAATGTGGTGTATATAACCAGGGAGCTTGTTGTATATCCGAGGCGCGCTGCAGAGAATGCTCTTTTTCATCAATGCTGACCTGCTAGGTATTACACATAGTTTATTTTTGTGCCCTGTTTAAGAATAGGCTTGTGTCCTATTTTTTTCTTTTGTTGGTAATATAAGAACCCCTCAAAAATGAAAACATCGGTTAAAGAATGCATTTGTTAGCTTGGAAACTCTTCGAGATATGACCATTTGAAAATCACTTAAAACTAGACTTGCCCAAAACGCTCCATACAAACAGCGACGCGAGGCGTGACGTCAGCCCTCATTAGTTTGTGCGCATCGCGAGATAGTTTTGTTCGATAGCTAGATAGATATATATGAAATAGTGCGTTTATGACAATGGTTTCTTAACAAAAGTTGCTATAAATTGAATAAGATATCGATTGCTTTATAAATATTTCGTAAATTTAAGACTTAAATTTACTTGCCTATCTTTGCCTTTGAGGGCTCATAACAAAAATAATACATAAGGTTTCAAGCTGAAATTTTGTACATAGCTCCTTTTGATCGTTATTTCTCAATGCTGTTTAAAAAAATTGCCAATCTCTGACCTAGTACACAAGCCTATTCCGAAGGTCCAACGACATTTGCTTCATTTTAAAAATCAGACTTACCAAATCTTTGATGATAATCCAAGTCAAGCGCAATTCAATTAGCATGTAGTAGCTTGACATTTTTATGATAATTTTATTTTACAACCAACCTTAATGACTGTAACTTGACATTTAATTTTTATGTACTGAATTTCTATTTAATTCGACATTTATAATCCCCTATTCATCATCATCATCATCATCAGCCCATTTGAGTCCCCGCTGCTGGGGCACGGGCCTCCCTCAATCACATGAGGGGTAATTGCCATACTCACCACGCTTGGCAGACGGGTTGGCGAGGGTTTTGATATAAATGCAGAGTTTTCCTTCTCTGGGTGCTGATGATCATGCCAGCAGCTTTACCTTAGTCGCCTTATACGACACCTCGGTAAGAATGAGGGTGGCCTATTCTACTCTGCCGGGGACCACACGGCGTTCCTATTAATATAATTTAACTTGACATTCATCAATTTATTACAATGTATGAATGTCAAATATTGTATTGCTATTATTAACTATTCTATTTTGTATATGACCTATAATTTGGTTGAAATGAATGATATTTAATTTAATTTAATTCAGAATCTGAAGCGACGACTTTGAATGATACGAGAGACCTGTTGCCATTATTAGGAATAGGTACAAATAATCAGTCCGTCATAAGTTCAGTCCGTCATAAGTTGGGCCGTCACAACTTTGTCCATCACAACTCTCTCTCGGCACAAGTAAAGCGAGCTAACTTTTGCTCTGCTGTCGACCTATTTTTGAAGCGGAATGTTTGCATATTCAGCTGGTATTGTTTTAACATTGATGTTTTTATAGTTTTGACGAACTCGAACGCTGACAAAGAAACACTTTATTCATAGTATTTGATACTTCTCTGGGAATATTTTTAACTTTAATCATTTTAGGTGGTTATCTACATTATAATATTTTTTCTTTGTTTTAGTCGCAAAACAAACAAACTGAATAAATAAAAATAATATCCACGAATCGATTTCGGCTAAGGCGACCAGTCTCAACGATCAGCCACTTTTTATTTTTTTTATATATGAGAGGTGGCAGACGAGCAGACGGATCACCTGATGGTAAGCAATTTCGCCGCCCATGGACACCCGTAACACCAGTGGAGTCACAAGTCACTTACACAAGATATATTATAATGATCAAGTGTGTGTGCAAACAAAAGTGCACTCTCTATTCCCTTGCCCTCATAATTCGATGGGACACCAGTGTGACACGACCGGAAAGGGATCGGGCGCAGGACCAACGGCTTAACGTGCTTTCCGAGGCACTGGGGTAAAAGACCGCCAACTTCCATACTCCGGAGATTTTTTTAACAGAAAAACTCATTTTGGCCCGACCGGATTGAACCCGGGACCCCAAGCGCAGCCGTCGCTTTAAAGTCCGACGCACTAGCCACTGCGCCAACGAGGCAGTCAATGATTACTTGTATTACCAATGACAAACTTGGTTTCATTAAAAGATTTCGTAACTGATCTTAAAACCTTCACTTTCTCAACAAAATTTCTCAATAATTACACAAAAATACCCATTTAAAACGCCCTGTTGGTCTAGTGGTTTAAGTACCGGGCCGTGATCTCGGGGTTCGATTCTCGGGTCGAGCGAAGTATGTTTCGAATTTTTCGAACATAGCTCGGGTTTGTGATCACAAATCCGCATTTGGCAAGCGTGGTGATTAAGCCTAATCCCATCATAGTAGCGATAACTTGATTTCTATGATGGAGGCCTTAGCTCTGCAGTGGGACAGATCATAGGCTGATTCTTACTTTTTTCTTACTTCCCATTTAACTTTCATTTATCAAGTTGAATTATATTTAAAGGTACGCTGACTATTCGAACTTTTTGTGCGAAGTGCCTAACTCAATTTATACTAAGGTACAAATTTCACAAAAGCACTAGCAAATTGGAAAACTGGGACTATTTGAACCTAAATGACATTCAAGTTTACACTAAAACTACCTAAAATGCTTACAAAGGAGGGCCTTGTAACATTTCCTCTCTAAAAATAGTTTCACACTAAAGGAATATTGGAATTGAAAGAGCTCTAACAGGCCGCGCCCTTCGGCGCTGTCTTACTTTGTGCCCTTTGAGGGCAGGGGAACAATGCAGCCGATTTCACTTGCCAGAATGTTGCTATTCATTCTTCACTGTGATTATCACAGACTTCAACCTCGTGGTAAATCTAGGACAGGAAACGCGTTACGCAGAGCTACTTTTGGGAAGGTACGCGTAACGTAGTTTTCGCTTTTTCTTATCATGTGACCCTATCAGTTGTATTTTAACCGACTTCAAAAAGAAGGAGGTTATCAATTCGACATGTACTTATGTATGTATACATTCATATTCTTATGTTTGTTCGCCGATAACTTTGCCACTCATGAACCGTTTTAGATGATTATTTTTTAGTTGGAAAGTAGATATTCTCGGATTGGTACCATGATATCAGGATCTGATTATGGGATCCTGGAAAATTGAGGGGAACTCTCAAATTTTATAAGGACACGTAATGTTTTTGTATCTTTTTTGCAAAACTGCACCAGTGTTCACGCCTGACTGTATTAATTTTGTGGCTCTGCTGCTGGTGGAAGGTTAACTCCTTCAACGGTAAGGATTTAAAGGATAAATCTTTCAATACTGTACTTACTACTTAGGAGGGGGATGGGAGGGGGGGGGGGGGGAGTCTGTCAAAAAATGAGACACTAAAAAGCTTGAAAAAAAAATTCTGTTATTCAAAGTGTATAAAGTGTTAAAAATATTTTTACACGTTTTAGTTCGTGGTTTTTGAAGGCGGTTTTTTTTCTCAGTAAATTTTATGTTACCGTCGTCTTCCTAGTGACTGTTTGATTGGTCTATTAACTGTTAGCGGAGATCGGGCCTTGGTAGAACATCAACAAGGATTAAGTACTCTGTGACCTATGAGGGGAACCTAAGTAGTCATGCTCACTCAAATGTCTCTGAGGTGGTGGCGTTATGTGGCGGGTCATTACATTCCCTCTAATATGGTTGAGTGAAATGATGGCTGACACATACGTCATACTTGTGAACAGGTGCCACCTTTGGGGCTGGTCCTCTTCGGTTTACCTCATATTTAGCTTTTAATTTGCTTCATTCTATTTTGTGTTGCATTAGACTGTATGACTTGGTATGAGGAATAATAAACCATTGTAAAAAAGTTGGCGATTAAAAAGAGTAACTGGCGAGTTTCTTGCCGGATCTTCTCGACCAGAAACAACTTTCCGAGCCGGTGGTAGAATCGCATTATGTTTATTTACTTTTTTTAGTATATTTTATGTATCAACATATATATGTATTAACATGTAAATTATTACATAAGTACTTATAAATAGTTTTAAATCATTCAAATGTATGACGATTTGTAAGTGCTGTGTACAAGCCTATGCAAATAAAGAATTATTTGATTTTGATTTTGATGATCATGGATTTAAGGTTTTTTATACCTTATTTAAGGTTTTTTCTGTTATAAGCATTATCATAAATAATTGTGATTTTTAATAGTAATAATATAGTTGTTATATAACGATAGGGGAGGTACAAAATATCCCTTAGGGTCGACGTGCCCCACGAAAATGGCCCCTAACAGATAAGATAAGAATTGTAAATAAAATGGTGAAGTTATTATATTTGTAATCCCACTGTTGATTCTAATATCCGTAACACAGGTGCTTGAGCTACCTATATCGAAGTCAGATCAATGTATGTGATGTTGTAAAATATTTATTTATTTAATATAAAATATTTAAAGAAACGTAGTTAAAATAAAAACAAGCAACTCAAAACACACTTTAGTAGTTAGCGTTGTCGTAGAAATATCACGGAAATAGTTATAAATAGGTAAACGAATTGTAATTCTAAATGTATACTAAAAACTCAGTTTGCAATGACTAACAAACAGTTTTTTGTTTATTGTTACTTTCATTTTTATTCAAGTATAGACACAATACCAGTGCCTACATCACGTACTAAACAGCCTTCTTTCGCACACATACATGTACAGTTATTTCAGCGTGGTTCTGTATGAGACAGCGACATACTATACAATACGTGTGCGGGAGGGACACGATACGATATACTGCCTAGCGCTGCGTTTCCACAGAAGAAGTGGAGCTGCGCGTAGTTGAGCGGAGATTTATTGAAATTATAATAATAATACTAATTCTCACAACATCTCATACGTTGACCTGATTCCGTACTAAGTAGCTTAAGCACTTGTGTTACAGATATCAGACAACAGAGGAACACAAATATATACTTAAATACATAATATTACACCCAGATACCGAACAAACAAAAGTGTTCATCGCACGAATGTTTGTCCAGGGTGGGGATCGAACCCACGACCTTTGGCGTAAGAGGCAGGGTCACTACCAATTGCGTCATCCGGTCAGTCACATTGACCAATCACATTGCTCAAAATACTCATCTCATCTATTTTGAGCTATGTGATTGGTAAATTTTGATAAGTCTCCGCTCACCTGCTCGCAGCTCCACTTCTGTAGGAACTCAGCCTTAGATACTAATATCAGCTAAAGCCGATTCTGTGTCTGTTTATTTTGTAACTTTAATTTGGTAACCTAACGCCCGAATATTAAAATATTGGAATTCAATCGAATTGAATTTTATCAAGAGCTGTTACAGTCTATTATAAAGTTAAGTCATAATGATGATCATAATATTTAAGCAGCTCTTAAAATTAAAAAGGAGTTAAGGTACGATTTCTAACTTCATTCGGTACTCCGAATGTAGTTAGAAATCGTCTTTTCCCTATATCTAACAATGTTTAATAAATTTGTTCGTCTAATTTTGTACTTCATTGTATGTAAATAACTTAATTATTAATATTTTATCGATGTTAATATTGCACAGAAAGCTTTGAAGTACCTGCCTGTCTGCATATCACACAATGTTCACTATTAGCAAAAATGTATATAAGAATTAAAAAATGGCCTTTATTGTCCGTGGCTCAACTGCTTCGCATAACTAAGTTGCGCCATGAGAAAATTGTTTACCTGTGACACAACTATTCTGATTGGTCCATTGGACGCATACAACAAAATTACTTTTGTGACAACTTGAGAGATTTTACTGAGAAAATAATCTGATTCTAGATGTTTTTTTTTCAATGATTAAAATAAAAGTACCAGGATAACATAAATTTCATAGCTTGAAATACATTTTTACCCGTCGCACAACTAGTTGTGTCCCGGGTAAACAAAGTTTCCCGTGACACAACTATAGTTGTGTCAAAAAGTTGTGCCACGGGGAATGAATAGAAAAATGTTGTGTCTTAATATCAATCGCTTGGCTTGAATGGCAATTGATGTTATGAGAACACAAACATCTTTATGCTTAGTTGGTTTTACAATTACTGGACTGACTCTTTACAACCTGTCAAATTTCCACAATTTATTTTGAACCAAACGTGCTTGAGATTAAGGTAAAAATTAATTGAAATAAAATTTAACGATTTGTATCCAAACCTTTAGAACTTCAACTAACAAAGGTTTATGTAAATTACAGAAATATCACCAACGTCTCATCCTCAAAAGCTTCTTAAATTTAAGAACCACTTAAACAAGTAGATATCTCAATCATAAAGTAAAATTAAAAAGAGAATTATGCGTAGTTCTAAAAATTGAGAAGCTTTAATTATTTGGGGATCATCGAATCGAAAGATGGTCAAATACTTTTACGCTTCAGAACAGGAATTTCCTCTATCATTAAGTTGACATGGATAGAGATAGAGACAGTTTGAGTAGCTGCCAAATTTGTGAAGAGCGTATGCCTGGTTTTTTACCGACACTTTTCCTTAAAGATCCAGTCCAGCGTAAGACAAAGCTATTCCCCCTCAGAAACCGGTCCTTCGAAACTATCTAACCGCCCAACTTTCCCCAGGAAAAGTGGATGAGAAGGCGACGCAGCTCCACGCGATCGCTTCCCTGAAGGTGCTGTTAGAGGCGACGAGGCCCACGGCAGGGGGCGCCGGGGCGACGGCCGCGAGGCACTCCGCAGCCGCCACCCAGGCGAAGGAGACGCCGCTGGATCTGCCCAACGGTGGACTAGCGGATGTCCAGTTAGATGCGATAGAAGAGGTGAGTTTTCGCTAGAGGTAGTCGTAAAGTAAAGGCAATGAGGTTCACGACAGGGAAAGCCTCGAGGCAGCCAGGTGAAGGAGACTAAGCTGGATCTTCCCAAACAGTAGACTAGCGGATGTCCAGTTAGATGCGATAGAAGAGGTGAGTTTTCGCTAGAGTTAGCCGTAAAGTAAAGGTAATGAGATCTTCTACAGGGGGCGCCTATAGGCAGTCAGGTGAAGGAGACGCCACTGGATCTGCCTAATGTTGAACTAGCAGATGTCGAGTTAAATGCGATAGAAGAGGTGAGTTTTCGCTAGAGGTAGCCGTAAAGTAAAGGTAATGAGTTCCACGACAGGGGCGCCTAGAGGCAATCAGGTGACAAAGACGCCGCTGAATCTGCCCTGAGGTGGGCTAGCGATAGAAAAGGTGAGCGTTTGCTAGATATAGTACATAAAGTATCTTGCCCACTTATGGCAAGAAAACATAATAATACAGTCATATCAGATGCAGAACCGATAACCCCTGGAGTCAACGAGTTCTGTAGTCGAGAGTTGGAGACTGTTCCTCGGTAAATGGATGGCAGGCCAAATAGATTCACGATTTGTGCTAGATAGCTGGCAGGAACTGGATTCGAGGGTCGATCGCAGCGGCGAATATTTGAAGAGTCCAGCAGTGGACTACAAAGGGCTGGGCTACAAACATGATCATCATGTTCATTAATAAGACGGGTGCCGCGTCAATGCTACGACAGCTTTGTTTGCTAGTGTTTGGCGAAAGCGTAAATATGCGAACTATCTCCTACTCTATATTAACCTCAGTTTTAACCCTTCCCTTAACTCTAACGGACTATTAATGCAGCACCTCGACTCTATAAGCTATTTAGTACCTTTCTTATCCATTGCATTCCTACTCATCAAAGTTTCTGCTCATGAGCACTATGTCTCTTGGATTAAAATGTCTATATCATCCTGTTTTGGGTAAGCGTTAGCTAGTCGACCATCCAGCCTCTGTACTGTGAGTTGCATTCACATAAAAAGTGTTTCATGCGTTCCTCTCTTCCCTTCGTGATCTGCAATTATGATATGATGTTATGTTCATCCTCGTCAGCATTTTCTCCGTCGTATAGTGCCACGTTAACGATCCTATGAGCATATGTTTTGTTGATGAGTGCTTTCAAGAAGATATTTTCTCCAGGTCCTAGTTTTTTTCTGATAAAAACCTTTGGGTGTTCTATATGAAGCGTGAAGAAGTAATGGCCTGACCATATACACCGTGCTTTTTTACACGTCTTACTCCTTTATCGAGGGCATTATAGGCTAGGCTGATGATAACTAAATTTTAAGGAACATAGGGAAATTCAAGGAACATACGGTCTACATCACCAAAAAGAAAATTGCCTTCCCATACATCATCATCATCATCATCAGCCCATTTAAGTCCCCACTGCTGGGGCACGGGCCTCCCTCAATCACATGAGGGGTAATTGCCATACTCACCACGCTTGGCAGACGGGTCAGCTAGGGTTTTGATATAAATGCAGAGTTTTCCTTCTCTGGGTGCTGATGATCATGCCAGCAGCTTTACCTTAGTTGCCTTTTACGACACCTCGGTAAGAGTGAGGGTGGCCTATTCTATTCTGCCGGGGACCACACGGCCCCACACGGCCTTCCCATACATTTTGCATCAATCAGCTGATTACTTTTGTATGGGAAGGGGATTTTTTTTCTGAGATAAGACCCTGTGCTTCAAGGGGGAAAATATTGGTTTTCATCAGTATAATGCTCTCGATAAGGGAGTAAGACAGTTAAAAAGCTGGTGTATAAACTCTGACCCAATGGAGTACTGGTAGTTCCATTTCAAAAACTAAACACGAAATTGCCTTTATTTGCAATTTTTTTTTCAAAAGCCCCAAATCTCTGAAAGGTGCTATTTTCATCTTGCAACAAAGACAGGCAACTGTAGGGCAAATGTAGATTGTAGAATTGAAGACAAAGAGCCCCATTTCCTGCAATAGGGGCAATAAAAGTCATCCAATTACTTTTTCCGCTGTAGCTGACTGAAACATTTTTATAATAAAACTATTTCTCAGTGCCTGGATGCAATGAAATGAAAAACTTGAGGAACTCTTTCACTGAGGGACTGAAAAGTGTAGATGATAATATAACAGTAAAATATGTGCTTCAAGTGCTTAAAATTTGTATTCACGAATGAAAGTAAAACTTGCTAAAAACGATTGGAAAGATTCAATTTTACAACACCCTTTTGAATAGATTCTTTCGTAGCAAATTACTACGTTAGCTTGCTACGAGTTGCTACGTGCTACGACATTGTGCGCTACGACCTTTGCTACAAGGTAGAACGAAACCCTATTTTAACAGATTAGAGATTTAATTACTGTGGGAGAGCCACGCGTCGGCATGAATGGGCCAGCTAAGCCGGAGTGATACCACGGCTTCACAGAAACCGGCGTGACGCAGCATTGTGCTGTGTTTCGCTGCGTGAGTGAGGGTACCGGAGGCCCAATCCGGGGAAAGGGGGAAGGCACTTGTGACTCCACTGATGTCGCGGGTGTCCATGGGTAGCAGCAATCGTTTACAATCAGGCGATCCGTCTGTTCGTCTGCCACCTATCACATAAAAAACATTCATCAACAAAACCACATACATTGATACCTAAAGCTGCAGTTTAGAACAGCTGTTTAACAATTAAACAACTTAAGCTGATTTGACAATAATATCCTCCAAGCGATTCGGCTAAGGCGGACGATCTTAGCGATCGGCCTCGCAGGATATAATATAGGTAAATTGTTCCCACTTCCTCTCACCCATCTCTTCCTGTCTTCTGAGAATCATTCGTCTGCTTTGGGATCCATTAGTTATTATTTTAGTTGCTATATTTATCTATTTATAAATCATATATATTATATATATTGTATGTATTAGTATATTCATATTTTATTTATGTAGTTTGCATTTAAACTTTCTGTGTAAGTATATAAATATTTAAGATTGCACCGCCCTACACCTTCATCAAGTGTCCTTTACCAAAGGTTGCCTGGAAGAGATCGCTCATAGTGATAAGGCCGCCTTCGTTGTACATATCCTGTAATATCTAGTTTTAAGTTTTCATACTTTATTTTGAGTGCAATAAAAGTATATTCATTCATTCATTCATTCATAGGTAGTGCTCAAGTGTGTGCGCAAATAATAAGTGCAAAATAGAAAATCCACCCGGCAATAATGTATGGAACAGCTGATTTTTTTTTCGCTTACTTTGTTGATCTATCATGCTAAGTGTACTTTATTCTAAGTTTGTACTTTTTTTACGCTAAAAGTATATATAGTTTTCAAATTCTGAGTAAATACACCAACAAATGGTATGATTTATCAACCACCTTTTAAAATGCATTTATTTTTATTCGTACTTTGTGATAAATATCATGCTGTGTTTTATTGTACCTATATGTGAGTAGTTTTCGGGAATTAAACATAAACAAATAACGGTGTATATGGAATTTCAAGTCTCTGAGTAAAAAGTACCTCCAAAGCAAATCTTTCGCTATCTCGATGTGCACCCGGCAGCTCGTTAGGGTGTTTATTCGGATTCGCCAGTGGAACGTTTAAATTATGCCATTCCCATTTTATTGCCGATATTTACCTGTGACGTCAATAGGGTTGACAGCTGTTCGTTGCTTTATTTGGGAGCTCTATATTCAATTCAATTTCAATTCAAATAATTCTTTATTTGCATAGGCTTGTACACAGCACTTACAAATCGTCATACATTTGAATGACTTAAAACTATTTATAAGTACTTATGTATAATTTACATGTTAATACATATATATGTTGATACATAAAATATACTAAAGAAATAAATAAACATAATGCGATTCTACCACCGGCTCGGAAAGTTGTTTCTGGTCGAGAAGATCCGGCAAGAAACTCGCCAGTTACTCTTTTTAATCGCCAACTTTTTACAATGGTTTATTATCCTCATACCAAATCATACAGTCTAATGCAACACAAAATAGAATGAAGCAAATTAAAAGCTAAATATGAGGTAAATATGAGGTAAACCGAAGCGGACCAGTCCCCAAAGGTGGCACCTGTTCACAAGTATGACGTATGTGTCAGCCATCATTTCACTCAACCATATTAGAGGGAATGTAATGACCCGCCACATAACGCCACCACCTCAGAGACATTTGAGTGAGCATGACTACTTAGGTTCCCCTCATAGGTCACAAATAGTAGTAGTTACTTAATCCAATACTAATAAACTGAAGGACGAGGTGTACAATAGTAGGTGGTAAGCATCTTGCATCTCTATACTTAAAGTCCTTTTCACATAGCATGATCTGGATGACAGCAGGACAGAGCTATACGTGAATAATAAGTTAGAAAGAGACTAACGTGAATAATGTATGGATTTTGATATCTAGCACCCAGATCATGCTATGTGAAAAGGGCTATAGTGAATATTCATTAAATGGTTTGGCGTAATGACTTCGGCTAAATATGTTTTTTTTTGCATTATGTTAATTTTGTATAATATTTTTTCCAGCATAATGTATAGTGGCATAATAACAATGATTAATATTTATATCAAAAGTTAACACATTTTGACAGGCTTTATAATATTGATAGCTTTAAAGATAATCAAAAAGAGTGTCTTTTTTTCACTTTATGCAACAGCTGCCACATTATGCAAGAGCCAAATTACTTAAATGACAATATAAGGACAAAGCCATCATCATTTATAATAACAAAAAAGTTAAAAATTGACACACCATAAAACACCTACAATACGCGCACAATAATATAGTTATCTGTGGTTACACAAGATTAGTCGATTTCGCGCCATTTTGTTGTGCAATTTATTTATTGGAAAATTTATCTATTTTATTTAGAGTCTGAAAATAGTAGAAAAGTATTCAGGATATGACTCCACCAGATATTTTATCAAAAGCATCAAGAGTTACAAATACGAGTAAGTAGCGTTTTGCCAGGAAAATCTACTAGATTATCAGGACCCCAATTCTCGTGCTCGTGATATTTTGAAAACATGGCGGTTATCATCTGAAAACCATACAAAAAAACTGTTTTAGTGATATGTCGTATAAAAATAAATGTCACGAGCACGAGAATTGGGGTCCAGGTATGTGTACAAAGCTTGCTGAAGTCTCCTTATGATATCTTACTTTGAAGCTTAAAACATGAAAGTAGGTAGAGTAGTATTTAAGACTGCAAATAAGTTTTTTTTTTTATATGGCAGACGAGCTGACGGATCACCTGATGGTAAGCAATTCCGCCGCCCATGGACACCCGCAACACCGGTGGAGTCACAAGTGCGCTGCCAACCTTTTCCCCTTCCCCCCCATTGGGCCTCCGGTCGCCTCACTCACACAGCGAAACACAGCGCAGGCGCTGCTTTACACCGGTCTTTTGTGAGGCAGTGGTATCACTCCGGTCGAGCCGGCCCATTCATGCCTAAGCGTGGCTCTCCCAAATTCGAAAGTTGGTATTAGAACACTCGCGAATAATATCAAAAAACTCGAAAAGGCTCGTTTTTAGAATCCCAAAAAAATCTTATATTATATAGTCACATTTACATTTTTTAACACTTAATGCGCCATCGGGCCACTCAATTTAATTATATAAACTAACAGTACATACCCGAATATTGTAAATATGTATATGCATAAGATTTTAGGTCTTAGGTACATTAATTTCATGTAACGAAGTTTTGGCTACATTCCATCGACTAACATAGTATTCGTAACATACGAGTATTACTAAGGTTGATTAATCGCTGGCAACATGGTAATTACTAATTTCAGGGTATAATTAGTTCAGTCTATCGATCTATCTATTCAGACAGGTTGTATTCAAAAGATTTACATTTAGGTGACAACAATGTCTCAGTGACTTATTCACCCGGACCAAGTAACAGATGGCGCTAGTTTGACGTTTATTTGCAGGGTGACACCTAAACCACAGTAGATTTATACGCTAAAGCAGTATCGACACTCCGCCATGTTGTTGAGTGATCCAGGGTTGTCCCTTTAATTTTCGTAAAATTGAATTATATATTTTTGTTTAACGCTCTATCTTAGCCTCAGTTTTAGTCAGACCTTTTTAGCTACTTTTGATTAGAGCATTGGGGTTGTTACTATTTGATTATTCTTAAGATTTAAATCATAGTAACTATATAAAAAAACGTCCAATAAACCTTTGTTGGAGAAAACGGTGTTGAGGAGCAGTTTTGACGATTCAAACAAAAACTTTTCATACAAAATTGTCAAAAAATAATTAAAACTGCTTAGGATTGACATAACTCTTTCATTTATTGCAGATGTTATTGGTATTCCGTGTCTACTTAATGTTCTGGGATTTGGAAGACATATAGCATTTTGTAGTAACCGATAAAAAAAATCGTATATTATATAGTCACATTTACATTTTTTAACACTTAATGCGCCATCGGGCCACTCAATTTAATTATATAAACTAACAGTACATACCCGAATATTGTAAATATGTATATATATAAGATTTTAGGTCTTAGGTACAATAATTTCATGTAACGAAGTTTTGGCTACATTTCATCGACGAACATAGTATTCGTAACATACGAGTATTACTAAGGTTGATTAATCGCTGGCAACATGGTAATTAATAATTTGCAGGGTATAATTAGTTCAGTCTATCAATCTATCTATTCAGACAGGTTGTATTCAAAAGATTTACATTTAGGTGACAACAATGTCTCAGTGACTTATTCACCCGGACCAAGTAACAGATGGCGCTAGTTTGACGTTCATTTGCAGGGTGACACCTAAACCACAGATATATACGCTAAAGCAGTATCGACACTCCGCCATGTTGTTGAGTGATCCAGGGTTGTCCCTTTAATTTTCGTAAAATTGAATTATATATTTTTGTTTAACGCTCTATCTTAGCCTCAGCTTTAGTCAGACCTTTTTAGCTACTTTTGATTAGAGCATTGGGGTTGTCACTATTTGATTATTCTTAAGATTTAAATCATAGTGGCTGTATGAAAAAACGTCCAATAAACCTTTGTTGGTCAAAACGGTGTTGACGAGCAGTTTTGACGATTCAAACAAAAACTTTTCATACAAAATTGTCAAAAAATAATTAAAACTGCTTAGAATTGACAGAACTCTTTCATTTATTGCAGATGTTATTGATATTCCGTGTCTACTTAATGTTCTGGGATTTGGAAGACATATAGCATTTTGTAGTAACCGATAAAAAAAATCGTATATTATATAGTCACATTTACATTTTTTAACACTTAATGCCCCATCGGGCTACTCAATTTAATTATATAAACTAACAGTACATACCCGAATATTGTAAATATGTATATGCATAAGATTTTAGGTCTTAGGTACATTAATTTCATGTAACGAAGTTTTGGCTACATTCCATCGACTAACATAGTATTCGTAACATACGAGTATTACTAAAGTTGATTAATCGCTGGCAACATGGTAATTACTAATTTCAGGGTATAATTAGTTCAGTTTATCGATCTATCTATTCAGACAGGTTGTATTCAAAAAGATTTACATTTAGGTGACAACAATGTCTCAGTGACTTATTCACCCGGACCAAGTAACAGATGGCGCTAGTTTGACGTTTATTTGCAGGGTGACACCTAAACCACAGTAGATATATACGCTAAAGCAGTATCGACACTCCGCCATGTTGTTGAGTGATCCAGGGTTGTCCCTTTAATTTTCGTAAAATTGAATTATATATTTTTGTTTAAAGCTCTATCTTAGCCTCAGTTTTAGTCAGAACTTTTTTGCTACTTTTGATTAGAGCATTGTGGTTGTCAATATTTGATTATTCTTAAGATTGAAATCATAGTGGCTGTATGAAAAAACGTCTAATAAACCTTTGTTGGCCAAAACGGTGTTGAGGAGCCGTTTTGACGATTCAAACAAAAACTTTTCATACAAAATTGTCAAAAAATAATTAAAACTGCTTAGAATTGACAGAACTCTTTCATTTATTGCAGATGTTATTGATATTCCGTGTCTACTTAATGTTCTGGGATTTGGAAGACATATAGCATTTTGTAGTAACCGATAAAAAAAATCGTATATTATATAGTCACATTTACATTTTTTAACACTTAATGCCCCATCGGGCTACTCAATTTAATTATATAAACTAACAGTACATACCCGAATATTGTAAATATGTATATACATAAGATTTTAGGTCCTAGGTACATTAATTTCATGTAACGAAGTTCTGGCTACATTCCATCGACGAACATAGTATTCGTAACATACGAGTATTACTAAGGTTGATTAATCGCTGGCAACATGGTAATTACTATTTTCAGGGTATAATTAGTCCAGTTTATCGATCTATCCGATTTGGCCAGAGGTTTTTTTTGGGATTTCCATTCTTATTCATCATCATCTTCAAAACCTGAATCATGACGAAAGTTTCGATTGCCGATTGAAAGCGGGAACTGATTTATACTTAAATCAAAAAGAGAGTCCTTTGTAAAATCAAGAAATAAAAAAAAAGTTTAAAAACGAGTCGTACGAGTGTACGAGACAACCATACATACATACATACAGGTTGAAATCATAACCCTCCTTAAAAAAATCCGGGTAAAAAATAATTAAAAATTTCGAACCCCCCCACAAAAAATAATAAGATGTCCAGTGAAGCCAAAAGTGCGCTGCCAATTCTTTTTCCCAGATTGGACCTCCGGCACCGACATTATTTAGGCAAAACACAAGGTCTCTGTAAGGCTGGGGTATCATTTAAGGTGAACGGGTAGGGCACACTAGCGACGCCAATACTTTCCCATGGTCATTCATCATATTTACCGATACAATATCCTGTTTTAACATTGTGCTTTTAGTATTAAAATACCTACTTTTGATGTATGTTACGCCTTTGATAAAATGGAAGCGTGGAGAGCTTAGCTATTTTCGATAACACATAGTTATATTTACCTGAGTTATTATTAACCATAAGAGGAACATCAAAGGCGTTGGGGTTTACGAAATTCAAGTTTGTTGTGGAATGTGGCTTACAGGTGAAAGTACCTACAATAAGCCATTAATAATTTATAACATGTAAATATAGCGGAACTGGTATATTTAGTCTACCGCATAGATTAAAATAAAATCAAAGAGCGAAGAGATCTCGCTCCTGATAGCAGTTAGTACCTACTTAGGTACTTTATTTTTTTATTTATTGGCATTGGTACACAACAGGTAAAAATCAGTAAAATACATTCTATAGTCCATTCAGTATGTGAAGGTGAAAAGGACTATTCTGACGTTAAAAGTGAGACGCTCCTTTTAAACCTAACCGACATTTTAAGAATCGAGAATATTTTCTTTAGAAATCTAATCGACTTTTTATTTGTTTAATTTTTAATCATAATGAACATTTTTTCCACAAATTTGAACTATCTGGATATGGAAATACCTACAATATGTAAATATTCTTAGTGGTACACACGCAATAAATCACTAACAATGTAATATAATGCATCTTATTCATCTGAAAAATAACAGTTCTCGTTTGACATGTCGGAACCACACCAAGAGAAATTACTAGTTCTTAATCCCTAATGAAATCCATGCGGACATATTTTGCACGAGACAATAATCGCGTTTCGATGGTAAGATGGCTGCCATACCAATTATCGATTTATTGTGATTGTTTCTGTCAATCCCTATGAGCAAAAATTAGCGCATTATGCAATTCATAAGATATTTATTACAAATTTTATTGGTAACAATTATTTTAAGTTTTGGTTCAGATTAATTGAGAAACTTATTATTTTCAAGAATGAGAACACAAAAAAGTTATTGATTTTTACAGCTTAATATTTTGAATGTAGAAAGTTGAATGCATAATACGAAATGTTTTAGTACCTACTGAATGGACCATAAAACAAAATAAACTTAAGGCTAGTTTATAAACTAAAAACGTGAACACACAGCATTATATGAACACAAAATGACAACAAAATAGATAATTCAAAAAAAAATATTATACTACGAGTACAATGTCAATATGGACCTAAGGCCAGCTAAAGGTTAATTAACGGCCTTTTAGTAACAAAATGACAGAATCGCCTGACGCATTTATTTTATTTAGGTACTTAGTTAAAGAAAGGTTTTTCTCCGACCTACATTATACACGTCGGTAATTAAATCCGATGGAGGTAATTAATTAACCCTCTGTGTCGATGGCACTCCTCGGTGAGCCACTAATAGTGATTGATGATGAGGCTCCAAGCCTCCGTGGAATAACATCTACTTCGTTAAGGAATTGGACCTTGACATCATTGGGCTTTCAGTTTTCGGGGTGAGATGAAGTTCAAGGACTTTATGAACAACGTTTTTTACCCGTTGAATAGTGTAACTTTATTTATGACTAAATTTTAATGTGAGTTAGACAATAGATAGATAGGCACTGGGTGTTGATTACATCGCGCAAGCGTTTCGTTTTTAGGGAAAATCATATAAACCTTGTCATTGTTTATAGAATTTCCCTCAAAAAATGGTATAGGTTATGTCGCCTAATAGTACAATGGGCTATGGGAAAAAAATTAACAGGTTCTAATCCGAAAACCGTTTCGAGGCATTTGTATTTCATAACATATTTTAATATTTTTAAAATTTAAAACCACTGGATCAAGGATATTTTCAATAAAATAGCGTTGACCATAGAATAGGTTGTATTCAGAAGATTTACATTTAGGTGACAACAATGTCTCAGTGACTTATTCACTCGGACCAAGTAACAGATGGCGCTAGTTGTGTTGTATTCTGAAGATTACATTAGTATTACTTCGTGGTGACAACAATGTCTCAGTGACTTATTCATCCGGACCAAGTAACAGATGGCGCTAGTTTGACGTTTATTTGTAGGGTGACATCTAAACTAAGACAGTGGGCTGTCTTTATTTTGTTTTACCGTAATATTACCAGATAGTGATTTTAAAATTCCCCGATTAAAATCGATTTTTACAAGTATGTTATTTTTTCTTACGATATATTTCCAGTGAATTGAGAAAAATGAGACATGGGAACACTAAGCGTATTTATGACTTCACAAATACGTTTCGAATTAAAAAAAATGAAAATTAATTAAAAAATGAACAACCTGCTATTTTAAAAAAAATTAATATTACTTTCTTAAAATAGTAAAAGACATTGGAAAAAAATATCAAAACCATACTTAAAAATTTGTTCCCATAGCCCTTTTTCTCCATTTTTTTTATGTAATAGATAGGCAGACGAACAGACGGATCACCTGATGGTAAGCAATTGCCGCCGCCCATGGACACCCGCGACACCAGTGGAGTCACAGCCATTTATTCAGAAAATAATTTTACACAATTACAATTCATTAATTTTTGTTTATAAGTATGCGTGATGATTATCCTTATACTTTATCGCCTTTAGAACCTCATCCCATCGTAGCAATGACTTGATTTCTATGATCGAGGCCTATACCCTGCAGTGGTACCTACTTTATTTATCTTTTTTATAATAAATTAGGTATTTATAATAATTACTCGCAGCTTGGCTCGCAATAGAAAGAGACAAAAAGTAGCCTATGTCACTCTTCATCCGTTCAACTATCTCCACTTAACACACTTGTGACTTCTTGTGAGGTTATTCCGTCTGCTAATCTGTCCCGGGTGATTCTGCGAAATTCGACCTTGCGTATTATAATTAATATATAATTTGACTTACCATAGACTCAAAAATATTGCTCTAATTAGAATTTTAAATTGAAATAAGAACACGAAAAGACACTTACCCTTCTTTCAATTTATACTTCTTCTGATTTCAATATAAACTTCTGATTTGAACAATATTTTTGAGCCCATAGAAATCAGACGCGAAGAAACCGGAAGGTCAAATTTCGGAGAATCACCCTCCCCTATCACATATTAAATATAAAAAAAACCTGTTTGTTGGATTGTTACTTTTTCACCTGTAGGTCAACGTTGCATACCCGCCAATCGACACGTATACGACATTATAAATTATCAAAATGGGTCTCGGTTCATTTTTCACGTTACCTCCGTCCTTTGTGACAGCACTAGTGATTGCAACATAAAATATCGATGCCTCTTTTGCTTCTCACCCGTATCAATCTTGTTACTGTTTGTAGAAAACATTCAGTGCCTGCATAATATTTTTAAAAAAGCTTGGTAAGTCCAACTTCCAGAAAGAGGTCGATCGACGAATTCGGGAAGCTACGTAGCATTTATTATATTTGGCTCATCTACCGCAGTATCTCAAAACGAAATAGCCTTTAATGCGTGTGTGTTGCCAGTGATGACATACGGAACCGAAACGTAGCCCCTTACAATGTGCCGATAAAGGAGGCTCAAAGTCGCCCAGAGAGAAACGGAGAGGGCTATGCTCGGACTCTCCTTGCGTAATCGTATCAGAAACGATGAGATCTGCAGGAGAACTGAAGTCACAGACATAGCCCAAAGGATTGCCTTTTTTTTTTTTTTTTTTTTTTGTTGACCCGGTGGAAATGCCGCCGGCTCACTGACAGGAGCCGACGTCGGCGCCGGTTGGTCGGCGCCGCCTTATGCACACCCGGCCGCTGGGAGTCGACCGGGTAGTGTGGGGATCTCCCCTGGATTAGGCCTCTGCTAATCAGAGGCCGTCCAAGGGCATACCCACTAAAACCACCGGGGCTTTTCCCATTCCACGCCCGCTAAGTCGGGACGGAGCGCGGGATTACCTCCAGGCTACCACCGCGAACCGCCCTGGGCGAAGAGGCTCGCCAGCACGGCCTCTAACCAAAACGCTGGTCCTTCGGACCCAGGGCCTCTCCACGGCCCACCATCTCCACCCCCCGAATGGCATCCACACTGCTGGCTGCAGTGCAGAATACCACCGTGAGGGGGACTGCAGGTACCCCTCCCCACCCATACACTGCTGGTTGCAGTGCAGAGTGGGTTGGGGAAACAAAACCTGCAGGTTTTCAAAAAACGAAGCCGCCGCAAGTCCCAACTCCGCTGGATGCGGAGCCAGGAAAATTGGCAACGCCGGACTGCCGCCGAGCCACTCTGGCTGAGAAACTCGACGCAGAACCTCCGATACACGGCCTTTCGGCCACCGAGCCCGCGGGCTCTCCCTACCGGAAGGGGTGGCACAAGGCAAGGCGTGGCCAGAGTGGGAGGGCTGGACTGGGCACTGAAGCCCTCAGTCGTCCGACATCCCCCCAACTGCCACTGGTCCTGCACCACCTTAAGTGCGCGGACAAATTGGGCACAACCACTTTCGTGGACAGTGCCGAGGGCCTCCACCGGTCAGAGACGGCATGTTACCGGATAACCGCCGGTGAGAGACCCAGGTCCGCGCACAACCAACAAAAATTCCGAGGGTGGCAAAACACCCCCCACCAAACGCCTCGCTCCAGAAGGAGCGGTCCACTCAAAGACCTAGCAATAGGTCCGTAGGGGGGGTTACGAACCCTAACCCCCCCTCTATGTGTGCAGCCGTCGCCCGTCGGGTAGCAATATGGCGAGCGCGCCAAATTACTACCCGCCGTTGCCCAGGGACGCCAGGACCCCTTCGGTAGCAGCTCCAAACAGAGCAAAAATACTACCGAAGGGGCCACACGAGGAGGCCGCCGCACCGTAGTCCCCAGCCCAAAGGATTGCCTGCCTCAAGTGGCAATGGGCAGGGCACATAGCGAGGAGAACAGACGGCTGTTGGGGCGAAAAGGAGTGGAGACTGTCGGTCAACCATAACCGTGGGTTGACCGACGATCTGGTGAAGTCCGTGGAAATCAATGGAATGAGGTCGACGCAGGACCGATCTGTGTGGGGAACTTTGGGGTAGGCCTAATGTCCAGCATGAGGCTGAAATGATGATCATGATAATAATATTTTAAGGTGTGACCGATATAAAAAGCCTCATTATATCCTATATAAGCCTCAAGATGTTACATAAAATAAATTGATAATTACAAACCTGGTCACGCCCTGTAAGGGCATAACAACTGTTTTTCATAACATGAGCAATATACACTTAAAAGCAAAATTCAATAATGTATTTTATTCAAAACTACAATTTTTTATTAACTAACCTAGCTCGCTGACAATTTAAACGTATCTTGAGGTGATGAAGTAAAAGACGTGGACTGTAAACCTAGGTATATTAAGACCAAAAATAGTGAGCTTAAGCAACAAGTAAGACGTGAGCGCGGTTCCGTGATCGGCGAGGTCTGTCCGGGGGGCGGATGCGCGCGCGCGTGTGTACTTCCTTCGTCTTCGTCCCGCGCGCCCGCGCAGCCCGCGCTGTGGTCCCCGTGCGTAGTGATATCATCACTAGAAATATAAGTACTCGTAGGTATTAGGATTTTGCGTTGCATTATCTGCAATCCCTATTGCCCTATTATTTGTTCCTTTCTGTCTTATTGTTAGCATCTTGTTGTAATTGTATTCGTGTTCGTGGTCAATAAATGCTTTACTTACTTAGTTACTGACATGTGCGCTGCCTACCTTTACACTTCTGTTCCCTAACAAATCCTTATCCGGATCCTTGGCTCTTTGGGATTGACTCTCTTGAGAGTGAGACTCTTTTGGCGGAAACACCGTGGTAGAGCCATGCTTTTGCGTGTATGGGCCGGCTCGACCGGAGTGACCAGGGCCCCACAGAAAACCGGCGTGAAGCAGCACTGTGCTGTGTTTCGCTGCGTCAGCCCAATACCGGAAGCCCAATCCGGGGTAAGAGAAGTTTAAAGGTTGGCAGCGCACTTGTGACTCTATTGGTGTCGCGTCAGGTGATTGGTCTGCTTACCTAATACATAAACGCCGGTTTTCACTCTTCTAAAATAAAATGTCGATATTAGAAATTTATTTGTTGACATCACTACTAGGCCCTTCGTCCCTTCGCCGGCAAAACTGCGGGTTCAACGAGCTGTCGTCACGACTCAGGTGTGGGTTCCGCGTAACGTTACAAATGGGACGAACTTTGTCCCACTTTCGCGAATCAAATAAATATTCACCAACCTTTTAGTTCCGCCGGTTTCCTTGTCAGGCCGTTGTAAACAAATTTATTTTACGTCTGAACGGTGAAAACTTTTTGTTTTGATCGGATTGTCTTGGAATTTGTCGGTCTTGTTTGTTGAGCTGTTTTGGAAGTTTTTTTTTTTATATGAGAGGTGACAGACGGATCACCTGTTGGTAAGCAATTCCGCCGCCCATGAACACCCGCAACACCAGTGGTGTCACAAGTGCGCTGTCAACCTTTTCCCCTTCCCCCCATTGGGCCTCCAGTAACCTCACTCACACGGCGAAACACAGCGCAGGCGCTGCTTCACGCCGGTCTTATGTGAGGCAGTGGTAACACTCCGGTCGAGCCGGCCCATTCATGCCTAAGCGTGGCTCTCCCACATTTAAGTTGTCTGTTTTGTGCACCTGGGCTTGAGGACACACTATAAAATATATATATATTTAAATGTGACTGTAGGAGAGCCACGCTTCGGCATGAATGGAGTGACACCACGGCCTCACAGAAAACCGGGGTGAAGCACCACTGTGTTGTGTTTTGCTGCGTAAGTGAGGGTACCGGAGGCCCAAACCGCGGGAAGGAGGGATTAAAGGTTGGCAGCGCACTTGTGACTCGTGTCGCGGGTGTCCATGGGCGGCGGTAATCGCTTACCATCAGGTGATCTGTCTGCTCGTCTGCCACCTATCACATAAAAAAAGATCAAATGTTATTTTATTTCTTTTTACTGAGACTAATTAAGTTGTTTTTTTCCAGATAGGGGACCTAGAGGATGACACGACGCCGCTGGACATGTCGTGGCCCTCGGGGTTCCGTAAGCGACTGACGTACCTGTTGGTTGCACCAATTGTCTTCCCATTATGGATCACCCTCCCGGACACAAGGACTCCGAGAGGTGAGCGATACGAACAATTCCTCGTAGCGCACCTAAAGTTTTCCACTTGTCGCACCTATTTTAATTTTCCTGTTAGTTTTTTAACGTAGGTGTGCTATGAGGAATATTCTGGATGCGCTACGAGGAATACTTTAAATAACTGAAGTTTTTCTCGTAGTGCACCCATTTTTTAGTACCTATTACATTTTATAAAATCACGAATCAAATCAAATGAGTCTCAGTTTTCTCAGTATCAATACCATTGAGATAAAATAAGTACATAGGAACACGCGACGGGTCGGACGCTGGACTCTTTTCGTATTCACATGTATGATATAATATTTCTTTAGACACGAAATATTCTCGACAAGGCAATTTTTCGTCAACGTTATAGATCCTTCGTTCATGACGCAGCCATTTTGGCACTGACCTACTTACGTAGGCGATACGTCTTTTCTACTGTATCTGTGGAGCCATTTCCTGGCTTGCTGGCCACACCGTAGAGTTCAGTTTCACATTCAAATTTGAGATTTATGTCGATACTAGCGGCCGCCCGCGACTCCGTCCGCGTGGAAAAGTAACTTTTTACCCCCCTTTCAACCCCTTACAACCCCCTTTTCGCAATAAAAAGTAGCCTATGTGCTTTCTCAGGGTCTAGATTATCTGTATACCAAATTTCATTTAAATCCGTTGAGTAGTTTTGGCGTGAAAGAGTAGCAGACAGACAGACAGACAGACAGACAGACAGACAGAGTTACTTTCGCATTTATAATATTAGTATGGATAGTATGGATTCACAAGGAATCTAAAATCGTAGTTCCGTGTTTTGCCGCGACACTTCTTTCGTGGCTCGGATCTAGCCAGTATATAATTCACTTGTGATACAAATAGATAAGTATATCGATGGTAACCATAAATGCGATGAGAGATCAGTGGATAAAAACATGCCTTCCCTGTCTGGGTTCGTGGTTCAAAATTGATCATGCACCTGTGGATTTAGTCCATGTGCGTATTTCTACCATTAGCATCGTCCATCTCCCAGCGGACGGGCGTGCATAAGGCACCGTTAAAAGGCGGCACGTCAGCCCATTGCACTCCGGGTTGTCGCCATTTCCACAAAAAAAAGGCTGCGAACAGACTTCCGGACATAGTAGAACTAACATATTATGTAGGTTTCTTGTGAATACCCTAAAAAACCCTAAAACAACTGAACGTCCGAACAACAATTAACATTCGAAAACCCGACTAAATTCGAAAGATACTGATGTATTTTTTTTTTCAGACATTCAATTGTTTTTATTATACTCACTTGATTTCACCAGTAAATAGTTTCTAACCCGGGGACTTACCCTCCTCATCTTGTCGTGTAAATCCGGTTGCGTTCAAAGCTGTCGCTCTAGAGCCCGGGGTACGCTTGGACCATGATTCAGGATTGGGGGAGACAAGTAATTACAATGAAGCGACTGCCGTCCGAGCTTCGTAATCCTCTAACGGGGAACCAGACCAACTAATTCCTATTTACACGTTTCAGAAACTATCCGAACCTTGCAAGTTTCCTCATAATGTTTTCTCTCACCGCCGAGCTAATGGTAGAAATACGCACATAGATTTGAAAAATCCAGAGGAGCATGCTCGGATTCGAACCCGGTCCCCCCGTATGGTAGGCGCGTTCTGACCAACCACTGAGCTACCATCGTTCTAAAAACAAATGAACGTCTGAATAAAATCATTCGGAAACCATGTGAGATTTTGATTTATTTATTTTTTGTTTTTCAGACTTTCAATTGTTTTTATTATGTGTACTTGTTTTTACCAGTAAAACATTTCTAGTCATTAACCTACTTGCATTTTCTGTTTCAGGGAAGAACCTATTCCCTATAACATTTATAGGGTCAATAGTATGGATAGCGTTTTTCTCGTACCTTATGGTGTGGTGGGCGAACGTGGCCGGCGCCACCGCGCAAGTGCCTCCCGAGGTGATGGGGCTGACACTCCTGGCGGCGGGGACGTCGGTCCCGGACCTGATCACATCGGTGATAGTCGCCAGGAAGGGATTTGGAGATATGGCAGTCTCCAGCTCGGTGGGCAGCAATATTTTTGATGTCACTGTTGGGTGAGTTGTTTTTTTTTGCTACTTTCTGCTCGCGTATTCGTCCTCGTGGATTCGATCTTTTTTCAGTGCCATTCCCATAATAGATATACCTACTACCTACCTACATACTCTGTAATAAGGACTGTTAAGGATGAAGGTTGAAGCGTTAAGCGATGGTAGCTCAATGGATACGAACGCGCCCTCCACGCAGGTGGTCGAGGTTCGAATCCGAGCATGCACCAATGGTTTTTTTCAAATCTATGTGCGTATTTATACCATTACCATCTGGCGGCGAGGAAAAACATCGCAGAAACCTGCACGTTTCGGAAAAAGTTTCTGAAACGTGTAACCATGATTCAGTTGGTCTGGTTCCCCTGAAAAAGGGTTGCGAAGGTCAGACGGCAGTCGCTTCATTGTGATTAACTGACCCCCCAATCCTGAATCATGGTCTAAGCGTACCCCGGGCTCCAAAGCGACAGCTTTGGACGCAACCGGAAATTATACGCTAAGATGAAGAAGAAGAGGATGAAGGTTGAAATGATAAGGTGGATCAAGATCAAGACCATGGTAATACGTAATTGTAAGGCTTCGCGTGTGATCAATCGTGACAGTAAACCAGAAAATCGTATGAACGATGCCTCACCTTGGGTGTAAATTGACTGACCGGATGGCGCAATTGGTAGTGACCCTGCCTCTTACGCCAAAGGTCCTGGGTTCGATCCCCACCCTGGACAAACATTTGTGTTTGTTCAGTGTCTGGGTGTAATATATGTATTTAAGTATATATTTGTGTTCCTCTGTTGTCTGATATCTGTAACACATGTGCTTGAGCTACTTAGTACGGAATCAGGTCAACGTATGAGATGTTGTGAAAACTATTAACTATTAACTATATTAAATTCAATCAAATTAATACATTATTTAGACTTTTACATTATCTTAGAAGCTCATAAGAGTTTGGTCAAGGCGTTTTGTCACATTATCCGACTACCTTGACGTCTGTTTTCAAATATTTCAGCCTTTTCTTTTGCAATTTTGTCGATAAATGGAACAACTCGATAAATTAGTAACTTTTTATCGATTTGATTTCGGGTAAACTATTACGTGTGGCCGTGTGGTGCCCGGAAGAGTAGAATAGGCCACCCTCACTCTTACCGAGGTGTCGTAAAAGGCGACTAAGGTAAAGCTGCTGGCATGATCATCTGCACCCAGAGAAGGAAAACTCTGCATTTATATCAAAACCCTCGCCAACCCGTCTGCCAAGCGTGGTGAGTATGGCAATTACCCCTCATGTGATTGAGGGAGGCCCGTGCCACAGCGGTGGGGACTTAAATGGACTGACGATGACGATGACACTATTACGACGACTATTATCAGTTCCATACTTTAGTATTGTTATTTTACCTACAGAGGGATTTGTACCTATCTAAATACATTATGTAGGTAGGGTACGTTAGGGTAGCAACTAACAACAAGGTGACAACAACTGACTGTAGATGCTGAGAGCTAATTTAATATAGAAAATATGTTTCTAAAAGGACACGAGAATTGGTCTTGGTCAACAAGAAAGTGACGTATCGAAGAAACTCGCACCGTCAATAGATTTGTGTTAATTGTGACTATTACGAGTTTTTTTTTTTAAAAATACAATACCTACGTATGAAGAATTTTTTGAGATAAAATTATGTCATAATTTCTTCCTACAAGTAAACATAATTTTTGCAATTGCTAAAAGTGGCCCTGTGCCAAACCGAACTCTATAAGTGATCATTTTATTTTCGTTTTTAATTTGTTTTCTAAATTTGACGTTTTTATATTGTCATTGATTTGATTTGATGCAAACGGTACGTAAATATATTTTGTTTCTATATTTTTATTGTTTTCTTGCTATTTTTACCCATCTCCCTCGCTCGCTAACAGGCCCTGTAAGCAATACGATTAGGGTATTTGACTAAGCTCGAATTTTTACAAAATATAAATATTTTATCAAAATGTAGGTAAATATGTGCCAGTAGCAAAAATTCTCAATTAAAAATATAGCGTCTAGCCGGTTTTATGGTCATTCAAAAATTCATGGGCAAGTCTATTTTAAAAGTATGAAATTATTAAAAAATAATTATACCATTGAATAACCCATACAATTTGCACCAACTTCAATAATAGAACCATTGACATAAACGAAACTTTTGATATAGCTACCATACAAAATTCAAATGAAATGCATACAAAATACTATCGTGTGACGTCACATCTCAGTAGCCATTTGTATAGAGCGTTTCGGGTTTACCCAAAATAATGTGATTTTAAAGTTGTGATATCTCAGGTAGTTTAAATGAGAATCAAGTAATTCTTTCAACGATGTTTTTAACATTGAGAGGTCTTTTGATTACAAAAATAAAAAAAAAATGTCAAATACCGTTGTTGAATGAGATTAGTATCTTAGTATGTTTTGTATCTAGATAGTATTGGGCGCCGACTTCAGTGACACTTTTTGTTGGGTGTACTGTTATAAAATGTTATTTGCAGTGTATGAAGTATTAAAAATATTATTTTATACTTTTTAGTTCGTGATTTTTGAAGGCGAATTTTTTTTTGTACAATAATTTCTCTCATATAAATAAAAAAAAAAATCTTGTACAAAATAAAATATGTTGAATTTAATGTTATTCTAGCCTTTCTTCAGTGCCAAACGTATCGCCATCAATTGGTATAATGCTGTATAATGTTATCTAATTAGAGCATCATTAAAAAGTCTTGGCAAGAACTTTGTCTATTAGTCTTGGAGACCAAGAGCAGTTGGACTTTAAAGTACGAAGTGAACTATTTCGTTTCGCTCTAAAATGTTCTTGTTAATTTCTTTTCGTAAACATTTTGTTTTCTATTTGTGCCGAACACTAAGTAGAAACACTAATTAGCGAAATCAGTGCTTTCCTGCAATTAGTTAGGCACTTTGAGAATGCTTATATTTAAAATTAAATAAAATGTAAATTTGGTGCCTACCACTTTTTAGCTTTCGGTGTTGAAACACTGGGCCCGTGGGGTTCCGACGCTCTCTCTTTCTTCCGTGACTTAGCTACGCGTCTAGTCGAAGCCGCGAGAGAGCCAAAGGCTGGCAGCTACCTCGCCCAGCAAATTCCCATCGCGATCCAGCGGGGTAATGCTGCCAGCATTTTGGGGACATTAGCACTTTGTTTTAACTTCCCTTTTTATTTACTTTTAGCTTATTTTTATTTCGCAGATATTGTCTTAATTTTCTTGTCGTTTTGTTCAATAAAATGTAAATATTATTTATTTCAATCAAATTATAGATCATATACAAAAAAGAAAAGGCAATAATAGCAATACATTATTTGACATTCATACATTGTAATAAATAAATAAATAAATAAATATCAAAATAAATAAATTAATAGGGGATAATAAATGTCCAGTTAAAAAGAAATTCAGTATAATTAATCTTTAATTATATTATTATTTGATACTGCTAGCTAGGGCCGTGTTTGGTGATGTCGATGTGGTGATGTTTTATCTTTTAAATTACCTTGAAAATCGGTTCAGTCGTTATTGAGCGTCTTCTTCTTAAAGTGCCTCTCCGACTAGCGAAGGTTGGCCGTGAATCTTGCATACTCTTCTCGGTTTCTAGCCAGGCGAAACAGCTCGGCGGCGTTCGCGATCTCCGTCCACTCCCGGTTATTACACAGCCATGATTTTTTCTTGCGACCCACACGCCTCTTGCCAGCTTTCCGCTTCATAATAAAATGCAACAACGTATATATCATTTAATATGTAGATATTTAAATCGTTATTGAACTTAAGGCGACGGGTAGGGTCAACTAGCGACGCATATAGATTTAAATTTTTACCTACTAAACCGGATCCTTTTTAACGATTTCGGGATTGCAACATTTCGGCAAACACTTATACTATTTATTAAATAACAGTGCCCAAATATTGGGTCCACTTTTATACGCCAAAAATTGATTCACGCCAAAAGCGGCCACTTTTGGCGGTAATCCAAAAGCAGACCAAACAGTTAAGTATAACTATTAAATAAATAGTACCTATAAGTAGATGTTTGTCGAGAGGTTGTAATCCCGAAATTGTATAAAATAGATTCGGTTCAGTATCTAAAAATTAAGATCGATTGGCGTTGCTAGTGTGCCCTACCCGTCGTGGTGTAACTAACACGACTTTTTTCTATAGGTCTGTCTGTCGGTCTATCTGTCTTTTTACCCTTTACTTTAAGTTTTAAATTCTTCTCATGATACCGTGTTAATCTCCGTTCGGTCTAAAGCTATCGGAGAATGGGCTACATAGGCTTAGATCATGTTGCAGAATTTTGTGACTTTCGTACAACGAAGCGACCCTCGTAGCAGGAGAATCATGGTTCACGTAAATCATTATCTCAACAGTTGTGGGAATATCCACAGTTTCTTTTTTTTATGTGAAAGGTGGCAGACGAGCAGACGGATCACCTGATGGTACTGACACCCGCGACACGAGTCACAAGTGCGCTGCCAACCTTTAATCCCCCCTTCCCCCGGATTGGGCCTCCGGCACCCTCACTCACGCAGCGAAACACAGCACAGTGCTTCTTCACGCCGGTTTTCTGTGAGGCCGTGGTCACTCCGGTCGAGCCGGCCCATTCATGCCGAAGCATGGCTCTCCGACGGAAGATTAGAACGGAAGTTTACAGATACTATCCGAATCATGCCTCATGCATGTTGTTTTCCCTCATCGCCGCTGTTATTATAGGTTTACCCTATTTAGTACCTACACTGTACAAATTGTCAATCATTTTTTTTCGCTGTAAGAGCCACAATCTTTTCATTCACAAGAACCAAGCAGAAAAAATCAACAGGCCGAAGGATCTTTTTGAAAAAAATAAAATAAAAAAGAAGCTAAATTTTGCCCTGGATCCTATTTATTATTATTATTTGATAGAAATGGGGGTGAGCCTTGCGTCTCATAGCCACTGCGACCAGTAGATGATCTATTGTGGCAGCCTCATAACCTATTACAGCACCTCATGTAGCTCCAGTTCCAGGATAAACTCGAGAATGGAGCTGATGGGAGAGCTTTTGATCTCGTCTGCCGAGATCATGTGTGCTCCCAGGTGCCGGCTTCTGCAGCGGTGCAGCGCTATGCACTCGCCGAGGACGTGGATAATCGTTTCCTCGTCCTCGCGACAGAACCCTGGATCCTAACGAACGAGAATATACCTGTGAAAGAGAGGAAAACTCCGATTAGGTCCTAACGTTTGCTTTAAATTATGCCCTTTGGCTATCTCCAAAAACGAATTCACCGCCGAATCTTTATCCCCGTTTCTTTCATGCTGTTCGGTTCCATTGTCAAGTGGTTGTTACCTAGGTCCTCTGCATCAAGGTACAGAGCAAAATGTTTATTCCCATCCTGTATGAACTGTTGAAATTTCTCGGTTTCTTCTCGGTTATAACTGGTTCATCAATCACGTCTTTGTTTCGTTTCCGCGCCGTACGCCTGCATACCTTGTCTTGGAACTGTTCAGATGGTTTGTACTTCACTCGGTTTGGTTTTGTTTCGGTTTACTCCATTAATCTTCGTCATGATTTGATTCTGCACTTAAATGTAGTGTTCTCATTTCGCGGGCTCAGCAGCAAAACTGTGCCTATACATGTATAGAATATGTGTAATACATTTATAATAAATAATAATAAATAAATAAATTCTTTATTTGTCTCCACTTATACATTAACAACACATGATTGGGATCTCCTGTTAAGCTTGCATCGCCTGTGCCAGGAGTCCCGCTCTTCCACATCAATTTACATATCATAAATGAGAGAACAAAGAAAAAGAAAGACCAAAGTAAAGCAACTAAAATATTTGAAATTAATACAGAATTTAAAAGTGAGATTGTGTGTGTGCATGTTTGTTTTTATGCGTTGTGTGTGTGTGTGTGTGTGTGTGTGTGTGTGTGTGTGTGTATCTGTGTGTGTGTGTGTGTGTGTGTGTGTGTTGTGTGTGTGTGTGTGTGTGTGTGTGTGTGTGTGTGTGTGTGTGTGTGTGTGTGCGTGCGTGCGCATATAGTGCGTATGTGAATTTAAGTACCAAGTAGATTTTCAACTTCTTGATAATTCATTTCCATTAACCATGTACTCAAACTCTTTTTACACTCCCTTGTACCCTTGTGGTATATTTTTAGAGTCATATTTATTTTATTATATAAATTTACAGATCGCTGCTTGAAATGTAAGCTGGCAAATTTAGTGTTACATCTATGTACATGCCCTACTTTGTGCTTTATTCTTTTATTAATGTTTTTATTTGGGTCGTACTTTTATGAGATTTTAATACTATGCTAAGAATGTATAATTTTCTAATCGACAAAAGTTTACTTATATTGTAGAGAGTTTCAGTAGGAAATATCCTCTTTTTAAAGAGCATCACCTTAATAAGACTACGCTGTGCTCGTTCAGCGTCAAGAAAACGTGTCTTTGTAGCACCCCCCCAGACGGATAAACAGTATACGATAATAGATTGCACGAGTGAGACATATATTTATAGAATATTATAAAATACTAGTGACCCACCTTCATTTCGTTTCGGGACATTAGTTTCACTTAATACCAATAGATGGCGCTAGGTGTCGAATACATCGCGCAAGCGTTTCGTGTTTTGAGATTATCTATAAGCATTGCCGCTGTCCTATTTATAAATAGTAAAGAATATAGACTATACACCGTTATTTTATTATCACTTACATCCCGTAAACCTTATAACAGAGACCGTGAATAAAGTCCATTTAGCATGTTAGATCAACAAAATAAGCGAAAAAAAAACCGGCCAAGTGCGAGTCGGGCTCGCGCACAAAGGGTTCCGTAGCAGCAAAGTCCAAAATTACAGTTAAATCAACCTATCTCAAAAACTATAAGAGATACTTTGATCAAACCAAAAATCGTTGAAAGAGTTAATTAGCATGCATCACCTCTATTTTTTTTAGAATTTTATACCCCGTAGTTATAAAAATAGAGGGGGGGGGACATACTTTTTACGACTTTGAGAGCTGATATCTCAAAAACCGTTCACTTTAAGAAAAATGTTTTTTAGAAAACTTTATATCATTTTAAAAGACCTTTCCATTGATACCCCACACGGGTATGTACATCGAAAAAAAAAATTTCATCCCTCAGTTACATGTATGGGGGGCCCCACCCCCAATTCTTTTTTTTACTATTTAGTGTCATATTTTTGTAGCGGTTCATACAACACATATTCCCATCAAATTTCATCACTGTAGTACTTATAGTTTCCGAGTAAATCGGCTGTGACAGACGGACAGACGGACAGACGGACATGACGAAACTATAAGGGTTCCGTTTTTGCCATTTTGGCTACGGAACCCTAAAAACTGCTGTTCCTTAGATTATCGCCGGGTGAAAATTCAATTTTGTATGGAACAGCTGATTTCTTTCCCTTTTTTTTGTTGATTCCACCTAATTTTGTTGAATCAACCCTCTAAAAATTACCTATTTTTAGAAGGTTGATTCAGTATCGACAAAAAGTTGGGTGACTCTTATCATGCCTTACCATAAGGAAGTGGACCTCGTTACCGGTTTATATTCCCTTCCCACAATATTGTGGGAATATAGGATACCGACTTATTTAGTCCATGCGTATCCCTACTTATTTATAAACGAGCTGCGAAAGAGTACATATCTACGAAACTTATAAATAAAATGCAAAGTACTAAGTAAAGTACTTACATAAAAGTGGAGCGATGGTATCTCAGTGGATAAGAAACTTAAGTTCGAATCTCTAGATTTTTCAAATATAATATACCTATTTTTAACATTAGCTCGGCGGTGAAGAAGAACATCGTGAAACCTAAACAGCGTGTTTTTAAAACGTGCAACCATGTTTGAGTTACCTATAGTGCAGGGCGCCCGGCAGGGCTCCCGGGCGCCGGGAGTTAGAGGACGCTGAGAGCCCCTCGCTCGCTACACAGAGCCTGCACTGTAACGCTCCACAAGGAGCGGGCGCGAGTACTGATCGTTCTCCTCATCTTAGCGTGTGATTTCCAATTGCGTCCAATGCTATCGCTTCGAAACTCGGGGTACGCTTGGACCATGATACAGGATTCAGAATGTCTGATAATTACAATGAAGCGACTGCCCGTAGGTAGTCGAACATGTTGTAAGTATTTCGTTTTGTTCGCGCATTTTGAAACAAGAGCTAGAGCCGCCCCTGCTTCCAAGGGTGTGAAGGTCAGACGGCAGTCGCTTCATTGTAGGTGATGACCACTTTCACCATATCCAAGCGTACCCCTGGCTCCAAATATAACAAAATATGACATAGATTAAAAATCTTTAAAATTGCTTTGTCCGAAATGAGGTGATCCGGCAGAGAACCAAAAGTCATCGACATTGCTCACAGGATTAGCAAGCTTAAGTGGCAGTGGGCTGGCGATATTAGCCGCAGAACCGACAATCGATGGGGTAAACGAGTTCTAGAGTGGAGACCGCGTCTTGGCAAACGTAATGTAGGGCGCCCTCTGGCTAGGTGGGGGGACGATCTGCGCAGGATGGCTGGCAAAGAGCTGGATGCGAGAAGCCATGGATAGATCACAGTGGCGAACAATTGGAGAGGCCTACGTCCAGCAGTGGACTGCGATAGGCTGATGATGATGATGATGAAATTGATTTGAGAGAATTTATCAATCGTTTTTTGGCAAACATTGCCAAAAAACAGAGTGTAATCAAATTAACAAACATAATAACATCAAAAATCATAAATCTTCCCTTTCAGCTTTTCTGTAGTTTAGTTAAAAAATAATCTCTCAAATTCCAAAGTAATTTAAAAGCTAATCAGAGCTTAGGCTCAAGTCTGATGTACTCAAAAGGTCTTTAACACTAATCTTCTTTACTCAACCTAAACGAGAGAAAAACAATTTACCTCGCAATTTTTTCCCACTAAACCAAAAACACGGCAAGTATTAGCCGGTGTTACGCAGAATTACGACATTTTTAATACATTTCGGTTCTGATATAGTGAGATAACTTTGGGATCTTAAATAACGCGAATTGCTACCTTAAGTGCCACTCGGGTCTGGAAACGACCGAAACTGTCCGTGAGGCACTGTCTACAGTAGTAACCTACGGGTAGGACGTACCGTAAAATAGACTTTTTTTATGTGATAGGTGGCAGACGAGCAGACGGATCGCCTGATGGTAAGCGATTACCGCCCCATAGACACCCGCGACAAAAGATATATCTTATCTTTCGTACACATATAAGTTCGGTCGTGCATGGAGTTTGCAGTCACCTATGGGATGGCTCTGCCAAGTATCAGCTGGCTGCCCTCGACTCGATTGAGCGTCGAGCCATGAAGTTAGTTGGTGACGCAGAATTAGTGGAGGGTAAATCCCAAAGCCTCGCTCACCGACGTAGAGTGTCCTGTCTATCGGTTTTTTATAGGATGCATTTTGGAGAGTGTTCGAATGAGCTTCACGACCTGATACCACCTTCTCTTTTCTACCACCGGACATTACGGAAGACGACAGGAATCCACCCTTACACTGTGCAAGTTCCACCAGCTCGTACTAAGCGTTTCGCTTCTTCTTTCTTGGTACGAACTGCTAAGGAATGGAACAACTTGCCGGCTTCTGTATTCCCAGAGAGCTGCAATTTGGGTGTCTTTAAGTCGAGAGTGAATAGGCGTCTTCTGGGTAAGCACGCTACATCTTAGACCTTATTGTCACTTTCCATCAGGTGAAATGAGGTCAAGTGCAAACCCATTTAATATATAAAAAAAAGCATATTATCATCTACCGCTGTTCGGAATGTCGATTTCTACCGAGAAGACATCAGCAAGAAACTTAGTAGTTACCAGTAGACACCAGTGGAGTCACAAGTGCGCTGCCAAACTTTAAACCCCCCTTCCCCCGCATTGGGCCTCCGATACCCTCACTCACAGCATAGTGCTGCTTCACGCCGTTTTTCTGTGAGGCCGTGGTATCACTCCTGTCGAGCCGGCCCATTCAGCGTGGCTCTCCCACGGTCAAAAACTTTGGCCACCTAAAATGGCCGCTTTTGGCATTAACCAAAGTTTCGAGTACAATCACAGACCAAAAATAAAATTAAATAAATAGTATACAGGGTTGCCCCCGGCAGAGTAGAATAGGCCACCCTCACTCTTACCGAGGTGTCGTAAAAGGCGACTAAGGTAAAGCTGCTGGCATGATCATTAGCACCCAGAGAAGGAAAACTCTGCATTATCAAAACCCTCGCCAACCTGTCTGCCAAGCGTGTGAGTATGGCAATTACCCCTCATGTGATTGAGGGAGGCCCGTGCCCCAGCAGTGGGAACTTAAATAGGCTGATGATGATGATACAGGGTTGCAGTGTCTCCGGTGGTCCACATTGGTAAAAAAACATGCAGTTAAGTAGTTAGAGATTAATTCTTAAGTGTACCATGGTAGATTGACCATTCACTTTCTCGAGATAAAGCGAGAGAGTTTAACTCCCCGTCAGGACGAAGCCTTAGATATCTTCCATTTTGAAAATATTTCCCTTTTTGTTGGGGAACTCTTTAAAATACCTATTGCGAGGTTATTTAGTGCTTCTGACTCCAGTCGACAATGGTTTCTACAAAATGGCATTCGAATTCTCTTTGGTAAATTATTTTCTTTTGTGCTCTCTGAAATTTTCTTATTTCAAGTTTAAGAATGTTGCAATGTTTGTCTAATGTTTTGTTTTTGACTTATTTCTTTAGCTTTCAAGTTCAGTTTTATTAAAAAAGTTTCTTTTAACTTCTAATCTTAGACAAGAAATTTTATACAATAGTACAAATTAACAAAATATTTCTATTCATTGTTTTCTTTATTCAAAGCACCTTTTCGAATCGAGCATCTAATACCTCTTCTATCTCTGTTGGTTCAGATATCCGTAACAGTTGCGCGGAGATGGACACGCCAGGGGTTTAGTTAGGTTTTGAGTCCAACACACAACTTTGTTCCCCACATGTAGCAAGGTGACGGCAAAGACGGGTTCCCCTTAGAGAAAAAAAGATATCACAGAAGCTTGAGCTAGCTACCTATCTCGAAGTCAGATCAATGTATGTGATGTTGTGAAAAATATATAATATAGGGTGTAAAAAGACCCTTAACGAAGCCGAAACCTACGTATTCAGCACATCATCAGGACCATTTTTTCCTTCTAGACCATACCTGGAAACTCATTACTTTCCAAGTTATTGAAGGTCAAAGTCAAAATAAAAATCTCAAGATTTTGATGTTAATAAATTTTAAACATTATTACCTAATTTTTTTGAAAAAAAACTTGTTCAAAATTTTAAGTAATTCCCAGGGAAAAATGACTTCAAAACGTACAGCCCGCAATGTATCAGAGCGGGGCGGGGGGGTGTGCGGCGAACGCGCCTCGGCGACTGAGGTGCGGGCGCGCGTGCGTCGCGGTCCAGTGTACGCTGTTCATTGCGTTGTCCGTTTATAGGATTAAAATTGACACCAAAAAATGAACTTCGTTTCCCATCAATAATTTTTTGTTCTAAGACTTGTTTTAATGGTCTGAGTGCGTAGACGCCGGCTTCGTTAAGGGGGAGGAGGAGGGGGTTTCTAGCGTAGGAGAGCCATGCTCCGGCACGCATGCGAACTTCGACGTTATGATACCACGGGCTCATTCAAAACCGACGCCATGCATGCTCTGTGTTTCTCCGAGTGATTGAGGGTACCGGGGGGCCAATCAGGGGCAGGGCAGTTAAAAGGTTTGCAGCGGTCTTGTGACTACAATGGTGTTGCGGGTATCCATTAACGACGAAAATCACTTATAATCAGATGAACAGTCTGCTCGTCTGACACCTATGTAATGTATCAGCCAATAAACTGTCCCACTGCAGGGCAAAGGCCTCCATCATAGAAATCAAGTCATCGCTACTATGATGGGATTAGGCATAATCACCACGCTTGCCAAATGCGGATTGGTGATCACAAACTCGAGCTGTTCGAAAAATTCGTAACATACTTTTCGCTCGACCCGGGAATCGAACCCAGGACCCCGAGATCACGACCCGGTACTAAAACCACTAGACCAACAGGGCGTTTGTATTGTGGGCGTCTGACACCTATCACATAAAAAATATGCCCTTGTGTAGGAAATAATTAATCCATGGTAGGACGGACGATTGTCTGCCAGTTTTCAAACAAAGATTTGAGTGTAATGTCATCCAGAGCTTTCGCTTCGGAACCCAGGGTACGCTTAGAGCAGGATTCATGATTTGGGGAGTCTTTTTTATGTTATAGGTGGCAGACGAGCAGACAGATCGCCTGATGGTAAGCCACACCAGTGGAGTCACAAGTGCGCTGCCAACCTTTAAACCCCCTTTCCCCCAGATTGGGCCTCCGATACCCTCACTCACGGAGCGAAAAACAGCACAGCGCTGCTTCCCGCTGGTTTTCTGTCAGGCCGTGGTATCACTTCGGTCGAGCCAGTTCATTCATGCCGAAGCGAGGCTCTCCCACGATCAATCAAGTCTTGTAATTAAAATGAAGCGACTGCCGGGTGACCTTCATTACCCTTTAACAGGGGAACTACAGCAACTGAATAAAGGATTCGAAAGCAATGACAACCAAAAAAAACACGTAGGGGGGGAACCCCTTAGCCACCCGAGTGATTCAGGGTAAATTAAACCGAAAATTGTTAAGCGTATCGAGAGGGCCTCCCCTCTCGGCCGTGAACTTTGGACGTTTCAGTTTCGAACTCGACCTTTGCGAACCCTTCTTGCATTGACACCTAGGCCACCATGATGTGACGACACTATTTTTAGGGTATATTTTTTTGGTTTTAGGCTGGCGCAACAAGAAAAGTAAATTGAACTCTTACAAATACACATGATACAAATGATTTATTTGTAAAACATAGGTAGATTACAGATGTTGGAGAGTATTGTGTCACTATGCCTTGTCTTTCAATGACGTACAAATTATAAATTTCAAGATTACATTATTATTACAATGTCATAGGAAGTATAGTATTACGAATACGATATTTCTTTCTTCTACCCAAAGGTTGTCTGGAAGAACTCGCTACAAGCGATAAGACCGCCTTATTGTACTGTCTGTTACTGTTGTATCATGCTTGTATTTTATTTTGTGCAATAAAGAATATCTATCTATCTATCTATAGTACTTAATTGATATCATAGTCAGGTAGTTCATAATATTAATTAAATTCATACTGCTGAAGAAGAGAAGAAGAGAACGTTTTAGTACAGTAAAGAATTCTCTAAAAGATCTCTAGTAAAAATATGTATCTTTGTACCTATCCAAACTGTAAGACGGGATTAACTCGTAAACTTAAGTTGTTGAACTTATGTACTCATATTTCTCTGGTGAAAGAAACTTTAGCACCAGTAAAGTTCCGACATCAATGATGCAACTGCCGAAGTTGCCAATAAATACAAAATACAAACTGAAATCCAATAAAAATCACACCCGTGAACAATCTCCAAGCGTAATTTCTCCAAAGTTTATTGAGTCCCAGTACAAGGCAATACCTACTCCGAATATCTCCATTGCTCCCTATCAAATTAAGGCCAATCATCACGGTGAAGTGCAGAAGAACGGTTTGCAATACTTTTTTGCCATTCGCGAGCTGTTTTACCTTAGATGTAAACTGCCGTTTTACCCCTTACATGTGGAGTTTCGTTAAATCCGTTCTATTCTCCGTATCTTAAGCTTGTAAGCAGGTGTTACATTTTATGAGAAATCTTTATTAACCACGAAGTGGTATTTATATATCTATTTAGATCAACAAAGATTTTGCTACGAACCTACTACGGAAATGCTACGCGAGTTTCTAGGTTGCTACTACGACGTAGCACTATCGTGGAAATATTTTCATTATATTTATTTATTCAAAAATACCTCGGGCAGACTTTGCAATTGGGTAGAAACAACTTCGAGGATGAGGTGAATAGGAGAATCCAGTTGGGTTGGGCAGCATTTGGAAAACTACGTCGTGTCTTCATATCGTCGATACCTCAGTGCTTAAAGACGAAAGTCTTCAATCTGTGCGTCCTACCCGTCATGACATACGGAGCCGAAACGTGGACACTTACGGTACGACTGGTCCACAAGTTAAAGGTCGCTCAGCGGGCTATGGAACGAGCAATGCTCGGCGTCTCTCTCCGAGATCGAATCCGAAATAAGGTGATCCGGCAGAGAACCAAACATTGCTCACCGGATTAGCAAGCTACCGACCACCGATAGGGTAATCGAGTTCTAGAGTAGAGACCGCGTCTTGGCAAACGTAATGTAAGGAGCCCTCTGGCTAGGTGGAGGGACGATCTGCGCAGGATGGCTGGCAAGAGCTGGATGCGAGAAGCCATTGATAGATCACGGTGGTGAACAATTGGAGAGGCTTACGTCCAGCAGTGGACTGCGATATAGGCTGATGATGATGATGAAGATGATGTTTATTTATTACTATTTCTTAACTAACATTACAGGGTTTACCTAATGCGAAAGTGTGACCACTTTAACTAGGTACTAGTATTTATTTATTCAACAAAAGACGGGTGTTAAAATGAAATTTATTATGTGATACAACATTATGTATGGCTACGTTACAGCAGCCGTGGTCATAAGAAAAGTTTAGTGGTGAGTCCGTTTGTGACCACGGCTGCTGTAACGTAACTGCAACGTCGAGCAAAATATGTTAGTTTTTTCATGTGATAAGTGGCAGATGAGCGTCTGCTCATCTGCCACTTATCCAATTATTGTTTCCATTATTATTATTATTATTTCCAAGGTTCAACGACTATTTCAAATTTTTATTTTTTTTTCATAATTAGATTTCAAAATGACTTGCCTTCCGATTTGGTTAGGTTTATCAGTCGTCATGTGTGCCGTAGGTACTTAGATACAACTCCTGATTTTAAGTACAGACGAACTCTCTGTGCTTAATCTTGCTGTGACCCAGACAAGTTAGTTGGATCGGATAAGAAATAACGAGTGAGAACTCTAAGCCGGAATCAAGATGATGAAAGATTCCATTAAAGTTTAAGATCGGCTGCGGTTGGCTTGCCAAGTCTTATGATACGCGGAGTTTGAGGTTATCGGCCAAAGAAAATGTGAATATCGTCAAAAATAATGATAAGATAGAACAAAACAGATAAAACAAGGTACAGAGATAAAGAGTTGTGGCCAACAATATATATATATATATATATATAAGATATACATATATCAAATTCTGGTATTATTTCGGTATTATTATGAGTTCGGTTTTATACCTTTTTGATCTATTGGAGGAATAAATGTCATAAGTTTATGAGATAATTAATTAAGCTACTTATGAAGCTCATGATTTATTTGCATAAATCATGGAAAGTACAGTGGTTGGTTTGAAAAAATAAGTCACATCATATGATGTGAAAATATGATGTGACATATGTTATATTTTAAATAACTAAATTAAAATACCTAATTCGCCGTGTGGGGGGACCACACGGCGAATTAGTTAATTAACGGCAGAGTAGAATAGGCCACCCTCACTCTTACCGAGGTGTCGTAAAAGGCGACTAAGGTAAAGCTGCTGGCATGATCATCAGCACACAGAGAAGGAAAACTCTGCATTTATATGAAAATCCTCGCCAACCCGTCTGCCAAGCGTGGTGAGTATGGCAATTACCCCTCATGTGATTGAGGGAGGCCCGTGCCCCAGCAGTGGGGACTTAAATGGGCTGATGATGATGAGCTAAATTAATTTTAAAGTGAGTTTTACAATGGTAAACCTTTGGGCAATTGCAATTTTCTTCTGCATATCCTTGCTAGGTCAATGAACCTGGCGAAGGCAATTCGCCCACAATTTTGACAATTGTTCACTGCAATCCTGCGCTGTTCAAATTTTCACAACTACTGCAAAATTTCATCCGCCTGATGCAGCCCGCACTGCTTCTGGTCCGTTCCCAACATTACTTCCCAGACACGATCGATACAGCTCCACAAACATACGATAAGTAACTCAAATCCCTTGACTCAAAGTTGAAAATCCCTCGGTGGGGCCGCTTGGCGAGCCTTGGTATCTGCTATAGTTTTCAAGTAAGCTTTAAGTGCTGATAAATTCGGTTTGCATTGGCAAAGGATGCGGTTTGGATCCTTGAAAGTATTATAGTACTGCGGATTGCGCCATTCGCCTTGTAGAACTATATGTAAGAAATCTTAAGTTTTTTATTCAAATTAGCTATTTTTACGACATGTTTAACAACGGATTAATACATTTTAAGTTTAAACTTTTTTCAAAATTATTCCAATGACATTTGTTTAATATTCCAGGCCTTGTAACTAGAAGCTAAACTCCCACATTTTCTGCATTGCTCATATATGATTTACCCATTTTGTATTTACCAATAAGCTAGCATTTATTTTCAGTCTGTTTCTTTCTTCTTTATTTGTGTTTCTTCAGTATTTATATTCAGCGATGCGTCTTTAAATGTGTGATTACAATGTACACTGCTCTTATATAGTTTGTAACGTGATTACGTGCGTCCTGGTTCCAAACTTACATAAATGAAACTAGCGTATATGTAGTATACATTTACAAATTTTCAAAAGATATTGATATTGATTATGACGCCAAGTGTCCCACGGAAAGGCAAGCGCCTCCCTGCCTTTTGTACAACGTGCAAAAAAAGCAATAATATTTAAGGGTGCAAACATATACCGTTTAAAGACTCCACTGCAAAATATGAGCATATGAGAATGTTATGGAACAGCTGATTTTTTTCGCTCACATGATGATGATTTATTTTACACGTTATAGAAATGATAAGTGAGTTTTATTAGTGTAAGGTTAAAAATCATATTATTAAATTATGTTTTATTTTCGAAATAAAAGAAGAAATCAACGAGCATTGTTTGTATTTTGCGAAACGTTAAATGCAAGGTCATGTTTCCTTTTTTTATTCTTCTTTGAATAAAAATGGCGCAACTGCTCGCGTATTGATTGGAATCTAAACTTTTGCGCGCTTACTCCGAATTATATACGATTACTGTATATTTTGGAAGAAGTGAGTAAGTTGTGAGACTACTAAGTATACGCGAGTATGTGCATACTAATCTAGTATAGATTGGAAGACCTTAGTAAAATAGTAATTTCCAATGTATACGCTATTAGTTACACACCCCTGCGTTCTGGCCTTGTACATATTGGAAAGACGCTTCAGCGATATCATAATATCATCTAAGAATTCAATATACTATATTAGAAAACAATGGGAAAGCTTATAAACTTGGAATACTAAGCACTTAAAGTAAATAGTTAACCCCATGAACATCTTTTCAAGAAATCTATTGGAGTTGTACTCAGATTTTATAGTCTATTTCACATACCCCCTTGCGTGCCTGAACTTGCAAGAAACCATGATCGAATTCCATCGTTCAAGGCTAATTTGCCTATTTTTATCGGCTAAAGAGACGCACGAGTACGACCTTAGCACCATGGGTCGTTAGTCATAAACCCCCCCCCCCCTCTTCCCCCTTTTTCTCAGGTGAAAAGTTACTACTAAGTTAACAGTTTGATATTTATCTACGTAATTCGACGCGGGGCCTTGGCCTGATTGTTCGGTCATACGAAATACCGACATACATAAAAACGTTTATTGAAATCCATGACAACCAAGTTAAGTTGTTTGTAGAGACAAAGTTTCGTTGATCGATTGTGCCTGCTCTGTTATGGCGCTTTTGCGTTTTCTGATTCAATAAGAAACTGTTTGTCATACGTAGATTATATTTTGACATGCTTTTTTTTACATTGTTTTTGTTATTTAGGTCATAGATACGATTTTTAGTTGGTTTTAATCTTGTTTTGTCTAAAAGTAGAGTGGGATAACTTTGTTTAAGCCAACAGAAAAAATCGCACCTAAAGGATCCTTAAGAAGTATAAAAAATAACCGTATTAAGTGCTTTTAATAATATTATAATTTGGTGTCTTGGTGTCACAATTTTATGTCGTCGTCAGTTCAAATCCCACCTGAAGACCATATTTTTAAATGTTTTACCTTAGAATAAATTTGAAAGAAAATGCTGTTTAGCAAATATAAAGATGTTGATGTTTTCGGAACTTTTTCTAAAACAATTTTTATTGTTTCCAGGTTACCTCTTCCGTGGTTGTTGTACGGACTGATCAACGGGGCGCCAGTCCAAGTCAATTCCAAGGGCATGGTCTGCAGTATTGTGCTACTGTTTGCCATGCTCCTCTTTGTCATCCTCAGCATCGCCTGCTTCCGGTGGAAGATGAACAGGGGTCTGGGACTGACGATGTTCATGTTGTATTTTGTATTTGTGGCCGTCAGTCTCGGCCTCGAGTATGATTACTTGCACTGTCCGAGCGAATAGATTCAATTGTATGAGAGTTGAGGGCGTTGCTGATACTGTGGGGTGAGGTTATTGTAAAAGTCTTAAAAATTTGGTGCATAATGAGAGATTTTTTCGTATCCAATAAACTTGTTGTTGTCTAGATAGCTGGCGCATATAAATGAGCTCGTCATTTCAGCCAATAGATGCCATTGAGCCAATGAGCTTGCCTAGTTAAATTTTACATGGCTCAGGAACAACAAACTAAGGAGGAAATTATTGTTTTTTTTTATTATTTGTTAATAATGTTCAAACAAAATAGATATCTGGTGTAGACCAGCTTTATTACTCTATCTATCTTAATTACTTTTGAAATGTCAAAAATCTCTCATTTATATGGACACTACAAAAACACTTTAAAAATGTTAATGAACATATTAAAAATATAAACGATTATTGTATCTTAAAATAATAAAATGAGTGTCAGCTCGACAATTTCCAGTAGACATAAATTTGAAAATAATTACGAAATGTTTCCTTAAACAATTAAGAGATCTTAAATTAAGGATTAAATGAGTGATTTAATTATGAAATAAGATATGGAAGGTTTGCTGTAACGAGTTCCTTCATTTGGTATCTGTATAAAAAAATGTTATCTTAGTTCATGATAAAAGATAATAATTTTAAACCTCACCCACGGCAACCCTCTTTCAGAAAGGAAAAAACCAAGAAAACAAACAAAGGAGCTAAACTACAATGCGATAAAGAAGTTTTAGCGGATGGATGATATTGACAGGGGAGTGTTGCACTGAAAATACTCTATTGAGGAGTGTCAAAAACAATAATTGTTTTCACTCATCACTCTCTCAAACTTCCCTAGGCAGCTTTATTTAAACATTTCGCCATGCGCCAAAACAACCTTGTCGCTGTACAATGTAATGTTGTCACAGTCGATAGAAAAGCTATGTTGATTACTCTTGACGGAATTTGGTAAACGTAGCGTGAAGAAGAAGAGAAACCTACCTCTAAAATTACTGGATATTAAAATAATGCCGCTAGGTAGATTCTTACAATATTACGCTTAGCAATAAAATTATTCAATATTCAAAATACATAATAAAATAAAGGATTCTAGAAATAATTCCTATAGCAACTGAAAAGAGTAGTCGACATAGAGAATTGAACATCTCTACATAAGATATAAAATGATTCCAAGCTTCTACATAATAAAAAGAAAAGTATGTTATAGTACATAGAAAATAAGGGCCAGTTGTGAAATAGCACAAATATCGAGGTTATCTTTCTAAAGTAACAAAAAACTTAATAAATTAGAATACGCATAAAATTTATACAATCTTAATTATTGTAAATAATAGTTGTGATTTTATAGTTGGCTTTACGTAATAGAACACCAGTGGTAATACATGATGTGTGGACTTCAATGTTTTATCGCGTAATGTTAACTAAAAGTATAGAGCGTATTCCAATTTAAGCAGTGATTTAGCTGTCGATATTGTAATATATCTAAACGTAAAATGTTTCCTTATTTTCTACTGATGCGTTAGTTTTAGTTGTTTAGATGTTACAATAGCACAAGTTTTGTAAATTACATTGCTCAAACAGATGTATTTATTTCTTTTTGCTTTGCAAAATAGATTCTTTAGATGTTTTTATTAACGTGAATGCTTTAATAGATGGTTTTAAAAGTACAAGAGAGAAACGAGCACCAATATTAAATAAGGATAAAGATAATATAAATGAGATAAAACTATGTGAACACGATATAATAATCTAAATATTCCTATATCATGCAATAAATTACATGGACGCTTTGGTGGTTTATTCAGTGTACATCGTCTAAGAGACTTGTGTCTATGATGAAATCATTTTTATATAAAAAGTTTAAGTAAAAGAAAATTGTATAGCCATCATAGAGACTGTAGTTAAATATATGAATGTTAGTTGTTCGTTAACAAACTTGATGGCGCTTTTACAAGAAGTTTTAGCGTTATTGGTAAGTTTTTGGGGCTACATTCGAAATGCTATCGTCCAGGCTTGGCAGCTACAGTACAAAGGAAAACATTTATTAGGAACACGAGCCACATCCCATCACCCCGATAGTATTTCGATAGAGCCGCCGAAACATTAGGATGTTCATGTACGTGTCAGTTGTATTGTTTTTGTAAATATTAATTTTGTTTTATATATACAAATGAGATTTAATATACGGATTGTATATGTATCGGCCGAATGCGGCCTTCAGTCCACGGGTTAACGTTTAAAATTTTATTGTATCGTGAAATGAATTGTTGCGGATTGATGTTGATGGTGTTAGCACAATGGCTAGATGATGATGTAAATACACGAGTAGGGGCGATAAGAGTCGTTGAGAAGCGGGGCAGATGTGACGCGAAAAGTTCTCATTCCATAAAATGTGCCTAAGGGTTCCTACGAACCTATAAACATTGTTAGCTTCGATATATTTATTGTAATGAACCGCAGTGGTGTACTTGTTCACTTCATAAACTCAGATTAGTAAGTGCTAAACAAGGACGCATATGTCCCGCTCTCAAAATATTATACGGTAGTTAGATTTTTACACTATCTTTATAAACTCTTAATGATAACCTTCGTCAATATTTCATTTCAACTTATATTCTTGTCAAAACTTTATCCTTGACATATAGAAAATCTGACAGGATTGGTACTAAACAAACTGTCTGTCTATTTGTAAGCAATTTCAATTTTCCTACGTTCCAACGCGGTACGGTTTGCAAATATGGCAAAATCATAGTTATTTACAACTGAAACATCATGGAAACCGTCCATAGGCTTTTCTTTAAAGTTGTGTGCTTTCGCAATTCGTTTAATTCTTGTCAGACAATTTCTTTCACCAGCTGATCGACGATGTTCATATTGATCATTTGAGAAATAAAAGTTTTATAAATTCAATTGTTAATACCCCACAGAAGTTTTATATTGATAACCCGCCTATTTGACATAGCAATAAATAGACTAGAATAGATAGTTAAATATTCGTATTGTTAAGCTTTAACGTCTTACCATAGTGAAACGCTCCTGTGGTGAGACAAATTTCTACGCATACACAAGTCTACTAACCATTTACGAATGCGCACAAGTGTTCTAAACAGATACCAAACAATATTATATGGCATAATGGACTTTCAAATTTGGTCTTCTTTATTTTACAAAGTACTAGATTCATTAACTTTAAAAATAGAAAATTATTATAAAGTACACTATTGACTGCACACTAACACCATGCTAACAAAGTAAGCAGTTTTGTAAACTGACGACATATCGATAGGTACCGAACAATTGAGTAGGTCATAATCTGTGATAAGGGCATGCTTATGACGTAATTATAAAGTGTTAATAGAAGCTCATCTCTCTACAAGTCACAGTCTCTGTATATTGTATGAAATAAGCTTGGATTTGACTGTAGCCTTCTGTAGTACGCTTAGCGGAGCCACTTTCGATCAAACAGATCTAACTACTTCTTCCTATCATTTACCTTCGACTTCTTCTCTGACGTAATCTTTGAAATCTACAACTGTGCGATCTTTAAGTGGCCAGTCTTTAAACATAAGAATCGAATGATATTTGCTCTAATTCAAAAGTTTCTTTAAGATTTCGTGATATAATACATGCTATACTTGATAAAAAATCAACTTAGGATGATGTAGAAGCTGTAAAACAAAATATATCCTTTTACGTACTTGTAACTAGTTTATTGGGACGCACCAATTACGAAATTGTACGTATGTTATGTATCGCTACGAATGCTACACTTATATACGCTACATCTTATTATATTACTATTATAACTAGTGATTTCTATCTATCTCTTGAATAATGTAATTAGACTTGTAAATTTATCATCTTTCCATTGGTTAGGGATTGCGTTCACTTAGGCTATCTCAGGTGATGAGTTTTGAATACATTTATAAAACTGTTTGTTTACATGAACACTCACTGCATTTACTTAATAATCTGCAGCATCTATTTTATTTCATACATTTTTGGTAGCATGTTTATAATATACTTTGATTTTTCCAACTGTACTAGGAGGTAACTTGATTAAATGAACTACGTAGTCAGCTGCATCAATAATTGTGATTATTCCAAAATTATGTTTTGAAACACATCTTCTGTTCCAGCCTAACCAATCATATCACATTCTTTGCATGTCATACGATAGATACATCAAAATGCATTTGTTCAGTACCAAATAGCACGAGCCGAGCTAGATTTCATTACTCAATATTTCTTAGAGTAAGAGTTGACATTATCGATCTATACGACCGCCTACGGGTCGTCTACACGTTACCTTTATCACTTCTCTAATAGTTTAAGTTTAGGCTTAAAGGCTATCATTAAAACTAAAATGTTTATTAACAAAAATTAAAATATAATATCCTGGTAGAAATTGTTACTAGTGATGGTTTTTATATAAAATTATGGAGTAAAAATTATTGCAGATAATAAAAATTGTGAACTGCGTTGCTCCTGGCACGGGCGTGTTGTAGAAAACACCAGGTTATACTTTGTTGTTGACTTTGCGTTCATTCCTTTTATTCAGCTTTAAAACATGGCTTGTGCCAGGGGCAGGGGGGCCTTTTAGTCATCGATTTATTTTATGGCTGTCAAATCTCGATTTTGTGTGGCTTGAATTTTTGCTATTACTAAAAAGAAAAGTAGCATTCATTACTTACTGTAAACGGTAACCCAGCAGAAAGATTATTAAAAATGAAAGAAACTCTAAAAACATTAAGTTTAATGTTTTTAGAGTTTGTTTCATTTTTAATGTTTCACAATCTTAATAAAAGGAAATTTAAACTTATTCATTTGCCGGTACAGACAACAGTACGTTGGATAACTCTAGGTCTGTCAATTTTCTTTAATTGATAATAAACCATGTGTCGCCGACTATTAAGTGGACTATCGGTTGAAGAAATGTGACTATTAGAATGAGTTTTCTGTACATTATTGAAATAAATAATAAAATAAATGTTGGTTGAAACGCATATATACGAATAGAAACAGGACCAATTTTATTTACATCTTTAACAACATTGAGATGGAGTTTAATACTAAAGAGAAGAACTAGAGATATATCACTCAAAATCGAGATGTCAGCGTAGGTTGTTAATAGTGATACTACAAAATAAGTAAAAGTAAAAAAAATGTTATTGATTTTAAACAACGTAGATAAGTTTAAGGATTTTCATCAAGTTGTAATGAGGAAAAACGGCATGTCGCTCTAATATTTTCCTTTGTAAATCAACATTGTGATTTTAAAGTGTTGCAGTATTATAATGAATTTTTCCGTAGAATCAGTGAGCTAGATTATTTTGAAGTTAATTACGACGCATTTGCTGTAATTAGTTAATTAAATTAAAATATTGTTGCTCTTGTCAAAGCTTTTAATGATTGTTGTTGATGATTAAATATTGTGATAGTTTCTGTAATGGCTGTGGGTTGGTTGAGTTGGGCTGACAGGTTACAGAGGTGATGAGGAAGTTCACAATGGGAAAGATTGTAATAGAGGGTTTACCTAAAATGTAAATAATAATTTTCAGAAAAACTAAATGAAGCGCACTTATTCGATAAAAACTACATCAGTTTACAGCGGAAATTGGGAAAGTGCGTTTCGCTTATTTTTTTTTGTGCGATGCTAGAATTTTGATTACGCAACTTCTTGGTGAAAACATAAACACAAAAATATTAAATGTTTTCTGCGATTCGTCCTGATTAGATTTTTCTGCTGATATTACTTTATAGAACATTTGTTTGGAAATTAGATAGAAACAATGGAATGGGATGAATCGCAAAAAAATAGTAATATTTTTAAATTCACATTTTCGATCCAATAGAGTAATTGGATTTTGAAACACTGTTCAGTCGAGAATGGAAAAGATACGGGAAAAGGTCAACAACCTCTCCCTGCTTCTCAGAAGACAGGGCCCTCCCCTCTCCGCACCCCTGTGCCCCCAGGCGTGGACTAACTTACCCGGCCATCTACAGTATACCGCATTCAGATATTTATAGACGGGATGATTTGTGATTTATTTGTAATTTTGGCGTACACGGAGAGCAAAGACGCGCCCGGGCGTCGGCTGGCGACGGTATTATGAAAAATTACAATAAAAATAATAAAATAGAGAGTGAATTTGATTTTTATTCCATAGTAATTCATCTTTTTAAATACATTCGGCTTCAAAAAGAAATAAAAATAGGTTTTTTCTTCATTATGGTTTATAGTGAACTTAAATGAATAGGTAAGTACGCATCCTGCAAAAAATATACATTCAAATAAAAATTCTAGGAAATTGTAGTATAAATTAAATAAGTATTTTTTATGTGATAGGTGGCAGACGAGCAGACTTTTCACCTGATGGTAAGCAATGGACAATACGACAAAAAATATTAGCATTTTATACGCTTTTCGAATAAAGAAAGAGAAAAAAGATGACTCATATTTTTTAGTTAGGTACATATCATTAAATATGTGTATTTATTGAAATATTTATTTTTTAAATTATTAATTAATTAAGGCTCAACGTATTGTAATGTCGGTGCTATACGTCCAATACAAAAAAAAATAGGTGACTTTAAGTTACTTACTGTCACTGTCATCATTTTGTCTTGTCATTGAATGATCAGATTTTTTTTTTGCTTTAATCAACGTGAGCAAAAGCGTTATTAATTTGTCATGCCGAGTGATGACGTCACAGGAGGATTTTTACATTTTATTTTTTTCTCTATTACTATCTGTTTAAAAATTGTGAATTCATTTTTCTTAAATTTCTATGAGTCTCATCTGGAAATAGTATTTTACATTTCGGAAAATGTTTTTTTGTCGTATTGTCCATTGCCGCCGCCCATGGACACCCGCGACACCAGTGGAAGTCACAATTGCGCTGCCAACCTTTTAACCCCCATTTTCCCTCGGAATGGGCCTCCGGTACCCTCATTCACGCATCGAAACACTGCAACAAGTATATACATTCAGGGACCAGAAATAAAGCTATCAATTTGAAATAAAAACTTTTAATATCAATGACAGGACTCTAATTACAAAAATAATTAGTGCAATAATTGCACATTAAAAATATTAGGTCTTTTTAGGACTTTGTTAGATTACCTAAACTGATAGGTTATTAATAAAGCTAATAATATTAGACATTTAGAAACATACCGCCAACATTAAACTAAATACAATAACAATTAGATAAACAATTACGTATAACTAGATAAGAATATTTTCCGAAAACCGTCTTTCCAAAATTGGCAAATTCATCTTTTTCTTTACATTACGATACTTTTTTGAGCGCCATAATCACAGGCCATAATCATTATTAAATTGATTCTTTTAATTAGTATACAAGAGATAATTTTCTTGTAGGTACATACACTAATTTTAATAAATCTTTTTCAATCTTTCTACCGGCATTTGGCAGCTATTGTCTTTTTACTGAATATTCCACGACAATTAAATATATATATTCGAGTTGTGACAGAAACTGATTCCCATTGAAAAATAATGCTTCCATAGTTTTTCAGCTATTGCTGCTATGCGACTTGTCCAGAAATTGCCTTTGTCACAACTATACTCCTTTCGCTTTATCATGATATCGGTGACAGCAAGACAGAGTTATACATGAGTCACACGTTAGAAAGAGACTAACGTGAAAAATGTATAGATTTTGACATCTGTCACCCATATCATGCTAAAGCGAAAGGAGTATAGATAACCCGCTTCAAAATTGCGAGATTACCCGTTTCCGGGATTGGGGACAATTATGCCACAATTTCTTTACCGGATGAGAACTGATGTAGCGGTCTATTTTATGGTGACGCATCGACGAAACTAGCTTCGCCAATAGATTTGTATCAATTGTGGCGATAATGAGATATTTAAAAAAAGTATAACTGTTAATGTGTAATTTTCTTGGAAAATACTAAGAATTTTTTGAGACAAAATTATGTCATAATTTCTTACTACAAGTAACCATAGTTATGGTTTGTACGAAGATAATATTACATTAGGATGATGGATTCACCGGTGTACTTTTAAAAAAAATCTCATTATTGCCATAATTGATACAAATGGCAACGCTAGGTTAAGTTAAGTTTAACTTGCATTTTTGTGCATTATATACATGCGGAAGTAGATAAATGTAAAAAGCTAAGTATGTCTTCAGGGATAATATTACAGCTACAAAAGATACCACCAGGTCTCTGAAGGATAAAATATAGGGGTAGAAAAAATCTTACCATCGGCTATGGTGGTCAAAAGAAATATTAATTAGTTACTTATAATTCTATCACAAAATGTTAAACATTCGAACCCAACTATATCCTTTGTTTATTCATATTTTGTTATTTTAAGTGGTCCAATGGCACTTCGTTCGACTCAAAACTTCATACTGGAGGTCTCGTACTAGGTATTTACACAAAACGTAAGTATAAACTTATGTAACTAACGAAGTCTCACATTAATTATACAAGCAAGTCTCTCTTCCATAACTCTCGACACCACTTATAGCTCCTTTAGTCTGGATCAATATAAAGTCACGACATCTATGTTTGCTTCAAGATAACCGTCAAGCGAAATTCGAAAATCTAACTATAGATGTCGCTAAGCCATTTGCACTCCGTATTAATCGAAATGCAAACCTGCATCGCGCTGATAAGATTTGAGTTTCCAAATCAATTAAACAGCATACCTAACGGTATTTGACTGTGATCTCTGAGGCCATCAAGGACAGTTCCTCTTGTTATGAAATTATTCCCACACAGACCCTAAATTCTCGCGGCCAATGTATATGGCAGGGGTGTTTAGTAGAGGGAGTGGCGAAGGCGTGTGCGGCAGAAGATCAAGAAAGCTAGGAGAGCAGCAAAAGCTGCCCCTGCCAGCAGGGTGTCATCACGCCGGTAGCCACCAGCTCGTTCGACTACTGCGCTCTGAAAAAGGAGACATCAAGGTTTACTACTGACCTAAATGATACTGATTTGCACACTATGTCGAACATAAAGCTTTCAGCGACTGAGACGTGGAAACGTGTCGTGTCTTGGAATTGACACCGTTTAAAGGATTCCATATGGTATGGTAGGTGGTATGATGGTAGATTTTGATACTTACCCATCCTCCGTGTTTGATGGCCCAGGGTGTCGCGCACTGGGCCACGTGCTTGGCGGACCAGTCCACGGCGCGGCACCAGCCGCCCACACGCATTGCGCGCGCGACTACCTCGCACAGGAAGGCCAGCACCATCAGCGCTCGCTGTTCTATGTGGGCACAGTTCTGAAAAGATAGTTTAAGCCCTCAATTTGATGTTTGTATAAACTCATTAGATTTGGATCTTATCACAAACTAGTAGGGTGCAGGATATTAATGGCAAATTTTGCCAAAATTAAGTTAAATAATCCAGGTTGGGTTTCTCAGCGTAAAGGTATCTCAGAAGTTTACTCACAAAATTTTTACCAACTGGTCACTAATGACTTCTCCAAAGTCCTCCGTGAGGTATGGGGTTTTAGTAGATACATGTCCCATATGCCACTCTTCGTATCCCGTGGTAGAGAGTCAGTAGAAGACTGCCCTCATGGCAGAGTGATGAAAAGTGGGAATTATCCCGTGATACAAAAAAGTCCTTACTAACCTGACACAACTCCTGCATGATATCCTCGAACGCCTCCTCATCCAAGCTAAGCAGGTTGATGTGCTCTGCACGGTCAGCTAGGAATCGCGCGCGCCTTCGAGTCCCTGAACCTTCGCGCCGCCCGCTCCAGCGCGCGCCAGTCTCGCCAGTACATCCACCAGCCTCTGAGAAGTAAAAGATAGGAAGAACTGTTGTACTGATTTCACGATCACGAAATTGCTAGAGAGGAAACTTAGAGGAAATGGGAGGAATGTCTTTGTACCTAGAACCATCTTCTTCTTATGTCAGGTCTTAGGTCATCCAATAGATAGATAGATAGATACTCTTTATTGCACAACATACAAAACTTAAAAGCTAGGTATACAGAGATACAATGTACAATTTAGGCGGTCTTATCGCTGGGAGCGATCTCTACCAGACAACCTTCAGGTAAAGGACATTAGATAGAAGAGGGGATGGTGGTGCAATTCCTATGTGCTTTGTTGACAACTAATCTCCTAATTCCTGAGTCAATCACGTAGAGAAACGATGACCTCCATAGCTAGTTGACTGTGGAATGTGGATCCTTCTTATGAGGCCTATAGTTTAGTTAAGACTCACCTATTTATGGGACAGTTTTAAGGTTTCTTGTGACATACATCAATTAAATCCAGCCTCAAGTGCTGCAGCAGATTTTCCCTATAAATAGCCTCACGCCTGTCTCTTCCCCTTCCTTACAAGCTATGGGCTTTTATTGTCTTTGCCCTTTTGTGTTGCCAGTTCCAATAATATTAATAAGGCAGTTCAGACTTTTTGGTGACTTACCTCTGATCAGGTTTGGCAGCTGCCATTATACAGGGTGGGGGCCTCAGCTCCTCCAGCCTTAAGTGCTGCAGCAGCAGTGCCCGGAACAGCCTCACCCCCCGCTCCTCCTCCTCCCCCTGCAGGTCCGGCCCCCTCCAGTGTCCCTGGCACTCATCCCGTCGCTCCTCATCCAGGGAGACTTGTCTGCGTAGAGGAGCTCTTGGTGCATCATAGTCTTCTAAGGACTGAACACTGCAAGCTGGAATATGAAAATGGACGCCTGATTTATACGAAAGAAGCGAATTGATGGACCTTAAAACGGCACTCATTTTTAATATAGGTATTATTCAGTTTCCAAATTATTGTTGTCCTAGTTGATGTTCAAAATAAAATAAAGATCAATGTAAGAATAAAGTGTTTTAGGATGATTTAGAACCTTAACCTTAAAGTAGTTAGGGCGTTATTATTAAATCAGAGGTTTCAAATCTAGATTGTATAGGTACTGAATTCCCCAAAACAATGCAATTAAATTCAATTACTTTATCACTGCACAGCCAAAAATGTTGTTGGTACTCAGCTTATAAAAAAATAAGAATAAAATTTTTAAACGTTATGATAGGTTCGACTATTTTTATCCTATTATTAAAAAAGCTTATACCTCATCAAAATCAAGCTTGTAACCTAAGGCTGAATACATTTGCATTCATAAAGACTTTAACTGAGAATAACTTTGCACTGAGCACAAACAAAAGATATTACTATCGAAGGAGAAAATACAGATAACAATAATTTCCCCGATTTCCTACTAACAAACACATTTTGGATTTTATTGTTAGTTTCCTTTTACGCTAAAATAAGGAGCAGTGCTTACCTATTGTTTGTTTTTGTGAATCTATTTCTAACTAAAACCAAGGATCTAATTCTAATTGAGCTATTTAAGTATCCAATCACTTTACGTGAAATAAAACTTCAAAATAAATATTAAATTAATGTTCACTACATAGATAATAAAAGTACCTAACCTTAAAGTAATGCAAAGTCTCTAATAATAATCTCTATCTCTAATAATCAAATAACAGAAACCATTTCAGCTTATAACCTCAATGTAGATTTGTCTAATTTGTGCCGGACACCAACAATGGCATAACTAGGTTAACTTGGTACCTACTGATATACTCTATGCTTGGTACTATCTGATTGTTATTTTCCACAAGCTTTGCACTCATATTTGACAATAAACAAAACACCATTAGTCCTTACGTATAAAACATCAATGTTACCAACTAAAAGGTATAAAAACGTCACATACCTTGCACTGAGAGTGGAGGAACCATGTCCATCGCCACCTAAGACTTAATTAAAACAGCACCACAGACTGACACCCTCGAGTCCGCCAGCAGAGTGACTCCGAAGGCTGGATGCTAAACATTGGTGACCTTGGTGAGACAGGTCATGCCCCTGACATGGTTTCTCGCGCATGCGCACAACGTTATTTGTGGAAGTTAGCCTGTTGTCAGGCGAAATTCTAGGATTCATAGTATGAAAAGGCTATGGGATTTTAGTGCGTCGACATGAGTGGCTTGATGAGAACCGACAAAAAATGTCATGAATATTTTAGCAATTGAGTATAACGCAAAATTTGCAGTTAATAGATGAGATCTTTTGAACAAGGAAATTTAGTAAGATTCTCTCGCGCGAATATTCAAACTTTTCGTAACCTTGAGAGCTGCTGAAGCATGTTGTTTTTGTCAAATGTACGCCTTAGAACGCCTTAGCTGCCTAGAAAGGATTTAAACCACATTAGGTTCATAAGTATTTTGATTTTTAGGCTAACATTTTTTTTTATACCAGTTACGTCGATGGCAAAATAAATATATTAATTTCTGTATAGAAAATATAATATTCATATAATATTTCATTTATACATATAATCAGGAACGACCAAAAGGGAGACCCCAAATGCGTTGGGAGGACGATATAAAAAGAACTGTAGGGAAAAAGTGGATCCAAAATGCACAAGACGTGAAGTGGCGTGAATTGAAGGAGGACTACACCCGGAGGGTCGAGACAGGCTGAAGAGAGAGAGAGAGAGAGAGAGAGAGAAATATTTATTTAAATTTCGTTTTATAGATGTTAAGTGAAGAGCATTTTATAATTTCCATAATTTAAAAGCAGTTCGACCACCAAAATTTGGCATAGAGATTGTTTAAGGACTCTAGCTACCCAAAAACTAATTCATTAAAAGATTACGCTGATAGTTAACGTCTTTGCCGCACTCAAGAGTCGTTGCCTAATTAAGAAAAAATATTGACACTTATTTTAAAACGCATAAAGACTACCGATACTAAAGTTAAAGTACATTAGTTTAAATGACGTGTCTGAGTGCGGCCGTAACCCCCGGCTTCCTCTTACCAGATCTTACCAGAATAATTCGAAAGAACTAGTCGAAATTTTAGAAGACTTCATACCCTCAGGATAGTGGCTTACACAACATTTAATACCTTATGTACGTACGAACACAGTTTTAATTCTCATATAAGTAGCGAGGGTGTCCCTACATTAAGCGGATAATCGGCTTAGCTAGATTGTAGGTACGAGTAGGTATAATAATATTAACTTTAATTTATATCTACCACTACATACTGAAAACACAGTCATGTAAGATAAACAGCTTTTAATGTGAACTGCTATCGGTGAACCTAAATAAATGTGTAAATTCCAAAATGGCGGTTTTAATTCTCTTTGATTCATTGCTTAATAGTAGGTAGTGTCCACATGCCAGTCCTTCTGTGAAGAACACTGCGCATAGATCTCCATAGATAGATAAATAGATAAATAAATCGTTTATTTGTAACAACATAGACACATATACATGCAATGGCTTACAAATAAACAAATTTAAAAAAAGTAGTACAATAGTAGGTATTGTAATATAAGCCTAGTTTTCTGAGTATATCAAATAATTCACGTGTTTATCGTTATTGTTTTATTATTTCACTTTTTGTTACTGTTTTTAATTACGTTATTAAGGTTAAGAACCTGTGTAATTAAATAAATATCTCTTTGAGTCAATGAACTCCTTTAATAACAAGTTTATTTAACCTTATGATGTGCGTGTAATAAAAGAATATTCATTATCATATCATATTCATTAATTCAACGATTAAAATATCTAAAAAAGTAAGAAATAAAATAAATGTTACATTTATTTTTGGTTAAATTCCAACCATATTAGGTTCAACTTACTACAATACAATGCGCAAGTTTAACATCTTACAATAAAGATGGCTCTACATCTTTAAATCCCGTTGAAGACCCACAGACAAGTACTTGCCTCGTTACACAGTCCAGGGCTCGTCGGCTGTCGATTGCCTGATTGAATTCATCTCTTTAATAGCAGACCCAATTGTTATCGCTCGCCCGTTGTGCAACCGAGCAGGAAGCAACACTTTGCTCCGGATTATGTTCAGATAACCACGCGAAACAAAACTAGACTAGAAAATATATTTAAAAATAGAACTAAACATGTTACTGGACTAGTTGAAGCAGTTGAAACAATTGAAGACACTGAAGATGACAAAATGAGTGATAGAAAAAAGAAAAGTAAAGGAGAGACTTGTACACTTTCTGTGTTCGCGTGCGCGTGTGCGGTGCTATCACTTCTGGTGCACACTTATGACTTTGTGGGTGTTGATGTGAAGTGTGAGAGAGACCTGGTGGAAAATGTGTTGGAGGAAAAGTTTAAGGAAAAGCTGGAAGCGTACCTGTCAGACGTAACGGGGTTCACGTCGATAAGGATGAAGAGGGAGGCTATGCTGGTAAGTGTTGATAATAAAAGTCACCTAACTTTTATACCGATTTACCACATCGGTTTCAAGTAATAATTAGTTATAATTTACCAATAATGTTACATATAATGAACAAAAACATTGTCGATTGTTTGTTATGTTCATAAAAATTAAAAAAGAAATTTAAGCTGATCCTAAACATTTAAAAATATTTGAAAAAGATTTAAAAATATAATAGCGTAGCAAATTTGATTGTTCTGACATGATATTTGATTTATTTTGCTAGTAAATTAATGATCAATTTATGTAGAGTATAATATAATACATTAATTATCCTCCAACCGATTACGGCTACGGCGGCCAAACTCAACGATCAGCCACGTACGCAGGATGTATTATAGTGCTCAAGTGTGTGCGCAAACACAATTGCAATCTCTATTCCCTTACCCTCCTATTCTGATGGGACACCAGAGTGAAACGACCGGAGAGGGATTGGGCGCAGGACCAACGGCTTAACGTGCTTTCCGAGACACGGGGGTACGAGACCACCAACTTCTAGACTCCGAACTGACACTAAGAATTTCTTACCAAACACTTAGGTTTGGTAAGAAATATTAGTATTATTGGTCCGACCCGGTTATCGAACCCGAGACTTCTTGCGCAGCCGTCGCTATAGAGTGTGACCCACTAACCACTGCGCCACCGAGGCAATCGGCATTAAATACATTACAAAATAGAACAATAATAATATCGCTTCCAGCGATAAGACCGCCGAAATTGTACAATTAAGTTTCTGTAATGCCTTTTAAAGTTGTGTTTTTTTGTGCAATAAAGTATATCTATCTATCTATCTATCTATAATAGAACTTTACCTTTAAAACCGTTCTGGAATTCGATTCCTTACTTATGTATTTACCTATTAATAAAACGTAAACTTTGAAAAACTTCTGAAATTGGCTTTTGTATGTACTACCTAAATGACGACTGCAGCTTTAATTAGTCTAAGCTAGTTAAAACAATGTTTCAAAATCATTACTCACGACCCACAGAAACCAAACCCAATCCAGGAAGACAACACAGTGACTCCCCACGTGGAGTTCTTCAACCCCAAAATGCAAGCAGAGCTGGAGGAGAAGGATGCAGCAGAGATGCGCCGGACCGGGGCCAAAGGGCCGGCACCTGGAGGAGACACGTGGGTCTGGCTCACCAGCTATTCAAGAGTACCGGTATGTAAACGAAAGTCATCAACATAGCTGGCAATGGGCTGGACAAAGTGCATACTAATAATATCCTCCGATTTCGGCTAAAGTGGTTCATCTCAACGATCAGCCACTTACGCAGGATAATTTATAGTGCTCAAGTGTGTGCGCAAACACAAATGCACTCTCTATTCCCTTGCCCTCATAATCCGATGGGACACCATTATGACAAGACCGGAGAGAGATCGGGCGCAGGACCAACGGCTTAACGTGCCTTGGAAGGCACGTTAAGTTTACAAGACCGCCAACTTCCACACTCCAGACCGACACTGAGAATTTCTTAACAAAAAACTTAGGTACCACCGGTGCGGATAAAGAATGGGATCAGAAATGGCGGCGCGTCTATTCACTTCTCGCTCGCACACCCACGAGTGCGAGTATAGACGCAAATAGCGTGCGAGCGAGAAGTGAATAGATGCGCCGCCATTTCTGATCCCATTCTTTATCCGCACAGACTGTACAAATTTTGGCCCGACACGGGGATCGAGCTCGGGACTCCAAGTGCAGCCGTCGCTTTAAAGCGCGACGAACTACCCACTGCGCCAAAGTGCATATCTGCTGTAGAACTTGTAAACTAATTCGAAGTGAAGACCGCATCTCTTTAAACGTAGTGTAGGACACCCTCCCTCAGGCCAGGTGGAGTTACGATTTACCCAAGATGGTTGGCAGGAGTTAGGCGCAAATGCCCACTGTAACTATCTTAATAAGTGTTCCTTGACTGAATGTGCACGCAGTGCCACAAATAGAGAGAGATGGAGAAGTCTCGCTAAAGCCGCTACCCAACATACAGACAATCCATAATCACGACCACTCCGTCAGGAGTGTACGACTGAGAAGAAGAAGAGAGCTATCTTAATATCCTATAAATTAGAAGTATCTGAGACCGATACTTTTTCTTGGCGCGTCAACATCATAAAAAACAAAAAAAATGTGATAGGTGACAGACGAGCAGACGGATCGCCTGATGTTAAGCGATTGCCGGCGCCCATGGACACCTGCGACACCAGTGCACTGCCAACCTTTCAACCCCTCTTTCCCCCGGATTGGGTCTCCGGTAACCTCACTCACGCATCGAAACACAGCACAGTGCTGCTTCACGCTGGTTTTCTGTGAGGCGTGGTATCACTCCGGTCGAGCCGGCCTATTCATGCTGAAGCGTGGCTCTCCCATGGTCATGTCTGGATCTGGATGGTGGAGACTTGGTCCAGACCCTGGCAATGCCCCTTTTTTTCAAGGTTTTATATTACATTTCTATTTTAGTACAAAGTGGTGCAAGGCTTCTGCAAAGCGACTCAGGACTACTGCCCTCCCGGAGTCCAAGGGCCTAAAGGCCCGAGCGGTGCCCCAGGGCCTAAGGGCGAGAGGGGTGAGCATGGGGCTCCTGGTACCCCGGGGCATGGAGGAGCAAGAGGGCCTTTAGGGCCTCCCGGACCAAAAGGTAATATTTATTGTTTGCATAATATTATTACCATGGCCAGTCCAACAATGGATGAATTATTAAGGCTTATACCCATTCAAGTGGAGGAAATTAAATTTTAGGAGGTCGACACAATTTATAAATTATCTAATTATGATTTATTATATAAGCAACTGATGTCTAACCATGAAATTTTAATGTGAAAAGAAAAATTGAGCATTGACAGCATATTTCTTGAATCTCGACGACGATCAGTTGGGTCCATAGCTATTGTGGAGCCAATGGTACGTTTAGGCCATGATTCATGATTCGGATATTCTGGTAATATCAATGAAGCGACTACCGTCTGACCTTCGCAATTCTTTGACAGGGGTAACCAGACCTACAGAATTGTGGCTCAAACCTTATACGGAAATCAAGTCAATGTATAAGACGTTATGAATTTATTTAATTCTTGAAAGGAGAACGAGGCTTTCCCGGTAACCCGGGCCTGGACGGACGGGACTGGCGTTCCCGGTGAACCAGGCCTAGACGGAATGTCAGGCAGAAATGGCGCCGACGGAGCCGCTGGGAAGGACGGCCGAGACGGCACACCAGGGAAGGATGGCAGTCCAGGGAAGAACGGGAAAGATGGAAAGGATGGTATATGTTTCTTTTAGTATGTCCTATATTCTTTAAACTCTCTTGGTAATTTTAACTATACAACAGTTTGTTTGGTCGCAATCTACTGCAAGGGATTTTTTTTATGTCAAAAATAGGTAGATCAGCAAACGGAACACCTGTTCGTATGCCATTACAGCATCAGTGGAGTTACATGTGCGTTGCCCACATTTGCACCTTGTCTTTTCGTAACGTTTGTATGAAAAATGAGCGATTAAATATGCCTTTGAGCGTATTTATTAGTATTTTATCTGTGTCCAAAGATCACTTAAACTTATAAAGTACACCTAACATATTATTTCGCCTATCTTAATTTATCAGGAAAAGCCGGTGCACCAGGCCCACCCGGCGTCCGGGGCTTGAAAGGCGACCGAGGCCCGATCGGGCCCAAAGGCCAGCGTGGGAACGACGGCAGGGACGGCGCAGCTGGAAGACCAGGCCTATCCATATACAACTACACGAAGGAAAAGGAACTGTTTATCCCACCTACATTTGCACGTGAGTTTTATAATTTATTATTTAAAACTTTAATTGCACAAATTTTGATACAATAAGGCGAACTTAATGCCATAAATTAGTTTTCAAAATGTTTACAAATTAACTACGTCACAAGTAGGTATTACTTTGTTTTTGTCTTTGCCACAATTGATTCCCCCCTCCCCTATTTTAAAGCAACTCATTTTACAGATGTTGACTTCAACGTATTAGCGATCTTGTTTGTCACCTCTAATAAGGAGTCTCTTAATTCTTAAAAAAAATAAATCTACAATTAATGTTGGTTTACAGAGGACCACACTAGGGTGATAGTCCGCGAGGGTGATACTCTCAGGATCAGTTGCAATCCGATGGGCCGTCCGGAGCCCGCCGTGGAGTGGCGCAGGGCTGACGGAACTGCTGTCATACAGGTGAAGGATCCTTCATGAAGGATGAGATGATGATAATAAGGATCTCTCGTCATCTTCATCTCATCTTGTTATCCCTCGTTGCGTCAAAGGCCATCGTCTTGAAGCCCGGGCACGCTTTTACTATAATCCGTCTACGAGTCTGGCAATTACAATGACGTGACTGCCATCTGATCTTCTCAACCCTTAGACAGGGAAACCAGACCAACTGAATCATGGTTACTCGTGGTAACTTGCAGGTTTCTTTATAATGTTTTCCTTAAGTTCCGAGCTATTAGTAGAAATATCCTATACGTAGCCTCAACTCGAGGACCTTTCCGCCCCAACGGCCGTCTGTTCTAGCAGGCCGCGGGATACATTGGATGCGGGCGACAGAGGACCGATCTTTGTGGAGAACAATAGGTGAGGCATATGTCCAGCACTGGACGTCTATTGGATGAAATGATGATGATGACGAGTATAAATATGCTCATGGATTTGAACAATCTAGCGATGCATACTCGGATTCGAACCAGCAACCTCCCGTTAAGAAGGTGCACATTCTTAGACTCTGAATTCAAAGATCGCTGATAGATCTCGTCACCAGTTCAGGAAATCCTCTTTTGCGTTCCAATTTCGCACTTTGGAAATCGGGGTCCACTTTCCTCCTTACACAGACTTTGCCTTTCATAATGATGAGATTATTGGCACACAAATTGTGACACTTATACTGGGCCAAAAAAGCCTACCAAAAGATTAAATCTGTACAAACTGATACTGACAGTGTATCAAAAAATGCTCTTATAAACGAAACTTGAAGAAGTTCCAGCCGTCTGCTACATTGCAAGGTAGAAGAAATATCTCAGCAGAATACTGCAAAATAAAAAGACATCTCCTCAAAAGCCGACCCCGTTATTGGCGCTTGCCCAAATACGGTCCATGCTTTATTGCTCAGGATTAGAAATTTCTGGCTCTGATTTCTTGCAATTTTTCTGTGGAGCGCTTAATAAAATAATACATTCTAAAAATGTAGCTACAAGATTGAATTGGCAGGAAATGCTAATGACTTTAGAGACCTTCTAGAGATGAGTGTACTCCTTCGAAGGCAGCTATCAATGAGCAAGTCCTCTGATCTCACAGATTAAAGTACTATTACCATCTTGTGATGTTTTTGTTACTATTTGTCTATAATTACCTACAACCTGTGCGGATAAAGAAAGGGATCAGAAATGGCGGCGCATCTATTCACTTCTCGCTCGCACCCCACGTGTGCGAGTATAGACGCAAATAGTGTGCGAGCGAGAAGTGAATAGATGCGCCGCCATTTCTGATCCCATTCTTTATCCGCACAGGTTGTAATTAGGTTTATGGACCTATGTGAAAGTGTTAAATAAATGAATGTCCAAAATAAGCGATGGTGTTAACTTACCAACAAGTGATCCGCTTGCTTGTTCCTAGCTTATACCATAATTAGTAGTCCCAATCTGAACAACGATTCGTTATAGAAAGAAATTGTGTTTAGTTTAGTGTCCATATATAGGTTGTATCCGAGAACATTTACATCCCTTTAACTACGTGTTCTACCAACCATTGTGAACATTATTTATTCAACGACTTTTCGAAATTCGTCGAATATTTTTTCGACTCCCCATACAAAATGACCAAGTCACGTGACCGACTTTGTATGAAAAGTTGAAATTTTTTCATGTGAATTTCCAAAAGTGATAGAAAAGTTTTTGTTCATAATAGTTAGTAGAACACGTGGTTAAAGGGATGAAAATGTTCACAGATACACCCGTAGGTCTTAAGATATATTTTCTCCCTTATTACAAATCGCGAGCAAAGTATAGTCCCGGAACAAAATGGTGCCTTTTAACCTTGCGTGTTTAAACGGGATGACATGAGCTTTAGTACAATAATACCTTTAGGTCGCGATTTACGATAAGGTGGTTCCAGTTTATTTGTGATTTCTAAGTTGAATGTCATACCCAAACCATAAGTGTTTAAGCTACTGAGGTTCCACCAAAATACCAGTACGTATTTTTTATGAATTAATGAATGAATATAACATTTATTTCGACACACGTACATACACAGACAATAATACCACAATTTAAATATAACATAATATAATAGAGAAGCAGGATAAAACACATAGAATCGTGCGCCGAAAGAGGCGCCCGCTCAGCATAATGCCGTGTCGTAACAATAGGTTTGCTACGCCACGACGCTGGTTTTCTGCGGGTAACCCGTGTGTTGCCGTCTGTCTCAAACCTTGAGCGAACAAAGAAAAGTGCTCAGTTTTAGTTAAGTGTCAGGTCGATGTACTTAAGTATAGATTACAAAAATCCCAAGAGGATGCTAGAAATAATTTAATTGAAACAAAAATTAAGAGAAAAATAAAGTATGATGTATCCACTAATTTAATTAATTATAAGGTAGGAGATTTAATACTAGTAAAAAAGGAAAACAGAGATAAAATGGATCCAGTGTATTTAGGACCATTCACTGTTATCGAAGATCAAGGAGTAAATGTCAAATTATTAGTTTTAGGAAAAGAAATGATAGTCCACAAAAGCAGAACAAAAAAAATTTATATTTGAAGGTATTTAATTTATAGGTATACCTAAATTCACCGAAAAAAAAATAATAATAAGAGGACATTAAAATTGTAACAACAGGTATACCATGCCCTAAAATGGAAAGACATATCTCTGATTACTGGGATCATTGTTTAGAGTAGTTAGAATAAGCAATATAGCTGTTTGAGATAGCCATAAAACTTGATTGTAACAGTCTATCCTTAGAATGTAAACAATTGATTGTAAGAATATTTTTATAACACGACACTGTATAGTCGAAGTAAGTTTTATGATTATATAAAGAATGTAAGATTAGTTTTTTTTTTTAAAAAAAAGGGGGAAAGGTGTAGTGCGGTTCGACGTCATCATCTGATAACAATTCTTTTACTTATTATAATTAATATTTTATTATCTCCCAAACACGTGTAATGTAATTTGATACTTTTATAAACACGATGAAACCACGAAAAGATATCAATGTATTGGCATTTACAAAATAGTATATAAACCTGTATTTTTCCCAATAAACGGATGAGTATAGAACCGACATCCGTTGCGTTATTTACTTAGCCCTACGCCGATCATCTCAGTCTGATATTCGACATGGTATGGTGTTCCAGGGTTCCTGGCGCGACGCGTCAGTGAGCGGCCACGTGCTGACGATACCGAACGTGTCGCGCTGGCACACTGGCAAGTACGCCTGCCTGGCCAACAACGGGATGCTGCCCTCCGCCAACCAGACCACTGATGTCGAAGTGCATTGTCAGTACCAGCTTAGCCTATCTTCAGGCGCGAGCCCGCTACTTCATGTAGCGGTTTACTCCTGCGACAGTTTTAGGAGGCTGCTAATATCTTAATTATAGGATGAAGTTGTTCACCTCCACAGTAGTTGCCACCTATACCCTGCACATTTTTTTAAGTCATAGGAGGCAGACGAGCAGACGGATCACCTGATGGTAAGCGATTGCTGCCACCCATGGTCGACCGCGACACCATTGGATTCACAAGTGCGCTGCCAACCTCTAAACCCCCCTTTCCCCGGATTGGGCTACCGGTACCCTTACTCACGCAGCGTAACACAGCACAGTTCTGCTTCACGCCGGTTTTCTGTGAGGCCCTCGTATCACTCCGGTCGAGCCCATTCATGCCGAAGCGCGGCTCTTCCACGGTTAAATATGGCCCCCTAAACGAACAAAAAGTCATTGGCTTCTATACTATGATCTCACAGTACCACAGTCGTTCTTCTACTGCTACGATCGTAGGCAATATGCCTCATGAAGAGCTGGTCTTTACTCACAAAGAGGCCTAAATGCAAGAAAGAAAGAAAGAAAGAAAGAAGAAAGAAAGAAAGAAAATATTTATTATTATAGACATCACAACACAGAACATATAGCAATTGTAAACAGAACACAATTTGGCACAAACAGAAAACAAAACATAAAACAATTAAAAATACATAAAAATAAAACAAAAGGAAAAAAAAAAACTATATTCAATCATGTCCAGACAGTGCCAAATGAATATTATGGTGTGTTATGACGTCTAGTATAAATGGCCCTCACTCAGCTTATGTCACAGCCCAGACTAAAGGCCATGACGCTGGTTTTCAAGACTCATTGCCCTGTCGCGGGTAGGAACTATACCACCTTTAGCCCAGTGCGTTTTATTCATGAACACATGGTTATGTATAACAGTCTTTTGCTTGATATTTTATAATTGCGCTGTACGATACATTACTAACTACTACTCACTGGGCCAGCCATGCGAACAGAGTCTCGGCCTATGAGCACAAAAGAGCGCCGCTACTCCTTGTCAGACATTGACCTGAAGTTCCAATTACTAAACTCAATTATTTTTTCAGTCAGTCCCTACATACGAGTCCCAAATAACGTGGTTTATGTCTACAACAAAACAGCCAAATTTGAGTGCGAAGTAAGTATTAACGTTATCATAATAACTCTTACCGTGCCGTGTGGTCCCCGGCAGAGTAGAATAGGCCACCCTCACTCTTACCGAGGTGTCGTAAAAGGCGACTAAGGTAAAGCTGCTGGCATGATCATCAGCACCCAGAGAAGGAAAACTCTGCATTTATATCAAAACCCTCGCCAACCCGTCTGCCAAGCGTGGTGAGTATGGCAATTACCCCTCATGTGCTTGAGGGAGGCCCGTGCCCCAGCAGTGGGGACTTGAAATGGGCTGACGATGATGAATAACTCTTAAAATAATTTCCCCTTATAAAAAGCGATTTAAGAATAGTTCTGGAACTAAACTCGTGCCACCCCTTTGTAACATTGCGTGTTCGAATGCGATGGCATGGGCATTAGTACAGGTAATAAATTTAGATCTCATTTTGTAATAATATGGATTAAATTTGATAATAATAATACAATATGCATTATCGAGCAGCACTTTTATAACGCTCTCCTCGAGAAAAAATGCAACCGATACATAACCGACTCACGGTATTACGTGCAGACCAAGCTTTGTGCATCTCTTTATAACCGGGGGACTATTACGAATATGTATTTGGGGCTGTCTCTGGGAATGGTGCTTAAACAGCGCACTAAAATCCCCAGTCGCGACGGCTATAATATCATTCGTAACGGAATGCTTTCATTTTCGCTAGGCGCTCCCTCAGTTTCTATTTGTTTTCCAAATGATCCTGTTATCTTAGGTCCAAGCATGGCCAGAACCAGTCCTAGCCTGGGCGTGCGACGGCATCACCCTGGAAGGTCCCCGGTACAGAAGCGAGGTGGTCTCCACCGGCGACCCCTGGCGGTGGATCATGCGGCTAGAGGTTCCGGGTGTACGGGATCACGACCTGCGCCAGTACAGCTGCGTGGCCAAGAATGAGCTCAACAACCAAACCGTTAAGGGGCATATTAAGTTATTGTGTAAGTTTAGCTATTATCTCTGTTTGTGACAATGCCTCAAGCTCCTCGATATCGGAGCAAGGTGGCCTCTATATCAACAGATGCCGGGAGTACGGGACGACGACCTTCGCAAGTAACAAGAATGAGCTGAATAACCAAACTGTTAAGGTGCAAATAGAGTTGCTGTGTAAGCAGTTCAGTCTATATTTCATCATTATCAGCCTGGTAGTAGCTACTACTTAGTATAGGCTTCCATTCTTTTACGCCAACGCACCAGGTCCTGAGCTGCTTGGATCCGTCTAGTCGTGACACTAAACGATTTGGATATAGTCTGCCGTTTCTAGGGCACCATTCAGTCGTAAGTTTACTCTATAATATCTCATCAACACGCCTACCCCCTGTTAGAACCCCTGTTCTACCCAATTCCACTTTAGTTACATCGCCCTCGATCTGAGGTCCTGGACATTTTTTTTTATTGCGAATAATAGACAGACGAGCATGCGGTCCATCTGATGGTAAATGATAACCGCTGCTGAAAGATTTCAATGTCGCAAATTCAATTCAATTCAAATAATTCTTTATTTGCATAGGCTTGTACACAGCACTTACAAATCGTCATACATTTGAATGACTTAAAACTATTTATAAGTACCTACTTATGTATAATTTACATGTTAATACATATATATGTTGATACATAAAATATACTAAAGAAATAAATAAACATAATGCGATTCTACCACCGGCTCGGAAAGTTGTTTCTGGTCGAGAAGATCCGGCAAGAAACTCGCCAGTTACTCTTTTTAATCGCCAACTTTTTTACAATGGTTTATTATCCTCATACCAAGTCATACAGTCTAATGCAACACAAAATAGAATGAAGCAAATTAAAAGCTAAATATGAGGTAAACCGAAGCGGACCAGTCCCCAAAGGTGGCACCTGTTCACAAGTATGACGTATGTGTCAGCCATCATTTCACTCAACCATACTAGAGGGAATGTAATGACCCGCCACATAACGCCACCACCTCAGAGACATTTGAGTGAGCATGACTACTTAGGTTCCCCTCATAGGTCACAGAGTACTTAATCCAATACTAATAAACTGCAGGACGAGGTGTACAATAGTAGGTGGTTAGCATCTTGTCAATTGTTTGATTAATCAATACTAATCAATTTGTATACTTTAATAAATGCTGCTAAGCCTAATTTATTAAAAATGATTAATTATATAATAATAATGATTCCAGTAAATATTTATACAATTACTACATGTGTGCAGGCACGGAGGTCATCATGTCCATGAATCCTTATCATTTAAGTAATCTACAATTGTATAGTATCCTTTATCATTAGGCAGAGGCATGCTGCACAGTCAAGCCGCTATCTAATGATATTTGCGACATTGAAATCTTTAAGAAACGAGCCTACATCTTCAAAGGCCCGGCAGGATTCCTTCTCATTCCTCCTTTGCACATAGGAGTTGGTGGGTAAAACTCTATTTTCGACTCTCACCCCCTTTTGAGCGCTTATTGACTGGACTATTAATATTCAATTTACCTTTGAACAGATCCAGGGCCCAACCACCAGATAATCCAGCAGCAGCCCATGGAATTCGGGTCCCGGCCACCGGTGCTGACCTCCTACGAGGAACTGTGCCAGGTGCAGCGGTGCCCGTCCTGTCCCCGCTGCGATCGGGCTCAGCTGCTCATCTCTACCATGAATGCTACAGCTGGCCACAAACCTAGGAGAAATACAAGTGTGTCATTTTTACGTGATAGGTGGGAGACGAGCTACGAGTAGAGCGTTGGCAGATCTGTGTTTCAGAACGTGCCTTCCATTCGGGAGGACCGGGTTCGAATCCGAGCATGCTATACTAGATTTTTCAAATCTATGTGCGTATTTATTACCATTAGCTCGGCGGTGAGGGAAAACATCATGAGGAAACCTGCAAGCTTCGGATAGTTCCTAAAAAACGATTAATCATCATTCAGTTGGTCTGGTTCCCCTGTAAAGGGTTGCGAAGGTCAGAAGGCAGTCACTTCACTATAATTACTAGACTCCCCAATCCTGAAATTATGATCTAAGCGTACCCCGGGCGCCTGAGTGACGGCTTTTGACGCAACATTAAGGTGAGGAAAGGTGGGAAACGAACAGACGGATTAACTGATGGTAAACAATTGCCGCCGCCCATGAATTCCAATACCAGTGGAGTCAGAATTGTATCATCCGCCTTCAAAATGCTTTCGCCCGGATTAGGTACTCACTGAGGCAAAACTCAGCGCATCCGCTGCTTCACAAAGACTTTCTGTGAGGCCGTTTTATAAGTCCGGTTGAGCTGGCCCATTTTGATGATGGAGAACCAATCCGGGGAAAGGAAATTTTAAAGGATGGCAGCGCACTTGTGACTGCACTGATGTTGTAGGTGTCCATGGGCGTCGGCAATCTCTTGCCATCAGGTGATCCATCTGCTCATCTACCTTAAAAACCATCATTTTTCCAACTCATTTTACAGCATTTTCAGTTTGAACATGCTTTCAGAGGCCTTAGTTCAGCAGTGGACACACATTGATGAAGCACATATATGTTTTTTGATTAGATTTCTACAGTAGTTCTCCTAACAGACTTGTCGAATTACACTACGATATTTGGTTTTTAATTACAGATTGTCAGCTCTACGCCATTGGGAAACCAGTATACCACCGCTACAAGGATGAGCTTTTTGGAGCCTGGTTAAGGGATTCCAATGCTACAGATGCCCAGGTATTTAATGCTTGAGTATGCCAGACAAATGAAGAAAATCTCAGTTATTAGAATGGGTTTACTTCTATAAAAAAATTACCATAGTTTTTCCACCTTTTTTGAAACATAAATACTTAATATCTTTTTATGTGGAGAGCAAGTATGAAATTTCAAAAAAAATATTTAAACTTCTCAAATCCTAAATCTAATTGTGCTTTGGACTCCGGGGAAGCATAGATACATAATAGATACCTAATGATGATGATTGCATGATTTCGGATTCAGGATTTGAGAAGATTTGTTATTTAGTATAGGCAAGTTTCCATTTTATTCCACCACATTTAAGCAACACAATCAGTGTCTAGGAGATGGTTGATATTTCCCAAAGAACCTTAATTATTTTGTTTTGTTATTATTTTGTTTTCAGAGGGACAAGCTGTGGACCACACAAGAGAATGACATCGAGCGGCTTCGGGAGTACAGGAGCAAGTCAAGCTTCAAGACCGATCATGTAGATGAGTTCCATAAGCTGCAGAAACCTTTCTTTGTAAGTTAATATAAAAAATATATTCGATTTTAAAACATTTTTACCTAAAATCTTTGTTTAAAACCGTTGGCTTTGAAGTAGGTAATGACTCGGACTCTGTTCTTATGATACCAATATGGAGCTATGAGTAACAACCATGGTACTATTAAATAATAGATCCTATGTAAATGTTTAGCGAATGGTATGATGAATTCATCTCTATTATTTTAGATGATAGGTGGTAGACGAGCTGACGGATCACCTGTTGCGATTGTTGTCGCCCAAGGACACCCGCAGCAACAGTTGACTTTGAGGACTAAGTCCCAGCATTGAATTGAGTACCTTGAATTTCAACGCATATTCTACAAACTTTTCATGTTCTTTTGAGAGTTCATAGCATCAGCAATACTCAATGCTATTTAGCATAAGACAGATTCAGTCAAATTCACGTACAAGCGAAGCAAACCACGTAGCTAAAAAACGAATAAAATGGCACAATTTAATCCGAAACGTGATTTATCAAAGAAGACTACAATCTTCAGTAGTCAGGAGAACGTTGCAAGGAGCAGGAGAAGGACCAAGCACCAATAGACTGTACAAATGAAGCATAAAATTTAATGTTATCCTTTAAAGGGAAACGGCCACATCGTCTACAGCGGGTCATTCTTCTACCAAGCTAACGAGTCGGGTCAGCCTGGTGAAATCATCCGGTACGACCTGACGCAGAGCCGGATCAAGTCGGTGCACCTCCCTCACGCTGCCGGCAGGCTGTACACCTCTCAGCACAACCAGGTATCCAGAAACCGACGAGGCGGGTCAGCCTAGCGAAGTCATCCCAGCGTGACTTGACGCAGAGCCGGATCAAATCGGTGCACCTCCCTGACGCTGCCGGCAGGCTGTACACCTCTCAGCACAACCAGGTATCTAGAAACACACGAGGCGAGTCAGCCGAGCGATGTTATCCCGGTATGACCCGACGCAGAGCCGGATCAAGTCAGTGCACCTCCCTCACGCTGCCGGCGTGAGAGAGGTGCACTGACTTGATCCGGCCAAAATTTGATTACAGCCAAAAGCAGCCACTTTTAGCATGAATCAATTTTTCGCGTACAATTGTTGGGTCCGCATTTGTGCACGGTTATCAAATAAATAGTATAAGTGTTTGCCGAGAGGTTGTAACCCCGAAATTGTTTAAAATAGATCCGGTTTATTAGCTAACAATTAAAAACGAAAGTGTCGCTAGTTAGGGCTACCCGTCGCCTTAAAACATCTGACCAGATGCAATGGCCAATTATATATACCTAGCTAAATAGTGATTGGTGTAATACATAATTATGATGTGTGCGTGTATAAATACCTACATACATCAATGGTTTCAACTTGTTTTTACTTAGGCAGTAAAATATTTTAGGGAAGGCAATCAAAATTTGACGGTATTTCATTCAAATTTAATTCCGAGACTATTTAATAAAATTCGATACGAGTACCTACGTATGTGTCAATGTACCTACATATCCCTGTAAACAAAACCTATTGTTACTTTTCAGGTGGACTTCAGCGCAGACGATAACGGACTGTGGGCAATTTACTCAATTGAAAATTCAAATAACACAGCTGTGGCAAAGGTACGACTAATATTTTTTCTTTGTGGTCAATTTCAGTTATTTACTGACTTATTGATGTGTGATATAACTAGATCTAATAAATAAAATTAGCATGTTTATTGAATTAACTCATATCTACACATGTCAACAATTAAGAATTCCAATTTTATAATTCATCCATATTGTTTAATTACCTAAGCTGTACACATATTTCATTTATAACCACTTGTCTGGGGGTTGGAGCACTGGTGACTCAAAATCAAAATCAAATAATTCTTTATTTGCATAGGCTTGTACACAGCACTTACAAATCGTCATACATTTGAATGACTTAAAACTATTTATAAGTACTTATGTATAATTTACATGTTAATACATATATATATGTTGTATCACGGGTTCTTCACGAAACCTATATCAGGCACCAATCTCTCACTCTAGGGGTCCATAGTAAAATGTATGCAAATAATGTATTAGAACAATGTAACCCTGTTCGAGAGAGAATAAATAAATATATTATTATTATTATTAACTATTTCTCTTATTCGCCTATTTTATTGTTTCGTGCAATAAAGTTTTAAATTACATTATACCTACACCGTTATCGCTCTCATAAAATGTAGGTACCTAAGTAGGCATTATGAACAAAGCCCTTTCAGCATGATAAATCAACAATATGTATAAGCGAAATAAAAATCAGCTGTTCCATTCAAAAGAGCTGTTGAATGCAATAACGATGTATAATTTCTTACTTTTTAATTTTCAGCTCAGTTTTGATCCAAATAGAGACGGCTTAAACGTCGACTACATTTGGAACATATCATTGAACCATAGACAGGTAAGGTAATATTTTATATTTTTTTCATCATCATCATCATAATCAGCCCATTTAAGTCCCCACTGCTGGGGCACGGGCCTCCCTCAATGACATGAGGGGTAATTTCCATACTCACCACGCTTGGCAGACGGGTTGGCGAGGGTTTAGATATAAATGCAGAGTTTTCCTTCTCTGGGTGCTGATGATCATGCCAGCAGCTTTACCTTAGTCGCCTTTTACGACACCTCGGTAAGAGTGAGGGTGGCCTATTCTACTCTGCCGGGGACCTCACGGCAAATTTATGTTTTTTGTTGATTTTTAATCACTACATTGAAAAACACGGAATTAAAATATTAGATTTCTTTTATCAATGAACTTAGAGCTCAAATTTGAATGTTGATGGCGACGGATCGCGCTTTTCATGGGACTTCTTTGGTTTCACGGAATCTATCTTATATTCCGCAGTCATGTCAGTTGTTTAGCAAACATTTTGATCCAATTCATTCAACATCAGCAATTTTCTTTTCAAATCGTTAATCATTATTAGAACAACGATTTCTTTTTTTTTTTCGCTTCGCTCTACCTTTTTTTATTGCGAAAGATAGGCAGTCGAACATGCAGCCCATCCGATGGTAAATGGTAACCGCCGCTCATAGACATCAACAATGCCGGAGCACAGTCATGCCGCTACCTACCTGAAAGATGATCTTTTCTAACCTCGTTTAAAAGGACAAAATTCAAAATTCTCACCATCTTCATCGTCATCGTCAGCCCATTTAAGTCCCCACTGCTGAGGCACGGGCCTCCCTCAATCACATGAGGCCTACTCTGCCGGGACCACATATATATACCACCACATATATATATATATATATATATATATATATATATATATATATATATATATATATATATATATATATCGGCGATACCCGAGCGCAGACAGAGTGAGGTCCCACCATCCCCCCATATCAATCTCCATCTCCGACTGCCCATTTTAAATTGTGATCGTAACTCGTAAATTACAGCAGATAACAGTAAATTTCGACTAAAATAGAAAGAACGCTCCCCCCGCTTCAATCATATTACTTTAAAATCCGAAACCATTTTTGATAGCATACATAATAATGTATCTACTTATTTTCTCTACCAAATTAAGGTAAGCGGCACTCGAGTAAAACCGACAACCCTGAATTTAGTTCCTACGATTGTACTCCAATGGGACCTTGGAAGCCGTGTAAAGTGTGCGTTTGTGTGCGTGCGTAATCGAGCGTTTGTTCGTAGTGTCCATACTGCTTGCGTATATATCTACTGTGCCTTAATAATTTGCTTCTTCCAGGTAGGAGAAATGTTCATTGTGTGTGGAGTACTCTACGCCTTAGACTCAGCAACAGAAAGAGAGAGCAAAGTGACCACCGCGATAGATCTCTACGTCAGCAAGCAGGTGGAAGTGTCCCTGCAGTTCACCAACCCGTTCAGGAAGACCACGCAACTGGGATACGACCACACGCATAAGGTTATTCTAGTTATTTGCATTATACATTGGCTAGTGTTCTTCTAGCCATTGCCAGTGCTAATATTTAAGACTTATGACAAATTTTATTATTTTATGACAAAACGGGACGACCCGTTTGGAACAGTGGTAGTGAACGCTGCCTTTGGTCCAAGGGTTGCGGGTTCGATCCCCGCACAGTACAAACACTTGTGTGCATGAACATATCTGTTTATATTGGTCTGGGTGTTTGTATGTAGGTATAATAAGTATGTATTTACAAAAGAAAAGAATAATATGTATACATTTGTAATTCCGCTGTTGATTCTGATATCCGTAACACAGGTGATTGAGCTACCTATCTCGGAGTCAGATCAATGTATGTGATGTTGTGAAATATTATATTATTATTATTATTACTATATTATTTTGCGTATAAACCATAGAGTAACGTAACAAAAGTCTGTATAAACTTTTAAGGTGACGGTTAGGGCACACTACCGACGCCTATCGATTTTAATTTTTAGATATTATACCGGATCTATTTTAAACAATTTCGTGGTTACAACCTCTAGGAAAACACTTATACTATTTATTAAATACCCATGCGCAAATTTTGGGTCCGTTTTTGTACGCGAAAAATTGCAAAAGCGGCCACTTTTAACGTGAATCAATTTGTCGCATACGCGTTGGACCCAACATTTTTGCATGATTATTTACTAAATAGAATAAGTGTTTGCCGAGAGGATGTAACCCTGAAATAGTTTAAAATAGATCCGGTTTAGTAGCTAAAAATTAAAATCGATTGGCGTCGCTAGTGTGCCCTAACCGTCACTTTAAAATAGGAACTAAACGCGACTACATTAAACAAGCAATGTTTATAAATGAACTTCCACTCGGGTCTCGTTTGGTGTTTGATATATTTTATATCTAATATATAAAATTCTCGTGTCACAGTTTTCGTTGCCATACTCCTCCGAAACGGCTTGACCGATTTTGATGAAATTTTTTGTGCTTATCCGGTATCTATGAGAATCGGCCAACATCTATTTTTCATCCCCCTAAATGTTAGGGGTAGTCCACCCCTAAATTTTTATTTTTATTTTTTAGACAAAATTTTTAATTTCTCTTTTTTTATGATACAACATACAAAAATACATACAATCCTCAATTTTCACCCTTCTACGATCAACCCTTTTATTTATATGGCAAAACAACGTTTGCCGGGTCAGCTAGTCTGTATATAAATTGATTTCATATAGGCTACACGTTGGGCGCCATTTATTTATTTATTGTTTCACACACATACACAACAGTTAACAATCGGTAAATACAAGCTAAAATACAGTAACCAATTTTAAATTTCTGTTACGACGTCCCGGAAAGGTCTTTAACCGTCATTAATTAAATGTTGTTAATTTTCAGGAATTATACTCCTGGGACCGTGGAAATCAACTCACATACCCTGTTCGCTACAACGAGCTTCCTGGCCCTTAATAGCCCAAAGATATTTTACTATCCTAATTCAATAGGCCATATTTTTATATTTTCTTTAAAAAAATAAATGATCTGACATATTTTTGTATCTTAATGAATGCGTCAGTGACGTAGCGTGCCATGTCGGTGCCCCGTATAAAAAAAATGTTTGGAGGCCCTTGTATGGGGGTAAAGATTTTTCACAAAAGAAAAAAATATTGTGAAAAGAAACATTTCTTTATCATAACATAATTTTCATCATCATCATCAGCAACCCACACTCATCCACTGCTGGACATAGGTCTCCCCTAATGCACGCCACTGCTCCCGATTTTCGGCCACTCTCATCCATCCCACACCAGACAGCCTTCGAATGTCATCATCCCATCTTGTCGCAGGACGTCCTACACTACGCTTACAGAGTCGCGGTCTCCACTCAAGAACTTTACGGCTCCAACATAATTTTACTATTTTACAAATAAAAATCAAATTTTAAATATTCACTCTCCTTGCCTTTTTTCGGCAAACTGATTTATTAAATCACTTATGGCTGATGATGATTTTAGTTTTCCTAAAGTTTCTGCCTCTATGGAGAATAGTGAGAGGTTTGCCAGCTGTTCTTTATAGAATGTTGTCATTTGTAAAATAAAATAAATAAGAAAGTTATTTTTTCCTTATACACTTTGGGGGCCCCCGTGGCCCGGGGGCCCCGTATAATTGATACGTCAGATACGGCGGTATCTACGCCCCTGGAATGCGTCATTCCTAAGTTTTGTTTAAAAATCTAAAATGATATGGAATTGCAAAATAACGACATCTGTCTCATAATACACCACACTTATTATTAACACCAGACAAAGCAAGCAAACCCGACGCTTGCACAGCAAACGCTACGAAGTTCTATTCTACTGTAATAGATGGCGCTAAATAGGTAAAAAGAATTAAATTAAAATATAAACTCTCAATTTGAAGCAAAGCTTAAAAGTAGTTGAATAGGTTGTCAACTGCAGTGCCTTGTTGAAAAATTAACGCGTAAATCGATAGAACGGAATGGGTTCTGCATTAAAAATATGAGAATTTGCTGTTGGCGCCAACTGCGTACATTGGAGTTATAAATATTGCAAGACGAGTAGGAACAGGCTGGAAATCGATCTATCGATTCGTGTCAGGTATTATAGTGGACACCTAACACCCATAATCCTTGAGATAACGATGTTGAACGAGTACCTAACCTTGGTCTACTTGGTCTAATTCCCCAGGGGAAATAACGGTAAGACACACCTAATATTATGCTTCTTCCAGGTAGGAGAAATGTTCATAGTGTGTGGAGTACTATACGCCTTAGACTCAGCAACAGAAAGAGAGAGCAAAGTGACCACCGCGATAGATCTCTACGATAGATAATTATTTAATATTTTTATATATATACATCTTTAAGGCTTGGGTCAAAGCACACTTCCTTGAAAACTGAAACCCTCTCCCCAACTGATCCTTTTTTAGTAACTTCATCTGTCTTCCTTTCCTGTCATTGACGCTCGTGGTCGTTAGTCCTCTCCCAGATCCATCCATATATTGTAGGTATAAAATATATCTTCTCTATTATAACCTTATAGTAGTATATTTTATATAATTTGTGTAGGTTATATTGTATTATAGTAAGGTAATATTCGTATATATTAGTGTATGATAACGTGTTTGTTGTCAACAACAATGTTCAAAATCAAAAGGATTGCACCACCCTCCCCTCTTCTATCTAATGTTCTTTACCTGAAGGTTGTCTGGTAGAGATCGCTCCCAGCGATAAGACCGCCTAAATTGTACATTGTATCTCTGTATACCTAGATTTTAAGTTTTGTATGTTGTGCAATAAAGAGTATCTATCTATCTATCTACACGGGATAGGAGGTCTCCTATCCCATGGTCCTAAAACATCACAAATAGTTTTTACGGGTAAAGGCGATGGGTAGCCTAACTAGCGACACCATTCGTTATTAATTGTTAGCTACTAAACCGGATCTATTTTAAACAATTTCGGGGTTACAGCCTCTCGGCAAACACTTATACTATTTATTAAATAACCATGCACAAATGTTGGGTCCGTTTTTGTACGCGAAAAATTGATTACCGCCAAAAGCGGCCACTTTTAGCGTGAATCAATTTTTCGCGTACAAATGTTGGGTCCGCATTTGTGCATGGTTATTTAATAAATTTTATAAGTGTTTGTCGAGAGGTTGTAGCCCCGAATTTGTTTGAAATAGATCCGGCTTAGTAGCTAACAATTAAAAACGAATGGTGTCGCTAGTTAGGCTACCCGTCGCCTTTACGCGTAAACATTAAAATCGGTTGGCGTCGCTAGTGTGCCCTACCCGTCACCTTATGTCTTCAAGAAAAAGGTAACCTTATACTTGCCAAGTCCTGGATCATAGTCCCAGCATACCAATACGATACATTGGAATAATTACTTAGGTTTTGAATAATTCTTTAATAGGTATAAGATTTTTTACAAAAAAAAATAGTTGAGTGAGTTTAGTTTAAACAACTATCGGCCTAAGCATCTAATTGGATGACGGTCGGTGGTGACAAACATTCAGTTATCTGGTTAAACGTTGCTGTCAAGAACTTGGCTAGTTTTCTTCACCCATCTGATTTGATGCCGGCATAATTGACGAATGTCCTTGGCGTAGGATTGTATGACTAATTTAACCAGATGGCAGATGGCTGCGGGAGTATTTCCCGACGGCTACGAAGGGACCTTCAAGAGAAGAGCGTACTCTTTTTTAAATAGGCCGGGTGTCCATGTTTATGGGCGGCGTTAATTTACTTTCCATCACACGTTTGCTCGTTTGTCGCCTCTAGATTAAAAAAATGGCGGCGACACCTATATGTAACAGTCTGTACGTATCGCCGTAAAACGTTATTCCTGCCCTTTTGCTCTCCCTATCTTTGACTTACGTGACGCCCGCCGCTGTTTATTTAATAAACCTTCGTCTACAAATGGAAATAGACTGTAAAAGGTCCACTCTATATCCAGAATTTGCAAAGGCGAAGTTGAACACTGAAATAGGTGATTAGTCATATAAAATTTAGAAGAGAATGGCCCGTCCGCTCGGCTCTTACGAATTCAGTGGAACTAAATACGGACCTTCACTAGAGACTGGTATTGACTGGATATTTCAAGATTGGCTAATCTAGAAATTACCGGATAGCCACGCTTCGGCAGAAATGGACCGGCTCGACCGGAGTGATACTGCGGCCTCACAGAATACCGGCGAGAAGCAGCGCTGTGCTTTGCCGAGAGAAAAGATTTTCTAAGTAACTCTGTGCGTCCCGTGAAAAGTGGTACAAATCGACTTATATCGAATTTGATTTTCTTCTTGCTACTTCATCAAAAAAAATCCTCTATTTTTCTGTCTGATCATCGTCATCATCATCATCGTCAGCCCATTTAAGTCCCCACTGCTGGGGCACGGGCCTCCTTCATTCACATGAGGGGTAATTGCCATACTCACCACGCTTGGCAACGGGTTGGCGAGGGTTTTGATATAAATGGAGAGTTTTCCTTCTCTGGGTGCTGATGATCATGTCAGCAGCTTTACCTTAGTCGCCTCTTACGACACCTCGATAAGAGTGAGGGTGGCCCATTCTACTCTGCCGGGACCATACGGCCTATTCTCTCTTCTGTCTGATCAGACATGCAAAAAAATCCTCCTTTTTTCCGTCTGATCAGACACAATAATAGAGGATTTTTTGTGATGAAGTAGCAAGAAGAAAATCAAATTCGATATAAGTCGACTTGTACCACTTTTCACAAGACGCACACAATTGCTTCTTCAAAAGTACTTACCTATATTATTTTGAAATTTTATAGTACAATCAACTCCAAAAATATGTATACACTTTAGGACCTTGTCACAATACTTACCTATAAGTCTATAAAAAACTGTTTAATGATTGCTATTATAAAAATAGACGATTTTTTGAATGACAATAATTTAGAGACATATTAGTAACACAAAAACTGTACTATATTTTAAGTTAATGGTGACATTTTGTAAAACATTTTCTTTTTGAAAAAGAGTACTGCTGAATTTCTTGCTGGTGTCTTCGTGGCAGAAAACTACGTTCCGAACCAGTGGTAAACATGTTGACATTCATAGTGTTCTGTATGGACCTAAATTGAATAAACAATTTCATTGTGGTCTACTTCATATATTATATATTGTGACAACGTCCTAAAGTGTATACATATTTTTGGAGTTGACTGTACCTATACACAGTTATTTTTTTATCGTTTACATCCCGAAAACCTGATAATAGGTATCGTGAATAAAGTCCATTTAGCATTTTGGATCAACAAAATAACGAAAACAAAATCAACTGGATAATGTTTAGAACAGCTGAATTTTTTAGCTTATTTTGTTGATCTAAGCTAAATTGACTTAATTCACGATGTGGCTTTCGGTATGTAAACGATAAAAAATAACGGTGTATACGTAGGTACACTAATAAAAGTTAGTAACTAAATAATCAATTACTCAGTTAAGTATTAGTATTTTTCTATGAGCTAAGATTTTCAGTATTTATTTACTGTTGTTAAAAAAAGTTTTAGACGGAATGAAAAATATAAACCCAGGGAAAGGACATAGTACCTATATATACAGGCGGGTAACGCCGCGGGCACGGGCCAAAGTTATTATGATAATAAGTCGACATTTAAAAAAAGAAACGCAAAACAATATTAGATCAAAAAAAATCCAAATTCAAAAAGCGGCATTCCATTTGACACTAATTTAAACGACTAAACCGGCAGGCTCCACAGATTCTCGCGCGAGCCCGCGCGCCCTGTATCCCATCTCCCCCCATTTTTCGCCACAATAGCCAGCAATACATTCGTGACTTGGCAGAAGTGATGTCGAGAATTTGGCCCCCCGCCCGATCAATACGTGCGCACAGCGCCATCTAGCAGGCAGTGCGCAGCTAAATTGCAGTTTAATAGTTCATTAGATCCGACAAAAATGGCGAGGACACACAGTTTAAATTCGGTATAGTATCGATTTGGTCGCGGATTATGGAAGGGGCTTTATGTTTTTGGGGGTGGTGGTAGACTGATGATATTTTAAGATTCATTTATTTAAAGATATAGGTGTAATTATTAAATATATATCTATACAGAGTGTATGGATAAACAGTTACACCCTTCCAAACAACTTTGTTAAAATCACTTTACTATAATCATTTATATCTATCTTCATTATCTATACTTTGTTGTAATATCTTTTATCTAACTAATTCCATTAAATATTTGCAACAGCTTCTGTTTAATAACTGTTTGAAAATGTTCACAAAAAATTTCACATTTCTCATAGAAAAATCACTAATACGAAACAACCAGCTACCTACTTCATCAGACAAAATTTTAAATAAATAGTCCACCATGTATAATAATGGGTCTTAAATTATTACCGTACTACGGCTCAAGCTATCCCGTTCCAACACGCAATGTTAAAAGGGTTGGAACGAGTTAAGTTCCGGAACTTTGCTTAGATCGCGTAATGTATCAAATAACAGGGTGGAAGTATTACTTATTTTGAAGTAGGATTTTGAGATTACTTAATTAGATAGATAAGTTGTAGTTAGTTTTTTAGATTTTCGCGTTGCATTATAACTATAATGTATCAATACAGGGATTAACGGACCACTCCGCTCGTGACCACGGCTGCTGTAACGTAGCCGAAACGTCGAGCCAAATATGTGAGTACACAATGTTGTTTCACATAATAAATATCGTGTTAATCCCTGTATTGATACATTAAGTTGTATTTATTTCAATTAGATCATACTTACATAACTGTTAAAGTAAAATAATGTAAACTTAAAAAATAAATGATAATAATAATAATAATAATAATAATTCTCACAACATCTCATACGTTGACCTGATTCCGTACTAAGTAGCTTAAACACTTGTGTTACAGATATCAGACAACAGAGGAACACAAATATATACTTAAATACATATATTACACCCAGACACCGAACAAACACAACACAACAAGAAATGAAAACATATTTTACACTTACCTATTCAGTACCAACTTATAATTTATTTGTCATAAGTAAATTATCTCAGGAATATTCTTCCTCATCTTAGCGACTTAGCGATACGTTTATACCATGATGAAGTATTTGAGAAGTCTGGTAATTACAATGAAGTGCTTACCTATCTCTTCACTTCACTTCACTTCACGGCTTCACTACCGTGTGGCCATCGCAACCCTTTTGACAGGAAAACCAGATCAACTGAATAATTATTACACATTTCAGGAACTATCCGAAACGTGCAGGTTTCTTAACGATGTTTTCCCTCACCGCCGAGCGAATGATAAAAATTCGCAAAATTAAGTAAAATGAAAAAAAAAACACCAGAAAATTGCTAAAGAAACGTTATGGAAATCGTTCATTCATTCACTCCCATTTGACCCAGTTATCTCGAAATCATGAGCATCACGTTTCTTCGAGAAAGTTCAACAGTTGGGGTCCTGACTGTACAAATAGTCTCTCAAAATATAGCTACTGGACTAATTATTATTGTTAATTATTATAGTATATATAAGCCGTGTGGTCCCCGGCAGAGTAGAATAGGCCACCCTCACTCTTACCGAGGTGTCGTAAAAGGCGACTAAGGTAAAGCTGCTGGCATGATCATCAGCACCCAGAGAAGGAAAACTCGGCATTTATATCAAAACCCTCGCCAACTCGTCTGCCAAGCGTGGTGAGTATGGCAATTACCCCTCATGTGATTGAGGGAGGCCCGTGCCTCAACAGTGAGGACTTAAATGGGCTGATGATGATAGTTATAGTTATAGTTATAATTTTAACGATTTAAGGCTATATTGTGAAAGAGAAGTATAAAATATTAAATTATTATTATTAAATTACTGTCACAATGTTGCCTATCGATAGACCTTTACAGTGCGACAAAGCTCTTTTGGCCGAAAAATGACTGTGTAAGAGGGTCGTTGTACTGCGAAATATTCTATAGTTTGACCGTGGGTAAGCCACGCTTCGCATAAATAGGCCGGCTCGACCGGAGTAGATACCACGGCCTTACAGAAAACTGGCGTAAAGCAGCACTGTGCTGTGTTTTGCTGGGTTTAAAGGTTAGCAACGCACTTGTGACTCCACTTGTGTTGCCCATGGACACCCCATGGGTGGCGGCAATCGCTTAACATCAGGTAATCCGTCTGCTCGTCTGAAATCTATCACATAAAAAAGAAGCATCAAAAACCCTGTTGATAATGGGATAGGCGTGTGAAGAAACGTCGCGCATAAAAATATCGCGGAAAAATCTTCAGCAGGGTACTTGTGCAAGCGATAGTTGTAAGGCAACGATTCCCGGCGAACAGAATATAAAAAAGGAAGGGAACCTAACTCTCTAGTGAACCTAGAGCCCCTTTATCTAAGACACTAAGTCCCTATCAGTGGTAATAAATAGATAAGGTGAAGAGAGCTTGCTCCCGAGTCGCCCACGGTAGCAAGCGGGAAAAGTCAGAGCGGTAGGTAGGTGGGAAACCGCTGCCAGTCGAATAGGCTCATTCGACTGATCATAGTGACGGCTAAAGGTGTCTTGGCCGCAGCGGGAGAAATGAGGCCCAACACAGACGGTTGATATCTGTTTGTTGGTAAAATCTTAATGATTTGTATCATCGTCATCGTCGGCCCATTTAAGGCCCCACTGCTGGGGCACGGGCCTCCCTCAATAACATGAGGGGTAATTGCCATACTCACCACGCTTGGCAGACGGGTTGGCGTGGGTTTTGATATGAATGCAGAGTTTTCCTTCTCTGGGTGCTGAAGATCATACCAGCAGCTTTACCTTAGTCGCCTTTTACGACACCTCAGTAAGAGTGAGGGTGGCCTATTCTACTCTGTCGGGGACCACACGGCTAATAATGATTTGTATACATGGTTTACATTATTGATACATAGAAAGGTATTTGCTGGTGTGCCGTCGGTGCACGGAGACGGTGCATCGGTCAGGCGCGCTGCATGTAGGTCGTTGCTGAGTTGGTCTGTGCGACGTAGCTTATTCATTACTTTTGTCCTGACTGCTTTGGTGGCGCAATGGTTAGTAGATCGCACTTTAAAGCGACAGCTGCGCAAGAGTTCGATCCCCGGGTCAGGCCAAAAATTACCTAAGTTTTCGGTAAGAAATGCTTAGTGACAGCCCGGAGTCTGGAAGTTGGCGGTCTTGTACCCCCGTGCCTCGGAAAGCACGTTAAGCTATTGGTCCTGCGCCCGATCCCACTCCTGTCGTGTCACAGTAGTGTCCCATCGGAATATGAGGGTAAGGGAATATAGAGTGCACTTGTGTTTGCGCACACACTTGAGCACTATTATATATTCTGCGTACGTGGCTGATTGTCAAGATTGGCCGGCGTAGCCGTAATCGGTTGGAGGATATTATTACTTTTGTCCTAACACTTGATTTCGTATGAAAAATAATGTCCACAGTAGCTAGAGGAGAATCAGATTCAAACCTGGGACTCCACTCGGCGCTGGTAAATTTTGTGCTATTTTATATACAGGCCTTAAACGCAAGGACTTGTACTAGACGGTAGTGTATTTCATTTTTACTCAACTACGGCGATGTAAAAATGAGGGTTATGAGTTTGACCTGTATGTGTGGTTGTTCTTCTGTTCCCTCATAAATTCTAAACTATTTGAAAAAAATGTTATATAAAAATAAAGTTTAAAATCTAAAACCCGACAACCAAAAAAACACGCTCTAAAAAGTACGAAACAAGAAAATTGTCACTGCTGAAATTGTTATGCCGTATTGCCGTGGTCGTAAGCCAGCTACTGTAGCATAACAGATTCATTATACATAATCTAATATATAAAATTCTCGTGTCACAGTTTTCGTTGCCATACTCCTCCGAAACGGCTTGACCGATTTTGATGAAATTTTTTGTGCTTATCCGGTATCTATGAGAATCGGCCAACATCTATTTTTCATCCCCCTAAATGTTAGGGGTAGTCCACCCCTAAATTTTTATTTTTATTTTTTAGACAAAATTTTTAATTTCTCTTTTTTTATGATACAACATACAAAAATACATACAATCCTCAATTTTCACCCTTCTACGATCAACCCTTTTATTTATATGGCAAAACAACGTTTGCCGGGTCAGCTAGTAATAATATAAAAACATTGTGGCATACGACTACGGTGATAGGGCATAATAATTTCAGCAGAGACAATTTTCTTGTTTCGTACTTTTTAGAGCGTGTTTTTTTGGTAGACGGGTTTTAGTTTTTAAACTTTATTTTGTAATAATGCATTCATTTTAATGACAGTTATGTTGATCGCTGTTCCTTAGAGCTGTTCACAATGTTAACGGGCAGGGCACACTAGCGAAGCCATTTGATTTAAATTATTAGCAACTAAACCGGATATCTTTTTAGCTATTTTTCGGAAATAACTTATGTATGCTATTTATTTAATACTTAGACTTACTCGTAACTTTTTGGTCTGATTTTGTACTCGAAATTCGAAATAAAGAATAGCGCCAAAAACGGCCAGTTTTGTTCGTCACTTACGGCGTTAATCCAAATTACGCTAAAACAGATAAAAAATAAATAAATATTTTTTTTATTAGCAAAAACTTGTGTCAAAATACAGAGTCAGTGACTTTTGCACTAGGCTCGCAGGCCTGTGTCGCAGAAGTTCATCAACTTCTGTGAGTTAGTTTAGTATACCGTAATACAATTTTATCGCACAAAAGTAGTGCACATTAATGTTTACTTAGAGACTGGAGCTTCGGAGTTGTTCAAAATAGATCCGGTTTAGTAGCCATTTAAATCGATTGGCGTTACTAGTTATTTAGGGGTACCCATCGCCTTAAAGTAAAGTACCTATAGGTACTTGAGCCATAGACTCTTGGCAATTGGTGTCATCTTTCATTCATAAATAATGAATCATCATCATCATCATCATTTCAGCCAATAGACGTCCACTGCTGGACATAGGCCTCCCCCAATGTTCTCCACACAGATCGGTCCTGTGCCGCCCGCATCCAATGGATTCCCGCGATCTTCACCAGATTGTCGGTCCACCTTGTGGGGGGCCTGCCACGGCTGCGACTTCCTGTGCGTGGCCTCCACTTCAGGACCTTTCTGCCCCAACGGCCGTCTGTTCTCCTCGCTATGTGCCCTGCCCATTGCCACTTGAGGCATGCAATCCTTTGGGCTATGTCTGTAACCTTAGTTCTCCTGCGGATCTCATCATTTCTGATACGATCACGCAGGGAGACTCCGAGCATAGCTCTCTCCATTGCTCTCTGGGTGACTTTGAGCCTCCTTAATCGGCACATTGTAAGCGGCCACGTTTCGGTTCCGTATGTCATCACTGGCAACACACACAAATAATGAATGAAACACTACAATCTGCCGCGAGTCTTGGCATTTAGTATAGATCGTTTTATTTATATTTTTTGCTGTTACTGTATTCGAGATGCACCCGTGGTTCCACACTGTACTCATCTGTTTTTTTTATAGAAAGGCCAATCAGGATGACCGGAGGCGGAGTGCCGCCTGATGGTAAGCGGCCGTGATGTCCAGAGCTCGAGAATAGGCCCTCTGATGGCTCCCCTGGTGGGTAGCATTTGCACGGGCCGTGGAAGCCGGTCGTTATTGCCCGCCTGCCCCCACCAACGAAAGAATGAATCATCGAGGCCCATTCGTTAATCTGTAAAGAAAGATCGATACGAATCGGAATAAAGGCATTTTTTTTGTAAAAATATGCTGTAACTATGTAAAACTTATAAAACCGATATTTTCGTCGGGGGTTAATGTAATGTAATGTAAAGTGGACTTCTTTTTCCGCACTTAGACTGACATTTGGTCGATTGTCTGTGCGTGTTGGGTCCTGGCTATTCTAGCCAGCCTAACTCCGCCCTGAAGCGCAGAAACTTAATGCTTCACAGGCTTCGCGGAGTGACCTCGCCGATCCGAGGATTTCTTCGCGGTGTTTGGTCACCGCATCACAGTCCAGGATCACGTGTGTAACTGATTCCACGGCGCTGAAGTATTCCCTGCATAGAGGGCTGTTGATAGCGCCTAAGGTGTAATACAGTGGCCCGTGATTGTCCCTATAATTATTCTGAGATTCTTTTTGCTGAGGTTTAGAAGTTTTGTCGTTTTGTCGTCGGGGGTTAAAACGGTAGGTAGTTAAAAATTACTAGTACATTTTTGTATTGCGCAGTATGTATGTTAAAAATTTAACTATAATTTGAATTATAGGTAAGCAAATGCCAAAAATGTGGTGACGGTGAATATGGCAAAAAACCTAAAGACGATAAATCCATACTGCAGGCTATGGAACTCAATGTAATGGACAACATTTCAAAATTGCTAAGCTCTGAAACAAAAAATACCAATTCTTTGTTTACTTTTCCGCTGCTCGAATATATATTTATTCATTTTTTATATTGCTTATTTACTGAGAAAAAAATTAAAAACTAAAAAACGTAAGATGACGTCATCGGACGGCAGAATGTAGAATATTTCTTTGCTTAGCACATTATAGTTTTAAATTTACGAAATGCCAAACCCATGACATGTAACTGTCAAAAAAAAAAGACAACTTGTCAACGTTGAATGTATGAATGACGTTGACAATGTTGACACTAGTATTATTTACCTTTGACAGTAGTACCTTTTTTTTATTAAATCAATGATAAGCAAGGAATATCGCTGTATTCAGCCGTCCGATGACGTCATTTGGCGCTTACGTCCTATTTAGAATAAAAGAATTTCAATAATTATTTTATGCATGAAAATGGACAAATTTTGAAAAAAGAAAAAATATGGGTCTGTCATTTTATGTCTACTTTCATATAAAAAACAATATGGACATGTTAAAATATGAAATGTTGTCCCATTGTTAACTATTTTGATTTTTTTTTATAGAAATACAGAACAATCAGCTACAAAACTTCTCCACTATGTTAAAGACTTACTAATATTTCTGAGAAAAACTGTGTTATAATTTTGGATTATATGTATAACTACACTCATAAACGAGTTTCAAAAAAGGTTTGGTAAAAAATCCATGGCATCTAGAAAAAACAACTATTGGTGAAACACAGCGCAGAGCTGCTTCACGTCGGTTTTCTGTGAGGCCGGCCGCCATCACTCCGGTCGGGCGGACCCATTTATGCTGGAGCGTGGCCCACGGTAATTTTTGCTTGCGGCCCGCGAAACCATGACTAAAACGTGTTTGTGGCCCGTATATAAAAAAGATTGAGCACCAATGCTCTAATCATTCGACATTGGCAGTATTATATTATGGTGTTCGCCGTGGGCAACACAGCAGTAGCCATAAAAAAATAAAAAAGCCATAAAAAGTACCTACAGAAATGCTTTAGGAACGTGTACGAGCTACTTAGGATTCTTAGACAAGATATTTCAATTAAGTCCAAAATACCGCAGCGGGAAGTTAATTCGGCAATGAGGAAGTGTGTAGCAGCGAATGCCAGGGAAAGTGTACGGTGGCGGACGACCACCGATCCAGATGGTATGGATAGAATCCTAGTTTACCGCGAGTGGTATGGTCAGCATCAAAAGTAGCCTAACACATTAGTACCATGTCATAGTAACATTTTTTACATACCCCTTAAAAACTGTCTATAATAGGCGAGCAGTTACTTTGCCATGGTACTAAAGTGTTAAGCTACTTTTGATGCTGACTGCACGACAGTGAAATCATTTTTGAACTCATCGTGTAGATACGGAGGAAGATACACATAGGTGCAACTTCTTGTGTCAGAGGCAAAGCATTTAGATAGATTAGTAACCCATCGGCGACTATTCGAGTTTTTTGACATTGAAGGCGGTCAAAAGAGAGGAGCTGATATTGGGAGCCCTGGTGCAGAGGTGGAAATAGTGCTCTGTTGGACCCTGAACATGGCCGCAAAATGAAGCCTTAGTTTTTTAACTGTTCTAAGGTTCTAAGGTCACTTTTTGGGGACTTGTTCGGACCATGTGCCACTTTTAAAGTTAAAATAATGGAATTATTCTGAGGTGTGACCTTTTCAGTTATGATAATCTTCAGGTAATTTTCATTATGACTCGTTTTACTTATAAAAAAAGCTTACACAAAGGTGTCTTTCTAGCAGCGCTGTGGTAAAGTTATGGAGTCGAACTATGACGTACTACAGTACATCACATCGACGTCATGAAACCTTGTAACCAATCAAAATTAAATCTACTCCAACTGATGACGTCATAAAAAATGTAAACAAACATTCACTCTCAAGCGATCAGCTGGCTTACAACATAATTTGCTATATATAATTATGTACAAACAGATAGATATGCAGGTATATAAGCACTGGCGGGATTTCCTCGGAGCGGCCCGAGACATAGTTATTCGTATCCGAAAGCGCTGCAGCGCTGGAGACGGGAAAATGCCGCTTTAAGCTTCAATAAATCATGCATTTCACAAGCACAGGCGGTTTCTATTTTATGCAATGCAGATTTTTTTAATTTCTTTTTTTACAGTGGCTCAGTATATTGGCTCTCCTCAGCCTGATGGTAAGCAAGAGAAGAGCCCAAGTTACAATTACAACGGAAGCGATGACAAGGCATCACCTCCGTTGTCACCGCCTTACTGGCCCGCGAGATGCTTCTACACGCTTCGTTTGAAGGAATCCATATTGTAGGAAGGAACAATCTAAGTTTTTAGGACAAAGTATAGATAATACCTCTAGAAAGGAGTGAATACTTTATTGTATTCCAAAATGTACATACATTGGTGATAAATAATATTATTTACACACAATTGAGCTTCCATTGCTTTACATTTTCAAGATATTATGGACGAATTTGTAAAGATGGTATCTGTATAGAATTTAATTATGTAAGTTTGTGCTTTCCGTTCGCTAAAACGCCTAGCAAAATTTTGGCAGAAGATAATTTGGATTTTCAAAGTATCCTGTTTAGTTTGGAACTGTTTAGTCCAACTTAAATCCGTATTTTGAAGTACGTACTAACAGGAAATTTTACTTGATGATACTTTAGAGCAACACGGGTCTTCGTGATGATATACCTATTTATAGATTATGACCATTATGATGATGATGATGATGATATTACATAGTGTCGTTTTCGAACTTAATCATCGCTGACCACGTGACCACAAACTACCACATGCATCATGCATGTGGTAGTATGCATTGCTGGTAACCTTCAGAATTTGTGGAGTGAAGATTGGTAGGTGATACTAAGCGAAATGCGTAAAGCTTATTTCGGATCGACAGGGTCGTGATCTGCAAATGTGCAAAGAAATCGTTTAAAACAGTGGCTTTGAGTCTATATAACAATTAGTTCAATCTTTTTTCACGCGTTTCAAACGAGCATTTTTCATTTTTAGCTTATTTGATATTTTACTTATCGTTTTTGGGATGTTGTTCGTTTATATTTATTATCTTATAGAGATAGATAGATATAAATAAATAATAAATAAATATTTCACAACATCACATTATTGATCTGACTCCAAGATAGGTAGCTCAAGCACCTGTGTTACGGATATCAGAATCAACAGTGAGATTACAAATATATACATATAATATTTTTCTTTTGTAAATACATACTTAAAATACATAGAAAACACGATATGATATGATAGAGATATAAAAAAGTAGATCCCATAACGTAACTTTAAATTTTTTTTTCATAACCACGGTATCTTCCCCATGTGCGTACCAAGAGGAAGCAGGGGGAATGTATAGCCACGAATCTGACCACACAATTTCACTTGAGATTACTGTCCTCCCCATGTAAAGTAATAAAGAACACAACATGCGCCCAGTCAGTAATAGAAGACGGATAGTCTCCTAAGACCACAATTGCGCAATGTGTACTAAAAAAAAAGATAAACAAAAAGGTCAATGTACGTTCGTACCCGGCAGCGGCTGCAGCGCTGCGCGGCAATCTCAGCTGAGCAGGTCGGACACCTGACGTAGACGCCCCCTCCCCCTCCCACCGCCCGCCGCAGCCATCAGCTGTTAATGTACCCCGCCCGCGCCCCCCGGCCTTTCCCCTTCGTTTGTGTAATGTGAGGAGGCAGGGCCCAAGTTAACCCAAACCAAATTAACGCTCTTTTGTATTCTTTCCGGAAGAAATTAACATGATAATTTGATTGATCAATCAATCTGTTTCAATTAAGTTCTGAAAATATAATAGGTCTAAGTTCTTCATCACATATGGATGCATAATTCATGTCAGAAAAAACCTTGTAAGTCACATAAGTGCATGTGACGTCAACAGAATACAACATCAAAGGAAGCGACCAAGAAAAGTGCTCATCAAATAATTTATGCCCGGCCGCGAGTCGCACGGTGCAATCAAGGACTCTAAATAAATGATAACAGCGTCGTCGTTCATATCGATTTTATTCGAAGCCACTGGAGAACAACACAAAAATGCCAACTTTTAATAATATATCGCACATTATGCCGCCAAATGAATAATTTATCGCAGCGTGTCGATTCGGGGCGCGCATCCCCGGGCGCGGGGCGCGGCGCGGCGCGGGGGGCGGGCGCCGGCCGCCAGTCCGCGGCGAGCGGCCGACCGAGCGCCATGTCCGCGTGCGCGCCGCGCGCCTGCTGCCGGCCGCGCGCCCCGCCGACGCTCCTCGACATCACCGCCAAGATCGTCGCCGCCGCCATCCCCTTCCAACGCATCGAAGAGAGATACGAGCGGATCCCGGAACCCGTGCAACGGCGCGTCGTCTACTGGTCCTTCCCGCGGGATGAACGGGACATCTGCATGTATTCGTCGCTGGCGCGAGCGCCGCCCGACGACCACCGGAACATCGCCTTCTGCCGCGGCCTGAAGCTCCTCGAGGCCGGCTGCGTGGAGAGCGTGCTACAAGTCGGTGAGTGTCCGCCTCCGCCGCGCCTGCGCTTGTTTACTAATATGCGCCTCGCCCACCCGCGCCGTATAAATAAAAACCTCGACGTGTGCGATCGATAGCTGCTCCTCTCGGGAATTATTCATGCGTCGGCTCGTAAAAGTTTCAGGAGATTAGGACTTGTGGTGGAGCACAGGGGCTACAAGACCGTCGTCGCCCCGAACGCTCAATATCGTGTGACGCCAGTGATGGATTTATCTGCCTCCGATACCGATAGCCCGGCACTCATCACGTTCGATCGATTTCGAGGATCACATTCTTCGACGTTCGAACTAATGACAGTGGCCCGACGTTACCACCCTGTGGCATGCCACCCAATAGGAAATCCCTGCGCTAATTATTAATTGGAATTCATTACTATGCAATGAGCCCATGCCGCATCCATAATCCATAAGCCACGATTCCATAATTACATTTTCCCCAGCACAATTTCCCTTTAAAATGAACGTCACGCCTTATCGAAGGCTTGATGAAAATCCACTTTCAAAACTACGACAGATGCTCCGTGAAATTCGGCTAATATTATCATAACTGGATGTGCCGTTATATGTATAGGGAATTACACAACCGGATTCTTCCGGCGTACTTGGAGCTTGCAAGAGACAACAGCCTCGAATCGCATTAATTCATGCAGACGTCGTTTGTTACTGTCGCTGCTCTGAATAACGGACGCGAATAAACAATATTAATTGCCTGTTTTTATTTTTATAGGGTCAGGCCCGGTTTTATTGTGCTCGGTCGTGGGAGGACGGGCGTTACATATTCATTTGTGCTTATCTGCCATCAGAGAGGTGATTACTGGTCATTTCAAGCCGTTTCGGGTCGCGTCGCGGTCGCATAAGCCACATTTGGGACGGTTATGATGTCCATAATGCTGTCACGTAGCGAGAACTTTGACTGTGTAGTACAGACGCAGTGGTATAGTTGAGTCGTGCCCGCAGTCCGATTTTAGGCACTGGCTTACGTCCAACTTTAGGGCAGCACAGGAACTGTCGAGATGGCGTTCCCGATATGAATCATGTACCTACTTAAGTTTGAGATAAACGCGTTTGAACCATACATTTGAGTGTCTAAAATAATACAAGTTCCCACACCCATATCATCTGACTCATACAATCTACGATCAGTCGGGGCCGCCCACTTGAAGTAAAAACAGACTGAAATATGTTCTCGGAATAAGTATAGTTGTAGGCAAAGGTTTTCCTTACGCTCAGGAAGGATTAAATTGTCTGCCACGTAAATTATAGGTCAAATGAGGTCAGGGAAATACGCTTTGAGCAATTGTGAGTTATTTCACTAAGATCGCGCACACAATCGTGTCATTACGGATGAATTTGATACAATTTGTATTCATAGGGTAAACTAATGTCGTTCTAAAATTAGTAAACACGATGAAGCAAGGCGCAGATAAAACGAAATATCATGTGAACGAAAAATATTTCGTCGGCATCACTCGAACGGTGACTGGTTACCAAACGAGAAATGCCAGATTCAGATGTATGAATAAAACAACATTTTAGCCTGCCCTTAAGGTTCATGCAAATGAACTCAGCGCTTTATAAATTGCATAGGTATGTAGGTATTTGATTGTCATGCAAAAAACCAAATGCACCCGGCTCCGTTCTGTAAATATTTTAATTTAATGGTAATAACTTCATACGGTTTTCTTAAGCTGGCTCTCGATTGGGTTAAACCGGTTCCCTTAAGAATAAAGATCGTCAGATAGGGATATGTTCGATTGAATTATTGATAATGGATATGGATTTAATTTTAGATAAGCATTAGACCAAAAGACCAAACAACCTCTCAATATGATGTTAATGTTATTCGAATTATGTATTAAACACAATCTGCTTCAGCATTTGATTCTCTTGTACCTATTATTTGTAAGCGTTGTAACACTTTCAATTTACTTTTCACTACACACAATAAATAATACTATTATTTATGATTCCATCTGATGATTGTATAATACTACCTGCAAATAAACTGTTTATTTTGTTTCACTATTGAATTCTGATTACATATTTTATACTCGTATTTTCCTAGACATCTTTTTGATTATATGCTTTGTCTTGAAGTATTGTAACTATTCTAACATTTTCAAAGATAAAATCTTATCAACACTGTATTCTATTTAAAATGTCTTGACATTGTTTATTTATTAGCTTAAAATAAGACACATTAATTTATTTTCAAAGTGATGAATAGTAAATTTGTCCAAATTATCACACAATACGTTGTTAATGACAGAAAAATTATGACTGTAATCAAGAAAATATGATTCAACCACGTCTTCTCAGCGACATTTAATATTGTGATTTGCATCCACATCACTGCACATATCCTCACGTCCATCACATTTATCACCACTTTTTCTATCTAGTCCAATCTATTGTTCGTGTTTATTAAATTTTCTGGTCACATAACGTGCCAGCACATGCGGTTCCCAGAAGGTTGGAGTCAAACGTTTTATTGCTGAGAGGTTGTCGTGATTCATCCGCAGTGATCTTTGATATCCTTTCAAGACCATAACGAGTTTCTCAAGAAGCTTGTCTGGGCCTGACTTTTTGCTGGCTCTCTATTTTAAGAATTTGGAGTGTAAATTAAATATTGGTGTTCATTTTTTCGACATTGTTGTCCTGGTTTGTAAATTTAATGGAAGAACAGGTTTCTTTATGGTTCTAAATTGCATTAGGTTTTGTTTAGATGAATAGCTAATCTACATGTGTAATAAAAGTAAGAGGCTATGCAAAATATAAACACGAATGTGTAAATGTTCTAAGTTGTAAAAAAGGTTTAAGCGTAATACATTCCAGAATGCATGAGAACAAAATCGTTAACATGTTTGAAGAGAACGTATCAACGTGTTCCCTTCGTGATTACCAAGAATTTATTCCACTATAGTTAATCACTTCATAGCACGGCTATATTCATGTTGATATTTTATTACTCATTATTGACATTTATCCAATCATTATCTGGTTTCCGCTAAACTCTGTGTATAACGCACCATGACATCATACAATAGCCAAATAGCTACAATGAACGAGTGGTCTAAATCGGGACGGAACGACTAATTCCTCTACAGAGCAGCAATGTTTGAAATAATTAACAATAATAGACAGACAGGAAGACGAAATTAAGACATTATGCAGCCATTATGTACGTTTCTTGTTCATCTTGATAATTAAGTCAGACGAGGTACTTTTTGCACAACATTATGGCATAAATACAACAACCTGAATCATTTATTTATAAAACAAGAAAAATATTCGCTGATAGTAAAAAAATATCCCGACGAAATGAGGACCACTTCCTTTTTTTTAGAAAATGGCTAAACATAACCATGCCCCTATCATAGAGTTCGCTGTTAGTTGCTACAGTGCAAACAGCCGCACAACAAGTACATGCATGTATTAGACTATTCTATTCAATAAAACACGCCCCCACATCCGTAGAAAAAACCTACCATCTGTCAATACAATCGCGATTCATAGCAACAAAGAAAATGGTTAACAAACTGACAGACAAATGCGCGCTGAATGCGCCTCTGTCCATTAACAGAGTTTCACAGTGTCTACACAAGAACTGTTCTGTCGTGCGACCTCGCGCCAGAAACCAGTCCTGCTGAACCTCTCACAACCCACCCGGCGGCTCTTTCGATCCCACGTTCAATACCCGATCTGGGAGACGAGGGAGCTCTCAACAAACTGGACGCACTTACAAAGACCTGCTTGTAAGTACCAAAAGCACCTCCGCGTTTTAGAACCCACCGGCAAGAGCGCTTATGCAATTTGAAAGGCCCTTACTGTTAGGTAATAAGGGGCATATTGGACTGGCAGATACGGTGGTAAAACAGCAAATATGAACAGCGAGACCGTTGAAGGCAAACAAGATTCAGAGGAGTCGTGAATGCCTGATTTGATGGTGTACCCATAGATAAAGTGGCGATTGTTGGGCATAAAAAGGTCTGCTCCTTCATCGCTTGCTCGTTAAGGAAGACGCCCATGACAGGAATGCGAGAGCAACCATCACACACAACACACGAAACACAAGTAATTTGAACGCGTAATAGGCCAAGACATTAAAAGATGAAGCATGTACTTACTCGTTTATAAGTCGTCTTTTATCGTGCCACAAAAATGTTGCAGACATTAAGGCGAGTGCACATAAAATGAAATAGTGTATAAATTGGACAGAAAAATTCACATCAACAGTTTATTGGTGCAGAATTTTATCACCAAAGTATAAAATGAGTAAAAAAATACTTCGGGTCGTATTCCAAATTTCTTGTATTTCGTTTTCAAGCAAAAGAAAATTGCCATTTATGTGAATCTCAATGGTGATTGAAATTAAAACAATAGGTAAGTACTTTAATTTACTTTACAGCTAAAAGTTTAAAAAATATTTTATCCTAATCTAATTAAAGTACGAGTGTTTGATCAAGATAGAAACCTTAGTAGTAATAGAGTGAGGTCCATCCGCAACATTTGTGCTACGGCACTTCGTAGGCTTTGGAAGCCATTTTGTAATTACCATCCTCTTGTCCTCGGACTACGCTCGACAGACAATAGCTCTGACTATGAATATTCGCAATTTAAAGCTATATGAATGAATAAGTATATGTTAGTGCACATACATAACACAAATATTAGAATTAAAAACCATGGCGCCTATTCTTTTCATCTCGTGTACTCGACAATGATGTCAGATTAAAGATTTCTATACATTCGTAAATATCAATGCCGAATTTGAAATCAATGTCGATGAACGGATTGCCACATAATCTAGTTACTCTTAATTGCGATTTAACTAATTATGTTTGATATTAGGGTTGAGATTCGGAACTAATTTTACAAAATTTTGAAACCCAATGTTTGGTTTTATGAAGCGTGGTCTTATCGTTGAAGGTGATATCATTATTGTCATTAATACTTTCAAAATACACTTAATTAATCTTTTTAAGATGCACTTCATCTACGTCATCAGTAGAAAAGCATTTGCCATAATTTCAATATATTCGTAAATTAAAATGTGCCTATTTGTATACAATGTCATATGTAATTGTTCAGTCACGTATTTAATTTGTTGGAAATAATTAGTTTTCAACTCTACAATTGTTGGGTGTTTTATATATATTATAAGTATGTATTTACAAAAGAAAAGTATTCAATGTATTTATATTAGTAATTCCGCTGCTGGATCTGATATCCGTAACACAGTTGCTTGAGCTGGTGGAGTGAAGTATGTGATGTTGTGAAATATTTATTTATTAATTTAAAACTTATTATGTATTCATCTAAAATTAGTCTTTTTAAATTATCCTTTTCAACGTTTGTACCTGATTATTTCTTATAAGAAATTCTCAATGTCAGCCTAGAGTCTGGGAAATGTTACAGATTTTATATGTGTGCCTGGTTCTCTGGACATAGCCACCGTCCATTACTAACTAACATTACTAACATTAGAAGAGTTATTTACGGGATTTCTACCATATACCATATTTTTGAGTTTCCGATATTTCGGCACTGTTGTCAAAGAAAAGGTATATGGTAGAAATGCCATGTATAAATACTATACTAATAATAGCCACTGTCGTCTGAGAAAAGTACACAGGCAGACGAAGGTTGCACTCTATCGACAGAATTGAGGCCTTTATGTCATCTCATCTGTATCTAGCGAGAGATAATGAAAGTACCAACTATACGCCAGATATAACATATCAACAAATCGTTCCAACATCTCAGCGTTAACTCCCAGTTACATCCAAAGTGGCACTTCACGAACTATTACTTTTAGGATTAAAATTGTTTGTGTCTTGGAAAAAGCCTACACAAAAAAAGCACCTACTTTAGCTTATGCCTTGCTAGAATCTTGCCTACAAACCTTACCTTGCTTTGAATCTTGCTGAAGTTGATTGTGGCATTGAAAAATCACAAATCCTTTTTTGTTTTTATTTTTAATTTTCCATTTACTGTCTTCATTTCGTTGAAAACAATAAAAGAGAGGTAGCAGCGCGACTAATCCGTAAAATGGTTCTTAATATTAAAGGTAGCTGAATACCAGCGTTGGCCGGGGTCACATGGTCGTGGTAACATCAGCTGAACTCCTTCCTTTGTCTCATCATGCATGATACTTGTATCTTTATAATTGTTTCTACTAAGTATGTTAAAATTTGTTTACATGAGACAATAAATATATTCTTATTCTTAATAGTGTCAGAAATTTTAAGCATGGTCATACATTACATTTTCCTCAAATATTTGAATTTGTTTAAAAATTATAGTTGATCTTATAAAAGTGTTTCCAAGTGACAAGTATAATACTCCTTATACTGTGGTAATACCTATATCAGTTATATGCTTAACTTCATAAATTATAAGTACAACCTTTGTATTATACTGTATGTTGTAAGTACCATAATAATAAAATGAATTGTAATCAGTTAAGTAGATAATTCAACCCTAATTTTACGGACATATCCACATATACCAAAATTTCTTCAACCAACTCTTGTTTTAATGTCTAACATAAATTATTTGATTCAATATTGAGAAATTTTGACATAATATTTCTGTATATACCTAGAGAGCCATTGCTCTGGCTCCAAGGCGCGTTCTCCATTCGGGAGTTTGTTGTTCCAATCTTTCATACGGGACCTCTGGATTTTTCAAATCTATCTGTGAATTTCTATCATTATCTCGGCGGTGAGTGAAAACACCATGAAGAAACCTGCACTTTTAGGATATTTTTTGAAACGTGTAACCATGATTTAGTTGGTCTGGTTCCCCTATAAAGGGTTGCGAAGGTCAGACGGCAGTCGTTTCCATTGTAATTACCAGACTTTTCAATCCTGAATCATGGTCTAAGCGTACCCCGGGCTCTACACTGACAACTTTGCACGCAACCGGGAATTACACGCTAAGATGAGGGTTTTGCTATGTTATGTACATACCTAAAGTGTATTTTATATTTTTTATGGTATAAGGCAGCTTTTTCCATAAAAAAAATTGTTACTGTTAATAACTTTCTACAGATACTAGCAAACAGGCTCACATTACCACTTCGGAGATGTCTGATCCAAAGGGTGATTCCTGAACTTAGAATATTTAATTTAATAGTATATGGCAAGGATCAAACAGGTTATTGTATTTCACTACACAACACAACTACTGATCATTTCACATTCAACATAACTGATTCAGTTCCAAGTTTCGTTCTGAGAATCTCAATATTTGATCAACAATCAAATTATCCTGTAAAGAGGACAATGTTCATTATTTGATCACCAGAACTTCGCGGAAACTAAAGTACAAATACATGTATACGATACGTAGATGTATGTATGATAAGTGTACACAGACTGATTGAAAGCGATGTGTCAAATAAGATTCCATTACTCATGTGCAATAACCAGAAGTGGGAATTAGGTAGAAAATTTTAAATACATAATAAGATAAATATTTCACAACATCACATACGTTGATCTGACTCCGAGATAGGTAGCTCAAGCACCTGTGTTACGGATATAAGAACCAACAGCGGAATTACTAATACACTCAGTGTAAAAAAAATCGCACCTTTTAAAAATCTTATTCAAAAATTCGTATGTAGAGGATAGTGTCAGATATCATTAGAAGGGTAACAAAAAGGAGTATCAAAAAACAATTAAGTGTATACCTTTTTTTTATTAAAATCAAACAAAAACCATGAAATAATAAAAATTCTTAATTAAGTCCTAATTAACAATCGATAATTTACAAATAAAAGGACAAAAGTGTCTTAAAATTAACGTAAAATCTAGTATTACCCCAAATGAATTTCAGGCATACATTTAGGATTATGGCATTAAAATGGACGTTTCTGTTCCCAGACCAATCAATTTGCTATCGATTGATGGTAGAATGGATTAGTTGAATTGATCTTCAATTATTGTAATTAAAAGACTCCCCAAATCCTCAATCATGGTCAAAGCGTACTCGGGGCTCCAGACCGACAGCTTTGGAAGCAACCGGGAAATACACGCTAAGATGAGATGTGGAGGAAATCACAGGATCACTATCTTTTAAAATTTATCGAAGTTTTGAGACACATCTATTTTATTCTTTCGTTGTATAAAATCAGTAACAGTACCAAAATAACTCTACCTAATTCCGACCTCTGGCGATGACAGATGCTCAAATGTCAATGTCTAGTGGTCCATTTTACCCAACACTACTTTTTTATTAAAAACAAATTTTGGGCCGAAATCGTCTTGTAGGATAATATATTATTTAATCCCGCATATTCTTTAAAATTCTATAGTACAAGTACAGTCAAAGAGCAAAAATTTTTTCGTTTGATATGCTATGAGCACTTATTACATTTCGTAACTTTGTCAGAGAAAACTTGTTGCACAGAAAATTAAGTTTAATTATAAGATCAGAAAGTTCAGATTTGCTTGTAGCAACATTGATTCCTTTTGATGTAAAGAAAATTTAAAGAAGGTTGGCAGATCAGAACGGTATGTTGGTATAAGTGATTCTTGCCGTGCAAGCGAAAATTTACCTTAAAATGACGAATCTTTTTATTCACTGTACCGTACATACTGGTTAGTAGAAACAGACGATGAGGTCGAGTTAACCATTTTTGTATGAAAATTATCGGGTGGGTCGATATTTTTGCACTCAAGTGTGGTGGTGTTCAATTGAAGTCAATCGAAATATAAAAGAACTCATTTGTTAAAAAAGCTAGGCTTGTTCAGTTCGCCCACTACAAGTTCATGTCCAGGGTCAAATACCCTCAGGTCAGTCTGGTAATTGACCAGGGCGAGGTGGGGTCGACAATTAAGCCCAATCAGGAGCAGGATGACGGAATTAAGCCATTACAGCTGATAGTGACACCTCATACAACACTTCATACAATATGAGCTGCGTCTGTAAGGGTGCAGGTAGACAGGTACCACACATCATCGTTTTTAAGACCCGATACAAAGGAGGGGTGAGGTTAAAATTCACGTGCAAATGTGCACCTTTCTGCGTCGACTTAAGTGCAGTTTACGGAGCTTTGATGTCGACTATAGGTGTGTTACTGCAATAAAACAATTTAAAGATTTTATTTGCTAAGTTAATGGAACACCAGTATAGTCCCAAGTTTAATTTAATTTAGAAACAAAGCAGAAGCGCTGCTTTTCACGCCGGTTTTTTTAAAATACTTTTTGTCACTCCGTTTGAGCCTACCCTTTGATGCCGAAACATTGTTCTCTCACTTTTTCACATGATAGTGTCGAAAAGACAATAACAAATCCTAAATCATTATTCCATCATAGCGAATAGCCATAAAGTGGTATCAGGAGTTCAAGTTTCCACAGCTGTTGCAACAGTGGATGCGACCCGATGAACCTAACCCTTTGATCTCACTTCACGTATAATTAATGCGACGATATTCCTCGTTTGTCCTCAGACACTTGTAAACGTATGAAGAATATATAGAATACATGCCTACTTATAACAAAAAATTCTTACAATTTCAAAACATTCAGGCATCTTTTTCTCTCACCCTCACTCTTCAATATGTCTTTTCCATCTCTCTTATCGTACCAACCCTGTGTCCATTGGCTGCGTTCTATTGTTTGATGTAGGGTAGCACTTATGGGATCACCAGTTGCCTGTTTATCTCTAGTTATTTTTCTTTCCATCATTTATGTTACTGTCAGGTGCTCTTAATTTTCTCTACTTCAACGTGAAATGTATCCAAAGTTCTGCATAAATCGCAAATAACGGACAACAGCTGAGTGGGCTGACTTCTTAACTATTTTAGACTCAAAAGACATATTTAAGCACAGCAACATTTGAAATCCATTAAGAGTCAATTTGTACTCAAGTGCATTCAACCTAATCTAATTATGCATTGTAAGAAACGAATTACATCTTGTTCCTCAGACATACGTTATTAATGCCAAAATGTGCCATAGTGATCCATTAATTTAAACCCATACAATAGTATCCAGTATCCATCAAACTCTAGTCGGAAAGGTTTTGTTATGTAGATCCGAATCATTTGTTATTGTCAATTATAATGATGATCCAAGGTTTGACAGTACAATGAACGATCCAGCTAGTCTCGCTAATATAACCCTTATTGCTTTGAATTAAGATCCATTCACACTAGATACGACTGCATTATTCTAAACAGTTATTGTGATACATTATACATTTTAAATGTTGTATGACAAGCTTTAAATGTCGTTTTGAAAAAGTGAACTCCTCAGGAATTTCGGCGCAACATTTTGACACAAAAGAAATTAAGAATAGGTTTCTGTCATGTGACAATATAAATAATATACTTACGTGTGACTATGAAAAAGAGATGCTTATTGATTGAATTGTTGGTCAAGAAACGTTGTAGAACTTTTAATCGTGGTGATCCAACTACAGACCCTTGAGGTACCCCTCTCTCAGTATAATTGAGTCCAAAACCATGTTCAGACAAATGCTAATTCATTGCAGGTGTTTGTAAAATCTATATTTCAAGATTTTAATTGAAGAAAAATATATTCAGTAGGATATATTTTTCTTCAATTAAAATCTTTAATTCTTCAATTAGGATATATTATTATCATCAAAAGCTTATAAAGACAGTTCGATGGTAAAAAAATATGTTTCAATCAAAAGTATAATCATTATGCAAAAGTATCAAAACCAATATCGTCTCTTCAATCAAGTCAATTGTTACTATTATTAATATCATTCAAATATCATATTGTATTAATTCCTATTTCCGCTATATTTCATAGTAGTTGATGTGAATATTTTGATATTATTTAACGAGTGCCCATTGATAGTAACTCATTTCTTAGTATCGATTTGCAGGTAAACAATGTTATTTAAGTCGATCTAGTTCCCAGCATAGTGTGTCACTTATCGTGGAGAGCCTAGATAGATTTTTGGGTCAGACCCAAAGTGGGCCGGCTCGATAGTGCGCTGATAGGCGTTGGGAAATATATTACCGTTTGTGATAATAGAATTGGCAGTATTGATGTGCCCGCTGTGTTATGTCCAAATTGGAACCGTAGAGCGGTAATTGGCCGTGCGCGTTTCATTGTACTTACATAGGATATATAGGTGATATTCTGTGCCCTGATGTTTGAGATCAGCTAAATTATTCTACAATTTTTACAAGTATTTATAGTTTGTTTTAAACGTTTACAACAGTTCTGTTTCTAATAGTTTTCTCTGGATTTATGCATAAGAAATATATCAATTATAGCGCTGTCATTCAATATAAACCTGACGTTATACCATAGATTCATCTACGGATAGAGATTTTTCGAATCGGGCGTTAGTAGGTTGGCAATCCCTTGGCTAACATTTTTTTTTCTTGTAAGCAAAGGAGCTCTTTGAAAATCTTATTTCCCTTCCAGAGGAAGAAGCCTTCAACATAAGAACATGTTTTTATCTTTGGTGTAAGGTTGGCAACGCACTTGTTACTCCACTGATGTTGCGGATATCCATGGGCTGGGGTAACCTCTTACCATTAGGTCATCTGTCTGCTCGGACACCACCTATCACATTAAAAATGAAGATTCCCAGGTATTCAACCTCCGCGTGAAGAATTCCAGGGTTTTAGCATTCCGGGAATGGTCGACTTTCATTCCTTAAGTTCTTATGAATGATGAGGCGAATGTTTGTAAGAACTATTGAGATATAAGGAAATCCTCTTGGTAACTATGAGATCTCCGGGGTATTTAGAAAACATCAACAACCTCCTAGATACTTATTGTAATACTCAAATATAACACGTTTTTGTATGAAGGCAATATTGAAATCACAAAAACAGTAGTAACCAACCATGTTAGGTCACAAAAGAAATAAGTATTACTTTATAAATATTTACATTGGCAGAAACTACGATGTCATACAGCACAATTTCTACCATTAGCTCCGGCGAATAGGAAACATAGTGAGAAAACCTGCACGTTTTAGAAACGTGTGTCTATTCAGTGGGTCTGGTTCCCTTATTATAAGGTTGCAAAGGTTCAGACGGCAAGTCGCTTTATTGTAATTACAAGACACCCCATTTTGAATCATGGTATAAGCGTACCCTGGGCTACAAAGTGACACCTTTGGACGCTATCAGGAATAGTAAGCTAAGATGAAAAGAAGCAAGGAGCACAGCAATCTAGGCTGGGTGACTTTTGTTAGTTTTACTGTGTTTTTGATAAGTTTATCATATTAGAAACTAATAATAATAATAATTCTAACAACATCTCATACTAAGTATCTTTAAGCACTTGTGTTACAGATATCGGGCAGCAGAGGAACACAAATATATACTTAAATACATATATTACACCCAGACACTGAACAAACACAAGTGTTCATCGCTCGAATGTTTGTCCAGGGTGGGGATCGAACCCACGACCTTTGGCGTAAGAGACAGGGTCACTACCAATTGCGCCATCCGGTCAGCCAATCTAACTAACTACTCCTTAAATAGATGTCTTAAAATGGCATTCCTTTTCCCCCTATTTTTTCCTCCTGAGTGGGAAGCTAAATCCGCCCTTGAGTAGAAACAAAAGAAACGTGTTGTAAAATTAAAGATGAGGTAGCGGTTACGCTTACTACATGAGAAGTATAACTTAGTCAGTGAAAACCCTTAATCTCTCATATTTTTAAAAGGCCACACTTATTATCACTAGGTATAATAATCTTTATGCATGCAAATTGCACCTCACATGAAGTCATCAGCCAATCGCGGAATCTCAAGGCGTAAAGAGCCGCGGGAAAAGCCTATATTGAGTCCGCTAAGACAATGCCGGCCTGGGGTCACTGCTATCATTACTGCCGTAAGGGTCCTGTGTACATGGGCTGAGTTTGGATGTTAAAATTATAAGTCTAAAGCTGTATCCGACGATGTTAGCCGCGGTTTTATATAACCTATTTATATTTTCAATATTGGTTTTGCCGTTTGCGCGTGAAGACACCTTCGGCATTCTTCGACGGCAAAACCAACAAACATACACACACACACACAATTCCTACTCACAAACGTTTGCTTTATGATGATATTAGTCTCATAATTTTATTATAAATTTTACTCCTTTCGCTTTAGAATGATATGGATGACAGATGTCAAAATCTATACATTTTTCACGTTTAGTCTCTTTCTAACGTGTGACTTAAGTATAACTTTGTCCTGCTGTCACCGATATCATGATAAAGCGAAAGGACTATAAAAGAAAGGTGTAACTATAAACCATTTATACCCTAAGAATGTCAATGATCTTTGGATCCGTCTCCGCCTCAAATAGGCAAAACAACATTTTAAAAATATCGAAAAATCAAGAACAATACATGCGACAGATGATTCACACCGATCATTTTGACTCAAACTGGGACATCCCATAAACTCTGACCGTGAACAGTATGAGGAAAACCGGGGGAGCTCGGTATCTACCATTATGTAGTGTTGCTAGCAGCAATTTGCCGTGTTGCGTCCAAAGCTGTCATTTCGAACCCTGGGGTATATGATTTAATACAATAAAGTGACTGCCTTGTGGAAATCATAATCGTTTAGAATTTAACAATTGAACATTTGAAAAACTCCAAAACTTTAGTTTCCTCGCTATGTTTTGTGATGTTTTCCCTCACCAACGAACTAATTAAGGTAGCAGTGGTAGTATTGAATTTTCTCCTCATCTCAAATGTACACGAGACTTTAGAAGGTACGGGGCGGAAGTCGATCGTTATGTTTATCATCTCATACGATTTTTGTGTTGTAAGAAGATACCCCGCTCCTAATGTTCGCCTCTTGTACCCATTTAATAATTCCGAATTCAAAACCATTTGCTTACAAATTCTATTGTTTCCCGACCTTAGAATAATGGACGCCTTTTTAACATAAACATACTTTTGTACTTTCATTTTATTTGTGCAACTTTTCGTACCTATTTCCGGGCTAGGTACTCTTGACACATACCTAACGGTTTCTTCAAGCAATTAAGGATGCTAGGTCTTAAAACCTACAAGCTGGACATACTTGCAAATTAAACCAGGTTTTTGTTAAATTGCCGAACATTGTAAACCACCCGAGGCCACATTTGGTACCGGCCCGATTGCGCATTTGGTATTGGTCGGAATGCGCCTTTTGGTCCTGGCCCGATGTCGCAATTGGTACTGGCCCGATGGAGCATTTGGTACTGGCCCAATTGCGCATTTGGTACTGGTCAGAATGCGCCTTTTGGTACTGGCCCGATGGCGCAATTGGTACTGGCCTGATGGCGCATTTGGTACTGGCCCTACGGCGCATTTGGTACTGGCCCTACGGCACAATATATAAATTTGATTTTCGCATTGCATTACAACTATAATTAATCAAGACGGGAAATAACACGATATTTATTATGTGATACAACATTGTGTACTCACTTACTCGACATATTTTACTCGCCGTTTCGGCTACGTTACAGCAGCCGTGGTCACGAGCGGACTCTAGTCCGCTCGTTACCACGCCTGCTTATTATTTAATATTTAATCGCCGTCAAAATTGTAACATGCTCTTCAATCGCAGTTTGATATTTATCCAGTTTACAAAAGAAATATTTTTACAGGAATAAAAATTAAAATTCTATCGTAGTTCTTTTTAGAGACAGTTGCACCTGCTACCCTCAATAACATTACAAGTCAAAACATAACCCTCTACACAGCGAAGTAATCAAAAACTATAAATAACCCCAAAGCGACCCGGGGCCGATCCGACCACACAATCATCTGTAATTTGAAGCAATAACTTTGTATCAATAATAAAATAAATTGCTCTTACCTGCCCTTGCCCGTTATAATTTTTGTTAATAACTTTTTGATGTCTGCTACACACGAAAATTTAGCTCGATCGAATAGGTCTCGTGTCAGAAAGTTGGTAACAATTTTCTGAATATTAAGAAGTTGCTAGGTATATATCTAATATCAGATTGCTACAATCTATCAAAGGACATCCTCTTTTTTGATCCAAGTGCCAGCCAGATTTTTTGCTGTATTCTGTCAGACTTGTCCCCCTGAATATTTATTCATCGTCGTCATCGTCAGCCCATTTAAGTCCCCACTGCTGGGGCACGGGCCTCCCTCAATCACATGAGGGGTAATTGCCATACTCACCACGCTTGGCAGACGGGTTGGCGAGGGTTTTGATATAAATGCAGAGTTTTCCTTCTCTGGGTGCTGATGATCATGCCAGCAGCTGTACCGTAGTCGCCTTATACGACACCTCGAATATTTATTACTACGGCACAAAAGCTGCAGTGAGATCATTATCCTTAGTTTTAATTGAGTTTAAAAATCAACATCTTCATGCATTTTCGTTAAAAAAATTCAAAATTCAAAAGTACTTTATTTGCATAGGCTTATATGTATATAGCTCTTACAAATCGTCATACATGAAAAATATAAATTATATCTATGTCTATTATACATGTAATTAAACATAGGTATATGTCGATACAAAAAATATACTAAGAAATGAATAAATATAATGTGATTCTAGTATCGATCGTATATCAGTGAATTGACTAACAGTTTTTTTTCTTGTTTTATCTTGATATTTAATTAACGGGAGGACAAGTCCTAACAGAATACAGCATTTTTTTATGCTAGAGGCGACAAACGAGCAAGCGATTCACATAATGGAAAGTAATCAACGCCATCCATGAACATCCGTGAAATCAGAGAGATCGCTAATGTGTTACCGGTCTTTTTAAAAAAGAGTACGCTCTTCTCTTAAAGCTCAGTCTTGAAGGTAGAAAGTTCACAATATTAGACCACCATCAATCGAGATGATGGGGATGGAATGACAATCGCTTGCGTGTGGTTTGATCTAAGAATTCAGCTGCAGGGAACCAAACAGTTCCTCAGAGCACTCCCCGTGATAGATGCGGTATAGAATGCTGAAGGAAGCAATATCCCGTCGCAGTGCTAGAGGATCAAATCGACTAGATAGAGTCAAGTCACCGACAATTCGAACAGCCCTACTTTGTATGAGGTCAAACAGAAGAAGTTTTGGCAGGAAGGTTTGGTTAAAAATATCATCATCAGCAACCCACACTCGTCCACTGCTGGACATAGGTCTCCCCTAATGCACGCCACTACTCCCGTGGCTTTTCGGCCACTCTCATCCAGCCCACACCAGCCAGCCTTCGAATGTCATCATCCCATCTTGTCGCAGGGCGTCCAACACTACGCTTACCGAGTCGCGGTCTCCACTCAAGGACTTAACTTTTAGGTTAAAAATATGTATATATAAATAAAACGAATGCTGGAGGCTGAACCTTTGAAAGTTTACCAAAATTACTTCAATTATCTAATCACACGATTTCATCATTACTCCCTAAACGCATCAATGTTATTTAATAGTTTCCTAGTCAGGCCTAAGGGCTGTTCCGTAGTCGTTATTTTGGTAGGCGTGTCATTTTTTCATCGCAGCCATCATTAGCGGTGAACAAAACTTCTATTAAAAGTTTAATATCTTTGTAAGGACTGTCGGCATCCCTTTGACTTTGCCATAAAACGATTGTCTTGGTTTTTCGCAATTCTATTGCTTAACGAAAACATTACTTACAAACAAATAAAATGTAGGGGAAATAGTTTCTAAATACAGTGGTTATAAATCATTACATTTTGTCATCATCGTCGCCATAATTTCATGACGAAATTGATAGAAAATTGTAAGTACGAGTAGATGAGCAGCATAAATAAATAAAATGTAATTCTAGGATGTACAGACAATCAACATTAGGTTAAAACAATCAGTTAAGACCCCTTTTATACATCAGTGGCGCCGCAACCAGTTTTTTTTTTTGTTTTGTAACGAAATTAAGACAATCAAATTATACTTGTTTTTTATGCAATAAAGAATATCTATCTATCTATCAATAAAAAATGATCAAAAAATTTTCAGAGTCATCTCTAGCAAGATTAAATATGAGTAGCCACAAAAAAATTAAGTCATGATTTTCTCATTTACTGCCTTAATTTCGTTACAGTAAAAAAAAACTGAAGATCCGTAAAAGGGCTCTTAGGCCTAGAACGCACTAACGGTAGGCCGCGATGCGGCGTGCCGCACATCATCCTCAGGACAATCGGAGCGGTTGACGGCTGGCCGCAAATGAGTGCGTTGTTCATGTAAACATTGATGTGCGGCCTGCCGCAACGGCTCGCCGCATCGCGGCCTACCGCTAGTGCGTTCTAGGCCTTAAAATTCCGTTTATACTAAACCAAACGTGATTAACGATGAAAATTGGAAGAAGAAAGACAGATTTGCATTAACGCAACGGTCTACACATTTCTGATATCCGGACGCATTGATCCCGGATCTAAGGCTTAAAAAATAAATCAGACGATCTTGGCATAGCACCTGCCGAACTTGGCGGGAGGGTGACGGCACTTGGCGGGCTTGGCACGCGGGCCAGCGCGCAGGCCAACGGAGATTTGGCAACAGAACACATTTCGACACCTTGTAAGAAAGGATTTATATTGTTTCCTTTGGCTTTACGCTGGAATTGGATCGTATAAATTACCCGAAATAGTATTAATATGCTATTTCGTACATTGTTGCTGAAGAGGAAGTGCATTCAAAGTAGGTCTTCTGAGCAGGCATAAATATAACTGGAGAATTCCAATGAATAATTTTACACATGTTTGTTTGTAGCATGTTTAAAAAGCATGTCAAATATGAGCATGCTTAATGAACTGTCCGCATTTGCTATCAATAAGGAGGCTATTATTCATCTATTAGCATGCTTAAAAATAAGCAAACTTGTTTACACGTGCTAAAAGCACTCTGCTACACTCCTCCTTCGCACCTTCAGGTGGCATGCTCAAAAATCGACGACATGCTCAAAATTAACATGCTTATTAGTAGCACGTCTATCCACACATGCAACTAAGTAGCACTTGCTCAAAAGTAGCATGCTTTAAGCATGAAAATAAGCCTGTGTAACATTACCTTATAAAAAGTCGCTTTATCATAAAAAATGGGATTATAAAAATAAATGTTTGGTTTTTTTCAAAGACCACCAGCGCCCTTGTGACTCGTCTGGTGTTGCGAGTGTCCAAGGTCTGTTGTAATCGGTTAACATCATGAGCTGCCTCCTATCCTCCTCCACATCTAAGCGTGTAATTCTCAGTTGTGTCCAAAATTTTGATTCGGAGCCCGGGGTACTCTTAGACCAAGATGCAGGATTCGGGAAGTCTGGCGTCTCACCTTCGCAATCTTTAGTCAAGGGAACTAGACCAACTGGATCACGGTTACAGGTTTAGACCTACCCCCTACAATCAATTCTAAAAAAAGAGACATTTTTTAAACATCCAACTGCGATAGATTTACTACTGAATTTTGTAATAAAAAAGCTCTACACCTGTTTATGAACTTCAAATATTATGTTTAGTGACATCAAAATGGATCCCCCACGAATTTCAAAGTTAAAATAGCGTTTGAATTGTTTTAACATGTTCCAAAAGGCATACATTAAAATAGAATTAGTAAAGAGTAATCCTTCGCTTCTAATTAACTGAATATTTTAAAAAAGTCTATAAAAACTCTCACTGTCATTAGACTCCTGCGATGCTTAACCTATTAATTCCTAAAATCAACCTTATTTTGGAGATACCAAAGTTGATAGTTGAGTGGTTGGTGGATAAAATAAATTTGTTTTACCCCCTCGAAGAGAAAGCGCCGTTTTTCAAGGGTTTTTTGCCGTGCCTACCTGCGGTCCAGACAAAAACTTGGCGTTTTTGTTGCCGCGTGCACCCAGATGCAACTTTAAGCGTGCTTGGACTCGGGTTCTCCAAAGGGCCTTAAATTTAAATCAGGACTATTAGGAGTTGTACCAGGACTATCAGGGGTTCTATCTGGTCTCTAGGTCAGGCGTTAGTCTATGGTCAAATTAAAATAAAAAATCGTACGGTTTTATGATTACACAAGTCAACAAGAAAACACAACCTGAATAAAAATATGATAAATATGAAGAGCTTAATATGCTGAATCTAGATCTGTTATCAGAATTTTCGTATCACGTCAAGTTATTAAGTTACAGAGGGTTGAAAATCTGAAAAGTGGCACTTAGTGTTTTTTTTTGGATTTATTTAAATATGTATCAATTGGGATGTAACAAACTTCAATAGATATTTTGAAAATAAAAACCCCAAATTATCAAATGCTTTTTAATTTATAATTTTACCTGATTTCCCTGCAACGCTACAGCCAATTAAGCTATCTTATGTTTTTTCCATTACAAGAATTAAGTGATGATTTGTATGCGCTATAAGTACACGGATGTTGATATGAATATTACTCAATACGCACCTGCACTATGTATTTTTTTTTATTATGTAAACAGAATTTTAAGGCGACGGGTAGCCTGTCCATATATAATTCATTTTATAATTTTTCTTTGACGATTTATCTAAACGATATTGATTTAAACATTGTATATCATACTGTCACTGTAATCATAATTTGTATAAGAATGAATATTGTAATTACCATATTATTTGAAAAAGAGCTGAGTTTCTTGCTGATTCTTCTCGGTAGAAATTGACATTCCGAATCAGCGGTAGATTACATAATATTTGACATTCATAAATGTTCTGTATGGACTTAAATTGAATAAAGACATTTTTTATTTTGATTTTATTACGATTTCATAAAGTAGGTATCGTCGCAATAAGTACTATGATCAATAATATCTACTTTACCACTGTTGACAGCCATCTCCTTTGCTCTCGCCGCTATCTCCCTCCCAGCCTAATCTCGAGTCTAGAAAATAACTTTTTTAATCAACGCCTTCAGAAAGAAATTGCTTGGCCCAACTTACTACGATTTTAAACGAGGGAAAATAGAATCTAGAGCTATTGAAATAAAGTGCATGACAAGTGCAGGGTGGAACTTGCATTGCGGCTTGTAAAACGGGTTTGGGTCCATTGTCTAGGGTTTTTTGTTTCGTCTTATCGCTCGCCAGGATAAAGGCGATCAATTGATTAGGCCTTACCCGACAAAGGAATAAACAAAATGATGCGGTATAAACTTGATAATATGAGACACAATTAGATACATTTTATTTTGTAATAATTAAGATTTATATTAGCGACGAATGACTTGGTAACTACAATTCACCAAAACAGAAATATCTATAAAAATCGCTATTAGCTATTAAGTACAAACACATATTAAAATTAAGGGTTATATCATCATCATCAGCCCATTTAAGTCCCCACTGCTGGGGCACGGGCCTCCCTCATCACATGAGGGGGTAATTGCCATACTCACCACGCTTGGCAGACGGGTTGGCGAGGGTTTTGATATAAATGCAGAGTTTTTCCTTTGTGGGTGCCGATGATCATGCCAGCAGCTTAAATAAGTATTAAATAAATAGTTTATGTGTTTGCCGAGAGATTGTAACCCCGAAATTGTTTAAATTAGATTCGGTTTAGTAGCTAAAAATTAAAATCGATTGGCGTCGCTAGTGTGCCCTACCGGTCACCTTAACGTGTCATTCCCAGTTGCAATGGAAGGCTGTTGCTTTGGAGCCTAGCTTTACTGTGTTGCTTCGGAGCCCGGGGTACGCGGCCTAACTTAATGTCTGCCTAGCTCATAAGTCGACCGTGGGAGAGCCACGCTTCGGCTCGAACGGAGTGATACCACGGCCTCACAGAAAACCGGCGTGCAGCAGCACTGTGCTGTGTTTTGCTGCGTGAGTGAGGGTACCGGAGGCCCTAATCCGGGGGAAAAGGGGATTTGAAGGTTGGCAGCGCACTTGTGACTCCACTGGTGTTGCGAGTATTAACCGTGGGCAGCGGCAATCGTTTACCATCAGGTAGGTAAGCCGGTATCGGTCAGCTCGCCTGCCACCTATCACATAAAAACGTGGGCGTATTAATAAATCTAGAAGTGTTTTTTTTTTGTGAAATTGACATGTCATGGTGTGACCGGCGCTGGCGCCATCACTTCCGGGGCGGGCTGGGCTGGAACACCGGCATTCGACACGCTACTCTTGATTTCTCTTTAATCGGTTGTAGAGCGGGTCTTAAAATTTTAGGCCGGATTTTGTATTGTAAATCAAGCCAGGGCCTATTATCGAGCACTCGGCTAAGATGTCGAATTAGAGACTTAGTTAAATAATTGGATGAATTTGGAAAATCTGTAATTCGACTTCAATTTCGAATGCTTTCTTGAGAAAAGCAATCCTCTTGGTGAGCGTTTCTCGGAAATCGTCATGAAGTCAAAATTGTCGTTTTTTCATACTACGTCGGTGGCAAATAAGAGTGCGGCTCGCCGGATGGTAAACGATTACCGCAGCCGTAGCCTATGGATGTTTGCAACTCCAGAGGACCTTCATACGCGCTGCCGACCCCTTAAAAAACCTTAACACTCCTTAACATTGTTAAAAATCACATGGAATAGTCATGGTCCCTAAATGTATATACCGCACATTCAGAATTATAGAGTCCTTATCCAAAAATTACTTGGACCTATTTTTATTTAAAACTAGCTTTTGCCCGCGACTTCGTCTGCGTTCACACAATATCTTTATAAATTATAGCCTATGTGTTATTCTGATCTATAAGCTACATTATTGTAAAGTTTCTTTAAAATCCGTTTAGTAGTTTTTGCGTGAAAGAGGAACAAACATCCATACATCCATCCAAACAAACTTTCGCCTTTATAATATTAGTAAGGATGTGTAGATCAAACATACCTAGTAAAATAATAAATAGTAACTTTTAAAACGATACCTATATTTCTAGATAACATTAATTTTCTATTCAATGTCGTGACATACGAATCTTTATTAACTGATTCCCAAATTTAGTTATTTGCATTAGGTCTCTATATTTCTGAAGGTGCGATATAATTACTTATTAATATTGTGCACAGTAGATAATTGTTGCAGCCGTGGCAGACCCCCCACAAGGTGGACCGACGATCTGGTGAAGATCGCGGGAATCCATTGGATGCGGGCGGCACAGGACTGATCTGTGTGGAGAACATTGGGGGAGGCCTATGTCCAGCAGTGGACGTCTATTGGCTGAAATAATGAGATAATTATCAGACACAGACACAGCAAACTCAAAAATTACATTAGTAATAAATAATTTGTCTGTATTTATAACTAATTCAGAAAAGGAACCTCGAATGAGTTAAGTATATTTTCTATTTCATTTTTAGGGTTCCGTAGCCAAAATGGCAAAAACGGAACCCTTATAGTTTCGTCATGTCCGTCTGTCCGTCTGTCCGTCTGTCCGTCTGTCACAGCCGATTTACTCGGAAACTATAAGTACTACAGTGATGAAATTTGATGGGAATATGTGTTGTATGAACCGCTACAAAAATATGACACTAAATAGTAAAAAAAAGAATTGGGGGTGGGGCCCCCCATACATGTAACTGAGGGATGAAATTTTTTTTTTCGATGTACATACCCGTGTGGGGTATCAATGGAAAGGTCTTTTAAAATGATATAAAGTTTTCTAAAAAACATTTTTCTTAAAGTGAACGGTTTTTGAGATATCAGCTCTCAAAGTCGTAAAAAGTATGTCCCCCCCCCCTCTATTTTTATAACTACGGGGTATAAAATTCTAAAAAAAATAGAGGTGATGCATGCCAATTAACTCTTTCAACGATTTTTGGTTTGATCAAAGTATCTCTTATAGTTTTTGAGATAGGTTGATTTAACTGTAATTTTGGACTTTGCTGCTACGGAACCCTTTGTGCGCGAGCCCGACTCGCACTTGGCCGGTTTTGACATTGAGTTTGATTTAATGGCGAATGCACGAGATTTGGCCCTCTGATATATTACTTACTTCCTTTAGTGTATTTGGGAAACTAACTGACTGTATTAGGCAGAAAACTGAACTGCACATTATTGGTTCTTATTGCATAAGACATAAGAGTGATTGCAGTTAGTGGCTGAGAGCTTTGAATGTGGGTTCAACTCGGTTGTCCGACACGTTTGGCTGTAGCAGGTCGGAAACGTATTAATTATCCAAGTGTTTAAGTGGTATCTATAAAGCCAGAACAGGTTGAACTAAAAATTACTTTGTATAAGTCATTTTCATCTTTAAATTGGAATGATTATATTATTGACTGACCGGATGGCGCAATTGGTAGTGACCCTGCCTCTTACGCCAAAGGTCGTGGGTTCGATCCCCACCCTGGACAAACATTCGTGCGATGAACATTTGTGTTTGTTCAGTGTCTGGGTGTAATATATGTATTTAAGTATATATTTGTGTTCCTTTGTTGTCTGATATCTGTAACACAAGTGCTTAAGCTACTTAGTACGGAATCAGGTCAACGTATGAGATGTTGTGAGAATTATTATTATTATATTATTATTATACATTTATAACTAGATAAAGCTCCGCTCACTAATTGCCACGGATTTTTCTTAACTAATCATTATTTTTCTTAAATAAAAAATCGTCAGGCCTTAATTTACTGTTCAGCAATTTGTATTAAGATAGTATTTATATTCATTTTACTCTTCATTCGCTTTAAAAACTTTAGTTTAAGGTGACGGGTAGGGCACACTAGCGACGCCAATCGATTGTTATTTTTAGCTGCTAAACCGAATCATTTTAAACAATTTCGGTTACAACCTCTCGGCAAACACTTATACTATTTATTAAATAACAATTGTGAATCAATTTTTCGCGTACGCGTTGGGCCCAACATATGTGCATGGTTAGGTAATAAACAGTATAAGTGTTGTAACCCCGAAATTGTTAATAATAAATCCAGTTTAGTAGCTAATAATCAAAATCGATTGGCGTCGCTAGTGTGCCCTACCCGTCACCTTAACTTACGTTCTTTGAAATAGGGTCATTCAATTTATACCTAATCCATTTAAACAGTTATTTTTTCCAACCCTATCCTATCTGTGCTTCTCGGTCGGACGCCATATTTAACATCTGTCAAATCAAATCAGGTCATTGTATATGAATCAAAAACTAGAGGGGGGATAAGCCGGGAATGTTTGTCTGACGTGTGTCAACACGAGAAGTTTAGTTTCCGATATTAAAAATTACTCTGTGAAGTTTAGGCAGTTGGCGCGGTCGATCGTGCTGCGAATCCGCACATATGAAAATGACGACTGCCTGTGACAGGAAAATAAAGGTTCGTCTCCACTACATCCTACGATCTTGTACTCAAAACTCATTTCACATTATTTATAGGCACTTCATCGTCATCGTCAGCCCATTTAAGTCCCCACTGCTGGGGCACGGGCCTCCCTCAATCACATGAGGGGTAATTGCCATACTCACCACGCTTGGCAGACGGGTTGGCGAGGGTTTTGATATAAATGCAGAGTTTTCCTTCTCTGGATGCTGATGATCATGCCAGCAGCTTTACCTTAGTCGCCTTTTACGACACCTCGATAAGAGTGAGGGTGGCCTATTCTACTCTACCGGGCACCACACGGCCTTATATAGGCACTTAGCACCTTTTTATTTAAAGTGTGTTTTACTTACTTACTTACTACGCTGGCTCAGCGATCCAAAGTGGGTCTTGGCCTTTGACGTCAAAGTTCGCCATTTTTTGCGGTCCTCTGCCAATTCCGCCCAATCGTGCACGTTGAGTGCTTTGAGGTCCTTGGCGACTTCGTCCCTCCAGCGGTATCTCGGACGACCAACAGGACGTCGCCCCATTGGTCGTCCCAGATAGGCTCTTTTGGCTGCACGATCCTCTCCCATCCTCTCCACGTGTCCGAACCAGCGCAGTCGGGATGATGTTATCTCCCCGATGATGTTCGGCTCGGCTATCAGGTCTTCAATATCCTGGTTGAACCTGTGTGTTAAAGTGTGTTTTGTCAGATTCAAATTCTTTCTAGTAAGACCGCCTTATTGTACTGTCTGTTGCTGTTGTATCATGCTTGTATTTTATTTTTGTGCAATAAAGAATATCTATCTATCTATCTATCTATCTAGTGTAATAAAATGCTGTTTTTAAATACATGGCCTAAATGAACTTAAAATGCATTTTTTTGCCATAAATATACCTTCCCATTTTATTCGTTTTGATGCTAAGGCCCAGGCTGTCAAAGTTAAGTTGTAAAGAATGAAGAATGAATCCTTTCAACAAGCATGATCAAAAATATCCAAAAAAAAAAATCAGCTCTAACATCATATTGACCTATTGGTCAACGACCGTTGACCAATGACCGCTTCATTGTAATTACCAGACCCCCCCCCCCTCCCCCTCCCCCCTCCAATCCTGAATCCTGTCTAAGCGTACCCTGGGGTCCAAAGCGACAGCTTTGGACGCAACCCGGAGTTAAACCCTAATATGAAGAAGAAGATCATTTTGACTTATTGGAAAAATTAACACGCACATTGGGTATGGAACAGCAGATCATTTTCTTATTTGATTAAGGCTGGATTCGACCAGTCGTAATCCGAGACTAAGTCTATGGTATAGCGCTGTCATTTCATACATATAAATAAAAATACAATAATTAATTAAATAATTGACTTAACTGTAAAAATTTACTAACATAATTTAACAAATATTAAAATTTAATTTAGTTGTAATCACAAATGTTTGTTTGTTTGCTCATCAAGCGATTTGTTATGATATACGTGTAAATACGTTAAGGACTACAGTCTATTCATAAGTTAAGTTAAAATGTATATATACGCAATAACGATTGTAGTGTACATTATGGACTTTTTAATTATTTTTATTAAGTATTTTTGGTAGCATTTACTGCTCCTCTATTCATAGTAAGTTGTCATTCCGAGAAGTTGGCGTTTCGAGAAGATTGGCATTTCGAGAAGTTGGCATTTTGCGAAGTTGGCATTTCGAGAAGTTGACACTCTGCTAAGTTGTCTTTTTGCGATCGGTTGGCATTTTGAGAAGTTGGCATTCTGAGCATAAACGCCTTAAAGTTATGGGACATAAGAAAAAACACCTGTGTATAACCTATGAGTAGTTTTCAATGCATCAATGGACTATGCAGAAGTAGGGTTGCCAAATGGTCGGGAATTGACGGGATTCTCCTGACTTACGACAATTAGAAAAAAAATACCGGAAAAGAACTCACTTCGACTTTTCCCGGAAAGACCATAAAAATGTCTTTGAACTTTTGAATTGACATTTTCGCTGATCAGACTTTCTCCAGACAAAAGTTCTAAAATAAGCAATGGTATTTCAGTGTTCAGAACGTGAAAGTAAACATCGTGAGGAAACCTACACGTTTCGGATAGTTTCTGAAATGTGTAATTAAAGTTCAGTTGGTCTAGTTCCTCTGTAAAGGGTTGCGGAGGTCAGACGGCAGTAGCTTCATTGTAATTATGAGACTCCCCAAATCCTGAAACATAGTCTAAGTGTACCACGGGCTCCAGAACGACAGCGTAGGACTCAACCGGGAATTACACGCTAAGCTGAGAGCATTAAAATCCCGAAACATTGCTAAAATTGCTTCCGACGGTGGCAACCCTAGGTAGAAGTTTTAATCAAGAAAGCATCCAAAGCGGGGGTTTCAATGGCCTCCAGAGACCAGGTCTGAGGATGAATGAGGTGCGCGGGGAGGGGGGAGGGCTAATCCCTCTCCTGTGTAGTGGGAATTAAACGGCTTCATACTATCCCGTTTAGATGCATACAAAATGGCGCTTAATATATTAATTAGCTTGAATTTTTAATGGACGAAATTGGTACAGGATGATCTCTGGCAAGCAAAGGTTTTATACTTTAACCACTTTCGTTTTTCTGACTAGCCTAGTTTAGTAGACTGATTTAAAGGAGCAGGGTCCCTTTACTCCTTAAAATCAGTCTACTACTACCTACAAATTTAGGTAATTTAATGCTGAAGTCCTTTAAATACGTATCTTATGGATAAACTCTTTTAGTCAGGGCCGATTCGAAGCGAAGATTTTGTTAAGGTGACGGGTAGGGCACACTATCGACGCCGATCGATTTTAATTTTTAGCTACTAAACCGGATCTATTTTAAACAATTTGAGGGTGACAACCTCTTGGCAAACACTAATACTATCTATTAAATAACCATGCACAATTGTTGGTTCCGTTTTTGTACGCGAAAAATTTATTCACGCCAAAAGTGGCCACTTCTGGCGTGTAAATAATTTTTTCGCGTACGCGTTGGACCCAACATTTTTGCATGGTTATTTAATAAATAGTATAAGTGTTTGCCGAGAGGTTGTAACCCCGAAATTAGTTTAAAATAGATCCGGTTTAGTAGCTAAAAATTTAAATCGATTGGCGTCGCTAATCTGCCCTACCCGTCACCTTAAGATAAAAGTGGAATAGCAAAAGCACATTATATACGAGTTGATACACCATATACCAACATATATTATACTCTCGCGGGCAAAATCCAAAGAGGGACAGAAAGGTCCTCGAGTGGTGGCCGCGTAAAGGAAGTCTAAGCTATGGCAGACCCCCACAAGGTGGACCTACGATCTGGTAAAGGTCGCGCGAATCCCTTGGGTGTGGGCGGCTCAAGACCGATCTGTGTGGAGAATATTGGAGGAGGCCTATGCCCAGCAATGGACGTGTATTGGCTGAAATTTTATTTATTTATTTATTTCACTAACTTACTCTCAATGATGATGATGATGACAAAGTCGGCATCAAGACCTATATTTTATACAAACATGCCCATTTTAGTAGTTATTTGTTACTATAAACAATTATAATTAATCGATATCAAAAATGTTTATTCACAGCTGAAATTGACCGAAACCTAGAGAAATTGATTTCAGTTTCAGATTGATATCTTTGGCCATTCCTGAAAAAAGGGTCTCACTTGATAGACAGACGGACCGAAAAGTGATAAGGATTCCGTTTTTTACTCTGGGGCACGGAACCCTAAAATATAACTTTTTATAACTGGCGCAGTGGCTTAAGCGCCGGTTGAGACGAAAGGGTCGCGTGTTTGATTCCCGCACGGTGTACACAAATGTTTGTTGATGAAACAGATATTTGTGTAGGTTCTGGGTATATGTGGTACGTACAGCCACATAATATAAGTATACCAAACTGTCAAATTTCTTCAGTCGACTCTCACCTTAATGTCAAAGACTGTTCGGTTCAAAATCAATTGAGGAATTTTGACAGATTGTAGTAACCTGATGTAAGGCTGTCTGTACCTTCGTTGTTCCAAGTTTTGTTTGGGAATAGGACAATGTTTTTTTATCTGATAGGTGGCAGACGAGCAGACGGATCGCCTGACGATAAGCGATTGCCGCCGCTCATAGACACCCGCGACACCAGTGGAGTCACAAATGCGCTGCCAACCTTTAAACCCACCCTTTCCCCCGAATTGGGCCTCTGGTACCCTCACTCACGCAACGAAACAGAGCACAGTGTTGCTTCAAGCTGGTTTTTTGTGAGGCCGTGAGATCAATTTAATTTAACATTAAAAATACACCTTTTCGATCTCACTCTGTTGCATATCAGATGACTGCAGTTGCTCTATAAATATAATGTTACTTTTTATAGAAATTTCTTCGTCGCGTGATTAAACGCATTTACCTTTAATTATTTATTAATATGCTGCTTCATAAATTGTATTCTTTTCATACAAAATGTGACCATATTACAAAGAACTATACTTGAACGACGAACTGGGCGTTGTTGGGCTGGCTAGAATAGCCAGGACCCAACACGCACAATCGACCAAATGGGAGTCTAAGTGCAGAAAAAGGAGTCCACTTTACATTACATTACTCATCATTTGCAGAATGTATGTAGTTACCTTGTTGAATTTATGTAACTATGTATGAACTACTATCAAAACCAAAACTAATAAGAATTAAAAAAGATCCACACACAATTTCACGTTACCCCTCTCTACACTTCGAAGAGGTTTAGGTAATTGTACGGAATCTTTGGCGACGGTCCAATAAGCACCAGTACTGGCAACCACCGCCTTCCGAGCTCCAAACAAAACAAATTAAAATTTAAAATTCGAAGTCATTACGTTCGACGCCTTTGTTTTAGATTTCATATTTTATGCAACGGAACAGATGCGTCACGATCCAAGCCATAAACGGAACGCAGGGTGCTGGCCAGTGTAGCAAGGCCCTTGTAGCATCCCAGTCGCTTTTACACGACTACGGCTCTGGGGGATTTGTATGGACTTGAAGGGGTCTTGCTAAGCCGGTGGTCGGCTTGAGGGGAGCACACATTGGCGCCATCGGTTTGATATTGATCTTTGGTCGGACTCCCTCGAGTCTTGAGCCCTGCTTTCGGAATTAGAGCTAGGAATTTATGTTATAGGCTTATTGCTGCCAAGTTGGGGTCTGAGTTGCTAACTAACCGAAAGTTTCGTTCAGAATGGTTTCGTCGGATAATTATTTTGGTACGAAATAGGGAAATGGGAGTTCGTTCTCTTTATAGTTTGTTTTATATGATTCTTTCGATTTTGTTCCTTTTCTTTTGTTGCGTATTTGAACGTAAGTAGGTATTTGAATTTACATAGGTAATCATTGTTTCTTGTGTATTTAAGCGGTCCTTGTAGTTTTTGTAATAAGTAAACGTAGAGTCACCTGAGTCACATTATTATTTTCATCAAAGAAGAATTAGTTAGGTCACAACATTTCCAAGACAACAACTCGTCCATTTAAGTTCATAAGCAGCCATATTATTATTATATTCCTTTGCCTTCAAAAAACCTTCACCCTTTCCTCATAAAATACATACATTGTCTTCGCTCAGTTTAAATATCGAACGGTGCGTTCGTCGACTATCCGGTTATCATTATCACGTTTGAAAATAGAACGCACGCGAGGCAGGCAGGCGAGTAATCGGGCAAAAGCTTTTATATCTCCAGCCAGTTTAGCGAGAGCCGTCATTCAACACGCCCACTCCCCTCGCGGGCCGTTTTATGTTTATTTGCGGGGGGCGCGGGGGTCACTCTACGCTGGCATTGGCTAAAGGCCCGGAGGCACGAACTCACATGTGCCCGACAGATAAGGCCGCGTCCCCACTAGAGAACTTGTTTAGGCGTGCGATAACTTTCGTATTGTCTGCGGGGGATGGATTCCAGTTGTCGTAAAAATTGTTCGGTTATAATTTAGACGGAATTTAATCAAAGGGAATTTGGGATAAAAGACGTTTTCAATGTGCGCGATATTGCGTTGAGTTTTGTTTTTATGGCTTGGAGGGAGATTTTATAGTTCCTCTCTTATTACCTATTATAAAAACTCTTAAACAGGAAAATTCTTCCTTTATGTACAAGTACTTCAATAATAGTGAAAATGGTCTAGCATGATCTTACGGCTATGCGAATTCCTAACCAGGTTTTTGTGATGAAACATATTGGTTTCATATTCTGAAAAAATCGCATATTTGAGTTGCATTATTGTGGAAATGAGGTTATTTCTTTATAATTTCGTAATATCAAAAAATACATTGACACAACACAAATATCTTCGACGCCGACATTGTAATTTGTAGTTTCGCCAAAACTATACGAGTAAGCAAAAACGCGAGAAACTTGTACGCTGTCTCATCCAATCAGCGCATTCAATTTCCGACCTTACTGCCTTGACATAAGTGCAATGATGTCTGTGGTAATCTTTGTGGCAAAAACTAGCTCCACCCTTGTTTACTCTGCAGATTAAGCGGCCTTTGCATAATGCCTTGTAGGAGCCGTTTTTGTCCACACGGCCGTGCCCTGCCGCCGGCCCTGGGACATTTTTGGCCCATATCAGAAATAGCACGGTACATATTGTGTCACTTTTTCAAATTAGGACAGAAAAACTATCAGACATAACGACATAAATAAACTACAAAGACATTTCTAATCGAGAACAAAAGAGAGAGAGACGAGGGCTCTACGTAGAAATGTAAAGATAAATATTTTTTCATTGACCACAGAACACACATGACATAATACACAAATAGCGCACCTGTGACTCCTCTGGTGTTGAAGGTGTCCTTGGGTGGCGGTAATCGCTTACCATCAGGTATCCGTCTGCTCGTCTGCCCCTATCTCATTAAAAATATAACAAATTCTGTGGCTATAATAGACGTGTGTAACTCTTTACTGAAACGATTCAGTGAACAGACTCAACCAAATGATACACGTTCCGAATCTCTATTGTTCGCTCCGAATGTGTCATTCGACTCAAATGGATCTCGAGTCGAGGAGTCGAAAGTCTTCGACCAGTGCGTCCTTCCGGTCATGACTTACGGTGCCGAGATGTGGACACTCACAGCTGGACTAGTCCACCGGTTCAAAGTCGCTCAAAGAGCTATGGAAAGGGCTATGCTCGGAGTATCTCTGAAGGACCGCATCAGAAATGATGTAATCCGACAGAGAACCAGAGTCACCGACATAGCCAACCGAATTAGCAAACTGAAGTGGCAGTGGGCTGGTCATATTAGCCGCAGAACTGACAGCCGTTGGAGCCGTAAAGTCCTTGAGTGGAGACCGCGACTCGGTAAGCGTAGTGTAGGACGCCCTGCGACAAGATGGGATGATGACATTCGAAGGCTGGCTGGTGTGGGCTGGATGAGAGTGGCCGAAAATCGGGAGCAGTGGCGTGCATTAGGGGAGACCTATGTCCAGCAGTGGACGAGTATGGGTTGCTGATGATGATGATGATGATGGATCTCGAGTTCGAGTGAACTGAATAATCCGAATGTGCTGAATGATCCGATGAGCCGAATGATCTGAATGAGCGGAATGATCTGATGAGCCGAATGATTCGAATGATCCGAGTGAGGCGAATGATCCGAACGAGCGGAATGAATCACGGATCTATCTGAGAGTGGATGTTGAAATGAAGCGTTCCACTGTTCCGCATCTCAGCACTGATCCAGATGCAAATGTTCCAATCTTTTGAAAGATACGTTTTTGCCAGGTCTAGGCCAAAAAATTCCAACCTTAGCGTCGATCAGTTGTCGCCTCACTATGCTACTTCCTACCTCTTATATTATGGGGAATGCTCTCAGGAATAGTTCGGACTGATTCCTGCCGCTCCGTTTCGCCGTCGTCCTACTCGACAGCATTTCCACCCCACAATCAAGATGGCTGGCAGTCCTCAACTGCGACATTCTCAAGAAACTTTCTGTCTCGCATGACAAAAGTATAGAATGAACTATCGCCTAAGGTATTTCTGGAATTCGAACTCACGCGACCTCCAAGAAAAGTGCGTATTTTTTTTATTGAGTGTATGTTACAACCACAGACTCTGGGTTCGTGCCTTTTTAACCCCCGACGCAAAAACGACGCGGTGTAATAATTTTGACGTGTCTGTGTGTGTGTGTCTGTGTGTCTATCTAAGGCATCGTAGCTTCCGAACAAATGAACCGATTTTGATTTGTTTTTTTTTGTTTGAAAGATGAATAAGGTGTTCTTAGCTATGTTGGATGAAAATCGATCCAAGATGGCCGCCGTTACAAAGATATGGATTGTATGTTTTAACACAACTCCCACAATATGGGTATCATATAAAAGGGCTTGAGTAGCAAAATATATTTATTGTGAGAAATTTGCGGCCATATTGGCCTGGCGGCCACCTTGGGTTTGACCCAAAAATGGCCGCCGTCGGGGTTTTTTTAAATTTTGAATATTTTATTTTTGCTAGTCTTGTAAGATAATTTTCTATAATTGCTCCCCGTATGTTATAGTAGGTAGGTATGTGCTCTTAAAAATATATGTATGTATATTTCTAAATTTAAATGTGTGTATTTTCGTATGTGTGTTTTTTCAAGCTTTTTAGTGTCTCATTTTTTTGAGAGTTTTGAGGATTCCCCTCAATTTTTCCAAGATCCCATCATCAGATCCTGATATCCTGATCATGGTACCAATCCGGGACTACTTACTTTCTAACTAAAAAAGAATTATCTAAATCAGTTTCATAATTCAGCATTTGGGGAGTTTGGTATTTTTTTTAAGTCATAGGTGACAGACGAGCAGATGGATCACCTGATGATAAGCGATTGCCGCCGCCCATGGACACTCTCGACACCAGTGGAATCACAAATGCGTTGCCAACCTTTAAACCCCCCATTCCCCAGTATTGGGCCTCCGGTACCCGAAACACAGCACAGTGGTTTCTTCTTTCTTCAAGCCGGTTTTCTGTGCGGCCGTGGTATCACTCCGGTTGATCCATTCATGCCGAACCGTGCCTCTCCCACGGACGGAATTACAATGATGCGACTGCTTTCTGACATTTTTGGTCTGGAACCCCTTTAACAGGGGAACCAGACCAAAAATCACGGCTGTACAATCAACAAAGTTTCCGAGATACCACTTTTACCGACCGATTTTGACCGACCTTAAAGTATTGGAATAAGGCCTAAAAGTAGTCTACCGGGAACTTTGTCGATGTTGTACGTTGCAGGTTTCCTCACAATGCTTTCCCTCACCGCCGAGGTAATGGTAGAAATGGTAGTAATGGGACGTCTGCCGCCTATCTTATAAAACATCTCGTAAAGCGAAGCAAAACACATTTTTCCATTTCCGTACCTGGGCATGTCTCCCCGCGGCGTGATTAGCGCCGCTGCGGCCATCTCACCATTAGATGCTAATCTAGACGTATGGCCGCGGACGCAACCCCTATCGCCATGCGCTACCCTTTTTCGGGGGAGGTTTTTCATCGTTTTGTGTGCATCTTTTTTAACTTTTTAAGGTAACGATTCTTTTTTTAATATTTTACCAGCAACATCAGAATGGAAGCCTACTCTGAAAACGAATTCACAAACGAATATTTATCGGCTGTCCCCTTTGACAAGAAAGCAAAGCTAATGGATGATAAAAATATTGGTTATGTACACTTGAAAAACATTTCGAAAACATTTGCCCAAGATGTGTTCCAATAGTAAATAACACACTTAAAATTTCATCTCGTGTTCAGGCGGGACTCGAACCCACCACACCTTCCACAATCCGGGTGGATGTTCTACCAATTACACTACTGAACGCGTTACTAAGCCGACGAAGTTTGTAAGTGCATGATTCGACATGAGCTGTCGATAGTCTCATCAATATTGTACAACCTGTGCGGAAAAAGAATGGGATCAGAAATGGCGGCGCATCTATTCACTTCTCGCTCGCACACTATTTGCGTCTATACTCGCACTCGTAGGGTGCGAGTATAGACGCAAATAGTGAGCGATCGAGAAGTGAATAGATGCCCCGCCATTTCTGATCCCATTTGTAGGTATATTTACAATATCCAGTGAAAATATTATTACAAATATTTGACCACCAGTTCAGTCTAACGTCTAGTCATATTATCCGCACAGGTTGTACAATATTGATGAGACTATCGACAGCTCATGTCGAATCAAGAACTTACAAATTTCGTCGGCTTAGTAACGCGTTCAGTGGTGTAACATCCACCCGGATTGTGGAAGGTGTGGTGGGTTCGAGTCCAGCCTGAACATGAGATGAAATTTTTTAAGTGTGTTATTTACTTAAGAATAAATTGCAAAAGATTGCTATAAAAATATGAACTATGTGTACCAATTTCCAATGTAATGGGTAATTAATGAGTAAAACTATACGCGACGCAAATACTCCCGGCAGACGGTACAGTATTGTATTTCATTCATTAATAATACTTACATGTATTATTATGAGAGTTAAGATATTTAAATTGGTCAATAGAATAAAAGGGATGTAAGTGTTACCCTTAAAGTGACGGATAGGGCACACTAGCGACGCCAATCGATTTTAATTTTTAGCTACTAAACCGGATTTATTTTAAACAATTCGGGGTTATGCCTATCAACCTCTCGGCAAACACTTATACTATTCATTAAGTAACCATGCACAAATGTTGGGTCCAACGCGTACGCGAAAAATTAATTCACGCAAAGCGGCCACTTTTTGTGTGAATAAATTTTTGCGTGCAAAAAGGGACCCAACATTTGTGCATGGTTATTTTATAAATAGTATAAGTGTTTGCCGAGAGGTTGTAACCCCGAAATTGTTTAAAATAGATCTGGTTTAGTAGCTAAAATTCAAATCGATTGGCGTCGCTAGTGTGCCCTACCCGTCACCTTAAGTCAAATACTCATATAAGAAATACTCTACCAATGCAAATCAATTATTTTGAGATAACAGTAGATTAACTGATACGGGATATCGTCTTCCAATCTTTGCGTTTAGTATAATATAAAATGAAATAATTTTGTTCGGCAACCCTAATCAGATTTAAGTGGCTTTACAAATATATATACAACATATATGGGCCAGTAATTCGGGTGGACAAATACTAGCCCAAGCATTGTCCGCCGCAGGTAGTCTTAACTGCTTTGTACAGGTCAGCAATAAAACTGTTCTGCCGGCTGACCCTTATGACCCTCAAAATAGGGTCTACAAACTGCCAAAATCATGCAGCTACTAACACTGGTGTGGTGTAATCCAACAGACTATGCCTGCAGACATCTGAATTTCTCAAATGATATTGAACTCTATTTTTAGGGGATAAAGTTGGAGATTGGTTGAGATTTAGGCAGGTGGTATGTCTGTATTGGAAGCCATGAATTCTTGGCGTGGTCAGAGAACGTAGATTTATGGGTTAGCGAAAAAAGGGATGGCGATCTGGATCAAGCAATCGATTTTTGGTTATAGATCGCTGATCATAGATCTTTCAGATCGGTTGAGAGTATCTATCTCAGATGCCTTACGAAACGTGTTCTATTATCTATCATAGATTTACACAAATGTAATTTCAGATAAGGTACTGTTACACGTGCTTAAAGCATGCTACTTTTGAGCAAGTACTACTTAGTAGCATGTGTGGACGGTCGTTCTACAAATAAGGATGCTAATTTTGAGCATGCTCAAAAATCGCACGCGCCGTTCGATTTTTAGCGTGCTACCTGTAGTGCAGATGAAAGAGGAAGTGTGGCGGAGTACTTTAGCACGAGTAAACAGGTTAACTTATTTTTAAGCATGCTACAACATGGGTAATAGCATGCTTATTGATAGCAAATGTGGACAGTTTCTTAAGCATGCTCATATTTAGCATGCTACAAATGAGTTAATGTGTAACAGTAGCTTCATTGTGATTAATCCAATGTAATGAAGTATCTAAATAGTTTATTTACCAAAAGATGGAAATAATGACTCACTTTATTCTTTGTAAATGCCATATCATCATTTCAACCAATAGACGTCCACTGCTGGACATAGGCGTCTGAATACTGTTCTGATACTGTGTGACCTGTATTTTTTTTTAATGTCTGTATGTGATGTAATTCGCAATGGGGGGGGGTCAATGTATTTCATTCTTGTCAAATTTTCTTATTCATTATTTTATTGACATATTTATGAAATTTAAAAAACTAGTTCTCCCAAAAGGTGTCAAAAACACCTCTCTTTAGTAGTGGAACTTGATTTTATAATAATATTTAATTAATTCTTTCAAACTACCTACTGTTACTGTTGTCAATATTGCATGCCGTTGTCCACCTATAAATAATATTTCGATTTAGATTTTTTATAAGTTTTCTGGTGTTATTATTGTATCATGTGCTGAGTAAATTTTGTTGGTGATCTTATAAATAAATAAATAAATAAATAAATAAATAAACATCTAATTTTAATTAATTGGTTTTATATACCTAACTTGATTGACATTAGGACTATGTCTACACATATTTCTGTTAAATCTATATCTGTATTCCGTATTTTATTAATGTTTTAATTCATTTCATTCATTCAGAGAGGCCTCCCCCAATGTTCTCCACACAGATCAGTTCTGTGCCATGTACTTATCCAAAAAATATTAGAAGAAACTACTTATCTTGAAAAGAACTTTCTACATAGTAATAAAAATATCTTAATTTCATATTAGGTCACTTTAATGAATGTCAAGTGTGTTCCTATTTAGTCGTACTCGTGCGAACTAGAAAATAATTTCTAAGATGGGTAAAACCTATCACCATCACCTTTAAACCAATTAAAATAAAGTAACATTATATCAGGTTCAGCAGAGGACTTATTCTCGAGAGCACTATATTTGTATGGACGAATGTCCATACAGTATTGCAGTAGTGACTTGTGGATCAAAGGATTCGAACGTGTGACGTGTGAATTGTGTTCCAGCGGATGACCGTTGGAACAAACATTTTAAAATATCGATGTTCTTTATTTCGATTATCTAGCAAATCGATTGGAAAATCGATCTTTTTCGAAGAACCTTCACCCTGCGCCGTGCGGAGTTATGTCCCATTGTTGTATTCGCGCAGGCGCAGATGGTTTTTAGTCATTACTGCGTTTCTGAACCATATTTTGTAGGTGTCAGAATTATTCGTTTGGTAGCGATTTTACGAGCCAGTGCACGTTTGGGTCCTTGATTTGTGGCTTTACCTCAGTCTTTACTAAACATTTCGATCTTTCAAGTTGCAGCCGATTTAAAAAATGTAGTCTCTTTTTTAGTCCGCACGTGGGTAAAATCCCCATTTCAGGAAAACCGCACTTTAGGAAGTGCGGTTGCTAACTGTCATGGCTGTAACCATCCCTGTAAATCTTAATATGTGGTCAATAAATGTTTATGTATGTATAAATGTTTACGTAAAGTCCTTGAGTGGAGACCGCGACTTGGTAAGCGTAGTGTAGGACGCCCTGCGACAAGATGGGATGATGACATTCGAAGGCTGGCTGGTGTGGGCTGGATGAGAGTGGCCGAAAATCGGGAGCAGTGGCGTGCATTAGGGGAGACCTATGTCCAGCAGTGGACGAGTGTGGGTTGCTGATGATGATGATGATGATGAAATGTTTACTTACTTACTAATTAATTTGTAACTGTGTTTAAAGTACAAAAATCTAAGTCCATACGTAACTATTTGTATTATATATATTCTTTATTGCACAAAAACAAAATACAAGTATGATACAACAACAACAGACAGTACAATAAGGCGGTCTTTTCGCTTCTAGCGATTTCTTCCAGACAACTTTTGGGTAGAGGAAAGAAATAACGTATTCGTAATAGGGGAAGGCAGTGCAAAGCAGTTTAACAAATGACATTGAAAATGGCAGAAATATACATACTTATACTGTTACTGTAATTGTTGTTACATTCTAATCTTTAGGTATTCATTTATTTAAGTGCATAATGTTGGCAGACCTAATAAATCATACTATTTATAAAGAGGTAAATCCTACAGACAAAGGCAACGCTTATAGGTAATCCGAAAAAACATAACGCTTGCGCGATGTGATCGACACCTAGCGCCATCTATTGGTATAAACTTGAACGAATGTCCCGAAACGCAGTGAGGGCGGGCCTAGTAAATAAATAAATCGGTATCTGACACGTTACTCGACACATACTAAACTATAATATCCTCCAACCGATTACGGCTACGCCGCGGCCGATTGTAACGATTAGCCACGTACGCAGGACATATTATAGTGCTTGATTGTGTGCGCAAACACAAGTGCACTCTCTATTCCCTTACCCTCGTATTCCGATGGGACTAGCGTGACACGACCGAAGAGGGATTGGGTGCAGGGCCAACGCTTAACGTGCTTTCCGAGGCACGAGGGTACAAGACCGCCAACTTCCAGACTCCGGGCTAACACTAAGAATTCCTTACCGAAAACTAAGATACAAAATTTTAGGCCCGACCCGGGAATCGAACCCGGGACCTCTTGCGCAGCCGTCGGTTTATAGTGTGACCCACTAACCACTGCGCCACAGAGCTAGTCAGTAACCTATAGTGTGTTAGCATAATCACAAAAAAATATTCTCCCACTAACGGCGAAGATGCAAAACTACCCTAATCAACCAATGAAGCAAACATCGGAACGTGCCTGTACGTGTCACATCAAAAAACTTTCATCCCCTTAAGCCAACGTATTAAGGTCCAAAATTGCACAGAGTTTTTGTTGTTGACTGTACGTGCCGCCCGGGAATCGAACCGGGGATTAGTATGCACGGGGTATTATGCGCTTGCACGCCCAGGAAGGCTTACTCATGTTGTTCAAATGAAGTTTTTTTTTTCAAATGGTATTCGAACCCGTTTAGAACGTGCTTGATTTCTGCCAATGTCGTTTAACCTATATACATATGCTAAAAGAGGTAATATAAATATATTTATGGGCATCCCTTTTGATTGGGATCTATATATGTTATACAGGCTGGATTGTTTTCGATGTCAAAAAAATATTTGGAGTAATATAAGAAAATATTTTTAGTACGTACCTACTTTTTGACCGTTAGAGAGCCACTCTTCGGCTAGAAAGGGCGCGCTCGACCGGAGTGATACCACGGCCTCACAGAAAACCGGCATGAAGCAGCACTGTGCTGTGATTTGCTGCGTGAGTGAGGGTGCCGGAGGCCCAATCCGGGGGAAAGGGGGGTTCAAAAATAGGCAGCGGCAATCGCTTATCATCAGGTGATCCGTATGCTCGTCTGCCACCTAACACATAAAAAAAGCCTATTCTCGTGCGCTTAGAATTAGAGATTTTTATACATTAGGCCGTATAAAAGTCGCATTAAAGATAAATGTCGCACGAGTCAACCTGTTAAAAAGCAAGGACCAACTGCAAAATTCACACGTCCCAAGACATTTTTAAGTCTTGCTTCCCCCAAATCGGATCCAACGACCACCCACGCAGATTTCACTGTTACTGCTTACAGTAATCTCGAATGTTAGCCAAATGGGGGAAGGCCCGAAGGGAAGTGTGGGCCAGTGATGCGACTTGAGTCAGATGTCATTCAAGTTGTTGGAGTCATGCAATACATTTGATGAGTTTTTCTCACTCGAGATTTAGGGACTTGCCACGCTGGCGGATTGCGAGCGTTTCCAAAGCGGAGCGACGACGCAGCGAGCACGTCGCGGCTGCGCAGCGTTCACGCCGCGGATAAGCAACGGCGGCAAATCTGATGCGCATGCGGCGTGAACGCTGCGCTTTAAAATCGCTCGCAATCCGCCAGTGTGGTAAACCTCTGTTACGGTTGAACCATTAGAGTGGTCAGCTCACTCGAATCTCTTTTTATCGAATCTTTAGTCGTCACTTATTGCTAGCGCCACGCTGTCCTGGACCCCAATTCTCGTGCTCGTGATATTTATTATCATTTGACATGTATCACTAAAACATAGTTTTTTGTATGGTTTTCACGTGATATCCGCCATGTTTTCAAAATGTCACGAGCACGAGAATTGAGCTCCTTGTACTACTTACCGTGTGGTTAACCGTGGTGATATCCATCGCCACGGTACACGCTGAGTGTAAAACGCATCAATTAACATATAAGTACGAATTTAGTTTATGTTCAGATTTTGTATACTTTTTCCTATGTAGTATTTTCAATTGTGCTGGTGTCAAAATCATTTGGCCTGTTTGTTTCCGCGTCAAGTCATTTAAGCAAGTATTCCTTCGCACCTCTTTAGTCAGGGGAACCAGACCAATATGAAAAATTGTCCAAAACATTTAGGTTTTCTCATAGTTCCTTAAGCAAAGACTTTAAAGCGAAGTCATTCAAGTCATCATTCATCATCATTTCAGCCAATAGACGTCCACTGCTGGACATAGGCCTCCCCCAATGTTCTCCATAAATCATAGGGGGGGTTTGGGCCTACACCCACCACGCTGGCCCAGTGCGGGTTGGTGGGGAACGCCAGAGCCTCATCTGTTATGCAGCAGGGTGCGCCACGTGCAGGTGAGGTTGACTTAGGCCCCGTTAGATATTGGGCGGGATCCCTTACACCCCATTCAAGTCACAGATCAAAAAATCTTTGATATGTGAGTGAAAGAGTGAGTGAAATCGACACCGCATCCCTAGCGTAGGACATTCAGATCTAAGTATAATGGACGTGTTTTATAACCACCCCCGCTGTAGATTGTAATAGAATTCCAGGCTGACGAGTGCCACCCCTGGCCCGTCTTTACTGCTTGTCTAATGATGTTAGTGGCGCGCATGCGTCGTACCATCAGCGAATTATGGCCCGTGTAATCCCAAGACGTGAATATGGGTAGAGCGATTCGGACACCTTCGGTTTTGGGATGTTTTGTCTATGGTCGTAGTGTGACAAGGATATAGATTGATAGATCGGTATTTCTTCGGGATAGGGTACTTCCGATTATTCTCGTATGATTCAAATGGGCTCGAAATTTTGCTCACATTATAGGTTTACTTTGAAATAAGAACACTTGAACACAGATAATGAAACCGGATACCTTTGTAACAATTTCGAAGCTGCAGCCTCTCTGAAAACACTTATACTGTTTATTTAATACTATACTTAACTTTTGGGTCGGTTTTGTACTCGAAATTTGAATTACCGCCACAAAACGGGCACTTATGGCGTTAATCCAAATTTCGAATGCAAAAACTGATAAAAAAAGTAGTGCACAATATTAAATAAATAGTACCTATAAGTATTAGAGACTCCCGCTCTGAAATTGTTTAAAATAGATCCGGTTTAGTAGCTAACAATTTGAATCAATTGGTGTCGCTAGTTAGGGCTACCCGTCGCCTTAAATTAAAACTCATATTTTTTATATGGTAATGTAAACTTCGAATTTTAACAATATTTGTGAGCCCATGTGAATCAAACACCCAGTGCACGTCGCGAATATTTCAACTAGCACCATCGGAATTATCTAATCCTCAAATAAATATCGAGTACGGAAAGCAACCTCACTCTTACCGCGGTGTCGTAAAAGGCGACTAAGGTAAAGCTGCTGGCATGATCATCAGCACCCAGAGAAGGAAAACTCTGCATTTATATCAAAACCCTCGCCAACCCGTCTGCCAAGCGTGGTGAGTATGGCAACTACCCCTCATGTGATTGAGGGAGGCCCGTGCCCTAGCAGTGAGGACTTAAATGGGCTGACGATGACGATGACGGAAAGCAATGGTAGTTTTGGAGGTACGAGTGAGGCGTTTGCCGTCGTGATTTCGAATCTGAGCACACATGCTATTTTCTAATCGAATTTTAGCAGATGGACTTGTTTCTCTATGGATGGATTGTGAAGGTCAGACTGCTGGACATAGCCGGTGGTACAGATAGTTCAACTCACGAAGACGCGCCCCACCACTTTTGGGCATGGGCCACTTTTGGCATTTAAATAATTTGAACACTTCTCACAAAAAAAAATGAAGTAGAGCATCTTTTCGTGACGTTCTGTCAATTTATCATAGTGTGCGTGAGCACTCATTGCTAATTTGTAAGCGACAATGAGAAAGGGTGGGGCGCGTCTTCGTGGATTGAACTATCTGTATGGCGTATGGTCATCGTCATCGTCAGCCCATTTAAGTCCCCACTGCTGGGGCACGGGCCTCCCTCAATCACATGAGGGGTAATTGCCATGCTCACCACGCTTGGCAGACGGGTTGGCGAGGGTTTTGATATAAATGCAGAGTTTTCCTTCTCTGGGTGCTGATGATCATGCCAGCAGCTTTACCTTAGTCGCCTTTTACGACACCTCGGTAAGAGTGAGGGTGGCCTATTCTACTCTGCCGGGGACCACACGGAGTGGCGTATGGTATTCTTATTTAATTACCAGACCTGCTTAATCCTGGATCATGAACCTTGTTTAGAAATGAGATTAGTGATCGTTTTTTGTTTATAGAGGCACAGTATATTGGCTCTCCTCAGCCTGATGGTAAGCAAGAGAAGAGCCCAAGTTGCAATTACAACGGAAGCGATGTGAAGGCATCACCTCCGTTGGCACCGCCATGGCCCGCGAGATGCTTCTTCACGCTTCGTGTGAAGGAATCCATATTGTAGGAAGGGGTAAATACATGCGCCGGCAACGAGTTCCATTTCTTGATGGAGCGGCAGAAATAAGAATTGCCAATTTTTTTAGTCCATGATTAAATGTTTTCCACTGTGCAGCGGTGACAGCGTTGTCCGGCGAGTGTAGTTCTGTGACGGAATAGGACAGGTGGGATGAGGAAGAAAAGCTCTTCAGAGCATTCATTGTGGTACAGACGGTAAAAGGAAAGAGAATAGGAAAGTTCGAAGGCATATTACTGACAGTATATTAATGAAAAGCTACCCTAACAAAAGCTTCGACCTAAAAACTCCAGGCTACACGTGAAAATTTGTGAAAATCAATTGAATTGGATTGTTTCAGTCTCATTTCTCTTTATGGCTCTAATGGTGTTAGCGGCGCGCATGCGTGGTGCCATCTAGCGAAATTATGGCGTGTGCTAAACGTTGTTAGGAGCGATTCAGACTTGTTTCACCTTTGGAAACGGGTTACAGCCTGACAAGGCTCTTTCGGCCGATAATTTCATTGACGGAAGGGCGTCGTACTGCCTATGGAAAAATGACAAAAGAATGTCAATCATTTGGTTCCGGCAGAATCCGTAGATCGATAAAACCCAAAGAAAAAGATAAACCTAAAGATAAATCCAAAATGAAACGCAAAATGCCGGCATTTTATTGAGTGACAGTGACTCCGATTGTCTTTGACAGTTGAGTACCCATTTTTGATATGACATTGGCAAACTACCCTTGCAACAAGAGGCAGAGATTAAAAAAAAACACTTTGCTCTGTCTAATAAAGCAGTATTCGTTTGGACTTTTGTAAGTGGTCCTAGTTTTTCTAGAACGTTGCAGCGTTTGTATACGCAACATCATCAGGAAGGAAAGATGCTTCCATGCTTCGAAGGGCATTTTAAAACATCATTTCACTTTAATAGAGGACTTTAACCAACTACCTACTTACGCCGAAGATAGTGGTAAATATATAAACAGCTGCTGCAGTATCGACAGCTATTAAATGTGGGAGATCTTCGCTTCGGCATGGAACGAAAACCGGCGTGAAGCAGCACTGTGCTGTTTCGCTGCGTGCGGAGGGTGGCGCTGGTGTCGCAAGTGTCCGGCGGGGCAATCGCTTACCATCAGGTGATCCGTCGTCTGCCACCTATGACATAAAAAAAAGCTAGCTTGTAATAAATGTCACTGGATGGCGCCACAGCGCCAGCCAATGATAGCGCATGCTGTTTTACCTACGTTCTATTCTCTAGTGACGAATTCTGCGTGCCTGTTGTATTTTTACACATTAAATATTTTTATTCTTCAATTTTACTAGTTTACATTCTACATCGGACCCTCTGTACCCCTATTCTGATAATAGATACACGGTTCGATTTTCTGACAACGAATCTTGCACGATAAAAATGAAAGACTGATAGCTATCCTCAATCTAAGGAATGATTTCTCATCCCAAACTACCTACACAGAAACTTAGCGATATTTCTAGCAATTTCTGTAAAGCATCCAACCCGGGTTTTTTTTGTACCTGAAAAGTCCGACTTTTTCATGCTAAAATACGCGGGTTATATGTCCTATTTATATGCTTACGGCACAACACTAGCTAGTCAGTAAAATCAGTAAAAAAGGGTATCCTATCTTAGCAATTCGCGTCGCGCAGTTTATTTTAAATTATAACCGAAGGGTGGTTTTTAATCGCACGCGTCGAATCCGTCGGATAATGTGGATGAACGCGGCAACCCTGCTAGGGGGCGCCAACGCCATAGACAATATTCGAAATTGTTTTTTTCTTTAAGCAATCTCCGAACTAAGCCAGCCAGTATTTAATCTTTGATTAGGATTATACTTTGATAGGTCGGACCTTTAAAAATATTATACGAAAGGGATCAAAATTTATAATCTGCGTATTTTTTTATTTTAGAAATGATGATGACATATTTGCCGATTATTTTATTAGTTCTTATAGTTTAACTTAAGACAGAAAATTGGTTCAAACTCTTCAATTCATTTAGTGGTATGAAAAATTGTGCATATCTTTTTATATATACTGCCATACGACTGACATGGTTGGTACGGACACCCACACGTTAGGTTCCTACAAGCTGTCAAACTTCCAAAATGTTATTGAACCCAATGTGTTTGTAGACTTTAAGCTAGAATATCAATTGAAAAATAAATAATGTGTGGATGTCCTTGTCCGTACGTCTGAGGTCCCAGTGACTAGGTACCTACTAGATACAATATTTGCTACGTAAATAAGGACTAATTGAATAACAACAATAAATTGGCGCAAAACAGGGCATTTTCTCATTAGGTAAATTAATTATCTGGTCACAAATAATGGGATTCCCACGAGAACAAATATAACGAACCCATAATTTTAGGTGGGATACAACATATTTTGTACAAAAGCTGAAAAAAATGTATTTGTCTAACGGTATAAAATCTAAATAATACTTGTGAATAAATGAATTCTTAGGAAGCGTCACAATATTGTCTATAAGAATTTAAATTCCCTGTTTACTTTAGACAGACCGAAAATCTAACTCATCAAGAGATAAAAATGCAAAATAAATCAGTATTCATTTTTCTAGACAGTATTCCAATATATTCAATGGTATATTTTAGTAAATCTTTATGTTTAACGTGAAACCAAACCACTGGTAAAAAGAAAATTAAAAATTTGGTGTTTCATTTTAGAAGACACGATTATTAAAGCTTCAAAACAAAAGACGTCTAACCCAAATCGTCAGGGATGGCACACAACATTTCTTTTTCCTCTAAACGTCCGAAGCAATGGCGTGGGGAGGCGCCAGAACCCTCATTGTTATCCAATTACGACCTCCCGCGCGATAATACGCCGCGAATTCAAATTAGGAACGGGGAGAGCGGTCGGCGACCCCGCTGATCAATCGCTGGACCGCGCCCGGCCACGCATCGATATCGCGATCGAGTTGCACGCGAGACGCGTTGGGGCGAGCGTGGTTCAGTTTTTGAAATTCGAATCCTGGAATCGACTGCATAGAAAAATCTTTTTTAAAATAGGAATGCTTACCATAATCTAAGGTTTTTATTTCAGTACAGACAATGATGTTTCAGATGTAAAGCCAACGTCAAAATAAAATAACACCACAGCTTAAAACATATGGTTATATGAATGAAAGTTATGCATATAATTTTTAACATGATTATTATTTCGTCCAGCAATTAGGAATACTGCGTTCGTGATTCCAAGTTGAGAATAGCAGTCGCTCATGCACCAAACGGGTCCGCTCGATTTCGAGCTAACGAAACGAGATATTCGGGTTTTCACTGCGGTCCAACTTTTGAGAACTAAAAATTGCAGCCTCCTTTAAATTACAACTTGTTCTGGCCGCAAGAGAATAGTATTTTAAAAAGGAAGGATTCTGATTTTAACAGTCTAAAAGTTTGTTGGAAAAAGATGTATGTCCTTATACCTTGTCCGTGTAAGAAGTATAGTCTGGAAGTAGAAGTTTGACCGTGGGAGAGCAACGCTTCGTCATGAATGGACCGGCTCGACCGGAGTTATACCACGGCCTCACAGAAAACCGGCGTGAAGCAGCACTGTTCTGTGTTTCGCTGCGTGAGTACCGGAGGCCCAATCCGGGAGAAAGGGGGCTTTAAAGGTTGGCAACGCAAGTGACTCCAATGGTGTCGCGGTTGTCAATGGGCGGCGGCAATGACTTACCATCAGGTGATCCGTCTGCTGCAGATAACCATTGTACATACTTAAGATAGTAACACAAGAATAGCACAAATGAAAACTAAAAACTAAATTAAAAATTAAATTGAAAATTTAGAAAACCCCGCGGCCATGTTGGATTTTAAATTTATCACAGTAAATGTATTCTGCTACTCAAACTCTTTTATATGATACCCATATTGTGGGAGTTGTGTTAAAACATACAATACAAATCTTTGTGACGGCAGCCATCTTGGATCGATTTTTATGCAACATAGCTAAGGACACTCCCTCCTTATTCATCTTTGAAACAAAAAAAAAACAAAACCAAAATCGGTTCATTTGTTCGGGAGCTAGGATTTCATAGACAGACACACAGACACACACACACATACACACACACACACATACACACACAAACACACACACACAGACACGTCAAACTTATAACACCCCGTCGTTTTTGCGTTGGGGGTTAAAAAAAATAATAATGAGGTGCAGCAGCTCAAGTGCTATAACATCTACAATTAAGTAACATGTAAGCCAAAATTGTGTTGAGATAATAAATGGTTTATTTATTTATTATATATTTTATTTCATATCTGGACATCACGGCTTATCCATTAGGTAGTGAAAAAAAAGTCGCTGGCATGATATCCCTCAGGCGGAAGCGCCGGTCAGTAGCATTCAATACGCATCCAGTGATGGGAGTTTTTCCCGTGACCGCATCTATACTCTATACCGTTGCACAGGAGTGCCAACGTCCGGGAGTAGGGACACCTCTATATAGGGACACTGAGGACATGTGTCCCACATTCTCCGCATCTTAGTGTGTGATGCCCGCTTTGGAGCCTTGGACGCTTAGACCATGGTTCAGGATTTGAGGAGTCTGGTATTTACAATAAAGTGCGATTCCCGGGTCGAGCATAAAGTATGTTTCGAAGTTTTCGAACATAGTTCGGGTTTTGATCTGATCACCAATCCGCATTTAGCAAGCGTAGTGATTAAGCCTAATCCCATCATAGTAGCGATCACTTGATTTCTATGAGCTTTGTCCTGCAGTGGGATAGTGTATAGGCTGATACTTTGCTTTACTTTTTACATCATTATAAGCCCCAATTAAAGCCAGTCTTGGACGCAGAACTTCTCCAATTTCTGCCATAGTTGACGATCTTATCTCGTCCAGCTTTGCCCTGCATGTCTTCGGATATCGTCGGACCACTGTTTTGGTGGTAGTCCTTTGACATATCTTATGTATATTTTGGGTCTACCTTCTTCTATGAGTATGATTTCACCGAATAAAACCCCAGTGTTTAGCGTTCACTTAATCTACGGATTCTGCCAAGACCACTCATACAGAGAGTGCAGGTTTTAAAATATATTTAAAGTACAAATAAGAAAAGATAATCGCTGGTCGCCAATACAACCCTTGGTCCTGATTTGTCCCCATCACCCGTTGGTCACCGGCTAACGGGCTCGCGCGTCACAGGCCGCGGGATCGATTCCAGCGCCCAATCCTCACAGGACGGAGCTCTAACCGCATCTTGCACTTGACAGCCAGTTTTCTCACGTTACGTATCCGTAGTCACTTTCAATAGAAAAGTCCATTGCGGAGAGATAATATCATGTGGACAGTTTGATGTCTGATGAGTTTGATAGAGCGCGCTAGAAGATTAGAAGATTCTCTGGCGGATGATATTCGGAATGACGTTTTCAGTCATAGAACTATCGTCATTGATATTGCTGTTGGATCAGCACGCTGAAATGAGCTTTCAATATAGGAGGCGGGAATCTGGCGGTAGGACTAAAATACTCCGCGTGGGCAGATGCAATTCAAAGGTATTAAATTAGTTTCTAGTGGTTTTAGTGAACGAATTTGGCTTTTATCTGTGTGAAGTGCCGCGAAGTGATCCTAATAATATGAATCGTTGAATTGTATCGTTTATAACACTGCTATTGTGTGTCGAGTGAGTTGGCAAGTGACAACTTGCTTGGACCTAATATCACCTTATTATAAATCGAAAGTTATCGCCGTACTAAAGCTCATGTCATCCCGTTCCAACACGCAATGTACAAAAAGGGCTGGTACGAATTTTGTTCCAAGGACTATCCTTAGTTCGCGATTTGTAATAAGGATAGTCTGAAAACCCGCGATTGTGTTTAGAGTGGTATCAGCAGAATACGTATAGGTTGATAAAAAGAAAAACACCGGCGTTTTGTTGAGGGACTGAGACTTTGACTGTCTTCGACTGTTGACTACCCACTTATTCTTAATAAGTTACTTGACATTGGCAAGATATCTTCTAATATTCTGTACACATTTAGGAAGACAACTATTGCCTGTAACACAAGCCTCGGCTTAGCATAGGCAATGTAGTTTGCATTGTTAACAACTAGACAAGTACCTTAACTATTTTGTGCATGGAGAAAATGTAAAACTTTTTTTTGAATAAATAAATTTTTTAATTGAATTGAATTGAACATATAGCCTGATGTAACTAAACACCGTCTCCCATAAACTTTCGCTGATTTTGAGAAAGAGAACTCTGTGGGTTCGATGAATACTTCTGGACCGCCTAACCAGGAAAACAGATTCAACCAAGCCTTTCCATTATTTTGGAGTGAGATCACAAAGTAAATAATAAATTTATAGAGATAATAGAGCGATATACGGAAGCTAACTTAAATTAAAAACAGACAGATATGCCGGAAAATCGCATAACCACCAATGTAATTTTCATCCTAATAACACAGGAATTAATTTGCAATTTAACTATAAACCATTATGAAGACATTACCAGTATCTTAGCATAACTTTAAATTCTATTAAAAGCGCGGTAGAGTTGAATATTGAATGGTTCCGATAATGAAGTCATTAGTCATTCCAGCAGTAATGCAACAATAAATAAAAGATAAAGCAAATGCTCAGAAAACGGTTTTGTTGTTTGTTCGAGGAATACTCGCCCAGTGAGTTGAAGGCGAAGGAACAAGTAGGGCTGGCTGGTTCATGTGGGTAATGGGTTTCGCTTAAGGGTACTTAGCCCAAAAGCCGCCGCGCTTTTGAGTTTCAAAACCATCTGAGACATGATAAACAGCTATTTAAAGTCTGAAAAAATTTCATACAGAATATAATATTTCTAATAAATTTAGCTAGATAAAAATCTCCAAGAACTACTTTACCACCTTTTGTAATATAAGATTTTAAACTGTCGCCTTGCATGTACTTACATATAAAAATAAGCGCGTTTTGTCCCGTGTACACCTTTTGAAATGTATTTACTTTTTTTTTGGTAACCCTATTGTTGGACAGTGGAGTCGTGACACTCATACGGCGTGGCATATTTTCGTTTATAAACATTTAGAATTATGTCACGATTGCGAAACTTTCTTCCATGTAAAGACACATGGATCTATCAAAACCTGTCACATTTCCTCAATTGATTTCCAACTTTATTCTCAAGCCTTTACAGTTCCCTGAACTGTATATTATATTATTAGTGATTGTGAAGATACAGACACGACTAGTTATTAAGAAATCCGTAGAAAAAGTGCTGTTTGGATTTTGGATATTATTATTATTGGATAATAAATAAGACTGTTAACAAAATTTGTGACTTCTGTTATTGACTGGACTTCTGTTTTACTTCAAAATTTAAATGAAACCGTTCTATGGAGACTTTAGAATTCTCCCTCACTTCGTTTCGGGAGATTAGTTTTAACTTGTGCCAATAGATGGCGCTGCGCGTCGATTACATCGCGCAAGTGTTTTGCTTTTTCGATTACCGAAAGACTCGTCGTTGTCTGTACTATTTATCTCTTTTATATTAGTACAGATTTATGAGTTTTGAATACAATATTGGTGGTGCTGGTATATGTTTATTAAGACTACATATTTGAGAATTACACAACAGGAAATCGACCAAAACTATAAAGAATGAAAGCTAACAAAAATCTTTAGTTATGCATTTGCAAAAGACAAAAGTTTTAATTGTCCTTTTTTTATTACAGGTATGTACACAAGTCGACTACCACCATGCTACTGAACGTAAGACAACTAGCAATAAGAAATCGCACACAACACAACATGGGGCACGGACCTCCCTCAGTCACATGAGGGGTAATTTCCATACTCACCACGCTTGGCAGACGGGTTGGCGAGGGTTTTGATATAAATGCAGAGTTTTCCTTCTCTGGGTGCTGATGATCATGCCAGCAGCTTTACCTTAGTCGCCTTTTACGACACCTCGGTAAGAGTGAGGGTGGCCTTTTCTACTCTGCCGGGAACCACACGGCCAATACGAATATATACATTCAATACTAATCTGTTGTAAATACATACTAATAATACATAAAAAACACACAGACTAATACAAGCAGACATGTTCATGCACACAAATGTTTGTTCTGTGCGGGGATCGAACCCGCAACCCTTGCACCAGAAGCAGTCACTTCCACTCAACCAAACGTGTTTGACATTAAAGTGAGAGTCGATTGAAGAAATTTGACAGTTATGTTTACTTTGATGTATGACTGTACGTACGGTCAGCATCAAAAGTAGCTTAACACTTAGGACCATATCAAAGTGACTGATCTGCTTATTATAGTCAGTTTCTAAGGGGTACGTAAAAAATGATACTTCGACATGGTACTAAAGTGTTTAGCTACTTTTGATGCTGACCGCACTATGATGAAGTGATAGACACCTACATTTAGGTCCTCATGTTCGTGGTCTCTTGTTCATCATCTCTCTTATGAGCCATGATGAATTTCACGATGGTGAACATTTAGAAAAATATCGTAAAACAGTCTGACACTTCTGTCGGCGAGCATACCTACTTGCTATGTAAAAAGTTGTACAATTAGTGGCAAAAGAAATACAATACATTGTTAGCTTTGCCCATGGTCCTAGAGATTTAAATAGGCAACGATGGGATTATTGGTGAAAACCTTCTCCTTTACAACTCGAAGGCCGTGGGATCTAATCTGACTCGTAGAACAAACAGAGAATACGTACCTACCTAAAAAAAAACAACTTATTACTTACATTCAATTTTCATCCCTTCAACCCCTGGAATTCATCGGCTGCTGAACACAGGCCCCAAATACCTAAATATATAGACACAGAACAGAAATTTTCTTCAAAGACTTATATTGTTATGATGTTGACTGCTATCTGCGATATGTCATGTCTGTGATGTTGACAAAAAATACGTGTGTCGTGTGTATAAGAGAAAGTGTGACAATACCGACGTTTACATAATGCTGCAGCGTCAGCTGTTTAGCGAAAAATTCAAGGCGAATTAATATCTGCCTTGAATTTTTCGCTAAACAGCTGTTCAAAAGGAAATAGGGAGGTAACACTTTCCTTTTGAACGGGCCCACACAACACTGGCCCACAGTGTAATGCCAACTTGTAAGGGCTTTCAGTCAACATGTCGGGTTCCTCGTACACAGTGTTGCCAACTATTGCTGTTGGTGCAGATTTATTTTATTTTCTGATCCGTTTTGCGCACGTCGTCTGAGCGCATGAAACGGATAGTTCATATTTTTATAATGTAAAAATAAATCGTACAACTATCTACTTATGTCGCAGGCCTGATTCATGTACTATTATTACCAATACAATTATCCAATAAACTGTTAGTACGTATGTTTTTTTTAATTTGTTTTGTAATTTACTATTGTATTAGTATTTATAGTTAGATAGTATTTATTTATTTAATATAATTTATGTATATACTTACCATATTTATACAATGTACTTTTTTCTTTTCTGACTTGCACTGCCTTACCCCTGCCTAAACCTAAAAAGAGATTGTCTGGAAGAAATCGCCATTAGCGATAAGACCGCCTACATTGTACTAGTATAATACCATAGACTAAGATCTGTAAAATTTGTGCATTAAAGTGTATTTATCTATTTATTATTGTATAATTAACAAAACTGGATCATTCTATCTGGAGTGTTTCTATGTATTATAAGTATGTATTTACAAAAGAAAGTATTATATGTATATTATTTGTAATTCCGCTGTTGATTCTGATATCCGTAACACCGGTGCTTGAGTCACCTATCTCGGAGTCAGATCAATGTAGGTATGTGATGTTGTGAAAGATTTATTTATTTATTTCCTATTGCAGCTAGTTTTTTAATTACAAATTTTGATAGAATAAGCTTTTAATTTTCACTGGCCAAGTCGTATAGCATTCATGCTGTTGCTGGCACTTGAAGCCTCGGTTACGCTGGACTATATTATCCTGGATTTGATGGATGACTTGCTGGTTGTTATCTTTCTCTATCGCACCCATATAGAGATAATACCCTTGGTTGCGTAGTCACTTTCTCACTCTGAGTTGTTTTTCGTAAATAGGGCGCATTTCGCTTAAAGCGCCAGCAATTTTTATTACTACTACTCACTACTCGAGTATTTTTTATTAAGTTAAGGCACTAGCGCCGCCAAGTGATTATTGATTGTGGCGAATAGGAGACATTTTTTTTTTAAATGATTAACAAATAATTTAAGGATAGATAGCTTTAACAATTTTTTGAGAAGAACTTGTGTAATAATTACTTATTACAAGTAACAATAATTTGCATAAATGCTAAAAGTGGCCACCTGTTTGGGCGGCGCTAGTATCGTGGCGGTGTCACCTTAAAGTGCTGAGTTTACATTATAATTCAAACTTAACCATTAAGGTGACGGGTAGGGCACACTAGCCACGCCAATCGATTTTAATTTTTAGCTACTAAACCGGATCTATTTTAAACAATTTCGGGGTTACAACCTCTCGGCAAACACTTATACTATTTATTAAATAACCATGCACAAATGTTGGATCCGTTTATGTACGCGAAAAATTGATTCACGCCAAAAGTAGCCGCTTTTGGCGTGAATCAATTTTCCGCGTACGCGTTGGACCCAGCATTTGATAGATAGTATAAGTGATTGCCGAAAGGTTGTAACCCCGAAATTGTTTAAAATAGACCCAGTTTAGTTGCTGAAAATTAAAATCGATTGGCGTCGCTAGTGTGCCCTACCCGTCACCTTAAAGATTTGACTTTGTTGGTGATTTTAGTACATATTTCTCTTGTTATTGAGAGTAATACATGGCAACACAGCGCATAAACTACCACTTACTTCGCAACATTTCTGTGGTCGAGCGTACATTAGTACCTATTGAATGAAAAAACCGAGGTACGATTAGCAACATGCGAAACAGCTGTGTGAACGGCGATTGGCCAACGGCTTCCAGTGAGGCGAAAAAATTGGGCGAATAACCAATCGGAAGTAACGCTCAGGTTCCGCACTTTCGGAATAATTTCGCTTTGACGTTTGACATAAAAACGGAACAAGATACATCGCATCGTGTTCTGTTTTATTCTTTTTTTTTGTGGTAGGTGGTAGAAGAGCAGACGGATCGCCTGATGGTAAGCAATTGCCGCCGCCCAAAGACACCCACGACACGAGTGCGCTCCCGACCTTTAAACCCTCCTTTCCCCCGGATTGGGCCTCCGGTACCCTCACTCATGCAGCGAAACACAGCACTGCTTCACGCCGGTTTTCTGTGGTATCACTTCGGTCGAGCCCTGTAACGCCCTTGTTGGTCTAGTGGTTTTAGTACCTGGTCGTGATCTTGGGGTCTTGGGTTCGATTCCCGAGTCGAGCGAAAAGTATGTTTCAAATTTTTCGAACCTAGCTCGGGTTTGTGATCACCAATCCGCATTTGGCAAGCGTGGTGATTAAGCCTAATCCCATCATACTAGCGATAACTTGATTTCTATGATGGAGGCCTTTGCCCTGCAGTAGGGACAGTTTATAGGCTGATACTTTACTTCGGTCGAGCCGGCCCATTCATGCCGAAGCGTGGGTCTCCCACCTTGCACTCGTACGTTTTAATTGAATTGCATAAATCTTTATGCAAATATGTCTCATCTCAGCGTGTGATTCCCGGTTGCGTCCCGGGGTACGTTTAGACCATGATTCAGGATTTGGTCTGGTAATTACAATGAAGCGACTGCCGTCTGAGACTGATCTGCAAGAACTTAAGGTCATTGACCGGCAAGAACTTAAGGTCATTGACCGGCAAGAAGTAGTGCAGGATCGACCAAAGTGGCGCTCTCTTGTTTCGGAGGCCAAGACTCGGTTCGGGTCGTTAAGCCAGCGGAGTCAGTAAGTAGACCGTCTGACCTTCGCAACATTTAACAGGGGAACCAGACCAATTGCGTCATTGTTCCACGTTTCAGAAACAAGCAGATTTCCCTGCGATGTTTTCTCTCACCGCCGAGCTGATGATAGAAATTCGCACTTAGATTCGAAAATTCCAGAGGTTCCGTATGAAAGACGCGTTCTTATACACTGAGCTACCACTGCGCGCTCGCTCGCTCGCTCGCTCGCTCTTTTATGAAAACATAAAAACCGTGATTACGGAACATATGGTAGACCGGGAGAGAGATCACATCTGCGTGATACAAAAGATAGAAAGCAAAAGCAAAACATAGGGAGAAGTTCAGGAAACCGACCTCCAACCTTAAGACCCGTTTGGACCAGTGGTAGTGAACGCTGCCTCTGGTGCAAAGGTTACGGGTTCGATCCCCGAATAGTACAAACATTTGTGTGCATGAACATGTCAGTTTATATTGGTCTAGGTGTTTTCTATGTTGGTATTATAAGTATGTATTTACAAAAGAAAAGTATTGAAATGTATATTTGTTCCGCTGATGGTTCTGATATCCATAACAGAGGTGCTTGAGCTACCTATCTCGGAGTCAGATAAATGTATGTGATGTTGTGAAATATTTATTTATAATTATTATTGTAAAAGCACCCAAAGAAAATATTCAAATTAATTTACACAATAGGTATAACAAGAGATTTCCTTAAGTAGGTTTTCATTAATACTTATGTGAATTTATTTATTAAACAGTTTACATAACGTTTGCCTACAAATAGGTACAAATGTCATAAGATATTGTCCTTATTGTTTTATAATCACTCAGTGGAACCCTAAATCACCGGCAATCGACGACCAAAATAACCTTAGTTTTTCCGCGGCGCAAGCGCACTTAGGTACATATTTATGTTAGAGACAATGAGCAAGGCTAGGGAGACCACAGGTTCTTGACACATGACTCTGGTTTTAGCCAAGGTTGAAGCCAGGGCCTACAATGAAACGGGAGTCACGACTGAAGTTTGATCGCTGTCCCTTTCACACGCGCTGTACATCTCTTTTTTTATGTGAAAGGCGGCAGATGAGCAGATGGATCACCTGATGGCAACCGATTGCCGCCGCCTATGGACACCCGCGACATTTTTAACCCCCCTTTTAGGCCTTCAAGCAGCACTGTGCTGTGTTTCACTTCGTAAGTGAACGTACCGGGGCTCCCCGCTTACACCAGCCTCCGCGGAGACCCAATTCGGGGGAAAGGGGGGTTTAAAAGTTGGCAGCGCATTTGTGACTCCAGTGGTGTCGCGAGTGTCCATGGGCTTCACTTACAATCAGGTGATCCGTCTGCTCGTCTGCCACTTATTAAATAAAAAAAAACCGGCCAAGTGCGAGTCTGACTCACGCACCGAGAGTTCCGCCGTACAACCGTTTGATTTTTTCACAGCTTAAAAGGACAGTAGAACTAGGTCATCGTCAGCCCATTTAAGTCCCCACTGCTGGGGCACGGGCCTCCCTCAATCACATGAGGGGTAGTTGCCATACTCACCACGCATGGCAGACGGGTTGGCGAGGGTTTTGATATAAATGCAGAGTTTTCCTTCTCTGGGTGCTGATGATCATGCCAGCAGCTTTACCTTAGTCGCCTTTTACGACACCTCGGTAAGAGTGAGGGTGGCCTATTCTACTCTGCCGGGGACCAGAGCTAGGTATTTGGTATAAATTTCAATTTGATACCTCTTTATTCGTTTAGTTTCATTTTATTAAAATATTTTTATTATATTATTTAACTATAAAATGTGATTTTCGCAATTTTTCCTATATTTGCATTATATGACAATGCTTCATGCCAAATTTCAAGATTCTGAGTTTATGGGAAGTACCCTGTAGGTTTTGATTCCTTTGCGAGTGTCGAAATTTTGTTGAAAATATCGACATAATCGGCTGTATCTTTTGATTGGCTTGGCTTAGAAGTTTGATATTTTCACAGCTTAAGGGACAATAGACCTGAGTATTTCATGTGAATTTCAGCTAGATACGTCCACGCGTTCTTGAGATAAAGGGTCTTGACAGACAGACAGACGGACAACAAAGTGATCCTATAAGGGTTCCGTTTTTTTCCTTTTGAGCTACGGAACCCTAAAAAGTTGGTCACATGATGTATCTTAGCTGGATTATCCAGCATACGCCGATTTGTTTTCGCTGCGTAAGTCAGGGTACCGGAGGCCAGCATACCAGCATACTGCATTTATATGTATATTTAACTTTTCACGTTTTTCCTACCGCATGGCATGTTGCGCGGTGGCCACCCTATGGACCTACAGTGCGCACGTGCGTGCTCATGCGCAGGTCGATGCTCTTTCCGTATTTATTTTCATAAACTAACCTTCGCAGCGCGGTTACCTCAGTTTTTCCATCGTTCTAGATCCGTTGACCTCAGCCTATAAGTTTTTATGAGACGACCATAGAGTTCAATTTCGCTGGTTGATGACGCTTCATTGGTCTTAGATCGGTGGGGATAATACTTTGAAGAAGCGCCTGATGACAAACCTCGAATTGTTAATTTATTGAAGTAAATAACATATTCAATGGTATTATTATTTTTTAATAATTTCATACTTTTAAAATGGACTTGCCCATGAATCTTTGAATGACCATAAAACCGGCTAGACATTGTATTTTTAATTGAGAATTTTTGCTACTGGCACGTATTTACCTATATTTCGATAAAATATTTATATTTTGTAAAATCTTGAGCTTAGTCAAATAGCCTATTGAAATCGAACCAAATGTGTGTGATAGATAAATGTTTCATTATAATGGACTTATTGATAAAATTGATTTTATTAATATAACATTGTAAGCAGTAAGTTTTTTTTGTATATTCTTTGACGGGATTTTATTGACCAAACACATTGTATAGGTGAATATTTTACTGCACGTAAAAAAACAAAGGGACACAGGCCACCACAACAGATCACAGTAGGTACTCTAAGGAGGTCTTGTAGCAATTTCTTCTAGAGAACCTGAGGTAGAGGAGATAACCGGCGTCTTTAGTGTAAATACCGTGCGAAACGCTATTTCCTCGACTAGTAATGCGGACAGCTAAGGAATGGAACTCCTTGACAAGGTCTGTTTTTCCGGACAATCTGGACATCTTTAAGGCAAGAGTGAACAGGCATCTTCTAGGCAAACGCGTTACAACCTAGACCTCATCGTCACTTTCCATCAGGTGAGATTGTGGTCAAGCGTTAGCCTAGAGTTCATAATAATAATAAAAAAAGTACCTAAATGACTTCTACTCCTTGACCGCTCGCATTAAAAACGAGTCGGTTGGTACTTGGTATTAGCTGGTATGTCAACCATGTAAGGATGGTACATACTCTGCGCTTAGCATCCCGTTAGTAGAATGAGGCCTGAAGAATTCGTAATAGGGATGATGAAACTGTTATATTTTATTGAAGTACAGATACCCCCTTATTACAAATCGCTAACTAAGGATAGTCCGGGAACAAAATTAATGCCAGCCCCTTTTATATTTCGTGTTGGAACGGGATGACATAAACTTTAGTACGGTAATAAGTTTAGATCGCGATTTATAATAAGGTGGATAATGTGTAAGTGCAAAAAAAAAATATTGTTACTTATGAGTCTCTAAAATTGTAAATCATAATTATTACGATCGTAAAATAAAAAAAAAACGGACAAAAAATGTAACCTAAGGTCGCAATTAGAGTTATTTAGGTACTTACACTAATTTCATTCAGCGAAAAATAAAAGTGGATATGACTCAAAAGTCGTGATTAAATGATGAACAAACATGTGATAATCCCCAAATTTAGTCAACCTTTATGTATTTGCCAATAATTTAGGAGATAGACCATTTATTACACACACACACACACACCACACACACACACGTATAAATACATTATTGCGTGCAAGATACGTACAGCCACACATCGAGGTATGCGGAACAGTCAGATTCTCTTCATTCGATTCTCACCTTAATGTCAAACACTTTCGACTCAATATCAATTGAAGAATTTTGACGGACTATATTAGCCTGATGTGTGGCTGTCTGTACACAACTGTCAAATTGTATTGGTTGTTTTCTTTTTTCCCTTTTTTTGCTGCCTCTTGGCTGTTGTATTTATATAAGTTTGTCAATGTATTTAAAATCTGTTATTGGCTGTAAGTAGTATATACATTTAAATAGTATAATTTAAGAGCTGTAGATTTTGAAAAACAATAAATAAATTACGTTATGGGCCAAAATTAATTTTGGGATGTCCATTAAAAATGTCGGAAATATCCATATTAATATCAACATTTTGTGGCAAGTACCTACCTACCTAATTCCGACCTCTGGATATAACATACAAAAGCTTCGCAAAATAAGTTTGCTATCATTTATTACCTTACTCTATGGGTCAAAATTAATTTTGGTATGTCCATTAAAAATATCGGAAATATCCATATTAATATCAACATTTGTGGCAAGTACCTACCTACCGACCTCTGGATATAACATACAAAGGCTTCGCAAAATCAGTTTGCTATAGATATCTGTATAAACAAAAAGGTTAATAACCGCCTCTAGTGCACAATATCCGACTGACATATTCCTATTGATTCACACACTTAATGTCAACATGCCGGCAAGAATGTAATAACCGCGAAGAAAGGAAGTCCAACGAAGATAATAATAACTGCACAACGTTGCGAACATCTGGCCCGCATGCGTGTGCATTGTGGACATTAAACGTGTTAATTAATGCACAAAGAATACGAATGCAACGGACGTTCGCCTGCCGATGACATCATGATAATTCTGAGTAAGAAAAAAATTAGGTATGCCACTAAGTTTTTTTTGTTATAACTAGTAACTTATTGATATAAGTGAGTAGTCAACAGTCGAAGTCAGTCAAAGTCATAATCACTCTATAAAACGCCGGTATTTTATTAATTATCGACCTACGGATTCTGCCGATACCAGTTAACATAATCGCGGGTTTTTAGACTCTATTAGGTCAAAGCAAGTTGCCTGTTCACTCTTCCCCTAATGATGTCCAGATAATAGTGGTCAGGAAAAACAGATCTCGGCAAAGAGGTCCAATACTTGAGACCTGAACGATAGTATGCGAGTCCTCCGGAAAATCATTCAAGATTGAAGAGTTTCGAGAGGAGCCAATGTTTTTTAATATGGCTCTATCCGAAGATAATTTGCCAATGTCAAGTAACTTACGGACAATAAGTAGGTAGTCAACAGTCGAAGTCAGTCAAAGTCACAGTCACTCAATAAAACGCCGGTGTTTTACGTTTTATCGACCTACGGATTCAGCGGATATCACTCTAAAAGCAATCGCAGGTTTTAAGACTCTATTAGGTCCAAGCAAGTTGTCACGTGACAACTCACTCGACACACAATAGTAGTGTTAAAAGAGATACAATTCAACGATTCTTATTATTGGGATCACTTTGCGGCACTTCACTGCACAAATAAACAATAAATTTGTTCCCTAAAAACCACTAGAAACTAATTTAAAACCTTTGAATTGCATCAGCCCACGCTAGAGTGTTTTAGCCTACCGCCAGAAGGATCCTGAGTTGTTTTGGCCTAAAAGTAAAATTGACAGAAGGCTTTGTACATACTATACACTTGCTAAAAAGAAAAGGTATTAAAATATCATGTCACGATCCTGCGATACAACTCAAACCCAAAGTATCAGTTGATGCAAAGCAAAGGTTTTAATTAAATAAGTATGTAATGGTTTTCAGTGTACTTTGGTCTAATTTTTTGCAATAAAGTGTCCCGATGTGGTATTAAGTAAGTAATATAAGAATCATTGAATTGTATTATTGTAACATGTGTGTAACGAGTGAGTGAATAAAATTACTGTGTCCCACTTTCATCATCATATCTTACCGTTTTGTCCCGGTTGCGTCCTATGTTGTCGCTTCGAAACCCGGGGTCACAGTGCCCCACTATATGCCGCGGTATTTCTAGAGTGAGCGTCTACCAGTACCTCCTAAATGCTCCTACGACCTTAAGCTTCAAGAGGGTAAGATCTTTTGAAGCTTAAATTGGTCGGTAAAATATCCATCCATTGTTTTTAAAATTCGACCGTTAAACTTTAACATCCGGACATTTCTCAGAGCGGGTCAACGAGGCTCATTTACATTTAGTTGCCTTTGCGTGTTGTGTTAAAAAAAATAACATGACAGCTGTCATGCGGGCACAAGATGGCAGACCATCGAGCCAATTCAATAAATCGAAGAAATGCGTAGTTATATACTCGTTTCAATAGTAACCACTAGGGCTGGGCAGTTATTAAACACATAGTTGGTATACTTACATTCTAGAAAGAATCTCCAGGAGCATCTACACTGAGAATGATAATGCTCAGACTTTATTAACTTTATGTGGTCTGTAAACCCATATAATTATAATAATTCTATGTGTGAACCTAAATTAGCTACAAACATTCCTCATTTTTTTAATAAATTGTGACCTAAGGTTTGGATAGCTCTACGAATAGAATATGCATGATGACATCTTATTTTTAACCAACTAAAAGACTTGTTCATTATAGAAATATTATTTGAACGAGGAACTAGGCTAGCTCTCCGAGATATCTTCATTATAAAATAAGATAGGCTTTCCAAAAACGCTCCATTGAAACGGTGACTGAGCCGTGACGTCACGACTAGTATGAATTTCCAAGTTTTACTTTCTTCAATTTTCTACATACGGTTCTCGGACAACATTCTTAAAAAATATTAGTAAAAATGTAAATGTAAAGTGCATATATTTTTATCATCAATATCTTCTTTACAAACATATACATGGTCTTCCAAAACTAGAAATCTTCGCCGATCTACTAAATATTACCAGAACTAGCCGTTAAAACTGGTCACCCAACCCAAGCACACACACTTCCTTATTGCCTGACCGTACTTGCTTATCAACTATGCTTATTAATTAGGATATAAGTATACACTACTTTTATTATCTAGTTAAGAAAAATTAAGAAGTGGCGAACTGACGGGCTTTTATGTAAAGGTGATGTCCCTTAATGTACGGAAACTAGGGCCTTTTACATCGTCCTGAAAAAATGTCAAGATACCTACAACACTTTGTTACTGTACAATTTCGTTAAAATGGTTTCGTTTAATGGTAAAAATAAAAAAAATAGCAATACAGAACAACAAAATCACCATCACAAGAATGTACATACATTTTATTGATGACGTCAGCTGTCAGCTTTGACAAAACAAACAATGGTCAAAGTGACATCTGACAGCGGTTGTCATTTGCAGTCTATGAATTGTCTTTTTTAATCTGTACGTCATATTGCACTATTAAAAACTTTTCTAGTTTATAGACTATACTAAAATATCATCACATGAGTAAAATAAACCTGTTTGACCTAGGAAAACTATTTTGACCTAACATCGGTTTTGCGTGTAATACATACATATATACGTGTGAAGACACGTTACTAACACGATGTGCGTGTGGGTATCCACAATCAGTTCGTCTGCTGCACCTGCCTCACAGGTGCCGGAAACGCCGACTTTCGACCCACCCTCGTCGAAGGGGCTTTGCAAGACTTTTATAAGAAAGCTTAAATAAAATACTTAAAACCCAGTTCTATTTCCCTATAATTAGGTAATCCTCGTATAATGTGTGGTAAGCAAATTCAAACAACCGTCAGATAAAATCTATCTGAAACTTACCTATACAGCCAGGAATCATGAAACCAGCTCAAAATTCCCAAAACCTTATTTGGTGGGTTTGGGCCAGTAAAATGTGTACTTCTTAAGATCTTCCATCACCATCAGCATTCAATGTGGACTTTTTTCGTGGCGCTGACTCATGTATAATTTCTTCATCGTTTTAAGGACGTTTTAGTCCCACTCATAAAACACAGGGTCGGTCGAAGGGGACCGTTTACAGCTGTTTCTGCTCTTATCTCCGTGATTCTACACGCCGATAAGAGCCTTAATTATTTCCTTCGTCCACATCTAAATTGTAATGGCATAGCAATTAACAATCGCCATAATATAACATGCTTTGAAGTCGATTTCTTACGTGGTAAGAATTTGCAATTGTGGCAACATTTTAACATACTGTCACTGTCATTTTCTTAAGAAACTGTGTATTTTATAATTCTAAGGGATTCGTAAACGTTCAATACATTTTCGCTAGCTTAAACATTTTCGAAAAAAGAATAAAAAATGCGTTATAACATCGTTTTAGTTAGCAAACATTTATGAATAAGACCCTTTGTATCTTACTTTTTCTTATTTCAAAATTGTTTAAACTTAGAGTGAAATAAAATAAAAACGAGGAAGCTCTTTCCAAACCCTAAGTTGCGAGACCGACAGTGTCCATAGCATTGTGACATGTTTGTACTGTATTTTTAAGAAATTAATTATGTCAGTATTTAGTAAACATATTAAAATTGACTAAGCTAAATTTCGCATCAATCTACATCAGCTATTAACGAATAACTAAAATCAATCAATTTCTAAAACTTATCTACCTATGCCTACTAGCATTTCAAAGCCATTATTAAATAGTTACCATACATTGTGCGTAGTAGTAGTAAATAACTATTTATCCAAGTTATTGCGCCCGGGGGTGGTTCAATAATCTTCGTTGTCAACTTTTTATGCACTACTGCAGGTCGTTGTGTAGGACTTGGGGTTATTGACCCACAAGCTTGCCCCAATGCGGGTTGATTGACTGCCTTCTATTCCGGAAACTTTATTCTAGTAGGCTTCACACTTTCGCTTACATTATTATTAACTCTATCAAAATCATCCGTTTAAAATATTTATTATTGTCTACCAGGACTATCAAGTCAGCTAATAAAACAGCAGAAAGAACCATTTCCATTGCATTTCGTTGAGAACACGCACGCGTCAAATCACCAACACGGCTGTCGTTTCAACCAATTTCAATCCTACCTAAACACAAAATGCACCTTAACCCTCAGGAACAACGCTCATAATGGCCGACTAACCGTTGTTTGAGGGTCCCAATTCGGGCAGAGCTCCCCAAGGAGCGATTCGCGACAGCGACACAGATGTCGCTATGTTCGCAAACACTTGTTACCCCGACCTCCCCTTCCCTCATCCTAAAATAACAGGCGGTTTTGTAACAAACGCTCGCGTATTTTAAGCGCCATTTCAACATTGTTTCACTTCCTTATAATTGCACGAATACTCTTATCATCGATTTTATAAGAATACATATTTTATAGCTAGAACTAAGAGTAGAAATCAAGGATTGTTTTCTATAAAACTAATGTTATATTAACGCTTGATTTACTCTGTATTAAGTAAACTACCAACAATCCTGCATCGTGATTTGTTAATTGTAATTATTGTAACATAATCTTTTGAAATAACGGTTTTTATGTAATACATAAACTTATTTACTATAATTAACCTAAAAACTTATTCGCCTGTTTCTTAATTTAATGCATATTATTAACATTACCTTTTAATTACTCGCCATATAAAAGCCAATTACTTCCGTATTAATAAGACTTTTTTATTCCAGTAATACATGCGTACTAATTAATTACTCGTAATTAAAAATTTAAATCTCGTCGTATTGTATTGTAGGCGTTTAAACATTCCATTGGTATTTAGACTCAGTTAGAATTACATTCCGAAACAAATCGCTATTGATTGTTATTAGTTAAGAACACAACATCGTCAATGTATATCGATGTACCAATCAATTACGACTTCAAAATACATTTTTATTTATTCCTTGACTTATTTTAGCTTTCTTTAATAAATTAATCAAATGACAGACTATCAAGTCAAATATAAATGTTGACTAATTTTATAGCTCTATAGTTTTTGAGTATTCATACATCTCGCTTTGCCAGAAACCATAGGCCAAATCATATCTAATGTGCTTTTTATCAAGAAAAGGTCAAATGCATTTTCAAACATTGCAAAAATTTTGTCTTCAATCTACATTCAAATTAACTATGGCTCGCAGCCATAGTAAAGAGGTTTACAAAAAAAGAGAGTAAAATGACATAAATAATATTTATCGTCATATTATGACGTTATTATCAATTATCTAGTTGGTAGGATGATTACTCCACGTTAGTGCAAACCCATACTTTTTTTTTGCTACATACCTAGTTTGTTTGTTTTGTAGCATCAGTAAGTAATTTATTTATGCTAAGCTAGTCTAAAGTAAAAATTTGATGCACACTGTTAGTTCATACGCTCCACGGAATAAGAACTACAAACTGCGAAATATGTGCAGCTACTTCTGCTGTTGACTGTACTACCGCATTGATAGCGGAACATTGTTTTTAAAAACTCAAATAGTAAATAACAAAGAGATGATTAATTGATGTCTAAGTACAATTACGTAAAGGACAAGCCTTGCGATATGACGGTTAAGGTCACAAAAATGTAACATTGACTTGACACGCCCGCTAGCACACGCGCGCGACGCTCACGCACACAGCCGTGCGCGTGACGAAATGCGACGTGACGTCACGACGGCACGCGATCACACCCACACGCGCACGTGCTGTCCACGTGACGTATTCCACGCACATTAGCGAGCGCTTTGTAGGAGCCGCACGCACACCAGCGCGGTTGTAAACAAAGTGACGTCGACATGAGTCACTCACACAGCGGCGCGGTGTCTGTCCGCACACAGGCTCGCGTGATTAATGTAAACAAACCGGTCGGTGTCATGGCGCCTGCACTCACACAGCCCGGGCGCACTTAAACTGGGCCATCTGTGTTGAAGTGACTTGAATAAACCCTGTCCTGTAGAATTCCAAGCTGTTTTGTTCCTGTTTTATTTGTGACATAACCACAATACCTATTATTAGACTTACAAAACGTTGACGTGAAAAGAATAAAGTAGGTAGTCTGATTAAAAAATAACAAAACCAGTAGCATCGATGTCTTTTCTTTCCTCTCTGAAATAAATTTGGATCGCTATAAGCGAGAAAGTGGAACATTAAACCTTTGCAAACTGTTACGAGATTTAGGTATTTTTAGTCCAAAATAAACTCGTAAACTTATATTCTCTGACAGAATAATAATATGGGCTACTTGTCTGACATTACAATAACCGTAACTCGGATTCTCTTAAACAAGGCCCCGGCTACCAATTTGGACGAACAAAGCCCGATAAAAACCAACGAGTGCAGACACCGAAAATAAAAAATTAAATAAAAATCACAATACAGCCGTGCACAAAAGTTATAACAGGCTGAATGTGAAACAAGTACAGTCGTAAATAAAAACGAATAGCGCGCAGGCCGACGCGTACTGTTATTACTCCAAAATTTATGGCATTTGCCCAAAAATTACCAGTTTCAGCCGGTTTATGACGCTGTGAATTCCGACTTTAAAGGCCCTTTCTAGGCATTTTATATAGATAGTTATAAATTACGAAATTACAGCACTCCACCATCTTCAAAAAAGGTTGTAACAGATTTTATCTATTGCGCTAATGACTGGAATCCTTTATAACACGTAATTAAAAAGAAATCTACGTTGTTTAAAACAATTTAACTCGAACAACGGACTCGGTAACGCTAAACCGCTATGTACATACAGGTTGGACGTATGATAACTGCGTTACTGGAAGTATTATTCATGCAAATGTGAAATCTATATGTTAGATATATTTCCATAGTAACGATATTAACATTTGAATCTATATGAAATAAAATTACTACTACGGTTGAAAAAGTTAATAATTCTATCAACTCCTATATAATTTTAAACCTATTTAGTAATTACAAACCTATTATCCAATATTATTTTCTCGGAGAATAAACCATTAATTTACTCTCATAAATCGAGCCAGAGTCAGTCTTTACTTTTTACTTTTTGTTCGTCCATAAATTGAAATCGATAGCCTGATTTCACCTCAATATCGTGATATATGACTTCCACTCGACTAAAACTAGTCGCCATTAAAACATATAAACCTATTTTGGTAAAATTCTAGCAACTTTCTAAACAAATACGCAAGATAGAAGTAAAACGAGTTTAATGAAAGAATTATGTAAATATTATTTATAAACTAAGCCTTTGCGTAAAAAAACTTTAATTTAAGGAAAAAACAAACTAAATAGCTTTGTATTCATTTATTTATAACTTTAGAAGAGCACCTTCAAGTCACACACAAACCAAAATGTAGGTATGGCATTCCTAAAATATAATTATTTTAAATAAATAAAATAAAATAAAAAGTGTTTATTTCAGACCATACAATCCATAGTGTTGTTAGTAACACAATGATTGTCTTAGAAATCTATGTTAGTCATTATATCATTTTATTATATTATATTTATCAAATTCAACTTTTAAATACTTTTTTTTATATATAGGGGGCAGACGAGTAGACGTATCACCTGATGGTAATCGATTACCGCCGCTCCACCTGTCACGTAAAAGAGTCACAGGTGCGCTGCCATCCTTTACAAAAGGGAGTACGCTCTTTTCTTGAAGGTTTGTAAAACTCATTGCTTACGATTGCACAAAATTCAAAAAAAATTAATTCTAAAGTACTTTATTTGCATAGGCTTACACACATCTCTTACAAATCGTCATACACGAAAAATATAAATTATAACTATGTATATTATACATGTAATTAAACATTATGTATATGTCGATACAAAAAATATACTAAGAAATGAATAAATAGAATGTATAACAAGACAAACTTCTGTGGTTTTATGTACTGTCTCCTAACATGTATAAATAATATGTAATGTTATTTGATGGTAAATAAAAAAAACTACTACTAAAAAAAAAGAAGATCTTTTAAGAATGTCGCAGTCATGCGAAAGGTACCAATTAAAGTATAATGACAAAGCATTCGCCCCCAAAAAAAATATACTAAACTATCAAAGTGTGATGGAAACAAAATTGTCGTGCATGCGTGATCTTATCCATTACCTTTCCGAGGCTCATCATGAGCAGTACCAAGTCCCAGCCGAAATGTTCCGGCTAGGAATTGCAATCCCGCACGGTGGGTACGTCAAAAATAATAATCTCGTCAATACCAGTAAAAAGCTGAATATTCTATTTTATTTTATACTATGTAAATAAATTATGATAAATAAATAAAATTTTCTTTGCAATATATTTTTTTTCAACTTTTAATTTTCAAAGAAAAGTAGGTATATTTTTTACTATTTCGGTATACGTTCAAACTATTTAAGCCCCGATTCGACCAATCTTTGTGGATGTGTTCGTGGGTAAATTTATGGTATAACGTTAGTCAGATTTGTATAATATGACAGCGCTATACCAAAGATATAGTATCGGAATAAGGTTGATCGAATCGGCCCTTAGTTTTTTTTTATCTGATAGGCGGTAGACGAGCAGACCTGCGCCTCATGGTAAGCGATTGCCGCCGCCCATATACACCGTCGACACCGGTGGAGTCACCAAAATTTAACCCCCTCCTTTTCCCCGGATTGGGCCTCCGGTACCCTCACTCACGCTGCGAAACATAGCACAGTGCTGCTTCACACCAGTTTTCTGAGAGGCCGTGGTATCACACCGGTAGAGCCAGCCCATTCATGCCGAAGCGTGACTCTCCCACGGTTGCGTGGCTCTCCCACGGGTTGTGTATTAGCAACAAAGCATCTAAGCCAAATGTTGAATTGGCTTAGATATTGTAGATTTTTAAATTATACGTAATTATGTTAATATTTTCGTATAATTAAAAAAAACTGCTAAATTTATGCATCCTGCTATATTAATGCATCCTTTTTGAATTTTGTACGCATCCACAGTGCGGGATAGCGGTATTGCATCTCTACTCTAGTGCCGGCAGACAACAGCCTCGTTTAGACATTATAAAAATAGCTAATTACATAATTACGGGCGATTGAGCCGGCCGACGGCTAGCTGCACAATGGACCACCTTGGCCCAACATTGGCCCGGATAAGTGACCCGCTTTAGTTTCATTGATTCGTATTCGTATGTTGATTGTTTATTTTTGTAATGCACGATTCGGTAAAGTTATCTCGGTACGCTACTATTTTGAATTGCGAACTATTTGAAGGCAAACTTTTTTGTTTGATGTTTATTTTTTAAATTGTTTTACCGTATTTAATTATTACCTATTTAGGCAAGACTTTTTTTTAATTTTCTAGATCGTCATCTGTCATTATTGTTATTTTTCTTCTTCTATACAGTTCATTTACGGTTCTTTGGCACGTGGCAAAAGTCGGAACTAACGCTGTTTCCTTTAGCATTTTCCCATAGAAATGTGGGATTGGTGATCGGAAAATGCATGCCAAGGAACGTGTATGAGTTTGATGTTTGAATTAGAATGACGTGTGAGAGAGAGAGGGAGAGAGAGACGACGAATGGCGGACGACGATGTAAAGACGTGGAAGACGACGCTTGAAGAAAATAATAATATAGAATTCTTAAATACAAATCCCTGGCTTTATTTGGAACCCCATGCCACAGAAATAATATTGTACAACGCTCTCCTGTACATGTCACCGAATTGCCTTCTGATTTTAAACATACTGTATTCGAAGTTTAGTGTAGGTGATGATTTCCATTAAAGTTTTTAAAAGTACGTAAAGTTCTTGGGTAGGTAGGTACACACTACACAAAATTGTAGAACGATTTATTTTCTAGTAAGTAATTAAATTAAAATTATCTTAATCTTAGGTTATCTTTTCAAAGCCTGTTTCCACATTCCAAGAAATTATACATCTACGTAATATGGCAAGTGGTAAGCTAACCAGCATCTAATAAATACTCGCATTATAAGGTATAAAGTTAGGCAATAAAACGTTTAACTTTCTATAGTCTATACATTTTATACTTAAACTAGACTGCGCCCGCGGAGTTACTTTCGCAGTTTTAGTCTTTATTACAAAAGTCTTCATTCAAACTTAAAACCTGCGCAACTACCCCTTAGGGGCAGAAGGTTCAAAAGTCACTTTTTTATTCAAAACCGGTGCCCTAACATCAATTTTAAGATTCTAAATTTTAAACTGTCTCCTCCCCCATACTACATTTCATCCCCAAATTTACCCCCCTCAAAGTGTGAGTTTCCAAAAACGTTGAATTACTTTTTACTTTAATTATACGTATATATTCAAATTTTCACTTTTCTTACATCAAAAATGACAAACTTCCAACCCCCTTTTCACCCTCTCAAGGGTTGAATTTATAAAAATGTTAAAACAACTTGTTCTTGATTTAAAATAAGGAGAACGTTTAGCGATTTCAAGACTCATACTTTAATATGGCTAAACCCCTATACTGGCATTTCATCCGCTATTTTACCCCCTTTGGGTGTTAAATAGCGAAAAATTTATTACCGCCAAAAGCGGCCACTTTTAGCGTGAATTAGTTTTTCGCGTACAAAAACAGGACCTGACATTTGTGCGTGATTATTTAAAAAATAGTATAAGTGTTTGCCGAGAGGTTGTAACCCCGAAATTGTTTTAAATAGATCCGGTTTAGTAGGCTAAAAATTAAAATCGATTGGCGTCGCTAGTGTGCCCTACCCGCCATCCTACCTTAACAAAAAAAAACTTAACAAACAAGCCCTTCGTATCCACGGGGCCCTGGGCGACAGCCCAAAAGGCCTTCATGTAGATCCGCCCCTGGTGATCACCCAAATGATCTAAAGTATTTGAGGATCTGATAGACCAGTAGGTATCTGAGAACAGAAGGTCATCGCTGTAATTACTTACAGCACGAGTCTTTTACAAGTAGCTTTAATGGATGCCAGCTTCTCACGCTAGGTGATATAATTGAGTCAATAAAAACATATGTACAGAGAGGTTTTAGATTGGCAGATTGTTATCTGTTAAAAATGCAGTGTGTTCTAGTGTTGTCAAGTTATCAACGATAGTCGACTATCGATACTTGACGTCATATCAATAGTGTTGCCTGTTTCACTAGAGTCCGCGCCACGAAAGAAATGCCGCGGAAAAACACGAATTAAAATTTGAAATTCCTTGTATAAATGTCCGTACAGTTCAAATTTGAATGTATTCACGGGATTTCTTTAGAGGCGCGAATTCTATGGACAATATCGTTGCTTGTATACAAAAACCTATACTCCTTTCGCATTATCATGATATCGGTGACAGCAGGACAGAGTTATACGTGAGTCACACGCTAGAAAGAGACTAACGTGAAAAATGTATAGATTTTGATATTTGTCACTATCATGGTGAAGCGAATGCCAATACTTATAATATCTATTATATTGCCAGGTTCTGAGCTGTTAATACTATCGTTTCGAAATGAAAACTATCAATAACCTACTTCTGAACTTGGAACTCAGCAAAGTCATGGCTGTTGATGGACAGGGTTGAGACTCGAAGTCACCGCATGGGTGTTTCAAACTGAGTATTTGTTTTTTTTTATTCTAGAGACGACTGTTTGACATCAGGCCTTAAAAAAGTATGGTGTTTAGGGCAATGCAACACTTGGCAAAAGGAAAAGTTGTGATAACTTCGTAGTGACGAAATTGTACGTGGTTAACGGTAACCATGATTGCCAATTGCGGGAAGGCGATTGCGAATATTCTAAAGCTAAAAAAAACAAATATTTCCATCTTCTGATTTCTATACAATACCTACCTAAAGTTGAGCAATTCGGGCAAGTTTCGCCTATAAATAAGTTGTATGAGTTCTTAGACCAAAAGTTTCAGATCTTAAAGAAAAAATATAGGTACACCGTTATTTTTTATTGTTTACAACCTGAACACTCCATAAAAAGTATCGCGAATAAAGTCTATTTAGCATGTTAGATCATCAATGTAAGTGAAAAAAGTCAGCTGTTTCATACACAATAGAATATTGTCCCGGCAATATTGTTGATCTAACATGCTAAATTAGCTTTATTCACGATATAATATAACATTTTATATTTTATGTATCAACATATATCTATATGTATTAACATGTAAATTATACATACATAAGTGCTTATAATAGTCTTAAATCATTCAAATGTATGACGATTTGTGTGTGTACAAGCCTATGCATATTTAAAGAATTTGACTTGACTTGATTTCATAGTATAATGAGGTCTTCGGGATGTAAAGGATAAAAAATAACGGCGTATTTCAGTTTTTTTTTATAGAGGCACAGTATATTGGCTCTCCTCAGCCTAATGGCAAGCAAGAGAAGAGCCCAAGTTGCAATTACAACGGAAGCGATGTCAAGGCATCACCTCCGTTGGCACCGCCTTACTGGCCCGCGAGATGCGGCATAAAATCATTGTTAATAAATAAATTGTTGATAAAATTACCGGCAAAATAAGAACCACATACTCATGAATTGAGACAGGTATTATAAAAATGCACACAGATAAAACAAAGAGGTTTGTTTTCAAAAGCAAGAACCTTGAGCCAACTATTATAATATAATCTGTGCTTGAGCTGAAAAACACAACAGTAATTTAACTAATGTAGATCAGAGATAAGATAGAAGATGCAGTGTTCCTTCCTGGTATACTTTTGCTATAAATTGATAAAATCCATAGGGACAATAATACTCATAATCATGTACGTTTATGGTATAACAGCTCAGTAAAGAGTTAAATTAGGTACTTCAAAATAAATGCCATAATAATGAGAGAATTGAAAACAAGGTGTGTATCTTCAGATTAAAAATAATTCATAAACTCTAGCCACGAACCCAAACACGACGGCCACAGCGTAGAAAATCAAAAAATAAAACCAACAGGTATATTAATTGACATCATGATCTGTTTTATTGTCAATGAGGGTGGAACTCTCGTGTCTATATCCCAATTATTTACATAGCAACTCAACCATAGAATTCGAAATTTGAATAGAAGTTAAATTGTAAACCGACTAGACGGACATGCGTACAATTACTCGAAATGAATATTCGGGTCACGATATACATAAAAAAAATAGTTTGATATTTAAATTAAATTCAAATATTGTTCGTGGGGAGCTTAATCGATTTAGAGAGCAACTTTCTACGGAATTTCTATGGTCCGTTAACTTTTTAATATTTTGCCAGTGATGAATGGAAAAACTTTACAAACTGAAAATCGTAGAGACGTGAAAATTTTGCAAAAGAATCTGTAAATACTGACCATTAGGAACCGTGGTAGTGAACTCTGCCTTTGGTCCAAGGGTTGCGGGTTCCATCCCCGCACAGTACAAACATTTGTGTGCATGAACATGTCTGTTTGTATTAGTCTGGGTGTTTTCTAGGTTTATAAGTATGTATTTAGTTAGAAAAGTATGAAATATGTATAATCCCGCTGTTGATTCATAGTGACTTCTACCGAAACAAAGCCGAACCACCTACGCGCCTGCTTGATTTCTTTCTACAAATCAATTACAGCTGTAAAAACAATCTGCAAAATCTACATCTCTACAGGCAAACCGATCCTCTTAGCTTACAAATATTCGATAACAATCTACGGTGTAATAAAATCTGTACAAAAAGACAGCTGTGACTGTGAACGCTATAGCGTTTTTCAACTTTTTGTAACCTCAAAAAACCTCGCTCCATTCTTTTTCTTGAGTGCCAGCTAGTTTTCATCTCCGTAACCAAACTCAAAGGTTCGCCAAGAGTTCGGCCTTACAGCAAAGTGTCTAGTTATTTTGAACTTTATTCCCAAGCGATAAGGGTTATAGGATAACAATGTGAGGGTTAATTGACGCGGTGCGTTGCGTTGCAATTGCTTTTCAAATCGGTCCATTTTTTGTGGCAACAATGGGAACATAGTTTGTCGCTCGGTTTCGCGTCGAGTCGTTGTAAACGCACACTTGAGCAATTGTTTCGCGCAAGAAATCGAACCGTTGCTTGGTCGAGGTAAATCGGTAATTGAATTTAACGTGTTAATTACAGGTACATAGGTACTGATAGGTACCTTTTGATTGTCGAACCAACCGTGCACATGTTACGAAACGCGTGGGTCGTTCGGGCCCTCGCGTTTTGAAACTTTTTACGGTAAAATAATTTTACGATTATATACGGCTATGCTCGAAGCATTTATTGATCGTTCTCAATAATCGGTTGGTTTGTGTTTTCGGAAGGGTTTTGCTTGTAGATATTGCTAAAGCGAACGATGACGAAACACGAGAAGGTTATCCTGCGTTATATTTGAAACGTACGAATGATACACTTGATGGGAAAGGCTTGATTCTGTTTAGGATTTCGCTTAGTCGTGTTTGGACGTGCCGTGAGGATGTTTGTATGGGAGGTAAAAATAAGACCATATGAACAAGATGTGCGGATTTCCCTATGATGTCTTCCTCACCGCGCTGAGCGCATGATTGAAATAGGCACATATGACATAAAAGATGAAATAAAAGATGTATATGTACTTGAAAAATGCATGCTCTGATTTTAATAACCTCTCGTTCTGGAGGCGAAGTACAGTCAGCGTCAGATCAAGTTACCCCCCTGCAGTGGAAAAATAGCACTTGTGCCCCAGATATAAAGACGGTCCAAAAGTCAACAAGGGTAACTCGATGTGACAAGTACCTATAGTACATTTTGTGAGTAGTGATCCTCTAATGTGTTCTTCATGATGCAGAAACAGGGAATAAAAAATGCATTTTTTTGAAAGCAGAGTGCACTTTATTCGTTGCTGAAATATTGCAGTTTATTGCTTTAAAGTTTAAATCATTACTCTTATGTTGATTAGTAACTGCATATTGAAGACTTTTATATTATAGAAAAGGAATATTCCTCGGGGCATTAATTGTATGATTGAATAAAACCTGTCCGGGTGTAGTTAACACCGAAATGGCACATAGGCACACACTCAGAATATAGGTGTCAAATACACCCTAAGGTAAGCATTCTGTATGTACATAGTTCCTAAGGAGACTTATTTTGTTTTTTATGTGTTGGTATGAAACAACCCTGCAAAAACCTCTTTAGAGGATCACTACTCACAAAATATACCTATAGGTTACGTGTCACGTCGAGTTACGCTTGTTGACCTTTGGACCGTCCTTATGTGTGGGACACAAGTGCTATTTTTCCACTGCAGGGGGGTAACTTGATCTGCCGCTGACTGTACTTCGCCTCCAGAACGAAAGTTTGATTAAAATCCAAGCATGAATTTTTCAAGTTACATATACATATACATCTTTATACATATATATCTATATACATATACGAGGTGTCGTAAAAGGGGACTAAGGTAAAGCTGCTGGCATGATCATCAGCACCCAGAGAAGGAAAACTCTGCTTTTATATCAAAACCCTCGCCAACCCGTCTGCCAAGCGTGGTGAGTATGGCAATTACCCCTCATGTGATTGAGGGAGGCCCGTGCCCCAGCAGTGGGGACTTAAATGGGCTGATGATGATGATGATGATGATGATGATACATCTTTTATTTCATTTTTATGTCATATGTGCCTATTTCAATCATGCGCTCAGCGCGGCGAGGAAGACAGAGAAATCAGCACATCTTGTTCATATGGTCTTATTTTTACCTCCCATACAAACATCCTCACGGCACGTCCAAACACGACTAAGCGAAATCCTAATATTTCTATTTTCGATCAGCCCCATTGGCCATGGCCATCGTATTTTGTAAATAATCGCCAGTTTACAAAACAGCTGGCCAATCAGACTTTTACGACAATCGTAACTTTATATTTTTAATTTCATTACATCCTGTTGCTTGTGTGTTATTATTGGGGTTCCTTAAAAGGAAAGCAGAGCCTTATATTATATCATCAATTTATTGTCCAACGGTCTGTTTGTCTGTTCGTCTGTCTCGTTTTCAGGAACTCACACACAACATGACTCCACATTTTGAACCTTATGTCTCTTATGACATAAGAGCGAAAACCAATGATTTTTTTTATTTACTTACGCCTTATTTAGGGTCAAAGCGACGGATGCGCAAGAGGTCCCTCGTTAGAACACCGTTTCGGGAAAATATTTGTACAGTCAAATAACGAAAAGGTTCGTCAGTTTTCAAAATGATTCGTTTGATATGCCATGAGCACTTATTACCTTTAGTAAATTTGTCAGAGTAATACCTGTTGCATAGAAAATTATGCTTAACTATTAGATCAGAAAGTTCAGATTTGCTTGTAGCAACATTTATTCCTTTTGATGTAAAGAAAATTTAAAGAAGGTTGGCAGATCTTTTTAAAACGGTACCTATGTATGTTGGTTTGCAAGTGAATATTTACCTTAAGGAGACGAACCTTTTTATTCTCTGTACCGTACCTCAGTTTGTATGTAAGAAAGTGTCAGTGTCTGGAATAAGAATCTGGAAGCTGGCGGTCTTGTACCCCATGCCTCGGAAAGCAAATTGACCGTCGGCCGACGCGCGATCACTTACAATCGTATCACACTGGTGTCCCATAGGAATGTCAGAGTAAGTGAAGAGAGTTCAATTGTGTTTACGCATACACTTGTGCGCGATAAAGTGGGTGCTCAGGATATTATTAGTGCGTAAAACAGTGGAACGAAAAACTCTATGTTAATATCCATTCACAACCGATAACAAGCGTATAATTTTGAGTAAATTACCCGTTTCCGACGGAGCTTTCAATGCTCAGGGCTAATATGTACAATTTGATCGAAGCCAGTCAAATTTGCGCGTGGTTCTCACGCGGTAGCGAATTCGCCGCATGTCGCATGCGACCCTATTTCTTTCTGCATTTAGATTCGAGTGGTTTATTTGGGAATGGAACCGTGCACGTCTTAGCTGGAGCTCGCAGTTAGATATTAATTAGGATTATTAATTAGGAAATACAGTATGTATCGGTAATCATACTCATCCCTCTAACTAAATCAATCCAACTAGCAGAACAACATTTTGATAAATGACTTTAGTGAATAGGTAAACCTGTCTACCTACTATTTTGGTCTGATTTGTTGTTCTCGAAACTATGGTTAACGCCAAAAGAGCAAAAACAGACCAAACTTTGTCCATACATGTTTGCCAAGTCTCCGACGCGACGGTCCGCGATATAAGAAATAGGTCTAGTTAAGTAGTTAAAAAATAAATCAATGGGCGTCGCTGGTGTGGTACATAGAAAACTATTTGATCGAAGCCAGAAACATAATTGACTGACAGGATGGCGCAATTGGTAGTGACCCTGCCTCTTACGCCAAAGGTCGTGGGTTCGATCCCCACCCTGGACAAACATTCGTGCGATGAACACTTGTGTTTGTTCAGTGTCTGGGTGTAATATATGTATTTAAGTATATATTTGTGTTCCTCTGTTGTCTGATATCTGTAACACAAGTGCTTACGCTACTTAGTACGGAATCAGGTCAATGTATGAGATGTTGTGAGAATTATTATTTATTATTATAATGCACTGTTCTCACGGTTGGGAAGCGGCGACACATTGCTTTACAGCGCACTCTTGCGAACTCGGGTTGCACCCCTACGATTTTTTGATGCGAGTAATGACTAAGCGAATAGGGTTGTCGCTTTCTAGCAGAATTGATGTAGAGAGTTGTCTAGAACAATTTGGCTCACAGTCAGTTCAACTACTTTGATGTTTTTTAATGCTAAATTAAGCTTTTAATAATGAAAATATGTATTTGTGTGTGGTAATATTTTTTTTGTTCGTAGTTATAAGTAAAGGCCTATAGAAAAAAATCCAATATCTCTCTTCAACCCTTTCAAAACCGTTGTGCTAGAGCTGTAGATAACAGACCCCAGGCATTAGATCAAGCATTGCTCGTTCTCTCGCTAAACAAACCAAGGCAATGAAACAAAAAACGTCGTAACCAGCAGAAAACACGAGTGTTAGTTTTTTTTTTGGTAAATCAGTTTAGGGTGATCAGAACCTAGGTGGTTCTGATAGTTATTTAATAAATAGTATAAGTGTTTGCCGAGAGCTTGTAACCCCGAAATTGTTTAAAATAAACCCGGTTTAGTAGCTATAAATTTAAAACTAATGGTGTCGCTAGTGTGCCCTACCCGTTACCTTAACTCGAGGGTCATTTCACTTAGTACTCTATTCCTTAGTATGGGGATAATAGTTCAGCGGTTTTCGTTAGATGGGGCTTGTAAAAAGCAGATGTAGCTTTAAAAATCAATCAAGCAGATGGTTCGGCGTTGTTTCGGTAGATGTCACTACGCATTTTAACGTCGCGCTAGTATAACGTGTTTCCGAAACAATGACATCGATTTAAAACATTAGCAATTTTAAAAAAGTATAGGAAATAAATATATCAAAGAGATCCAGAAGGTATTGAGATTTTGTTATTTTTTTTATTTATTATCAAATAACATTACAAATTATACATGTATAATAAGACAGCACATTAAACCACAGAGGTTTGGCTTGTGCTATCGTGAGCTATGATATATACAAACTTAATCATTTATTGAAAACCATATTTTGGGAATTAAAAGTACAATTCGAGCGACACTAATAAATATGCCTCTATGTTATATACTCTAGATACTCTAGCACTGCTTCAGGATATAGCTTCCCTTGTCTATACCGCATTTATCACGAGGAATGCTCTAAGGAACTGTTCAATCTACTTCCCGCAGCTGAATTCTTACGTCGAACCAACACGATCGACAAACGAGCATGCGGGTGCGCATAAAAGCGATCCGGCGTAGATAATCATCATCATTATTTAAGCCATTGATGGACAAAAGCCTCCACCAATGTTCTCCACAAAAATCGGTCCTATACCGCCTCCAATTGATTCCCGCGACCTTCACCAGATCGTCGATCCACCTTGTCATTTTCTGATATTATTATATTGGATTTGTTTTTAATACTCCCTGTCTTTTGTTGCAGGATTCCATTTGAGCGGAGTGGTGCGAGCTCCAGCAGCGGTGCCGCCGTGCTCCGAGCCTGAACGGTTGTACAGGGTTACCGTCTCCTTTGATAGGTGAGCCATCATGATCATTACCTCAGCATGTTATTCCCGGTGGCATTCAAAACCATGACCGTGGGAGAGCCACGCTTCGGCATCAATGGGCTGGCTCGACCGGAGTGTGCTTTGTTTCGCTGCGTGAGTGACGGTACCGGATGCCTCCGAGGGAAAGGGGGGTTTAAAAGTTGGCAGCGCACTTGTGTCTCCAATGCTGTCGCAGACGTCCATGGGCGGCGGCAATCGCTTACCATCAGGTGATCCGTCTGCTCGTCTGCCACCTATCACATAAAAAATATCAGTTTGGAGTCCGGGGTAAACTTGGACCACTATCCAGAGTTTGGTAAATCTGGTAAATGAAGCAACTGACGTCTGACCTTCGCAACCTTTAAACAGAGGATCCTGGCCAAGTAGAACATGATTAGGAACACTATTCAGAATTGACCAAAAAGAAATTTTCCAGATCAGTCAGATCTTTTGGGGACCAAAATGTAGGTCATCACACTGAAATAACTAGTTTTGAGAAACGTTGCCAAACCGGAAGTGGTCCAAACAGGTAAGACCCCATTCCACATTGGACCTTAAAGCCCTTGAAAGGTTTTTATTGGTAAATTAATTCACCTTAAATTTCCTACAACTTTTACCTGAATGTATGGCGTCACGTCGAGTTCTCCTTGTTGACCTTTGGACCGTCCTTATGTCTGGGGCACAAGTGCTATTTTTCCACTGCAGGGGGGTAACTTGATCTGACGCTGACTGTACTTACATTAATTTAAATATTTTAATTTAAAAAATGGGCTAAATAACAGTATTATGATATCACTTAACATGCTTATGTGCGCATTCCGTACAAATTCAACTGCAATTTTAATCACCTGTTTTTTAAAAGTTCAATTCAACCTTGTAGAGGTCACACTGAACTTTAAAACACGTTAAATTATTGAATACATCTGAATTTAACAGCATGTTATAATTTGTTCAATGCCGAGCAATTTCTCCAATGCTTAAGTGAAAGTTTTGAAGGTGTATCTGTAATAATAATAATATCCCCTCGATCAAGTACTTTCAAAGATTTATGGGCAAGTCCATTTTAAAAGTATGAAATTATTTAAAAATAATTATACCATTGAATAACCCATACAATTTTCACCAACTGTTATAATAGAGCTATTGACATAAACAAAACATTTGATATAGCTACCATACAAAATTCAAATGAAATGCATACAAAATACTTGTTTATGACGTCACATGTAGTAGACATTTGTATGTACCTCAACTCAAACTCAACTCAAATAATTCTTTATTTGCATAGGCTTGTACACAGCACTTACAAATCGTCATACATTTGAATGACTTACAACTATTTATAAGTAATGTGATTTTAAAGTTTTGATATCTCAGGTAGTAGTTTAAATGAGGATCAACTAATTCTTTCAACGATGTTTCTATCATTGAGAGGTATTATGATTACAAAAAAAAATGTCAAATACCGTAATCAATTTGTTTATTCAGAAAATAATTTTACACAATAATACATATGTAAACCGATTACTATGTATAAGGTCACAAACAAATACATAGTGTAACAAGTGTTGTATATACCTATTTCACAGGAGAACCAAAAAAAATAAAGTTTAAAAACTATAACCCGACTACCAAAAAAACACGATGCTGAAATGATTATGCCGTATCGCCGTGGTCGTAGTCGGGTTTTAGTTTTTAAACTTTATTTTTATTTAACATATTTTTAGTTATGTAAATATAATTACATATTTGAAATATGCAAAAAAAGCTCTTTCATTTAATACCCCACACGATACCGTCAAGCAAAATTTTTTTCTTAGTTCCTTACTCTAAGTCCCCTAGAGGGCGCTGTAATAAATGGAACGTGACGTCATGTTACCTATAACCAGAAGACAACCAAGACGCTTCTAACGACACCTCATTTGTTCAAATATGATAACTAGTTTAGAAGTTACGTGGAAACAGATGAACATACATACATACATAGCCTATCAAAATCATAACCCTCCTTTTGCTTTGCCGTAGTTGGGTAAAAATAACCACGATTTGACCACAAATTAATCAGTAGCATGACGAATTACAGGTACAAATTACCCTAACTGGAACAAGGGACGTCAGACTGGCCCCAGTAAATTACTTTCCTCTATGGACTGGCCTTTGTTATAGGGCATTGGGCTTTGAGGGCCTTATTAGCGTCAAAGGGCAATGCACTAAAATAAGACCGTTGGTAAAAAAGAATACATTGCCATGAAAAAAGTTAGAAGAAAGTAACTTACAAGGAAAATTTGGTAGAAATCTCATGATGCTAGGACGCATAGTTTTCGAGATATATGAGAAAAACCGAAAAATGAGACTTCAGAGAGAGAAATCAACTTTCTTTTTGTAGGCTAATGTACGTTCACCTCCGGACAAGGCCAAACAAAGATACTTACTCAGTCAAAATGTGTGTTCTAGGGTCTCCTGGTCTATTAAAGGAATACAGACGATCAGTTTTTTCAGCTGTGCCTTAAGTATCATATTTTGAAAGATATTTTTGTCTTCCACAGGTGTAAAATAACAGGGGTGACATGCAGCTGCGAAGCGCGCGACATCTTCTGGTGCCAGCACGTGGTGGCGCTGGCGCTCTACCGGATCAGGAACGCCGACTCGGTGCGGTTACGGGTGCCAATCTCAGGTGAGTCTCAGACTGTAAAAAAAAAACCACCGGACATAATAGACCTAGCCAAGGGGTTTTCAAGGGGTACGTTGACCCTAAGGAATCTTTTGTACCTCCCCTATCCTTTGCACTTTTTTCGTTTCATCAAAGTCACGATGTCCTTCGAATTGAATTGCCTGTAGTCTTCTAGTTTCGGATAACGTGACCTAGAAGACACATTATACCTTTGGCTAGAAGGTGTTCTATGGTTTCCGTCTCCTCCTCACATGATCTGCAATCGCTATTCGATGTTATGTTCATCTTCATCAGTATTTTGTTTGTTGTATCACGATACATTTACTCAAGCGTTAACAGGGCACGCCCTGTTAACGCTCCTAAGAGCATCCTTGTTTGTTGTCTATTGCCTCCAAGAAGATGTTTTCTCCATACCTTATTTTCATCTCCGATGAAGGCCCCTCGAGTGTTTCATTCCTTGTTTTTAGTAGGCTCAAGCACTTTTCCTCAGCGTGTTCGACGCTTTGAAAATATTTTCAAACCGCCAGTGTGGCATCTCCCTAACGATCCCCAATCACTGAAATAATGGACAACATTTCAAAATTGCTAAGCTCTGAAACAAAAAATACCAATTCTTTGTTTACTTTTCCGCTGCTCGAATATATATTTATTCATTTTTTTATATTGCTTATTTACTGAGAAAAAAATTAAAAACTAAAAAACGTAAGATGACGTCATCGGACGGCAGAATGTAAAATATTTCTTTGCTTAGCACATTATAGTTTTAAATTTACGAAATGCCAAACCCATGACATGTAACTGTCAAAAAAAAAGACAACTTGTCAACGTTGAATGTATGAATGACGTTGACAATGTTGACACTAGTATTATTTACCTTTGACAGTAGTACTTTTTTTTATTTAAACAATGATAAGCAAAGGAATTTCGCTGTATTGAGCCGTCCGATGACGTCATTTGGCGCTTACGTCTATTTAGAATAAAAAGAATTTCAATAATTATTTTATGCATGAAAATGGACAAATTTTGAAAAAAGAAAAAATATGGGTCTGTTCATTTTATGTCTATTTTCATATAAAAAAACAATATGGACATGTTAAAAATATGAAATGTTGTCCATTGCGTGTCATAGTTCAACGGCTTTCGCACTTTCCAGAAACCCTTTTGCAAATGGACCGGCAGCAACTCCAGAAGTTCGTCCAGTACCTGATCGCGGAGCACCACACAGAGGTGCTGCCGACGGCGCAGCGGCTAGCCGACGAGGTGCTGCAGGCCCGGTCGGCAATCAACAGGATTTGCGGCGCGCCGGACCCCACGGCCGGCCCGCCGCCCGATGCGCATCACGCCTGGCACCTGGATGAACAGCAGGTGACCCCCCAACTCTTGCTTTAATGCATCCATATTTGCCAATGATTTCACACTAAAGATGCCGAAGACCATGCGAAGTGGATTTAACTTCATGTCCTGTCCACTTCCACTGCGTAGATCCTGGAAGAAGTTCCAGCTTGAAACGCAACCGAATAAACGCTAAGATGTTGACAATAAGAACCAAAGATAGATACATAGGTATTCTTTATATACATATTGCAGGCATTACAGAAATTGTTCATATTTTCTGTTTTTTATTTCTTGCACTAGGCTCCTTTATTTAAAACCTTTTTAAAAGTTGTATTAACTAATGCAAGGGTCCTCAAGGCAATGTTCAACCAATCATCTGGTAGTTATTTGCATCTTCGTGGATCTAGAATATCAAAAATGGTGTTACTCTAGGCCCAGGTATAGGTATATAGGATAGTTTCCTTTACCAGCTCTTTGCATCTACAAGGAAGAATCTCTCACTAGGAAATATTAATTAAATCCATATCTCATATATTTCCAGGTCTGTGAACAAGTGCGGGCGTACTTATTACAGGGGACTTATTACAATGCAAATAAGCAGCTTAATTCATTATTTTCTAAGGTAAGTTCTTCAAACATTTCAGAATTTTAATCATTTACATCTCAAGCTGTGACAATTTTTGAGAAGTCTTCAAAATAATCTGTTCCGAAAATCTATTAAGACAATTCCTATTTTTTTAGAAGATCGTCTGCTTTCACTTTTCATCAGTAGGTAATCATATAAATTTGCATTTTGCAAATACCCTATTGATGAAAAGATCGCTAATGAGTTGCAGGCCTATTTTTTAAGTTGTTCCTAATAAATTCATAATCTTTCAGGTACGAGAAATGCTACGGGCGCAAGACTCAAACGGTCCAAGGATGCTAATGCTCATGACTGAACAGTTCCTATCCGACCCTCGTCTTCTCCTCTGGAGGAACCAGAACACGCCCATGACTGAAAAGTGCAGGCAACTGTGGGAACAGCTCGGGGCGCTCTGGGTCAGCATAGTACTGGACCCTGGGAGCAATAAGCACCACAGGGCGCAGTGGAGGCATCTGCTGGAGAAGTGGTCGGCTGTGGAAGTCTGTCCGACGGAAGACCCTGACTACAGGTCGTTTCCATTGGTGAGTAGTCAAGGAGGTACACTCAATTTTGTTTCATCATTTCAGCCAATAAACGTCCACTGCTAGATATAGGCCTCCCCCAATGATCTCCACACAGATCGGTCCTGTGCCGCTGGCATTCAAGGGATTCTCGTGACCTTCACCAGATCGTAGGTCCACCTTGTGGGAAGCCTGCCACAGCTTCGACCTCCTATACGCGGCCTCCACTCGAGGACCTTTCTGCCCATCGGCCGTCTGATCTCCTCGCAATGTGCCCTACCCATTGCCACTTGAGGCATGCAATTCTTTGGGCTATGTCTTTCACCTTGGTTGACAACTTTGTTTACGGTTAAGTACTCAACAGGTACTCAAATATTATTGCATCCATAGTGTAGAAGGTAGTGAATCCCACAATAGACCAATGACAGGAGTGGACTTATGACCTAACAGAACATTTCGTTATTTCCAGGGTGCTTATACTATTAGCTGCTCTAAGGTTTGATGTGACTGTTGTTGGTTAAAACCTTTACGAATTTAGGCATAATTCGGGTATCGTAGAAACCATACTAGTACCATAGTGGCAGGCCTCCTACAACTGGACCGACGATCTGGTGAAAATCGCGGGAATCCATTGGATGCGGGCGGCACAGGACCGATCTGTGTGGAGAACATTGGGGGAGGCCTATGTCCAGCAGTGGACGTCTATTAGCTGAAATGATGATAATGATGATGAGAAACCATAATCATCAAAAGCGGATCTCAATAGTAGAAATATATATGCGGCGTGAAGCAGCACTGTGCTGTGTTTCGCTGCGTGAGTGAGAATACCGGTAGCTCAATCTGGGGGAAAGAGTCCGTCTGCTCGTCTGCCACCTATTACACAAAAAAACATAAGCAGCTGAGAGATGACGAAGATTCTTCTTGCAATCAACCCCAATTTTACTTCCAGTACGCAAGAGAAAGGGAGAGAAACGAGAGAGATCGCGACAGAGACCACAGAGACAGGGACAGAGAACGCCACCGGGACCGAGAGGAGAGAGATAGAGAGAGACTGCGCGAACGGGAGGAGAGAGACAGGTAAATTAAATAAAAATTCATCATAATAATATCCTCCAATCGATTTCGGCTAAGGCGGCTAATCTCAACGATCAGCCACTTACGCAGAATATATTACAGTGCTTAAGTGTGTTCGCAAACATAAGTGCACTCTCTATTCCCTTGCCCTCATATTCCACCAGCGTGACACGACCGGAGAGAGATCGGGCGCAAGACCAATGGCTTAACGTGCTTTCTGAGGCACGTTAAGCAGTTGGTCAAGCCAACTTACGGACTCCAGGCTGACACTGAGAATTTCTTCTGAGAACTTCTTCTCGCACCTAACTCGCACCTTGCGCGTTATATTTAAGCACACCTCTACATATTTGAAAATACCATCACTCCGTAAACTCATTTCTGTTGCAGAGAAAGACATAGAGAAAGACAAAGGAGAGAAATGCATTCCCATTCGGAGAGCTCCGATGAAGAATCTAGACCTAATAAGTGAGTATAAAGGAGGGTTATGATTTTGGCAGGCTATGTATGTATGTATGTATGTATGTATGTATGTATGTATGTTCATCTGTTTCCACGTAACTTTTTAACTACTTATCAGAATTCGACAAATGACATATCATTATAAGCGTCTTGATCGTCCGCTGGTTATAGGCTATATGAAGTTTCACAAAATCTAATGTGGCGCCCTCTAGCGGACAAAACATACAGAGTAAAAAAATAAAGTTATGATAAATATGCCGTGTTTGGTATCATTTGAAAGCGCTTGACTTGTACATTTTGAATATATATATATTACTAGCACTTGGACACCAAAATAGTACAAATAAAATAAAAGTAAAAAAACTAAAACCCAACTACGACAAAAAACGTCGCTGAAAAAGTATAAAACAAGCCTTCGTTGTCAATTTATGCAATATTCACTATGTAGAGATAAAATTTCATGTTTGGAAAGGCGTAGTCACACGTTAAATATACTACCCTTTATTTTGGGTAACTTTTTTTAATTTTAAGAAGACCTGTTGGTCGAGCGGCTCAGGCTCAGGTTTTCGATCACCAATCCGCATTAGGCAAGCGTGGAGATTAAGCCAAATCCCATCATAAGTTAGCGATGACTTGATTTCTAACAAGTAAGAGTGAGGCCTTTGCCCTGCAGTAGGACAGTATATGCTGATATACTCTACTTAACATTTTAAATTTCTTAAAGGCTATAGTTAGGTAGGTATCTAAACGTAAATACTTGAACGTGAGTTTTAAATAGATACGATTTAAGTGTTAATTATCCCATTAGTTAAACGTAAACATTTAAATAAAACACTCGCTAAGACCCATTCATTATTATCGCTTGCACACGCAGCGGGGTGGGCGAAGCTAATCCCCGCACTCACGCATAGCTCAGTGCAAGTGATTTTGCCGGCTGCAACACTGATACGTTGGCTGACTGATTCTTACTTTCAAATATTTTTTGAAATACAGTTTTAATTAATTATAATGCTTTATATCCCTTTTCAGTTATGAACGCGAATACAGGAGAGCTAGCAAAAGGTTAAGACTAAACAATTCCAGAGCCGCGCCTCAGCTGACTCCAAGGACGGTGTTCCACAAGTGAGTCATTGCTCATTACTGCATCTTCATAAGCTGTAGGGACTACTTGAGTAAATGGGGATAATCATATCCTCCAACCGTTGACGGTTACGGCAGCAAATCTCAGCGATCAGCCACGTACGCAGGATATATTATAATGTTTAAACACAAGTGCACCCTCTATTCCCTTACCCTCACTATTCCGATGGGACACCAGCGCGACTCGACCGGAAAGGGATTATGCGCAGGAACAACTGCTTAACGTGCTTTACGAGGCACTACCGCCAACTTCGAGACTCCAGGCTGACATTAAGAATTTCCTACCGAAATCTTAGGTACAAATTTCTTGCCCGGGACCTCTTGCGCAGCCATCGCTTCAAAGCCCGACCCACTAAACAATGTGCCACCGAGGCAGTGAATGGGGATACAGAGTCCATGGCCCGGCCTGGCACGTCCTTTATAAGAAGTAGTCATCATAGGGGGTTAACTAATTACTCCGTGAAGCCTGTGAAGCTCCCAGGGAGCTTCTGCGCTTCTGGGCGGAGTTGGGCTGGCTAGAATAGCCGGGACCCAACACGCACAATGGACCAAATGGGAGTCAAAGTAAGGAAAAACGGAGTCCACTTTATATTTACAAGGGGTCCACTACTACTCCTGGTAGTCTTCATAAGGTCGTCAGTGCAACTTAATCTGGGCGTCCTTTGTAACGAAAGGTCAAGACAAAAATGAAATTTGGTATGTTATACGTTAGAAAAAGTAAGTCAAAGTGATTCATTTTACCCTGTCTTGTGCCATATTGACCAGTCGGGACCCTTAACTCTTTTAGATCTTTGGCAACTTCGTCTTTCGCGAGATATCTTGGAAGCATCACCGGGTAGCGCCTAGAAGGTTGTCCAAGATATAATTTAAATATTACAATAAAATTAATTTTCTTCCGCAGAGCGCTGGACGCAGTGGACATCTCCTGGGAGAATGAGCACCTGAAGTACATCCTCAGTAGCGACGAGTACCTGGACCCCGAGAAGCCGGAGAAGGCTGGCAGCTCGGCCTCCGCCACCCCCCAGCCCTACCCCAAGTTCAACGACCTGGGACAGCCGCTGTGGCATGGTAAATAAATACACATACCTGATGAAATCCACTTATTAACCGGCTTAGTTAATTAGGGCCTGGCTCGACCGGAGTGCTACCACGGCCTGCACAGAATACCAACGTAATGCAGTACTGTGCTATGTTTCGCTGTCTGAGTGAGGGTACCGAATGTCAAATCCAGGGGAAAGGGGAGCGTTAAGGTTGGTAGTGCACTTGTGACTCCACTGGTGTCGCGGGTGTCCATGGGCGGCGGCAACCGTTTACCATCAGGTGATCCGTCTATCACCTATCATATAAAAAAAACTGATTGATACCTCCGCGAGTTCTTAAAAAAATGGGTGTTGTAGTCATCATCATCATCTTATCAACATGTCATTCCTGGTTGATGATGATCTTACCTTCGCATTCCTTTGATAGGATTACCTGACGAACCGTCATATGGGACACAATTCGAAAGTTTTCTTGATATTGTGGTACACTCCCATACTTTCGACGTGGCCATGCCAGATTTTCCTTACTAATGGTAGGCTCCTGTAATTCGGCGGGTAGGGCTAAAACAAGCCATGTGTACTGATAGAATTCAAAGGTTTTAAAATAGTGTCTTGTGGTTTTGAGTGTACAAATTTGGTGTTTATTTGTGCAGTGAAGTGCCGCAAAGTGATCCTAATAATAAGAATCGTTGGATTGTATCGTTTTTAACACTGCTATTGTGTGTCGAGTGAGTTGTCTCGTGACAACTTGCTTGGACCAAATAGTCTTAAAACCCGCGATTGCTTTTAGAGTGATATCCGCTGAATCCGTAGGTCGATAAAACACCGGCGTTTTATTGAGTGACTGTGACTTTGACTGACTTCGACTGTTGACTACCTACTTATTGTCTATAAGTTACTTGACATTGGCAAATTATCTTCGGGTATAGCCATATTAAAAAAATTGGCTCCTCTCTAAACTCTTCAATCTTGGCTGGTTTTCCGGAGGACTCGCATACTATCGTCAGGTCTCAAGTATTGGAACTCTTTGCCGAGATCTGTTTTTCCTGACCACTATTATCTGGACATCATTAAGGGAAGAGTGAACAGGCATCTTCTATGCAAACGCGTACCTAAAATTCTACCTCATCGTCACTGTCTAACTGGTCTCCAAATAGCGGTCAAACATTAGCCTATACATCATTTCAGCAAATAGACTCCCACTGTTGGACATAGGTCCTCCCCCTAATGTTCTCCACACAGACCGGTCCTGTGCCGCCCGCATCCAATGGATTCCCGCGACCTTCACCAGATCGTCGGTCCAACTTGTGGGGGGCCTGCCACGGCTGCGACTTGCTGTACGTGGCCTCCACTCGAGGACATTTCCGCCCCAACGGCCCGTCTGTTCTCCTCGCTATATGCCCTGCCCATTGCCACTTGAGGCATGCAATCCTTTGGGCTATGTCTGTAGCCTTGGTTCTCCTGCGGATCTCATCATTTCTGATATGACTCTGAGCATAGCCCTCTCCATTGCTCTCTGGGTGACTTTGAGCATCCTTAATCGGCAAATTGCCGGCATTAGCCTACACGTAGTATACAAAAAAAAATGGTGTAGGGGAGAATTGTTATTATTTCTTTTCATAATAAAACGGCTTGTTAAATTGTTACAGAGCATTTGCCAGTGGTAGGCGCTCGGATAGAGGCGCTCCGGGCGCACGGGCGCGCGCCGGCCGCGCTCCGGCTCGCCGTCAGCGCCGCCCGCGCCATGCGCCATCGACAGGTACAGTGCTCACCTGCGCAAGATCAGCCATACTGCCGTCCGCTAACTAAAAGGTCGCTAAGCCACAGCGACTCCCTGTGGCTTAGCGGGCGGCAGCATAGCCATACACCATGGCTCTTTATGGTTTATAGATATCTGATCAAAGGAGTCACGCGTTTCGATGCCAGCTTATATGAAGAATTACGCCCGTAGTCCGCAGTCATACCGCCAAGAAATACTGTTGCTCTAGTGGTTTAAGTACCGGGCCGTGATCTCGGGGTCCTGGGTTGAGCAAAAAGTATGTTTCGAATTTTTCGAACATAGCTCGGATTTGTGATCACCAATCCGCATTTGGCCAACGTGTTGATAAAGCCTAGTCCCATCATAGTAACTTGACTTGATTTCTATTATGGAGGCCTTTGCCCTGCAGTGGGCCAGTTCATGGGCTGATTCTTACTTTTTTCTTATTTCCCAATTAATTTTCATTTATCAAGTTGAATTATATATACGTACGCTGACTATTCGAACTTTTTGTGCGAAGTGCCTAACTCAATTTATACTAAGGTTGGTCTCTGTAGTGGGACAGTATATAGGCTGATACTAAGTACTAAACTGTTTCACAGAACGTATGAGGTATATCTATGTAAAATATAAAAAGGCTTCAAATTCGTGTAGATACTTGGCTCCAATCCACAACAGCTTACGTTTCTCTATAAGTTTGTAAGTATATGTATACGCGAGTATATCCATCGTCGATTTATCAACAGTGTGTGTCCGTCCATGCTGAACGCTGATCTCTTAACTCCTGCACCACATATTCATATCATCATAACGTACAAAAATTGAAGACCTAATTCTGAAGACTTTCTACTATTCTCAGGAAGTAGCGCAACACCGGTGGCACGAAGTCGGGGCAGGAGAGGCGTCCTCCAGTGGAAGCGCCAGCGCGCCCGCCTGCGCCGGACCCGAGTCCTGCTCTGGCGCGTGCGCAGACCGCGTCAAGCTGTCCCTGGTCTGCGCGCATATGGACGCCGGCGTCTGCCTCGCCAGTGGGGCCACTTGCGCCCTGTCTCACTCGCAGAGGTGTATAGGACGAGGTGAGTGACAGAGACGAATAAAACAGCGATAAACGCTGCTGCTGCGCTCCAGGTCAATAACTGACACGAAGTAGTGCAGAATTGACCCAAGTGACCATTTCTTGTTTCGAAGTCTCTATTTGGGTCGCTGAGCCAACGGCGTAAGTAAGCGCTACGCTACACTGACGCAAGGGCTGACCACGTCAAGTTATCCCTGTTCTATGCGCACCAAACGCCGGCGACTTAAGTTCTTTTAACATAAGAAAATGAGACGAATATACCTTAATCTGGCTAGGGCATTTCAGCTAAACCTAAAAATATATCTAAAGAAGAAGTCTAAGTCATCGACAGATTGCTTCGGTTGATTGACCAAAATGGGGAAATGGTCTATTTCTATGTGGTCTTCTCTTAATGATTACTTAAAAATCAAAGTTGATTTTTCTCTCACAGACAGCAGATGTTGGACCGGCTGGACCTTGGAAGCGATCTGGTGCGTGTACGAATGCCTAGCAGACGCCTGCCTGGCGCCCGACGATCAGAGAGCCTCACCTAGGCTGCATACAGCATACCTGGATGAAGAACCTAACACTGGCCTGCCACCCAGGTAAGAGTTACTGGTCAGACTCAACTAGAGACAATGTGTTTATAAGTACTTTTATAACAAGAAGCATTTTACTAATGTGCCTAAAACTTAAAGACCCCTGCAGAACTCTATTCGTGCTATCACCATCATCATACCCACTGCGTATAGACCTTCTTTCTCCGCCAAAATACCCGGATCTGAGCTGCTCAAATGGAAATCGATGTAGTACCCTCCGACTCCGAACCTATTATTTTCATCGAAGTAGTAATAATCTTGCAGTGGATTGAAACAGGACCCAGATTCGTCTGCTGGGTAGAAGCTCAATACTGGCTAAAGTTGGGGTTCAATGCGAGCCATATGAACTGCCACCCGTCCACAACCGTGCGCTTTGCCCAGTATTTCTAGCCACAAATTTCATTTTGGTCTTTAACTTCTCAGGTACCAACACGTGCCGGTGGCTGGCAGCAAAAACCCTGAAGAGACGTATCTGGCGTTGGCGCTTGAAGCTGCTCTTCTGGGGCTGGGCATGCAGAGGATGCTGCCCAGCGGCCTCTACGCACAGGAGCGATACTGCAAGCAGGTAAAGTGTGATCTATATAGCGTCTTTATGATACCTACAACATCGCAGTAGAGTTCTTTTCATCTCTCAAGAGATGGGATTGATCAAGTTGTTAAATTTATTATGGTTTCTTTGCACTTGGCAGCTGGGTAAACATTGCTTTTGAATACTTATCATCATCATTATCAGCCTTTTGCAGTCCACATTGTACATAGACTTTCCAAAATGGTTGCCACTTTACTCGATTCTCCTCGTATCTTTCTCCTGCCAGAAATATTTCTCAAAGCGTTACTACACCTGGTCTTTGGGCATCCTACACTACGTTTACCGAGATCTTGACTTCAGAACTCATTTACCCCAACGGTTGTCAGTTCCACGTAGGTATACGTAAATATAGTATTGGTAAATAACGCCATCTAGCGAACGATTACCTGAACTTTTTCCTTTTTTAAACTGATGAGTTGCTCGTCTATCTCAGTTTATATATTTATTATCTATGGTCGGTTTTACGGCTCGCTCTGGCCAGTCAATGCTTATCATTCAAATCTTAGGCTGAAACTTTTTTTTATATGATAGGTAACAGACGAGCAGACGGATCACCTGATGGAAAGCAATTGCCGCCCCCCATGGACACCCACGACTCCAGTGGAGTCACAAGTGCGCTGCCAACCTTTGAACCCACCTTAAAGATCAAGATCGACGACCCGATTGGAACAGTGGTAGTGAACGCTGCCTCTGATACAAGGGTTGCGGGTTCGATCCCCGCACACTACAAACATTTGTGTTTAGAACATGTTTGTTTGTATTGGTCTGGGTGTTTGCTATGTATTATAAGTATGTATTTACAAAAGAAAAGTATTATATGTATATATTTGTAATCCCACTGTTGATTCTGATATCCGTAACACAGATGCTTGAGCTACCTATCTCGGAGTCAGATCAATGTATGTGATGTTGTGAAATATTTATTTATTATATATTAAGATAAGATAAAGACTCTTATTTGTAAAATAAACATGAGTAAATTCGGTACAGAAGTTGGAAAAATATTTAACTTAGATGTTTCGCCCTTTCCCCCGTATTGGGCCTCCGGTACACTCACTCACACAACACAGTGCTGTTACACGTACTTTGTCTTGGAAATGCCATTAACATCTACTCTTCGTCGTACAGGAGGAACGTTTAATAGGCCAGCTCCAGAGGGTAGAGGGCGAGGCGGCGGCGGGCGTGTGCGCGAGGGTGGCGGGCGCGCTGCTGGAGGGCGGCCCGTCGTCGTGCCTCGGCACGCGCGTGCACCCGCGCTCGGCGCCCGCGCACACCTTCGCGAGGTTCCTGTTCCTCACGCTGCTGCCGGGCGACCCTGAGCTGGCGTACCGCGTCGGGCTGAGGGCTATGAGGTGAGTTATCATAATCCGACTGACCGGATGGCGCAATTGGTAGTGAACCTGCCTCTTACGCCAAAGGTCGTGGGTTCGATCCCCACCCTGGACAAACATTCGTGCGATGAACACTTGTGTTTGTTCAGTGTCTGGGTGTAATATATGTATTTAAGTATATATTTGTGTTCCTCTGTTGTCTGATATCTGTAACACAAGTGCTTAAGCTACTTAATACGGGATCAGAACAACGTATGAGATGTTGTAAGAATTATTATTATATTATTATAATAATATCCATCCACGGCCACATCATCATTAGACGACCCGTTTGGAACAGTGGTAGTGAACGCTGCCTTTGGTCCAAGGGTTGCGGGTTCGATCCCCGCACAATACAAACATTTGTGTGCATGAGCATGTTTGTTTGTATTGGTCTAGGGTGTTTCCTATGTATTATAAGTATGTATTTACAAAAGAAAAGTATTATATGTATATATTTGTAATCCCACTGTTGATTCTGATATCCGTAACACAGGTGCTTGAGCGTTGTGAAATATTTATTTATTATTATTTATAATCACTTGCCATCAGGTGAGATTGTGGCCAAATGTCTGGCTATTCTAATTAAAAAAAAATATCAGCATGTCATTCTCAGTTGCATCCATCGCTCCCCCCTAAGCTTTTGACTGTGGGAGAGCCACCCGACGGCATAAACGGGCCGGCTCGACCAAAGTGATACCACGATCTCACAGAAAACGGGCGTAAAGCAGCACTGTGCTGTGTTTCGCTGCGTGAGTTTGTTTTGCTCGATAGTATTTAGTGTAACCATAGTGTAAAGCGCCCTCGGAGCTCAGACAGGGAGACGGTAGAAATAAGAAAACGGTTCCGTCTTGAATGCTTGCGTTTTATTTTTGAACTAACTAACCTAGTCATTGTCCCGGTGAAACGCTTTGCTAGCGCGATGCAATAATGCATAGCGCCATCTACCGGAACAACGACGAACCGCCTGCTTGTTTACTTTGTACACATAGCCTTATCGGGTTACCGGGTAGTCTACCCGTTTGGAACAGTGGTAGTGAACGCTGCCTCTGGTGCAAGGGGTACCAGAGGCACATTCCGGGAAAAGGGGTTAAAAGGCACTTGTGACTCCACTGGTGTCGGGGGTGTCCATCGGCGGCGGCAAGTGCTATTTGCTTACCATCAGGTGATCCGTCTGCTCGTCTGCGCTTGGACCGTGATCCTGAATTTGAATTTCGTTAGTCTGATGATCACATTTTAATTAATATAACTGCGGTCTGACTTATCTTATCTGTATCGTAACCATACAGAGATATACTTGACTAATTTTCAGGGGCATAGCTAGATATAAAAAAACTGAATTACTGCGTCAGTCGTTTTGAACTGGCTCTGATATTTGTTCAGAGCCAGTTTCAAAACTAACTGACTAACATTTTCAAAGGTCTTTGCAATATCTTTCTAATTCACTATGCTCTTCTTCTACTGGCTGCATGGACTCGGCAGAGGTTGAAAACAGTCTCACAATATAACAAACTGTTCACTCACTTCGTTTCGGGATTTAATTTTAAATAGCAATAGATGGCGCTGGGTGTAGATTACATCGCGCAAGTGTTTCAACTTGTGTGCTTACCTATTGTAAGCGTAGTTGTTGCTCTTAATATTTATTTAATAGGGTATTTGAATAAGCTCGGCATTTAACAAAATATAAATATTTCATCAAACTATAGGTAAATATATGCCAATAGCAAAAATTCTCAATTAAAAATATAACGTCAGCCGGATTTATGGTCATTCAAAGACTCATGGGCAAGTCCAAGCTTTTTTATATAGCTACCATACAAAATTCAAATAAATGCATAAATGACGTCACATCTTCGTAGCCGTTTGTATGGAGCGTTTTGGATTTGCCAAAAAAAAAGTGATTTTAAAGTTGTGATGTCTCAGGTAGTTTAAATGAGAATCAAGTAATTCTTTCAACGATGTTTCTATTATTGAGAGGTCGTTTGATACAAAAGTAAAAAAAAATAGTCAAGTACCGTATTACTAAGATTGATAATAATCCTCCAACCGATTTTGGCTAAGGTGATCAATCTCAACGAACAGCCATTTACGCAGGATATATTATAGTGCTCAATTGTGTGCGCAAACACAAGTGCACTCTCTATTCCCCTGCCCTCTTAATCCGATGGGACACCAGTTTGACACGACCGGAGAGGGTTCGGGCGCAGGATCAATATCTTAACGTGCTTTCCGAGGCAAGAGGTACAAGACCGCCAACTTAAAGTCTCTCTGCCTCGTTGGCGCAGTGGGTAGTGCGTCGCACTTTTAAAGCGACGGCGGCGCTTGGGGTTCCAGGTTCGATCGCCGGGTCGGACCAAAATTTGTACCTGAGTTTTTCTGTTAAGAAATTCTCAGTGTTAGCCCAGAGTCTGGATTACTAAGATTACGAGGGTATGTTAGGACACAGTCCCTCCACCAGCCCATGGTCCTTCCTACCGTCTCGGCATACGGACCGAATCTTGGGAGACGCTCACCAGGTACTTGCTAAGGGCTCTTTCCCCGGTGCGTTTCTTCACTCCCTACAAAGTCTGTGTCTGTGTCCCATCTCAATGTCACTTCTCCCCAAATGGGGCGTGAAACACCACAACACAAGCGACTCGCGCTCGGGCAGTTCCACATCAATCAATCTCCTTCCTGATGTTAATCCTTTTGTGTGCAAACGCACGCAACCGTCGAAAACCTTCTGCAGAGTTGACCATCTCTTGATGGTATACTGGTCCTATCTCGTTTCTGTTCCAGTCATTCAGCATCTGTTGCCGCTCTTCTTCATTACGAGGGTATAGATGAATGAGTGTACACTCATGTTTCAGGTTACCAATGGTTGAAGAAGCATACGCGCTGGATGGCGCCAGCAGCGCACCGGGGACCATGCCGGGCGGCGCTGGAGCCTGGCACACGCTGCAAGCACGCGGAGCAGCAACAGGCAGCGCTAGCGAGCGCGCTACTCGGTGAGTCCAGTAATGAGGCACTTGACTCTGAAGACCAGCTTACCAAGATCCGAAGATTCACAAGCCGGGCGTAGCAGACGACGGCACCTCCAGTCCGCTTGTGACCACGACCGTTGTAACACGGTCGAAACGTTAAGCTGTGAGTAGAGGCGTTTTGTCTCGTGTACATTAATTATTTGTATAATGCAACGCGAAAATTTAAAATCTTATACAGCTTACCAAGGTATGCCAGGCTGCCGTGTCACCGTGCCGTTGCCCCCTTAAGTTAACTATGCCGTGTTCACGTTTTGGCTTCATATATCATGACCTTAGATAGGCTGCTTAATGGTGTAGCTCTTAATAGGGTTAGGGAGTTTAAGTACGTTGGCCATGTGGTTACCGAGGATTTAAAAGATGATGGAGACATCGAAAGGGAGAGGAGGGCGATGGCGGTCCGCTGTAATATGTTGGCTCGCAGATTCGCGCGGTGTAGTTTAGGGGTCAAAATTACCTTGTTTAAAGCATACTGCCAAACTCTCTACACCTGCAATCTGTGGATTAACTATACGCAGCGGGCCATCAACGCACACCGAATCCAATATAATAATGCGTTCAGGGTACTGGTGGGGCTCCCGCGCTACTGTAGTGCATCTGCGATGTTTGCACACGCGCACACTGACGGCTTCCACACCGTGGTGCAGCGCCGCATCGCGTCGTTGATGCGCCGCACGCGCGGGAGCCCCAACACCATCCTCAACGGGCTCAGCCAGAAGCCGGACAGCCCCGCGCTGCGGCACTGGGTCCAAGTGCATGTGCGCTTGCCCGGGGTCGCAGCGCGCAGCAGATACCTAAATTAATTGGTTGTGGTTCTACTAACATAATTTTTAAGTATTTTTGTATACTAATAATATTATGGGCGAAGCCTGAAATAAATGATTTTTTTAAAATTTTAATTTAATTTAATTAGATCAAAGCCAAATACGCGTCATGACGGAGCTTATGTCACAAAACTGAAGTGACAATCTGTCAAACAAATGGTGTATGTAAATAAAACGTAGTGATTACATTCTCTTTGTATGTAAACATTTGAATAAGGAATAGAATCTCTTCTCAAGGATGTAAATGGCAAATACTTACGTTATTTGTGTTTTCAGGAGCAGCGCGAGGTACTCCAGCGCGGCTGAGAGCAGCGCTGGGCGCGGCGCAGCGGCACGTGCGGTCGGCCGCGCAGCTGTTCCGGCTGGCGCAGGACGCGCTGCGGCACGCCGCGCCGCCCGACGCGCCGCACCACCACCGCGACCTGCTCGCCGCCGCCTTCGAGCTGGGGCTCCAGGTATGTCTGACTGCTGGGTGCAGCTAGCCGCAACGCACGTGTCGGCCGCACTGTTCCAGCTATCGTAGTAGTCATAGTCATAGTCATAGTTTTTATTGCTTTCATGTTGTTCACAATAGATCTTAAACTAATTACAAGTTCTGAACATGAACCCCGCAGGGGCACTGCAATGTTAATACATATAGAATTTATTAAGATTTCTAAAGCTAAATCGTAATAAGAATATCATGTAGTTTTCTGCTGAAAAAACTCGTGAATACTATAAAAACATTTTGATATTAAATAATTCTTTAATTTATTACAATTATTCTTTAATTTATTAGTATGCACTGTGGCACGAAAAAACTATTCTTTAAAACGTCCAAACGCTAGAACATGAATAAATTATTTATTCATGTGCTTTTAGTACGAGGAGTCTACGCCCACCGCCTTATTTCCCGCATGTTAAGATGGTTTCGTCAAGGATACCAAAAAAAGGCCTTGCAGACCGCGTCCCGAAATTATTCGATAATGATCATTCACAAGGACGTTGCCAATGAGCGTGGTAGGGCTCTCCCTACCTAAGGGGGACCCTACCCCTACCCAGCTACCTCTGTAGCTACTCCCCCTTAGAGATTCTAAAAAAGTTGCTAAATCTAAAGCTCGTTTTAAAAATTAAAAGCTTCATGAAGCCTCGACTTCACCTACGGCTGGCGACGCTCTCGATCATTTCACTCTTCTAAAAAAGTCCCTGTTGTACTGAGTTCTCCTATCTTCTTGCAGGTGCTACGGATGACCCTATCGTCAGTCAACTGGAGGCGGAGAGAGATGGTCCGGTGGCTGGTCACGTGTGCCACAGAACTTGGACTGGACGCTCTTCTTTCCATCATGCAGAACTGGTACTGTCTTTTGGGATAACTGAACTTATTTAGAATTTTACAACATGTGAAAACAAATACTGTCAAGAGGTTACTTATCATAACTGCTTAACACTCATCCCTTCATTTATTGATGGTTTGTGATCAATGAAGATCACGTTATGTGTAGGCGTGAAGTCCAACTACAAATTGGTGACATTTTGAAGTGTCTAAATAATGATGTATCGTTCAAAACAACTATAGCTCAATCACCACAAAGTCGCCTTCCGAGTCCCGTGGACCATGGGCAGGTCGACTTTGTGGCGGTAAAGCTATAATGCGGTTTGAATTGAACCTCACACCAACATAAGAACATTTAACAGATTTTACTACTATCAGACTTCGCAGATTTTTGAACATGGTCCACCAATTGTATCTAACTTCGGTATCGTAGCTTCATTTTGAGATGAAATTAGACATGACACAGCCATGACATGTCATGACTTATGACAGCTTTTAAATTGTGGATTATTTTCAAACTGACTGCCTCGGTGGCGCAGTGGTTAGTGGGTCCCGGTCGATCGATCCCCGGGTCGGGCCCAAAAATTTTTAGGTACCTAAGTTTTCGGTAAGAAATTCTTAGTGGCAGCCCAAAGTCTGGAAGTTGGCGGTCTTGTACCCCCGTGCCTCGGAAAGCACGTTAAGGCGTTGGTCCTGCGCCTAAGCCCCCTCTGGTCGTGTCACAATAGTGTCCCATCGGAATAATCAGTAAGGGAATAGAGAGTGCACTTGTGTTTGCGCACACACCTGAGCACTATAATATATCCTGCGTACGTGGCTGATCGTTGAGATTGGCCGCCGTAGCCGTAATCGGTTGGAGGATATTATTTTCAAAACTGTCCAGGTATGAGCTGTTCACCCCTACGGAGGCGACGGGGCCGGTGGCGGCGGCGGCCATGTCCCACGCGACGGCGCTGAGGCTCGGCCTCACGTTCGAGCAGCAGGAGAAGCTCAGCGCCTGCGCCAGGACATTGGCCTTGCAGTGTGCCGCTAAGGTACGTCATACTATGTTCACCTGTCGAGGTAAGGCTGATGTTGCCGGTTAGTCATGCACAATTGATCACCTCATTATTATATGTTAGTGGTTAGTGGGTCGCACTTTAAAGCGACAGGCTGCGCAAGAGGTCCCGGGATTCGGGCCAAAAATTTGTACCTAAGCTTTCGGTAAGAAATTCTTAGTGGCAGCCCGGAGTCTGAAAGTTGACGGTCTTGTACCCCCGTGCCTCGGAAAGCACGTTAAGCTGTCAGTCCTGCGCCCGATCCCTCTCCGGTCGTGTCATAGTAGTGTCCCATCGGAATATGAGGGTAAGGGAATAGAGAGTGTTTGTGTTTGCGCACACACTTGAGCACTGTAATATATCCTGCGTACGTGGCTGATCTTTGAGATTGGCCGCCGTAGCCGTAATCGGTTGGAGGATAATATTATATGTTATTAACTAGCCACACGGACATGGCGCATCATTTCTTCCGGGCCACCAGCAGCTGCTTCCCAGCTGACTGGTGACTGGTCCATCAACATCAGATCTGTGCTATCTACTACTAATAGGTACTGACGCACGGTGTACCTGCCATGAGAGAATCCTGTATTTCTTGACAACCTGGGTTATTCTCTCCGGGTGCATTCTCTAATCTTACCAGCCTAGATCCATTTTATTAACTTAGTGTGATCAAAATCATTAAACCAATCTTTCTTTTCTTTCTTGTTCTATCAGACTTCAGAATCTATCTGCTTGCAGAAGCTTCCAAAGTTTTAGATCTGACAAAAATCGACTACTTATTTACTTCCAGTCTTTTGAGACGTCAAATTTAGCCATCGCCATTGTTAGTATGTAGTACCTAAGCAACTTTACCCAAGTTTTTTTTTATGTGATAGGTGGCAGACGAGCAGACGGATCACCTAATGGTAAGCAATTGCCGCCGCCCATGAGCAGCCGCGACGCTAGTGGAGTCACAAGTGCGCTGTCAACCTTTAAACCCCCTTTCCCCCGGATTGGGCCTCCGGTACCATCACTCACGCAAGGAAACACAGTACAGTGCTTCTTCACGCCGGTTTTTTGTGACGCCGTGATATCACTCTGGTCGAGCCGGCCCATATATGCCGAAGTATGGCTCTCCCACGGTTTCTTTAAGTCAATTTTGCTTCCAGGATCCGCCAGGGTGCGCGTTAAGTGCACTTTCAGTCTGCGAGGGCTCAGCAGGGGCTTTCGAAGCGGCTTGCGCGGCCGTCGGCGGCGCGGCCGCCAGGGGAGCTCTGGCCTCGTCGCAGCTGTTCGCGGTGGCCCGCTACATGGAGCAGCGGGGGCAGCCGGCGCGCGCCATGCGCCTGGCGACTCTTGCGATGAGGAACCTGCACTTACACTATAATCAGGTTCGTGACTTGTACGAGAGGAAAGAGATAAAAGAAAAAAAGAACAGCGAGAAGGGGTACGACGGCATCATCATCATCAGCCTATCGCAGTCCACTGCTGGACGTAGGCCTCTCCAATTGTTCGCCACCGTGATCTATCCATGGCTTCTCGCATCCAGCTCTTGCCAGCCATCCTGCGCAGGTCGTCCCCCCACCTAGCCAAAGGGCGCCCTACATTACGTTTGCCAAGACGCGGTCTCCACTCTAGAACTTGTTTACCCCATCGGTTGTCGGTTCTGCAGCTAATATGGCCAGCCCACTGCTACTTAAGCTTGCTAATCCGGTGAGCAATGTCGATGACTTTGGTTCTCTGCCGGATCACCTCATTTCGGATTCGATCTCGGAGAGAGACGCCGAGCATTGCTCGACGGCATGACGGGGCGAAACCGCTGCCAGTCGAACATACTCCCTTTTTCTTCGCTTTTTAACAGCCAGTGAACTATGATAAAAAGATGTTGTGATATGACTCTGGTAGCGGTGAAGCTTCAAGCGCGAGAAGCGGTGCGGTCTGGTCCCAGCTGTGGGGTTTCCCACCGCTATTGCGCAGAGATGGACACCCCAGCGGTTTTGGTTAGGGTTAATCCCACACACCACCTTGTTCCCTACACGCAGCAATGTGACGACCATGATGGTTTCCCCTGGGAGAAAGAAAAGACTCTGCGACTCTTCGTAATAATGGCAAGGGTGTACAAAGTGCTATAGGATGAATTAACGGGTATGGATGGAATAAACTAACTAACACTTGGTTTATCTTTGCGAGACCATATTAAAAATTATGAGGATCCGTAAAGAAGCAAATCTCACTGACATAGCCTGACGGATGAGCAGGCTGAAGAGGCAGTAAACGAGCACATGTGACTGGTTGATGCGGTTTGACACCCAGTGAATTGGGATGAAAGGCTGTTAGGATATGACTCTGCAACTTTTCGTAATAATACATTGAGAAAGCAATGGCAAGGGTGCACAAAGTGCTATGAATTAACTAACGGATATGGATAAACTAACATTCTGTTTTTCAATGCGAGATCATATCAGAAATTTTGAGATCCGTAAAGATGCAAATTTCACTGACTTAGCCCGACGGATTAGCAGGCTGATGTGGCAGTAGGCTAGCACATAGGTCGTAAACCGACGGTAGATGGGGCGAAAAGGTTGTGGAATGTAGGCTTTGTAGGATGTCCACCCACATAAGTTGGCTGGCGACCTGAGAAAGGTGAAAGTTGCAGCTAGCCGGTGCGCATGAGTAAAACCGGTCTGTCACAGGCCTATCTTCAATTGTTTTAGTAGTTTTAGGAACCGTATCCTGCTAAAGTCGGTGCCAAAAAACTTTCCCAAAAGGTCATTCACCTCTTTTTTCAGTATATGCTGAGCTTGGACCTTGTTGACCACTTCATGTGTCCTATCATGTCATTCACCTCTTTTTTCAGTATATGCTGAGCTTGGACCTTGTTGACCACTTCACGTGTCCTATCATGTTGCATAACTTATAATATGGACAATAAATGTTTACTTACTTCTTTCGCCTTTGCGATACATAAGCATAGCTTTCTGTTCAAAACGTGACAAAAAATACGTTAACCGAGTTTCATAATGGACTATAGTAAAGCCAATCTAATAAGCCACATTTCACGTTTCTAAATTTTAGCTTCATAGAGAGGTGACCTACTAAAAACTTTAACGATTAAAGTGAATAATCGATATGTTCTTCAAACAAACGTGAATCGAATACTATAATAATGGGAAAGAAGTTATTAGTACTTTTATTTGGAGAAATGTGAATCAAAATTATTGAAAAGAAAGAGGAAATAGACATCGATCCGCGGTCAGTTTATTTATTTTTCTTCGATATCTAAGCGCTTATATTGTGTGCCATATTTTTTTTTCTTTTTACGAAGTTATTAATGTAATTATATTTTTAAACAAGATAATACGTCTTAATTTAATCTAGAATGTGGTTTTTCATTTATGGATGAATATTCCTTCACGATTAACATTGTAGGATTCGTTCGTTTATTTGGGGTACCTACATCACTAGAGCTTAAAAAGAAAATTTGTTGACACATACAACATTGTACCAACGTTCAATTAATTCTCTAGAAAATTAAATTTTTAATTAATTTATAAATAGGTTAACACAGAAAGTAAATCGTGAAATTATCTTTTTTGTCTTTATTGAAATAAATGAATGCAAACATAATTTTAAAAAGTTAAGAATATGTGCTTTTTTTGACATAAACAGATTGATAAATTCTATGACCGGTGTTACAATTACAAGGTTATGTTGTCGAATTTTGTTGAAGTGTCAAATGTGGCCTTTTATTTTGGCCCGACTCCGTTTAGTTTTAGTTGGGCCGTATCTATATACGAAATTTGCGCAAGTTTATTTAGCATTGACCTACATGTCTGCTGCTTGTTTGGTCACCAGGACAGCCACCCGGCGATCGCGGACATCCACTGGGCGGTGGCGCTGGCGCACTCGCTGGGCCGCGCCGAGCTGCAGGCCATGCTGCCGCTGCTCGTCAAGAACGTGCAGTGCGCGCCCGTGCTGGTCAGTATTACCATTGTCTAGCGCCAACTGTTTAGATCCTCATTTTATTTTTATTTTTTTATTCTACTTTTTATTTTATTTTTATTTTATCTTTCATTTATTTTTATTTTATCTTTTATTTATTTTTATTTTATCTTTTATTTATTTATTTTTTATTTTATTTTATCTTCATCTACACATTGCTTACCATCAGTTGATCCGTCAGCTCGTCTGAACCCTATCCCATAAAAAAAACATAGGAACTCGAGATTGTAATTAGAGATAAAAATGTATCAGTTGTGTTAAAATACGTCACGGGTACGACCACTTTAAAACAGCTTATTGTTTCCACATGATGCGATTGCTTCCATTAAAGTGAGTGTAACAATCGACTTGCAATTTATTGCAACCAAACACAATAGAAAGTTCATTCCACAGTTTTGTCGTACGAGGTAGAATGTTTCTTGAGAAACGGACAGTTGCAGACTGCCAACCTGATAACCTGCCAATGGACAACATTTCATATTTTTAACATGTCCATATTGTTTTTTTATATGAAAATAGACATAAAATGAACAGACCCATATTTTTTCTTTTTTCAAAATTTGTCCATTTTCATGCATAAAATAATTATTGAAATTATTTTTATTCTAAATAGACGTAAGCGCCAAATGACGTCATCGGACGGCTAAATACAGCGATATTCCTTTGCTTATCATTGTTTTAATAAAAAAAAGGTACTACTGTCAAAGGTAAATAATACTAGTGTCAACATTCAATTCAATTCAAACGTTTATTGCAATCATGTTGTACATTACAGGTATTGATTGATATATTTAGTTCAAACATGAACCCTGATAGGGTATCGCAATATTGGTATACAATAAATAAATTATATAATTACATAACATATAAGGATTCGATTACAGAATTATATTACAATGACAATTATAGTATTAGTTATTTTATACAAATTTGATTATGACTTTGTCAACGTCATTCATACATTCAAGTTGACAAGTTGTCTTTTTTTTTGACAGTTACATGTCATGGGTTTGGCATTACGTAAATTTAAAACTATAATGTGCTAAGCAAAGAAATATTTTACATTCTGCCGTCCGATGACGTCATCTTACGTTTTTTAGTTTTTAATATTTTTCTCAGTAAATAAGCAATATAAAAAATTAATAAATATATATTCGAGCAGCGGAAAAGTAAACAAAGAATTGGTATTTTTTGTTTCAGAGCTTACCAATTTTGAAATGTTGTCCATTTGATGATAGGTACCTTTTTTTTTTTTTTTTTATGCTAGAGGCGGACAAACGAGCAAGCGAGTCACCTGATGGAAAGTAATCATCGCCGCCCATGAACATCTGCGAAATCAGAGAGATCGCTAATGTGTTGCCGGCCTTTTTTTTAAAAAAGAGTACGCTCTTCTCTTGAAGATCCCTAAGTCGTAGCCGTCCGGAAATACTCCTGCAGCCAAACCGTTCCACAGAACTGAGGTACGTGGTAGAAAGTTCCGGGAGAAACGCACAGTACTAGACCGCCATCCATCGAGATGATGAGAATGGAATGACAATCGCTTGCGAGTGGTTCGATGTAAGAATTCGGCCGCAGGGAGTAGATCAAACAGTTCTTCAGAGCACTCCCCATGATAAATGCGGTATAGAATGCTGAGGGAAGCTATGTCCTAAACCTATTAAAACAAACTGTTGTTTGCAGTCGGACGTGTTGCGGCGGTGTTGCGTAGCGGCGGCGGGCTGCTCGCGCTCGCGGCCGCCGCCGCCGCGGCCGCCCACGCCGCTGCGCCCGCTGCTGGAGGCGGCGCTGCGGGCCTACGCCTCCACCACGCACGCGCGCCTGGCGCACATCTCGCCGCGCCACTACGCAGACTTCGTCGACTTCCTCGGTGAGTGCGCGTGCGCGGGCGCTGCGGTCACCGCTGGAGACGCTATAGGCGCCGTCTATACACCTCCACCATTCCAAACTAAATCAGATCAATAGAATAGAATAGAATAGAAAAAGGTTATACACCTCCACCATTCCAAACTAAATCAGATCAATAGAATAGAATAGAATAGAAAAAGGTTTATTTGGCACCAAAAATACAGATAACAAAATATAGATTTATACATTACTAATTAATTTAATCCTAATCTAGGTATCTAAATTCTAAGTGGCGCCAAAAAGGTCCCCGCTCAGCTGTTTGTCGAGACACAGAGCCTCGACGCTGATATTCTGCGGATACCTAACAAAATACATATTTCACATACAAGTTACTTACAACAGAAACAGAGCTGCATAATAGTCATTTTAGAGTTTGTTTTTTTAAATATGGTTCCTATTGAAAGTCCTCAGGCAAACTATTAAATAGACAAAGTGGTCACAAAGCCTACTAGCGAAAAGTCCTTGCGTGGAGGCCACGTACAACCTTTGCGGATAAAGAATGGGATCAGAAATGGCGGCGCATCTATTCACTTCTCGCTCGCACACTATTTGCATCTATACTCGCATCCCACGAGTGTGAGTATAGATGCAAATAGTGTGCGAGCGAGAAGTGAATAGATGCGCCGCCATTTCTGATCCCATTCTTTATCCGCACAGGTTGTACAGGAAGTCGCAGCCGTGGCAGGCCCCCCCACAAGGTGGACCGACGATCTGGTGAAGGTCGCGGGGATCCAATGGATGCGGGCGGCACAGGACTGGTCTGTGTGGAGAACATTGCGGGAGGCCTATGTCCAGCAGTGGACGTCTATTTGATGAAATGATGATGAAGCCGCTTCTAGTCACTTCTTAATGTCCATTCTCCAAATTGTGTAATTGTTATGGTCAACCAGAGCGAAAATCTCTCGTAGGGAACATTTTGCCCAGATTGGAAGACCTCTTGGGTCTGAGGAGCCTCCTGAGCAGGAGAGTCCCAGTTCACTGGCTCGCCTAGCCTTTCGTTTCTACTACGTATCAATCCGATGACTAAACTAAGTTGGCGCAGCGACCCATAGTGAGTCTTGGCCTCCGATAATAAGAGCCTCCATCTCGGTCGCTCCTGCCAGTCATTCACCAAGAGTCCGCGCAAATCCGTATCGTCCTCATCTTTTCCAGTGGTATCTTGGACGGCCAACTGGCCATTAGGGCGAATCCGATGACTAACTGAGTCCTAATCTTGTCAACAGGCAAAGCTCGCGACACGTTTGCGCTGGCGCATGACGGCCCGCACCAGTTCGCCGCTCTGCTGCAGGAAATCAAACTCAAGTACAAGGGCAAGAAGAAGCTCATGTTCCTGGTGAAGGAGCGGTTTGGCTGATGCCGTCAGATCCTCGCCAGGCCGGCGGGAAGACACGCTGAACATAGTCGGAAATCATAGACCTTTGTTATATCATATGGGTGGCATGCCAGCTTACCTGTAAGGAAGCGATCACCACAGCCTGATGAGGCATGATGCATGTGAACCCTAATATTTTAACAGTGCGTTTCAGAGATCTGTCTTTAAGATAAGACAAATTATTTATCAAGCAACATTTGACGCGCGTCATGTTTCCCAATATTGTATCTGCTCTACGCCAACGCGGAACTTTGATTAGCGACGTTTTTAGTCCATCTTCGAACTTTGCGTCATGTTGGCAACTCTACGCGTTGGCAATGCTGTGCGTCATTTTGGCAACTTTACACGTTAAGTTGGCAATGCTACGCGTCATGTTGGCAGCTCTGCGAGTTATGTTGGCACCGCTGCGGGTCTTGTTGGCAATGCTGCGCGTAATGTTGTCAACATCACGCGTTGTTGTTGTGCAAAGTTGCTGAACTTGTTGAGCGTGTCAAATGTAGCTTATTATAGTAGATAAAACGCGCCCAACTCACATTCGACCATGCCATTTCTCGAATTTTTTACTCGTGATTTTTCTATTCATCGTATTATGTAATGTACAGACACTTGCCTAGCTATTTGATCAAATGGCTGAATATCACTCAAGCCGTTAGTAGAATGGCGCTTTATAGTCGATGATTTGACGGTTGTGAAACCAATTGGCTGCGACAAAATAATTATAAAATGACGACACTTAGGTACGTACATCCACACATCAAAGTATACAAAACTGTCAAATTTGTTCAGTCGATTCTTACCTTATTGTCAAACACGTTCGGTTTAATATTAACTGAGGATTTTTGATAGATTGTAGTAACCTGACGTGTGGCTGCCTGTACATTACATAATAAAGGCTCGAAAGAAGGAAATGTTGATAATTAAATTTAAATCATGGTCTATGATATTCACAACTAGGGTGACTACACAGCATTTATCAAGAGTCATTCCGAGAAGCACGTTTATTTTTATAAATAATGTGTTGTAAAGAAAACCAAAAGATCTTAACACTAAAACGCTGTTCTCAAAACTTAACCTTGCGTTAATATGCCTCATCATTGGTACAAGCGTGTACCAACAGCGTACTAAACCAGTCTCTTCTATAGTATTATTTTTATTTAACGACTATTGTTAGCGGACCTCGTTACGTCATTATATTGTAAGTAATATTGTAATGATCTCAATGATTCCATTTGTGTAAATAGATTAGGTGTTTGTAAATATAGGTATGTATAAGATTAGTATGATATAGATATGTATAAGTATTTGCTCCGTGTCGTATGCTAAAGACACCCAGAAGTTACGGGTTAAAGCTATATCACTGTAATTTGGAATCTATGGCACACGACACAGAGTCGATTGTAGGCCTAGTACGCCATTCATATAGCGTCCAATAGAAATGGAATATTCATAATGAAATGACACAACACCAAAGAAATATATTGTAAGTCCAAGTGTGAGATAATCAACGCCATTATTGTTTCAGTATTCTTGAGTATTCGATATAAATAGTTATTTGTTTCTTTAAGATGGTAGGCAATGAGTGAAGGAGTATTCTCAATGTTTGGTTATTATCACTTGTAACTTTGTTAGCGACAGTAAAAAATTTCCCAGCACCTAAAATGAATCATTTAATAGGTAATATTGCAATAGCAGAAGCCTGTTTAATATCCTGAAAATTTGCGGGTATATTATACAAAGCGATAGTTTGATATAAATCTGGGTCGCAGACCTCCATAGTTAGATATCAATAAAATGGTGACTATTGAATAAGACCATTATAAGACATTCTACAAACATGTGTAGGGTATACCTAAACTTTTCAAAATTAGCAAAAAATACTATCGTGTTTTTATTTTCTCATTCCAAACTCTTTTTACCTCTTCAGGAATAGGTACCTACCTATTTATGTAACTGCAATAAGTACTTAGGTTTCATCACATTACCTATCCATATCATAATAAGTAATTTATTATGCACCTACCTCTCAAAAGTTAAAAACGTGGCAAAAAGTTTGAAATAATTTTATACTTACTCACGCAGATTTCAGAGAATAACAAGTCACAAAGTAAACGAACTTATCTTAAGTAAAGTTCGACTAAACCGGTAAGTAGGTTAAAATCGAACTTCGCCTAAGGTAAAAAGTTTGTTTGATTTTCGCATGTGAAAAATCCACAATTTACGCTCTTCCTCAACATTGGTTGTTTCGTTCAATCAATCTCAATTCCACAACATTGACTGTTTCGTTCAGTTACATTCAATCAATGTCAATTTGATATTTTGACATTTATCACGTCCTAAGTAACCAATCACCTTGTACAGACCGACCAAGATCAGAAGGCACTTCAGTGACATTGACATGGGGGCGCTGTACAATCTATGGGAAAATGTCAAAAGCACAACACTTGTAAAGGAAACATCGTTAGTTTCGACTTTTGTCACGCGCCAAATGACCGTGATCGGACTTTAGATGGACCTTATCTTATTGAACGCCATCTAGCGGATTTCTCACACGCGTTCGTCCCCTTTATCTTGGCTTTCGAAAAATAAATTTCCTTGAAAAATCTTGCGGTCACCATAATTTTTGGCGAATTATTAAGGACTTAGGTGAAATAAAATCAATTATTTCTTAGTTTGTCTGTATATTGAAATTCATTCCTTGATTGATGAAAATAATATACCCTGTTGCTGGTTATTTTAAATTTGCATATCTATAAACATACTCGTACGTAGGTATACTTATCACAACACAATATCCGAAACAAGATGTTTTTTGTTGTTTCTCATTGAAATTTAATTTCTATAGTAGATATAAAATTTTAACAAAAAGTGCATTTATAAAGATAGAAGATGTTTAATATTTGATATAGACGAACGTCGGGATAGTGTTCAATGTTAGTAAAGGAATGATAAACGCATAGTATATTAGGTTTATATGAAGGACTTTTGTACTTTTTGTGGTGTGTATGAGGGTTGAGCAAACGCGAAATTTATTTTATTTAGTACATTTTTTTTTCTCCTCATGTACCTAAGTACAACACAAAATGTAACCAAATATACCTAACTGCCACATGTACCTACATTTAAAAAGGTGCGAGCCTATACCCTCCATAAATTGGGAACGGCATTGTGTCCCACATTTTTATACCTAACTCGAGTAGGTACTCACTCGATAGTATTGATACGAAAAATAATAGTGTCACCTTTTTTATATTTCACTACTAAGAGTATTGTGTTTTGGTGAAACAATATTAAAATACTTTGCGACAACATACGATGACAATATTCAAGTCTTACCATAAAGATATCACCGAATAAAAATCTTAGAAATATTCTTGCCAACCCTATGCCTAGTGTGTCAAATCAAAAATAAGAAATGTGAAATTATTAAAAATATTATCACGACATCTTCAATGCAATCGATAGTAGGTGATTATAATTTTTTGTACATAATAAACATTAAAAAAACACCTAAATCCCTTTAAATCAGAAACCTGATGAAACGAACGTGTTATCATTATAGAATAGCTACATAAATGTCATGATTAATAAATATGTATTTAAATACTACTAAGAAGTAACGAAAAGAATATGAAAAGTATTTGATTTCAAAAATAACTTAGTTTTCAAAACATCAGTATCATTTTTTAAATTGAATTTCTTAAATGTATCATAAGTAATATAACCAAATGGTGGCTAGTCTACCTAAAGAGCGGGATTTAGTATCAACGGTATAAACTAAGGGCCTACAACGAAACCATTCCTTAACAAGAATATACCTGTCGCATACAAACATTCAGACACACAACGCGTGTGGACAAACAGGGACATGGATGAAGATTTGCGAATTCCGTTTCGTTGTAAGCAATCTTGTTACAAGAGTGTCTCCTTCAGAGTGATGCCTTATTAGCGCGTCGTCGCATTTAAAAATATATGGACATCGACGCAGCATCGCACTAATTTAGTGCGTTTCGCCATGTTGCGTTGCGTTGGCGCGTAGGTAAATATACACCGTGCTTTTTTAAGCGTGTTACCTACTCCCTTATCGAGGGCATTATACTGATGATGACAAACAATTTCCCCCAAGAGTCTAATCTAAAAAAAAAATTGCATTCCCATACAATATGCACCAATCAGCTGATAACTTTTGTATGGGAAGGTTCTTTTTTTTCTGAGGTGAGATCCTATGTTTCCTTGGGGTTTTTTTTTTGTTTTCATTAGTACTAGTGCCCTCGACAATGGAGTAGGACGGTTAAAAAAGCACGGTGTACCTATATGGACAGTAAAACATAAATATGTAGTCGATTCTGCGAAGACACAACGCACTGATGGGGCCTAGTTAGGGCCGCCGTAAGCGGGCGTACAAGGCTGTGCACCGCACGACCCAGGGGGGCGGCAAATGGAGTGACGTCTCACTTTTTTTTTATCACCACTTCCCCCCCCCCCCCCCACGCTACGCTAAGTAACTGGGGTGGCATAATCGCGGCGGCCCTGGGCCAAGTCTAATGCGATAAATAAGCCAACATAATTACAATATTTTGTACATTTATTCGGTCTGAAAATAGCCTGTAGATGTGCGGCAGGTGAGATTATTTTTTGTAAAAGAGATCTTGAAAGCAAATAACTTTTGAATTGAAGCAATAATTTGCCTTTGGCCGGTCTGCAATACAGTGTTTCATGTTGCTTATAATGTTTGTGAGTAAGAATATGATGAATATCTTAAAGTCGACATAATTATTATTTACCCTTTACAGTCATTCATTTCTCACACATCCACTACCTGCCTGGTTCTCATAGCACAGGGTTCTAATTTGAGACCAGATTATTGGTAGGTTAATAGTTTAAATTAAAAATTCATACATATTGTATCCATTATACCAGTTTCATTATTTTAAACTTTTTCTGAACTTTCTATTTTAAGTTTAGTGGGGATGGTAATTAATGAACTTTTTCAAAAGTACACCTAGGTACTGACAGCCGCATATTGTTTAGTCTGTCAAATATAGCTTAATTAAAATGACAGCTATTTAAATGTCACAGAAAAATTATCTGTAGGTTTAATAAAATTCTATGGAATAAACCATGGTAAAATCTGTCATTCTAATCAAGCTATATTTTAGTTACTACAATCTGTCAATTATCAACGTGTGGCTGTTCGTACCTAAATAAAAAGCGAAACGAACACGAGCCCAATTCTCGGGATTAACGATGTGAAAAAACATGGCGGATGAAATCTATACAAAAAAACTATGTTTTAGTGATATATTTCGAATGATAATAAATGTCACGAGCTCGAGAATTGGACTCATGTAATAATAAACAATCACTTGCCATACCCTAACAGGGTCCATGGGGACATTCAAGTATTACGTAATCAGATTTATTACAGTTATTTACCCCCCACCCCCCTCGTCAGCAAAAGTAAGCAAAGCTCTTACGTAAACATTTTTCGATTTTTTGCCACAGCTCGGCAACCCTACTAACCGTATGCATTTATTTGTAGGTAATTCCCCGAAAATACGTTTCGTTTTCAAGCAAACCGAATGTGAGGGTTGTCATTTGTGTTAAAAAGAAAATAATTATCGATGACGTAATCATCATCCGCCATGTCATCTAAAATAAGCAAAGCAAAGACCTCCCCCCCATAGTGCTTACATAATACTTGAACGGCCCCCATGTAGGTAGGTATTTATTATTTACATTTTATAACTAAACTATTATAGTTATATGGCAGCAAAAAAAATCGTTCATAACTGTAATGCCATTCCTATTTAAAAAATACTAAACCACGGGACTAAACACGACGATATAAAACAAGTACCTACATTGTAGTACTTGACGCTTCGACTGCTTGATGATTCGATTGCTTGACGTTTCGACCGCACGTTACAGTGGCCGAAGACAGAGAATCTTCAGTTAATGAGAGGGTCATTTTCGTTTATTTAACTTGCTACTTGTTTGTTTTATATCTTTGCGTTTAGTTCCGATTACATGAATGATTTGTAATTGCAACGCGAAAGTTTAAAATTGTTTAGACTTGCCAAAATGTATCTCACCACAGCAAATAATATTCCCCCTAAGTGCCTTCAGGCGAGTCTACCTGGCCAGACCGGCTACGACTTTGTGATTGTTACACACTTTAGTTTCCCCCCTGTGTCGATTGTCCTCATGTCTAACTGTGTTGTACGTAAAACGTGGACACCCTTCAGTGCTGGTATTAAGATGGTGATAATTTCAATATAAATGATTGAAAAATATTAATTTGCGTCTTTTATTGTTATTTACCCTGATTAGCGTTCCTAGATGTTTCTACATGATGTATCTGTGAACATTTAAATCCCTTTAACCACGTGTTCTATCAAACATTCTGAACATCATTTGTTCAACGACTTTTCGAAATTCATCGAAAAATTTGTCGACTCCTCATACAAAATGACCAAGTCACGTGACCGACTTTGTATGAAAAGTTGAAATTTTCTCATGCGAATTTCAAAAAGTGATAGAATAAATGTTGTTGTAATGGTTAGTAGAACACGTGGTTGAAGGGATGTAAATGTTCACAGATACACCCTGTATAATATTTTATCTGCATTAATAAGTAGTTATTGATAAAATATCATGAGTTATTGATGATAAGATAAGCATATCGCGGATTCACGATTAAACAAACTAAGATAAAATAGCACACAATTGCATTGAAATTCCTTTGAATATAACGATTTTCACTCTCTATTTGTGACTATATGAAAATATATGTGACGGTTCCTAAGTAGTTCAGGGAGGATAGAAGCAAGTAACTAAATAATGTCTAACAGGCAAGTAGTCTCGAATTTTATGTTCTTAACCTATTGTACTCCATATATTACAAAATTTTCTACGAAAAAAAAACTGCCTTCAAAAATCACGAGCTAAAACGTGTAAAATAAATAATATATATAAGGCGTCCAATATTATGACATTTGTTAATAATCTTGTAATACAACATTAAATTGCTTGGGATTGCGCGCCGACTTCAGTAACACCTTTTTTCGAGTGTAGGTACAACCTGTGCGGATAAAGAATGGGATCAGAAATGGCGGCGCATCTATTCACTTCTCGCTCGCACACTATTTGCGTCTATACTCGCACTCGTGGGGTGTGAGTATAGACGCAAATAGTGTGCGAGCGAGAAGTGAATAGATGCGCCGCCATTTCTGATCCCATTCTTTATCCGCACGGCTTGTACTGTTATAAAATGTTATGTGCAGTGTCTGAAGTAAAAATATTATTTAACACTTTTTATTTCGTGGATTTAGAAGGCGGTTTTTTTTCGTAGAATATAGTTTATCACACTTTTTAGTGTCTCATTTCCCCGGCAGCGGCAAAGTAGTTTTTTAGATTTTCTCGTTGCATTATAACTATATTGTATCAATACGGGGATTAACACGATATTTATCTTCTTGTTTTCTGAGTCCGCTTGTGACCACGGCTGCTGTAACGTAGCCGAAACGTCGAGCCAAATATGTGAGTACACAATGTTGTTTCACATAATAAATATCGTGTTAATCCCCGTATTGATAGGTACATTATAGCGGCATAGTAATCGGTGAATACATACATACAATCGAACATAGACCCTCCTCCTTTTTTGAAGTCGGTTAAAAAGGTGCAGAAGGCGACACATCAGGTTACTACAATCTGCCAAAATTCCTCAATTGATATTGAATCGAAAGTGTTTGACATTGAGGTGAAAATCGACTGAAGTAATTTGATAATGCAACGCAAGCCGTTTTGATGTCCAAGATGCATCTCGCTCTGGTTGCCCTATTACGGATAAAATGGATGCCATTTTTGTAAAAGTGGAACAAGATCGACATATCAGTAGTTACGAGGTAGCTGAAGAACTTGACCACAAAACATTTTGGCGCATTTGAAAAATACGGGGTACACAAAAAAGCTCGATATTTGGGAACATCACGAGCTCACTGAAAGAAACCTAATGAACCTTGTCACTCATTTGTGCTTCTTTATTACGACATAACGAAACAGAATCATTTTTGAAGAAGCTGATAACTGGTGATGTGTGGTGTGAAAGGTCCCAAAATTTTTATAGCCATGGGATCATGTTCCTACCTACAAGATCGCAAAAGGTTATCGAACAAAATGGTTACTTTAGTTTACATGTAAATAAACGATATTAAGAAATGTTTTGAATTTTCTTAAAAAATGCGAAGAAACTTTTTCCCGAACCTAATAAAAGGAAAGATTTGAGTTTATTTTATTTTAAAAAATCTAACTCGTTATAATTTAGGTAGAAAAAATCACTACAAAGTTCCGCACTGGCAGTGTGACTACAAGTCATGGTTTTAATCATTTAATATGGAATTCTTCATATCCACACCAGTGTGACAAACTCCGGTGTGGACACGAGTCATATCATACACGTTTATAACCGACTTCAAAAAAAGGAGGTTATCAATTTATTAAAATTTCATAATTTATTTTGTAATAAAAAAAATACAGATATTTATTATTTTTTTCTTGAAGTATGTCAACATGAAAGTGTAGAAAACTGTCAATTTTTTTCATTCGATTCTCACCGTAATACGAAACACATTCGGTTTAATATTAATGAGGAATTTTGGGACACCTGTATATAATTTATAATAATAATAATAATTCTCACAACATCTCATACCAATTGACCTGATTCCGTACTAAGTAGCTTAAGCACTTGTGTTACAGATATCAGACAACAGAGGAACACAAATACTTAAATACATATATTACACCCAGACACCGAAAAAACACAAGTGTTCATCTGTATAATTTACTGGTACTTTTTGCTAAGTTTAAGATTGGTTCTTTTTTACAGTTTGAGAGCAGAAATTATTACCCATGTGGGAAACAAATTAAGTCTAAAGTTAAATTGCGCGGATCTGCAAGATAGTTCCTGCTTGAATATAAGATGGAGTCCACAATTTAAATTAAACGAATCAGTAACATGTCAAATCAAAACAATAAACATACAGGACTGTGACAATCATGAGAGAAATTCGATTATATTAATTAGTTTTAAGAATAATGAAAATGATAACACGAAATATAAGATTATATTTTCCAGTCCTGAAATAAATATTAAAAACAAAAGTATCCAAAATGATGATGCAACTTGGTGTGAGATTTACAATGACCTAAAGCCGACATCGCGATTCATTCACGTAGAAGTAAGATGGTCTAGAGTTCGATCAGTCACCAATGGCTTTGAGTCGCTTTACGATGATACAGAGTTAGTAGACTTCCAGCTGAAGGCTGCAGACGGTTCGGTGCACGTGCACAAGGCAGTGCTGGCGCCCAGCAGCCCGGTGCTGGGGCGCATGCTGGGCGGGGCCTGGCGCGAGGCCGCAGAGGGCTGTGTGGAAGTACCGAACGCCTCTAAAGCCACATTGCACCATCTCAAGGACTACATCTACCTGAATAAACTTCCAGAGACAGGCCTAGAAAACCTTATGCTTCTTGCATCTTTCTATATGATGACAGACTTAGAAAACATTGTAACCGATAAAATTGTGGAAGCCATGAGAGCCGAGTCTGCCTTAGATCTATTAGATTTTGCATTCACACATAAACTGCGAGGACTTCAGGTGGCGTTACTGCAGAAAATTCAGGATGAACACATGGTTGACCATATTCAGAGAAATGTGAAATTCGAAGATCAGCCAATGCACGATGAAGGCGATAAAAATAATATCTGAACTTGAACATTTTAGTGTTCAGAAACCGCCACACGCCGGGTTGATTCTTTACACAATATTCATTATCATAAGGTGAGATTGGGAAATAAATACCGTTTGAATAAGTTTATGGCTGTCTACTTATTAGAAGATGTAATAGGTAGTTCCTTAATTATCAACCCAACTAAAATTTATAGTTAAAATTGCATAAAGTGATTTGCATTGCACAACCTATATAGTTGGCCGTGTGGTCCCCGGCAGAGTAGAATAGGCCACCCTCACTCTTACCGAGGTGTCGTAAAAGGCGACTGAGGTAAAGCTGCTGGCATGATCATCAGCACCCAGAGAAGGAAAACTCTGCATTTATATCAAAACCCTCGCCAACCCGTCTGCCAAGCGTGGTGAGTATGGCAATTACCCCTCATGTGATTGAGGGAGGCCCGTGCCCCAGCAGTGGGGACTTAAATGGATGACGATGATGATAGTCAACGCAAGGACTCGTGGCAGATGGTAGAGTATTTCGTTCATATTATGAAAGAAGTAGGTATAACACCACGCCACGGTCTTTGGCTCGAGTACCTATAACAGTTACTTCCCATAAACCTACTGAACATTTCGAACAACTTAACTATTAGGTACTTATCATTATTCTCATCATGCATTATCAATGAATAAAACATTCTCTCAGTTCTTGCGTTCACTATAGTAACAAACGAGTGTACCAGATTCTTTTACAAGAGTAAAAATAAATAAGTTACTTCTAAAGGTAGGGCACACAAGCGACGCCAATCGATTTAAAATTTTAGGTACTAAACCGAATCTATTTTAAACAATTTCGGGGTTACAACCTCTCGGCAACAGTTATACTATTTATTAAATAACCATGCAATATTGGGCAATGTTTGGCAAACGCGAAAAATTGATTACTGCCAAAAACGGTCACTTCTAGCGTGGACCAAATTTTCGCGTACAAAAACGGACCCAAATTTGTGCATTGTTATTTAATAAATAGTATAAGTGTTTGCCGAGAGGTTGTAACCCCGAAATTGTTTAAAATAGATCCGGTTTAGTAGCTAAAAATTAAAATCGATTGGCGTCGCTAGTGTGCCCTACCCGTCACCTTAATAATAATTTGCAACACATTGTGACAAAAGTTGAGAATCCTAAGGATTTTGGTTCCTTCGCGCCTTCCGGAAGGAATACGGAATGCGCGTTCTGAACAACTGATTTACCATCGCTATCTTGCGTAGGTAGGTATACTGGACAAACGGAAGGTATACGCACAACCACACATCAAAATATTCAAAACAGTTAAAATTCTTTAGACCGTCGGCTCAATATCAATGGACAACATTTCAAAATTGCTAAGCTCTGAAACAAAAAATACCATTTCTTTATTTACTTTTCCGCTGCGCGAATATATATTTATTAATTTTTTATATTGCTTATTTACTGAGAAAAAAAATTAAAACTAAAAAACGTAAGATGACGTCAGCGGACGGCAGAATGTAAAATATTTCTTTGCTTAGCACATTATAGTTTTAAATTTTCGTAATGCCAAACCCATGACATGTAACTGTCAAAAAAAAAGACAACTTGTCAACGTTGAATGTATGAATGACGTTGACAATGTTGACACTAGTATTATTTACCTTTGACAGTAGTACCTTTTTTTTATTAAAACAATAATAAGCAAAGGAATATCGCTGTATTCAGCCGTCCGATGACGTCATTTGGCGCTTACGTCTATTTAGAATATAAAGAATTTTAATAATTATTTTATGCATGAAAATGGACAAATTTTGAAAAAAGAAAAAATATGGGTCCGTTCATTTTATGTCTATTTTCATATAAAAAAACAATATGGACATGTTAAAAATATGAAATGTTGTCCATTGAGGAAGGATTCTGGCGGTAGGAAGACAAACTGCCACACTCCGAGTCGTTAATTAACTTAGTTGGCTACTTAAGAAAAAAAGATTGACCCTTATTTCGATACCCATAAAGACTACCGATACTAATGTTTATGAACATTAGCTTAAATGACGTCCCTGAGTGCGGCCGTTAAACACTCCTTTTAATTCGCTGCTTTAAGTCAGAGCGTCCAACCTCACACATTGGAACCCAAAGGCCTCGTACAGTACGGTTCAAGAGGAATTTCCTCCCGCTAACGCTGCGGCTGTGGAATGAGCTGCCACCAGAGAGCTTGCCACCGACTTAGTATAAAAAATTCGGCCTCTCAGCCGCTAACAGTGAGTTCAATGGCTGCTACAGAGATGATTTATTTTTTATTAAGGCTCTACCCGAAGATAATTCGCCAATGTCAAGTAACTTATTGAGAATAAGTAGGTAGTCAACAGTCGAACTCAGTCAAAGTCACAGTCACTCTATAAAACGCCGGTGTTTTACGTTTTATCAACCTACGGATTCAGCGGATATCACTCTAAAAGCAATCGCAGGTTTTAAGACTCTATTTGGTCCAAGCAAGTTGTCACGAGACAACTCGCTCGACACCCAATAGCAGTGTTAAAAACGATACCATCCAACGATTCTTATTATTAGGATCACTTTGCGGCACTTCACTGCACAAATAAACACCAAATTTGAACACTAAAAATCACTAGACACTAATTTAAAACCTTTGATTGCATCAGCCCATGCGGCTTGTTTTAACCCTACCCGCCGAATCCAGAGATGATAACTATGTAAGTATGGTCCTTTCGTTTTAGCATGATATGGGTGACAGATGTCAAAATGCATACATTTTTCACATTAGTCTCTTTCTAACGTCTCACTCAGTTTTAACCCCACCCGCCGAATCCAGAGATGATAACCATGTAAGTATGGTCCTTTCGTTTTAGCATGATATGGGTGACAGATGTCAAAATGCATACATTTTTCACATTAGTCTCTTTCTAACGTCTCACTCACCATACAAAAATTTTGGGTCCACCGCTTACGCGAAAAATTGATTCACGCCACAAGCGGCCACTTTTGTGAATCAATGTTTCGCGTACAAAAACGGACCCAACATTTGTGCATGGTTATATAATAAATAGTATAAGTAGATCCCGTTTAGTAGCTAAAAATTAAAATCGATTGGCGTCGCTAGTGTGCCCTACCCGTCACCTTAATGTATGGAAACTAAATACCTATATAGAAAAAAATGGTAGCTGTAGGTACTATTAATTCGCCGTGTGGTCCTCGGCAGAGTAGAATAGGCCACCCTCACTCTTACCGAGGTGTCGTAAAAGGCGACTAAGTAAAGCTGCTGGCATGATCATCAGCACCCAGAGAAGGAAAACTATGCATTTATATCAAAACCCTCGCCAACCCAACGCCAAGCGTGGTGAGTATGAAGCGTGGTGAGTGAGTATGGCAATTACCCCTCATGTGATTGAGGGAAGCCCGTGCCCCAACAGTGGGGACTTAAATGGGCTGACGATGAGGTACTATTAAACAATGAAAAGCGGTTTAAGTTAAGGTTAAGGTAAAACAAGGTTTAATCGCAATTTACTGAAATTAAAACAATCTCACTACGCCACTTAGGTGGGCGACGTGGGCCATCACCCACGGCCGCGGGCATTTTTTTTTGGAATAGGGGGCAGACGAGCAAACGGATCACCTAATGGTAAGCGATTACCGCCGCCCATGAACACCTACAACACCTGCAGCCTGGCGCTCAAGGGAGCATCGCGAGGGATTGTGACCATACTATTCAAAGCCGTGCGTGTGCATTGAGTGAGCACCCTTTAGAAAAAATAAATAATATGTTTATCATTTAGTGAAAGGTCTAAAACAATTGTAAATCCGATCATACAATTTGTAAGATAATAGAATCGGAGATAAATAGTTAGACGTAGGCTCACTCAGTCCTCACAGGAGGTTAGTTTGATCTCCGTATATAATAAGTTTACAAATACTATATAGGGTTCCCTTTTCTGTAAAAACTCTTTTAAGCTTGGGGTTTTGTTTTAAGACTGGCGTAGACCCTTGGCGTATATTTTGTTAAAAAAAATCGTTAATTTTGAATCTTTACATTTTTTTCAATGTGGTCTCAATTGAAAGATATTTATGTTTTTCACTTCAGAAAAATGGAAGGATTGAGTGAGCATTTGTTAATAAATATTTACTCGAAAATGCATCGAGATGGTGAAATCTTTTTATGTGTTACGAAATCCGTTTTAGAGTTTACATAAACAAGGCATATGATTAAATGCGCTTATGTAGTTAGTTCGAGAAATATCGGGGGTTAAATTAGCTTGAGGATTGAGTGAGCTCAATCCTCAAGCTAATTGACAGATGAGGCTGGCACAAGACCGATGCAAGTCCCCACTCAGGTGCATCTACCTCCTCGAGTGGCCCTGCTGGTAATCAGTTCTGTCCTGATTCCAACTTCGGTTGGTATTAGGCAAAAACGGTTATCGCGGAGCACGGTTTTTCCTGGGCAATGACGGGTAGTAATTCATTCGTGGATAGCCGAAGGATGCACACCCGACGGACCGGCCCCTGGCGTGCGACCGCGCTGAAGTGCACTTTGCTACAGGGCCTATATTGTAGCGCCGAGGGTCTGAAGACCGGCGTCTTCGCGTCGTTCCCTGACGGTACACTAGGGCCCGTGAAAGCGGATTAAACCATCGCACAGCGGGGTTGTAGGCGCCATTTTTGTCTTCGGATCTGGGGATGCTGTGTCCGGCCCCGCCCGCGCGGGTTGCGCGCCGGTTTTCCGGCGGGGCACTTTGACGTCGGCATCCCCTTAGAGTGGAGCGCCTCCGGGCGCAGTGGCCGCAAGGCCTACGTTTGGGGATCTGCGCCGCAAGGTCGCAGCCAACGGATTGCGGTGGTAGGTCGGAGTTGTTTGCGTCGCAGATTTCCCCGGCTCCGCAGCCAGTGGAGTCGGTTTCTGCGACGCGTTATTATGTTGAAAGTCTGCGGGTTTGTCCCTAACTCGCACTGCACTGCAACCAGTAGTGTATATGCGGGGAGGGGTGCCCGCAGTCCTCCTCTCGGTGGTGCTTGCACAGCATCCAGCAGCGTGGGTGCTACCCGGGAGGTTGAGTGGGAGAGAGGCCAAGCTGGCGAGCCTCTGCCCTGACCGGGTGACGGATAAACCTCCTCCTCCCTCCTCCTCCCTCCTCCTTCTGCCTCCGTGGCAGTCCTCACCCCGGTCTGAGTGTTTCCTGGGCGAGGGATGGAAACGCCCCAGTGTTTTTATTGGGTATGCCTACGGACGGTCTCTGATTAGCAGAGACCTAACCCGGAGGAGAGCCCCTCTCATAAGGTGCATTTTCACTGGGTCATCAAAAAAAAAAAAGACCGTTGCGAGTGGCGAGCACAGGAGGAGGCCTAGACCCTGCAGTGGGATCAAATACACGCTGATGATGATGATGACGACTTGTCGTATGTATAATAGGGTATTTGAAGCTAAGCTCGAGATTTTATAAATATTTTATCAAAATATAGGTAAATATGTGCTAATAGCAAAAATTCCCAATTAAAAATATAACGTCTAGCCGGTTTTATGGTCATTCGAAGATTCATGGGCAAGTCCATATTAAAAGTATGAAATTATTAAAAAATAATTATACCATTGAATAACCCATACAATTTGCACCAACTATTATAATAGAACCATTGATATAAACGAAATATTTGATACCTATAGCTACCATACAAAATTCAAATTAAAGGCATACAAAACGTGTGACGTCATATCTTAGTAGCCATTTTTAAGGAGCGTTTTGGGAAATTGCCCATAATAATGTGATTTCAAAGTGATATCTCAGGTAGTTTAAATGAGAATCGAGTAATTCTTTCAACACTGTTTCTATCGTTGAGAGGTCTTTTGATTACAAAAATAAATAAATAAAAAAGTCTATTATGTTTATTAGAGCCTTGATACCTAAATTACCTAGCTACCACAAGCACAGGTCCTAGAGCGAAGTTTTCGTGAAGTATTGTCAGTGGAATTTATAAGCCCAATATGTTCCGTTTCGTTTTTCTTCGGATTTATTTCGTGTTCGGCCGATTTCTCATAACTGCCGTCTTTAATGCCGTGGTCGTCATCATGGTACATGTCTTCATAGCCCAAAACCAAAGGTGGGAGTACGACCAGGCTGGCGACACGTTGTTGTTCCAAATCCTGTGAAATAAATACCATGGTAATATACAGGCTGTTTCATGTAGGGTGTCAAAGCGGAAGGCCATGGATAGAGCACCCCTCGGGTTATCCGAAACACCCCCATGTGTTACCTACGATTTTTTTTAGTTCAGGAGTTGTCAATATTTTTTCGAATTGTGGAGAATTCCCTTCAACAGCTTAAAAATTATCTAGAAAAAAAAAACCAAATGACTATCCTTATATTGCAAACAAACCTTAATTTGTGTAAATACCTTTTATTTATAAATTAATCAGATTAGAAACTTGAATAACAGTCATGAAAATCTTAGTCTTTGTATTTGTGTAGGTACCACAAATGAAAATTTATTTGCAAGAAAGAAAAAAGTTGGATAAGTCTTTTCGTTTTTTTTTCTTGATAATTTTTTAGCTGTTGAGGTAGGGAATTCTCCAAAATTCGAAAAAATGTTGACAACTCCTTAACTGTACAAAATCGTAGAACATACATGGGGGTGTTTCGGTACCTTCCGCTTGACACCCTACATGAAACTCCCTGTATTTATGTGATAGATGGCAGACGGATGGCAAGCAAATACCGCCGCCTATGGAATCGCAAGACCAGTGAAGTTTCAAGTGTGCTGCCAACCTTTTGATCCCCTTTTCTCCTGAATTGGGCCTCCGGTACTCTCACTTACGCAGCGAAACACAGCACAGTGCTGCTTCACGCAAAATTTACCTATACATTTACATATGCTTGAGCTACCTATCTCGGAGTCAAATCAATGTAGGTATGTGTGTGATATTTATTATTTATTTACATTCTATTAATGATTCTAAACAACACTTGTTCTACCACTTTTGGAAATTCGCATTAAAAATCTTTCCATACAAAGTCGGTCAAGTGACTTGGTCATTTTGTATGGGAAGTCGCAAAAAAGTTCGACAAATTTTGAAGTCGTAGAACAAATGTTGTTAAGAATAGTTTCATAGATAAATGTTCACAGATACATCCTGTATACAATCGATTAGGTTTTTGAATTATGTTAAAAAAAGTAAAAGAAGAATCGCCTCCCTGGGTCCGAATTCTCGGGCTCGTGACATTTATCATCATACGACATTTATCACTAAAACATAGATTTTTTGTATGGAGTTCATGTGACATCAACCATGTTTTCAAAATATCACGAGCACGAGAATTGGTCTCCTGGTTTCCAGCACATGACGTCACACCAGATACCTAAACTCCGGTATTACCGTAGATTCTCGGTATTAGTAAAAGTATAAGCCTATAAACTGACCCCCTGCAGGGCAAGGGCCTTCATCATAGAAATCAAGTTATCGCTCCTAGTATGATGGGATTAGGCTTAATCAACACGCTTGCCAAATGCGGATTGGTGATCACAAACCCGAGCTATGTTCGAAAAATTCGAAACATAGTTTTCGCTCGACCCGGGAACGAACCCAGGACCCTGACATCACGGCCCGATACTTAAGGTGACGGGTAGAGCACAGTAGCGACGCCAATCGATTTTAATTTTTAGCTACTAAACCGGATCTATTTTAAACAATTTCAGGGTTACAACCTCTCCGCAAACACCTATACTATTTATTTAATACTTATAGTTAACTGTTTGGTCTGCTTTTGCACTCGAATATTGGATTACCGACAAAAGCGGCCACTTTTAGCGTGAATCACTTTTTCGCGTACAAAAACGGACCTAACATTTGTGCAAGGTTATTTACCCCGAAATTGTTTAAAATAGATCCGGTTTAGTAGCTAAAAATTAAAATCGATGGGCGTTGTGAGTATGCCCCACCCGTCACCTTAACTACGGCAATTATTTACCAACTGCTGATGTGATTTTTACGGTATTTTAAACTTTGAATTGAAGCAGCATGTAACAATTATGGCCTTTATTATGAAAAACCCTTTTTTTTCCCATCACCATGCTACATGTAGGGAACAAGATGGTGTGTGGGACTCAAACCCTTACTTAAACCCCTGGGGTGTCCATCTCCGCGCAATCGTGGTCGGAAACCCCACAGCCGGGACTAGACCGTACCGCTAATCGCGCTCGCCGCTTCACCCCTATCTGGCGCAATACAGCCCTTCAACGCTGTACGACCTACCAGGACACCCAGTAATGTCGTCCCCCGCGGAGTCGTATGCTGAGCAAGCCACTCCCAGCAGTGGCTACGCTCACGTACTCCGAAAGCCCGTTTAGTCGCCTCTTACGACATATAAGTTACTCTCTGCTTACGACAGGCCGGGAAAACCTTGGCAGTATTCTTAAACGCCCCTAGCCACAGGGTATATTGTGAAAAACACTTACCTCAAGTGGAACACCAACAACAAACGTTAACATCGATAGCAGAAATAGCCACATGATTACGTTAGAAATGTAATTGTAAAGCTGATAATAATTTTATGTTTATCGAAATGCACTTCAAGAAATGAAAAATACTGACTTGTAGGTACTTTGTTAGACGTTGGGGTGTGTCCATAGAATTAGGAGCGTCATAAATCATTTATTTATTTATGTCTTCGTAAGGAACCTCGCCCTCGGCGACTTTTTGTGGCGATGCAGTAGCAATGCTGTCGTTCGAAGCGATCGCTTCCTAGCTGTGTGTCCTGGAGCCCAATTCTCGTGCTCGTGATATTTTGAAAACATAGCGGATATCACCTGAAAACCATACGAAAAAACTATGAGCCCAATTCTCGGGCTCGTGACATTTTTTTCCTACGACATACCTATATCACGAAAACATAGTTTTTTGTATGGTTTTCGGGTGATATCCGCCATGTTCTCAAAATATCACAAGCACGAGAATTGAGCTCTATGTTTTAGCCCAATTTATTTTCAATTTCAATTTCGAGCCCAATTTATTTTCATACGACATATATCAATAAAATATAGTTTTTTTATATGGTTTTTAGGTGATATCCGCCGTGTTTTCAAAATATCATCATACGACATATATCACTAAAACATAGTTTTTTTGTATGGATTTCATGTGATATCCGCCATGCTAAAATATCACGAGCACGATAATTGGGCTCCTGGGCTCAGATTCAGACGTGACTAACACGCGTCAGTAGCGATGCTGTCGTGCGTTTAGAAAATGCGCGTTTGCATAGCTACAAAAAGTCGCCGTGAGTGACGGGCCTAAGTCTATGAGAATGGGGGGGGGGGTTATGTCGTTGCGCAGCCACAGACACAGTGCAAGCTTTGGGCGCACGCAGGGCTCACCTGTTCCACATATGCCTACTGGTCTATCCCTACTAATAGGGAAGAATGGAATATTTTTTCACATATTCGTACTTAGCTACTTGGGGGAATATTTTTCCACTTATCTCTACTGATAAGTTGATTCAGGAAATTGCTATTATCATAAAGAAGTGCTTTGTTTATATAAAGTCTTTAAGTGTTTTGTTTATATAGCGATTAATTCTAAAGGTATGAACTTGGCTGAAGATAAACAATTCCAAGAGCAATGGCGCGTGTTTGGATAAGTCATAGAACAAATAATTTCGCAGGAGCCTGGCATTTCAAAATTAATAATAAAAGCAACAGAAAAACCAATAATATACGCCTGTGATTACGTGATTCAAAACAAACAAATGAGAAATGGAACTCGTTGCCGGCGCATGTATTCCCCCCTTCCTACAATATGGATTCCTTCAAACGAAGCGTGAAGTAACGACCGCCAAAAGCGGTGATACCTTGACATCGCTGTCGTTGTAATTGCAACTTTTATTTATTTATTTATTATTCAGCTTACAGACTAAACCAAAGCGCGCACAATATAATTTATTTTAAAAAACAAAAGGAAAGGAATAAAAACATTAATTGCATTACACATTAAATATTCAAATAAAGCAACTCGACCTACAGAGACGTACTACTAAGGGCCCAAAAGCGATGTGTTCGAGCTATGTGTGGTCTAAAACCTATAGAAACATGTAAGCCTCATTTCAAGTCGCTTAGGTTATTAACCCTGCCGTGCATGTACATATTTGAGCTATGTATATTCGTTAAATCTAATCCAAATCTGTTCAAAAAACAAGATCAAGTGCCTAATCTTCGCCCTAGACCAACTAAAATTAAAAAAAATATCTGTGCTACCGCTCTAATGCGCAAAAATGTTACTGAAATGGCTCCGAAAGTGTACAATAAACTCCCTGAATATATTAAACAATTTAATCTGTATAAATTTAGAAATGTGCTATCCCGAATTCTTATAGAAAAATGTTATTATAGTGTTAACGAATACTTTGATGATACTGCATTTGAATTGTAATTTTTTTTTTCTCTCTCTCTTTTTTAATGTATTTAATCACCATAATAATTTAATTATATTACCATACTAAATGAAATGTTTTTTGTACTAACACTAACTAATGAATACCTATGTTTTTAAATATTTTTATATATTTCATCTAATAATATTGTGTATGATGACAAGTTTTATTATTATTATTATTTTTGGCATCTAATGATTTTGTATGCCACTGTAGGCGCATCATGAAGTTACCACATACATTACCTCTGTCAACTTTGTACCACCTGTGATGACGAATAAATGAATTTGTATTTGTATTTGTAAACCAATCAGAGAGTCAATACAACATATAATAATAATCACAAATATAGAAAAATTAAAAATAAACATAACTTGGGCTCTTCTCTTGCTTACCATCAGCCTGAGGAGAGCCAGTATTACTGTGCCTCTATAAAAAAAAAACACAGGGGATAAGCGGTTGGACATTTTGTAGAGTGTTGATTTGTTTCAGAAGTTTAATTATTAATTTCAGTACCGCTGTAAAGTCGAGAATGGTTTTTAGGTACCTGCAATAAATATTTTTTCTATGTGCTTGCCATCATAGTAGCGATGACTTGATTTCTATGATGAAGGCCTTTGCCCTGCAGTGGGACCGTATACAGGGTGTATCTGTGGACATTTACATCCCTTTAACCAGGTGTTCCACCATCCATTCTGAACAACATATTTTGTTCTACGACTTTTTGAAATTAGTCGATAACTTTTTCGACTCCCCATACAAAAGGATCAAGTCTCGTCACCGACTTTGTATGAGAAGTTGAAATTTTTTTATGCCAATTTCCAAAAGTCATAGAACAAATGATGTTCAGAATGGTTGATAGAACACGTGGTTAAAGGGATGTAAATGTTCACAGATGCACCCTGTATAGGCTGATACTATGTGCTTGTAGTATTAGAAATAGTTGGAAACAAAATATCATTATATGCTCCTTAGTAGCTATATGTGGAAAAATATTCCATTCATTCACCAGTAGGGATATGTGGAACAGGGGACAGAAGGGCTAGATTTAGCTCTTTGTCAGGCATGTTGATTCAAGGGCGAATCCAGCTTTCAAGTCAGTGGGATCAAATAGGTACAAAGGGAAGGGATTATCCTGCTCAGGGGGAACATCGTAGTAAAGACAGCCACTCAACAGGTTACCACAATTAGTCTTCTAAATTTATATCGAAGCAAATGTGTTTGACTTTAAGGTGAAAGAAATTTGACGAGCCTAGACTTCGTTTGTGCTAGACTTTGTTAGCGACGAACCGCTTGCCATCAGGCGTGGTGGCCTCAGTCAGTGGGCAGCAGACATTCACAAATTCCACCGTTGAATCACGCATCGCCAGGCTTCCGCTCCTTGTCAAGTGAAGTAGCAGACGCAGACCGAACAACCAGACCCTGGCAACTAGTGAACAGGCTGGTTCGTTTATTTTTAGTTGCGGGTTCGTCTTGGAGGAGTTTTTTACTAGATTTCCCGAACAACTCCAATTGGACGATCCCTCGGAACACCTCTTCTATTGCCGGGCTCTTCCTTTACTGGACTCACCGGGAAGAAGACTCACGGCTGCCGCGACGTCCTATTGAGCTCAGGAGAGTCTTAGTTAGTAAGGGGTCTACTTTGTGTGTACTCAATAGAACCCACTTTTTCCTTCTCTTCTCTTCGTGAAATATAGTTTGTCGGTGAAAGCACCTCTTTTATTTCACCAGCATATAGACACACTTTCAACTCACGTAGGACTAGACTTCGTCAGCGAGCCGCTCCTCTTCAGGCGTGGTGGCCTCAGGCACGGGGACTGCGGCAGCAGGGATGTCGGTCACAGCATATAGACACACTTTCAACTCACGTAGGACTAGACTTCGTCAGCGCCACCAGCCGCTCCTCTTCAGGCGTGGTGGCCTCAGGCACGGGGACTGCGGCAGCAGGGATGTCGGTCACAGCATATAGACACACTTTCAACTCACGTAGGACTAGACTTCGTCAGCGAGCCGCTCCTCTTCAGGCGTGGTGGCCTCAGGCACGGGGACTGCGGCAGCAGGGATGTCGGTCACAGCATATAGACACACTTTCAACTCACGTAGGACTAGACTTCGTCAGCGAGCCGCTCCTCTTCAGGCGTGGTGGCCTCAGGCACGGGGACTGCGGCAGCAGGGATGTCGGTCACAGCATATAGACACACTTTCAACTCACGTAGGACTAGACTTCGTCAGCGAGCCGCTCCTCTTCAGGCGTGGTGGCCTCAGGCACGGGGACTGCGGCAGCAGGGATGTCGGTCACAGCATATAGACACACTTTCAACTCACGTAGGACTAGACTTCGTCAGCGAGCCGCTCCTCTTCAGGCGTGGTGGCCTCAGGCACGGGGACTGCGGCAGCAGGGATGTCGGTGGGCAGCTGCGCCAGCGCCACGCCGGCGTCGTGCAGCAGCGCTAGCAGGCTGGCGAGGCTGCTTGCCAACTGGAAGACGTATATATATATACGTAAACATACACCCTCTTTGTCTATGGATTTTAAATTATCGTTTAACATTTTAAGGGTGGCGTTTTAACATTTCAAAGGTGGTGTAAACGACGGGTCCGACAAATGAAAATCTCGTAGAAGTGTAAATAAGGTCTATATTTGAAAATTATACAAATGACAGACCAAGGCAATACATATGGCAGAGTCAGACTCGTAGTATCTTCTACTTAGTTTGTGGGCAGACTAAAATCAAAGATGGCCGCTGGGCTTTATGGAAACCGAAATGCACAAATCCAGGTGTGATGCAGGATACGCCCAGCGCCATCTATTAGCACGGTTTGGAACTAAATTCCCCGTACATTGAGCGCGCTTGACGGCGCGTCTATACAGGTGGGTTAATTGGCGTCACTGCTGTGCCCTACCCGTCACCTTAACAAAATCTGTAGTTACTTCGGGAAAACGTCACATAAGAACGGGAAAACAACCATTAAACCATTCCAGGCGGGCCACGCTGTTAAGGTGACGAGTAGGGCACACTAGCGACGCCAATCGATTTTAATTTTTAGCTACTAAACCGGAACTACGTGGCCAGGTCTGCCGCCCGCTGGTACGCAGCGTAGGCGCGGCTGTCCCCTGGACGCTCTAGAGCTTCGCCTATTAGAAGCACCTGTAGAAGTGCGTTTTTTTTGCGTGAGCCCGGCCCTTGCTCGAGGGATTAACTTACTTGAGGGTCAGGCCTCTCCGCGTGGCGCAGCAGCTCGGCCGCCAGCCCCGCCTCGAGCGCGGCGGTGTCTAAGCGAGCGGCGCGCGCATGGCGGCCGGCCAGGTTGAGGCGCACCAGCGGGTCTTCCGGGGCCAGGTCTGCCGCCCGCTGGTACGCAGCGTCGGCGCGGCTGTCCAGTGGACGCTCTAGAGCTTCGCCTATTAGAAGCACCTGTAGAAGTGCGTTTTTTTTGCGTGAGCCCGGCCCTTGCTCGAGGGATTAACTTACTTGAGGGTCAGGCCTCTCCGCGTGGCGCAGCAGCTCGGCCGCCACCCCCGCCTCGAGCGCGGCGGTGCCTAAGCGAGCGGCGCGCGCATGGCGGCCGGCCAGGTTGAGGCGCACCAGCGGGTCTTCCGGGGCCAGGTCTGCCGCCCGCTGGTACGCAGCGTCGGCGCGGCTGTCCCCTAGACGCTCTAGGGCTACACCTATTAGAAGCACCTGTAGAAGTGAGTTTTTTTTATAGTGACACAGTATATTGTCTCTCCTTAGCCTGATGGTAAGCAAGAAAAGAGCCCTCGTTGCAATTACAACGGAAGCGATATCAGGAATCACCTCCGTTGGAACTGCCATACTGGCCCGTGACATGCTTCTTCACGTTTTTCTTTTAAGAACCAAGTCCAACAACGTTTCAAACCGGCGTTAGCCTGCATTCATATCCTTATTAATATTGCATGGTCCCTACCGCCCTTTTAGCTTACTTTATCAACTCAACAACTTTATCTAGATAAAAAGTTCAGGTTGATCTAGATAAAAAGAAAAATGTTGCGGGTGTCCACGGGCGGTGGCAGTTACTTACCATTAGAAAGAAAAAAAAAGAAGAAAGAAAGAAGAAAAGAAAAAAAGAAATTTTCTGTGAGGCCGTGGTATATCCTGTCGAGCTGGCACATTCATGCCGAAGCGTGGCTCTCCCACGGTCAAGTTAAATACTTTTATTATTTTGTTTTTTCTTTGCTTTGTTGTAAAAAAAAGCCCACTGGTATCCCTGGTAACGGCACAGCAGCAGCGCCGGGTCCTGCTAGCGGCGGAGTGTGCTCACGGTATAGGGCTGGGCACAGCAGGAGCGCCGGGCCCTGCTAGTGGCGGAGTGTGCTCACGGTGTAGGGCTGGGAACAGCAGCAGCGCCGGGCCCTGCTAGTGGCGGAGTGTGCTCACGGTGTAGGGCTGGGAACAGCAGCAGCGCCGGGCCCTGCTAGTGGCGGAGTGTGCTCACGGTGTAGGGCTGGGCACAGCAGGAGCGCCGGGCCCTGCTAGTGGCGGAGTGTGCTCACGGTGTAGGGCTGGGCACAGCAGGAGCGCCGGGCCCTGCTAGTGGCGGAGTATGCTCACGGTGTAAGGCTGGGCACAGCACCAGCGCCGGGCCCTGCTAGTGGCGGAGTGTGCTCACGGTGTAAGGCTGGGCACAGCAGCAGCGCCGGGCCCTGCTAGTGGCGGAGTGTGCTCACGGTGTAGGGCTGGGCACAGCACCAGCGCCGGGCCCTGCTAGTGGCGGAGTATGCTCACGGTGTAAGGCTGGGCACAGCAGCAGCGCCGGGCCCTGCTAGTGGCGGAGTGTGCTCACGGTGTAAGGCTGGGCACAGCAGCAGCGCCGGGCCCTGCTAGTGGCGGAGTGTGCTCACGGTGTAAGGCTGGGCACAGCAGCAGCGCCGGGCCCTGCTAGTGGCGGAGTATGCTCACGGTGTAAGGCTGGGCACAGCAGCAGCGCCGGGCCCTGCTAGTGGCGGAGTGTGCTCACGGTGTAAGGCTGGGCACAGCAGCAGCGCCGGGCCCTGCTAGTGGCGGAGTGTGCTCACGGTGTAAGGCTGGGCACAGCAGCAGCGCCGGGCCCTGCTAGTGGCGGAGTGTGCTCACGGTGTAAGGCTGGGCACAGCAGCAGCGCCGGGCCCTGCTAGTGGCGGAGTATGCTCACGGTGTAAGGCTGGGCACAGCAGCAGCGCCGGGCCCTGCTAGTGGCGGAGTAGTGCTCACGGTGTAAGGCTGGGCACAGCAGCAGCGCCGGGCCCTGCTAGTGGCGGAGTGTGCTCACGGTGTAAGGGCTGGGCACAGCAGCAGCGCCGGGCCCTGCTAGTGGCGGAGTATGCTCACGGTGTAAGGCTGGGCACAGCAGCAGCGCCGGGCCCTGCTAGTGGCGGAGTGTGCTCACGGTGTAAGGCTGGGCACAGCAGCAGCGCCGGGCCCTGCTAGTGGCGGAGTGTGCTCACGGTGTAGGGCTGGGCACAGCAGCAGCGTCGGGCCCTGCTAGTGGCGGAGTGTACTCACGGTGTAGGGCTGGGCACAGCAGCAGCGCCGGGCCCTGCTAGTGGCGGAGTGTGCTCACGGTGTAGGGCTGGGCACAGCAGCAGCGCCGGGCCCTGCTAGTGGCGGAGTGTACTCACGGTGTAGGGCTGGGCACAGCAGCAGCGCCGGGCCCTGCTAGTGGCGGAGTGTGCTCACGGTGTAAGGGCTGGGCACAGCAGCAGCGCCGGGCCCTGCTAGTGGCGGAGTGTGCTCACGGTGTAGGGCTGGGCACAGCAGCAGCGCCGGGCCCTGCTAGTGGCGGAGTGTACTCACGGTGTAGGGCTGGGCACAGCAGCAGCGCCGGGCCCTGTTAGAGGCGGAGTGTACTCACGGTGTAGGGCTGGGCACAGCAGCAGCGCCGGGCCCTGCTAGTGGCGGAGTGTACTCACGGTGTAGGGCTGGGCACAGCAGCAGCGCCGGGCCCTGATAGAGGCGGAGTGTGCTCACGGTGTAGGGCTGGGCGGGGCGCAGCGCGGCGGCGGCGGCGAGGCGGCAGAAGGCGGAGGCGGGGCGGCGGCACAGCAGCAGCGCCAGGCCCAGGTCGTGACCGGCGCGTGCGCTCAGCGGTGCCGCCCACGCTGCGCGCTGAAGGCATGTCAGCGCCTGACACAAAGCGCTCACTTAAAAACTTGAAACTTGGTCACGCATTATAGTTTCAGACGGCCAGATAAATAAATCACACGCGCGTTCGTGTCCCATGATGTGTGGGAACTTTTACGCAACGCTGAGATGTTTTTTTTTTAATAAATATTTCCCAATATCACATAGCTACATTGATCTGACTCCGAGATAGGTGGCTCAAGCGTCTGTGTTACGGATATCAAAATCAACAGTGGGATTACAAATACATACATATAATATTGTTCTTTTGTAATTACATACTTATAATAACTACATAGAAAACACCCAAACCAATACAAACAAACATGCTCATGTACACAAACGTTTGTACTGTGTGGGGATCCTTGGACCAAAGGCAGCGTTCACTACCACTGTTCCAAACGGGTCGTCAAAAATGATGACGATGGAATGGATTTGGCAGCGAAGCAGTCTCAGAATAGTTCTTCAGGTTCCTAGTTTTGGTAGTTCTTTAAATAGCCTACTCTCTCTAAAGTTGGTTTAACAAGAAGATTTGGATGAAGTCAAGTAATCATACTCAATATAAATGGACCTACCGCAACATACTTCTTCTTGGCCAGCAGGGCAAGCCCCAGGTTGGTGTGAGCGGCCACACAGGTTGGGTGGGCTGACAACGCTGCCTTCAGCCGCGCTAAAGCTGCATCCAGGTCTCTGTGAGGGGATGATAAGGTAGATACTATCCTGAGCTAGCTGATATGTAACGCCAGCCCAGGAGATGTCAAAGTAGATACGTAATATCTTCTACTTAGTTTGTGAGTAGGTATGACCATTTATTTAATATTATTTTAAAAAAAATTGACGTGGGATTATGAGAGTGCGAAACGGAATGGAAGACGAGTAGAATGGAACGGAGAGAACGATTGAGTTTACTGTAGGAGTATCTTCTACTTAGTTTGTGACTGTGGGTGTGAAACTAGGAAAGACGTGGATTGATTTACTAAATAAAGAAGATTTTGAAGACCCTGAAATACTCTTTTTCTTATCTCAAGTCCCACATTGACTTTATAAAACAGTACAGGATCACCTATTGTTTTTTAGGCCTGTAAAGTCATTATTCCCGAGCCCCTTACCTTGACCGCGCGTATCTAGACTTGAAACACAAACAATGAGAATCTAATCCCACGGAGTTCCAGCCGCTCAGGACCCACTCAGTCCTCAGCATCAGCAAGAAAACCCTCCTGATTTTACCCCTGACTTGAAAGCTCCCGGATCCTTCCAGCTGCTGCCAACCTTCCAGCTGCTGGAAAGGCGCACCTTGACTCTATCGGGATAGCTGATATATCCGGGAATATCAGCACTGCAAGGGTGACTAAGGAAATAGGGATGACGAGCGTGCTGATTTCCACACACCGTGCTACAGCATCAGCAAGCGTAACTAGCCTCTGGATTAGGCAATAGAGATAATGAGCGACCTCAAATTCGCATTCCTGTGCTGCATCATCATGGCGACGAGGGCCAGAGAGAATGACGTCACGGTGCACTGCCACCCGCACTCTTCTCTTCCTGCGCGTATGGTGCAACACCCGAGGCATCACAGATGCGTTGCCGGTTCTTAAGGAAGACTCTAACATCAGTGGCCTCACGCTTAAGGGGGCCTCGCAAACACCCATCTCGTAGCAAAGTAATTACAAAAATCCGATTCGTTCGTAACGTCTGCTCTAAATAACCCACCGTGGTAGAGCCAAGCTTCGGTATGAATAGGCTGGCTCGACCGGAGTGATAGCACGGTCTCACAGAAAACCGGCGTGGAGCAGTGCTGTGCTTTATTTATGCGAGAGTGAGGGCACCGGAGGTCCAATCTGGCGGAAGGGGTGTTTGAAGGTTGGCAGCGCATTTGTGACTCCACTAGTGTCGCGGGTGTCCATGGGCGGCGGCAATCGCTTACCATCAGGTGATCCGTCTGCTCGTCTCTTATATAAAAAAAAGAATATACCTGTCGCATCCAAACAAAGGAGACACAGCGCGTGTTAGGGGAAACTCTGATTCGGTCGTAACGTCTGCTTTAAATTAGGCCCTCGTTTCGCCGTTTGATTTACCGCCGTCACTGCCTAACATACCTGTGCTGCAGTATCATGGCGGCGAGGGCTGCTGCGCCAGCACGGCGGGAGTCTATCATCAGGTAGGTATATCAACACCGCAAGCGTGGTTGCTAACAAGTTCAATGGGAATGATGAGATCATCACATACCTGTGCTGCAGCATCATGGCGGCGAGGGCCAGAGCGGCAGCGTGCTGCGTGGGCTGCTGCGCCAGCGCGGCGGGAGTCTATCATCAGGCAGGTATATGAACACCGCAAGCGTGGTTGCTAACAAGTTCAATGGGAATGATGAGACCATCACATACCTGTGCTGCAGCATCATGGCGGTGAGGGCCAGCGGGGCGGCGTGCTGCGTGGGCTGCTGCGCCAGCGCGGCGGGAGTCTATCATCAGGTAGGTATATCAAGACCGCAAGCGTGGTTGCTAACAAGTTCAATATGGATGATGAGACCATCACATACCTGTGCTGCAGCATCATGGCGGCGAGGGCCAGCGCGGCGACGTACTGCGTGGGCTGCTGCGCCAGCGGGGCGGGAGTCTATCACCAGGCAGGTATATCAACACCGCAAGCGTGGTTGGTAACAAGTTCAATGGGAATGATGAGATCATCACATACCTGTGCTGCAGCATCATGCGGCGAGGGCCAGAGCGGCAGCGTGCTGCGTGGGCTGCTTGCGCCAGCGCGGCGGGAGTCTATCATCAGGTAGGTATATCAACACCGCAAGCGTGGTTGTTAACAAGTTCAATGGGAATGATGAGATCATCACATACCTGTGCTGTAGCATCATGGCGGTGAGGGCCAGCGGGGCGGCGTGCTGCGTGGGCTGCTGCGCCAGCGCGGCGGGAGTCTATCATCAGGTAGGTATATCAGACCGCAAGCGTGGTTGCTAACAAGTTCAATAGGATGATGAGACCATCACATACCTGTGCTGCAGCATCATGGCGGCGAGGGCCAGCGCGGCGGCGTACTGCGTGGGCTGCTGCGCCAGCGCGGCGGGAGTCTATCACCAGGAAGGTATACCAACACCGCAAGCGTGGTTGTTAACAAGTTCAATGGGAATGATGAGATCATCACATACCTGTGCTGTAGCATCATGGCGGCGAGAGCCAGCGCGGCAGCGTGCTGCGTGGGCTGCTGGGCCAGCGCGGCGCCCAGCAGCTGGAAGGCGCGGCGGGGGTCCCCCGCGCGGAGGCGGAGCGCCCCCGCCGCCGCGAGCGTGTCAGCCCCGCAAGCGTGGTTCCTGCCAAAGACAAGGGATGACGCCAAGGAATAATAACATGCTCCAACCGATTAGGGCTACGGCGGCCAATCTCAAAAGTCAGCCACGTACGCAGGATATATTATAGCGCTCAAGTGTGTGCGCAAACACAAGTGCAATTAATATTCCCTTACACTCGTAATCCGATGGGACACTGACCGGAGAGGGATTGGATGCAGGACCAACGGCTTAACGTGCTTTCCCATGCACGAGGGCGAGGGTACATGACCGCCGACTTTCAGACTCCAGGCTGATACTAACTACTAATTTCTTACCAATTTTTTTTGGTCCCGGGGATTGAACCTCTTGCGCAGCCCTCGCTTTAAACGACGAACGACGAACCGCCTGCTTGTTTTCTTTGTACACTCGTACTTGTGATAGTTATCGAAAATCGACAGTGTAGCTGGAGATCGGTGTCCGATCCGTGAACGCATGTAATTATAATCAATTTTATCGACAAATCCACTGTATTTTTTTTACTTTGTATTTTACTTACGCCATAGCCTGGTCGTAGGCGGCCAGTGCGCCGGTGACGTCACGCGCGGCCAGCAGCAGCCGTGCCAGCAGCGCGCCGGCGCGCTCCCCCCCGCCCGCCTGCACCCCCGCGCGCGCCCACTCCACGCCTCTCTCGCAGGACCCCACGTTCCACGCACACTCAGCTGTAATATATCATCCACTAAAGGTACAGCCACACGCGTGGCAAATAGAAGCACAAACACTCATCCATGTTATTTGTTGCTTGTGCTTCTATTTGCCAGGCGTGTGGCCGTATCTTTAGCGTTTATCCCGATGAGTCCTAAGGTGTCGCCTCGGAGCCTAAAGTTCACTTAAAACTATCTCCGCTTGACCCGGATCTTTGGCATAGACCCCCAACAGTAAAGAACAAATACAAATACAAAATCATTTATTCATCATAAATAGGGTGGGTACTCCCGGAAATAAAATTGTAGATGATCTTTCTAAGAAAGCCTGTCATGATGGAGTTACTTTATACTTTCAACCTTATTTCTCTATTGCAGAAAATTATGGAAAGAGTTTTTTGACATGAGATCCAAAACGAAGGGCATCTGGTATAAAACTATACATATACCTTGGTTCAAAAACTGTTCCTAAAACAGACCAAATATTGTTTCCGCTTTGAGACTTCGCTCCGGACACATCCCCACAAGAAAATTTAAACACCTAATGGGATTAATAGAATCAACTCTTTGTGTAGAATGCGGAGTTATCGAAGATGTAACTCACGTCTTGTTGGAGTGCGTCCGGACCGAACAGCTCAGAGCTCAGCTATTCAGGGATAATCAATGGGCAATTGGCAGTTGTAATAGTGTTCTGGCCGCCCCCCTGTCAGATGAGGCAAAAGCGCTGTACCAAACTGTTATTATTTTTCTTGCTGTTGTTGATTGATGTTTTATTATGTATCTTAAACTTACATTGTGCGAACCTGACGGAGCGACATGGTCATTGTTGACAAAACTTTTAAAATAAAGAGAAAAAGAAATAGGGTGGGTACAAATGTAGATGGATACAAATATAAGTGCTTAGACCTATTTAGTCTTTTAAAAGACATATGAATATTTTTCCTTACAAATTACGAAGGGTGAATCTAAATTAAATATCAAACTAAAATCTAAACTTCAGTTATACCTCGGCACACTTTTCTTTGACTTTATAATCCCTAAGTACATACAAATAGAGTAAGTACTGAAGTGACAACATAGTCGTCGATTTTCCTTCTGTGGTGACGCTTTTCGTGCAACGGTGAATCCATCACCCCTAGTAGACTCGAGATCCTCGGCGAAATAATGTTCCAGAGTCCAATTTCAGGACCAGGCTCGTGGTTGTCGGACTACAAAGACCGACTTTACAACTCAACGATCCATTCCTTAAACTTGCAGGGTTTCTTACACTTTATGCAGTCACGGACCACTAACTGAATTCAAAAACCTCTACCGGGACACCTATGAGATTCTGAAAGTTATACCTGTTCCGGCAGTCGACAAGGACCAATCCCTCAGCGTAGTGCCTGTGGCAGACTACATTTCAATTAACCTAAAAAGAGATGTGTTTATCAAGCTATCTGAGAAGGATCTGAGATCATGTTTACAAGTGTCGAATGTTCACTTCTGCTACATATTGAACCCTGTCAAAGAATATTTTAGGAAAAAAAACCCTTTTATGGAGTAATTAGTTTTATTGCACAAAAACCTTTTATTGGTAGTTTACTTTCACTTAGGCACTAATTCTTTGACGACCCGTTTGGAACAGTGGTAGTGAACGCTGCCTCTGGTGCAAGGGTTGCGGGTTCGATCCCCGCACAGTGCAAACATTTGTGTGCATGAACATATCTGTTTGTATTGGTCTGGGTGTTATCTATGTATTATAAGTATGTATTTACAAAAGAAAAGTATTATGTGTATATATTTGTAATCCTACTGTTGATTCTGGCATCCGTAACCCAGGTGCTTGAGCTACCTATCTCGGAGTCAGATCAATGTATGTGATGTTGTGAAATATTTATTTATTATTATTTATTTAATTCTTAATTAGGTAAAACAAAACTAAATTAGAGAGAAGGATGCTCTTGTTTGGCCTCAATGAGTTGTCTTCGATAAGGCAAGGCGCATGTCATCTTTAACGTTCAATCGATTGCGATTTTTTGTTATCTAATCCTTTAAGTTAAAGGATTCCATCCACCCATGGATCGTTGAGTGCAGTTTTGATTCGGAACTTACCCAACGCGCAGTAAATCTCAGGGTCAGGATGTTTTGTCAGTTTGTCAGCTTCCAAATAGGCTTCCAGAGACAACTGGTAGCGCCCCTGACGAAACCTGAAACGATAAATTCTTGATAGGCCGCATTACATGGCCATGATATTCTGTAGAATGGTTATCTGGAGATTCGTCGACTCAAAGGCGTTTTGTGCGAATATGATTTGTGGCTGATTTGAGTTTTATAGGAATCCCATCACCAGCGTTTTATATAGGTACAGTCTAATCACCACAATAATGATAGGTACTAGTAGTTCGTACTTCAAAAGGCATAAAGGGTACGTAGATACTCACAAGCACTTGCCAACCTGCTTCACTGGCTCAGGGTCTTGTGGCTGCAGCCGGATGCAGCTGTGGAACCTCTCCAGCGCCTCCTGGTACCTGCCCGCGTCGGCCAGCACCGACCCCTGTAGTTATAAGTATACCACTGACTGTCCTCTAAGTAGTAGTAGTGACTGTGCTCCGGCATTGTTTACCAATAGATGGCGTTACTTGTGGATTACATTACGCAAGTGTTTTGTCTATTTCGATTAGGTAACTTAGTGCCTTTTTCATCATCATCATGATTGAGCCCTGTTTCCAGGTTATCTAGGATCGGCGCAGTAGAGAAGAGGAAGACAGGTAGTCTTCCTCTTCCAAACGTCCCTGTCATCTAAAAGCATCTTTATGAAATAGTATTGATTAAATGTAGGGCAGTTCGCGTAATGTAACCGTGGGGGACCCACTCTTATGCAAAAATGAGATGGCTCGACCGGAGTCTCGTCCGCCAGCACGAGGCACGAGGCGTGCTCGCCTCGCACGTAGCGTGCGTGGAGCAGCCAGCCGCGCGACACGCGGGGGAACTCTATACCATAGATAAATAGATACATAAGCCCAACAGTACCTTGATGAAGTGGGAAAATCTGTGAGTGATGTCGCTGGTCCTCTGCAGGTCGTCTGCCAGCTCGAGGCACGAGGCGTGCTCGCCATGCACGTAGCTTCCGGTAGGGAACTCTGCACACCAGACCATAATATAGATAGATAATCCCAACAGTACCTTGATGAAGTGGGCAAATCTGTGAGTTTTCTCTCTGCTCCTCTGCAGCTCATCTGCCAGCTCGAGGCACAAAGCGTACTCGCCACCCACGTAGCGTCCGCGGGGTAACTCCGCACCAGACCATACATAGATAGATACACAAGCCCAACAGTACCTTGATGAAGTGGGCAAGTCTGTGAGTGTTCTCGCTGGTCCTCTGCAGCTCGTCTGCCAGCTCGAGGCACGAGGCGTGCTCGCCTCGCACGTAGCGTGCGTGCAGCAGCCAGCCGCGCGACCCGCGGGGGAACTCTGCACCAGACCATAGATACATAGATGAGCCATGCCATAACTTGATGCAGTTAACAAATCATATTAAGTACCTTTTTATTGACGGCCCGTTTGGAACAGCGGCAGTGAACGCTACCTCTGGTTCAAGGGTTGCAGGTTCTATCCCCGCACAATACAAACATTTGTGTGCATGAACATTTCTGTTTGTATTGGTCTGGGTGAGTAGGTGCATTTATAAATATTTATTTACAAAAGTATTATATGTATTTATTTGTAATTCCTCTGTTGATTCTGATATTCGTAACACAGGTGCTTGAGCTACCTATCTCGGAGTCAGATCAATGTATGTGATGTTGTGAAATATTTATATTTATTATTTGTTTATTTATTTAGAACACCAACCCAACATAATTGGAGAGACCAAATCTGCCAGACAGCGTTGGCTTGGGCATCTGGAGAGAATGCAGGAAGATCGAGCGATGAAGAGAGCATACATGGGACGTCCAAATGGGCAGCGCCCGGTTAGACGTCCTAGATAACTCTGGAGGGACGAGGTGACAAAGGACCTTGCTTGGGCTGCATATCGACGATTGGTCGGCCGTGGCTAAGAACAGAGACGAATGGTGACTTTTTGTGTCGGAGTCCAAGATCCACTACTGGTCGCTGAGCCATCAGAGTAAGTAAGTAACTAAGTAAGTCTGTTGGTATTCTACCTACAGCTGTCTTAGTATGCTAGTTTAGAGAGAATATCTCAAAGCTAAAAAAGGGTCTTCAATGAATCATCAATCTTATTGCAGCGTACGTATCTAATGCCTATCATTCTTATCGGTTCAAAGCTATCGCTTCGGGCACCTTCAGGTTTCCTGTATTAAAAAATACTCTGTGACTACAGGCTTAAGCAGTGTTGGGCCAATGGGCCTATACCCGTCCCTTTCACACGCGCTACATCTCATTTGTTTGGGTGCGACAGGTAATTGTGGTTCGTAAATGCCTCATTATAGGCTCACAGGTTCCAGGATGTAATAAGTCCGGATAATCTGTGGTCCGGATACAATGAAGCAGCTGCCACCTGACCTTTGCAATCCTTAGAGAGGGGATCTAGACCATTTATTTAGTGAGCATTCCTCCGGTCGTGTCACGCTGCTGTCCCACCGGAATATGAGGTGAAGGGAATAGAGAGTGTACATAGGTTTGCGCACACACTTGTGCACTATAATATATCCTGCGTACGTGGCTGATCGTTGGTTGAGTTTGGCCGCTGTAGCCGTAATCGGTTGGAGGATATTATTATCTGGGAAACTATCCAAAATGTGCAGGTTTTCTCACAATGTTTTCATCTCCGAGCTAATGGTAGAACTCTGGGCCAAACCAATCGACAATTTTTGCCTCTAGGTAGCCTTTATTTCCTATGATTGGGGACAGTATTCGTTCCACCTCGTGGAGCGCAGCTATGCTGGATTCCCACGACCTATCAAATATGATTGTGATGAGAAGGCACCGCTGGTGTTGGCTGGTTCTATTTTTTTTCCTGATGGAGACCCTCATCATATTCCTGGCCGCAATAACCACAATTTACCAGGGAGATCATTAAAACAATATTCAAAACGGAAAGTTATTAAAATATAACTAAATAAGTATCTAATAAAAATATTAGGTCTACATAGCATACCCAACATTGCTAATTAGATAGTCGTCTCGGAATAAGATTAATTTCAGAAATACAACATTTTAACTCGCTGAGAAAGTATTTGTTTACAGTTTCTAACTGCTATGGTTACACACACAGGTAAAACATGGTTTTGTATTCAGCTTACGACAAAACAATCGAAAGAATTTTTAACTTTTCTTCTTTGGCGGTTTTTCAATTTCCTTTTTTTTTTCAAAATTAGTCTACGAGGAAGATAGAAAGTTCGAAACTCGGTAATTATTAAGAAAAGTATTCTGGATTACATGAACACTCAACATATGAAATGGAACGTAATCGTAGTGAGCGTGTTCCATTACAAAGGGTTTTTTTTTTACGTAAAATCTGTTCAAAAAATTACAAAATATTGTTTTGTTTTACATAGTTCGGAAACGACATTCTTGTAACTTGTAAGTTTTGTGAAGTGTCACATTAGCAGAGGAACAGCGTAATCAGTAAAAAGAATGACAAATCAAAAATTGACAAGTGACAAAGAAATAAAACCGGTGATAATATTGCAAAAATAAGTGTGAATAAAACCATTATTTGGCTATTGAAATATTGTACAACATAATCATTTCAAAATGGAAGACATGGCACGATTAGCCCTAGTGGAACAGAACCTTCGTGACACTGAAAAGTTTACTAAACTTCTGTACGAACTTCTTCGTCTTATCACTTATATTTTAGAGAATCCTCACGACTACGAACATAGGACTATTGAAAGTGACTTGTTAAAAAAACATTTCGACAACGAAGCCTTCGGTGACTATCTCAAATACATTGGATTTCAAGCGGTGAGAGTTTCACACTAATAAAGAGGAAGGGGTGATAGTTATGTTTTTTTTTCTTACCCTACTTATGTTTGATAATATAAGGTCTTGCATATAATTACAGTAGTTATTCCTGTTAGAGAGGCTCGAAAATTAGACAGCAGTCCATTCATTGTAATTACCAGACTCCCCAAATCCTGAATCATGTTCTAAGCATACTCCGGACTCCAAAGCGACATCTTCGGACGCAATCGGGAAATACACGCTAAGATGAGCGGCAATAAATTACAGCAAAATAATGTATAAATGACCAATAACAAGTAGTAGTTAGTCTAAGTCTTGCGGACATGAAATTTCTGTAAAAACATTGAATTATAAATAAAGAAATATTTCACAACATCACATACATTAATCTGACTATGTGATAGGAAGCTCAAGCACCTGTGTAACGGATATCACAACCAACAGTGGGATTACAAGTATATACATTTAACATATCTTTCCTTTTGTAAATAGATACCTATAATAATAATAATAAAGCCCTTTTATTTCCGAAATTACACAGTTTTTACACACAAAAAAATATAACATTTCACTTAAAATAATTACAATATATCTATGATTTCGGTGTGCCTTAAGGCAAAGGCCTCCTCCAAATCTTTCTATTGCTTTCTATCTGCTGCCACTCTCATCCAGAGAGGCCCTTGGGTACCAAACTGTCACTAGTTTGCTCCATTTCTCTTTTTTGCAGCAATACATACTTGTAATACATAGAAAAAGACAAAACTAACTAAGATTATCTATTAGGTCTAAAGTTAGAATTATTAATAATTTTATTAAAATAATATTTTCATCTTTTATGTTTGTTTAATGGTTTTGTTGTACATGCATGTTCCTTTTAGAAAAAAACATCAAGTTAATTTAGATTTTTACCTCCACATACTATATTTCAGGTTGAAAATGATATGATATACCCTAAGGAACAGACACTGAGCAAACTGAGGATGGCTCAAGCAGCATTGGAACGGAAGATAGGCTTCTGCTCCGGCAGCCTGGAGCGCAGCCACCTGAGGCCTAGCCACAGCAAGATTCTCGCTAAGAAACCTGTTCTCACCCCTGCAAATATACTGGTAAGAATTCCTCCAGTTGTTTGCCTCTTATTCATCTACAAGGGGATTTTTAAACCTTTATTTATTGGTTTTCAACCCTATCTCAACTACACAAAGTTCACAAGCTGGTGGTCTCATATATCCATTGCCTGGTTAAACGTTAAGTAGTAACTGAACAGCATAATTTTATAAACAGTAAGTTTTGCAATGAGGACAATTTACTTACCATCAGGTGATCCGTCCGCTCGTCTCCTACCTATGTCATAATAAAAAAAGAATAAAATTAGTTCACATAAAAAGCTAAGAAAGTTAAAGTGTTTCCCTTGAGTTCTTACTTTGAAGATTATTATAACACAAGTAGATAAAAGTATTGTATGAGAGTCCACATAACATGATATTAAATGTGAATGCTATTAAAAACCTCCCCAAGGCTTGGCTTTTAAAATCTTGCTTATGTTTCAGATAACCCTTGTTAAAAGACAGTCACATAGACTACTATTTAACTAAAATTTACCCATCACATCAATAGGTTATGATGGACATCATCATTTCAGCCAATATACGTCCATTGCTGGGCATAGGCCTCCCCAATGATCTCTACACATATCGGTACTGTGCCGTCCGCATCCAAGGGATTCCTACGACCTTCACTAGGTCGTCGGTCCGTCTAGTGGGGGGCCTGCCACGGCTTCGACCTCCTCTACGCGGCCTCCACTGGAAGCCCTTTTTGCCCCAACAGCCGTGAGACTATGATCGATAAATGAATGAATGTCATTCACCACACGCAAGTGATTATCATTCAATCCGCATCATTTCGATGGATCGCGGTCTAATACTGCGCGTTTCTCGCGGAACTTTTTACCACTACCTCAGTTCTGTGGAACGGTTTGGCTGCGATTTCCAGACGCCTACGACTTACTCCTTTTTAAAAAGGCCGACGACACATTAGCAATCTCTCTGATTTCGCGAATGTTAATGGGCGGCGTTGATTACTTTAAATCAGTTTCGTTTGTCGCCTATAGCATAAAAAAATTGTCAACAGAAGACCTAAGAGCCCACTACTCCTGAAGATGGAGGCGGTGTTCAACAACGTGCTGCGGTACGAGGACGAGGAGCTGCAGCGCGTGGCGCGCGCGCACGTGCCGCTGGCCGAACTGCAGCTCGCCGCACTAGACCGCGTGCGCAACCACCAGCGCCAGATCAAAGAGGGTAACTAGCTAGGTTGGCGCAGTGACCCATAGTGAGTCTTGGCCTCCGATAATAAGAGCCTCCATCTCGGTCGGTCTTGCGCCACTTCCTGCCAGTCATCCACTAAGAGTCCGCGCAAATCCTTATCGACCTCATTTTTCCAACGGTATCTTGGACGGCTGACTGGCCTTCGCCCATTAGGACGCCCCAGGTACGCTCTCTAAGAGTACATATACATATACTCTCGGTAAGAGGGTAAGGTCTTTTGTATTAATGTACCAGAAAATGGATGGTTTTCAATAATGAAACAGCCGATAGATGGCGTTATATAGGTGTCAAGTCCAAATGCGACCACGATCAGAAGGCACTTCAGTGATATTGACAGGGGAGTGTTGTACATCATTTTTTCTATGGGAAAATGTCCAAACAGCATTAGCAGTAGCATTTTTGCCACGTGCCAAATAACTGTGGGGCGACTATACAAGTTGATTTGTTATATTTGACGTCTCATGTCAAAATGACGATGCTACGAACAAAACAACGAATGCCGTCAAAGTTGGACAAGGGACTTTAGCGCGAAGTGGCCTTTACGACCGAATCGGAGTTCCACTCCCTTTCACACCCGTGTGTGTCTCCTTTATTTGGTGGCGTCTACGGGACGTAACGTAGGCCTCTTTATCCTATTAAAAATAAAAATTTTATTATTTCACAAAAATAATAATATAAACTTTTTACTTTATTTTTCACTATTTGCTATCTATTTATTAAATTTCTGTTGCTTTTTTACTTCTATCAGTGAAGATCTGTTATTAGCTTAAAATAGTCACAATAATTGCTATCGTATTAAGATAGCTGTTGGTTGTTCGAATAGATAATGAGATAAAACTAAGAAAGAAGAGGTTAATAACCTTTGTTGTAAGTTTAAATGACACAGATTTTAGTATTTTAAAGTATTTATTAATCTATCCCTAAACGCCTTGTTGGTGTAGTGGCTGAAGTACCGGACCGTGTTTCGGGGTCCTGGGTTCGATTCCCGGGTCGAGCAAAAAGTGTGTTTCGAATTTTTCGAACATAGCTCGGGTTTGTGATCACCAATCCGCGTTTGGCAAGCATGATGATTAAGCCTAATCCCATCATAGTAGCGATGACTTGATTTCTGTGATGGAGGCCTTTGCCCTGCAGTAGGACAGTATATAGGCTGATACATTACTTTTATCAATGTATCGGTTATCAGGCGAGACAAAATCGCCGGACCTGCCGTTCGACATCGCGCTGCTGATGGAGCTGCTGGGCTGGTTCAAGCACCAGTTCTTCAAGTGGGTGGACAACCCGGAGTGCGAGCGCTGCGGCGCCGCAACCAAGTACGTGGGCAGCTCCTCCCTGCGCGCGCCCACCGAGACCTGCACCGTCGAGGTACCTTAGTTTTTTTTATTTATGCTAGAGGCGAAAAATGAGCAATCTGCGGGCAATGGCGCTCTACGGGGCGCCAGTCTGGTCTGACTCCCTCGCAAGACGGGAAAATATTCCCCTCTTGCGGAGGCCTCAGCGGGCGATAGCGCTGCGGGTCGCTCGAGCCTACCGAACGGTAGGTTTCGACGCCGCCTGTGTGCTCGCTGAGACCCCCCCCCCATGGGAGTCAGAAGCTGTGGTGCTGTCCGCCGTCTACAAGTATACGGTGGACAGGAGGGCAGAAGGAAACCGCTTCTTCCCCGTCGAACGGGAGGCCGTAAGGAAGGAGGCACTTAAGTGCCTCCTGAGGCGATGGTCCGAGAACCTCGGCTTTGCCCCTTACGGCCGGAGAACCCTCGACGCGCTCGCCACGGTCCTAGACCATAGTTACCAAACGAGCAAGCGAGTCACTTGATGGAAAGTAATCAACGCCGCCCATAAACATCAGCGAAATCAAAGCTATCGCTAATGTGTTGCCGGCATTTCTAAAAAGGAGTAGGCTCTTCTGTTGAAGGTCCCTAAGTCATAGCCGTCAGGAAATACTCCCGCAGGCAAACCGTTCCACAGAACTGAGGTACGTGGTAGAAAGTTCCGCGTAAAATGCACAGTATTAGACCGCCATCCATCGAGATGATGGGGAGGGAATGACAATCGCTTGCGTGTGGTTCGATGTAAGAATTCAGCTGCAGGGAGTAGATCAAATAGTTCCTCAGAGCACTCCCCATGATAGGATGCGGTATAGAATGCTGATTTTTCTAGACACAATAAGATGTATAAAGCTACTGTTTTACACATGCTCATTTATAGTATGCTTGAAAAGTATGCTAAATATTTATTTATTTATTTAATTACAGGGTTTCCAACATAAGTTACAGCAAGTTACAATAGATACATTTAACAAAGGTTGCTTCTGGCTAACTGCACTTACAATTATAGGTTAACCACAGCATGCGTAAATGAAAAAATGCTTAGAAAAAAACAAAATGGTAGCATCATAAAAACTAACAATAAAATATATCTCTTACCAAAATTAACAGTAATGATGCAATTAACAAAAGAAAAGATAAATAACAAAACGAAATGAAAATAATAATAATAATAAAAAAAAACAACTACTTAATCCATCTTTAGTACGTCACTAGTTTTGAGTACTTTCATAAACTTAGGAAGAGCATAATATGAGCATGCTATTAGCCATATTTTAGCATGCTTAAAAATAAGCAAATCTGTTTACACATGCTAAGGCTCTCCGTCACACTCCCCCTTCCACCCGCACTAGAGGTAACACTTGCTCAAAAGTAGCATGCTTTAATCATGATTATTTTCATGTGTAACAGTACCTTAAGTCCTTTATTAAACAAAGAGTAACCATACTATAATTTTATTTTGATTTAAAACTATATTTTAAGATTTATATTAAATAGAGATCAGATATTCTTGTATTTGTGATGCAAAAAAATCTTTAAAATGACTCTTTTTTAACTTGGCAGAATTGACGTTATTATCAATAATAACTTTTAAATTTTTTCTCTCAAAAACTATTTATTCTACACGCTCCTAAACGTTCGATTAAAGCACATTTAATTATGGAGTAGTAGCATTAATAGTTACTTTACAAATTGAAAAAGTGAGCATGGAGAATTAAACTTGTAAGGAAATTTATTTATTTATTTATTTAAGGTACACTTACAGGTTACAATCGTTGAAATTTCGAGACGTTTTGCATGTAATTATAAATAAGACCAGACAATAACCTACAAGTAGTGTACACAACATGAGTATAAAAGTATAATTTGCTTATTAATTAGAGAAAAAACACATAAATAAAACACATAAAATAAAATATATTAAAGGTCCTGTGAGGCCGAGGATACTTTGGCCTCTAGTATTTGTGTAACATTCCTTTTGTATTTGGGGAAACTACGGTCAAACACATCAATATCTCTGCCACCTCGAACCAGTTCGTTGTAGGTCCGGCACATACGGGTCAAGGGGTTATAATACGAGGTGTTGTTCTTGTATACTTTTAATGAAAATATGTTTGGTGATCTGATTCTAAAATGTGTGTTGATGTTAATAGAGGATAGAAGATCAGGAACCTCGACGGAAGAGTGCATAATTTTGTGTAGACACAGTAAATCGTAACGTTCTCGACGAACTCGCAATGGCATCACTTTGAATTTAGGCAGCCTCTCACTATAGCTGCGGAGCGATCGGCCATAATTAAATTTACGGGAGAGGAGTTTCAGGAGCTTTTTTTGGACCCTTTCTACATTGTTAATATGAACATTGTAATAAGGACTCCATACTGGGCAGCAGTACTCTAAAACGCTCCTTACCAGACTAAAAAATAGACAGAGAGTACTTTCAGGAGCTTGAAAGCTTTTGGTCGACCTTAGTATGAACCCCAGGAGTTTGTTACTCTTGTTTACTATATGCTCGATGTGAGGACGAAATGTCAGTTGGGTATCAAATATTACTCCCAAGTCTCTAACGATATCTCTGACGACTAGTTTTTTGTCATGTATGTGGTATGCGTAACTCAATTTATTTTTCTTATTTGTGAATGAAGTGACATGACATTTCTCAACGTTGAGACTCATTTTGGATTCTTGACACCAATTTGAAACGGCAATAAGGTCGTTTTGAAGAGCTGCACAATGTCTTTCGTCTTCAACGTTAATGAATAATTTTAGATCGTCTGCGTATAGTAGAGCTGGGCAGGCTAAACGGTCAACTAGATCGTTTATAAAGACGACAAACATAACAAAATGTCATACATGGAAATGGAATTTCATAGGTAAAGACCTTATACCTATTTGCTTTTTGCCTCCAAACAGAGTTTTTGCCTCCGAAACAAGAGGTCGCCACTTCAAAGGGCATCCTCTTTTTTGGTCCAAGTGCCGGCCAGTAACATTTTTTGCTTTCTGTAGGACTACAGTGATTGGGATCCTAATCTCGGAGATGAATGAAAGTCGTGATTTGTATGTGGAATAATTATTGCGGTAAATAGAAAATATCGTCGAGGACGCGTGCGTGGTCCACCGTTGGTAAGGTCGAAGTCCGGGGCCCATCGCTGCTGGTCCCCCGCGCACCGCGCCCCGCGCATCTTTTCCGACGCCGAGCCGATTGTGCCCGAACAACAGCAATAAAATAAATACTCAGGGGGACACCCCTGAGTATTAATATGGCACCAAAGCTGTACATAATGTCATTATCCTTGTTTTTATTTGAGTTCAATACATTTTCCATCTTATTATAAATCACGATCCAAAGTTATTACCGTACTAAAGCTCATGTCATCTCGTGCCAAAACGCAATGTTAAAATGGACTGGCACGAATTTTGTTCCGGGACTATCCTTAGTTCCCGATTTGTAATAAGGGGGTTTCAGTAAATTACCTAACAAAAATGGGGGCCGTGTGGTCCCCGGCAGAGTAGAATAGGCCGCCCTCACTCTTACCGAGGTGTCGTAAAAGGCGACTAAGGTAAAGCTGCTCTAAAAGGAAAACTCTGCATTTATATCTAAACCCTCGCCAACCCGTCTGCCAAGCGTGGTGAGTATGGCAATTACCCCTCATGTGATTGAGGGAGACCCGTGCCCCAGCAGTGGGGACTTGAATGGGCTGATAATGAATGAATGAATAACCTAACAAAAAAAATGTTTTTGCTATGCCAAATCTTGACAATTGAACATCGAACATAGAATAGAATACCACATTTTTGTCTTGAGGCGGCCCTTTCGTAATGAAATAAAGTACTTTCATTTAATTTCAGTCACCTGAACAAGTTCGGTTACCTTCGGTACTCTGATTTTATAAATGTGCAAACCTAACTGACAGATGCAAACGTCACTTCCCCATACATTTTGACACTTTGCATCTGTCAAAAGTAGCAAAAATGTGTGGGAATGACACATAGACACCTGTCAGTTTAGTTATAATTAAAAATCAAAGTATAGTGTAAAATTGTTTCAGCTGTACCAATGCACCCAATGCCCGAACGGTCGCTCCGAGTTCCCGCGGTACAACGACCCCCGCACGCTCCTGCGCACGCGCAGGGGCCGCTGCGGCGAGTGGGCCAACTGCTTCACGCTGCTCTGCCGCGCCTTAGGCTACGACACGCGCTACGTCTACGGCACCACCGACCACGTCTGGTGCGAGGTGAGGCCGGTGTGTCAACACTTGTGTATCACGCCGCAAGTGCTGCAGTGAGTGGTTCATCTGCGACATCTTTGATACCCACAATTTTTGAGATAATAATTCTGCATGTGTAGCCATGATTCAGTTGGTCTAGTTCCCCTGCCTAAGCATAGTGAAGGTCAGACAGAAGTCACTTCATTGTTATTACCTAACTTCCTGAATCCTGGATTATGGTCTCAGCGCACCCCGAGGTCCGAAGCGCCAATTTAGGACGCAATCGGAATTTAACGCTAAGATGATGATGTATGATTTTGATGATAATCTACTTTGTTCAATTCGCTAGGTGTACGACTACGACACGAAGACGTGGCTCCATGTGGACCCTTGCGAGGCTAAAATGAACACGCCGCTGCTGTACAGCAAGGGCTGGGGCAAGAAGCTGGCGTACGTGCTCGCCGCGTCGCGGGACGACCTGCAAGACGTCACCTGGCGGTACACCAGCGACCACAAGCAGGTACAGCTCCACAGGGCTCGAGGTAACTTCCAGAGCTCGGGGCATCTGGATCAGTGCAAAGATGCGGAACAGTGAAACGCTTCATTTGGAACATTCCGCTAATTCGGTACATTCGGCTCACTCGGATCATTCCGCTTATGGTCGTGTGCCGTTGTGTGGCGGGTGGTCGTATCAAAGAATACTCTATGTACAAATGTTTATTTACAATTCGACCAAATATTTACACCACACAATATATAAAAAACCGGCCAAGTGCGAGTCGGGCTCGCGCACAAAGGGTTCCGTAGCAGCAAATATACATTATAAAGATTTTATATCATCGCGGATTTTTAAAGGTGTACAATACTGTAGTATATTTTTTGATCTATCTTATAAGGTTCAGCCATCGTTTTCAGTGTAAGCACAATAACTTAACCAAAATTACAGTTAAATCAACCTATCTCAAAAACTATAAGAGATACTTTGATCAAACCAAAAATCGTTGAAAGAGTTAATTAGCATGCATCACCTCTATTTTTTTTAGAATTTTATACCCCGTAGTTATAAAAATAGAGGGGGGGGACATACTTTTACGACTTTGAGAGCTGATATCTCAAAAACCGTTCACTTTAAGAAAAATGTTTTTTAGAAAACTTTATATCATTTTAAAAGACCTTTCCATTGATACCCCACACGGGTGTGTACATCGAAAAAAAAAATTTCATCCCTCAGTTACATGTATGGGGGGCCCCACCCCCAATTCTTTTTTTTACTATTTAGTGTCATATTTTTGTAGCGGTTCATACAACACATATTCCCATCAAATTTCATCACTGTAGTACTTATAGTTTCCGAGTAAATCGGCTGTGACAGACGGACAGACGGACATGACGAAACTATAAGGGTTCCGTTTTTGCCATTTTGGCTACGGAACCCTAAAAAGCAGGAGACCATAAAGTCGGAAAATGAAGAAAATATAGGAAGAATAACGGCTAGATTAATTTGTACAATAATTCACAGTAAAATCAGTCTTCAAATTCAATGACGTTTTTTTGATTGTCAACCGACGAACGATCAGTATAACCGGAGCATGCGCGCGCCGCTGACCCGTCATGCACGCTGCGTGAAATACACCTCAAACTATATTCATATAAAAGGGTCATACTGTCCGTGCGTTGGTTGATGCACAAAATATATACAAAATAATTTACACATTAATTATATTTACAAAAGCGTGGCGTATCGCCACACGCACAGTCGGATCATTCAGGTCACTCGGATCATTCCGCTCGTTCGGATCATTCGGCTCACTCGGATCATTCGGCTCACTCGGATCATTCCGCTCGTTCGGATCATTCGGCTCACTCGGATCATTCCGCTCGTTCGGATCATTCGGCTCACTCGGATCATTCCGCTCGTTCGGATCATTCGGCTCACTCGGATCATTCGGCTCACTCGGATCATTCCGCTCGTTCGGATCATTCGGCTCACTCGGATCATTCCGCTCGTTCGGATCATTCGGCTCACTCGGATCATTCCGCTCGTTCGGATCATTCGGCTCACTCGGATCATTCGACTCACTCGGATCATTCCGCTCGTTCGGATCATTCCGCTCGTTCGGATCATTCGGCTCACTCGGATCATTCAGCTCGTTCAGATCATTCGGCTCACTCGGATCATTCAGCTCGTTCAGATCATTCGGCTCACTCGGATCATTCGGCTCACTCGGATCATTCCGCTCGTGCGGATCATTCGGCTCACTCGGATCATTCAGCTCGTTCAGATCATTGGCTCACTCGCGATCATTCAGCTCGTTCAGATCATTCGGCTCACTGGATCATTCCGCTCGTCGGATCATTCGGCTCACTCGGATCTTCAGTCGTTTCAGATTCATTCGGATCACTCGGATCATTCGCTCACTCGGATCATTCGGCTCACATCGGATCATTCGGCTTCACTCGGATCATTCGGCTCACTCGGCTCATTCGGCTCACTCGGATCATTCGACTCACTAGGATCATTCGGCTCACTCGGATCATTCCGCCGTTCGGATCATTCGGCTCACTCGGAGCATTCAGCTCGTTCAGATCATTCGTGCTCACTCGGATCATCAAAGCTCGTCTCAGATCATTCGGCTCACTAGGATCATTCGCTCACTCGGATCATTCGCTCGTTCGGATCATTCGGCTCACTCGGAATCATTCCGCTCGTTCGGATTCATTCGGCTCATCGGATCATTCAGCTCGTTCAGATCATTCGGCTCACTCGGATCATTCGGCTCACTCGGATCATTCGGCTCACTCGGATCATTCGGCTCACTCGGATCATTCGGCTCACTCGGATCATTCGGCTCACTCGGATCATTCGGCTCACTCGGATCATTCCGCTCGTTCGGATCATTCCGCTCGTTCGGATCATTCGGCTCACTCGGATCATTCAGCTCGTTCGGATCATTCGGCTCAATCGGATCACTTGGTTCATCCTTATCAGTGAGCGAGATTACTACCGCGTACCGATTGAATTCGAGATCCATTTGAGTCGAATGATACATTCGGAGCGAACATTAGAGATTCGGAACAGTGTATCATTTGAAATATACTTTATGTTTTCTTCTCCTCATTGTTTGATCCAGGGAAAATCCTATTGACTTGTGTATTTTTAATATAGCATGTAGCAGGTATAATTTTCTTACTGAGAGCAAGTCAGCATTCGAGTATAAGATATGAGTAGGGAAACGCCTTTTCATAAAATACATTACTTTAATCAACGCTCTCTGTGCACGTTCAACCTGTAAAAATTTTGTCTTAAGTGCTCCTCCCCATAATGTAATACAGTAAATAATGATCGACTGTGCTAATGCAACGTAAATTTTGTTAAGGAGCTTTTTATCTGCGATATGTCTCAGATCTTTAAATATCCAAATAAGTTTTCGCAACCTACCAGAGACTAAATCAATGTGTGAGTGCCAGTTCAGTCTTTGATCTATCATAACCCCAAAGATATTTAGTTTTTTGGACTTTATTTATAATAGGGCAGGTACAATCTAGATTTGTGGCACGGTCACAAAGATGAATTTTAATGTTAAATGATGGATCCGGTTGATATCCGTTGATATCCGGTTGAATCTTGAATTGAAAAGCACATGAAATTGGTTTTTGTTGAATTTAGCGTAAGCAGATTTACATTCAACCATTCAGCAATTTTTGATAGCTGAATAATTCAGCTCGTTCGGATCATTCGGCTCACTAGGGTTATTCAGCTCGTTCGGATCATTCGGCTCACTCGGATCATTCGGATCATTCGGCTCACAGGGATACATTTTTTTTTTATATGAGAGATGGCAGACGAGCAGACGGATCACCTGATGGTAAGCAATTCCGCCGCCCATGGACACCCGCAACACTCGTGGAGTCACAAGTGCGCTGCCAACCTTTTACCCTTCCCCCCCATTGGGCCTCCGGTAATCTCACTCACACGCACACATCATTCCGCTCGTTCGGATCATTCGGCTCACTCGGATCATTCAGCTCATTCGGATCATTCGGCTCACTCGGATCATTCCGCTCGTTCGGATCATTCCGCTCGTTCGGATCATTCCGCTCGTTTGGATCATTCGGCTCACTCGGATCATTCCGCTCGTTCGGATCATTCCGCTCGTTCGGATCATTCGGCTCACTCGGATCATTCCGCTCGTTCGGATCATTCCGCTCGTTCGGATCATTCGGCTCACTCGGATCATTCCGCTTCGTTCGGATCATCGCTCTCGGATCATTCCGCTCGTTCGGATCATTCGGCTCACTCGGATCATTCCGCTCGTTCGGATCATTCGGCTCACTCGGATCATTCAGCTCGTTCAGATCATTCGGCTCACTCGGATCATTAGGCTCACTCGGATCATTCCGCTCGTTCGGATCATTCGGCTCACTCGGATCATTCCGCTCGTTCGGATCATTCGGCTCACTCGGATCATTCGGCTCACTCTGATCATTCAGCTCGTTCAGATCATTCGGCTCACTCGGATCATTCGGCTCACTCGGATCATTCGGCTCACTCGGATCATTCGGCTCACTCGGCTCATTCCGCTCGTTCGGATCATTCGGCTCACTCGGATCATTCAGCTCGTTCGGATCTTTCGGCTCACTCGGATCATTCAGCTCGTTCAGATCATTCGGCTCACTCGGATCATTAGGCTCACTCGGATCATTCCGCTCGTTCGGATCATTCGGCTCACTCGGATCATTCAGCTCGTTCGGATCATTCGGCTCACTCGGATCATTCGGCTCACTCGGATCATTCGGCTCACTCGGATCATTCAGCTCGTTCGGATCATTCGGCTCACTCGGATCATTCAGCTCGTTCAGATCATTCGGCTCACTCGGATCATTCGGCTCACTCGGATCATTCAGCTCGTTCAGATCATTCGGCTCACTCGGATCATTCGGCTCACTCGGATCATTCAGCTCGTTCGGATCATTCGGCTCACTCGGATCATTCAGCTCGTTCGGATCTTTCGGCTGAATCGGATCACTTGGTTCATCCTTATCAGTGAGCGAGATTACTACCGCGTACCGATTGAATTCGAGATCCATTTGAGTCGAATGATACATTCGGAGCGAACATTAGAGATTCGGAACAGTGTATCATTTGGCTGAGTCGGATCACTGAGTCGTTTCAGTAAAGAGTTACACACGTCTTATTTGCATAGATCTGCCAGTTTAGTGCGCATAATTAAATTTAGTATTATATTAAAGTATATCTTTGACTTTGAGGGATGGGTGACGAGAAGACTTGACGAAGTTTACCAAATGCTGCCCAGCCTAGCTGAATTCTTCTATTGGCTTCTCTCTCGAAGTTGTTTCTGCCCATCCCTCAAAGTCTTAAGTCGAAAGTCTTCGACCAGTGCGTCCTTCCGGTCATGACTTACGGTGCCGAGACGTGGACACTCACGGCTGGACTAGTCCACCGGTTCAAAGTTGCTCAAAGGGCTATGGAAAGGGCTATGCTCGGAGTATCTCTGAAGGACCGCATCAGAAATGATGTAATCCGACAGAGAACCAGAGTCACCGACATAGCCCACCGAATTAGCAAACTGAAGTGGCAGTGGGCTGGTCATATTAGCCGCAAAACTGACAGCCGTCGGAGCCGTAAAGTCCTTGAGTGGAGACCGCGACTCGGTAAGCGTAGTGTAGGACGCCCTGCGACAAGATGGGATGATGACATTCGAAGGCTGGCTGGTGTGGGCTGGATGAGAGTGACCGAAAATCGGGAGCAGTGGCGTGCATTAGGGGAGACCTTATGTCCAGCAGTGGACGAGTGTGGGTTGCTGATGATGATGATGATGATATCTTTGAATCTCCAGGTGTTGAAGAGGAGAAACCTGTGCAGTGAACGCGAGCTGATCGACGGCATCCTGGCGTTGCGCGAGCGCCGCCAGCGCCAGGTGTCCGAGGCGCGGCGGCGTTACCTCGCGCGCCGGACGCTGGAGGAGCTGGTGCAGCTGATGGTGGAACGGTATGATAGATAGACATTAGGGTATTTAATAATACAATGTCTAGCCGGTTTTATGGTCATTCAAAGATTCATGGGCAAGTCCATTTTAAAAGTATGAAATTATTAAAAAAAATGTATACCATTGAATAACCCATACAATTTCCACCAACTATTATAATAGAACCATTGACATATACGAAACATTTGATATAGCTACCATACACAATTCAAATGAAATGCATTTAAAATACTTGTTTGTGACGTCACATCTCAGTAGCCATTGTTTAAGGTAGTTTAAAGTAATTCTTTCAACGATGTTTCTATTATTGAGAGGTTTTTAATATATAGGTTACTCTATGGTTTAGGACGGCCGTGTCGGAGGAGTGCCGCGGGCGCGTGTCCGTTCTACATAGCCGTTGATTCTTGGTCGGTTTCCTCTAGATGGCGCTAGCACTGGCTACCCGACTAATGCCTCAATCTTAGTATAATACACTCGCGATCAAAAGTTTGGAATCACTTACTTGAAATTGGTTTCGCGCGATCTTGCTTAGTAAATTTTTAATAATTTTAAAAATGACATTATTTTAAAGGTTCAACTGTCCACTTTAAATTGATACCAAATTCATTCAAATGGAGACAGTAGTTGTGGAGCTATCCCGGATTGAGCGAAGGAGGTAGGAAAACAAGGAAATATGGAAAAATAATGAATGAATAAAACAACAAAAATTTATTAATAATACATTTATTTAGCTTTAAAATTAAGTGTCAATACTTTGTATTCCCTCCCCTCGCCCTAATAACTGCTCGAAGACGATTCTTCATAGACCTGATCAGCTTCTGAATTGATTCTTGTGGAATACCTTCCCACTCCTCAATCAACGCCGCTTTCAGCGCATTCAGACATGAAGGAGCAGGAGTTCTGGAACGAACCTTCCTCTTCAGTTCATCCCACACGTGCTCAATGGGATTCAAGTCAGGGCTGAGCGCCGGCCAGTCCAATGTGGCGATACCGACTTCTTCGAGGTATTCAGTGGTCACACGGGCAGTGTGACAACGAGCGTTATCGTGCATAAGGAGGAAGTCATCACCGATATATCCCGCATAGGGAACGACATGTTCCAGCAGAATATCGGAAATGTACCGGTCTGAAGTTAGACCGCCTCCTCGTCCCCCGCCAGGCACGAAACCAAGCTCGGTTTCACCGTCGAAGGAAATGCCGGCCCACATCATACAAGAGCCGCCCCCATAAGCCACTGTTTCAGCGAAACAGCACTGTGCAAATCGCTCCCCAGGCCGCCTGTATACCCGACCTCTTCGGTCGCTACCGTGCAAACACATCCTGCTCTCGTCGGAGAACAGGACTTGCCTCCATTGCTCAACCTCCCAATTAAGATGGGTGCGAGCAAATTGAAGGCGAGCTTGTCGGTGAGCTGCCGTGAGTTTCGGGCATGTGGCAGGCCTTTTTGGAGTCAGATTCGCTTGCTTGAGTCGTCGACGAACTGTCCACTCGCTGGCTGCTACTCCACGAACATCTCGGAGCTCCTGTTGGACGTCGACACCAGTCAAATGCCGATTTCGGAGAGATGTTGACACGATAAAACGGTCATCCCTCTCCGATGTGCACCGGCGCCGTCCAGATCTTGGTCTCGGGATAAAGCCACCAGTCTCCCGAAAGCGCTTGTAAACTTTCGAAACACAGGACTGGCTTATGTGGAGCCGACGAGCGACAACTCGCTGGCTGAGCCCTTCTTGCAATAGGGCTACGATTTGTGCGGCTTCTATAGGTGTTGTCTCCATTGTCGTACAAGGTAAAGGGTCAAAAGTAGCAGAGATGTGTACCGGTCAACGTCAAATGCGATAACAGGTGCTTTTATAGGGGTCAATAGGTCGCAACTCGAGACGTATCAAACAATTGAAACACGTCTTTTTCGTTACTCCTTCGCTTAATCCGGGATAGCTCCACAACTACTGGCTCGATTTGAATGAATTTGGTATCAATTTAAAGTGAACAGTTAAACCTTTAAAATGATGTCATTTTTATAATTATAAAAAAAATATTTACTAAGCAAGCGTTCTAAATAGCCGTTGAGTCTTGGTCGGTTTCCTCTAGATGGCGCTAGCACTGGCTAGCCGACTGATGCCTTTATCTTAGTATAATATATAAGTTACTCTATGGTTTAGGTCGGCCGTGTCGGAAGAGCGCCGCGGGCGCATGTCCGTTCTAAATAGCCGTTGAGTCTTGGTCGGTTTCCTCTAGATGGCGCTAGCACTGGCTAGCCGACTGATGCCCTCTATCTCAGGATAATATAGGTATAAGTTTTACTCTATGGCTTAGGTCGGCCGTGTCGGAGGAGTGCCGCGGACGCATGTCCGTTCTACGTACGTTGAGTCTTGGTCGGTTTCCTCTAGATGGCGCTAGCACTGGCTAGCCGACTGATGCCTCTATCTCAGGATAATATATAAGTTTTACTCTATGGCGTAGGTCCGGCCGTGTCAGAGGAGCACCGCGGACGCATGTCCGTTCTACGTACGTTGAGTCTTGGTCGGTTTCCTCTAGATGGCGCCAACACTGGCTAGCCGACTGATGCCTCTTAATCAGTATAATATATAAGTTACTCTATGGTTTAGGACGGCCGTGTGGGAGGAGTGCCGCGAGCGCGTGGCCGTTCTACATAGCCGTTGAGTCTTGGTCGGTTTCCTCTAGATAGCGCTAGCACTGGCTAGCCGACATGATGCCTGTATCTCAGTATATATAAGTTACTCTCTGGTCTAGGACGGCCGTGTCGGAGGAGCGCCACGGGCGCTTGTCGGGGTCGGCGGGCTGGCGCGCCCTTTGGATGCTAATGGCGATACAAGAGCGCTTCACGGGTGGCGCGTGCTCTAATTCCTAGTTTAGACGGACGAATCTCAAAAAAAAATGCCTCCCCATACAATTTGCACCAATCGGCTGATTACATTTGTATGGGAAGGTAATTTTTTTTCTGAGATAAGACCTTTATGTTTCTAGGGGGAAAGTGTTTGTTTTCATCAGTATAATGCTCTCGATAAGGGAGTAAGACGTTAACTGTCTAAGGTTGGTTTTAGTGTCACGCGTACCGTCAGTAATCATCATAATCGCTCAATCATAATCATGTGTTTCGCTGCGTGAGTGAGGGTATCGGAGGCCCAATCCGGGGGAAAGGGGAGTTCAAAGGTTGGCAGCGCACTTGTGACTACACAGGTGTTGAGGGTGTCCATGGGCGGCGGCAATCACTTACCATCAGGTGATCCGTCTGCTCGGCTGCCTACCACATAAAAAAAAATCATAAACATTTATTACATAACGTGATGTACTGATCGCTCCGCACAGGCTGATCTATATGAGCTTCAGGGAGCGTTTTAGAGTAATACGGAGGGGTCCGTACGGACGATTGCCCGTGCGGACAGGTCCGCAGCCATCCGCACAGTGCGTCCGTGGCGCGGATCTACCCGCGCGAACCGCCGCTTGCGCGCCTCTGGCTTCAGTGAGCGTGTTAGTGTCGTGCGGAGCGCACGCGTCATCTCAGCACAGTCATGGCGAGGTGTGATCGTGTGTACACGGCGGCGGTCAGGGCGATACTAAAACGACACACGCCACGCGGATGATCAGCCTGTGCGAAGCGATCCGTACTGACGGTACGCGTGATACTGAAACCAAACTTAAACAATTAATTCCATAGATGAAAACACATAATATAAATCACACCTACTAACATATCCACACTTTCAATCACACATCACACACTTTCAATCACACATGAAACACTATCATAAAAGTGTGAAACTAGTAGTCACAATTACACACATTAAAAATATATTTTTTTAAATCTGTATTCTTTAATCATATCAAATGCGTAAACGATATGGAAGAGGGAGTCTTCTGGCACAGGCATTATTATGCTTAAGGTGATGGGTAGGGCACACTAGCGACGCCATTCGATTTTAATTCTTAGCTACTAAACCGGATCTATTTTTAAAACAATTTCAGGGTTACAACCTCTCGGCAAACACTTATACTATTATTAAAAAAATTGATTCACACCTAAAGTAAATAATAATAAATGAAAATACTTTTATTTCTCAAAATGTACAATTACATGTTTTGAGAAAAGTGGCCGCTTTGGCGTGAATCAATTTTTCGCGTACGCGTTGGACCTAACATTTTTGCATGGTTACTTGATAAATAGTATAAGTGCTTGCCGAGAGGTTGTAACCCCGAAATTGTTTAAAATAGATCCGGTTTAGTAGCTAAAAATTAAAATCGATTGGCGTCGCTACCCATCACCTTAAATCAAGGCTGATTTAATGTGATTTCATGTTTTTGGAAAATAAACATTATTATTTTTATAACTAAAACCAAAATTACTCCCTTATCGACAAGAAAAGCACGGTGTATAAGTTGGTGTATGGCTTAGGACGGCCGTGCCGGAGGAGTGCCGCGGACGCATGTCCGTTCTACGTACGTTGAGTCTTGGTCGGTTTCCTCTAGATGGCGCTAGCACTGGCTAGCCGACTGATGCCTCTATCTCAGGATAATATATAAGTTTTACTCTATGGCGTAGGTCGGCCGTGTCAGAGGAGCACCGCGGACGCATGTCCGTTCTACGTACGTTGAGTCTTGGTCGGTTTCCTCTAGATGGCGCCAACACTGGCTAGCCGACTGATGCCTCTAAATCAGTATAATATATAAGTTACTCTATGGTTTAGGACGGCCGTGTGGGAGGAGTGCCGCGAGCGCGTGGCCGTTCTACATAGCCGTTGAGTCTTGGTCGGTTTCCTCTAGATAGCGCTAGCACTGGCTAGCCGACAGATGCCTGTATCTCAGTATATATAAGTTACTCTCTGGTCTAGGACGGCCGTGCCGGAGGAGTGGCACGGGCGCGTGTCGGGCTCGGCCGGCTGGCGCGGCGCGCGCGGCGAGGCGGGCGCGCCCGGACACGAGTTCCGCTTCCGCGCGCCCGGCGCCGCCCACGTGCGCTACTGCTGCGTGCGCGACGCCTACACCGTCACGCACCGCCCGCCACACTCACACCAGGTGACCTGCACCGCACAGCACTGGTCCGCGGCCTCGCTCGCGTCTCCGGCGCCGCCCACGTGCGCTACTGCTGCGTGCGCGACGCCTACACCGTCACGCACCGCCCGCCACACTCACACCAGGTGACCTGCACCGCACAGCACTGGTCCGCGGCCTCGCTCGCGTCTCCGGCGCCGCCCACGTGCGCTACTGCTGCGTGCGCGACGCCTACACCGTCACGCACCGCCCGCCACACTCACACCAGGTGACCTGCACCGCACAGCACTGGTCCGCGGCCTCGCTCGCGTCTCCGGCGCCGCCCACGTGCGCTACTGCTGCGTGCGCGACGCCTACACCGTCACGCACCGCCCGCCACACTCACACCAGGTGACCTGCACCGCACAGCACTGGTCCGCGGCCTCGCTCGCGTCTCCGGCGCCGCCCACGTGCGCTACTGCTGCGTGCGCGACGCCTACACCGTCACGCACCGCCCGCCACACTCACACCAGGTGACCTGCACCGCACAGCACTGGTCCGCGGCCTCGCTCGCGTCTCCGGCGCCGCCCACGTGCGCTACTGCTGCGTGCGCGACGCCTACACCGTCACGCACCGCCCGCCACACTCACACCAGGTGACCTGCACCGCACAGCACTGGTCCGCGGCCTCGCTCGCGTCTCCGGCGCCGCCCACGTGCGCTACTGCTGCGTGCGCGACGCCTACACCGTCACGCACCGCCCGCCACACTCACACCAGGTGACCTGCACCGCACAGCACTTGTCCGCGGCCTCGCTCGCGTCTCCGGCGCCGCCCACGTGCGCTACTGCTGCGTGCGCGACGCCTACACCGTCACGCACCGCCCGCCACACTCACACCAGGTGACCTGCACCGCACAGCACTGGTCCGCGGCCTCGCTCGCGTCTCCGGCGCCGCCCACGTGCGCTACTGCTGCGTGCGCGACGCCTACACCGTCACGCACCGCCCGCCACACTCACACCAGGTGACCTGCACCGCACAGCACTGGTCCGCGGCCTCGCTCGCGTCTCCGGCGCCGCCCACGTGCGCTACTGCTGCGTGCGCGACGCCTACACCGTCACGCACCGCCCGCCACACTCACACCAGGTGACCTGCACCGCACAGCACTTGTCCGCGGCCTCGCTCGCGTCTCCGGCGCCGCCCACGTGCGCTTTGTCCCTTTGTGGTGCATGTGAAAGAGACAAAGCAATAGTTTTGGATAGCTAGGATAGTTTTTCAAACTTGTAGGAAGGAATCGGTACTCCTACTACTCGAACATAGCTTTTACCTCTGCCTCTGCCTCATTAGCGCCGCACGCAGCTGCGCCTGTGGTCCCGGGTTGGATCCCCGGGTCGGGCCAAAATTTGGACCTGAGTTTTTCTGTTAAAAATTCTCAGTGTCAGCCCGGAGTCTGGAAGTTGGCGGTTTTGTACCCCCGTGCCTCGGAAAGCACGTTAAGCCGTTGGTCCCGCGCCCGATCCCTCTCCGGCCGTGTGACACTTGTGTCCGATCGGAATATGAGGGCAAGGGAATAGAGAGTGCACTTGTGTTTGCGCACACACTTGAACACTATAATATATCCTACGTAAGTGGCTGTTCGTTGAGATTGGCCGCCTTAGCCGAAATCGGTTGGAGGATATTATTATTAGCTTTGTGCACGGCTTCGCACGCGTTTTGCTGCGTGAAAAAGACACAAAAAATTACCGTGGGAGAGCCACGCTTCGGCATGAATGGGCTGGTTATTATAAATATCGTAATTCCGTCATTAAGAACAAAACGAACACTTTTACCTTTTAATGTCGTAAAATTCGTCGTAAGTAATTAAAATCAATTTACGGCGCTACTGAACCGAACAAGGGTCGTCTTCATTCGTTCATTCTGAATAAATGACGACCCGTTTGGATCTGTGGTAGTGAACGCTGCCTCTGGTGCAAGGGTTGCAGGTTCGATCGCCGCACAGTACAAACATTTGTGTACATGAACATGTCTGTTTGTATGAGTCTGTGTGTTTTCTATGTATTATAAGTTACAAGAAAAAAAGTATCAAATGTATATATTTGTACTTCCGCTGTTGGTTCTGATTTAGTATCTTCTACTTAGTTTGTGGTTCTGATATCCGTAACACAGGTGCTTCAGCTACTTATCTCGGAATCAGATCAATGTATGTGATGCTGTAAAATCATCATCAGCCCATTCAAGTCCCCACCGCTGGGGCACGGGCCTCCCTCAATCACATGAGGGGTAATTGCCATACTCACCACGCTTGGCAGACGGGTTGGCGAGGGTTTTGAACTAAATGCAGAGTTTTCCTTCTCTGGGTGCTGATGATCATGCCAGAAGCTTTACCTTAGTCGCCTTTTACTACACCTCGGTAAGAGTAAGGGTGGCCTATTCTACTCTGCCGGGGACCACACGGTCACGTGCTGTAAAATATTTTTTTATTATTATTTATTTATTTATTCATTCATTCATCTCCAGTCAGAGCAGACGCTGCGCACGTGGCTGGCCGGCGCCTACACAGCCAAAGACGTGTTCCGCAAGGTGGAGACTGATTGGCAGAAAGTCTACCTCGCCAGGGAAGGTTCGTCTTATTTAGATAAGATATTGATTTCACGAATCCAATCTCTGTTTGCCGGATGAGCTTTTTTTTTACATTATGGCAGACAAACGAGCAGACGGCTCACCTGATGGTAAGTTTATTACTGCCGCCCATAGACATCTGCGACACACTGGGCATCACAGATGCGTTGCCGGCTCCTAAGGGAGGAATAAGCTCCTTTCTTGAAGACCGCCAGGTCGTATCGTTGGTAGCTGATTCCATAGTTTTACTACGTGCGGTAGAAAGTGGCGTGAGAAGCGCACTGTGGTGGAGTAAAATCCATCCAAGTAATGTGAGTGAAATTTGGAATTCTGGCGTGATGTATGGTGGTGAAAATTTGCTTTGGGCCAAAATAGCTACAGAATGGATGCCCAAAAATGTTCTATATTTTATTTTATTTCTCCATAAATAAGTACTTACAATTTCTTAACTTATTTCTTTAATTTCTATGAGTCTTTTTTTATGTTATCACACCTATCGGTGGCAGAGAGCAGACGGATCACCTGATGGTAAGCAATTGCCGCCGCCCATGGACACTCGCGACACCAGTGGAGTCACCAGTGCGCTGCCAACCGTTAAACCCCCATAATCTAATCTAGAAATAGTATTTTTATTTGGAAAAAGTTTCTTTATCGTATTGTCCATTGATTAAAGAAATTGTACTGAAAATCAGTCTAGGATACAAAAATATGTCACAAAAATATGGTTCGATCACGGTTATTTGGCACGTGGCAAAAGTCGGAACTGCTGCTGTTTTGACATAATATTATCGGATAGAAAAGACGTTTTACAACGCCCCCCTGTCAATGTCACTGATGTGCCTTCTGATCTTGGTCGGTCTGTAGTTTATATTTATTAATGTTGATGGGACTTTCCTTCTTTCTTCTTTTTTTATAATTTACTCTTATTTTTATGTGGTTTAGTTTGGGTTTTGACCGACTCAATAACCCAATAATGCCATCTACCCGCATCTGTTCAATTATTTATTTCTTTTTTGCTATCTCAATTTTATGCATGCGACTGTTGCATAGATATGGAACAGATGCGCAATAATGTTATGGCAGTCGCTGAAAACAAGCGTCGGGGTTGGTCTCTTGTATCAGCACCGACTAGCTGCTGAGCGGCCGCCTGTTTGGCGCATACAGGGACAATGTTGTCCTACTTTTCGTTAATGATTTATGTCTAGGTTATGTTTCTAATTAAGTTTCCTTGTTTTTTATTGTGCCAAATAAAGGTTTCATTCATTCATTCATTCATTGTACAAATAGGGTATTTGACTAAGCTCGAGATTTTAAAAAATATAAATATTTTATCAAAATATAGGTAAATATGTGCCAATAGCAAAAATTCTCAATCAAAAATATAACGTCTAGCCGGTTTTATGGTCATTCAAAGATTCATGGGCAAGTCCATTTTAAAAGTATGAAATTTAAAAAAAATATTATACCATTGAATCATCATCATCATCAGCCCATTTAAGTCCCCACTGCTGGGGCACGGGCCTCCCTCAATCACATGAGGGGTAATTGCCATACTCACCACGCTTGGCAGACGGGTTGGCGAGGGTTTAGATATAAATGCAGAGTTTTCCTTCTCTGGGTGCTGATGATCATGCCAGCAGCTTTACCTTAGTCGCCTTTTACGACACCTCGGTAAGAGTGAGGGTGGCCTATTCTACTCTGCCTGGGACCACACGGCTCCATTGAATAACCCATATAATTTACACCAACTATTATAATGGAACCATTAACATAAACGAAACATTTGATATAGCTACCATACAAAATTCAAATGAAATGCATACAAAATACTTGCGTGTGACGTCACATCTCAGTAGCCATTTGTATGGAGCGTTTTGGGTTTGCCCAAAATAATGTGATTTTAAAGTTGTGATATCTAAATGAGAATCAAGTAATTCTTTCAACGATGTTTCTATCATTGAGAGGTCTTTTGATTACACAAATGAAAAAAAAATAGTCAAATACCTTATTGTCTGCGCATGAGCATGTGTGTCCCCGGCAGAGTAGAATAGGCCACCCTCACTCTTACCGAGGTGTCGTAAAAGGCGACTAACGTAAAGCTGCTGGCATGATCATCAGCACCCAGAGAAGGAAAGCTCTGCATTTATATCAAAACCCTCGCCAACCCGTCTGCCAAGCGTGGTGAGTATGGCAATGGACAACATTTCAAATTTTTAACATGTCCATATTTATTTTTTATATGAAAGTAGACAAAAAATGAACAGACCCATATTTTTTCTTTTTTCAAAATTTGTCCATTTTCATGCATAAAATAATTATTGAAATTCTTTTTATTCTAAATAGACGTAAGCGCCAAATGACGTCATCGGACGGCTGAATACAGCGATATTCCTTTGCTTATCATTGTTTTAATAAAAAAAAGGTACTACTGTCAAAGCTAAATAATACTAGTGTCAACATTGTCAACGTCATTCATACATTCAACGTTGACAAGTTGTCTTTTTTTTGACAGTTACATGTCATGGGTTTGGCATTACGTAAATTTAAAACTATAATGTGCTAAGCAAAGAAATATTTTACATTCTGCCGTCCGATGACGTCATCTTACGTTTTTTAGTTTTTAATTTTTTTCTCAGTAAATAAGCAATATAAAAAATGAATAAATATATATTCGAGCAGCGGAAAAGTAAACAAAGAATTGGTATTTTTTGTTTCAGAGCTTAGCAATTTTGAAATGTTGTCCATTACCCCTCATGTGATTAAGGGAGGCCCGTGCCCCAGCAGTGGGGACTTAAATGGGCTGATGATGATGATGATGAGCATGTGAACGTGTGGATATGTATGCGTGTGTGTGTGTGTGTGTGTGTGGATATGTAACGCTGGGCGCGTGCGCAGAGGGCGCGCGCGTGGGGTTCGTGTCGTGGCGGCTGGCGGCGCAGGGCGGCGTGTTCACGCGCGTGCGCGTGCGCGCGCAGCACGCCGAGTACCACGCCGCGCGCGTGCGCTGGACGCTGGCCTTCGACGCCGGAGCCCCCCAGCCCGTGCATATACCAGGTACGTCTATGACCCGATCTCTACCATCAGCCACCTACGCAGGACATTAAAGGAGTTTCTGTTCAAAAGGTCCTATTTCCCTATATTAAAAAAATATTTTTTACTAGCTTATGCCCGCGACTTCGTCTGCGTTCACACAATATCTTTATAAATTATAGCCTATGTGTTATTCTGATCTATAAGCTACATTACTGTAAAGTTTCATTAAAATCCGTTTAGTAGTTTTTGCGTGAAAGAGGAACAAACATCCATCCATACATCCATCCAAAAAAAATTTCGCCTTTATAATATTAGTAAGGATTTTTGTTTCCGGTACTCTAACTAAAATTTCGTCCATATTTGTAAAAATCCTGATTGAAAAAGGCGTATTTCCGACGTTAAAAAATCTTAAACTTTGACGTTTCGGTCAAAATAGGTTTATTTCTGTGTGTAAAACATATTCAATCAAAAGGTCGTATTTCAATGATAAAAAATGTTTCCTGTAAAATTTTGTTTATCTTGAAATAAGACCTTTTGAACAGACACTCCTCATATGTGCTCAAGTGTTTACGCAAATACAAGTGCACTCTCTACTCCCTTACGAGTGCGGTCCGCATCAAAAGTAGCTTAACACTTTAGTACCATGTCGAAGTAACATTTTTTACGAACCCCTTGGAAACTGCCTATAATAAGCAGAACAGTTACTTTGACATGGCACTAAAGTGATAAGCTACTTTTGATGCTGACCGTACCACACCGCGCGCGTGCGCTGAACGCTGGCCTTCGACGCCGGACCTCCCCAGCCAGTGCATATACCATGTACGTCTATCATGTCCCGATCTTTTTTTTTTATCTGAAAGGGAAGCAAGCGTGTCACCTAATGGTAAGTGATCACCGCCGCCCATGGACATCAGCCACACCAGAGGAAATGGAGATGCTTGGCCGGCCTTTTAAGAAGGTAGGCTTTAGATTTCTTGGAGATCTCATCGTCGTACCGGTTCGGAAATACCGCTGCGGGAAGTTGATTCCACAATGAGGAAGTACGTGGCAAAAAATGACGTGTAAAGCGCACGGTGGCGGACCACCATCCATCCAGATGGTACGGGTGGAATCCTAGTTTACGGCGTGTAGTACTGTGGTGAAATTCAACGAACAGCCACGTACGCAGGACATATTATAGTGCTCAAGTGTGTGCGCAAACACAAGTACACTCTCTATTCCCTTAATCTCATGTTCCAATGGCACACCAGCGTGACACGACCGTTACAGCATATGACAATTACGGCTTACAATGATGTTGATAAATGATTTTATTGAAATTGACTTTATGGGAAACAAAGTTTCTAGCACGTGAATAATATAGTAAACAATGAGTATGAATTTATGAGAAACAATATTCTGGTGACTTTTATAGGAGATGAAATTCTGGCAAGCAGGTGTGTTCGCGCCACATTCATCCTCTTTGGCTATCCATAAAAAACCAAAGAATTTACAGGACGTGTGTCAACTTGAACGTCGCCGTCACAGAAGAAAATTGCTTGATATATGTCACAAAATAAGTAGAAGATACTATTTATCAGAAAGGAATGTCCCATAGTGCTCCACTGGACCATTTTTAGAACGACTGAACGGAATCAGCATTGCTTTTGACAGCTTTGAATGACTGAATTGTCATAAAGCGGTTCGTTCATTCAATGAACGATTGATTAGCAATACCAGATAATCCCTTAGATTAAATCAAAATAGCGGAAGATATGTGACTCGTCCATACCGCGTGGACCGCTTAAATTAGGTGCCCGGCGCCTAATTGCACGCAGACGCAAATGTCAGAGTCTAACAAGCGGTCGCGTCACCCAAAAATATTCATTAATTGTTTTAAGTGAGATGAAGGCTATCAAAATGCCTACGTGCGCTTTTACGCGCTGTACAAATAATTCAAAACGTAAAAATAATCTCATGGAATCACATTTCACTCGTAAGTACAAGATATTTTTTAATTTCTTATGATATTTCAATACCGTCAGCATAAAAATATTAAAAAAAAAATTGCAAGACATTTATTCTTAATTTATTCAGAATAGTAGTAGTAGTGTAATGTGTAATTAAAAAACTATATATTAATGTTTATATTTAACCGACTTCATAAAAAGGAGGAGGTTATCAATTCTTCGGGATAATTTTTATGCACGTTCCCAACTAGGTAGGTACCGACTGGAAGATGACTAGATCATTTTGTAATTATTTTTTTTAAAAGAGTATGGTTCCTAGGTAATCCCATTCTTAGCATGTCATGATTTGACGATAGGATCCACAGATCACCCCCAATAGATACCTCATTACGGGCATCTGACGCGTGCCAAACATATGTGATATTGCACAAATGTTAGTAGTCGTTGTTTCAGTGCTGACCAATTCTTTGACCTGGAAGTTTGTCCGTGCGAAAAAAGTTATTTGTGTTTTAAGCGTTTGTTTTTGACAGAAAAATGACTTCTTGTTGTGTGAAATGGTGTGGAAAAAAATCCAGGACATCTAGCTTGAAGAAAGATGGTATAACTTTTCATCGGTAAGTAAAAATTCATTTGGAATTATTTTTCGCAGAGGTCAAGTTAAAATGGACGTGTCATGTTGATTGTCCAAGCGCGTTGATGTCTTTTTGAAAAGGTCTCTTTCTCTCATATGTTTATTTCATATGTTCGTCTCTTTTTGTCATAGAACCAAAATGTGACCAAGAATTACGAGTGATGCACAACTAACTTTCTAAAAAATAATAATAGGTATATCGATATTTGTCCTATCATAAATTGCATGTAGATTTTTTTTTGTCAAAGGAAATACGGAATTAATAATTAAATAAGAACTATTTGCATTCTTTCAACGAATAATTAAATAAAATTAAGATATATTTCTTCTTTATTCTTATTAGGCTTAGCAGCATTTATTACTGTATAAAATTGATTTATATTGATTATTCAATAATTGACAAGATGCTAACCACCTACATTTTTATTAGTTTATATAAGATTACTGTACCTTACCAGAAAGTCAAATCCAAAGAATGCAGTGAGGAGGGTGTATACTAAACTTGTATATTTTAAAAACCAATAAATTTTATTGTATCTTGTGTGTATATTTTAATAAATATATTTTTAATTTCATTAGTGCTTTTATTCCTACTCTATTATTGCTCGACTTGCTCCATGGGCGGCGGCAATCGCTTACCATCAGGTGAGCCGTCTGCTCGTCTGCCGCATATAACATTAAAAAAAAGTTGTTATCTAATTGTATATTTATATTATTTTACTTGTAGTTGTAGTATTGTTTCTCTCACACCATCAACAAACGTAAAGCTTATCTTAATGGTTGAGTGGCAAAAAACGTCTTCCGGTATTAAGTACAACACTTATAGTTACACTTTGTGCAATAAGAATAAATAAATTAATTAAACTTTTACATATTAAAAATACTATTAAATCAACGTTTCGTAACCTAATGAAACTTGATAAATTTAATTTCACTCACTATTACAGCATATTTTGTATGTAGAGGACGGTAGTTTAATTTAAACAGCATAGATTGAAAGTCTAGTTAAGTTCTTGTTAAAATCATTTTGATAATCAATAAAATTATATATTAGGTTATCGACATTGAATAAAAGTTATTTTACTCGTCACATCACTACTGGACCGACTGTCGTTGAAGTAGCCAATCACGTAGCGAGTGTTACGTCTCCCTCTCCCCTTTCCTACCGCCTAAATTGACACGTTGAATTTAGAAGAAAGCGGTACTCATACGGCATCTATTGGGGGTGATCTGTGATAGGATCCCATAATAATCGAGGGCAACACTCAGATTTTATAGACACAAGTGAAACAAACTGTCCCTATTCGAAGAAAAGTCAGGTTCTCTGGTTCTCATGGCCTCGTACGTGTGTCTGTTGCAGAGCGAGAGAAAATATAAAATTAATAATAAAGAAAACAAATTGCCTCAAATAAATAAAGTAATATAATATGTACATCAAATTATAAAAATATGTTACTAATATTATTAAAATACTTATTTATGTATTTTATTTATTTATTGATTTATGTATTTATAGAATATATATTTATTATTAAATATAACTACCTATATTATTTCTATTGTTTTTAGCACATAGTTTAAATACTCTAAATTTGACAGTATTGGTAAATTTAAATGGGAGAAGCCCCTGACTCTTGAGATACAGGCATCTTAGCCTAGTTTGAGTGTCAGAGTCTTCATAGGATGGTGTATATCAAATTATGTCAATAAAGAATTATTATTATTATATTATTATTATTATAGAGGCGGGCGCGGAGTTCGAGCGGGTGTGCCGCACGCTGGAGCTGCGCGCGGAGCTGTCGGGCGGCGCGGGCGAGCGCGCCTGGCAGCACGCGCAGCTGTTCCGCGCCAGCACCGCGCCGCCGCCGCCCGCGCCCGCCCTGCACCTCGCCGCCACCCTCGCCGCCGACCTCTGACATGCTCATTGCTCAATGCTCAATGCTCATACACGCGGTACAACAACCAACCAAGCAATGTTATAATTATTATAATTCTCACAACATCTCATACGTTGACCTGATTCCGTACTAAGTAGCTTAAGCACTTGTGTTACAGATATCAGACAACAGAGGAACACAAATATATACTTAAATACGTATATTACACCCAGACACTGAACAAACACAAGTGTTCATAGCACGAATATTTGTCCAGGGTGGGGATCGAACCCACGACCTTTGGCGTAAGAGGCAGGGTCACTACCAATTGTGCCATCCGGTCAGGCAATGGACTATGGGATCAAATTTTTAAGTATGGTTTTAATATTTTTTTCCAATGCCTTTCTATTTTAAGTACATAACTGATTTGAATATTTTTGTAAAATAGCAGGTAGTTTTTTTAAAAATTAATTTTCAAACATTTTGATTTCGAAACATATTTTGACGTCATTAATACGCTTAGTGTTCCCATATGCCATTTGCCCCAATTTACGGGAAATATATCGTATGAAAAAATAACATACTTCTAAAAATGTCTTTTGATCGGGGAAATTAAATGACTATCTGGTAACATTACGGTAAAACAAAATAGAGACAGCCCACTGTCTTAGTTTTTGTGTCACCCTGCAAATAAACGTCAAGTTAGCGCCATCTGTTACTTGGTCTGGATGAATAAGTCACTGAGACATTGTTGTCGCCAAAATGTAATCTTCTGGAGCCCAATTCTCGGGCTTGTGACATTTTTTTTCATACGACATGTATCACTAAAACATAGTTTTTTTGTATGGTTTTCGGGTGATATCCACCATGTTTTTTTTTTCATATCGAAATCCCGAGAATTGGGCTCCTGAATGCAACACAACTAGCGTTATCTGTTCCTTGATCCGAGTGAATAAGTCACTGAGACATTGCTGTCACCTAAATGTAATCTTCTGAATACAACCTGTCTAAATAGCTAGCGTTTCTAGGGATCAAATGAAGGTCAACGCTAGTTTATTGAAAATATCCTTGATTCAGTAGTTTTAAATATTAAATACAAAAACCTCGAAACGGTTTTCGGATACCCCATAGGCAGAGCCGCCGCAAGCTGGCGGCACGACCCAAGAGGCGACAAATTGAGCGTCATCTCGATGTACTTTGAAAAATTTTGGCGCGCGTAAATGGATCGCTCCATTTACGATACATTGCGATTGGTTAAAATTTCTCGAAAATAAGACTTCTGCGCAGGTAAATTGGTGTAACTTATAAAATTGGAACAACTGTTACCACGTCTTTTAGCCTGGGGGGTCAAGTCTGGGGGAACCACGACCATAGAGAGGGTCGATTCGACCTATCTTATTCCGATACTAAGTCTATGCTATAGCGCTGTCATTCCATACATTACATACATAGATTTATCCACGGAAAGATTGGTCGAATCGTTCTATGCTTGGGTCATATTTTTTTGAATGCATACTCTTTTTATGTGCGAGGTGGCAGACGAGCGGACGGATCACCTCATTGTAAGCGTTTGCCGCCGCCCATGGATGTACTATAGTTTTAAGTTGATATTGTTATTATTTCATTCAATGTTATTTTCAGAATTTTTAATAAGTATTTTTACTGTTAGTACAAACAGCCACACGTTAGGTTACTACAATATGTCTTGCCTCAATTCATAATTAATTAAAACATGTTCACCGAGAGAATTCCGATTTGACACATGCTACCTTGACGTAAATAGTGATGTGCCATTGACTATGAGGGTAACAATGAAATAAATGGCATAAGCATTTTTAATTTAACTTGCTATGTATTTCAATAATGGCAATAATTACATAAATATTTTTTTTCGTTATAATTATTATCTTGAATCCTAAAATTCGTAGATAGCTCGACCGGAGTCATATCATGGCCTCACAGAAAACCGGCGCGTGAAGCAACACTACTGTATTTCGCTGCGTGAGTGAGGATACCGGAGGCCCAATCTGGAGGAAAGGGCTTTAAAGGTTGGCAGCGTATTTGAGACTCCACTGGTGTCGCGGGTGTCTATGGGCGCTGGCAATCAGGCGATCCGTCTGCGCGTCTGCCACCTATCACGAAAAATACTAACTAGACGGGAAAAGGCAGTCACGTGCTGCCGTGCTATTTCATATTAGAGTGAAAAATAGCACGTGCAAATATAAATTGTAGTGCTAATATTATTTAAATGTCTAATCATGAACTATCATGCTGTTATGAATTATCGTCAAATATGAAAGCTCGAGCAGTGGCGTGCATTAGGGGAGACCTATGTCCAGCAGTGGACGAGTGTGGGTTGCTGATGATGATGAAAGCTCGACACCAGGCGACGCGGAGTCGGCGTGCTTTCGTTTCGGCTGCCAATCGTGGTGCTATTTTAAAACGGTATTATGAAATAACACGACAGCGCATTTTAGCATTCACGACGAGAAACTTCAAATAAATTAATTATTGCTATTCGTGAATTTGCATGATAATTATTCCATCTACGCACATCACTAAACTTTTAAAATAAAAAATGTCGCACGACCTAACCTTGTACATGCGTGGAATCAAGCGGAAATAATTGTGTTTCTTACAATTAAGTAACTTTTTCTTGACTACCAACTTTTAATTTTGTCGTAAATTAAAGAAAGAAACATTTAATTGACCATCACAAACTGTGGCATCCGAAAATATACTTACATAGGTACATATTTATGTACATCAGTCTAATGTTGTAGCGGCTGCAGCAGTCAAATCTGACTTCTCTCGGTGGCCCGACTTGTAAGAATCGATGGGGGCTATCGCGTGCGAAACAACCGCAAGATGGCGTACAGGCCTGAGGTCCAACTACAAGGTGACTGGGTGTTTTAAGACATGATGTGTAAATATTTCAATTAACGAATAAATCAGCCAATGATGTTGGAGTTGGACTCGGTTCACAGGCACGCCATCTAGCGGATATTTCACACGCGATAGCCCCCATTGAGGACAGAGATTGCAATAACCTGATGTATGGCTGTCCGTACATATATGTTCAAATATTATGTGGCCTTTATTATTAAGTAACATTGTTTTAATGACATTCCGTGCAACACTCTGATGATGTTGTCACCTGTGACAATTCATGTAATATGTTATGTTAATTATTATTATTACAATAGCTTGAACTAAAAGACTATGATTTCTCTACCCACTGATGATTAAGTTTCCTTAATGCAGATTACCTCATTTCAGCAACCTAAAATGTCGGACCGCACTACAGCGTCAGAGTTTGGTCCTACCGTATATGTCCATTCTGGTTTTTTTCCAATATCGCAAAATTTTTTTTCAGTAGCTTGAGTAAATGCAAAATCTAACAGTTCTAATGTGAGTCTTAGTAGACTGGGTTGTCATGGGTTCCATAATCTTTTCGTTTATCCTGCTCTCCAAATGCCGATTTTTTGATCCGTAGTTACTTTTGGTTAAATTATTAAGTTAACTGTCCAACCAGCAGTCAAAGTGACGTAATTCCTTGTAATCTTAGACAATTTAACACGGGACGTGGTAAAGCGCCGATTTAGTTTCTGCCAAAAGCCGCGAGGGAGAAGAGAAGTTTAGTGATGGTCTAGATATGAATAAGTAAAGAAATTAAATGATGATTGTTGTGCCGTGTGGTCCCCGGCAGAGTAGAGGTGTCGTAAAAGACGACTAAGGTAAAGCTGCTGGCATGATCATCAGCACCCAGAGAAGGAAAACTCTGCATTTATATCAAAACCCTCGCCAACCCGTCTGCCAAGCGTGGTGAGTATGGCAATTACCCCTCATGTGATTGAGGGAGGCCCGTACCCCAGCAGTGGGGACTTAAATGGGCTGACGTTTTACGAACGATTTTTACGAACATTGATGAATCACTTGCTCACAGCGGCGAAAATGCAGATAAGAGCTAGAAAAGTTATAATTTAATACCTCGCTGGCCTTGTGGTCTGGGCGGTCACCAGGATAGTGAAAGGGTTGGATTGTTGAAACAGTCATACAGCCATTTAAGCACATTTAAGTTTATGTAATGCCTTTATTTTTTAAGATTTTGTGCAATAAAGTATTATCTATACAGTGTTAGCTGTTTATTCTAGTAAAAATGTAATATGCATGTGCTGCTGCTAAAGCTGTGCGTAAAAAATTTGCTAAATATTTTTTGTTTGAAAGAATGGACTCCTGCCTGTCACCATGTCAGGATCTGATGATGGAATCTTAGGAAAACCGAAGTGACTCTTCAATAACCAATAGCAAATGAGCCGGGGTAACTTTTATTTTTGTTTCTTGTATTTATTCTTCAATACTTCTCGCAACGACCAGTATCTTTTTAATGCATTTGTCATTCTGTCTCTTCTCATTTCTTTCAATTTCTATTTAAACTTCTTCTAATACATTCGAGTAAAAAGAAAAGCCCATCTGCTCAGGTAGTAGCATTAAAAAGTAGAATATTGAGACATTAATTATTCATTATTCTATCATTGTCACAACACTAATCAAGATCATGAAAGATCGTGTCAACGTACCACGATATCGCCTATTGTCTTTTGGGGTTATTTCTGTCGCAAAATATGTACATGAAAAATGTTATTATTCTGTGAAATAACGTTTATTTTATTGATAAGAAATACCTATAATAACATTTTTCTGATCGTCGTTCGCAAGTAAAAACTACACAACAACCATTTTGACGAGTTCCGCTCAGTGACAGATACGAATTCGAAATGGCGATTTTATAAAAATACCCGACCGTTGAATCACGTTGGTCGTGTACTTTGGCAGAGGGGAAATCGTCCACATGCCACGTCCCGTGTTAAATTGTCTAAGCTTGTAATATAACTATTGGTTAAGCTAAGTTTTGCTCAAAAAACACTTATTGGGGTTTTTTTGCCATTCTTTACTATTTAAACCATTAGTTCAGTTGAACTACGGACAAAAAATCGGCCCTTAGTTTTTTTATGTGACAGGTGGCAGACGAGCAGACGCATTACCTCATGGTAAGCGATTGCCGCCGCCCATTGACACCCTTCAAAGAATTTGCGTGCATTTTTAAGGAACTGTTACACATAATGTACACGGGACAAAACGCCGTTATTATTATGTACATACTCGTAGTAGCATCTACTCACAGCTTGACGTTTCGAGCGCGTTACAACCATAGACTTAGGATGCCGCCCTTTCTAATTCTATGGTTACAACGGTCGTGGTCCTACTCGTAGTAGATACTACTACGAGTATGTACCTACATATAAGAGTGCTTACACACGAACAGCTGTCAAAGCATGTGACTGCAGTTGACGTCAGAAGGCGACGGTTAGCCGTCGACATGCCGCCGCAGTGCTGTCGACGCGTTGACGACTGCCGCCGGCGGGTGGCGACCGCTAGCCGCTTCCGCCATTTTGAAGGTCATCTATCTAATAGTCCAGGAGCCTTTCATATTAGATTCATTATCATTTCTTAAAAGTTACTGTGATTTAATTTTATTTAAATAAACAATAAGTAATAATAGTAGGTATATGACGACCCGTTTGGAACAGTGGTAGTGAACGCTACCTTTGGTCCAAGGGTTGCGGGTTCGATCCCCGTACAGTACAAACATTTGTGTGCATGAACATGTCTATTTGTATTGGTCTGGGTGTTTTCTATGTATTATAAGTATGTATTTACAAAAGAAAAGTATTGTATGTATATATTTGTAATCCCATTGTTGATTCTGATATCCGTAACACAGGTGCTTGAGCTACCTATCTCGGAGTCAGATGTGATGTGATGTTGTGAATTATTATATCAGTATAATATTTCGGAAACTAATGAAGTGACTAATGGGGAATACTTTAATTACAACTGCTACTTATATGTGATTTAGTTATGTAAAAGTTTTTTTTAAACAAAATAAAGAATAAATACATACTGTAAAATCCGCCCTAATGCTGGAAATATATTATTCGTATAGATATAACAGGCTCGTACACGCACTCAATGGCCAGACTCCCAACACATCTACTCTCGCCCGCTGTCCGTGGCTCTCGTAATCTGACGTGGTGCGAACGAGACAGTATTGTCTGTGTGAGTGAGAGGGAATGAATTAAACCACAGATCAGATACGTTGTCTGATCTGTGGAATGTCCATAACCTACATCCCTTCCTTATCTAATTTTTTTTTTTATTTATTCAACTGGTAACTAACTAATTGACAAAATAAAGTATACAAAAATACAATCAATTCACTACATTTATTTTTATCTGGTAATCAACTTACAACTTAAAGTACTCAAAATTTAAAACAATGTTATATATGAATATTTTTTCTAGAATGTAAAGTTATTAAAGGCTTACCTACCCTAACATGAATAACATATTAAATCACCCACGCAAAGTCTATTTATTCCTCTAAACTGTCTTCAACTTCTCCTCCATTACTTTTCCCCGGTACTACAGCTTTCCATTCTCCTTCTACCTTTTTTAAATGAACAACATTTCTTCGGCAAGATTGACCTGTTTCATCATTCCTCACAACATAATCTCCTGCATTTGCACTTTCCACAGTAAACTGGGCTGGGTTGAAATTTGGTGACAATTTATTTATTTTGTCCGTGGATTTAATATAAACTTTTTCACCCTCTTTAATCTCTGACTCGACTGCGTTTCGCTTCCGGTCTCCATACTCTTTTCCTAACTCCTTCTGAATCCTGTCTCTATCTCTCACATCGGAATCGTTCAATTTCTCACTTGCATTCTCTAATGCAGGAATTTTGTCCCTGTTTTTCCTTTGGAAAAACAGTTCTGATGGTGTTCGACCAGTAACTGAAATAGTACTCCACTATTATACATCATAAGATATTCGTATAAGCATTCTTTTATATCTTTTCGCTCCGTCTGACCGATTCGCAATCTCTTCAGAATATCTCGGTTCTGTCTTTCGACCTCCCCATTCATTTGAGGCCAATATGGGACTGTATTGTAAAGACGAATATTGCATTCTCTGCAATATCCACGAAATTCTTCGCTCACAAACTGTCTCCCGTTGTCGGCAGTTATAGAAACAGGGAATCCAACCCTGCTAAATATTTCTTTAAGTATCTTTATTATCTGGGTGCTTGTGATTGTTTTTGTCACTTTAACTTCCTTGTAACGACTGTAATAATCGATAACAACCAGGAGATAGTCATTACCAGGAAGTGGTCCTAAAAGGTCAATTGCCACATCTATCCATGGTCCCAAAGGCAGTTCACGCCTTTTCATTGGTACTGGCTGGCTAGGTAGAGCCACCAAAGTACACCCTTTGCACGATTTTACTAAATTTTCTGCATCTTTGTCGATGCGTGGCCACCAAACCTTCGACCTCAAACGGCCCTTCGTGGAAACAATACCCGGGTGTCCTTCATGAGCAGCATCTAACACATTTTTGCGAAGACATTTCGGTATTACAATTTTGTTCCCTCGTAATAAAATGTTTTCAAAGAAACACAGCTCATTTTCAAAAAATTTATAGCTTCTTACGGAGTCATCCCAGTCATTCTGATAAAGCCCTTTCCTAACACCACAAATTTCTCTGTCAGACTCAGATGCCATAATAATCTCGCTCATTGATAATGCCTGTGGTCGCGCGAAACTAACCACTTGACACACATGTGTGTCTCCGTCATCCGAAAGGTTATTAGTCACATTACACAGTCGTGACAAAGGATCAGCGATGTTACTTTCCCTGGTTTGTACATAACTCGATAATTGTAGGATTGAAGGCGCAATACCCAACGTTCTATACGCGCGCATGGTTTCGACTTTTTTCCAAAAAGGATTTCTAAAGGTTTATGGTCGGTAATAAGATCAAATTCCTTTCCATACAAGAAAATGTTAAAATGCTCAACTCCCCAAACTAAAGCCAACGCCTCTTTCTCGGTTTGGCTATATCTCCGTTCACAATCTGTAAGAGTTCGATTTCCATATGCAATTATGCGTGGCCCATTTGCATCAATTTGGACAAGGACAGCACCCAACCCGACTGGGCTTGCGTCAGCAATTACCTGGGTTTTATCGCGAACATCATAATACCCTAAAGATTGGATTTTTGTAAGCACTTGCTTCAAATTGTCAAATGAATTTTGTTGTTCCTGTAACCAGAATTTCGCAATATTGGCATTTTTGGCGAGTTTTTTCCTGAGCAACTCCTTCAAAGGTTCTGATGTCGTAGCCAAATTAGGGATCCACTTGTTTATATAATTAAGAAGGCCTAAAAAACTTTGAAGTTCCTCAATGGTCTTAGGCACACGAAAATCCATTATACTGTTTACGTACTTTTCCAGAGGTGTTATGCCATTTGGTTCAAGATGGTGACCCAGAAAATCTATGCTCTGCGTTTTAAAAATACATTTACCGTCGTTAAGTAGCACATTGTTATCTTTAAGTGTTTGCAGTACTTTCGCCAACCTGCGATCGTGCTCTTTCTCGGTATCACCATAAACCAGGATGTCATCGATAAAGTTTATCACTCCGTCACACTGAATTAGAATTCTCTCCATAATCTTCTGAAATAGTTCCGGGGCAGATGTGATTCCGAACATTAATCGCTTGTAGCGATACAAACCGCTTGGAGTTATGAAGGTCGTTATATATCTGCAGTCTGGGTGGATCTCTAATTGGTGAAAAGCATTTTTGATGTCTAGTTTGGTAAAGTATTTGGCTTTATTTATTTTAGGAAGTAATTTATCCATAGTGGGAAGAGGATGATTTTCCCTCATTACTGCATTATTTGCGCGTCTCATATCTACGCAGAGTCTTAATTCTCCGTTTTCTTTCAGAATCGGAACTATCGGCGAAACCCATCTTGAAGAGCCAACTACCTCTTCGATTATGTCTTCATCCAGGAGTTCCTTGATTTTGTCATCGACTTTCTTTTCTAACGGTATAGGCACCCTCCGGCAAGGTTGAGAAATAGGTTTCACAGAGTCATCGATCGGAATTTCCACAAGGACGTCTTTGAATTTCGGGAATGGTATAATCGGGCTTTCAACTTGGTTGATGCCAATACCCATTCGTAATACACCCAATTTCAATGCTGACGTTTTCCCAAGTAAGTCTCTTGTCCCCCCACTTATTACATAGAAGGTACAGTAATCTTTTTGGCCGTTTGCTTCAATTTCAGCCTCAAATGATCCCTTTACCGTCAAAGGTGACTGACTTCCATAAGCGAGGAGGATTTTGTTGGGGTCTTTATTTTGATTTTTGACACGTACACTACTGTTTTTCATTTTTTTCCATGTTTCGTCTGTTATAAGATTTGGTTTACAACCCGAATCAATAAGCATGTCGACTCCTACTCCACCGACTACGCAATGAACAGTAGAGTCATTATCTATTTGGAAAACATTGTCCACAGCTTCGTCGTTTACCATGTCAACATTGTTCCCATTTCCACCCCTTGGTCTCTTTCTATTTTCCGTATACGTTTTATTATGACCAGGGTTCCCATTGTACTTTCTCTTTTGTGGCCTTGTTCCAGCAGACCGGGATCTACAATTCGCTAAAAAATGACCTAACTTTTTGCAAAAATGACAGGTTTTGTTTTTCGCAGGACAATTCGCATCGGTGGACTTATGAAATTTGCTTCCACATCTAGAACAGCGTATATTATCTTGTGGACTTGTTGTTACTTCATTAGAATAATTTGGACCTCTTTTATAGCCTTTGTTACTAATCTGGTTGACTTCTTGGTTTTTTGCTCCATTTCCTTCATTACCGTATACATCTAGTTGATGACTAACTAGCTCTAAGGTATTTGCAGTCATCATTATTTCATCTAGAGTAGCTTTGTCCCCCATAGTTAAAATCTTCTTACGTAGTTCATTTGACGTGCATCGTTCTGTAATTTGGTCGATGATGAAATTATCTGGCTTCTCGAATCCACATTTATCGGCTTGGTTGCGTAATCGTACTAAAAACTTCTCCATTTTTTCACCAGTGACCTGTTTTAATTGTCTAAATAAATGCCGCTCATATACCTTACTTTGCTTAGGTAAAAAATATTGATCAAGCTTTTCCAAAACAATTTCAAATGCGTCTTGTTGACCTTCCGCTGCAGTAGATCTAGATGATTCAGAAGTAACTGCGTTAGCCCCTGGTAAATTTGAATAGATTTCCTGAAGTTCTGGTCCTCCAAAATGCAACAGAATGGCTCTTTTCTTTTCGGGAACTTGAATATCAGCAGCATCCAGATAGATTAGCAGCGACCTTTTCCAGCGCTCCCAACGAATGCCCACAGCTGATGTATCGCCTCCTAAATCGAGTTTATCCGGCCCAGGCATAAAATTCGCCATGACGACCCTTCGCTTCTTAATTTTGATGGGGGTGACCTGAAAATACCCAATTATGGAATAACCCCATCTAGCGGTAACGTAATGCCATTTCCATCTCCCAACAGCATTATGCGTAACCTGCCAATTTAATGGCAGCAATCTACCAATTTAATGGCAGCTATCTACCAATTTAATGGCAGCAACCTACCAATTTAGTGGCAGAACCCTACCAATGTAATGGCAACAACTTACCAATTTAATGGCAACAACCTACCAATTTAATGGTAGCAACCTACCAATTTAATGGCAGCAACCTACAAATTGAATTGCAGCAACCTACCAATTTAATGGCAGCAACCTACAAATTGAATTGCAGCAACCTACCAATTTAATGGCAGCACCCTACCAATTTAATGCGGATTGGTAACTACAAACCCGAACTATGTTCAAAAAGGTTCGAAACATATTTTTTTCTGACCCGGGAATCGAACCCAGGACCGAGAAATCATAGCTCGGTACGTGAATCACTAAACCAACTGAACATATCTGAACAACCTGAGATAAGTTCAAAAAATTGAGACACTTCTTGCCCTGGGAATCGAACCCAAGACCAAAAGAGATTATAAAACCAACTGGTGTCTAACCACCATCTCTCTCAAGTTTTACTTCATCATATAAGTTTTACTTACTACAATAATTTTTAATCACTTTTCGTTACCTACACATTAAATTTAACGCAAACCTAAGAACTATAATATTATTCAAGACTGGCAGTATGATTTGATGTTTTCACCTTTTTATTTTTTCAAAATAGTTGAACATTTTTCTGTTTTCATTTAATATAAAACTTCCTTAGTGTTAAATGCGTACGCCGCACGGCATCAATTTTTTTTTTAAAATTTAATATTTAAAAAAAAATGTCAGCAGTCGCCCCCTTGTTTATGTCACCGACTGCCTTCTGGTCAGTCTATAGGCTGCATCAATTAGATATCTTTGCCTACCTTTTTTCCCTCCTATTTTTATTTACGTCAAAATAATATAAAAAACTTTATCAATTAACTTTTACTAACAACTTATTTATTTGTATTCTGAAACTATATTTATTCCATAGGCTGACCCGAACAATAGTAACCAATCACCCCTATCTAACTTAATTATTTTTTTAGGCATTGTTCGATCCATCTATAATTCCTAGATAAGTAGGTAGAAAACAAAATCCCGCCTTCATCTTAATTAATCACACATACCTTTTTCCTCGTCGCCACTTGTAAAATCCGCCCTAATGCTGGAAATATATTATTCGTATAGATATAACAGGCTCGTACACGCACTCAATGGCCAGACTCCCAACACGTCTACTCTCGCCCGCTGTCCGTGGCTCTCGTAATCTGACGTGGTGCGAACGAGACAGTATTGTCTGTGTGAGTGAGAGGGAATGAATTAAACCACAGATCAGATACGTTGTCTGATCTGTGGAATGTCCATACACTACACATACCTTAAAGTTATTCTTTCTCTTTTAAATGCTTTTTCGCATGACAGTATTTTGGCGAGATATCGAACTTTTTAAAATGGTAAACGAAAGCTAAAATAGTTATAAAACCTTTTTTCACTTTTTCTTAATATTGGATAAAGAGTGAAAAAAAGGCAGTCTCGTTCACTATTCAACAACATTTCTTCAACCCAATATGACCGGTTCTTTATCTTTCGTCGACAACGACAGAGTAAAAGCAACAACAGTGTTTCTTTGATGAAATCCAATCTGGCTCCTGCACAAAGACGTACGCCGACACGGGTCGTCGCAACAAGCTGCCAACACGTCGACGGCTTACTGCGGGCACGTCGACGCGTGTGCATTACTCCCGCCAGAAAGTGTGGATTTTCTTAATTTTGAGTACTTATGCAGATAATAACAAAAGAATTTGAAATAAATGAAATTCGAATTTAAAAATTTGAAATACCTATAATTTTGAGGTTATTCCGTAAAAAACAGTTCCGGCTGGCGTAACGTTACGCCAGCCAGATGTTTTGCTTATTAATGAATATTTTGGAAAAAAAGTATCCACATAGAAATGAATTAGAAATAAATGAAATGCCAATTTATAAATTTTAAATACCTAAAGTTTTTAGTTATTCAAAATCTGTCTGAAATGGTAAGATGTGGTTTTGTATTTTTTTATACACGACGTCTTGCTGAATTTGAAATAAATTGAAATCCAAAAATACTACAAAAAATGCATCGTTTAGGAGATATTTTAGTAAATAGAAATACGCTATAATATGTCCTAGCTCTTCGAATTGGAGGTGAAACGACTTGGTTCAAACGTTATTTTGTTGGTCTTGACTGTCTTTTAATGATACTGAGATTTTATCTATGTCCTGTAAGTAATAACAAAGATATCATGAAAAAACTAAAACCCGACTACCAAAAAAACACGATATAAAAAGTACAAAACAAGAAAATTGTCTCTGCTGAAATGATTATGCCCTATCGCCGTGGTCGTATGCCCACATTGATTTTATTTTATTATTATAATGTATCTGTTTTGCTACAGTAGGTGGCATACGACCACGGCGATACGGCCGCTTTTTTGTGACAATCTAAACTTGGTCGGATTATCATACACACCACACTTATTTTGTATTTTTCTTAATTATCTCATTAATTATCAAATTTCAAACGCTGATATTTCGTAAATATACCTATAATTAAAAAGTTTATCTAATTATTGTCATAAGATTTAGTGACCACATTTACAATAATACTCAGTTAATCGGTTAGTCAATATGAAGCCTCGCATCGTGGTCCCATTGATTTTCATGATATCTTTGTTATTCCTTACAGGACATAAATAAAATCTCAATATCATTAAAAGGCAGTCAAGACCTACAAAATAACGTCAAAGATATAAGAATAATGCAAAAGAGATCCAGCTATCGGCCAAACGTTATCGCGCCAGCCGGATTTTAATAACTCATAGAATTACTGTTGTCACCTCAAATTTGAAGCACAAATTTGGTTTTTCAAGTTGGTACTACGAACATCAACATAAAAATCCTAATTAATGTTACCAGTCAAAACATATTTCCCTAAAACATGGGAAATGGTTATTGTAGTAACTGCCCTGTTTTATCAGTGCCTAGAACAACGCTAACAAATGTAATTGTAATTTTTAAATTGGCATTTCATTTATTTCAAATTCATTTCTATTTATGTGGATACTTTTTTTTCCAAGTTATTCATTAATAAGCAAAACATCTGGCTGGCGTAACATTCTGGCTGGGGTAAGGCACACATTTCGTGGTTACAACCTCTCGGCAAAAACTTATACCATTTATTAAATAACCATGCACAAAATGTTGGGTCCATTTTTGTACGTGAAAAATGGATTCACGCCAAAAGTGGCCGCTTTTGACGTGAATCAACGCGTACGCCCTACCCGTCACCTTAAGGTATGGCACAAGGTACGCGTTGGTTTTTTCAAGGTTATTTAATAAATAGTTTAAGTGATTGCCGAGAGATAGAGGTTTAGTAGCTAAAAATTAAAATCGATTGGTGGCGCTAGTGTGCCCTACACGTCACCTTAAAGACAAAGATACTTTACTCGCTTGAACTTGTGTACAATAGGCGCCACATATGCGTATTTTCATGCTTAAATCATTCTACAGTAGAGCAAGTGCTTACTTAGTAGCATGTGTTGACGTGCTACAAATAAGCATGCTTAAAAATCGCACGCCGGTAAATTTTTAAGCATGCTACCGGGGGTTTAGAACGTGTAAACATGGTAAATGCACAAAAATGCAAAAATATGGTGCAAGTTTTAAATCACTTCGCCAAAAGTTTGCTCAAAAGTCGCATGCTTTGATGATGAATGAAAATAAAAGCATGTGTGTACCTGTCAGATTAAATAAACCAGGCAAGACTGCTGGAAGATTGGCATTCTCGCGATTCTTGCCCGCTCTGTTAAATCGGTGTTAAGGTGACGAATTTTAGTTGTGTGATATATTGCTGTGAAAATTAAGGAACTACCTATAACATCTTCTAATAAGTAGACAGCCATAAACTTATTCAAACGGTATTTATTTCCCAATCTCACCTTATGATAATGAATATTGTGTAAAGAATCAACCCGGCGTGTGGCGGTTTCTGAACACTAAAATGTTCAAGTTCAGATATTATTTTTATCGCCTTCATCGTGCATTGGCTGATCTTCGAATTTCACATTTCTCTGAATATGGTCAACCATGTGTTCATCCTGAATTTTCTGCAGTAACGCCACCTGAAGTCCTCGCAGTTTATGTGTGAATGCAAAATCTAATAGATCTAAGGCAGACTCGGCTCTCATGGCTTCCACAATCTTATCGGTTACTCTGTTTTCTAAGTCTGTCATCATATAGAAAGATGCAAGAAGCATAAGGTTTTCTAGGCCTGTCTCTGGAAGTTTATTCAGGTAGATGTAGTCCTTGAGATGGTGCAATGTGGCTTTAGAGGCGTTCGGTACTTCCACACAGCCCTCTGCGGCCTCGCGCCAGGCCCCGCCCAGCATGCGCCGCAGCACCGGGCTGCTGGCCGCCAGCACTGCCTTGTGCACGTGCACCGAACCGTCTGCAGCTTTCAGGTGGAAGTCTACTAACTCTGTATCATCGTAAAGCGACTCAAATCCATTAGTGACTGTTCGAACTCTAGACCATCTTACTTCTACGTGAATGAATCGTGATGTCGGCTTTATGTCATTGTAAATCTCACACCAAGTTGCATCATCATTTTGGAACCTTTTATTTTTAATATCTAATTCAGGACTGGAAAATATAATCTTATATTTCGTGTTATCATTTTGATTTTTCTTAAAACTAATAAATATAATCGAATCTCTCTCATCTCTGTCATAGTCCTGTATGTTTATTGTTTTAATTTGACATGTTAACGATTCGTTTAATTTAAATTGTGGACTCCATTTTGTATTCAAGCAGGAACTATGTTGCAGATCTTCGCAATTTATCCTTAGACTTAATTTGTTTCCCTCATTGGTAATAATTTCTGCTTTCAAACTGTAAGAAAAAACCAAACTAAAAATAATAAATTGTATACAGGTGTCCCAAAATTCCTCAATTAATATTGAAACGAACGTGTTTGGTATTAGGGTGAGAATCGAATGAAAAAAAATTAACAGTTTTCTATACTTTCATGTGGACATAGACTTCAAGAAAAAAAAGATAAATATCTTAATTTTTTTTATTACAGAATAAATTATGATTTTTATTAAAATTACACATTTTAAAATAATTTGATACCTACCTTCTCTTATTAACGAATATTTTGAAAAAAAAAGTATTTACATAATAAGAAAATGAATAGGAAATAAATTTAGTTTTAGGAAATAAATATAGTTATTATATAGTTATTCAAAATCCGACTTGCGTAACGTTTGGCCGATAGCTGGATCTCTGAATTGGTAAGGTGTGGTTTTGTAATTTTTTATACACGACGTCTTGCTGAATTTGAAATGCAAAAAAAACTACAAAAAAAAATGCAAAAATGCGTTTTGGAGATATTTTAGTAAATAGAAATACGCTATAATAGGCCGTAGCTCTACTTATTGGAGGTACCTATAACGACTTGGTTTAAACGTTATTTTGTTGGTCTTGACTGCATTTTTATGATACTGAGATTTTATTCATGTCCTGTTAGTAATAACAAAGATATCATGAAAATTCAAATCAGTGCGACCATAATGTGTAGCTTCATATTGTTTCACTCCCCGTTGGTCTGTGGTTGAAGTACCAGGCCTGGGTTCGATTCCCGGGTCGAGCAAAGGTATGTTTCCAATTTTTCGAACATAGCTCGCGATTGTGATCATTAATACGCATAGCGATGACTTAAGCAGCAAGCTCTCTCTTAAAAGTGATGGCAAATCTATTGATACAGACTCTGAAGTGGCAAAGACATTTGAGTAATTATTTTCAAACATTCCAGTCACTACCACTGAAACATCAAATTCGAGTCCGCATCTCGCTGCTTCTCTTATCAAGTCGCATGTAGATGAGTGCACCACATCTTTTAGATTTAGTCATGTAAACTCTAGAGATTATTCCTAAAACATTTAAAGATTTAAATATTAAAAGAGCGTGCATTACCCCAGCCAGAAAGTGTGAATTTTCGTAATTTTGAGTATGCAGATAATTAGATAAGAATTTGAAATAAATGAAATGCGAATTTAAAAATTTGAAATACCTATAGTTTTTAAGTTATTTCGTAAAAACAGTTCTGGCTGGCGTAACGTTACCCCAGCCAGATATTTTCTTATTAATGATTATTTTGGAATAAAAACTATCCACATAATTAGAAATGAATTTGAAATAAATGAAATGCCTATTTAAAAATTTGATATAGGTACCTATAGTTTTTTAGTTATTCAAAATCCGGCTGGAGTAACGTTTGGCCGATAGCTGGATCTCTAAAATGGTAAGATGTGGTTTTATATTTTTTTTATACACGACGTCTTGCTGAATTTTAAATAATTTGAAATGCAAAAAAAACTAAAATTGCATCGTTTTGGAGATATTTGAGTAAATAGAAATACGCTTTAATATGTCCTAGCTCTTCCAATTGGAGGTGTAACGACTTGGTTTAAACGTTATTTTGTAGGTCTTGACTGCCTTTTAATGATACTGAGATTTTGTTTATGTCCTATAAGTAATAACAAAGATATCATGAAAATTAAAATCATTGCGACCACAATGCGTAGCTTCATATTAACCAACCGATTAACTGAGTATTATTGTAAATATGGCCACTGAATCTTATACCAATAATTAGATAAACTCTTCAATTATAAACCTGCGAAATATCAATCTTTGAAATTCAGTAATTGATGAGATAATCAAGAAAAATACAAAATAAGTGTGGTGTGTATGATAATCCGACCAAGTTTAGATGGTCACAAAAAAGCGGCCGTTCGAAACTGTGCGCCATTACACCTATTAAATTCTACCGGATTAACCAACCAATAAGTAGAATTATAAGTTTTGTACAGGTGAGTACACAAGTGACAAGTGTTTGGTTTTTTTTATTATATCAACCGTAGGTACATAATCATTTAGTTTTTAAATAAAAATGTATTTCACTCCCCGTTAGTCTAGTGGTTTCAAGTACCAGGCCGTGATCTCGGAATCCTGGGTTCGATTCCCGGGTCGAGCAAAGGTATGTTGCAAATTTTTCGAACATAGCTCGGTGATCATGATGTGATCATGATCACCGAGTATTAAAAACATCGATGTTTACAATGCGATACATCGAATAGATTCCGATATTTTGAAAAGCTATCGTTATACTCGATATATCATTGTTTTTTCATATAACATCGAATCGACGATAACCAGTTTATGTCACAAAAACTCGAGTTTATGTAAATGAATCAATGATATTTTACAAAATGAATGGTTTAGTATGAATATCCTCCAACCGTTTATGGTTACGGCGGCCAATATCCACGATCAGCCACGTACGGAGGATATATTATAGTGCTCAAGTGTGTGCGCAAACACAAGTGCACTCTCCATTCCCTTACACTCATATTCCGATAGGACACCAGGGTGACACGACCGGAGAGGGATTGGGCGCAGAACCAACGGCATTTCCGAGGTACGGGGTACATTACAGACGACTTCCAGACTCTTCTGAGGGACCTAATCGCTGATTATCTCAGCAACAGGAAAGTGGTGTTCACCAATAGAGGGTGAGGTCCAGCGCCACGCTGTAGAGTCCGGGGTTCCACAGGGGTCGGTACCCGCGCCGGCATTGCACCGGTCTCCTCCAGTGCTCGTTAGGGACGGCTGCTCACCCTCGGCTGTCCCTAACGCCTAGGAGGACCGTCCGTTTAGGAGGACAGCGTCCTGCCCGCCGTTTAGGAGGGCTCCGTCCGGGTGGTCGTGCACATGGCTTTGTGCCCGTCACCACGACCCCCCACTATGGACGATGAGAGGGTGCCCAGGGGTTTTAGTCGGTAGACCCCCGCAGCCATGCGGGGGGAGTCCGACATAACCCGTCCGTTCCCAGGCGGATATATGCGTAACGCATTTCCCCTGGGAAAAAAAAGAAAAAAAAAGGTACCTATACTAAGTTAAAAAATTACAAACTAAAATCTGTAATTTATTTAATTTTAAGCTATCTAGGCTTAAAAATAAATGAGTTAAAGATTTTTTTAAGCTTTTTGTTAAAGGATTTTCTCTCAATCCTACAAATGAATTTCCAATTTTATGAAGTCTTCGATTAGCCTGTGTACATTTCGTGAAGTAGTGTTTGAATATTAGTATTTGAGGAAGATTAAGTAATTTCGTTCACAGTATCGAACGGCCGCTTTTTTGTGACCATCTAAACTTGGTTAAATTATCATACACACCACACTTATTTGTATTTTTCTTGATTATCTCATTAATTACCAAATTTCAAAGGTTGAAATTTCGTGACTATATAATTGAAGAGTTTATCTACTAACTGGTATAAGATTCAGTGACCACACTTACAATAATACTCAGTTAATCGGTTGGTTAATATGACGCATCGTGGTCGCAATGATTTTAATTTTCATGATATCTTTGTTATTATTTACAGGACATAAACAAATATATAATCCAATTGGAAGAGCTAGGACCTATTAAAGCGTATTTCTATTTACTCAAATATCTCCAAAACGACGCATTTTTTGTTGTTTTTTTGCATTATAAATTATTTCAAATTCAGTAAGACGTCGTGTATAAAAAAGTATAAAACCACATCTTACCATTTCAAACATATCCGCCAAACGTTACGCCAGCCGGATTTTGAATAACTAACTAACTAGTGAGAGAGAAATGAGTTGCTTTGCGTTGACGCAGAATTAACATGTTCCCGTGGGAATTTTGAGAAAAAACGTATCCTATATTAATTACTCCCGTGATTGAAATGAATCTAATGATACCGCATACATATTTTTTTAAAGGGAAATTTAGAAAAAATATTATTATGTCTTTATCCCGTGGGATTTTTAGGATAAAATGTATCCTATGACACTCCCGTAATCAAGACAAATCTAACGATACCTCATACATCAAAATCCATCAAGCCGTTTAGGCTACAGGAGGTCACAAAGGAAAAGACATACATACATACTTACATACACTCGAAAAACATTACCCTCCTTCTTTGGCAGTCGGGTAAAAAAGAAAGGGTTCTTGTGATTCGGTTAATATTCGCCTTAAAATCTCCAGGGGCAATGACCGACACTCGAAAATGCCTATAATTTGTGATGCGCCTGACGTCACAAGTGGGCGTACTGGGGTAACTGAATTAAAATTTATGGAAAAAATATTTTCTTTCTACTACTAATTAAATTAATTATTTAACTAATTAAAAACCTACGGTGCGAGTTCGGGTAGGTAATACCGTCGATTCAGATCAAAAGCTTAGGTAGTAACTTTTATTTTTGCACAACTTTCAAGTACAAGTCTGAAACTGATGGGAGAAGAGCCCTTTTGAAGATGATCTCAAGAGAGAAAGACAGAGAGAGCAAGTCACAATGTTACCTATATTAGTCATAGTCATAGTTTTTATTGCTTTCATGTTGTTCACAATAGATCTTAAACAAGTTCTGAACATGAACCCCGCAGGGGCACTGCAATGTTAATACATATAGAATTTATTATGATTTCTAAAGCTAAATCGTAATAAGAATATCATGTAGTTTTCTGCTGAAAAAACTCGTGAATACTATAAAAACATTTTGATATTAAATAATTCTCTAATTTATTACAAAAAAGGTGGTATTTTGTTTCGTTTTTTATAACGCTAGGCAATTTATTGTACACTTTGATTGAAGTGTAATATGTACCTCTTCTAACTATATCCAGTTTAGTGCAGTTTAGTTATTTATGTTTTGTTGAATAGTGTGCGTGAATACACAACTCCCAGTCAAAAGTGTTAAACTATGAGTATCCTTTATTAACTTATAACCGGGAATCGAACCCTGGCACTACCCTATACACTCACCTTAGTCACAGATACAGTGAGGTTTGCTGGTAATACATTTTAAGTTTAAACTTTAACTCGCAAACACCGCCAGTGAATTTACAAAGAAGAAAATTTTACTAGACCCATTAACCAATCCATAATAACACGAGTGCATATTTCAACCTACACCGACCCTGTCTCATTCAGCAAAATAAAATCCGTAGGTAAAAGATACACTTTCCCTCTCGCTTCCGCTACACGTGCCGGGCGGCGACTCAAACAAACGCGGCGTCCTGTCAAAGGGATAGGTACGAGTGTACGCTAAGCAAGACAATAAGGGCGCAGACACAACTTTATTGGTTCACAAAAAATATCAAACGTTTTTAGGACCTACTGAGTGTTTAATGATTTGCTGTGATGTATCTGTTACTTTTATTGCAATGTCATCTTCACCTTAAGGTTATTTAGCAAATTAACATAATTTGTTTTGAACTATTAAATTTGTTTAAATAAGATTTGATAGATATTGTAACCAGGAGCCCAATTCTCGGGCTCGTGACATTTCTTTTCATACGACATATATCACTAAAACATAGTTTTTTTGTATGGTTTTTAGGTGATATCCGCCATGTTATCAAAATATCATGAGCACGAGAATTGGGCTCCTAGTATACTCGGCGTTAAACAGAAGTACCGTGTACATCACTAAACGATTTTATCTTATGTTACTTTGTTTCAATGGAGAATTTTTAGATTCGGCAACTAGGTACCTACCTAATTGGCTTTGGAATTTATAAAATAACTTAAATTTAAACTGTCTTTTACGGTTCTTGAAGAAAATTTCAAAATTATGGATCAAATAATTAGAAAACCATTAATACAAAATGTACCGAATAGACTATTACGTTCGCGAATCACTTAAACTATTTGGAAATATTGTTTTAAGAAGGTAAAATCAATAAAAAATCTAATTACCCGCCTCATGCGAAACCGTTCCGCCTTAACGGTTAACGCATCGAGTATCCTTTATAAACTTGCATGTAGGGTACAAGTAGTATCTACGTAGTTCAATCATCATTACAGAAATCGATTCTAAAGTACGTAACTATGAAAATAACGAACATTGCTCAAAAGAAAAGTAATATTCGATGGAGGTCCGCCGCGCCTTGGGCCGTGTTTAATTTACACGATTACTTCTAGGTACTATTAAAAAATCTGATGTTTTGCAAACTCTTAGATTTCAATTAGGTACTTTCTGATCCCATTCTTTATCCGCACAAGTTGTACCTACGCGGGCGGACGGCGCGCGCGCGCGGCGGCCGCGAGTGCATTTATTCTGTCGGTCATTTAAGGTTTTTAGGGGAATTCCGTTATTTATCAAATGTTTGATAAAAATATTATGTCAATCTACTCTACTTCCGAGACATGATAACCCATTAAAAAATATGTCCCATTCTTTTGTATACCCTGTATTTTTAAAATCAGGTGTTAACAGAGACATAGATAAATACTTCCTTAATCCGGGTAACAGCAATGAAATGTCGAGATATTCTAAAATTGCTAATTATTAGTTTGGTAATCACGTTTGTATGGGAAATACGTTGTTCGCTGGTCCCTTAATGTGTGGCTCAAAATCTGACATTACATGACATGAAACCCGAAGGCAAAGTTTACCTCACAGAAGAGAGTAGACCCGTATTAACAAAAACAAATCTTAAAAAACACACTCACAGAATGTGTGAAGCGTTCATTAACTTAGAAATACCAGACCCTATTCATCATCGACACTTGGTTTGATACTGCCTAAATAATATTTTTCCATTTGACCAACTTTAATCAAACCACGTTGGATCATTTTCAATATAGCCATCTGAAGCCTCCGTAATTTATGTATAGCTGCAAAATCTAGTAAATCACTAGCAACCTCTGCTGTTATGTTTTCTGTAATCTTATTAACAGCACTCTGTTCTAAATTAGGCATAATATAATAAGAGGCTAGGAGGATGAGGTGTTCTAGACCTTCGTTCGGTAATGTATGCAGGTACATGTAGTCCTTGAAATGCTGCAAGGTGGCTTTAGTGATACCTGGTATTTCGAGTGAACCCTCAGCAGTTTCACGCCAGGTCCCTTTGATCATGCGCTGCAGCACTGGGCTGCAGGAGGCCAGCACTGCTCTGTGCACGTTCACTGAGCAGTTTTCTCCTTTCAGCTTGAAATCTGTTAACTGGTCATCATTGTGCAAAGGTTCAAAGCCACAAGATACAGCGGGTAAAGTTTTCAAATGAACTTTCACCTGAAATGTTTGCACTGACCATGCTCCAATACTCGAGTAAATCTGGTACCAAGTGCCATCATCGTTTTTCAGACATTTATTTTGGATCATTAGTTCAGGACTTGAAAATATTATCTCATATCTATTTGTATTATGATCGTAAGGTATTTTTTCAAATCTAATGTATAACATAAAAATTTTAGATTCTCTATTATAGTTGTTGTACGATTTAAATTCGCAGTCTGCTTTCATTTGGAATATGACCTCTTCATTCAATTCAAAGATTGTAGTTTTGGATTCATGTAGTGAGAATGAATAGGTTGGTGTAGGGCAATTTATTCTTAAAGTTAATGTATATCCACATATTAACACGTTTGCTTCTTCGTAATGTATATATATTAGACCTGTAATAAAATAGAAAGTGAGCAAGTATGTACTTAAAACTTAAAAAAACAAGGAGTAAATATCAAAGACTATTGATATTGCAGGTAGTATAGGTTTGACGTATACAGGGTAAACACCCTATTCTTAATATCTATTTCGGTATGTTATGCCCATTACCATACGGTAATGGGCATAACATACCGAAAGGTGCGTGTACAGTCCGTGTATGTAAACGCTATGCCAGTGTCAAAAACTGGAATTTGTGAAATTTATAATTTCCGATTCTTCCATACAAAAGTGAAAGTTATTTTTTCACAAAACAAAAATTGACAACCCTGATTATCAATGAAATGACTCCTCCCACTAAAATCCCTGGTACTTTTTATGGGACAATCTGGCGCTGACCGCGTATGCGCAGTATTGTATTAATAAAAGTTAATGTGCAATTCAATACAATGTTTCCATGATTTGTTTGTTTGATTTCACACATCAAATGGAAGAAATACGAAAAAGTTCGAAAAGTAATACACATTCTAAAAAGAAGTTGGGGTAATTCAGCAAAATTTAGGAGAGCCACGCTTCGGCATGAATAGACCGGATCGACCGGAGTGTTACCACGCACAGTGTGTTAAAGACCGTCATTTTGTCTCATCATGATTTTATTGCAGAAAATAATAGTTATTATTATTACAAACATCAGAAAAAAACTCCGAAATTAATATGATTTATACATTGTCTGGAAAATAAATTCAAAGTTTGCCTATAACAGGACCCGGAAGTACACTAAAGTTAAAATAAATAAAAAACTGTACTTGTTATTGCAATTTTGATTATTTCAGTTAAATGTACATAATATACTGTGATCCTATCAAGAAATATAAATTTATTTTTCATTTTCCGTTTTATTTTTTTTGTGCCACTTTAACGCTGTATTAAAACGAGATTCTTAATTAGAGAACTTAAATTGATATGACTTACATATTGTAAGTCATATCAATTTAAGAGTTTTTTTCTGATGTTTGTAATAATAATAACTACTATTTTCTGCAATAATATCATGATGAGACAAAATGAGGGTCTTTAACACACTGTGCCACAGCTTCACAGTAAAACCGAAGTGAAGCAGCGTGTGTGCTGTGTTTCTCTGCGTGAAGGAGGTGTGAAAGGGGGATACAAAGGTTTGTACAGCACACTGCAACACCATTTGTGGGTGTCCATGGGTAGCGGCAATCGCTTACCATCAGGTGATCTGTCTGTTCTTCTGTTTCCTATCACATAAAAAATGTGAAATCAATAGCCTCATAAAATAAATTCTAAGTAGTTTCATTAACTTTTATCAATAAAAAAAAACTCAAATCATATTGTGGATATGTAGCTAATGTATGTTAGTCAATAATTTCGATTAATGATGCGGCTTAAATTCTTCCTTGTTACAAAATTGTGCCAACTGTTATAACTTTGTTTCCTGTGTATTGTGATGGTCAATAAATGTATTTTCTTTCTTTCTTTCAAAATAATTTTATTCAAACAAAGTATGTACGGAACCCATTATTAAATAATAAATTTGATTTTGACTAGCGACATGTTTATGGGCAGCGAAACCGCGTCAGTTCACGCTAAAGGCGGGAGTTTTTCACAACTGTTGCAAGAAATTCCCGCCTTTGCTTGTGTGTGTAAATGTGACGAAAAAGTCTAAAGATTAAACAACCAGAATGGTCATAAAGCCCGCGTGTTTAGTATGAACTTACGTTGAGTCAAAGCAGCTTCTCTTACTTTGCGAGTGTAAATGGCGGATTTTTTAATTTGTGTCTTTAGTTCTTTACCTACTTAATAAAACAAGTAGCATTTAAAGAAAAAATCCCATTGCATTATGCTCAAAGAAGTCATTTTAATAATTTAGATCAATTTTGTGTAGGTATGTTAGCTCTGCACGTATAGCAAATTTGACAGTAGCCACTTTTAACAATAATTACGAGTACGATGGATGTTTGAGATGAAAAAAATTTACAAAATTAGTCTCAAAAATCACAAAAGTAAATCATTTTATCTAGTACATACATAACGAAGATATTTTTTCTTTTAGTAAATGTCTTAAATTCATCACAATTAGAAAAACAAGACTGGCGGCAGTCGATCGGACAAGCGTTCGTAATAAATTTGACACACTGTTTAATTACTAAAACCTACGCATCTGTGTGTGTAGCACATATCCATGGGCGGCGGTAACCACTAACCATCAGGTGAGCCATCATAATGTAAGAAACATTTACTAAAACCAATTTTATCAGATGATAGTAGGTAAGTAACACTCGGTAACAAAACCAGGCCATGAACTTCCTTTACTAAACGTTTCATGAATTAAACACTCGTGTTGGTTGACAGACGTATCTCTCAGAAGTAATATTAGTGGTAGGTAGGAAATGCAATGTTGGCATGTCCCTTCTGTTCCTACATAACGAGTTTATGTGTTCCCTTGTCGATGAGGTGAATGGCCTCGAGTAAGTTTATGAATAAAATCAGCTGTTTTAGGGTTGTGTACAAGCAATTTCACATAAAAACTTTACTGGCTAATTTCTCGGAAACTATAACAGATTTTTTTTTTTTACTATTTTTCCAAGTACTCTCAAGGCAAGCCCTATTTACAGTTTTCGGTATGTTATACCCTTTTCCTTACAAAGTATGTATACAAAGCATGTATGTACATTATGTACATACGTTCGACGAACATTATTTCAAGATTGATTTCACCGCTATTTGTAAAGGTGGCTCTGCTGGAGAGGATGACACAAAATTTAGACTCAGTTTTGACTTTGAGAAATTTCAAATAATTTTAGACTTTGCCAAAAAGCAGATAATTTTTAGACTTTGAATTTTCGTGACAGTTTTTAACTTAGAATATTTGAAAGTTTTGAACTTAGAATTTGTAAACAGTTTTTAGACTGCAAATTCCAATAATAAAACGAGCGAAAAAAACTTACTTAGCGACTGATGATGATATGCTGTTTTAATAACTTGGGCGGCATACATTTCAGTAATAAACTTAACCGACAACAAATATTGATTAAATCCAGAACAAGCGTACAAGAAGTGGGTTGTGATTTGGGATTAATCTATTTCAGAAATTGAAATTCTATTCGTACGACTATATTATTAAGTAGGCGACTAGAAATACAAGAATAATCAAATAGAGAGGGCAACTTCAATATTGAAAGTGTGCATCACCCCAGCCAGTTTTTGACAATTTTCGTAATTTTAGGTAGGTATGAAGCAGTGGCGTAGCGTGCCTTGTTGGGGCCCCGTATAAAAAAAATGTTTGGAGGCCCTTATATTGGGGTAAAGATTTTTCACAAAAGAAAAAAAAGTATTATGAAGAGAAATATTTATTTATCATAACATAATTCAACCATTTTACAAATAAAAAGTTTTGATCTTTTGAACGCACGCTTAGGCAGGAAAAAAAGTAATTGCTTTTTAGAATTTTGTCATTTGTAAAGTAAAATAAATTAGAAAGTTTTTATTATTTTTCCTTACACACTTTGGGGGCCCCGTAGCCCGGGGGCCCCGTATAATTGATACGGCAGATACGGCGGTAGCTACGCCCCTGGTATGAAGATAGTTCGAAATGAATTTGAAATAAACGAAATGCGAATAAAAAAAATGAAGTCCTAAGTATTTTTATTTGGCAATTACACGACACGTCTTTCTGGATTTGAAATAGTTTGAAATTCAATAAAAACTAGTACAAAAATGTATAATTTTGGAAATATTTAATTGAATAGAGTTACGCAATTCTATTTAAATTAATTAAATAGAATTGTACAATTAAGTTTCTGTAATGCCTAGATTTTAAAGTTGTGTTTTTTTGTGCAATAAAGTACACCTATCTATCTATCTACGCTTTAGTATGTCCTAGCTCTTTGAATACAGTAAATTAATGAAATTTAAATAGATATGCAAGAAATTATGAAAATAGGTATTGATCTAATGTAAAACTAAACCTATTATAATATAATAACCTTAGCTATAATCACAATATTGATCATAAGTGTAATGTTGAATGTATGAATTTAAGTATTAATTCCTAGGTACAGCCAACCACACATCAGGTTATTACAATCTGTCAAAATCTGTCTTTTTAAAAATAAAACATAACTAAACAAAACAGTAAATCTTACACTAATTACTCTATAGATAGATATTCAGGGCTTCATCGGGTAACGGGTATACCCAAGGTACAAAGTTTCCACCATGAAAGTGAGTTTCCTACGAGCAATACTTTTCAGCGACCTTCTTTTATGTTACATTTAATCATCGCTTACCATGAGGTGATCCGTTGGCTCGTCTGCCACCTATCACATAAAAAAAATGATGCGATGATAGAATCTCTAGGACTGATTTAATTGAGTGTATATTTTTAAAAGAGAATAAATATATCTAACGATTAAAATTACATTTATCCGTGGCAACTCTTGGACCAGTTCTTCCCGTGTAGTATTAGTTTTTAATTATCCCATGGGAACCTGATTTTATTTTCAGGATAAGTTCCTGTCCTATGTCGTCTCCTGGTTCTAAACTACCTGCCCACCAATTTTTAGCCAAATCGATCCAGCCATTCTTAAGTTATTAATAGTATAACATGACTATTTTTGACATAGATGATAGAAGTATAAAAAAATTAAATTGAGAGTACCATTTTTTTTAAAAGTAATAAATATATCTAATGATTAACATTACTCTAACCCGTGGCAGCTTTTGGACCACTTTCGCCCATTGTCTTTTATTTTCGCTTCATACCACTATTTCACAACTATTTTTTGGTACAAACTTGAAACCGAAAATCATAGGCGTTTCGAATAAATTTGATGTTTTCATCAAGCCGTATTCCTCACCAGGGTACCTTTATATCTCTGGAATCTCTTATGGACTATTTCTGAGATTTGGCATGTCGATGCGACGATTTTCTGACATTTTTTTTAAACCTACGCCAATTCGATAAACTTTACCGTTTGCTTGCACCAGAGGTGAGGACAACTACTCTTTGGGTGAGGATCAAAGAGAATGCGAGGATCATAGATAATACTTAACTGCTTGACGCTCAAACTTCAAACCATAATAATACTTGAACTACTATAAATTTATGACTATTTCAGGCAATTTCAGGTAGGGCTGCCATCCGTCCGGATTTCAGCTTGAAGCACACAAAAACACATCATCATGATGTATCACCTCACCATCACACATTGGTACCATCATAAGTTAGGTGCCACTTTTTGTGTAAGCACTTACTTCACTTCATGGAATATCAGTTAAAATTATCAAGTTAGTAATCAACCGTTTACTTACGTGCTCATCTTTAATTTAGGCGTAAATCTCCGATAAATCAATAACTACTCCTGTGACTTCGGCAATGATTTTGTCGTCGTGAATCGAAGTAATCGAACAAAAGCACAGAGTAGGTAAGTAACATATAGAAAAACCAAAAACAATTACAAAAGCAATGACAATGTAGACAATTAGGTACCTAGTACTTTTTCCAGAGTGTGAAAAATAAAATTCAGCGTTTTTCGTTAGATGGAGCTTGTAAAGCAATCAGCAGGTGGTTCGCCTTATAATAATACAAAATCATTTATTCGCTTTAAAATAGGGTTACATTATTTACACAAAATCATTTTATTCGCTTTTAAATAGGTTTACATTATTAACAGGTGTCATTACTTTTTTTTAGTATCTTCTACTTAGTAAGCCTATTAAACTATATAAAATAGTATGCGAGTGTTGTTAGGCATATGGTGTTGTTACCTATTACATAAGTAATAATACCTTATTTTATTATAGTGATTATAATATATTCTCTCTGGACCCCAAGCAGCCTGCCTACATTAGAAACTTTAAAACACTATGGGAAACATATAATACATATACATGGGAAATCTACAAGGTATTGGGAGTTTTATTATTTGATGATTGATTTGTTATTTCGTTCAACAGTCTAGACGCGTCTGCCCGGAGTGCCCGGCAACCCGACTGATTCTCAATGGTGGCCGTTCTACATAGCCGTTAAGTAATGGTCGATTTCCTCTAGATGGCGCTAGCACAGGTTAGCCGATGCCTGTATCTCAGTATAATAGTACTCGATGATTTTTTAATTGTCTTTGCTTTTGTCAGGGGGAGTCCCGAGAACCTTTGAGGTAATGAAGGAATGCAAAGACTATCCGTCATACCGTAAGGTAATATCCGCGCGCCCCTAGCGGCGATAATTGGAAGCTCTCTATGGACGACACATAGACTTAGGATTTAGGATACGATTCTCAGGCCACTCGAACTTTTTCCGTGTGGTAGTTCGTATACGAATGTTCCGATCTACTGTTAAAGTTCGAATGGTCTACATAAACTCTATTCTCAGCACCAATAGAACAATTCACGATCGAACTACGAAGTCAAATTTATCATATAATTCATAGAAAATATTTTTAACGTTCCATTACAAGCCATAGGTACTGCATGCAGGACATTTCTGAAATTTCATTTTTGAAAATGCTGCGGCGACCAATTTAAATATCCATCATATGAGTTATTGTCATAAATTTTGATAAAGCTATTCATTTTCTTAGTATGTCCAATCATTTACTAAATTTTATTAGAAAATTTAATATTTGAATATTTTGTGTACTTTTTCAGATAAAACGGAACGCACCAAAGTCAACGTGAAATTTTATCATCGCAAAATTTAAAACTCCTTGTTTGTTTGTTTTGGTGGAAAATTTGAAAAAGAGATGAAAAACGTCCTACATAAAAAAAAATGCCACCCCGGAACAATTGCTCCATCTGGTACAACTCGTGGAGGCTCTACAGCTCTGATTGGGAAAATTTACTTCAACTTTCAATAAATCCGAAGCTAAAAGAATTAAACGCCATACGCCAACTGGAGCAAAAAAATCATAAACAAAATCATTTGAAGGGTAATTCTCGGGCTCGTGATATTTATTTTCATACGACATATATCACTAAAACATAGTTTTTTTTTTGTATGGTTTTCAGGTGATATCCGCCATGTTTTTTCATATCGAAATCCCGAGAATTGGGCTCCAAGAATTGTCCATAGTGACAGTTGTGAATTAGAGGTTAGAATTAAATTTTTGAAAGTTTGAGGTGTTGTTATTATTTACATGAAAGTTTAAGTTTAAAATGACTTCTGAATCCGACAATAATGAAAACAGCCACTTTTCTCCGAAACTATAAAAACTATTACTATTGAAATTTGGTAAATAGATGTATTTTGTTAACCGCATTACGATTTTTACACAAAAATTGGAAAAAATAAAAAAATTGGGGGTCTCCATACTTGAAACTGAAACTACAAAATTTTTTTTTCATCAAACCTATACGTGTGAGGTATCTATGGATAGGTCTTTAAAAATGATGTTGAGGTTTTTGACATCATTTTTTTCTAAACACAATAATTTGCGCAAGAGACGCTTCGAAAGTGGTAAATTGTGTGTAACTTCTATAACTAACAACGAAAATTGGTTTGGACTAGATCTAGAAAGTAGTTTTTTTTAATACGTTATAAACCGTAAACCGCAATTTACCTTCCATATATCTTATTTGCTGCTACAGAATCCTTCATGGGCGAGTCCGACTCGCATTTGGCCGGTTTTTTGTTCTTATAAGACTGTTTCATTTTAGTTTTTATTAAATTTTAATAAATTTAATAACTGAAAAAGATTATTAATAAATAAATAAATAATTAGTTTTAAGTATAAGTTAATGCATATTTCGGGGGGGGGGCGCCACAGTGTTACTGTTTACATCGTCTCTGTAATAATTTCTTATTAAAAATAGTTATAGTGGATTTAAAAGAATAAAAATTAGTCTAGTTATAAAAAACAATAAGCCTATCGTCATACATTGTAGGCAGTGCTTAAAATTGAGTGCAAAAAACAATAACCAGTGAAATATACAAGAAGTCTAAAAAACTGATACCGGGCGAAATAGTGAATTTTTTTGGAAAGAAGTCAATACTTAGTAATCAGACTTGTGGGTACTACGTGAAGTGTTGTGTCAACAAAAAGTGAAGACCTATTTACGGAAATAGTAAAAGATTATAACCTATTTCATAATACATGACTCAACAAAGTCGGTACATAGTGACCTAAAATACGGAAACAGCGCCATCTTTCGAAACACGAGTGTACTATTACAAGGAAAAAACAACGCCACCTTTTAACACGCAAGAGCACTTTTACAAGGAATCCATACGTCAATCACTGCGTGCTACAAGACCGAACCTTATAGAATATTGAAAAATCGGCAATAGTACAGGGAGGGGACACTAGAGTACGCTACCAGTAGCTAAACTAAACAATAATCCATACTAATATTATAAATGCGAAAGTAACTCTGTCTGTCTGTCTGTCTGTCTGTCTGTCTGTCTGCTACTCTTTCACGCCAAAACTACTCAACGGATTTAAATGAAATTTGGTATACAGATAATCTAGACCCTGAGAAAGGACATAGGCTACTTTTTATTGCGAAAAGGGGGTTGTAAGGGGTTGAAAGGGGGGTAAAAAGTTATTTTTCCACGCGGACGGAGTCGCGGGCGGCCGCTAGTACTTTATAAACATGGAAGAAGTATTAAAAGCACTACAAAAAATTCAACAGGAACTAGACGAACAAAAAATAACTATTCAAAAGACCGCTGAAATGGTAACAGAACAAGTAACGCAAAACATAAATAAAATATTAGACGAGAAACTGAAGATCATGGAGGAAAAGTATGAAAATCTCAAAGAAAAAATGGAAAATCAAGAAAAAAGATTATTTTTTCTCGAAAAACAGGCTAGGCAGAGAAACATAGTTCTATTTGGTCTAACGGAAACTGAAACATCTTACTCCAACTTGGTAAAAAATATTATTGACTTTATAAACGAGTACTTTCCCACAAAGATAGACCACAGAGACATACAGGAGGCTAGACGAATTGGAAAAAAAGGAGAAAGACCAAGACCAATAATCATAACTGTTTCCACACTTGGTACAAAAATAGAAATATTCAAACATAAGAAAGTACTCGATAATACCGCATTCTACATAAAAGAAGACTATCCTGAGAATGTTTTGAAAAAAAGAAAGGAGCTGCAAGAGCAAGTGCGTATAGAAAAAGAGAAAGGAAACTTGGTTAGAATTAAATATGATAAATTAGTAATTGTTAATAAACACTCAGATAAAACTAGCCATAATAAAAGAATGCTTTCAAACTCCCCTGATAACAATACCACATGCGAAAAATCAAGTGAGAAAAATAATATGCAGACCAACAAGAAGAATAAAACGGAGATATCCATACGAAGATCATCCAGTCTATCAGAAGGGCCAATAAAACCCGGCATATTAAATTTCTTACATACAAGTACTAAAAACTCGTCTAATTCATCAAGGAAACAAGAAAACAAAAATAATAACATATAACAACTAACGACCCCCTCTCACAAACAAAGCCATACTCAAAACACACAAAAAAAGGATCATCTTCCAAGCCGGCTGGTCACCGTGGAAGAGTACGACCAAAACCCTCCAAAGTCAACACCTAGAGATCATGAAAGAGTTCACGAAAAAGTAATAAAACGAAGAAAAAACCAGCTCTACATACTAACTTACAATGTGAGAACTTTGCTATCATATGAGCGAATAATAGAATTAGAAAAAGCATTAACACATATAAAATACGACATAATAGGTTTATCAGAAGTACGGCGTATTGGAAATAATATAGAAGAATTCAAAGAATTTATTCTCTGCAGTACAGGTAAAACACAGGGCAAATATGGAGTTGGTTTCATAATAAAAAAATATCTGAAACAATACATAGAAAGTTACCTTGGCATCTCTGAACGCGTTGCTCTACTTAATCTGATGATTCCAGGAAAGAAACTTACTCTTATCCAAATATACGCCCCAACAGAAGCAGCAGATGAAGAAGAAGTGAATTCATTTTATGACAGCGTATATGAAGCAATAGATAAAACATATGAAGATTTTATCCTGATGGGCGATTTTAATGCGAAAATTGGCAAGCCACAAAAAGATGAATACTTGATAATGAAACAATACGGATATGGAACAAGAAATTCAAGAGGACAAAGACTTATTGACTTTGCCATTGAAAACAAGCTAGCAATCATCAACACCTTTTATAGGAAAAAAGAGAAAAGAAAATGGACATGGCAATCTCCGAATGGTCAACATAAAAATGAAATCGATTTTATATTATCTAATCATCCTCAACAATTTCAAGACATAGAAACATTAAACATAAATTTCGCATCAGATCATAGACCACTTAGAGCCAGAATCTCGCTAAATAAACCATTGAAAACACGAACCAAGTTTGTAAGCAAACAAAATAGTACACTTAAAAGCGAAGAAGAAATAAAAATATATCAGGAAACCTTAAAAACCCAAATACCGACGATTGACACCGAACCAACAGTACCAGGGTCAGTACAAGACTACTACGATAGAATAATAACTTGCATTACAGACAGCTTACAGGTCGCACGAATTCCACATCCTACACCGCCGTTATCCGCCGCTCTATATCATATTTATCGATTATCAAAAAGCATTCGACACAATTTTTCACGAAAGTATTTGGGCCAGTTTAAAATCTCAAAATGTAGAGAGAAAATACATAAATATACTCAAATATCTCTATAGTAACAGCTCAAGTAGAGTAAAACTAGAAACAGTGGGCCCCGAGTTTCCAATCAGGAGAGGAGTTAGACAAGGAGACCCTATATCACCAAGAATTTTTATAGCGGTACTGGAATCCATCATAAGTGAACTAGACTGGAGAAATTGTGGATTATCCATCGAAGGTAGATATCTAAGCCATTTACGATTTGCGGACGATTTGGTTTTACTGTCAGAATCGAGCCAACAATTACAATATATGCTAGACACTCTACATAAAGCTAGCAGACAAGTTGGCCTAGAAATGAACATCACAAAAACTAAAGTAATGACGAATTTCAAAAAGTCTAATATAGGAATTGGTAATGACTCCATAAACTATGTGGATCATTATATATATTTGGGGAAACAAATTGGATTTAACAGGGAAAGTAACTCCCTAGAAGTGGAGAGAAGAGTCAAACATACCTGGAACAAATATTGGAGTTACAAGGAAATATTTAAAAGCGAAATGCCTATCAAAATAAAGAAAACTATTATGGACTCTTGTCTCATTCCCTGTCTTACGTACGCATGTCAAACATGGAAGTTTACTAACAAAATAAAAAACAAAATAGTTACATGTCAACGAGGTATGGAACGTAGTATGATGAACATCAAGAAAATAGAGAAAATTAACCACACAAAAATAAGATCTAAAACGAAAACAATAGATGCACTTAGTTACAGCCAAAAATTAAAATGGAAATGGGCCGGCCACATAGCGCGACTTAAAGATCAAAGATGGACAAAAACAGTCACGTTATGGAGAGGTCCATCAGGCAAGCGATGCAGAGGAAGACCATACGCAAGATGGGATGATGAAATTAAAAAGATAGCTGGCCCAAAATGGCATCAAATAGCTCAAGACCGCGAAAAATGGAAAGCTTTGGAGGAGGCCTTTACCTGAGGGGGGCTCCAGTAGATAAATAGAGTAAAAAAAAATAAATAATAATAATATTGAAACATGTTTTTATAGTATTTTAAGATAACGTTTATTTTTTAAATAATTCATGCCTAGAAACGAACTACTTCAATCTATACTTTTTTTCTTAATTTGTAACTAGGAAACACAAGTAGATACAATACTTTAATGATATACAGTAGCCACAATGTATAATGTTTACTGGAAATAAAAGGCTTTTTATTTTTATTTTTATTTTATTATTTAATGCATATTTAGATTTTAATAGAAAATATATACTTCTGAACTTTACATTGCGTTTTTCTCAAAATCGTTTCATTAGGACATTCCCTATTCTTTGCCTGTACCCTTCATTTTCTGTGACACCCAGTAACAGTTAGATTTTCCTATATAATACTCTGTGAGTTAGATTGGGCGACGTAGAGTTAGGGCGAGTTAGATTGGGCGAGCACGAGAATTGGGCTCCTGGAGCCCAATTCTCGTGCTCGTGACATTTATTTTCATACCACATATATCACCAAAACATAGTTGTTTTGTATGGTTTTCGGGTGATATCCGCCATGTTCTCAAAATATCACAAGCACGAGAATTGGGCTCCTGGAGCCCAATTCTCGTGCTCGTGATGTTTTGAAAACATGGTGGGAGCCCAAATCTCGGGACGTGATATTTTGTCATCATACGATATATATCACCAAAACATAGTTTTTTGTATGGTTTTCAGGTGATATCCGCCATGTTTTTTTCATATCGAAATCCCCAGAATTGGGGTCGGATATCATCCGAAAACCATACAAAAAACGTATGTTTTAGTGATATATGTCGTATGAAATCAATGTCACGAGCACGAGAATTGGGTTCTATGAGCCCAATTCTCGTGTTTGTGATATTTTGGCAACATGGCGGATATCACCCGAAAACCATACAAAAAAACTACGTTCGAACATTTTGAGTGCTAAGGAACGCTAGAAGTCAGAGTTCGTATTTATTTATTTATTTATTATCAGACACCTTACAAACTAACAGAAATTAATCCAAAACGCAGTATAAGGTTAGGATACATTATTACATTACATTCATGTTCATTGGTTACTCACGGATAATTTACAATAAAAAGTCAGAAGAATACAATCCTTGTCAAATTAATAACAACTAAAAAAAAATAAAAAATAAGCGCGACAGATAATATCAACATAAATAGCCCAAATTGTCAGTATCTGAGTCAAAAAAATACACAATAGAACAGTAAAATCAAATAAATAAAATAGAATTAAATTAGATTTTTTAAATAAAATATCAATAGTATTAAATATGTTCATGATGTCAATAAACTACGGTACTTGTAGCAGATTTGACCAAAACTGTCTCCAAATAGGTCTATTTCATCGTGCCGACCAAGTTGGTCACCGATAAGGCGGGTAGTAGGCGCGTGAGCCCCGCGCTGCGTGTGCGCAGTAGACGGGACAAGCGGGCGCGGCCGGCGTCGCGGCGGGTCTAGCCCCGCGGAGTCCCACGAGACCGTAGAGATTATAAGACGGAAACTCGCGAGTGTGTCCGGATCATCGATCCGCCGATGCAATATCGACAGGTAGTGTACTACAAGTAGCACAGCTCTCCTGTACTTTAAAGTACATATCGACTCCAATAATTCCCGAGACGAATAGCGATGGATAAAAGTAAGGATAATATCCGTGTACACCTTTTTGTAAAGCCATCGAGAAAAATTTTAGGTGATATCCGCCATGTTTTCAAAATATCACGAGCACGAGAATTGGGCTCCTGGACCCCAATTCTCGGGCTCGTGATATTTATTTTCATACGACATATATCACTTAAAACATAGTTTTTTTGTACGGTTTTTAGAAGCCCAATTCTCGTGCTCGTGATATTTTGAAAACATGGCGGATATCACCTGAAAACCATACAAAATAACTATGATTTAGTGATATATGTCGTATGATAATAAATGTAACGAGCCCGAGAATTGGGCTCCTGGAGCCCAATTCTCTCCTGGTCTGTCAGCTCATTTGTCCCCGTGGGGTGACAGATAGGACAAAAATAAATTTTGATCTGTCCTCCCTGTCGTCGGTTATAAAGGGCACAAAAAAGACATTTTAATTCCTGTCTGTCCACCTTTGAATCAAAAAACCTATAGGTATAATATTGGTCATTAGGTTCTTTAAAAGTAGAGCAGAAATCAAGTGGGTGTGTGTACCAACATACACCCACTTGATTTCTGCGTATGTGGTTAAGAAGAAAAAGGAAATAAAAAGTTTTGTCTGTCTCCCTGTCGGTATTAAGGGGACAGATAGGAGGTGAATAAAGTTCGAACTGTCCCCTCATCAGTAGCAGGGGACAGATATATAAAAGAAAAATAAATAACAATAATTTATTCCAATATAAAAATAAATAAATCGACTGACCGGATGGCGCAATTGGTAGTGACCCTGCCTCTTACGCCAAAGGTCGTGGGTTCGATCCCCACCCTGGAGAAACATTCGTGCGATGAACACTTGTGTTTGTTCAGTGTCTGGGTGTATTGTATGTATTTAAGTATATATTTGTGTTCCTCTGTTGTCTGATATCTGTAATACCAGTGCTTACGCTACTTAGTACGGAATCAGGTCAATGTATGAGATGTGAGAATTATTATAAATAGGGGTACAGATTGAATTTTTTTGTCCTGTCACCCCATGGGGCCAAAGCGGGGGGACAGATCGGAATAATTCGAGTATTCCCAGTACTGCGAGTACTAAATAGTTGACGATAGACGTGGACGACTCTCAGTACACCCACCGACTTATTACAAAATGCGATCTAAAGTTATTACCGTACTAAAAGCTCATGGCATCTCGTTCCACCACGCAATCTTTAAGGTGACGGGTAGGGCACACTAGCGACACTAATCGATTTTAATTCTTAGCTAAATAAACCCTTAGACAGTGTTAAATTGTCTAAGACTAAACAGGATCTATTTTAAACAATTTCGGGGTTACAACCTACATACACAAATGTTGGGTACGTTTTTGTATGCGAAAAATTGATTCACGCCAAAAGCGGCCACTTTTAGCGAGAATCAATTTTTTTTAGATTTGGTTAGAAATCATGTAATCAACTTATTAACCGATTTCGAAAATAGGAGGTTCTTTCGCGTGTGAAAATTCCGCTAGATGGCGTACTGTTGGACTGAGGGCCAAAAAATGAGACACTTAAAAGCATGAAATAAAAATGTCTACGAAAAAAAACCGCCTTCAAAAACCACAAACTAAAAAGTGTGTAATATTTTTAAGTGCCACAACATTTACTATTCACTTAAGACTAAGATTTTCATGATTTCTATTGAGTTACTCATCTGATAATTTTATGTATAAAAGGTAGGTACACTAATGAAGATTTATTTGCAGAAAAGAAAAGTTAAAAAAATCATTTAGTTCTTTTTCTAGAAAGTTTTTTAGCTGTTGAGGTAGAGAATTCTCCAAAATTCGAAAAAATCTTGACAACCCCTGAACTACACAAAATCATAGAAAATACATGGGGATGTTTCGGGTACCCCAAGGGGTGCTCTATCCATGGACTTCCGCTTGATACCCTACATGAAATACCCTGTATACATATAGTATAACTAATAGTTAAGATATGTGGAAACATCGCCAATTTGATAGAATTTCAATGTCATTTGCCACGAAGAAAATGATCACGCATTTCATTAACTTTAACAGCACCACTTTGGACACACTCCAAAATTGCGAGCAAAAGTCTGGTCACTTTATGCTTAGCTGCAAACTCCAGCAAATCGCATGCATTCTCCGCTGTTAGACTATTCACTAGTTTATCCACAGCTTTCTGCTCCAAGTCAGGCATCATGTAATAAGATGCTAGTAGCAAAAGCTGTTCCAGACCTATATCGGGTAGAGTATGCAAGTATACATAGTCTTTCAGGTGTTGTAATGTGATCTTGGAGGTGCCTGGGACTTCTACATGACCCTCTGTGGTTTCGCGCCAGGTGCCTCCCAACATACGACGCAGGACAGGGCTTGATGCAGCCAAGACCGCCCTATGCATATGTACTGAGCCATCTTCTCCTCTCAATTCAAAGTCCGTTAACTCCATATCTTCATGAAGAGATGCAAAAGAACTTGCACTTGGAACTATATCCATTTGCACTATTACATCAAAGGAATATTGCTGCTTCCTGTTATCATAAATAAGATGCCAAGTACCATCGTCACTTATAAAACTTTTGTTTGTTATTCCTAATTCAGAGCTGGAAAATTTTATGGCATAGGTTAAGTCGTCATCTTGATGCAATTTAAAAAATCTGATAAACAACAAGTTATTGTAAACATTAGTGTGACCATTGTTCACTTGTGCAGCAATAACTTTCACTTGGAAAATGGCTGATCCGCTGATGATGTACTCAGGGCTAGTCTTTGTGGCAAATGGTGTGTTGTAATTGGTTACACCCAGCCTCACTTGCAGTATGTTTCCACGCTGAATTATGTTTTTCACTTCCATTCTGAAAATGTAAACACAATAATCACACTGATAATATTAACAGACTATATACATAACAATCACAATCAGATTCAAATAACAATTTACAAACATTAAATAAAACTATTCCCAAATTCAACATTGAACTTTTTGATGTATATAAACATTTAATGTATATAAAAATTTGTATAATCTCTTTTTAAATTAAAAAACACCTTATTCAGGGACCTCAATACTATATCTCATTGACAGTGTTATTATTTTTTTAGACCTCAAAATAGAAAACGTGGGTAAAAGAGGAACATGGATAAAAGTGTTGTTTCGGTTTAAATTAATTGCATTAATAAGCACAGAAACCAAAAAAGTAATTAAATATTTTCTGGCGAGGAAGATCTTTCTAATTATTTGGCAATATATTAGTGACTTAGCAACTTAGATTAAATCAAAATAGCGGCGTAATCTAAGCGTAGCACTTTCTAAATATCTACAGATTATCACTAGTACAGCCCATTCAGTTAGATTTTATTCTTGCGAAATTATTCGACCTACCTATTACTGTTGGACGGAACCAAGAGCTGGTTTGTCATGAAACTGTTAGATGAATACATTTAAAAATTGTATTATCCGAAGGAAAAATTAACACGGATGTATAAACAACAAAATGTTTACCTAACAAAACAAGTGTTTCACTCAACCTACCCGCCACTTCTGATTAGGGCACTAAATTTTTACTTAACGCCAGCGAGATTCTATTGTTACAAAACAAAGGTTCTTTTGTTCGTAAGCCTAGGTACGAACTTAAAATGTAACAATAAATAAACTTCCTTTTTGCTTTGTTTTGCTTTCACTCTCAGACGTGTGTCAGTGTCAAGTGTCATGTCAGTCAGTCAGTCAGACAGAACAGGGGCACAATTCTCAGGCCACTCGTACTTTTTACATGTGGTAGTTCGTATACGAATGTTCTGATTCTACTATAAAAGTTCGAATGGTGTGCATAAACTCCATTCTCAGCACGCATAGAACAAATTCACGATCGAACTACGAACTACGAAGTCAAACGTATCATAGAAAATATTTTTAACGTTCCATTACAACCATGGGTACTGCATGCAGGACTTCATTTTTGAAAACGAGGCGGTGACCAAATTTTGAAAAAGCTATTAATTTTGCTTTGTATGTCCAATAATTACTAAATTTTATTAGAAAATTTAATATTTGAATATTTCGCGTACTGTGTTGGGTGAAACGGAACGCGCCAAAGACAACGTAAAATTTTATCTTCGCAAAATTTCAAACTCCATTTTGTTTGTTTGTTTTTGTGAAAAGTTTGAAAAAGAGATGGAAAACGTGCAACATATATAAAAGCATCCATTTTTATCTAATCACATAAATATTTATGATTACACAAACAAAATAATTTTCTGTGACACCCAGTAACAGTTAGATTGAGTTAGATTTTCCTATTTAATAATGTAATCTGTGAGTTAAATTCGTATTTTAAATAATGTCATATTTGTTGTTGTCAGATAACCTCAAAATGAAGTTTGACAAGTAAATTCGTATACGAACTCCGACTTCTACCGGTCTTTAGCACTCGAAGTGTTCTGATTCTGATACTCTACGATTCGAACATAGTTCGAGCGACGTTCATTCGAACTATTTCGATCGTGAAGTTCTGAGAATAGACAAATTAAGTTTCCTTCGAAAAAAAAACGATATTCGAACTTTTTTCGAATGTGAACTTTGTTGGAGTGGCCTGAGAATTGTGCCCCAGTCTTCTTGAAGGTGTAGGGTAACCCTCAAGGTGTTACAAGAAATTTAATTATCTCAGTAGTAGACTATCAGTCGTTAGTAAGTGTTAGTAGACACCTTACAATCTCTTACAGTGTTTAATACTTCTTGAAGCTATAAGAGTAACCCTCAAGGTGTTACAAGACATTTTACTATCTCAGTAGTAGACTAACAGCCGTTAGTAAGTGTTAGTAGACACCTTACAAACACCGACAGCATTTCATACTTCTTGACAGGTGTAAGTAGGGTAACCCTGAAGGTGTTACAAGACATTTTACTACCTCAGTAGTAGAATATAAGTCTTCAGTATCTCTGGAGTCGAATATAATACTATAATCCAAAAAAGGTTGCAGTTAGCGCCAAAATGTTTGTTGGGAGGTCTTTCCGAATGTATTTTCTTGTTACAGAAGTTTATTACGTAGAACTTTTTAGTAGGTATTAGTTATTCAAGGTCAGGTCAGGCCGAGACAGAGAAAAGTAGAAGCCTTAGTGAACGCCCCGATCACAATCAAGCCTGTAGGTTTTGAGATCCAGCTGGATATTTCAGACGTTATGATTACGCGACTAAGATAGTTTGCTCGTATTTACATCTAAGGCACGTCTAGTGCTGATCGGATAAAGAAAAAGTTTGTCATAACATAACTCTCCGGTTAATATGTACAAAACAACTTTGTGTCGAATGATCTTTATGAGCAGGTTGGTTTAGAACCTAATAGTTCTGCTATATACCTATGAGACGGGTAATTGAGGGTGTTTGTTGAGGATCTTTCTAGATGGATGCTAATATGTCAGCATCGATGATATTTTGAAAGATGCAAATCTCATCATTAAATGCTTTTGTTTTCGTATTCAAGTACCTACTTGATGCTGTGAGTGCATTTCTTAAAAACGCTTACAGATGCATTAACCTATATCTTTTGAGTTAAAATCTAGTCTACCTGAAGATGCGTTGAATTTGGATGGTTTTGGGTCCCTTGCCTAAAACCAAGTGTCATAAGTTTGATTACAGATATTCAATACGTTTGTTGAGTTTTGCCTATTGTTTGAGTATACTACGTTCACCAAGTTTATTTCTAAGCACGGATGTGATATCCACTTAATCACACACGAAATACAAATTATAATGGCCAGATAGAAAGGCGTGTTCGGTCCTTAATAAGACCCGCAAAGAAGCAAGCTATAGGAGCAAATCACGGTATGCATGAGCAGTTGTGGAGACTGCAGCTTGTCATACATATGACGTAACAGAAGACCACGCTGGTGTAATTACTGAACTTGTACATAGGTCGTAATCGACGCTGCAATTGTATGTTGGCTTGTTGGCTTATATGTGATGTTGATTTTAGTGACTTGTTTCACATTGACGTTTTTGTGTTCGTCATAAATATTTCCAGTTCACAGGGAAGTTGAACACCGGGACGCGTGGAGCCACGGACCTTGCCGGGTAGCGAGGACTCTGCCAGGTGAGCCCCGCGAGCTGCTCAGCGGTGCCTGTGGGAGGGCTGCGTGAGCAACGGCACGGTGTACAGTGCCCTGGCGTGAAGAGTGGTGCCTGAGACGTGTGCCGCTTTCTTCGTGTGTGTGATGGACTGAAGTAGCACAGGTTTATGGTGACTTGACTCATCATGGTTAGGATGTAGCTGTACAGGATAGGTAGGTAAATAAAATAAAAACGGAATACAGTAGAATAGCTTACACTCATGTAATAATTACTAATAAAAAATGTACATATGTGCTTACAGTAATAACTAAACTTACACAAATACATAATTTGCTGCGTACGTTATTCGTGATGAGTGAAGTCATTTACACTGTGTCCTACAGAAGTCTGTGTGAGGTGGACATGCAAACTTGGAGCCTCTGTCCAGCGTGTGTTGACATGCAAACTTGGGGCCTCTGTCATGTATTGATAGACATGCAAACTTCCAGTCGTTGAAGTAAGTCAAGGCGCCGGCTTAATAAAACTTGTATGTTGTTGAGTGAGTCTTTCACTCTTGTGGCGCTGATGTGAGTCAGGTTCGCCAGGCAAGGCACTGATGTGAGTCAGGTTCGCCAGGCGCTGACGTGAGTCAGGTCGCCAGACGCTTGCGACCGTGTACCCGCCAGTCGGGTAATGTTACAGGTGGCGTGCTGAAAGCTGCCTACAACCACTAGCTGCTTGCATGAACTAGCTGCTTGCATGAACTAGCTGCTTGCATGAACTAGCTGCCTGCCTAGAAGCTGCGCAGCAAAGGAAGCAAACGAATACATCAGGAATAGGCCGAGCTCAAAATTGGTTTGGCGTAAATTTTTATTTACCTCTGCCTAATATTTCCGTCTTCGCAGGTGCGTTTAAAAATGAAGCCTATGTCAAATATTTCTGTGTTCACAAGTACACTTAATAACGAAGCCTATGCCTAATATTTCTGTGTTCACAGGTATGCTTCATAACGAAGCTTATGCTTAATATTTTTGTGTTCCCATGTATGCTTCATAACGGAGCTTTGCTTAATATTTTTGTGTTCAAAGGTATGCTTCCTAAGGGAGCTAATGCTTAATATTTTTGGTGTGGTCCAAAACGGATCTCTTGCCTAATGTTTTTATGTTCACATTTCAAAATCTGACCGTGTTGAATTGTTTGTTTGTGATTTATAGGAAAAATCGTAAATAAATACGCCTCTATTTTGTTAGCAGTGTGAATTAACGTTCGATGATAATAAGGAAAGAAGTGAATGGGTGATTTTGCTCATAATTTAATTCCTATGTACAGTCTTAATACTATACGTGTGCGTAAGTGTGTGCTTACAGATAATACCCTTGCAGATAACGCAACAGGGAGGTCAGAACCGATAGCATCATCTACATCTGGTCCTGGTCTTCCCATGCAGTCCCTGGACGAAAGCACTAGCGGTGCCTATAATAGTGTCGAGGACGACACTGTCAGGAGAGGCCGTGTTAGCGGAACCCCCACCCGAGCCGCTACGGACAGCAAGAAGCCCATAAATGGACGAGCCGATCGGACAGCAGCCCAACTCGCACGTCGCCGCAACCCACCCGAGACGCACGTAGACGTCGACGCTCTTGCCGAGGACCTCAGTGCTACGATCAGCGTAGCACTGCGAGAGTCCCGGCGTCCCGCCGCGTCTGCGCCCTCACACCTCTCGACACCGCCGCACATAGCCTCTCTCATCCGTGAGAAGAGGAGGATGCGACGCGAATGGCAGCGCTGCAGATGCCCCCGCCTTAAAACGCAGCTCAACGCGCTGGCGGCCAGGATCTCGGAGGAGCTGGAGACAGCTGCAACCGAGTCTTGGCACCGCGCCGTCGACCGAGCCGGCGACGACTGGCCGGGCATACACCGCCTGTGCAGGCAACTCTCCAGGAAGCCACCTCCGATTAGGCCCCTACTGGCCGAGGACGGATCCCTCCGTTACCGGTCAGAGGACCGAGCGGAGATCTTCGCGGCTCACCTGGAGACACAATTCATGCCGAATCCGCCAGCCGATGATGACACCATGACAGACTATGTCCTGAGCTACCTCAGGGCATACTTCGAGCCCCCCTTGCGACCGACAGACGAGCCCATTTTCTTCTCTCCTGCGCAGGTTTGGAGGATGATCCGGCGGACCAAGCTGCGGAAAGCACCAGGCCCGGACGGAATTAGCAATGAAGCGCTGCGCCACTTACCTCCGCGAGCGATCGCGGCGGTGACGCGGCTCTTCAATGCTATTCTCCGTACCGGCCACTTCCCCGCCCCTTGGAAACTCGGCCGGGTCATCATGCTTCCTAAACAGGGAAAAATATTCTCAGGCCGGATAGCTACCGCCCGATCACTCTGCTTTCGACCTTATCCAAGGTCTTCGAGAGGCTGATACTCCCCCATCTAGTCCCCCACATAGTGCCGCGGGAGGAGCAATTCGGTTTTCGAGCCGAACACTCGACCACGCAACAGCTGGCTCGGGTGATGCACCGTCTGACCGCGACGCTAAACAAGAAGGAGCGTGCTGTAGCCGTGATGCTAGATATGGAGAAAGCTTTTGATCGAGTCTGGCACCAAGGGCTCGTTTACAAGCTAGCTACCTCGTCGGCACCACGACGAGTGGTGATGACCATTGCCACTTTCTTAACTCAACGTAGCTTCCAAGTGATAGTGGATGGTGCGTTATCGACTGTGCGACCGGTCGGGGCCGGCGTGCCACAGGGGTCATGTCTTTCGCCTATCTGCTACGGCAGATACACGGACGACATCCCGGTGGCAGGCGGGGCCACGCTGGCGCTCTACGCTGACGACGCCGCCTTTATCACCTCGTCTCTCACGACGGAGCACGCTGCAGTTAAGATGCAGCGCGCTCTCGACGCCCTCCCCAAGTGGTTAAAGGATTGGAGGCTGTCGGTCAACGTGGTGAAAACCCAGGCGATAGCCATTGGTGGGAAGAGGATTCCGCCTCCGCTCACCATGCTCGGCAGCAATATCGCCTGGTCCCCACAGGTCAAGTACCTCGGGGTCACCATCGACCGGCATCTAAAAATGACTGCCCACGTTGGCAACACCGTGGCGCTATGCCGTGCTGCTCGATCTCTCCTGAGTCCCGTCTTGTCGTCCAATATCCCGCTACGTGCGAAATTGGGAGTTTACAAGACGTACATTCGCACCAGACTTACCTACGCCGCCCCGGCCTGGTATGCTCTGACTGCGGAGACTGAACGCAAGCGATTGCGAGCACAGCAATCGCTTGCGTTGCGCTCTATCGTAAAGGCCCCTCGCTACGTGAGGAATTCGACGATAACTCGGGACACCCGGATGGAGAGCCTCGATGACTTCATCGGCCATTTGAGCGCCAGGATGTTTGCCCGCGCGGGGCAGTCGTCCTTTGCCCACTTGCGCGAGATTGCGCCGTACCACCGACGCCCCCCCGACAGACCGTATCCGCGGGACCTAGTCCCGGCGGATACATAGACGGACAATGACACCAAGCCCCCCGCTGGCTCGAGACCGCTCACCGGACGTTCCATCCCTCGCGGGTTGGGATTATGCCGGTGGGGCCCGGACTCGTCAGCGGGGCGAAGCCCACCACCGGATTTGACTACCCGGACCCGACACCCAGGCCTAAAAACTAGGCCGCACCAACGCCCCGCGCATCTCAATGCGCGGCGAACGCCCCTACTGATATGGGTAACTACCCCAGACCAGTTTCTCCCGACCCCTTGCGGGGCCGTGAGCATACCTCCGACAGCAGCCCATTTGCTTGTCGGCGCACAGAGCGCATGGATCTAGGAATCAGTCATGCGAGACATTATTTCAGTCAGTCATTATTCGAGTCATTGTTGGATGAGTCATTCATTGTCTAAGCTATGTTCAGATATTTTTATTGTTTAGTCCATTATTAACTTTACTTATGTAAAATTCATAGCAAGTGTGCAATCGCAGTTTCAGTGGTTTAATGGACAACATTTCATATTTTCAACATGTCCATATTGTTTTTTTATATGAAAATAGACATAAAATGAACAGACCCATATTTTTTTCTTTTTTCAAAATTTGTCCATTTTCATGTATAAAATAATTATTGAAATTCTTTATATTCTAAATAGACGTAAGCGCCAAATGACGTCATCGGACGGCTGAATACAGAGATATTCCTTTGCTTATCATTGTTTTAATAAAAAAAAAAGGTACTACTGTCAAAGGTAAATAATACTAGTGTCAATATTGTCAACGTCATTCATTCATTCAACGTTGACAAGTTGTCTTTTTTTTGACAGTTGCATGTCATGGGTTTGGCAGTTCGTAAATTTAAAACTATAATAGATAGATAGATAGATAGATAGGTACTCTTTATTGCACAACATACAAAACTTAAAAGCTAGGTATACAGAGATACAATGTACAATTTAGGCGGTCTTATCGCTGGGAGCGATCTCTACCAGACAACCTTCAGGTAAAGGACATTAGATAGAAGATATAATGTGCTAAGCAAAGAAATATTTTACATTCTGCCGTCCGATGACGTCATCTTACGTTTTTAAGTTTTTAATTTTTTTCTCAGTAAATAAGCAATATAAAAAAATAATAAATATATATTCGAGCAGCAAAAAAGTAAATAAAGAATCGGTATTTTTTGTTTCAGAGCTTAGCAATTTTGAAATGTTGTCCATTGATATTATTAAATGATATTTGTTGGAATTGTAAACGTTTTCTCATATTTTGATGTTTTTGTAAAATGATTAAGTTCAAATTAAAACCGTTCGTTCAAATTACCTTTTTTTTAGTCATTTCCACTTCTGAACCTAAAATTTAATCTGTGGCGTACTATCCGTCTGAAAAACGTCATAATCATAGAGTAACCAGTCATAATCGCTGTTAGCGCAGTATATCCCTATATAGTTTGTGTTAGCGCCCCATCGTTCCGAATGGACAACATTTCAAATTTTTAACATGTCCATATTGTTTTTTTTATATGAAAGTAGACATAAAATATACAGACCCATATTTTTTCTTTTTTCAAAATTTGTCCATTTTCATGCATAAAATAATTATTTAAATTCTTTTTATTCTAAATAGACGTAAGCGCCAAATGACGTCATCGGACGGCTGAATTCTACGATATTCCTTTGCTTATCATTGTTTTAATAAAAAAAAAGGTACTACTGTCAAAGGTATTTTTTTTTTTTTTTTTTATAATGGCTCTGCGTCTTGCCGCAACTTGCCAATGTCAAGTGATTAAAGAGACACGTTTCTTTTCTGGTTGAAAATGGACGGTGATGCGAGTTGGTGTTGTTGAATCTCTTTAATTGAGTTTTTTATTATTATTTTAAAAATTAAATTAATTTAAATACAGACAGAACACCACCTAAAACAAACAAAACAGTACAATAGACAACACAGTATAACTTGGGAGAATCTTATTATTTGTTGTTATAATCGTATATTATATAAGTAAATATATTTACATAAATATTTAATAGCCGATTTATGGGAAAGGGAAAGGAGGTAGGGGAAGTTAATGGGGCGAGGGATTTTTGGGGGTAGGACGTCATACAAAGAGGTAGTGTACCTTTGACAGTTGAAGAAGATGTGCTCTGGGGTACCCTCATCAAGACCGCATTCACAAAGAGAGGAATCTTTAACGTGAATCTTTTTTAAGAAGACCGGTGTACAGGCGTGGCCAATTCGCAAGCGACAAACCGTGGAGATAGTGACCTTATTTATGTCTTTATGTTTGAAGAACCATGGTCTCCGTGGGATGAGAGGTTGTATACTTGCGAAGTAGCGGCCTTTGGATCTTGAAGACTCATTATATCTACTCTGCCAATCCTCTATCAGGGTCTTCGTGGCACGGGGAAGGACGTCATGTGCAAAATTATGATGACGTGCGATACCGAGATGTATAGCCTCTTTAGCCCAACAGTCTGCCTGCTCATTACCGCGGATACCACAATGGCCCGGAATCCAGACCAGAACTATTTCTAAATTTTGCAAGTGACATTCATACAAGCAATTTTTGATATCAAGGACAACCGGAGAAATAAATTTTGCTCTAAATATATTGGTAAGAATAGAAAGTAAACAGCTTTTTGAGTCAGAAAAAATTATAGATTTATTTAATTTGTGGGATAATACATATGAAACTGCTTCTAGGATCGCCACTGATTCTCCAGTAAATACAGAGGCTTCCTTGGGGGATTTAAAATTTAAAACAATTTGATACTTTGGGGATGACCACTGCACTTCCTACTGTATCCTCAGTATTAGATTTAGAGGCATCGGTATAAATTGGTAACCAATGCTGCCAATCTTTATCCAGTAGTGCATTAAATTTATAATCCGCCATGGGGTCATCCTTTTGTAAGCCAAAGTCTATAATTATTTTTGGTTCATAAATAAGAGCGTCGAATTGAATTTGGAAGACAGGGTTTTTAGGGAATTGTATTATTGGGTAAGTCAAGGAAGAAAGTTTTCTGAGGCTAACAATAGTTAAAGGAGGGTTTTTATGGGCCCAGTACTTGTTAGAAGGTTGGGAAATTAAGTCAGATAGGTTTTGAAGACGGGGAATAAGTGGATGACAAGAAGATTGGCTTGTTTTGAATAAGAACCTATCTGCCAGATACTGACGTCGAAGGTCCAGTGGGGGGTCTACAGCTTCCACCTGAAGGGCATTCTTTGGAGAAGATTTCATTGCTCCTAGTATAATTCTTAACGCTTTCATTTGAATCTTCTCTAACACATTTAACGCCTCCTTGTTACAGGGCTCGAGCAAGAATGAAGCGTAATCAAAGTGACTGCGGACAATCGCGTTATAGAGCAGTTTTTGGCTGTATGGGTGAGACCCCCACCAGACACCAGAGAGGGAACGGAGGATATTAATACTCTTTTCGCATTTCTGAGCCACATAGTTGAAGTGGGGAGTACAAGTCATTCTTGAGTCAAGAATGACACCTAAGAATTTCACTTGATCAGTGATTGGGATCTGTTGACCATCAGAGTTAATATCAACATTTGGGATCAATCTTTTCCTTGAAAATATCACAACATTACTTTTAGACACAGATAGGTTAAGGCAATGCTGTTCAAGCCAAATATTTAAATAATATAGAGCAGAATTCATTTTGTCATTAATAACATCAATGGACTTGTCAGTTATGTACAAACATAAGTCATCAGCGTATTGTATCACGTTACAGAAGCAAGACACACATTGCTCTAGGTCGAATGTATAGATGCTGTACAAGATAGGGCTTAGTACCTACTGAGCCTTGGGGAAGGCCCTGCCAAATATTTCTAGGAGAGAGTGAGTGGTTATAGGACCTAATTTTTATGGACCTGCCCATCAACAAGTTTGTTGCGCAATGTACTAACCTCTCTGGAAGACTCAAGCGAAGCATCTTCTCTCTGAGCACCGGAAGTTGAACATTGTCATAGGCCGATGCTATGTCTAGGAATACACCCACTAAGTTCTCCTGATTGGAGAATGCTATCCTAATGTCGGTTGTTAGGATACTCAAGTTATCGGTGGTACCTCTTGTCTTGCGAAAACCGAATTGGCTATTGGCTAATAAACCCCTATTTTCTACAACCCATTCTAGTCGATTTTTTATCATGTGTTCCATGGTTTTGGCTAAGGTGGAGGAGAGGGCTATAGGTCGGTACGAGGAAGCGTTGGTAGGGTCTTTGCCGGGTTTCAGTAGGGGAATTACTATTTGGGATTTCCATGTTTTCGGGATAATACCGGTAACAAAAATGGAATTAACCATATCCAAAAACCATTGTTCACCCACTGAACCCATATGGGATAGGAATGAATAAGGGATGCCATCTTCTCCCGGGGCTGAGTCTCTCAGTCCGCGTAAAGCGCACTTCAACTCGGATAAGGAGAATGGTTGGTCAAATCTGTCATTGCTTTGGAGCGTCGGGTATGGGGATGGGATAGAGCTTTCAGACGGGACGGAAGGAGGGGCTAGTCTATTCGCAAAATCATTGAGCCAGGTATTGGGATCGTTAGATGAAGGTGAGGGGCCGACTAGGGAGCCACGGAATCGCCGAATGTTTTTCCAAACTATGGAAGAGGGGGACCTGGGAGAAAGGGATTCACAGAAATTTGACCAACCATTTTTCTTTTTTTTTGATAGTAAGTGTCTAGTCTGACCTGCAATTTTCTTATATTTAATGAAGTTGTCCGTAGTCATGGATCGATTGTACTCTTTCTCTGCTTCTTTTCTTTGGGTGACTGCCTCGGTACATTCGGAGTCCCACCAAGGGGGAGGGGCTATTCCCTTTCGGTTAGGTTTCTTTAAGGGGACACTTGAGTCAGCGGCAGATAACAATGCCTCCATGAGTACAAACAGTTTGTCTTCTATGTTAACCGGAGGGTTGTTTAAATGAGGTGTCAAATAGTTTTCGATTTCAGTTTTAAATTTAGTCCAGTCAGCATATTTCATTCTGTATTTAAGAAGTGGGGGTGGGGAGACGGCGGGGAGGACGTGATGGGGTTTAGAGATGATGATGGGAAAGTGGTCACTACCGTGGGAGTGGAGTAGGGTCCTCCAGGAGCATAAGGAAGAGAGAGAAGAGGAACACACAGATAAATCGACTGCTGAGCGTGGGTCTTGTAATGGCGAAACTCTCCTAGTTGGGGATCCATCATTCAGTACACATAAATTAAGGTCTTCAAATAGATCTAATAATTGAGTCGAGAACGCGTCACACGAATGGGCCCCCCAAGCGGTATGGTGTGCATTAAAGTCCCCGAGGATAAGGATGGGAGAGGGTATAGAAGAGAGGATTGATCTAAGATCAGGGATAATGGATAAAGTTGGGTGTGGGATATATATGGATATAAACGATATATCCATTATTCTCGCAGCCACCACATTAAATGATGGGCTGTGAGCGGGGATTGGGAGTTGGGAGTAGACTAAAGATCTTTTTATTAAAAGAGAGCATCCTCCGTAACCATCATCCCTGTCATCCCTGAGACAGGCATACCCAGACATCCTAAAAAGGGAGCCAGGTACCAGCCACGTCTCAGAGATGGCAGCGACCGTGACGGAGAACTTATTGAAAAGATATATTAAATCACTTTTTCGACGACGGATACTCTTACAGTTCCATTGAAGAAACTGGTAAGAGTCCGTCATCGGACTCGCTAGCTCGTGTGTTTGTTGTATGCCTGACTTCTATAGGCATGTTTTTAAAAAGGACTTGGAGTTGAGAAGCAACGTTGGTCGGTAGAGCGTCATTAAATTTTGATAAAATGATAGTCAACAACGCTACCGTTGTCTCTATCAGTTTATCTTCTGGGACAGTGGAGGAAGAATCTAAATAGGCACAACCATTAGGCATCGTTGAGGGCGGATTCGCCACTATGGCCTGATGTGCCTGCTTGTCGTACCCATTGGAGAGGGGGGTTCTAGTGCGTGGGTTTGTTAAAATGGTTTTTTTATATGATTGGGTCATTGTGGGAATTCGACGCGGTGAGTTTGGGATAGATAGTTGGGAGAGGGAGGGGATAGTGGAATCCTTGGCGACTTCGTTGTAAGGACGTCTAGTGTTAGGTACTCGGGCAGAGGCCTCTAGGTAGGAGATATTTTCTTGTGACATTAAAAGTTTTATACCTCTTTGCCTAGATTGCTCTGGGCAGCTCTTGCTTATGGCGAAGTGGTTTCCGGTACAGAGAAGGTAGGTAGATGCAACCTCTAGAACTTCACAAGAGTCTCCAGAGTGGCTTTGCGCACAACGGTAGCATCTGGGTTGGGAGCGGCACTGTGTTTTTACATGGCCAAATCTACAGCAACTGTGGCATTGGATTGTCGGCAGCTGGTATGTCTCAACAATTAATGATGTATGGAAAGCATAGATTTTTTACGGCAATTTTTGACCAGTGAAAGTGAGAACTACTGTTTGAGTTGGCAACCAAGTTGTGTTTCCATTTGATGTAGATTTTCTATTTAGCCTTCTGGCCTTCAAAACAATACCACAGTTGTCTGGTAGTTCAATGGCTTCTGCAAAGTCTTCTATATTCCACTCTACTGGGACACCACGTACAACACCCATACGAGTGACGTTGTATGTGGGAATAAAGGCTTTGAATTTGTTATCCGTTAAGCACTTGTTTTTAGAGAAGCTGTTTGCATCAGAGGCAGATTTAAATTGGACCGAGATTCTATTTCGCCCGACATTTGATACGCCACCTTTTGTGACACCATAAATTTTATTCTGGTGTATGAACTGACCGAATTTCAGAGCACGGATTGTGGTACCCGCGGCAGGGTCAGGTTCCACCCTTGATACGTGCACAATGAATGGACCTGAATCCTCTTCCCTGTATATGTACGATTCTGTGTAACTGGGATGTGTGTACATTGATTGTTGTGACGCTGAAGAGTCAATATCATTGACACTTCGGTATCTTTTGTCTGCACTTACATTACCGGTTGACTTGTCAGCCGGGCGTTTATTCTTTCTAATAGCGGAGTCGCTAGATGTTAGTGGCTCAGACAGAGACCCGAAATGAAGTCCATTTTCGCTAGAGAACACTAGCGGAGCCGGACAATCATCTGGGGGATCCGGGGGCTTTGGTGGAACATCCATCCTCGTAGTATGACACCCGAGGATAGGGTTATGTAGATACAATTGGATAAATAAATAGTATAAACACTGAGTTAGTTATTAATTACTTGCCTTATCAACCTTCACCCACATGCACAGACACATAAAACTCAATTAAGTAGACGAAACGCTACTTAAAACTCCAAAAAACAACGAAAACAATCAGAGCACGTGTGTCGGTAAACAACAGGACCAAGCAAAAAAAAAACCTGTCAAAGGTAAATAATACTAGTGTCAACATTGTCAACGTCATTCATACATTCAACGTTGACAAGTTGTCTTTTTTTTTTTTGACAGTTACATGTCATGAGTTTGGCATTACGTAAATTTAAAACTATAATGTGCTAAGCAAAGAAATATTTTACATTCTGCCGTCCGATGACGTCATCTTACGTTTTTTAGTTTTTAATTTTTTTCTCAGTAAATAAGCAATATAAAAAATTAATAAATATATATTCGAGCAGCGGAAAAGTAAACAAAGAATTGGTATTTTTTGTTTCAGAGCTTAGCAATTTTGAAATGTTGTCCATTATCCGAATAGTAGGGAACTGACTTTTGTGACATTTTGGCGACATTTTCGTACGACATTGGAAAAGTGACATTACACAAAGTACGACATTTTATCGCACGTCCCGAGATACTACAACTTTAATGAAAATAATGTCGTTAATCAGGAAATATATAGGTAAGTTACCTAAGTTTATAAAGTGCAGTGCACCTTAAACTAGAAAAAAAAACAGAACATCCATCACAATAACAATAATGCCACTTGGAATTCCAGATATCGGGGCTAACCTAACTGATGAAATGTACCAGGGAATATACCACGGTTCCAAAAAACACGCACTGGACTTGGACAAGGTTTTGGCGCGCGCCTGGTCGGGTGGACTAGATAAAATGATAGTGACAGGCGGAAGCTTTGGGGATAGCAAAAAAGCTATTGAATTGGCTCGTTGTGATCGTAAGTATATCGGTTCTGCATCGTGTACTTATCTCTTGTAATCAAGGTCGTTCTCGCTCTAGTAACTCAAGGCCTCAATACACAGCCACCAATAATAGCAAACTATGATATTTAACTATCTAAAATGTTATATTTTTTTATGCGTAAATAGGGAGGCAAGCGAGTCACCTGATGATCAGTGATTACCGCCGCCCATGGACATCAGTCACACCAGAAGGAGTGGAGATGCGTTGCCGGCCTTTTAGGAAGGTATAGGCTTGTTTCTTGAAGATCTCAATGTCGTACCAGTTCGGAAACACTGCTGCGGGAAGTTGATTCTGATATCACCGATCGATGATAAAGCGCATGGTGGTGGACCTCCAACCAACCAGATGGTATGGGTGGATTCCTAGTTTACGACTTGTAGTACGGTGGTGAAATTCAGCAGCTGGTATTAACTCTGTTATTTATTATTTTAACCATATGATATTATGAAATAGGTGAGAAAAAAGCTCCAACATAAAATAGTAGGTGAAACTTTTGGGAAATATAGTATAGTTGCTGGAGGTGTCTGTCTGCATTTAGGTGTTGTAAGGCCACCAAACATTCTTTTAGTCTAACGGTTTAAGTACCAGGCCCTGGAATCGATTCAGGTGTCAAGTAAACAAAGTAGTTATGATATGTCTAGAATTTTTGAAACATAGCTTGGGTCTGTGATCCCTAATCCACATTAGGCCAAACTGGTTATTGAGCCTGGCCCCATCATAGAAGCAATGACTTGATTTCTATGATGGAAGCCTTTGCTCTGCTTTAGGATAATATAATCTGATACTACCCTTTTTTTACTTTAAGCCACCAATAAATAAGTAAATACCTACCCTTTATTACCATTATGTTTCTGCTGATATTACTTTGTTTTTAGCTCGATTATATTCTACTGTGGGATGTCATCCGACTAGGTGTAATGAGTTTGTTACAGACTCTGTGACTTATCTGAATGACCTGAAGAGACTAATTACTGAGAACAGAGATAAGGTTGTAGCTATCGGGGAGTGCGGCTTGGATTATGAGAGACTGCATTTTTGTGACAAAGATACACAGTTAAAGTAAGTAAAATTCTATTTCATTTATTACCAAATTGGTAAATGGTATTTCAAAATATATTATGATTCATGGAGCTATTTCATTTATATATGACATTAAAGAGCCACGCTTCGGCATGAATGGGCCGACTGGAGTGATACCACGGCCCCACAGTAAACTGTCGTGAAGCAGCACTGTGCTGTTTCGCTGCGTGAGTGAGGGTACCGGAACTACCGGAGGCCCAATCCAGGAAAAAGAGGGGATTAAAGGTGTCAATGAGCGGGCGGGATCCGTCTGCTCGACTGCCTTCATCACATAAAAAAAAATTGCCATAAGAAATTTAATTTAAATTTGTCGGAAACCGAACTACATAGTTTGTTTACGAATTAGTCTTTACAATTACAATATCCATAAGGAAGTTTTTGAATTTTTCTTGGAGGAGGTCTTGGAAATATTTTCAAAATAATAAGTTCAGCGGAAATAAAAATGGCGGCAACATTTACCATCTTATTACAAATCATGATCTACAGTTTTTACCGTACTAAAGAGCATGTCCCAACACACAATGTTAAAAAAGGCTAGCGTGAGTTTTGTTACGGGACTGACCTCAGTTCACTATTTGTAATAAGGGGGTTATAGATTAGTTTTCTTTTGCTATAGTTAGTTACTGGTATTGCCAAGAATAAATTCTTGAGAACAAAAGTTTAGAAGAGTAATAGTTGGCAATAATATTATAATTTTTTATTACTTCAAGTAAAATTTAGTACCACGCCGGTAAGGCAAGTCACCTGTGGGGTACTGGACATGGATTGGAAGATGAGTGGTTCACAAGACAGTCATTATATATAATGAACACGAAGTAATTGCAGTTTTGATTTGAATTCTGATAATGAGTAATCTTGACAAATTATCGATTTCCAAAGGATTTGTTTGTTTCCTAACGATTTTATCACCAGGGAAATTTGTTTTTTTTTTTCATTTCACATTACTAGGGGAACCCTTATACGCCCAAACCACAACACGCAACAGCGAAGAAACCACCAACACGTACTGATGTCAGAACTTGGGAAACAATTTTTACAAGCAGTCAAGTCAAATAATTCTTTATTTCCATAGACTTGTACACAGCACTTACAAATCGTCATACATTTGAATGACTTAAAACTATTTATAAGTACTTATGTATAATTTACATGTTAATACATATATATGTTGATACATAAAATATACTAAAGAAATAAATAAACATAATGCGATTCTACCACTGGCTCGGAAATGTTTCTGGTCGAGAAGATAAGGCAAGAAACTCGCCAGTTACTCTTTTTAATCGCCAAACTTTCATACAATGTTGTGTCATCACCATACCAAGCCATACAGTTTAATTGTTACACAAAATAAAATAAAGGAAATAATAATAAAATAAATATTATGAGGTAAACCGAAGCAGACCAGTCCCCAAAGGTGGCACCTGTTCACAAGTATGACGTAAGTGTCAGCCATCATTTCCCTCAACCATATTAGAGGGAATGTAATGACCCGCCACATAGCGCCACCACCTCAGAGACATTTGAGTGAGCATGACTACTTAGGTTCCCCTTATAGGTCACAAAGAGTAGTAGTGACTTAATCCAATACTAAAAAACTGCAGGACGAGGTGTACAATAGTAGGTGGTTAGCATCTTGTCAATTATTGAATAATCAATATAAATCAATTTTTATACAGTCAAAATCAAAAATGTCTTTATTCAATAAAGAACATTTATGAATGTCAAATATTATATACCACTGATTCAGAATGTCAATTTCTACCAAGAAGAATCGGCAAGAAACTCAGTAGTTACTCTTTTCAAATAATATGGTAATCACAATTTTCATTCTTATACAAATTATGATTACAGTGACAGTATGATATACAATGCTTATAATCAATATCGTTTAGATAAATCGTCAAAGAAAAATTATGAAATGAATTATACATTAGAGCACAGGCGAAGAGATCAACGTGTCCAGGAATCCTTATCATTCAAATAATCCTCTACTTTATAGTAGCCTTTCTGCATTAGGAAGTTTTTTACATGCAACTTAAACTTATGTACCGGTAAATCAATAATATTTTGAGGTAACTTATTAAACATTCTAATGCTCAATCCTACTAATGAATTTCCAATTTTATGAAGTCTTAGATTTGGGACCTCAAGCCTATGTTTATTTCGCGTGTTAAAGCTATGAAAATCTGATTTTTGCGCGTAAAGGTGCAATTTCTTGCGTACAAACATAAATGGCACCAATAAATGAACAATTAAGAGGTCACATCAATTCCTATGACCATAGCACAAGCAATGATTGCAATAAACTTTTCGTATATATTTTTTATACCTGGTGATATAATCATGATATGACTAGTATATGTAATTAAATACTGCTACCAGCCAATATTTTACAATAAAATATTTTGTACAATAAAATGTGGTTTTCCCAGAAGTTGAACATCTTGCCCTAATTATGAACATTCTATGACCAATTGTTGAATTAAGAATTTAAGAGTGACTTGGTTAATTTATCGATATTAATTATATTTTTTTTAAAAGTAAGAAAACTAGTAATAATTAGGAACTCTATATTGATTATGTCTACAGATCAAATATATAGTATTATTAATAAATTATTCGCACATATTAAGATCAAACTGTGAATCAAAAGTAATCATTCTCCTTCTCCCAATCCGAGGACATGGTCGAATCGAAACTTCTTTTAAATCAATAGTGAGTAGATGGTTCTACAAAATATGTTAACTCATCCAGTTTACTACACATCCTTCTCAAGCATTTAACTTTTAAAAAATCATTTTCATAATCGTACATTGAATCAGCACTTGTCCCACATAATAACGGTTTTTTTCTTCGTTTCAAATTTAACAACTACGTAATCTCCCATGTTAATATTCTTTTTATCTAAGTTAATTGTAGGTATAGTCACATTCTCATTTATCTCTTTCGTTAATTCAATGCTATCTGACTCTTCGGCAATGAAGAAATCACTTAGACTAGTTTTTTTTACAATAGGAATCTCCGTTTTTAAGCTATTGATTTTAATACCACTCTTCTTATGTTTATTAATTTCCTTGGTTTTCTTCACTTTGATTGTATTTGCTCTATGTTTTTCCCTTTTTGCTTTCTTTTGCTGTCTCTATATCTTCCGGTTCAATATATCTTCTGATTTCCTCTTCTTTACACTTTCCTTTCTTTCCAAATATTCTTTAAATTTCTTTGAAGTTATTGCTAATGGCACTGGAGACTTGGAGAGTTTTCGTTTAGTTTTTACATTGTAAAGGAGTTTTTCCGTGAATTTTGTTATGTAGGGTACCAGAATATTATATTTTATGCTAGCTTGAGATAACGAAATTTTCTTTTCTTTTATCAATCGTACAGTTTCTTCCAGACTACTCTGTACATATTGCTTTTCTTTTTTTCCATGCCCGGATGCCGTCTGCCAACAAAATATAACGGAAAAGCTTGAGTGCCCGTTCATAATTATCCTCATAATATTTTTCAAGTTCATTTACTGGGCATAAGTACTTGCTAGAAGATGAACGAAGAAAGATTTTATGGCCTTCAACTTTTGGCCTCAACACCCAAAAGTTGAACTAAAAACATATTTCTAGTTCAACTTTTAGACGTTATTCTTAAAGTTGAACAATATCAGATTTCAAACTAAAAAGATAGGCATGAAAATATATGAAAGAACAGATAGTATGTGTTCAACTTCTGGTTATTGATTCAATCATTTCGATCAGTTTTATATGAATACTTTAGGCGCAGTGTAGAGGTCAGTCTTACGCAAAAATATACAGTTTTAAATATTTAGTTTGGCCCATTAGATGAACGGTGTTCAAGTATTGGAAAAGATGCAAATTATTGAAACCATTACTTGAACAGCTAATTCCACAATAAACAAAGAAATAAATGCAAATATTTAACTTTACATTTGAAAAGTAATTAGTCAACATTTAATTTCAAGAAAAGTTATGTTTATTCCTATCATATTAATTCTGTAGTTCGAGATACAGCTTAAATTTTAAGTCGGCTTACCTTATCTAGATTTTCATATAAAACGTATTTATTGTCATTCACCTCTAAATCACCGACCTGTCACTGGCGCATCTGCGGCCATACTGTTAATGTATCCTGTTCCGGGGGTAGAAATATTGAATCCACATACAGAAAAAAATATTACATTGACATAAGCATTGAAGTACCCACAAAAATATATTTTTTTGACTTAATGTTCATCTTTTGGTGGGCGTTCAATACCCTACCCTACAATCAAAAATGTATTGATATGATACGGTTAAAATATTGATTTCCTTGAATACTTCTCTGAGTGAGTCACGTGATCTAAGACCGTAGATGGCACGGATGGCTCTCTTCTGCAAAATGAAGATGGCTTGTAAGTCAGCACCGGATCCCCACAGTAGTAGACCATATGACATCAGACTATGGAAATTGCTAAAATAAACTAGTCTCGCTGTCCCGATATCAATCAGATTTCTTATCTTTCTAACTGCGTATGCAGCTGAACTAAGTCTTTCTGCCAAGACAGCAATATGAGAGCTCCATTGCAATTTTGTATCCAGAGTGATACCTTGAAAAACAGTGGAGTTTATGACTTCGATAGGTTCGTTATTCATAACAATATTCATTTTGACCTGCCTTACATTAGGCATAGTGAACTTAACACATTTAGTTTTCTTTGAATTAAGAACCAAGTTATTATAAGTGAACCACTGTAGTACTTAAGAGTGTGTTATTTACTTCGTCAACATTTTTCTTTTGTCTATCAACCTCAAAAATCAAGGATGTATCGTCAGCAAATAACACTATCTCACATAGATCTTTGGTATAGTAAGGAAGGTCATTTATATAGATTAAAAAGAGCAAGGGCCCCAATATAGAGCCCTAGAGCAGACCCATGGTTAGAGGGGCGCCAGAAGAGTTAGTTCCATTGACATTGACCTTCTGAATCCTATCTGATAAGTAAGATTTGATTAGACTTAGTGAGGTGTCTATGACACCGTAATGCTGTGACTTCATTAGCAATGTTTCATGATTGACGCAATCGAATGCTTTAGACAAATCACAGAATATTCCAATAGCATCTAGCTTTTTTCCCACGCATCAAATACATGTTTGATAAGCGCCACTCCAGCATCAGTAGTGGATTTCCCTTTTGTGAATCCAAATTGCTTACTGTGCAATATTTTATTCAGATTTAAATGAGACAATAACTGAGTGGATATTACTTTTTAAAAAAATTTGCTGAGAGCAGGCAGTATAGAAATAGGTCTGAAGTTAGACGGGTCGCTTTTCTCACCCGACTTGAATAATGGTATTATTTTACTGTATTTCATCATATCGGGAAATTAACCGTCGTCAACACATTTATTGAATATTATTGCTAAGTAGGGTGCGATAGAATGTATTATATTTTTTATTATATCTACCGAGATGCCCCATAAATCCTCAGTTGGTTTCATTTTTAATTCTTTGAATGTTTTTAAAATTATATTAGAATTGACACGATTGAATCTAAAAGGCGTGTTGCACTTATCAACATGAGACTTGAGGAGAGAAGCAGCGAGGTGCGGGCTGGAATTCAATTTATTGGTTGTTGTGACTGGTATATTAGAAAAGATAGACTGAAATGTTTCTGCTACTTCAGAGTCAGAAACAAGTGATTTGCCATCAATTTTAAGAGAGAGCTTGTTGTCTTTTGTTTTATTTTTACAAGTCTCTTTATTTATTATCTTCCATGAGATTTTACTTTTATTAGTGGCTTTTATTATTTTGTCTTTAAAATAATTTGATTTTGCCATTGCACATACGTTTTTGAATAATTTTGAGTATGTTGACATATTCAATTAAATTAGCGTTTTCAGAATTGGCTTTGATATCATATAATTCAAATAGCCTCTTTCTGCTTTTATAGATGCCTGTAGTGGCCCAGTCACTGAATTTAGTTTTAGAAGTATCTAATTTAATTGTTTTTTTAGTGAAAATCTGATTATATTCTTTTTCAACTACGTTAAAAAGCATATCATAAAGCTGATTAGCATTTCCATCGTGACATGATAATGCAGGTACCTTTCTAGAAATATTATCTTGAAATTTTTCTTTACGGTTTGCAGGTATTGGCCTGCACACAAAGCTACATGAAGAGGGTGCATGACTGTATTCAAACATTGCTAGCTGTCCAATATGATCTGAGTTTATAAAGTTTATTATGGACTTGTCTTATACATACAGCAGTTGCGTGACTTGTGTGATTGATAACTATTTAGTCGGCAAAAGTTCTTAAAACTTCAGCTTAATATTTATACCTTAAGACTAAATAGGCTAAAATGGAGGTTTTACAGAAATGGCATTGTACATGTTTTGTAACACCTACACATTCTGATTTAATTACCTGTTCACTTTGTAGCAAATGAATTGACTGTCCCTATACATACAATATAGTAAGCGAAAATTTGGGTTATTTTTTTATTGTTAATATTTAGGATACTTCTTTTAATATTTAGGAAAAAATAATTTGTCTATTATTAATACTCAAAGACAAAACCAAAGAGAATGTAATCACTTCGTACAAAACTTTGAATATTTAAAAATAAATTATATACTTTGTTTGAATTTGAATCTTCTTATTCTGTAATATTAAAATCATACATAATATTCTGTCGATAACAGTCGAAATGTTTATATATTATGTATGATTCTATATACCTACCACTAAAAGGTGTCCTGCAGTTGAAAAAGGTAACTGCTGATAAAAAAATATAAATACCTAAAGAGTATTTGATATTAACGACGTTAAAAAATAGTAAAGGGGGGAAGTAGGCATCCAAACTTTAGCTGTATGAATTTTCCTTAGGTATTTTGAATTCCAGTTGCAATTGAGCCGCGAGTTTGACTTGCCGCTGTTCCTCCACTGCCGCGCTGCCGCCGACGACCTGGTGGCCATCCTGGCCAGGAATGCAGACCAAGTCAGGGGCGGCGTGGTACACTCGTTTGATGGCTCCCAGGACGCCTTAGACAAAATACTGGCTCTCGGCCTGTTCATTGGTATTAATGGATGGTGAGTTTTATCAGCCACATATAACTAAACATGCTATTCGTTTTTCTTGATGGATCTTCGTAGATCAGGTTGATGAAACCGACTTTCGATAGGTGACAGAGAATCGGCATTTTAATAAATCATTTTCCTATTTGATGTATGAAACACGGACCTAAAAAGACTTTTACGTCCGTTTAAAACTTGGCAGAGGTCGTAGGTTCGAATCTACTTGAAATACCGGCCAAGTGCGAGTCGGACTCCCCCATGAAGGGTTCCGTAGCAGCAAGTAAGATATACGGAAGGTAAATTGCGGTTTACGGTTTATAACGTATTAAAAAAAAAACTACTCTCACCTTATATTTTTACACATTGAGTTCGAAAGGCGGGTCCTAATAATAGATATTGTATCTTCGAAATCATCTTGTTGTTGTATGAACCTTAAATAAATTAGTTACATACCTTGGAAAGAAAAAAAATGCATGCAGGCCAGTTGGCCGTCCAAGGTTTCGCTGGAGAGACGAGGTCGAAAAGGTTTTGAGGAGACTTATGGGCCCTGGCGGATGACTGGCAGGAGGTGGCGCAGGACCGACCTAGATGTAGACTTAATGGGAGGCCAAGGTCACTTTGGCTCTCTGTGCCAACCTAGTTAGTTACTGCATGTAACTAACTAGGTAGGCGAGTAGGCACTTAATTAAATTCATTTCGTCAGGTTCATTGTAATTTTCTATGTATTTTTTTTTAACTACACTCGCGAGCAAAAGTTTGGAATCACTGACTTGAAATTGGTTTCGCGCGATCTTGCTTAGTAAATAAATTTTTAATAATTTTAAAAATGATATCATTTTAAAGGTTCAACTGTCCACTTTAAATTGATACCAAATTCATTCAAATGGAGACAGTAGTTGTGGAGCTATCCCGGATTAAGCGAAGGAGGTAGGAAAACAAGGAAATATGGAAAAATAATGAATGAATAAAACAACAAAAATTTATTAATAAAACATTTATTTAGCTTTAAAACTAAGTGTCAATACTTTGTATTCCCTCCCCTCGCCCTAATAACTGCTCGAAGACGATTCTTCATAGACCTGATCAGCTTCTGAATTGATTCTTGTGGAATACCTTCCCACTCCTCAATCAACGCCGCTTTCAGCGCATTCAGGCATGAAGGAGCAGGAGTTCTGGAACGAACCTTCCTCTTCAGTTCATCCCACACGTGCTCAATTTGATTCAAGTCAGGGCTGAGCGCCAGCCAGTCCAATGTGGCGATACCGACTTCTTCGAGGTATTCAGTGGTCACACGGGCAGTGTGACAACGAGCGTTATCGTGCATAAGGAGGAAGTCATCACCGATATATCCCGCATAGGGAACGACATGTTCCAGCAGAATATCGGAAATGTACCGGTCTGAAGTTAGACCGCCTCCTCGTCCCCCGCCAGGCACGAAAACAAGCTTGGTTGTACCGTCGAAGGAAATGCCGGCCCACATCATACAAGAGCCGCCCCCATAAGCCACTGTTTCAGCGAAACAGCACTGTGCAAATCGCTCCCCAGGCCGCCTGTAGACCCGACCTCTTCGGTCGCTACCGTGCAAACACATCCTGCTCTCGTCGGAGAACAGGACTTGCCTCCATTGCTCAACCTCCCAATCAAGATGGGTGCGAGCAAATTGAAGGCGAGCTTGTCGGTGAGCTGCCGTGAGTTTCGGGCATGTGGCAGGCCTTTTTGGAGTCGGATTCGCTTGCTTGAGTCGTCGACGAACTGTCCACTCGCTGGCTGCTACTCCACGAACATCTCGGAGCTCCTGTTGAACGTCGACACCAGTCAAATGCCGATTTCGGAGAGATGTTGACACGATAAAACGGTCATCCCTCTCCGATGTGCACCGGCGCCGTCCAGATCTTGGTCTCGGGATAAAGCCACCAGTCTCCCGAAAGCGCTTGTAAACTTTCGAAACACAGGACTGGCTTATGTGGAGCCGACGAGCGACAACTCGCTGGCTGACCCCTTCTTGCAATAGGGCTACGATTTGTGCGGCTTCTATAGGTGTTGTCTCCATTGTCGTACAAGGTAAAGGGTCAAAAGTAGCAGAGATGTGTACCGGTCAACGTCTGAAAGTCGACAGATAAAGAAAATGCGATAACAGGTGCTTTTATAGGGGTCAATAGGTCGCAACTCGAGACGTATCAAACAATTGAAACACGTCTTTTTCGTTACTCCTTCGCTTAATCCGGGATAGCTCCACAACTACTGGCTCGATTTGAATAAAGTGAACAGTTGAACCTTTAAAATGATGTCATTTTTATAATTATAAAAAAAATATTTACTAAGCAAGATCGCGCGAAACCAATTTCAAGTAAGTGATTCCAAACTTTTGCTCGCGAGTGTAGATGATTTGTGTAAGATACATTCTCGAGTCACATTAAAAAACGACATTCTCGAGTCACATTCAAAATATTCTATCTATTATTGTTATTATAGATAAATGTAAATTAAAGAGCTTAGAATACTGCCATGGACATTATCTTTTTTAGTGAACAGATAGTCTGCGCCGCCAAATAAATCCCTTGAAAAGCGCGCTTCAGTAATCATCAACATTCAAATTTGAGTTTTATCTAAGTACAGCAAAGTACAGACTTCCATAGTTAGCATGATCATCTTCAGCCAAAACATCCACTACTGAACATAGGATTCCCCTATAGACTTCCATAGTTAGCATCAAAGTATAAAAACTGCCAAATTTCTTCAGTCCATTCTCGCCTTAATGATAAACACATTTGGTTCATTATCAATTGAGGAAATTTAACAGATTCTGGTAACCTGATTTGTCTGTACGTACATAAGGAATCTAAAATTTTTCTTTCGTGGCGGGAACTCTATGCTGGTCTTTTTTAGACCACTATCACCGCTACGAATTTCATCTATGGTATTCTAGCAATTCACTTCACACATACATAAATAAAACGTAGTGATTACAATATTCTCTTTGCATAGATATTTCGTATCTTCTTAGTATGTGGATATTTCGGTGTGAAATTTGATGTCTAAACTTATTATTGTCCCTTTTTTACAGCTCGCTCAGAACCGAAAGTAATTTAGAAGTTGCATCGAAAATCCCCAAAGACCGGCTGATGATAGAAACAGATTGCCCTTGGTGCGAAGTGAAGCCGACGCATGCGGGGTTTGAGCATGTGGCCACCAAGCCACAAACCGTAAAGAAGGAGAAATACTCGTTGGAATCCAATTGCCAAGTGAAAGGGAGAAATGAACCAGTTAATATAGTGTAAGAAAACAATCAATATCATCATCTTATCGTGTAATTCCCAGTTGCGTCCAAAGCTGTCGCTCCGGAGCCCGAGGTACCTACTCTTGGACCATGATTTCTGATTTGGGGAGTCTGGTTACACGGGGAACCAGACAAACTGAATCATGGTTACACGTTTCAGAAATTATCCGAAACGTGCAGGTTTCCTCACGATGTTTTCCCTCTCCACCAAGCTAATTGTAGAAAATACAGAGGTGCATGCTCGGATTTGAGCCCGGGCTCGAATCCGAGCATGTAAAAACAGTTCCGGCTGGCGTAACGTTCCCCCAGCCACATGTTTTACTTATCCTTATCCTTACTAATATTATAAAGGCGAAAGTTTGTTTGGATGGATGTATGGATGGATGTTTGTTCCACTTTCACGCAAAAACTACTAAACGGATTTTAATGAAACTTTACAGTAATGTAGCTTATAGATCAGAATAACACATAGGCTATAATTTATAAAGATATTGTGTGAATTGTCCAAATGAGTAAGCCAGATACATAAAGACCTTGCTTTTATTCGAATTACACGCAGACGAAGTCGCGGGCAAAAGCTAGTTAATGAATATTTTGTAAAAATGTACATAATTAGAAATGAATTTGAAATGAATGAAATGCCAATTAATTTTTTTTAAATAGCTATAGTTTTTTAATGATTTAAAATACGGCTGGCGTAACGTTTGGCCAATAGCTGGATCTCTGAAATGGTAAGATGTGGTTTTGTAAATTTTTATGTAAGTCCGACGTCTTGCTGAATTTGAAATGCAAAAAAGAAACTACAAAAAATGCACCATTTTGGAGATATTTTAGTAAACAGAAATACGTTTTAATAGGTCCTAGCTCTTCAAATTTGGTTTAAATGTTATTTTGTAGGCCTTGACAGCCTTTTAATGATACTGAAATTGTATTTATGTTCTGTAAACAATAACAAATCATGAAAATTTAATTCATTGTGGTCACTAAATCTCATACCAATAATTAATTAGATAAACCTTCAATTATAGTCCTGCGTAATTTCAGCCTTTTAAATTTCGTAATTAATGAGATAATTTAGAAAAATACAAAGTGTGGTGTGTATGATAATCCGACCAAATTTAGACAGTCGTTTCCATATTTGGAATTACTCGCGACACTATTATTATTTCTTATTTTGTCTTTTTCAGAAAAGAATTTGTTTGTTTCAGTCAAGTTTTGGAGATATTGGCTGCTATCCGTAAGGAGAATATTGATGAATTAGCCGCGACGATCTATGATAACTCTAATAGGCTATTTTTTAAAAATAAATAATTTTTATTAAGGTATAATGTTTTTTTAATGTTTCTTTTTTGCTATGACGATGTACGAGTCACTCATTTTAGGATTGCGTATGTACCCAAACTAGTAAGTTTTTATTAAAATTGGAACACATATTTTTTGCACGGCGCTGCGGAAACGAAAGAGGATGTGGGTTCGATTTCTAATCTGAACTAACACTCCTGAGTGGTAATAACTCTTGGAGTCAGACAAGTGTCTGGGTTATTATTAAATAGGTAATATTATTTTTGTAGTACATACAGCTTTATATTAAACCATTTGATTTAATCTAAGGGTACAGCCGACACTCAGGATTTCACCAACTTAAAAATTACCTCAATTCATATTGAATCAAACATTGACATTAAACATGAGAATCAATTTGTATAGCTACATTAATGTGTATAGCTGTCCATACATTAGTGTCGATACTGATTACAAGAAATTTGTCTACTATAAGATACTAAAAAAAAAACAAACTTTAATTTATATCGTATATTTAAAAACACACAATCATTCATCAACACAAATAAATATACTACAAAAAAACTTACTGCTCTACATTTTCATATACTCTAAAACAATTTCATAATGATCTCAGAAGTAGTGGCAAATAAACCCGAAGGAAACTTAGTGTATAAGAAATGATCGAGTTAATATAAATGCATCAATAGGAATGTGACTTTGAAATACTGATTATTTATACACATTTTTAATGTCATGGACTTTTTGTTAAGACACAATTTATATATTCCTTTGATGATATGAAGTAGACAAATATTTAGAAGATCAACAACATTAGAACTATAGATCTTTCGTTGCAGTAGTTACTAAATGAGATAATACTTATTGTACTCATTTAAATCATGATTTCTGGATGTCTCATACGATATTATAAATAGTAATTTTGGTTTTGAAATTTAGCAAATGGAGGATTGTTATTTCATTAATAATATATAAAAATAAATAATTTGTGCTTTGGATAGACAAACCATGAAATTCAGTAACATTAAAAATTGTTCAGTAATAGCAAGTAAACACACATACAGTTTCTTAAAGATCTGAATATGTGCCCCATTGAGTTAGTAATAAATAAAAATATATTTAATTTTCACATAAATTTACCTGTTTTGGGGCACAGGCTCAGAAAAACTAGTACATTTACCTTTTTCAATAAATTATTTAAAAGTAGTCTGAATACTTTCTCCTTGCGAAAGCCTCATTTTACTAAAACTTTGTAGACAAATGAATTTGCGCAATACTCCATTTGCTTGCTATAAAAATTATCTGATAAAATTAGGGACTGGACATCCTTCAGGGTATCTCCGAGTACAGGTGCACCTGTTCCCTGAACCAATGGAAATACGACGTCATGTGGTCTCTGGTCACATTTAGCGCCGTTTGCGTTTTGTTCTGGAGAATCTCTGGAGCCCATTCACCCCTGAAAAGGAATTGAAAGAAATTATTATAATTTGGTATAGTTAGTCAATCTTTGTAATTGGTTCAGAATAGCCAAAATGTAAGAGTTGCGCGGGTATGATTCGCTACTCCATTGACTTACTAGAAATAAATTTTAAACATATGGAAAAAATTAATTATCAAATACTTACACAAACACTTTAGTCGCCAAATAATCAGCCGTCAACTGATAGTAATTAATTGTATACTTTTTCACAGCAGCATAGCCAGTTGATGTGTAGTTCTGAACATTATCCACAAGGCCCGGCACATACTGCTCTATTGTGGCAACTACTACTGGTGTCTTCTCCGAGACGTATTCCTGTACATTTCCATAGAGAATGGCAACTTTCTTATATGCGATGGTAATAAGATCCTTGGAGAGCTGTGAGTACGGCTTGCACACGTCTATCGTCTGTGCGTAGTAGACGGGCGCGTTGGTCTCCAGCCAGACGTAGCCGCGCGCGGACGTGGACAGCGTCTTCTGCCAGGCGCGCTGGCTGTGCTCCAGGATGCCGAGGTCCTTGAACAAGCGGCCGGTCGCACTCTCTGTAAATAAATAAATCATTTATTTGCCATAAACTTTACAAATAAGAAACTTATAACTAGTAAACTCTGCACTAAGCTAGGCTTGTTTCGCAGAGTCCAGACTAGGATTACTTGTATTATATTTTAAAAACACAGCTCGAGCGAAATAGGTTTGTACAAATGAGACATTCATTTAATAAAAAACAATTGACCAGAAATCATTAATCAAACTTTTAAACAGAATTATAAATTGGCATTATGGTTTAATGTTTCATAAATTTGTTATTAACAAATTTAATTCATTGATGGTAAAATCGAGAAATTGAGGTCGTTCGATTTATAGGTCTGGTAGAAACTATAGATTGATCAATTGGTCTGATAACACCCTTAGTTAATCTTAGCACAGCAACTTGTTTTTATTGACCCAAAAGCCAAAACGCCTTAACATAAGTAGTGGCTTATAGAAAATAAAAAAGTTTAGAACATATTTAACTTTATTGCAAAAAAGTTTACAGATTTTAGTCTATGGTATTGTCCTAGTACGGTCTTAGCGCTAATCGAATCCTATATTATAAATCAGTTTATTCATTTACTCACTTGGAAAATCACCACCAACTCTTGAGACATCATATGCTACTAGACCTGCAATGCTCACCAGCAAGAAGAAGCTGGCCCACAGCCATGGAAACCTTCTAGTACTTGTCATCCTGTCTAGAATATCCTGTAAAAAACCAACTCAATTGAAACAAACATAGTATTTTCTCTACTATGTTAAAATTGTTTTGTGTATGGGCCTCATCTACAAGGTAATAATAAGCATATCATAATCATCATAACAAACATGTACCATAAAATTCATTTTCTAAAATGTTTGATACGGGTTATACAAATATCCCATAGGAGTGAGGTGTTTTATGTAAAGGTACTCCAAGTTTAAAGTAGAGAGAAATGTTACCAAGTCCTGCACAAGTAACAAAATAGGAATGCAAATATGAAAGAGATATAATCAAATTACTCTACAGCAAATAAACTGCTGTATAAAGAAGTAAAAAAATCAGCCAATTACAGCACCGCTAACAGATTTTATTGCTCAGAAAGGAATTAAGACAATATTTAAATAAATAAATATTTCACAACATCACATACATACATACATATCTGACTCCGAGATAGGTAGCTCAAGCACCTGTGTTACGGATATCAGAATCAACAGGGGAATTACAAATATATACATATATTACTTTTCTTTTGTAAATACATACTTATAATACATACAAACACCCAGACCAATACAAACAGATATGATCACACACAAATGTTTGTACTGTGCGGGGATCGAACCCACAACCCTTGGATCAAAGGCAGCATTCACTACCACTGTTCCAAACGGGTCGTCTGGAAATGTCAAATGAAAAATTGTTTAAGACATTTAAATTAAAAAAGGGTTTGTGAAGAACTTGTTTAGCACAAGGTCATTCATGTCACTAGGATGATATTAAAAAGTGGCCACTGAAAACTTAAATTATACCCTAGATGCTCATAACATGATGTTGTGTGAAAAATAAGCTTAAAAAAATCAAAATTTAAAATGTCTTGAATATTTTTCATTGAACCTAATTTTATTAAATAAAACCCATAAAGTGCCAAAGCAAAGTGCTAAGATAACCTTCAGTCACCTCTGTGAATGATTATTCTCGACTAACCACTTAAAACTTTGGCAAAAGGGAACAGACATTTTTTGTCATAAAACGCAAGTTTAATAAAAATCTGTCACTCAGTGTGACCTGACTGTACATGTTCTCTTCTTACACTGCCATCAATAATCTGTATGTGCACAATAATTAGAATTTCCATTCTATAGCACAGCTCAAACCGACTCCTAATTACCATTACAAACAAACAACATTAAAATAATTATTCTAAGTTAGATAATGTAGTTTGCAGAGAAATTTGCCCCTTCCACTATGGTCACTATTAATATTGACATAACGCTAGTTGTAATAACATAAATGTCATTTATTTATATTTTGATGAAATTGATATACATACTTTGTAACATGAATGTAAATTCATTAATAGAATGTTAGAGTACCTAAAGCCAGAATTATGTCCGTATATTTAATTCAGTAAATGATACTAACAATTTACAAATTATTTAGCCTTTTTCCTGTTACATGATACAATAATAACTTAAACATAATTAACATGTACATATCAAATATCTTTGATTTATCAATAAGTTTTATTTTTATGTAACTATTAATAGGGGCCAATATTTTAAAAGACAGTATGGTCATATACCTACTAAGAAAATCATGAACACAGACAGAATAGATAGATATAAATCTTTGTTTTACCTGGCTATAGGTACATCATTAACACTTGTGGAGCTTACGAATACAATCCGTGGCACCTGCCTTACGAATCACTAACGGAAATTAACATTCTATTTACGGTTATGCTTTCTACGCACGGATAAAAGTGGTTTTTCTAGTTTCATTCACACCAATGCCAATGATACCTCCGCGAAGAAGCTACACTCGAAAGCACTGCGTGATACGCCCTCCTGGCCGATAACGCATCTAAGACGTAATTAAATTTTTAAATAGCGAAAAATCATTGTAATGGCAAAAAAATTAAATTTACCTAATCAGATAGACCGAATTTCCACTCGTGATATGAGAAAATAAAATAAGAAAACGCCAACAACTAATATGGTCGCCTTAATTTTTTTTCGTATGACATGACATGACATGACATTGATTCGGTGTAGCCAGTTTTTGACTTAACATAAAATACCATTTAAGAAAAATATAAATCTCGATTTAGATCGTATTCGAATCATTAAGGCGCGAAACTAGCGCCGCCAATAAATTTATATTGACTGAGGCGATTAAATAAATAATACAATTTATTGAAAAAATCAAGAGACAATAAAGACTTATAATCTATTTGATTTTGAGAGATTTTAAAAAAGTACATCTGTAATAATTACATGAAGGTAAGAGTAATTAATTTTTTGAGACGCTTACTAATATTATTTACAAGCGATAAGTAATCAATAATCTAAACTTTTAGCAATTTATGAAGACTATTGTTACTTGTAGGAAAAATTATTGCATAAGTTTGTCCGAAAAACTGTTAATATGTGTGTACTTCGCCAACCCGTCTGCCAAGCGTGGTGAGTATGGCAATTACCCCTCATGTGATTGAGGGAGGCCCGTGCCCCAGCAGTGGGGACTTAAATGGGCTGACGATGATGTGTGTACTTTCTTTCAAGTATTAAGAGATGTATTTTTTGTAAATATTGCATAATCGCCACGGTCAATATACATATTGGCGGCGCTAATTCGATTTCGTTTAATTTACCTACTATTTGTAAAAAAAAGTGTTTTAGCTTTTACGCACGTGTTCCGCCGTGATAAGAACGAATGTGGCGTTAAGTGTTTAATTAATTAGTTAAATTATCTGACGATGGGTTTACTCTTTTATGCCAGAAGGGACAAACGAGCAAGCCGGTCACCTGATGGTAAATAGTTACCGACACCCATGAATATCTGCGAGATCAGAGCGCTGAGGTCACTGATGCGTTTCTGGCCCTTTAGAAAGAACTTAATAATTAAATCGGCCAAAACATATTATTTTAGCCGGGTAATGAAATATACAGGGAGTGTTGTAGGCTAAGGTTGTAGGTTAAGTTTTAGCCGTAAAATTGCGCTAAAGTTCGGGGATTCCCAAACCGTAGTGAAAATGTTAACGGGCGGCTACTAGTTGCACTTTGGACCATTGAGAGAGACACCTACGCTACGCCGCTGGTGCACGTTCTTATCCGTTGAGCTACCATCGCTGTGAGGCCCGTTTTGACCAAACTTTATTCGTGGATAAATCTACGTATAGTCGTCCCTCGGTTATTTGGCACGTGGCAAAAGTCGGAACTAATGCTGTTTTGACACTTTTCCATAGAAAAAATGTTGAATGTCACTGAAGTGCCTTCTCATCGTGGTCTGTATAATTATATTAATATAACGTCAGATTTGAATAGAATGACAGCGTTTACCATAGATTTAGTATCGGAATAAGGTTGGTCTAATCGGCTCCCGTATTGGATCGTAATCGGAATAAGAAGAAGGCACTAGACCGCGCATCGTAAGGGATGACATGCATGCTAATAAACTGACCACTACATATGGATGCACAAGTCCGCACGAAGTGGAGGAGTCGAAGTAGAAAAGCGGACCCCGGGCTCCGAAGCGACAGCTTGGGACGCAACCGGGACAAAACGTTAAGATGATGATGACTAGACCGCGCGGGAGGTCACCCACACTTTGGGAACTGACCAAATCCAGTCTGCCATTGGAGACTCAGTCAACGAGTGAGTGAATGTACAGTGGACTCCTTTTTCCGCATTTAGACTTCCATTTGGTCCATTGTGCGTGCTGGGTTAGCTATTCTAGCCAGCCCAACTCCACCCAGAAGCTTCCTAGGAGCTTCACAGGCTTCGCGGAGTGACCTCGCCGCTTCGAGGATTTCTTCGCGTTGTCTGGTCACCGCATCGCACTCCAGGATCACGTGACTGATTCCTCGACGCTCAAGCATCAACTGCATAGATGGCTGTCATATTTATTCTGAGGTTCTTCCTGCTGAGGTTTAGAAGTCGTTTTGTAAGCCGCGGGTCTATTTTGGGTAGTGCGATTTTGAGTCAAGAGTGTACCGGATAAGAAGAAGAGAATCGGCTCAGTCGTCGTGCTTTACTAACCTGGCATATCTTGCTCGTCCTGACCACGGTTTCGTCCCTCTTCTTGCCCTTGAGCGCGTCCCCGCTGACCTCCTTGAACTGAAGCACTGTTGTCTTCAGCGACTTACGTTTCAGCTTCGGGATGGTCTCCTCCCAATTGCTATCTGTATGATAAAAGTTTTTTTTCTAAAGATTTTGCTAGTCTAAAGCAAATTGTTCACGTGACAACTCACTCGCCATATAGTCGCCTCACGGTTATTTGACACGTGGCAAAAGTCGGAACTAATGCTGTTAGGACATTTTACCATAGAAAAATGTTGTACAACGCCCCCCTGTCAATGTCACAGAATTGCCTTCTATTTTTATTTTTTTATTATGGCTCTACCCAAAGATAATTCGCCAATGTCAAGTAACTTATTGAGAATAAGTAGGTAGTCAACAGTCGAAGTCAGTCAAAGTCACAGCCACTCAATAAAACGCCGGTTTTTTACGTTTTATCGACCTACGGATTCAGCGGATATCACTCTAAAAGCAATCACGGGTTTTATGACTCTATTAGGTCTAAGCAAGTTGTCACGAGACAACTCACTAGACACACAACAGCAGTGTTAAAAACGGTACAATCCCAACGATTCTTATTATTAAGATCACTTTGCAACACTTCACTGCACAAATAAACACTAAATTTGTACACTAAAAACCACTAGATACTAATTTTAAACCTTTGAATTGCATCAGCCCACACGGCTTGTTTTAGCCCTACCCGCCGAATCGAATTGCCTTCTGATCGTGGTCGAGCTGTATAGTCTAACTGTATATATACCCCGACGTACATCTAGTTCATTCTCCCAGTATGAACTAGATATACGGGGAATCCGACGTATGTACATAACCATCTGAGAATAGCAAGTCGCTTGCAGCTTGCATAGAGTTCGCGCTACGAAAAACTCCGGCGGAAAAACACGGAACTAAAATTTTAGATTCAATCCCTCTTATTCCAAAACGTGGTATAAAATAAGTAGTGTGATTAATTCTGGGAATAACTGAAGAACTAGAATAAACATTATTACAAAACTAAGTTTAACTTTATTTAGTATATCAACTATAATACTTAAGTTAAACCACCCGGACTCCTAGTTTAAATTGAGCATTTTAATCCCAAAAATATAAGCAATGCCTATGCATATTACTTGGAAACCTTATTTAGGTCAATATTTTAATTTATTGTTGCTTAGAAACGATTCTTTAGAATTTTTATTTCAGACAACAAAATAAGGTTATGTAAAATGAAATGTCACTGGACGAATGATTGAATGATTCGATAAATTTTGACACTATCCTGCGGTACTAAATTGTCTATGGTTAGTCGAGGATTTGTAAAAAAATAATTAAGAACTAACATTATTCCGTAATAATCATGAACTTGCTATACCCGAAACTGGAATTCAAGACCAAAAAAGTTACTACAATGTTGCCACTGCAATAAAATGATCTTTCAATAGTATATACCTATTTTCTATAAACATACGCTGACATAATTTATTTATTGGTGATTTTGATTCTAAAATTTAAAGAATTAATTCTTTTGAGTTATTTTTACATAAATACAAGACGCTTTAATAAAAACTTAATCATCCGTAATGTTTGGTAGAAAAGCTGGTAATGCGCTTGTGTTACTTCAGATTACTTCAGACATTAGGTACAACATGTTGTTTTTTCGTGCAGTGAGGTGCCGCAAAGTGATATTAAGAATCTTTGAATTACATCATTTTTAACACTGCTATTGTGTGTTGAATGAGTTGTCACGTGAACAACTTGCTAGGACCTATGAGAGTTTTAAATCCTGCGATTTCGTCAATAGTAGTCTCGGCAGAAGCCACAGGTCGATAAAATACTAAACGCCCCTGTTTTATTGAGTAATTGAGATTTGACTGACTTCAACTGTTGACTAACCACTTTGTCAAAATATCAAGTTCTTTTTAATAAAATTTTGTCAATGTTGGTTGAGTTGAAAATAAAGTTTGTAATTAAGTCTCTATTTTTTGAGAAAATCCTCAACATGAATTGTACCAGCAGCCTATACCTACTAAGAAAATTAGCATATAACAAAAAGGTTGACCAAACCTGAAACCTTGATTTGACAATGACATAAGTGATATTGATAGATTTGACAGTGACGTATCTGTCGTAGTTTTTTTGGTCTTGAATTCCAGTATAGTTTAGGATTTGAAGCGGTATCGGAGCAGTTTTTTGTAATAAGAGGGTTTGTGTCTATGTACATAAAGCTAAAATTTGAATGGTGATGGCTACTCAACCGCGGTTTTTACGGGACTTCGTTGTTGGCACGGACTCTAGTTTTTGTTTGAAATGGCGCCATTTTTGTGTCGTGTGAGCAAGCGATTGTCACGTTTGAAAGTGATTATGCGGCAGATTATCCGACCGTACCTACTTAATAAACACTAAATCGTTTATTTATAACAGTATATGATTATTTCCCGAACAAGGGGAAGACTTCGATTAAGCCACCTCCTGCTAGCGTCGTCGAAGATATTGGATTTTATGACTGCTACGGTAGTAATGACATCTCTCGGATGACCAGAGTAAAGATTGGAGAGACGCCACAGATTTAGATAAGAAATGATCGAGTGTGGCCACGTTGATTTATTTTAATGTCTAGGAAGAAGTATAAATAATAAGTTACCAATATAATCGAGTAGAGTTGCGGACTGCTTGCTGCAGCGGTGGAACAGCTGCCGCCAGGTCGCGTTGCAGGAGTCGTCCCGCGCCAGGCAGTCCACCAGGGAATCCACCAGCACCCTATTGTACGAGTCCAACATCGTACCACAAAGATATTGGTTTGGCAACTTCTTCATAATTTGATTGAAAGTAACTTGTAACTTATTACCGCTTTTATTGAAATATAGATCCTGTAACAATTTAGAATTAAAGAATATGAACATAGAACATAACCGTGTGGATGGTGATGAATGTGTGGATAGAACATAAACGTATTTGCCGAGAGGTTGTAACCCCGAAATTGTTTAAAATAGATCCGGCTTAGTAGCTAACAATTTCAATCGATTGGTGTCGCTAGTTAGGGCTACCCGTCGCCTTGGGGTGACGGGTAGGGTACATTAGCGATATTATAAGTGTTTGCCGAGAGTTTGTAACCCCGAAATTGTTTAAAATAGATCCGATTTAGTAGCTAAAAATTAAAATCGATTGGAGTCGCTAGTGTGCCCTACCCGTCACCTTAATCACCACGCTTGCCTTATGCGGATTGGAAATCCGCATAAGGCAAGCGTGGCAAATGGAATTATTTTTGTATGGCCATCAAGACAATATGGTAGTCTAATGAGTTTATGACAAAATCTAGCAAAGAACAGTCAACTTCGACACGTAAAATAGATAAGATATTATTATCATCATCATCATCATCATCATTTCAGCCAATAGACGTCCACTGCTGGACATAGGCCTCCCCCAATGATCTCCACACAGATCGGTCCTGTGCCGCCCGCATCCAATGGATTCCCGCGATCTTCACCAGATCGTCGGTCCACCTTGTGGGGGGCCTGCCACGGCTGCGACTTCCTGTGCGTGGCCTCCACTCCAGGACCTTTCTGCCCCAACGGCCGTCTGTTCTCCTCGCTATGTGCCCTGCCCATTGCCACTTGAGGCATGCAATCCTTTGGGCTATGTCTGTAACCTTAGTTCTCCTGCGGATCTCATCATTTCTGATACGATCACGCAGGGAGACTCCGAGCATAGCCTCTCCATTGCTCTCTGGGTGACTTTGAGCCTCCTTAATCGGCACATTGTAAGCGGCCAAGTTTCGGTTCCGTATGTCATCACTGGCAACACACACGCATTGAAGACTTTTGTCTTGAGACACTGCGGTAGGTGGGCCGAAAATATGTTGCGTAGCTTCCCGAACGCTGCCCAGCCGAGTTGGATTCGTCGATCGACCTCTTTCTGGAAGTTGGACTTACCAAGCTGGACTTTTTGTCCGAGGTATCATCAAACCGCCGCCGTGTGGTCCCCGGCAGAGTAGAATAGGCCACCCTCACTCTTACCGAGGTGTCGTAAAAGGCGACTAAGGTAAAGGCTGGCATGATCATCAGCGCCCAGAGAAGTAAGTCTCTGCATTTATACCAAAACCCTCGTCAACCCGTCTGCCAAGCGTGATGAGTATGGAAATTACCCCTCATGTGATTGAGGGAGGCCCGTGCCCCAGCGGTGGGGACTTAAATGGGCTGACGATGACGTTGATAACGCTCATCAAACTCACAAAAGTATATGTGAAGAAAATTTTGTGGGATCTCGAATCTCCGACTATTTGAGCTTGACGTGATAACACTAAAAACGCGCCATCGCCCTTCAGCCCTTTAAGAAAATGAAAGGGGTCCTGCCACGGCTGCGACTTCCTGTGCCTTCTGTTCTCCTCGCAATTCCCTGCCTATTGCAATTTGAGGCATGCAATCACTTGGGCTATGTCTGTGACATTAGTTCTCCTAATTTCATCATTTCTCATACGATCATGCAAGATTACGAATTAACCGCACATCACGTCAGAACGCCAAATTCCATCCACATTACCTGGATGGATTTATATCGACTACAGCGCATTCCTCACGTCGTTTCCTACCACTCACAGTAAAACTGTGGAACCAGCTGTCATATGTTTAAGGCGTACTGCCAAAGTCTGTACACGGGCAATCTCTGGTTCAACTACACGAAAAAGTCGCTGGATGTCCTACAAGTCCAATATAATAATTGTTTTAGGATACTGTTGGGGTTGCCTCGGTATTGTTCCGCGTCGGAAATGTTTGCGCAAGCCCGAACTGACAGTTTTCACGCTATAATACGGAAGAAAACGGCGTCTCTTCTCAAAAGGGTGAGGGGTAGTTACAACATCATCCTGAATACAGTAGCGGAGAATTATAACTCTCCGCTTATTAAACATTTTGTACGCACACTTATGTATAATACTAACAATAGATAATAAGTCACTTGTTACTAACCCTCTATGGATTTTAAATTGGTCCGAAATAAATTTTAATTTAAAATTTATATGTGATGTTTCCGAACAGATACGACCTGGTGACCTTTAAGGAAAGGGCTTATTTCTTTCTTAAGAGCCAGCAACGCAAATGTGATACCTCGGGTGTTGCAGATGTCCATGGGCGGCGGTGATCACTTTCCATCAGGTGTGCCGTCTGCTCGTTTATCCGTTATAATGTAAAAAAACTTACCTTATATTTACTTAATTGGTTGATAAGGTCACTTGAGAGTTCTTTAGACAGACTAAGCCTCTTATTGTTAACCATGTCGAACATGGCGAACAACTGGTCCTGGCTGACTTTGGCCTCCATGGCTCCTCGGCTGTCCATCAGATTGCTTAGATACACAACCACGTATTTGGTGTAGTTCTTCAGTTCTATTATCGGTAAAAATAATTCCTGCCACGCTGAAATGATATAACACATGTGCATAAAAGTCAAGGAACATCCGGGCAGTACCTAGCATCAGATACATTGTTATCTTTATGTTAAAGTATAATATTTCTTGTACCAGGAACGGTTGCTACACACGCCAGCTTGCAAATGTAAAATGAGTATCCACCTTATTACAAATCACGAGCAAAAGTTATTACCGTACATACCTCTCATGTCATCCCGTTCCAACACGCAATGTTAAAAGGGGTCGGCACGAATTTTGGTCCGGGACTATCTTTTGTTCGCGATTTGTAATAAGCGGATATGTGTTTACGACGGGAATTTTTAAAATGTAAATGCGCTTTTAATACTGCAAAAGTTTATTTCGCTTCTAAACTACGGATTTTGCTTGGAAACGACGGCATCCAATGAAAAATTTTGTTTTTTTATTTCAAGATTTCTTTGGAGAACATCACGCACATACACACTTACTTACATTTGTATACAGATATTTTTATAACGGAACAGAAGAAAAACCGTTTACAACCCCTTATTATAAATCGCGATCTAAAGTTATTAACGTACTAAATCTTATGACATTCCTTACCAACATGCAATATTAAAAAGGTCTGGCAGAAATTTTGTTCCGGGACTTCGTTCGCGATTTGTAATAACGGGCATAGAAGCTAATAAACTAATAAATAACTAAACTACAACTAACAATTTTATTAACAAATACTTAAGAGAAGTAAAGACTTCATTGTAACTCTTAACCAAATGTTCATTTCCGACATCGAAATGCCGAGACTATAAATGATAAAGCAGATAAGATATATGTTCATCACAGTTATCTTGACACTGAAAACGCTCAGTATTTTTATATATAAAGCAGATTGTACTTGATCAAAGATGACTGTGTACAAGATATGAAATAAAGAAATATTTATCTTGATGATATAAATGTCTGCTGTATCAAATAAAACGTAATTAACTACTCTAGTAATTACTTTTTACCATTTAACTGACAATCATAGATTTGTTTTATAATTTTCGTTTTACATAATTTTTGTCAGTCTTATTCGTAAATGTGTTAATCGTAAACACGTCATATACTTAAAAAAATACCTTTTAATCCTACAGCAAAGTCTGTGAGGCCACCCTGGCCGAACGCCCACAGTAAGGACAATCCGATGGGCGGTCGGTTCTGGTAAGAGTTGCGAAGGCTCGCGCTCTTCGCCACTGACGCTACGCAGAACTCAGGGTAGTCCTTGGCTAGCATTTGCAGTAACAGCCTATGTCCGTTCACATTTTGACCTAAAGACAATGCACAATATCGTATCAAGGTCTACAAGACCAATCAATCAATACAGTTCAGTTCCATCAAACATTGCCTTAAGAATCGATCGAGAGATTTCAATCGATGTTGAATATGCTATCATTGAAGATCAATTCCTCATCTTATCTTAACGTGTAATTCCCGATTGCGTCCAAAGATGTCGCTCTAGAGCCCGAGGTTAGCTTTGATCATGATTCAGGATTTGATAGCGAATCGATAGGTCTGGTAACATCATAGATTAGATGTTATACAAGCCAACATAAACTACTGGTCCGTTATTGATATAATCACAAATAAGACAATTATAAATAAGATAAAATAGTCGGAGGTTACCTCTGCTCATGTCATTTGCTAATGCCGTGAGTGTAACATCAAAGAACAATTGCGTATTTGCTTTTCCAGCATCGTGCAGGACATTCTCCAAGCTGCTTCGGATTTCCTCAGGCACAACCGAGAGAGGGTAATCAGGAGTATTATTTGAGAATGTAGGGTCTTCAACATCAATTTGGGTTTTGGAGTTGAGGAAATTGGCTACTTCTTTCAGCCAAACCAGTGGAGCATTGGAAAATCTTAGTTTGTTTGTTGCTATGATAGAGGCTAGTTCAGAGGGATCAATCTGAAATAATACAAAATGGTAGTAGATCACAAAACGGTGATGATGGTGTGACTTGCACTCTACAATGTGCATTTGAACTATCGCTAAATATTCAGTACCCTAGTATGCATACTTCAAATAATATGTACAGGTAAGTTTTTATTATATTATATTATAAGCGTGAGGACAATATGACCCATCAGATCAGGGGCTAGGGGCCTTCTACATATACAGAAAATCTTTTTGTAGAAAAAAATGAGGATACTTGAATAAATTAAGAGCAGAGTATTATATCACAGTTATTTTGTTACTAAGGGACCTCGCCCACGGCGACTTATGTAGCGATGCTGTCGCGCGTCCGCATCGAAACAGCCGCGAAGCGGTCACTAACTGTGTGTCCTCGGCTCAGATTCAGACGCGATACAAACGCGATACTGTCGCGCTTCTGTCTCGATGCAAACACGATTCAGTAACGGCACATGCGCCTGGTAATAAATCCTTAACAGTTGCACTGAAGCACGGTTCACCACTCATGCGCACAGTCGCGCGTTTGCATATACAGACGCAATGCAGTAGCGCGTTGCAAGCGCGACTAACACGCGTTAGTAGCGATGCTGTCGTGCGTAATAATAAGTTCAGTGTATTAATTTTTTGTTATGAATAGTGACTTAAAAAATTATACAATACAGAAATACTAATTTGCTTTACTTTAAATTATTTAAAGTAGCATAATGTGGTATAACTTTAGTTCACCTCCAGTCTCAACCAGCATTCACTCCACTACTCTAAATGGGTTTTTAAAGAAAGATTTTTTAATGTGATAGGCAGACAAGCAGACGGATCGCCTGATGGCAAGCTATTGCCGCCGCCCATAGACACCCGCGACACCAGTGGAGTCACAAGTGCGCTGCCAACCTTTAAAGCCCCCTTTCCCCCGGATTGGGCCTTCGGTACCCTCACTCACACAGCGAAAAAGCATAGTGCTGCTTCACACTAGTTTTCTGTGAGGCTGTGGTATCGCTTCAGTCGAGCTGGCCCATTCATGCCGAAGCGTGGCTCTCTAATGATTTTTTAGAATTCACGAAATTGCTTAATTGTGAAGAAACTTACTGCCTGCAAAGCTCCCTCAATAGTTTTTGGTGGCAATGGTTTAGCCGGTTGCTGTTTCTTGTCCTGCTGTTTTTTTGCTTTCTTTTCTCCATCCTTTTTCTTATCCTTGGACGCGATCTTATCATCGTCTACCTCCATTCCCGCATAAAATGACTTGATTTGAGAATGAGGTACTGGTAAAAGATTTGTTTGATTAGTGAAATGTGTGTACTTCTACGTGAAAGCATACTTACCACATAATGTGGTGGTGTACCACGTAATGTGTTCATTGATTGATACAGTAAATACTATGTGTTATAGGTAATATCCTCCTGGGCTCCAAGATATAACACAAAGAAGAAAAGAGGAAGGCAATTTACGGGCTGGATAGACGACATAATAAAAGTTGCATGGCCACTGTGGCTTAGAGCAGCAAGAAACAGAGACATGTGGAAGAAGTCCTTGGTGTCTACGACACATTGATACATATAAAAAACATTAAAATGGAATCACTTTTCCTATCATTAAATAATGGCTTTGAATTGATAATCTAAAAAAGATAAACGTTCTTCAACAAATAAATAAGAATAATTAAATTATGAATTTGGCAAGTACACCCAAAAATAAATAACTAAAAAATTTACTGAAAACTTCAAGACACCTTGGAAATTCAAAATCCTACATAAAAACTGTGAAAGTGGCGAGAGTATATGCCTGAAAATAGTACGCATTCCTGAAACATAAGGAACTTACCGACATCCTCCAATTTCGGCCCATTTTTTACTGCTTTTTTCGTTTCTTCTTTAGACTTTACTTTTCCATTTTGTGACTTCTTATTCTTCCCAACAACTTCCCATTGACCGCTAGACATGGCGAATTATTTTATTTCGTTTAAATTCAATTTTTGTAAATAAAGGGAAAGCGACAGTAACACGTCAAAATCAAATAGCAAAAAACGTCAAAACCAGAAATACAATGTTGTCATTGGTCAAGAAATTCCACTTGGCCAAACGTGGCAGATGCATTTCGTTGCAAGTTTTTGCAGAAGTGCACACTCTTTCACTGTGTCATAAATTTATTTACAAGTATTAAGATAATCATTATTTAACTTTAAAATATCGTTTTAATTATTTCTTTTTACCTATTTCTTTTATTTTAATTTACTACGTAAAAATAATTTAATTTTTTTCAGAAAATTTTAATATTTAAATTTTCTGAAACGGAACGTTTGTTTCCCTAGTGTTGACCAACGAAATTGTCAAACTTTAGTATTAAGATTATAACTTCTGTCGTAAAAATAAATGGTGGCGCCACTTCAGCTTACATCAAAGGGCATGGTAACCCTTTTGGTTATAAATCAAAGAAATTCCGTTTAGTTCCTTAAGAATAAATTTCATAACTTAATAATCACAAGTGACTTTAATATTGTTAAAACGTTTTTATGTAAGTATTTCACCTTTAAAATTAAATAGTAGATAAAAAAGATTTTTGTAAAAAATATTTTAAATCACATTCGATAATCGAAAGTTTTGTAGCTGTCAAAAGGCATCACTAGTCAATATTTTTTTAGTTTTCCATTTTTCATCTTTGTGTTGTTATGTTACTGATGATAAAATATATTTACAGAACAAACGTTAAGTAAAAGAAATATTTGGAGTGATCAGATCAAATTGTGATATTCAAGGTTTACGTTTATGAATGAATAATGGAGGATAAATTGATGATGGACGATGTTTCGAGCACCTTGAGAGAAAGGGTGTTTTTCGCAGCAAGAGATGGAATGTCTTTTACCTTGTACGCTTTATTATACGAGAAAAATACTGACGAAATTGACGATGTGTTAAACACGGTAAGTATTATTTAATTAACTGGTCAATGGCGATAAAAAGTATTGAAAATACTGCACATTTTGGTAATGTCATTTCATAAAGTTCTCACGATAAATTCTATTTTTAACTTTCAAATCTCTCTGTTACTTTTTGCGCGCTATAATCTAACATGTACGTTGAACTAATTGTTTACGCTTTGTTTAATTTTGTCCTGTATGATTCTCCTTTGTTGTTTTCATTTGTTTACTTTGTCCAACAAGTAAAATAACTTTTCTAATAAACTGCAAAGCTTAATTGAATCCAGATAGTTTTGTTGTAAAAGGGATTTGTTTATGATTGTTTGTATGATTACTCCAAAATTGAATGTCATGGTTTCTCATTCTTCTATAAAAGAAACATTATTTTCCATCATTACTTAACACTTGACCTGAATATGGTGTCCTTGATAATAGATGACATTCTGTTTAATAGTTTCTTATCGTAAATAATGTTACCTATTATCGTAGTAATTTGTTTTTCAAATTAGTATTTAGTTATTTTAATTATATAAAATATTTGAGTATTGTATAAAAATACTGGAGTTGATATTAAAGATTAAAAGTTAAATTAGAAAAGTTATCATTTGCCACTGCCTGCATTGCCTGCATTTCCTAAAATAATAGTAATCATATTATCATACATATGTATACAATTCAGGTGAGATTGCGAACCAGTGGTAGATTATAATATTATATACATATATATTAATGTGGTATATGTGTACCTATTTTGACATTCAAGTGTTCTGTATGAACCTAACTTAAATAAAGATTTTTTATCTTTATCTTTTATCTTTTAAGAAAACTTATAATATTCTAATACTTTAGGTGAAAAGAGATGCCTGCATTACCAAGATGTATCATTCATAATTTGTGAAAAAATATATTTTTTTTCATATAAATTTCATAAAATTTTTATAAACAAAATATACTGGGTGGTAAGTTATCACCTGTGGTAACGGGCTCTGGATAATTTTTGTAAAACCATGTAAGACTCACATGATGCAATTCACTGTTATAATTTTATACTGTTACTTTATTCCCTTATCTGGACGAGAATGTGTAATTTACAAGTGTTTTAACTCTCATTGTTTATCCACTTAAAAAGTCCATTATATTGAATGATAGCTGGAGTGGAGTGTTTTATTGTATGTATTTTTGTAGTGATGCACCATATATTCGGTTCTTATTCGGTATTCAACATATTCGGGTTAATTAAAACAGCAGAAAACACCATAATTTGTTATGGTGTTTGCTGCTGAATATAAAAAAAAATCGAAAGGTTTCAATGATTTTATGCATTATCTAAAAAACTGGGGATCCTGAACAGAGTGCGCAGGTTCTTCACACCGGACCAACTTTGTCTTTTATACAAGACTCAAGTCCCAGCATGCGTAGAGTACTGCTCGCATCTCTGGGATGGCCCCACTATATACCTCATGGATGCTCCCGATAGTTACGTGGTCGGCTCGATTGGACCATCCCGTAACACAGTTTCGGCCCTAAGGACTTTTCTGCAATAGATCTAGACCTAAGCCTGACGACTTCGCGGCAATATGCGTTACATATGTAATACACCTTTTAAGCAAAGCCTCCTTTTTTCTTCTTCTTAGTCGGTACAGTCGATACAGTTTGACAGACCGGATGGCGCAATTGGTAGTGACCCTGCCTCTTACGCCAAAGGTCGTGGTTTCGATCCCCACCCTGGACAAACATTCGTGCGATGAATGCTTGTGTTTGTTCAGTGTCTGGGTGTAATATATGTATTTAAGTATATATTTGTGTTCCTCTGTTGTCTGATATATGTAACACAAGTGCTTAAGCTACTTAGTATGGAATCAGGTAAACGTATGAGATGTTGTGAGAATTATATAGTCTTGCCAGAGTGGCCGTGGTCATCATTTTGGGTCCCGATGAGAGATGATCCTTTAGATTCGGCGCCATTCATCGTGGATTGCAGCTTTCCGGGTCCACTCGTGAACAGAGCACTTTGTTCTGGTCTGTCCACCTCATTGGGGATCTACCACGTAGCTTTTTCCCCCCACCCTTCCCTGCACTGAGACGTATGGAGTCACTCCCCCTTTAAAGCAATGTATTCTGGAGCGATTACCATCGCTCCGTTGATACGAACGCGCCTTCCATACGGGGGTCCTGGTTTGAACCCGAGCATGCACCTCTGGATTTTTCAAATCTGTGTGCATATTTCTACCATTGGCTCGGCGGTGACGGAAAACATCGCAAGGAAACCTGCACATCTTGGACAGTTTCTCAAAAATTGACCACAACTACAATATTATTTTTACACGACTACGGCGAAGCAAAAAGGAGGGTTATGATTTTGACCTGTATTTATGTATTGTATGTATGTATGGTTGTTCACCTGTCCCCTCATAACTTCTAAACTAGTTATCATATTTGAATAAATGAGTTAGAAGCGTCTTGATTGTCTTCTGGTTATAGGCTACATGACGTCACGTTAAATTGACTACAGCGCCCTCTAGGGGACTTAGAGTAAGGAACTAAAAAAAATATTGCTTGGCGGTACCGTGTGGGGTATCAAATGAAAGAGCTTTTTTAGCACATTTCAAATATGTAATTTTATTTACATAACTAAAAATATGTTGAATAAAAATGAAGTTTAAAAACTTAAACCAGACTACCGAAAAAAGATGCCAAAAAAGTACGAACAAGAAAACTGTCTCTGCTGAAATTATTATGCCGTATTGCCGTGGTCGTGTTATTTTGGTAGTCGGGTTTTAGTTTTTAAACTTCATGAGATAATAATTCTGAACGTGTAAACGTGATCCAGTCGGTCTGGTTTCCCTGTGTAAGGGTTGCAAAGGTAAGACGGCAGTCGCTTTATTGTAAATACCAGAATTCCCGAATCCTGGATCATGGTCCAAGTGTACCCCGGGCTCCAAAGCGACAGCTTTGAACTCAACTGGGAATTACACGCTATGATGAGGGATTCTGAAACGCTTCCCATTCGCGCATAGCTCTAGACAGGGCTAATCCAAATTGCGCGCGGGATCCCGTCGCAAGGTGGGGGGCCCCCAAGCGAGGGTATGTACTCTCGCGTGGGGGCAATTAACGGCACAATGTACTTACCTAATAATACGTTTCGCACGGACTACTAAAATGACACTATATGAATAGAGAAATCCCGCCACCAGCCCGTGCATGGTCCTTCCTATGTTCCTACTCCCTTGGTATACATACGGGCCGAAAACTCATCAGGTACTTGCTAAGTGCTCTTTCCTCGGTGCGTTTCTTCTAACAAATTCTTTGTCTTGTCCCATCTCAATGTTACTTCTCCCCGAATGGGGAGACTAATAGAGTAATATCAGAACAGTACAGTGTCGGTTATTCTATTGTTAAAATTGAAAACGCCCTGTAAAACAGGTGTCAGCGACGGTGTGCCACGCGCCGTGACACGCGCGTGCGCCCGGGCGTGTAACGTAGCTTCAGCCCTTACCTTAGGGTGGGTAAAAAATTAAGTTTTTTTAGTCTTGTCTACAACTAACCACGCTACGCCACTGCAATAAGCGCTCATCAATGTAACCACGAAGCGACAACCATCCTGGGCAGTATCCATTGTTGATATTTGTTCCGTGTCCTCAGGATGTCTGCTGCGATGGAGTCAAATGCACGCCGCTCATCGCGGCAGCGCGGCATGGCCGCGAGGGCGCAGTCAGAATCCTCCTGGAGAAATTCCGCCCGCCAGTCAGATTGGAGACAGAGGGAACAGTCAAATTCGACGAGTATGTCATAGAAGGTATATTATTTACTTGCTGTTGTGTGCGACTTTATCCGTGTGAAATAGTTTTATCCAGCTGTCCTTTCCCAGTGACTTTTATAATCCAACAGGTCAGAATATAAAATTAGAGACACATCTAACCGCCATTGTGTGTTTTTCATGAATACTTGCTCAGTTCACGGTTTATTAAAATAAAAAGTATACAATTTTATTGCAATATTTTTTACGTATTTTTTTAATATATTAAATGGGTTCGCACTTGACCTCATTTCACCTGATGTAAAGTGATATATGCCTGTCTTGAATCTACGATGGAATATTCTTGATTTGCCCAAAGAATTACAGAGTATAATTTAAATATAAAAACTGCGTCTGAATCAGGCATAAAGGAGTCGGTCAGTCCGTAGGCGGATCGCTCGGTCACGTTTATATTTTGATACAATGTCAAGTGCAGGTTCCGTGAAACCTTCGGTCCCGTTTATAGAACGTGAGAGAACTCTGCTCTCGGTCGTTTCAGAGCTTTCGGGCAACAACAAACTCGAGTGCGTTGACTTATTTCTCCGTGTCGTCGCTTCCATACGCGGTTATATTTAGAACGAAATTGTGAAAGATCTTTACATACAAAGGAACTAAAAATTGAACAGTTTCAATGGAGCGTTTGGCACATGTCCAGGTATACCCTTTGTTTTCCGCATATGATTTATTGCACTTAATAATTGTATAAAGTCGTGTTATGAATTCATTTGGCAATGTACTGGTGGCTTTAGTATAGGAGGTCATAGTATTTTATTTTGTTTGTCACATTAATCTCACCTACTGCACTTATTCGGTGTTGGACTACATTATATTGGTTTATCTGTAACACTGAAGCGGAGAGGGCAATTTATGTCCCATTTGCTTTTCTACAAAATTGATTTACTACACTCGCGACCATAAAAACAGAATCAAAAACTATTTTGATGCAAAAATGCTCAGTTCACAGGTCTACAAATATAAAAGAGGCTTTACTCGTTGTAATAATTATTATATAAATCACTGTCAGAAATGTTAGATTTTTATTTAACCTATTTTATTTAATTGACTCCATAAACGTGCCTATTTACTTAATTAGTAAAATCTATGTTTAAGTTATACCCTATTTATACTAGAATCAAAGTATACGTCAGACACGGCGGCACACAACGTACCGTGTCGCCTACTAGCCGTTTCAGCTTCCGTAGACAAAGTACCATATTTTAGTAATGTAAACGCAGCCGCGCAGCTGCAAATTAACTTACTATTATATATTATAGCCGTGGAATTCCTTTCTGAAATCTGAGTTCCCTGATCGTTTTATTCTGGATATCTTTTAAGCAAGACTAGGACATCTTCAAGTCAAATACGTAACATCCTAGGTCGCGTCGTCGTACTCCATTAGGGCTTTTGGCCGGTATTTTCATATTTGGACCAAAAAGGAAACGAACGACCCGTTTGGAACGTCCAAGGGTTGCGGGTTCGACCCCGCGCAGTACAAACATTTGTGTGTATGAATGAAATAAATAAATAAATGTTCAAAATTCATTTATGTTTGTATTGGTCTGGGTGTTGTCTATGTATTATAAGTATCTATGTATTTACAAAAGAACATTTTTGATAATTTTGATATTCGTGACACACGTGCTTAAGCCACCATATTTCGGAGTCAGATCGATGTATGTGTTGTTGTGAAATACAGTGCGAGGATCTCCTTTGAGCTTTATGTTCACAGGCACAAGGAATCTAAAAAAGTAAGATCCGTGTTTTACCTCGGAACTTTCGTGGCGCGGACTGTACTTGTCGATAGCAAAGATAATTTTCAAATAACATTTCTCTGAAATACAAATGATGATGTTACGGTATGTTTGTTTACTCACTCACACTGTTTCGGCACAACTAGACTAGACATCGGAATCCATGTGTAAATGAGTCACTGATGTTAGTCTTTGATTCTATTTGAATAACGCTTAATACGTGTAAGCATGACTTGGCAATCCAGGATTAGTCACTAAATATCTTAAATTGGATTGCTCATAATAATAAGGGAAGTGACGACCCCATCGCCCGCTGATGAGAGTTGGTGATCTTCACTTATGAAGAACAACAACTCTCATCAGTGGAATCAGTCTCCGCAGGACAAGCTTGTTGCGAGCTGTTGGTGTGTGGCGACACCACGGACCCTGAGACTCCCGGGGTAAACACCATCTGTCCCCCACCTCTGGCTTGCCTTTGTTAGCCGGCCAGAGTGGAGCGCAAGAGCTATATTCTCGAAAGGGTGGAAGTGCTCAACCTGCGTAATAGCGAGGAACGTTCAGCCGTCCGGATTACCGGGATCCAGAAATCGGTACACACCTCTCTACACCCTTAGCTGACAGCGCCGATATTGCCGCCTTCCCGCCTAATAAGGTGGCTGATTTTGGGGGCCCATCTAGTGGGAGGCGGGTCACCGTCTGCCATGATTATAAAGATGATACATTTTATGTGGCAGGCGTCCCATTGTCTCGGCAATATCCCGGCAAAATTATCTGCAATAGTCCTTGCACCTGGCGGGTGCTGTCTTTGCCTGTATTTCTTCAATAGTACATTATTGTGTCTCGAAGGGGTCTCTTCGTGTTGGATCTGTATCCCCACGTACGCCTTCCAAAAGGACCGGCCTTGTGCCGTGATTTCCCGCAGGAGAGATAAATAATAATAATAAGTGCGTAGAGAAGTGACGACCTCATCGCCTGTTGGCGAGTGTTGGTGCTCTTGCTTAAGAGCAACATATCTCATCAGTGCAGTCAGTCTTCCCTAGGGCAGCGTTGTGGCGCGCTGAATGGGAAGTGACGTCCCTTGGTTCTCCTGTCCCCGAGAGTCGACCAGGCCCCTCTCTCTAGCTTGCCTTTATTGGCCGGCCAGAGTGGGATGTCAGAGCTATATGCTCGCAGGGTGGAAGTAGAAGATGCATTGGTCGCGAGTTGGCACAGTGTCTGCTATAGACACTGGGTAGAAAGCGGTGTACACCTCTCGACACCCTGAGCAACACACAACAATGTTGCCCCCGTGTCGCTCCTTGCGAGAGCGATTGTTTAGGGAGTCCATCCAGTGTGCGTGCGAGTCACCGCCTGCCCATTTTATTCGTGATTTTCATCATTGATCAGGCAGGCGCCATAGTCCTTCAATAGTCCCAGTTACATAGTCCATCACGTCCATCGGTTTGCCCCGCAAGGGTTCGGGAGAGACGGTTCTGGATTATGTCCATTGCAGTTGTGGCGTCCGCCATGCATTGATATGCACGGGGAGTTGGCGCGGCCTTAACAGACCTAAGCGTCATGTCCGGGGTGTCAATCCGGGATGGGGCTTCGCCCCGCTGACGAGTCCGGACCCCACCGGCTTAGTCTGTAGTAGTAGTAGTGTTCCGCAAGCTGTGTATCAGGCACACTGGTGTACCGTGGTCGTTAATTGGTGTCCGTCGGAAAAATAAGGTTATCTTTTTTAAAGTAAATAAGTAAAGCATAAAAAATACTTAGGTAATGCACATTATGAAAGACAGTTCCTATAGCTCTATCGCCACAAAGTTGACCACAAGTTGACCTTCTCATGATACGCGGGACGCGAAGGGCGCGAAGTGCGCTCGACCAATCAAAAAAAGTATATATTCGTTTTGGTCCAATCAATCAGTCAGATGTCGACCCCTATCCGACCCCTGCGCGTCCCGCAGATCATGAGGTGATCAACTTTGTAGCAGCAAAGCTATTGGTGTACCGTGAACACAAGAAGTTTGCGACACACTGGCTTAGACTAAAACAGTATTTTTCTTTAAAGGTGCAACAGCATTATGGTGCGCAGCGGGCGCGGGCCACCTCGGCATAGTGAAGCGGCTGGTCCGCGCCGGCGCGAACGTGAACCACGCCACGCGCACGCTCAGCACGCCGCTGCGCGCCGCCTGCTTCGACGGCCGCCTCGACATCGTCAAGTACCTCGTGCGGCGCGGCGCCGACATACACAAGGCCAACAAGTACAACAACACCTGCCTCATGATCGCCGCGTACAAGGGGCACCTGGACGTGGTGAGTGACGTCACAGCCCAGCAGTGGCGCCGGTTCCATGTCGTCAAGTACCTATCTCGGAATCAGATCAATGTATGTCATGTTATGAAATATATCACACTGGCCGGATGGCGCATTATTGACCCTCATACGCCAGAGCGTATGAAGGTCAATAACCCACGAGTCAAGAAGGTAGGTTCTATCCACACCCTGGACAAACATTCGTGTGATAAACACTTGTGTTTGTTCAGTGTCTGGGTGTTTAAGGTGACGGGTAGGGCACACTAGCGACGCCAATCGATTTTAATTTCTAGCTACCAAACAGGATCTATTTTAAACCAGTTCTGGGTTTCAACCTATCGTCGAATACTTATACTATTTATTAAATAACAATCCACAAATGTTGGGTCCAACGCGTACGCGAAAAATTTATTCCCGCCAAAAGCGGCCACATTTGGTGTGAGTAAATTTTTCGCGTACAATAACGGACCCAACATGGTTATTTAATAAATAATATAAGTATTTGCCAAGAGGTTGTAACCCCGAAATGGTTTAAAATAGATCCGGCTTAGTAGATAAATAGATATTCTTTATTGCAAAAATAAAATACAAGCATGATACAACAGCAATAGACAGTACAATAAGGCGGTCTTATCGCTTGTAGCGATTTCTTCCAGACAGCCTTTGGGTAGAGGAAAGAAATATCGTATTCGTAATAAGGGAAGGCAGTGCAAAGTACAAATGAAATTGACAATTAAAAAAAAAGTAAATGTAGGTAAAAATGAAAATCGATTGGCGTCGCTAGTGTGCCCTACCCAGCACCCAGACCTCCACTCGAGGACCTTTCCGCCCTAACAGCCGTCTGTTCTCCTCTCTATGTGGCAGGGCATTGCCACTTGAGGCATGCAATCCTTTGGGCTATGTCTATGACCTTAGTTCTCTTGCGGATCTCATTGACGACCGGTTTGGAACATTGGTAGTGAGTGAACGCTGCCTTTGGTCCAAGGGTTGGGGGTTGGATCTCCGCACAGTACAAACATTGTGTGTATGAACATTTTTTTTTTTTTATTCTATTTTTAGTTTAGGGACTTTAACCTTGTGTTATGTCAGTCCCATCGTTACCTAAACATTATTATTACAATTTAAAAGATATAGTTAACTACGTTACATGATATATTTATATTAAATAGACACAATATACGTACATAGTTCAATCATCGATGAAGAATCATCTCACACACGAGTTTAGCCGCGTCTGATGCAGGTTCAGCCAAAATGTGTATGAACATGTTCGTTTGTATTGGTTTGGGTGTGTTCTATGTATTATAAGTATGTATTTACAAAAAGAAAAATATATGTAAATAATTGTAATCCCGCTGTTGATTCTGATATCCTTAACAGATGTTTTCGAGCTACCTATCTCGGAGTCACATCAAACTATGTGATGTTGTAAAATATTTATTTATTTATCATTTCTGATACGATCAAGCAAGGAAACTATAATGGACAACATTTCAAAATTGCTAAGCTCTGAAACAAAAAATACCAATTCTTTGTATACTTTTCCGCTGCTCGAATATATATTTATTCATTTTTTATATTGCTTATTTACTGAGAAAAACATTTAAAACTAAAAAACGTAAGATGACGTCATCGGACGGCAGAATGTAAGATATTTCTTTGCTTAGCACATTATAGTTTTAAATTTACGTAATGCCAAACTCATGACATGTAACTGTCAAAAAAAAAAGACAACTTGTCAACGTTGAATGTATGAATGACGTTGACAATGTTGACACTAGTATTATTTACCTTTGACAGTAGTACCTTTTTTTTATTAAAACAATGATAAGCAAAGGAATATCGCTGTATTCAGCCGTCCGATGACGTCATTTGGCGCTTACGTCTATTTAGAATAAAAAGAATTTCAATAATTATTTTATGCATGAAAATGGACAAATTTTGAAAAAAGAAAAATATGGGTCTGTTCATTTTATGTCTACTTTCATATAAAAAAACAATATGGACATGTTAAAAATTTGAAATGTTGTCCATTCTGATATCCTTAACACAGATGTTTTCGAGCTACCTATCTCAGAGTCAGATCAAAGTATGCGATGTTGTAAAATATTTATTTATTTGTCATTTCTGATACGATCAAGCAAGGAAACTATAATTATTTATTGATATTGCAGGTACAGTTCTTGCTGGAGAGCGGCGCGCGGGTGGACGAGCGTGCGTTGTGCGGCGCCACGGCGCTTCACTTCGCGGCGGAGTGCGGCCACGCCGGCGTCGTGTGCGCGCTGCTGGACTGCCAGGCGCGCATCCTCACCAACGAGAACGGTATACCATCAAACCTATACGTGTGGGGTATCTATGGATAGGTCTTTAAAAATTATGTACATAGAAACTGAACAAATCCTCCCTGTATGACATGCTGATCACAATCCAAACCACATTTCCTCACATACAAACACACTCACACACATACACACGTACACACATCCATTTATAGCCCTAGTTATATTGTCCTATTGTTGTATCATAAAGTTTCTTATTATTATTATTTCTTCTCGTTGTTACCAAAGTCGTTACCTTTATAAAATATGTAAAATAAACCGAAGCTACAAGATTTTAGTTCGTAAGATTTGTTAAACTGTAGTCACTTACTAGATACCTCGATACAGGCCTGTGAGCCTAGTGAAGTATCTATAGTCACTAAGAAATTGTATGCTTTATTATGTCAATAAATTCATTCATTCATTCATTCATTCATTCATTCATGTTGAGGTTTTTAACATATTTTTTTTCTAAACTACAATACTTTGCGCAAGAGACGCTCCCAAAGTGGTAAATTGTGTGTCCAACTTCTATAATAAATTAAGTATAAAACTAAAAAAAATAAGTGATGTACATAATCATGAGAACTAACAACGAAAATTGGTTTGGACTAGATCTAGTAAGTAGTTTTTTTTTAATAAGTTATAAACCGTAAACCGCAATTTACCTTGCATATATCTTACTTGCTGCTACGGAACCCTTCATGGGCGAGTCCGACTCGCACTTGGCCGGTTTTTCCAATATCCCTACAAAGTTGAGGTTGTGATCGACATATCATACGCACGTATTCTCGAACAAGGGGGGGGAACCGGACCCCTGCTTTCCTAGACACGGGGGTACAAGACCGTCAACTTTCAGACTCCGGGCTGACACTAAGAATTTCTCAACGAAAACCTATCTACCTCTTGCGCAGCCGTCGCTTTATAGTGCCACCAACCACTACGCCACCGAGGCAGCCAGCATTATATAGCGTTGTATAGTTTAATGTCTCTCCCGCACACATTCTGTTGATTGTCCGTCTCTATCATTTGTGGCGAACCTTGCTGAGATCACTGTAAGTACGTATATATGTGTTTAGCCTTTTTAGGTTGGCAAATGACGGATCACAGTGGAGAAGTGTCATGGGATGTAGATAGATGTAGCTCAACCCTTAATTATGTTTAATATAAACGTATCAGCTATAAACTGTCTCACTGCAGGACAAAGGCCTCCATCATAGAAATCAAGTCATCGCTACTATGATGGGATTAGGCTTAATCACCACGCTTGTCTAATGCGGATTGGTGCGGACCCGAGCTATGTTAGAAAAGTTTCGGAACATACTTTTTCTCAAATCGGAACCCCGAGATCACGGTCCAGGTACTTAAACTACTAGACCAACAGGGCGTTATGTTGGTATGCTGATGTTTTATCATACATATGAATCCTAAACAGACTGTGCTTTTTCATAGAAAAACATATTTGAAAAACTACGCGAATCTGTTAGTACTGGGGTGACGTGCTGGGTGATGTTCTATCTCTATCGTACCCGTATTGAATCTGCATCAGGGCCGATTGGATCTCTTTCACACGACGTTTTTTTCGAAAATTGCACATTCCTTTGACTTCAAGTTCCATGTGTTTAATATGTTTATGTTTATTCATTGGTTAGGCATGACGCCGCTACAGTGCGCCGCGGAGCGTGCGCGTGCGACGGTGGTGGAGATCCTGTCCGCGCGGCCCGAGGTGACGCGCGCGCAGGCTGTGGAGGCTCTAGAACTGCTCGGAGCCTCCTTCGCCAACGACAAGGAGTACTACTGCCTGAGGGTATTCACTTATAAAACTCTATTAAAGTTGGAAAATACCAGCGCCCAATCGGACTTGAACCATTAATCTCTGGGTTTCAGACACAGTTAGCCACTCGACCATCTTGACACCACTGAGGGGCGAAATTGGTAACCAGGACCTAATGCAATCGGACTTGAACCATTAATCTCTGGGTTTCAGACACAGTTAGCCACTCGACCATCTTGACACCACTGAGGGGCGAAATTGGTAACCAGGACCTAATGTTTTGACAAAAATAACCGCGATTCCTGTGCACCAACCTAAGCCAACTATTTTTAGGGTTCCGTACCTCAAAAGGAAAAAACGGAACCCTTATAGGATCACTTTGTTGTCCGTCCGTCCGTCCGTCTGTCAAGACCCTTTTTCTCAGGAACTCGTGGAGGTATGAAGCTGAAATTTATATCAATTACTCAGGTTTACTGTCCCTTGAAGCTGTGAAAAGATCAAACTTCTAAGCCAACGCAATCAAAAGATACAGCCGTTTATGCCGCAAATTTTCGACACTTGCAAGGGAATCAAAACCTACAGGGTGCTTCCCGTAAACTCAGAATCTTGAAATTTGGTACGAAGCAACGTCTTATAGCATAGATAAAGGAAAAATTATGAAAACCATAAATTTTTAGTTAGATCACATAATATATTTTTTTTTAATAATTTTAAACTTACTACCCATTTCCTCATAAACGCGTAGAGGTATTAAATTGAAATTCATACCAAATACTCAGATGTATAATACCTTTAAGCTGTAACAAAATCAAACTTCTATGTCAACGCAATCAAAAGAAACAGCAATTTAAGCTGCATATTTTGAAACTCGCAAGTACTCGCAAGGGAATCAAAACCTAAAGGGTACTTCCAGTCGACCTAGAATCTTGAAATTTGGCATGAAGCAACGTTTTATAGCACACATAAAGGAAAAATTCCGAAAACCTTAAATTTTTAGTTACATTACAAAACATATATTTTTTAATAAATATAAACTTATTACTTTTTTCCTCATGAACGCGTAGAGCTATCAAGTTGAAATTCATATCAAATAATTAGATCTAATTGCCTTTAACCCGTAAAAAAAAAATTTTCTAAGTCAACGAACTTTTTAAACCTTGCAGGTTTGTACGGAACCCTCGGTGCGCGAGTCCGACTCGCACTTGGCCGGTTTTTTTTTTTTGTTAGGTTACCATTACTTGTCAATTCACCACTCGTTCTTGCAATAATGTCATAAATTTACATTTCTTTGGAGTGTCGACAGACTGCTCGGCGCCTCCTTCGCCAACGATTACCTGAGCCTGAGGTTGAGATATAGCCCCACACTGACATACATTCTGTCAAGAAAGTATCGGGAATGAATGTTTTGTTTATGGTTCCAAATACATTTTTTTGTTTTTTTTTTGTTAGATTGGCACAATTGTTTTCAATTTTGGCGCGGAATTTGAGTTGCATCTGTCATTTATGTTAAAAGCAGTGCTGTTTTTATTAACCGACTACAAAAAGTAGGAGGTTCTCAATTCGTCTGAAAGTTGCTTTTTCTTTATGTATGTTACGTGGTAAATTATAAACCGCTCCATAAATTATAAACCGATTTTAAAAATGTTTTTTTTTTTGTTTGAAAGGGTATCTAGTTGGTCCCATTGTTAGCATGTTATGATCTGATGATGGAATCCCAGAGAAAAAAGGCAACCCTCATATTTTTTTTCTTTGACTATCGCGGTGTTGTGCACTCGGAAGTTTTGCCGGAAAGTCAAACGGTAAATAGAGAAAATTATTTAAGTTTAAGAAAACAACTTCGACGAAAAAGGCCAGATTTGTGGAAAGAAAATTCTTGGATTTTGCACCACGATAATGCGCCTTCGCACCAGGCCATCATTGTGAACGAATTTTTGTCCAAACACTCATCGAATACCATCGAGCAACCACCATTATGCACCAGATATGGCTTCAGCCGACTTCTTTCTTTTTCCTACACTCAAATTACCACTTCCTGGCACCTGTTTTCAATCAGTAAAAGACATAAGGAGAATTCGCGCGAGAACTGAACTCCATTTTTGAATCAGCGTTTAAAAAATGTTTGATGATATGGTATAGCTACCATATCTCACGAGTGAACAGACTCTAGATTTAGAAAATTGAGTTTATTACGAAACTGAGTTAACGGAGTAAATTAGCACGCGGATAGTTATTCTCTTACAATTGTCATGTTGGTCGAATCCAACTTTAGGCTCGCTTCGACCAATCTTTGTACACGGTATAACGTTACGATTTATATGGTATGGCAGCGTTATAATATGGATAAATTTTCGGATAGAGTTTGGTTGAATCTGGCCTTAGTGGATATTTAATTTGAAAACCTTTTGTAACCGTTTGTAATGTCATTCACTAGATGGCGTACCAGTACCTGCACAGGGCGATGGCGATGCGGTACGACACGAGATACGGTCAGCTGCTCAAGAAGCCGGCGGACCCGATCCCCGCCTACGACAATTGGAAAGAGAGCACTACTGTAGAGGTAATTATAGAGCTTTAACTCTACAAAGTCAACGAATGTTGGAGAACAAATGACAACAAATAAAAGTATCACTTTACTTTACAACGGTGGAACCCCCTACCCCTATCAATAAGACAGTCTCCATCATTAACCATTTTTAAAGCCCGAGTCAAAACTCACCTTTTTAATAAATAAATAGCAATCCCTTTAAGTCTTTACAGGTCCAGTCATCGGTAGTAGTCGATGGTCCGTCTAAGATCCTAATTTATATGAATGTATATCTAGTCCTTTATATTATTTTATCCAAGCATAACATATTTATTTATTAGTATATAATATTGTGTTTATTTATGTATTAGCATTATAAATATTTTAATATGTATATACAGTTAACTTTTATTTCCCTTTTTCAATATTGCACCACCTACCCCTCCTCTACTATCAAATGCCCTTTGCCTGAAGGTTGTCTGGTAGAAATCGCTTCCAGCGATAAGACCGCCGAAATTGCACAATTAAGTTTCTGTAATGCCTAGATTTTAAAGTTGTGTTTTTTTTTATGCAATAAAGTATATTGTACTATCGGGACGAGAGAGATGTATTCAAACAACGGAATCTGATGATACACTGCTTTATTGAAAGAATAAACAAGTAATTATAAATGGGAACTATTATGTACTTAGCTACTATAGTTATATAGTATGAAGGTTTGCTATACTACACCTTCCCCCTTATTTAATAAAAAAAAATAAAAGTTACATTTAATTATTTTTTTTTTTTACAATATTTTGCATTAAATGCAGTGAATACATTTTGTATAATTAGGATAACACATTTAAATTGCATTGAAAAATGTACGCAAATGTAAAAGATAACATAGTTTCACTTTAACATAGTTTTAATAAATTTATGATTACATTTTATTTTAAGTAGAACTTTTAATACATAGGCATGCATGGGTAATTTAATAAAATATTACGCTTACATATACTTTAATTATTTTAAATTTGATACATTAATAACATTATTTCCTGAACATTTTGGTTCTGTTCTTATGGACTATATCCTCTTTACCATTCTTTTCTATCTTAACATTGCAACCTAAATCCTCTAACACTAAATATGGGCCGAGGTAAATACTTTGCATTTTATCCCCTGACGGATTTCTCAGTAATAAATGATCTCCTTTTTTATACGTTATTGGGTTTACATTTTTATCGTAAGATACTTTCCTTTTTATTTTACTGTTACACAAATTATTTCTGGCATCTCTTTGTGCTAATTGAAGCCTATATTTTAATTCCAGCGGATAACTGTCAAGATTATATAAAGGATTTACTTCAGTACCATTTAAATTAGTAGGTATGTTACAGAGTTTACCGAACACTAATTCATGAGGCGTGTATCGCGTTTCCGAATGCACACTATTATTATATGAAAAGCACCAGAATGGTATCCATTCGCTCCATGAATTAATGTGGTTTTGACAGTTCATTCGTAAGTAAGCACCCATGTGCTTGTGTGAGTTCTCTACCGCCCCTAGACTCTCATGATGGTAAGCTGCCGATGTTAAATGAGTAATATTTAAAAGCTTACATACTTCTTTTATAGTACTTGATAGAAATTCTGTTCCCCGATCAGTACCGATCTCTCGTGGAATCCCGTACCTGAGGATGAAATTACTAACAAACGCTTTTGCAACACTTACCGTGTCTTTTGTTTGAAGCGGATAAGCCTCGATAAACTTAGTCAATTCACATTGTAATGTGAGCACGTAACTATTATTATGATCATCTCTAGGAAGTGGGCCAACAATATCAAGAAACATTTTTTCAAAGGCTGAATTAGATGTACTTGTTATAGTCATGGGCTGCTTAATTTTAACTGAATACTTATTTTTTTGACATTGTTCGCATTTCGAAATGTAGTTTTTTGCATCTGTTTCTAAACTAGGCCAATAATAATATTTCTTGATATTATTTACCATTCGCCTAATGCCTGCGTGGCCACTTGTAGGCAATAGGTGAAAGTCGTTCAAGATGACACGTCTGTCATCTACATTATTTATTCTTTGCACTCCTCTCAAAACGCATATGCGCGGTCCGGACCAATCGCACGATTTATTTATTTCTTCTATAATGCTAGCAATAAATTCTTTGTTATTTTCATTTTTTACTAAACAGAGCTCTTCTATACCGTGCTTTTTACATAATAAACACAAATCTCTCATCATTTCGGCTCGCGATAACGACGATCGAGTATTTGGGTTTAAATAAACAACTGACTTCCCATATACGTAAATGAAATACCTTGAATAATCTATAAGAATATTTTGACTACGCAACTTATTTAAATATTTTAACGAAGTTAGTGACAACTCAGTAAAATTCTCCGGCTTCTTAATAATCTCCACGACTCTTGGCTGATCAGACCTAAAGTTAGTAGGACTATTAATAACCACAGAATTTTGACTGTTTCTACTATCTTGCGCCTTTTTCGATTGCGCCCTCGTCATAACGTTTAACTCATTGAGACCCGAATTCATTCGTTTTAAATCTTCCGAGTTTATTAATACACGTGACAATGCATCTGCAGCTGCATTGTTACGCCCTTTTATGTATTCGACCGTAAAGTTATATTCTTCTAGCTGTAATCTAAACTTTATAAGTCTGCTCGACGGATCTTTCATACCGAATAAAAATACTAGCGGTCGATGGTCAGTCTGTATCTTAAACGGTCTCCCGTATAAATATGGTCGGAAATGTTTAACACTCCAAACTATCGCAAGGAGTTCCTTTTCGATAGTTGGATAATTTCTTTCCGCCTTATTTAAACTTCGACTCGCGTAAGCTACAGGCCGGCCGTCACCGTTACAGAGTACCGATCCTATCGCTACTCCTGATGCGTCCGTTTGCAGTATGAAAATATTATCATCCGTGAAGTTAGGATATTGTAGGACTGGTGGGCTCATCAACCTTTCCCTAAGTAACTCAAAACTATTTTGACATTCTTGCGACCATTCAAAAGGAACGTTTTTACAGCTTAGCCTATTTAATGGAAAAGCAATTTCGGCGAAATTTTGAATGAATCTACGATAGTAATTCATAAAGGCCACAAAACGCTTAACTTCTTGGGAATATTGCGGTATCGGATAGTTTTCTATAACTTTAAATTTTGATGTATCGGGTAGAACACCTTTTTCCGACACTATGTGCCCTAGATATAACATTTCTTTTTGTAAAAACACACACTTTGTGGGATTTAACTTTAAGTTTACTTTACGCAACCTGCTTAAAATGTCCATTAAATTTTGATTATGGGATTCTAAAGATCTTCCATGTACGGCCAAATCGTCCTGATATACGAGGCATTTTTCATAATTCAGGCCCGACATAGCTATAGTCATCATTCTCGAGAAAGCGTTTGGGCTGGTCTTAAGACCCATGGGGAGCCTAGTCATCTGATAACTTCGATTTGTTGTAAAAGCAGTATAGGGCCTACTGCTAGGGTGCAACCCTATTTGAAAAAATCCTTGGAAAAGGTCTAAATGAGTAAAATAAACGGATCCCGCTAATGAATCGAGAATTTCAGTAATGTTTGGTAAGGGGAATTTATCCTCATTAATATTATTATTCAATTTTCGGTAATCTATCACGATGCGCCATTTTTTATCCCCAGAATCTGACTTTTTAGGTACTAAAAGTAAAGGGCTCGACCATGCACTTGTACTTTCTTCTATTACACCATCAGCAAGCATTTTTTGAATTTGGTTTTCGATTTCAATTTTTTGTGTTTGCGGTAATCGATAAGGCTTCGAATAAATCGGAGTAGTATGTGGTTTTAATTCGATAGTATGCTCATATAAAGGAGTGATATTCAATTTGTCCCCTGGTAGGTGAAAAACATCTGGAAATTTTGCACATATGTTTTCGACCGATGTTCTTTCCTCATCATTTAATTTATCTAACTTCAGCAATGAAAACAATAATTTGACCCTATCTGAATTTATTTTAGGCCTATTAAATTGGCAAATGTAATAATCCTTTAATTTTGACTTAATTAAAGAGATATTTTGCAATTTTACATCACAATCTCGAGTATTTAAGATTTTTAAAGGTACTTTTCCCTTTTCCGGTTTTACTATAGAACTCGCTAAGAATACGCCCTCACACAGTTCCTGACATTCAATAACAAAATCGTCTTTATCATAACATTCAATAAAGTGAATAGATTCACTTCTTGCTGGAAACGTTAAGCAATTATGATGTTCAATAGGGATATCAAAGGGAATATCCACTTTTTCACCACATTCCCTAGTCAATAATACATTTTGTCGTTCGAAATTCAAGACAGCATTGTATGCTTTTAAAAAGTCTTGTCCCAAAATACCATCAGTTTGTGGAGGTATTAGTCTCAACACATAAAATTTATGTACGAAATAATTGTTATTATAACGCAATGTAAGGTAACAATAGCCCTCCGTAACAACATTCCCGCCTATTCCTTTTACATCAACTCTCTTCTTATGGAATGGAATCCGTAGTTGTTGCAATAGATCACATTTGACGACGGATATAGATGCCCCAGTATCAATTAGCCATCCATAAGTGTTGTTAGCTATCATAAACGACACTTTATTTAGAGAGTTGCATGCCCAAATATAATTAGGCTCGAAAAAAGTGACTCAAATTGGCACCTACTGTGTGGTCCTCTGACTCACGCGGACTTTGCTCTGTTACTATGGTATTCACGTTTGACGAATAACCGCTACCCCTACCTCGAGTACGCGATCTACCTCTGTTGTTAAAACGCCCATTATACCCTTGATTACCAAAACGCCTGTTGAAATGATTAGACCAATTATTGGTAGATGAACTTTGTGGTGCACGACCGCCTCGTGCATAAAATCCTCGCTGCCATTGACTACGACCTGTCTGTGATCTTACCGGTCTGAAATACCCATACCTATTTCCTCTACGATAGGTAGAAGCTCTGTACGTACCCACAATTTCTGGTTGTCGCTCTGATGTGGAGACTTCCTCGTCCTGTGCAGCCTGTATCGCATCCTTTAGGCAAGAGTAATTGCGCGCCGCTACAATGGTACTTAACTTAGGGTTTCGCAAACCGTCGGCAAAACGCTTTATAGCGTATTTTTCATTTATAGGTTTCAATACATCGTAAGCATTTGGGTTGCCGTCGGCTTGTGAAATTTCTTTGTGTGAAATTTCTTTCGGCGTGTTAAATTCACAAATAACTCACTTATGTCCTTGCCGAAATCTGAAATGGACCTGTTATTTTGCGCCGCCCTTTGCAGCCTAGTCTGGATCGCAGTATAAGACTTTTGTGGTAGCAATAGTTTACGCATATCCTTTATTAAATCTTCGACATTGTTATAAGAAGAATTTAATTTCAACTTTGCAGTCTCTGAAAGCCTACTTTTTAATACAAATGTAATTAAATTCTTCTTACAATCCGCCCGGTTCAACGTAGTTTCGTAATATTCAATATTTTCAATCAATTGCTTGGTCACGCCGTCGTCATCATTCATGACGGGCAAAAGACTCAAAGCGATTTTTAAGTCAAATATATTATCTTTCTCCATTATGCCAACTTGTTCAGTGATCTTCACTACTGAACACAAATCTTCTATTTCACTATATAAATTTAAAAACTCTGAGCAACTTTTATTAATTAACTCAGCAGAAATAGTTGACAATTTACTACTTCCTATATCTTCTTTTATATGATTAACTATAGAAATGTATTGGCTATACAAACTATTTGCCTCGCCCAACTTTATTACTGAAATATTTCCTTTTCTTCGCTTTTCACCAATTTTTATCAAATAAGTACGTATTTCTTTCAAATCTGTTACTAATTTTTCTAAAACCTCTGCCATAACATATCCTTATTTCATAAAGCTAACCATGCATGTATGTAAAATATTCTAAAGACTTACAATTAATCCATTAGCATAAAGTTCATTCCGTAAAACTAACCATCGCGAGCACGACCTATTCACTTTTTCACTTCACTATAGGATATACTTCCGCTTTTTAACACTTTACGCACTTTTCTTAGTCGAACGCCGCCGCGGTTACACGACGGTTTCCGGTTTACCGGTCAACGCAGCTGGCTGCCGGCGTAGCAGGCTGGCGTACCTCCTTAATGCGAACTCGTTGACTTCACGCTTTACCACATTTCCATGGTATCTCTTATAGGCTCTGAACATTATCAGCAGCGCCCCAATGATTAACAGCGTGACGATGACTATTAAAATGCAATTTGTAATAGATATGTGCTCCCGTATCACTTGTATGTGGGTCGAAGTATCGACCCCCACAGCCAAATTGGTGTTGGTGGTTGTTTGATTATTTTTACTTTGCGGAGAACCCATTTTTGCGAATATACGAGAGTAATTTATGACACGACGTCAACACACGACGATTTAGTTTGCACGTGTACATTGTAGGATGATTAGTTCAAAAAGTTCCGAATCCGACACTACTCCTTATTTGGAGGGCGACTGGCGGGTCGCCATGTACTATCGGGACGAGAGAGATGTATTCAAACAACGGAATCTGATGATACACTGCTTTATTGAAAGAATAAACAAGTAATTATAAATGGGAACTATTATGTACTTAGCTACTATAGTTATATAGTATGAAGGTTTGCTATACTACAATATCTATCTATCTATCTCACACCGGTGTGTCTGTTGGCTCAGTGACCCGTAGTGGATCTTAGCCTCCGACACAACAAGCCGCCATTGCTCCCTATTTTGGGCCACGGCAGACCAACCTTTTATTTAAGTATGTATTCTTATGACTTTATCACATAAAATCAGACCGAGTTTAGAACCAAGCAGATGAAGAAAAAAAAATTAATTTACAACTTTGGACTTCATGCCAAAAACAGCCGGTCACGTGACACTTGCGCCTGTGACGTCTTATTTGATATTTCAATATTTTTTTCAATGGCTCTACCCGAAGTTAATTCGCCAAGTCAAGTAATTTATTGAGAGTAAGTAGGTAGTCAACAGTCGAAGTCAGTGAAAGTCACGTTCACTCAATAAAACGCCGGTGTTTTACATTTTATCGACTTACGGCGGCTAATTCAGCGGATATCACTCGTGGGTTTTAAGACTATTAGGTCCAAGCAAGTTGTCACGAGACAACTCACTCGACACACAATAGCAGTGTTAAAAACGATACAATCCAACGATTCTAATTATTAGGATCACTTTGCGACAGTTCACTGCACAAATAAACACCAAATTTGTACACTAAAACCACTAGACACTAATTTAAAACCATTGCATCAGCCTTCGCGGCTTGTTTTAGCCCTACCCGCCGAATCCCTATTTCAATAAACAATGAACAAAATGTACGGCGATACTGACACCACGATGACATAAATATTAAAATGTGAGGGCGGTCTTCGTCCCCGGTTGGGGCCTGCCAGCGGCCCTGTCGCGCTAGTCTGTCTGGGAGGGGGGAAGGAGGTAGTCGCCGTGATCAGTCTCGAGGGAGATGTACACAGTGTGCTCTTTTGCTGTTTTTTTTTGGTGCAGTTTTTTTTTTACTTCAACAATTAACAATTACTGTTTATGTGTTTTGTACATCTCCCTCAGTCGGTCTCTCAACCCGTGTAGCCATTGCTGGCTGTCTTTCGTTTCCTGCTAGGCGGGCAGGATTCGAAGTCTTGGTCGGGGGGTCCGGAGGGAGATGAGGGAAGGTGTGGGGGGGCTGAGGTGGGCGGGGGGGCCTGTAGTGTGCTGTTGTGCTATTTTGATTCCTAAAATGGTGTGGTGTGGTTGTGACGGCAGGGGTGAGAGAGGTGGCAAGTGTAATGGGGTCGGCGAATCGCCGTCTGGTGTAGGTGTGGTTGGCGGCCGGTGGAGAACACTTCCCTCGTCGTCGCTAGGGAGCAGTAGCGCTCGCGACGTCTTTTTGAATGCGCCCCATTGGGCGGCTTGTCGCCTCTGGAGGTGGCGGCTAATGTCATCATCATAGGTTCTCTTCGCACTATGTGCGGTCCGGGTGTCGGGGTAGACCCATTACTCGGGCAGCATCTCGCGCCATTTCTTGGCGCGGTGTATACGCTCCTCTAGGAGAAGAGACCTCCCGACAATGCGCGGATAGGGCGGTCTTCCGCCCCGGTTGGGGCCTGCCTGCGACTCTGTCGCGCTAATCTGTAAAGCTGTAATGCGCTAAGATGTACACAGCGTGCTCTTTTGCTGTTAGAATCATTTTGCCGAATTTTTTTTTTTCATCTGCTGATCTACATCTACGGCCGTGTGGTCCCCGGCAGAGTAGAATAGGCCACCCTCACTCTTACCGAGGTGTCGTAAAAGGCGACTAAGGTAAAGCTGCTGGCATGATCATTAGCACCCAGAGAAGGAAAACTCTGCATTTATATCAAAACCCTCGCCAACCCGTCTGCCAAGCGTGGTGAGTATGGCAATTACCCCTCATGTGATTGAGGGAGGCCCGTGCCCCAGCAGTGGGGACTTAAATGGGCTGACGATGACGATGACGATGACGATGATCTACATCTCCCTCAGTCGGACTCTCAGCCCGTCGAGCCATTGCTGGCCGTCGTCTTCCGTTTCCTGCTTGGCGGACAGGATTCGGAGTCGTGGTCGGGAGCAGGGACGGGGGGAAGGGGGGGGGGGTCCGGATGGGGATGCGCGGCTAATGTAAAAATAATAAAAATAAAAAATAATTTATTCAGTGTTACAAAATATGACACGGTTACAATAAAAATAAAGTAACTTACAAGCTATTACAAGGTAAAAGTTTATAATTAAGTAGACTATGAGTAACACTAAAAAGGTTTCCTCTCAGCATTTGTCGAGGTGAGTGGTTGCCATTGCGTGCGCCAACGTCGACCAGATAAACATTTAAATGGATGAATAAATATGAAAAAACTAAGAGCATATAATAATAACATACATAATAGTGTTAGTTAATTTAAGTTAGATAATGTACACAGCTACTCTGCTATTTAATTCTTTAATTAATGTAGTGCTATAGTACGCCATCTAGCGGACATAGCCCCTGTACGAGCTACTCGTACAGTGCAACTCAGCAGCGACCTACATGCAGCGATGGTTGTAAGGCACCGCGCCCCGGCGAACAGAATATAAGGAAAGGAAGGGAACCTAACTCTCTAGTGAGCCTAGAGTCCCTTTGTCTAAGACACTAAGTCCCTAGAGCCCTAGCCCTGCTTATCCTGGGAATAAATACATATATAGATAAGGTGATGGGAGCTTGCTCCCGGGTCGCCCAGGGTAGCAAGCGGGAAGAGTCAGGACGGTAGGTAGGAGGGGGACCGCTGCCAGTCGAGCAGGCTCACTCGACTGATCATAGTGACGGCTAAAGGTGTCTTGGCCGCAGCGGGAGAAATGAGATCCAACACAGACGGTTGAAATCTGTTTATTGGTATAATCTTAATGGTTTATATACATGGTTTACATAATTGCTACATAGAAAGGTATTTGTTGGTGCGTCGTCGGCGTAGAGTGCCGACGGTGCAAGAAGACGGTCCATCGGTCAGGCGCGCTGCATGTAGGTCGCTGCTGAGTTGCACTGTACGAGTAGCTCGTACAGCCCCTAGTGTTTGTTGTTGCAGGAGGTGGAGCGGCTAGCGGGCAACGCGCACGCGCTCCACATGGAGGGCTTGACCGTGCGCGAGCGCGTGCTGGGCCGCGCGTGCCCCGACCTCCCGCACCCCGTGGTGTTCCGCGGCGCCGTGTTCGCCGACGAGGCGCGCTTCGACCGCTGCCTCGCGCTGTGGCGCCACGCGCTGCTGCTGCGGCAGCACAACGCGGTGAGTCACGTCACTGCCCCGACCTCCCGCACCCCGTGGTGTTCCGCGGCGCCGTGTTCGCCGACGAGGCGCGCTTCGACCGCTGCCTCGCGCTGTGGCGCCACGCGCTGCTGCTGCGGCAGCACAACGCGGTGAGTCACGTCACTGCCCCGACCTCCCGCACCCCGTGGTGTTCCGCGGCGCCGTGTTCGCCGACGAGGCGCGCTTCGACCGCTGCCTCGCGCTGTGGCGCCACGCGCTGCTGCTGCGGCAGCACAACGCGGTGAGTCACGTCACTGCCCCGACCTCCCGCACCCCGTGGTGTTCCGCGGCGCCGTGTTCGCCGACGAGGCGCGCTTCGACCGCTGCCTCGCGCTGTGGCGCCACGCGCTGCTGCTGCGGCAGCACAAACGCGGTGAGTCACGTCACTGCCCCGACCTCCCGCACCCCGTGGTGTTCCGCGGCGCCGTGTTCGCCGACGAGGCGCGCTTCGACCGCTGCCTCGCGCTGTGGCGCCACGCGCTGCTGCTGCGGCAGCACAACGCGGTGAGTCACGTCACTGCCCCGACCTCCCGCACCCCGTGGTGTTCCGCGGCGCCGTGTTCGCCGACGAGGCGCGCTTCGACCGCTGCCTCGCGCTGTGGCAGCCACGCGCTGCTGCTGCGGCAGCACAACGCGGTGAGTCACGTCACACGCCGTGGTGCGCTGGTGCCGAAACATCATTTTTACCCGACTACGGCAAAGCAAAAGGAGGGTTATGATTTTGACAGGCTATGTATGTATGTATGTATGTATGTATGTATGTATGTATGTATGTTCATCTGTTTCCACGTAACTTCTTAACTACTTATCAGAATTCGACAAATGACATATCATTATAAGCGTCTTGATCGTCCGCTGGTTATAGGCTATATGAAGTTTCACAAAATCTAATGTGGCGCCCTCTAGCGGACAAAACATACAGAGTAAAAAAATAAAGTTATGATAAATATGCCGTGTTTGGTATCATTTGAAAGCGCTTGACTTGTACATTTTGAATATATATATATATATATATATATTACTAGCACTTGGACACCAAAATAGTACAAATAAAATAAAAGTAAAAAAACTAAAACCCAACTACGACAAAAAACGTCGCTGAAAAAGTATAAAACAAGCCTTCGTTGTCAATTTATGCAATATTCACTATGTAGAGATAAAATTTCATGTTTGGAAAGGCGTAGTCACACGTTAAATATACTACCCTTTGACAACGTGTGACTGCGGATTTCCAAACATGAAATTTTATCTCTACATAGTGAATATTGCATAAATTGACAACGAAGGCTTGTTTTATACTTTTTCAGCGACGTTTTTTGTCGTAGTTGGGTTTTAGTTTTTTTACTTTTAATTTTAGGTTTCCGTACCTCAAAAGGAAAAAACGGAACCCTTATAGGATCACTTTGCTGTCCGTCCGTCCGTCCGTCTGTCAAGACCCTTTTTCTCAGGAACGCGTGGAGGTATGAAGCTGAAATTTATATCAATTACTCAGGTCTACTGTCCCTTGAAGCTGTGAAAGAATCAAACTTTTTTAAGCCAAGCCAATCAAAAGATACAGCCGATTATATCGATATTTTCATCAAATTTTCGACACTCGCAAAGGAATCAAAACCTACAGGGTACTTCCCGTAAACTCAGAATCTTGAAATTTGGCATGAAGCATTATCATATAATGCAAATATAGGAAAAATTGTATATTGTTGTATCATATTTTTTTAATTTTATAATATAATAAAAATATTTTAATAAAATGAAATTTACTACCTTGTTTCTCACGAACGAATAAAGATATCAAATTGAAATTTATACCAAATACCTAGGTCTACTGTCCCTTTAAGCTGTGAAAAAATCAAACTTCTAAGTTAACGCGATCAAAAGATACCGGCGGAACCCTCGGTGCGCGAGTCAGACTCGCACTTGTTTTTTATCAATTCAAAGAAACATACAGCTTTCGTTAATAGGCTATTTGACAAAATTCTGAAAACTATCTTAGGGTATTCATTTGTTTATAAGGAGCTCTAAAAATACTTTTCTGTTTTTTTTTTTAGATATTTTAATAAAGAACGAAAAAGAAAATGCAATATTGAAATATGCCGCAAAAACGCGTCTTTTAGCAATATGGCGGCCAGTGACGTAGATTGTCCATAAATAAACATTGAGTTAGTTGGTGTTTGAGTGTTTCTTTCAAATAGTTTTGATTTAACCATAGACTTTTTTTGTTTATTTCTTCGTATGAAGGAAAGGCAATCAACCATAGGCAGTAGACTTACGCATAATCTACGTCACGGGCCGTTTTTAGGCCCTGTTTAAAAAATAATAATTTTAGAAGACGAATTTTGATCAAATAATGCAATGTTTTTTATCTCGCGTTATTACAAATCCCTCCACAAAAAATATATTAACACTGATGTTATTAAAGAAATGTATATTTTTATCACTGTCAGATAGCCTATTATAAACATGCATTGCGAAGACCATACTTAGGTATAAAACACTTTTGGAGTCGGGGCGTCGAAAGAGGTCCCGTGAAAAGCGCACTGCTGTCGCCATCAATATTCAGAGATTCATCGACGCGGTTCGCTTGTGTCGCAACTTCATTTAAAGTTGAATTTTTAGTTAGACGAAGTTAACTGACAGATGTCAATGTGTCATTCCCATACATTTGCAAAATGCAAAATATACGAGCATTTGACATTAGCAACTGTCAAATCACTTTGTTTAATTAAAAATCCAACTAAAGAGTCTGCGCCAAGAAAGTAGTCCCGTGAAAAGCGCACTGCAGTCGCCATCAACATTCAAAGATTCACTAACGCGTGTCGCTGGTGTCGAAGCTTCAATGGACAACTTTTCAAAATTGCTAAGCTCTGAAACAAAAAATACCAATTCTTTGTTTACTTTTCCGCTGCTCGAATATATATTTATTCGTTTTTTATATTGCTTATTTACTGAGAAAAAAAATTAAAAACTAAAAAACGTAAGATGACGTCATCGGACGGCAGAATGTAAAATATTTCTTTGCTTAGCACATTATAGTTTTAAATTTACGTAATGCCAAACTCATGACATGTAACTGTCAAAAAAAGACAACTTGTCAACGTTGAATGTATGAATGACGTTGACAATGTTGACACTAGTATTATTTACCTTTGACAGTAGTACCTTTTTTTTATTAAAACAATGATAGGCAAAGGAATATCGCTGTATTCAGCCGTCCGATGACGTCATTTGGCGCTTACGTCTATTTAGAATAAAAAGAATGTCAATAATTATTTTATGCATGAAAATGGACAAATTTTGAAAAAAGAAAAAATATGGGTCTGTTCATTTTATGTCTACTTTCATATAAAAAAACAATATGGACATGTTAAAAATATGAAATGTTGTCCATTAGAGTCGGCGCCACGAAAGTAGTCCCGTGAAAAGCGCACTGCAGTCTCCATCAACATTCAAAAATTCAATTACAGTTGAATTTTTAATTAGACGAAGTAAACTGACAGATGTCTATGTGTCATTCCCATACATTAGCAAAATGTCAAAATGTATGAGAATTTGATATTAGCAACTGTCAAATCACTTGTTTAATTAAAAATCCAACTATAAAGTCGGCGCCACGAATGAAGTCCCGTGAAAAGCGCACTGCGGTCGCCATCAGCATTCAAAGATTCATCAACATTCATTATAATTTCAATAATTTAAGGCTATACATTGTGAAGAATAAACTTCATATATTTTTGGCTTAGACGAGACGTGGCGAAGCGCAGATTTAGTTTTTAAAAAATCTGCCGGAATCCGGGGGGGGGGGAGTTAAGTGATGGTCTAGGTTTTACCTCCTAATATAGTCGAGTAAAAAAAAGCCCATCTGCTCAGGTAGTAACATAAAAAAGTCAAGAAGTGAATATGAAAATGAAAATATATCGCCTATTGTCTTTTGGGGTTATTTCTGTCGCAAAATATGTAGATGAAAAATGTTATTATTTTGTGAAAAAAAAAAAACGTTCATTTTATTTAAAAAATACTCATGCGTGATAATAAAGATACATTAGACTTTTCTGATCGACGTTCGCAAGTAAAAACTGCACAACAACCATATTGACGAGTTCCGCTCAGCGACAGATACGAATACAAAATGGCGATTTTATAAACATACCTGAACTTTGAATCACGTTGGTCGTGTACTTTGGCAGAGGGGTAATCGTCCATATGCCATGTCCCGTGTTAAATTGTCTAAGATTTTTGGGCCAAATATGAAACTGCCGGCTAAAGTATTTGTTTGCTGTATTCTGTTAGGACTTGTCACCCTGATGTTCAAATTAAAAAAAAAAACAAAATAGTTTAAAAACTAAAACCCACAGATCACCCCCAATAGATTCCGCATCTTAAGCGTTTTGTATGGCATAAAAGTCATCAAAGTTTGAGGAAAGCGTCGTAGTGTCTCATTTTTAGGCACTACGGGTAGTGCCGAAAAATGAGGACACTAAAAAGCATGAAAAAAATTTTTCTACGAAAAAAATCGCCTTCAATAACCGCGAACTAAAAAGGGTAAAATCATGTTTTGATGACTTCTTACACTTCACATAACATTTTATAACAGTACACTCGAGAAAAGGTGTTACTGAAGTCGGCGCCTAATACTATCTTATAATACAACATTCAATTATTCAGCAATGATTAGGCGCCGACTTCAGTAACATTTTTATCACTTAAGTGCCGGACTGGGATTACCATATAAATTATAATTGAAAAAAAAACACATAGAAGCAAAAGCTAGAAACCAATGCATTTATCGATAAAGATTTGTTTGTACTAGGTAATCTAGACTAATATTTTGTCAAAAAGAGATAAATTGTAAAATTCACACGAGAAAAAGAGATTTTTCCAAAAGACATCAACGCGTGCTTCTTTTAAAACGCACGATTTCTTCTAATGTCCATTATAACTTGAGCTGTTTAGGAGTGGTCAATTAAAATTATTTTACTTACCGGTGGAATGTGATACCATCTTTTTAAAAAATTGATGTTTTTTTCGATTTTCCACACCATTTTATAGCACATGTTGCCATTTTCGTACCCGTCAATCTCAGAAAAGTATTTTTTAGAGTATTTAAATAAGCGTAACGCACGGGTCTGTTACTTGGTCACAAGTGAAGTAGCGTTCCCAGCGATCGAGACTTATAGCAGCAAATGGAACTATATATGGTGACTTTTTCCGGCCTCCTATGCGGTATCTATTGAGGGTGATCTGTGGTAAAACCCGACTACCAAAAAAACACGCTCTAAAAAGTACGTAACAAGAAAATTGTCTCTGCTGAAATTATTATGCAGTATTGCGGTGGATTTTATTTTATTATTATAATGAATCTGTTTTGCTACAGTAGGTAGGTGGCATACGACCATGGTAATACGGCATAATAATTTCAGCAGAGACGATTTTCTTGTTTCGTACTTTTTAAAGCGTGTTTTTTTGGTACTCGGGTTTTAGTTTTTAAACTTTATTTTTATTTTACATATTTGAAAATGTGCTAAAAAAGCTCTTTCATTTGATATACCACACGGTACCGTTAAGCAATTTTTTTTTTAGTTTCTTACTCTAAGCACTCTAGAGGGCGCTGTAGTCAATTTAACGTGACGTCATGTCGCCTATAACCAGAAGACAATCAAGACGCTTCTAACGACATTTGTTCAAATATGACAACTATTTTAGAAGTTATGAGGGAACAGGTGAACAACCATACATACATACAGGTCAAAATCATAACCCTCCTTTTTGCTTCGCCGTAGTCAGGTAAAAAAGATATATTTTTGTTAGTAAATTCACTGAAAATGTATGAAGATGTTGATTTTTTAGACCTTAAATTAAACTAAAGAAAATGACCGCCACTTGGACCAAAAAAGAGGATGTCCTTTAAGTATATTACTACCCTTAAAAATATGGGATATCATAAAGAACACGTTGTCAAGTTTAAAAACATCTGACATTTGTTTCAGGTTTCAGTGGTGAAGGATTTGCTCAGATTTGCCCAAGTATTCTCACAGATGATCCACATTGGAATCGAACTGCCGCTCGCACAGGTACCAAAGAGAAAGTTTATTGACCCAATCACAAATAAAATCTATTAAGAAGTAAATTATCAGCCTATATACTGTCCCACTGCAGGGCAAAGGCCTCCATAATAGCAATCAAGTCATCGCTACTATGATGGGATATGGAGCCCAATTCTCGTGCTCGTGACATTTATTTTCATACGACATATATCACTAAAATATAGTTTTTTTGTATGGTTTTTAGGTGATATCCGCCATGTTGTCAAAATGTCACGAGCCCGAGAATTGAGCTCCAGGCTTAATCACCACGCTTCCCTAATGCGGATTGGTGATCACAAACCCTAGCAACTTTTCGAAAAATTTGAAACGTACTTTTTGCTCGACCCGGGAAGTTAATGGCTTAAAAAATCATAAAAAAATCGATGATATGAAGATGAACCCTAATAGGGGTATATCGCGTGTGATATATTCGCTAGATGGTGAAGTGGTCCGAGCAACCTACAAACTGATCCACCGTATGTTTCCTCGACTGTACATTGTTGTACTGTACATTGTTGTACTGTGCATTGTATATTGTATCTTACTATCGTTTCTACGTATTAGGTAAATCTGAGATCTGTATACATTTTTTTATGTGTACCGTACCGTATCTTACTGATAGGCGGCAGACGAGCAGACGGATCACCTGGTGGTAAGGGATTGCCGTCGCCCTTGGACACCCGCGACACCAGTGGAGTCACAAGTGCGCTGCCAACCTTTAAACCGCCCTCTCCCCCGGATTGTCCTCCGGTACCCTCACTCACGCAGCGAAACACAGCACAGTGCTGCTTCACGCCGGTTTTATGTGAGGCTGTGGTATAACTCCAGTCAATCCGGCCCATTCATGCTGAAGCGTGGCTCTCCCACGGTGATATTACTATCGTTTCTGCGTATTAGGTGAAAAGATCTGTATAATTAATATATTGTTGTTTCTTTTACCAGGTCTGTTATGTACTGGAAGCGTGTGCAGAGGAGCTGAGGAGAGGCACCACGAGGCTAGAGAAACCGGTGAACAACCACGACCCTGAAGCTTTATTAGTATGTAAATAAGACACACTTTTCTACACTTTCATTTACATAAAACTCTTGAATTCACAATTTACTATGTTTAAAAGGTCATTTTAAAAATTAGTTTTTTTTCTATAGAGAAATGTCGAAAACAATTTCAATTAATGTGATATTTCCTATGAACACAAAAATAGTTCTGGTTTTTTTTGCCATTTTTGAGAAAACAACCATTTTGCACTGTACACTAAAATCTAAATCAAATGTGTCAGGCATTTCGACCCTGGTGCAAGGGAACCACTGAGCTACCATCACTGTCAAAAGAAAAGTATTAAATGTATATATTTGTAATTTCGCTATTGGTTCTGATACATGTAACACGGGTGCTTGAGCTACCTGTTTCGGAGTCAGATCAATGCATGTGATGTTGTGAAATGTTATTATTATAATTAGTACACCGTCTATCAGATCTTTCTCATCCATTTCCTTAGCTCTGAAAGTTAAAAGTGATTCATGTGACGTCACGTGCACATCACTTTTATATGTTATCATTGTTCCCCTCCTGGTATTTTTTTCTACAATATCTTCTATTTATTTTCCATAGCCAGACAAAACTAGCTCCTTCGCCTCTCTATCACATGAAAAATAGAGATTAGATACAAGATTCAAGATAATAAGGCATACTTAACTATGATATTTAGATTTTAACTACTAACAGGAGTGAACAGCATGAATATAACGATATCCTTATACAGGGTTTATGTACATCCCTTTAACTAAGGGTTCTACCAACCATTCTGAACAATATTTGCTCTATGACTTTTGGAAATTCGCTTTAAAAAGCCTTTTCATACAAAGTCGGTCACGTGACTAGGTCATTTTGCATGGGGAGTCGAAAAAAATTTCAATGCTACAGCGTAGCATAAGCTATATAAAACCTTTGCTTCATAAAACGGAACGTTTAGGCCGTTTGTACTTACAACCTGTTCGGATAAAGAATGGGATCAGAAATGGCGGCGCATCTATTCACTTCTCGCTCGCACACTATTTGCGTCTATACTCGCACTCGTGGGGTGTAAATACTTGACCAATCAGACCACTGCCTACTGATGCGATTTCGAAAAGTCGTAGAACAAATGTTGTTCAGACTGGTTGGCAGAATACGTGGTTAAAGGGATGTAAAATGTTCCCAGATATACCCTGTAAGTAGTACGGTTTATAATGTAGTTTCTCTGTTATCATGACCTTGTAAATTGAACCGTATTCTCGAGGGAATAGAGTGCATTCCCCCGTGTCCCGCGGGGGCCCGTAGCAACCATTGACGCGAAGAGCTTGGCTCGCACGCTCCTGTTGCAGGAGGAGTATGAGAGCAACATCCGGACGGCGCTATACCTGGTGGCCGTGGCTGCGAGACTCTTGGAGAACGACGGGAACAGCGAGGTAAGAGTATGGAACTTAAAAATGTGTGCTTTAAACGGAATGTGCCATTTTCGGTAAAAACGTCACAGAGTGTGAAAGAGATCCGGCCCTTACGGAGCTTTAATGCATGTCTATCAGGGTAGTGGCCAGCCAGCGCACGGTACTGGGGTACCCGCGGCGGCATTGCACCGGTTACCTCCAGTGCTCATTAGGGACGGCTGCTCACCCTCGGCTGTCCCTAACGCCCCCTCCCCCCCCCCCCCCCCCAAAAAAAAAACATGCAAGGGAATACTGTTCGTTATTCAAATATTCGTTGTTAGCCTATTGCGTGTGTTGTATTTTTTTTCTCAGAAGAATCGAAACAACGGTGAAATAATGACTCTAGTTAGCTTGAAAACTCCAAGATATCACAATTCAAAAATCTCATAAAATAGACTTTCCCAATACGCTTAATAAAAACGGCCACTGGGCTATGACGTCACGGCACGCTAACTGCGGGAAAACTTTGTTCGATAGCTATATTTAATTAATGTGTTTATGAAAATGGTTTGATAACAGAAGTTGTTATATGTTTAATGCTTTTAAAATCGACTTGCCTATCTGACTTTACAAGTTAAAAAAATAACATAAGTTATCAAGCTGTTGTACCTACAGCCACACATCAAAGTATACAAAACGGTCAAATTTCTGCAGTCGATTTTCACCTTTATGTCGAACACGTTCGGTCTATATCAATTGAAGAATTTTGACAGATTCTAGTAACTTCATGTGTGGCTGTCGTACACTGTTATTTTTTATCGTTTAGATCCAGAAAACCTCATAATAGGTATCGTGAATAAAGTTTTTTTCGTTTATTTTGTTGATGTAACATACTATATAGTAGTATGTTACATCAACAAAATAAACGATAAAGAAAATCAGCTGTTCCATACATTTTCTCCGTGTGGATTTCCGAATTCAATTTTGTATGGAACAACCGATTTTTTTTCCGCTCATTTTCGTTGATCTAACATACTAAATGGTTTTTATTCACGGTACCTATTATTTTTATGACATAAATTAAAATTAAATTAAATATCATTTATTTAACCAAATTACAGGTCATATACAAATAGATAGTTAATAATAGCAATACAATGTTTTACATTCATACATTGTAATAAATATATAAATGTCTAGTTAAATAGAAATTCATTACATAAAAATTAAATGTCAAGTTACATTAAAGTTGGTTATAAAAACATACATAGGTGGCAGACGAGCAGACGGATCATCTGATGGTAAGAAATTGCCGCCGCACATGGACACCCACAACACCATTGGAGTCACAAGTGCACTGCCAAAGGTTGGCAGCGCACTTGTGACTCCTTGTGATTATGTGGTTTTCGGGATGGAAACGATAAAAAAGTAACGCTGTATGTATTTATTTTTTACCGTTATTTTTTTTTTTCTTTTATGCTAGAGGCGGACAAACGAGCAAGCGAGTCACCTGATGGAAAGTAATCATCGCCGCCCATGAACATCTGCGAAATCAGAGAGATCGCTAATGTGTTGCCGGCCTTTTTTTTTTAAAAGAGTACGCTCTTCTCTTGAAGATCCCTAAGTCGTAGCCGTCCGGAAATACTCCTGCAGCCAAACCGTTCCACAGAACTGAGGTACGTGGTAGAAAGTTCCGGGAGAAACGCACAGTATTAGACCGCCATCCATCGAGATTCTTCATATTATCCAAAAAATCTAGGAATATTGTCAACATATAGTATTGATCCATTTATATTGAGTAAAAGGCGACTAAGGTAAAGCTGCTGGCATGATCATCAGCACCCAGAGAAGGAAAACTGCATTTATATCAAAACCCTCGCCAACCCGTCTGCCAAGCGTGGTGAGTATGGCAATTGCCCCTCATGTGATTGAGGGAGGCCCGTGCCCCAGCAGTGGGGTCTTAAATGGGCTGATGATGATGATAGTATTGATCAGTTGATTTCGCAGGAGACGACGAGTTCTGTCCGGCGGGCGATCTTCAGGCTTCGGCACGCGCGCCTTCGCTCCGGCCAGACGCTGCTGCACCTGGCGGCGGACCGGCGGACGCCCGTCGACGACTTCCACACGAGCGACGTGTGCCAGTGAGTCTTCTACTGTACAGACCGACCAACATCAGAAGGCACTCTTCAGTGACGTTGACATGGGGGCGACAGTGTCGCAATAAAGTTACCAGTAATATATCAGACACACGAGGAACACAAATTATATACTTAAATCCATTTTCCCCCAGACACTGAACAAACAGACAATTGTTGCATCGCACGAATGTTGTCCAGGGTGGGGATCGAACCCACGACCTTTGGCGTAAAAGGCAGGGTCACTACCAATTGCGCCATCCGGTCATCAATATAAAAATATTTTAAGTTGTTATTTAGGTGACGGGTAGGGCACACTAGCGACGCCAATCGATTTTGATTTTTAGCTACTAAACTGGATCTATTTTAAACAATTTCGGGGTTACAACCTCTCGGCAAACACCTGTACTATTTATTTAATACTTTAAGTTAAATGTTTGGTCTGCTTTTTCACTCGAATTTTGGATTACCGCCAAAAGTAAGCCAAAAGTCGCCGAATTTGTAAGTGCTTGAGTGCGTCGACTTAGTAATTAACATTCACCCGGATTGTGAATTGTGAAAGGTGTGGGTTCGAGTCCCGCCTGAACACGAGATGAAATTTTGAAGTGTGTTATTTACTTGTGTACATCTCAAAAAAAACTTAATACTTTTCTTTACATATGGATTAAAAGTGCGAAATTTCTTCTTGCGTCTGTGTTTTGATTGCTAATGGTGGCTGTTTGCTTAGGTTCCCCTGCATGAGGACGACGCGGCTGCTACTGGAGTGCGGGCTGGCCGTGGACGCGTCCGACCACGCGCGTCGCACGCCGCTGCACGTCGCGCTCATCTCCTACCAGCTCATACCCGGTGAGCTAGACACTCAGTGCCCGCGCGCGTGCACGCGTCCGACCACGCGCGTCGCACGCCGCTGCACGTCGCGCTCATCTCCTACCAGCTCATACCCGGTGAGCTAGACACTCAGTGCCCGCGGGCGTGCACGCGTCCGACCACGCGCGTCGCAACGCCGCTGCACGTCCGCGCTCATCTCCTACCAGCTCATACCCGGTGAGCTAGACACTCAGTGCCCGCGCGCGTGCACGCGTCCGACCACGCGCGTCGCACGCCGCTGCACGTCCGCGCTCATCTCCTACCGCTCATACCCGGTGAGCTAGACACTCAGTGCCCGCGCGCGTGCACGCGTCCGACCACGCGCGTCGCACGCACAAGGGGGCGGCCGTCGCGCTCATCTCCTACCAGCTCATACCCGGTGAGCTAGACACTCAGTGCCCGCGCCGCGTGCACGCGTTCCGACCACGCGCGTCGCACGCCGCTGCACGTCGCGCTCATCTCTTACCAGCTCATACCCGGTGAGCTAGACACCAGTGCCCGCGCGCGTGCACGCGTCCGAACCACGCGCGTCGCACGCCGCTGCCGTCGCGCTCATCTCCTACCAGCTCATACCCGGTGAGCTAGACACTCAGTGCCCGCGCGCGTGCACGCGTCGACCACGCGCGTCGCACGCCGCTGCACGTCGCGCTCAATCTCCTACCAGCTCATACCGGTGAGCTAGACACTCAGTGCCCGCGCGCGTGCACGCGTCCGACCACGCGCGTGCACGCCGCTGCACGTCGCGCTCATCTCTTACCACTCATACCGGTGAGCTAGACACTCAGTGCCCGCGCGCGTGCACGCGTCCGACCACGCGCGTCGCACGCCGCTGCAACGTCGCGCTCATCTCCTACAGCTCATACCCGTGAGCTAGACACTCAGTGCCGCGCGCGTGCACGCGTCCGACCACGCGCGTCGCACGCCGCTGCACGTTCGCGCTCATCTCTTACCAGCTCATACCCGGTGAGCTAGGACACTCAGTGCCCGCGGGCGTGCACGCGTCCGACCACGCGCGTCGCACCGCCGCTGCACGTCGCGCTCATCTCTTACCAGCTCATACCCGTGAGCTAGACACTCAGTGCCCGCGGCGTGCACGCGTCCGACCACGCGCGTCGCACGCCGCTGCACGTCGCGCTCATCTCCTACCACTCATACCGGTGAGCTAGACACACAGTGCCCGCGGGCGTGCACGCGTCCGACCACGCGCGTCGCACGCCGCTGCACGTCGCGCTCCGGGGCACGGTCCGACCACGCGCGTCGCACGCCGCTGCACGTCGCGCTCATTCTCCTACCAGCTTCATACCCGGTGAGCTAGACACACAGTGCCCGCGGCGTGCACGCGTCCGACCACGCGCGTTCGCACGCCGCTGCACGTCGCGCTCATCTCCTACCAGCTCATACCCGGTGAGCTAGACACACAGTGCCCGCGGGCGTGCACGCGTCCGACCACGCGCTCGTCGCACGCCGCTGCACGTCGCGCTCTCATTGCTCCTACCAGCTCATACCCGGTGAGGCTAGACACATCAGTGCCCGCGGGCGTGCACGCGTCCGACCACGCGGCGTCGCACCGCCGCTTGCACGTCGCGCCTTCATCTCCTACCAGCTCATACCCGGTGAGCTAGACACATCAGTGCCCCGCGGGCGTCGCCACGCGTCCGGACCACGCGCGTCGCACGCCGCTGCACGTCGCGCTCATCTCCTACCAGCTCATACCCGGTGAGCTAGACACTCAGTGCCCGCGGGCGTGCACGCGTCCGACCACGCGTTAAAACTTACTGTGGGTGCAAAGAAAGCAATCATGTAGACAACCATTTAAAAGCATTCAATCTTTAAAAATGGAATCAAGATGTATCGAAACTCGTCTAATCCTTCCTTTACAGTTTCTACATCACAATTAAGCGTAAAGCTTTTTAATTTTTCAACATCCTTATTCAATATTAGACAATGTTAATTACTAAATGGAGTGGAAGAAATAATAATAATAATGAAACAATACGTTGATAAACTACAAGCCACAAATTTTAAGGTATTTTCCCTTCATGTTTTTAAAGAAGTCCGGATTATAGTGGTCAGTAAAAACAGACCTCGGCAGGGAGTTTCATTCCTTAGCCGTCCGCATTATAAATGTGGAAGCGAATCGCTTCGTGCGGATAAGAGATAACGCGCTCTATAATTTGTGGTTATGATGCTACCATGAAAATGTAGTATCAATGTCACTAAAGTGCCTTCTGATTTTGGTCGTTCTATTATTTTTTATTTTTTTAACCCTAGAGGCGGACAAACGAGCAAGCGAGTCACCTGATGGAAAGTAATCATCGCCGCCCATGAAAATCCGCGAAATCAGAGAGATCGCTAATGTTTTGCCGGCCTTTTAAAAAAGTGTACACTCTTCTCTTGAAGGTCCCTAAGTCGTAGCCGTCTGTAGTTTAAGTTCATTAATGTGGACGCGTCTTTTTTTTGTAATTGACACTTTTTTTTCTATGGTTTTGTGTATTCTGCCTGCCTTCCTTATTGCGCATCTGTTCAATTATTCATTTCCTTTTTGCTGTCTCAATCTCAATTTTATACATGCGACTGTTGCATAGATATGGAACAGATGCGTAATAAATAAATAAATAATAAATATAAATATTTCACAACATCACATACATTGATCTGACTCCGAGATAGGTAGCTCAAGCACCTGTGTTACGTAATCAACAGATGCGTAATAATGTTATGCAGTCGCGAGACCAGCGTCGGGGTTGGTCTCTTGGATCAGCCCCGACTATTGCTGAGCGGCCGCCTGTTTGGCACAAACAGGGATAATGTTGTCCTACTTTTCGTTTATTATTTATGTCTAGGTTATATTTCTAATTAAGTTTCCTTGTTTTGTATTGTGCCAAATTAAGTTATCATTCATTCATTCATTCAAAATTATTAATTTTCAGACGAAAGGGAGCAGTGGAGTGAGTCACTATGCGGCGTGGTGTGCGAGTTACTAGCGCGAGGCGCCCACGTCGACGCGATGGACGCAGACGGGATCACGCCGCTCGTCGCGTCCATAGGAGGTGAGCACTAGTAGCGTCTGTGCCCACACAGAGAGCAGTGCTGCCGCGCTAACAGTAAGATCAGTAAGTCAGAAATTTTGAAGTTTAGAAAATGGCGGTTAAGGTGACGGGTAGGGCACACTAGCGACGCCAATCGATTTTAATTTTTAGCTACTAAACCGGATCTATTTTAAACAATTTCGGGACTATAACCTCTCGGCAAACACTTATACTATTTATTAAATAACCATGCATATTGGGTCCAACGCGTACGCGAAAAATTGATTCACGCCAAAAGTTGCCACTTTTGGCGTGAATCAATTTTTCGCGTTACATTTGTGCATAGTTATTTAATAAATAGTGTAAGTGTTTGCCGAGAGGTTTTAACCCCGAAATTATTTAAAATAGATCCGGTTTAGTAGCTAAAAATTAAAATCGATTGGCGTCGCTAGTGTGCCCTACCCGTCACCTTAAAGTTTTTGATTAAACTTTTGCTTACTACTTTCTCGGCTTAAGAGTTTTAAAAGTAAAGCAAAAAAATGGGTGTAAGACGGGAGTATATAGCATTACATAGGGATCCAGATATGTACTTAACTCATTTTTGAAAAAAAATACTGCTCTTACTGTTGGCGCGGCAGAATGTGTGCGAGTTACTAGCATATAGATATAGCATACCTAATAGTATCCTCATCTTAAATATAATTATTACGAATTAAGACGGAAATTATTAACGCGAGATTTATTATGAGATACAATATTTTGTACTCACATATTTTGCGTGACGTTTCTGCAAAAAATCCTTAAATTACTATCCCTCTTATTCCAAAACGTGGTTTAAAAGTTAGTAGTGGGATTAATACTGGGAATTACTAAAATAAACATTACAAAACTAAGTTTAACGTTATTTAGTATATCAACTTTAATACTTAAGTTAAACCACCCGGCGGCCCCTAGTTTAAAATGGGTACTAAAATAATAACCTCAAAATATCGATTCAGTAACCATGACAACTTATCCTATGACGGTTCATTCCATTTTACACTAATGTTATTTGTGAGAAAGTAGTTAATTTATTTTTTGGATTTAATCCCAAAAATATTAGCAATTCCTATGTATATTACTTGCGAACTTTAATTAAGTCAATATTTTAATTGATTGTTGCTTGAAAACAACTCTAAAATATTTTTACTTCAGACAAACAAAGTAAGGTTATGCAAAATGAAATGTCGCTGAACGAATGATTGAATGATTCGATCAATTTTGACACTACCCTGCGGTACTAATTGGTATATGGTTGGTCGAGGATTTATAATAAAAATTTAAGAACTAACAGTATTCAGTGATGATCATGCACTTGATAGTTTAGGATTAAAACCGGTATCAGAGCAGTTTTTTGTAATAAGAGGGTATGAGTCTAATCTAGAAATAGTATTTTTCATTTCGGAAATTATTTTTTTTGTCGTATTGTCCATTATGAAGTTATAATAAAATATATAAAAAAGTAAATAATGCACTTAAAAAAATTTCGACAGTCTTCGGGTGGGATTCGAACCAACGATCTACGACACGACCGAGCGAAACTCGGGACAATTTTTTTAAGTACAATGCACTTAAAAATTTCGGTTTACTTCAGAATAAAATGAAAAAAATATCTATACCCAAAAAAATCATATACAGTGTGAGTCTTCATAAAGTACACATATCAAAATCAGGGAAACTATACCCTATAATAAATATTTGTATTTTTGTTAATCTTATTTTTTTCATAATTTTTGTTTTTTTTATATATTTTTTTATTCCAGCTTAACCTACATGGCATTACATTTCTAAGATAGCATGTATATAACTCAAAAACAACAGTTTAATATGACCGTTTGTAAAAAATCATAAATAATAAAAAAAAAAACATATTTTTTCCGTCGTTAAAATGGGCAGTTATTTTTTTGTCTTGTCATTTACGAGATTGATATGAGAAACATATGATTTATGAGATTTTACTTTATTTTTAAATCAACGTGAGCAAAAGCGTTATGAATTTGTCATGCTGAGTGATGACGTCACAGGAGGATCTTTACATTTTATTTTTTTTTCTCTATAAATATTTGTTTAAAATATCAGATTTTTTTTTATTAGCTACGAGTCTGATCTAGAAATAGTACCTACTTTTCATTTTGGAAAATGTTGATGTCGTATTACATTGTGCAAAATTTACCAGCTTATTTAACAAACAAATATTAATTTGATTTAACAGAGATTAAATGTTATCTGCATATATATCAAATTCAGGATGTAGTGACAAGAGTGCGTTAAGCATGCGCACGCGCAACTTTTAAAAATATTGGCAGCTTTTTTTTGAGACACTAGGGTATTTGACTAAGCTCGAGTATTTACAAAATATTTTTTTATCAAAATATAGGTAAATATGTGCCTTATATTGTCTTAAACTTTCATGGTCACTAGCATTAGAATTAGTATACGTGCGCGCAGTAAAAGACTGCGAAGGAGAGTAGACCGTTTTGTCTGCCAGTAACAGCTTACCCGCAAAAAATTTCAGTTACTCCGTGACCATGGCGCTTGCAACAGTGTCGAAATATCGGAACATCAAAAATAAGACATGGTTACTAATCTCGTAAATAACTATTCAAATATGTGCCAATAACAAAATCTCAATGGAAAAATAAATTTTCATTATTTTAAATTTTATCGCGGAGCAATTATAAATTCTTTTGTTTCCTTTGAAAATTAAATAAGCACAAAAAAAGCACGTAAATAGTGTCGTGGATATGTAGTATATATGAAAAAAAATATGACGTCTAGCCGGTATTATGGGGAAGTCCATTTTTAAAAGTTACGAATTGTAAACACATAACGAAACATTTGATATACTATATACAAAATCAAATGAAATGCATACAACATTCTTAGATGTGATGTCACATTTTTAGTAGCCATTTGTATGGAGGAGTGGGTTACCAAAAAAATGTGATTTTAAAGTTGTGGTATCTCAGTTAGTTTAAATGAGAATCATGTAATTCTTTCAAAAATGTTTCTATAATTGAGAGGTCTTTTGATTTTTTTAATCAGCCTATAAACTGTCCCACTGCAGGGCAAAGGCCTCCATCATAGAAATCAAGTTATCGCTACTATGATGGGATTAGCTAATCACCACGATGCAAATGCGGATTGGTGATCACAAACCCGAGCTATGTCCGAAAAATTCGAAACATACTTTTCGCTCTGTCCCTGAGATCTCGGCCCGGCACTTAAACCACTATACCAACAGGGCGTTGTCTTTCGAGGTCTTTTGATTACAAAAAAAAAAAGTCAAATACCGTATTCAAAAGTACACATATCAAAATCAGGGAAACTATACCCTATAATAAATATTTGTATTTTTGTTAATCTGTATTTTTTTTCATCATTTTTTCTTTTTTTATATATTTTTTTATTCCAGCTTAACCTACATGGCATTACATTTCTTAGATAGCATGTATATAACTCAAAAACAACAGTTTATATGACCGTTTGTAAAAAATCATAAATAATAAAAAAAAAACATATTTTTTCCGTCGTTAAAATGGGCAGTTATTTTTTTGTCTTGTCATTTTATGATTTATGAGATTTTACTTTATTTTTAAATCAACGTGAGCAAAAGCGTTATGAATTTGTCATGCTGAGTGATGACGTCACAGGAGGATCTTTACATTTTATTTTTTTTCTCTATAAATATTAGTTTAAAATATCAGATTTTTTTTTAATTACTACGAGTCTGATCTAGAAATAGTACCTACTTTTCATTTTGGAAAATGTTGATGTCGTATTACATTGTGCAAAATTTACCAGCTTATTTAACAAACAAATATTAATTTGATTTAACAGAGATTAAATGTTATCTGCATATATATCAAATTCAGGATGTAGTGACAAGAGTGCGTTAAGCATGCGCACGCGCCACTTTTAAAAATATTGGCAGCTTTTTTTGAGACACTAGGGTATTTGACTAAGCTCGAGTATTTACAAAATATTTTTTTATCAAAATATAGGTAAATATGTGCCATATATTGTCTTAAACTTTCATGGTCACTAGCATTAGAATTATTATACGTGCGCGCAGTAAAAGACAGCGAAGGAGAGTAGACCGTTTTGTCTGCCAGTAACAGCTTACCCGCAAAAATTTCAGTTACTCCGTGACCATGGCGCTTGCAACAGTGTCGAAATATCGGAACATCAAAAATAAGACATGGTACTAATCTCGTAAATAACTATTCAAATATGTGCCAATAGCAAAATTCTCAATGAAAAATAAATTTTAATTTATTTTAAATTTTATCGCGGAGCAATTATAAAAAATTTGTATTCCTTTAAAAATTAAATAGCACAAAAAAGCACGGAACTAGTATCCGTGGAATATGTAGTATATATGAAAAAAAAAATATGACGTCTAGCCGGTATTATGGGGAAGTCCATTTTAAAAGTACGAATTTGTTAAACACAAACGAAACATTTGATATACCTAGCTATCATACAAAAATGCATACAACATTCTTAGATGTGATGTCACATCTTAGTAGCCATTTGTATGGAGCGTTTGGGTTTGCCAAAAAAATGTGATTTTAAAGTTGTGGTATCTCAGTTAGTTTAAATGAGAATCATGTAATTCTTTCAACAATGTTTCTATCCTTTTGATTTTTTTTAATCAGCCTATAAACTGTCCCACTGCAGGGCAAAGGCCTCGCATCATAGAAATCAAGTTATCGCTACTATGATGGGATTAGGCTTAATCACCACGATTGCCAAATGCGGATTGGTGATCACAAACCCGAGCTATGTCCGAAAAATTCGAAACATACTTTTCGCTCTGTCCCTGAGATCTCGCACTTAAACCACTATACTAACAGGGCGTTGTCTTTCGAGGTCTTTTGATTAAAAAAAAAGTCAAATACCGTATTCATAAAGTACACATATCAAAATCAGGGAAACTATACCCTATAATAAATATTTGTATTTTTGTTAATCTTTATTTTTTTTCATCATTTTTGCTTTTTTTATTCCAGTTTAACCTACATTACATTTCTTAGATAGCATGTATATAACTCAAAAACAACAGTTTATATGACCGTTTGTAAAAAATCATAAATAATACAAAAAAAAACAATTTTTTTCCGTCGTTCAAATGGGCAGTTATTTTTTTGTCTTGTCATTTACGAGATTGATATGAGAAACATATGATTTATGAGATTTTACTTTATTTGTAAATCAACGTGAGCAAAAGCGTTATGAATTTGTCATGCTGAGTGATGACGTCACAGGAGGATTTTTACATTTTTTTTTCCTCTATAAATATTTGTTTAAAATATCTGATTTTTTTTTATTACTACGAGTCTGATCTAGAAATAGTACCTACTTTTCATTTTGGAAAATGTTGATGTCGTATTACATTGTGCAAAATTTACCAGCTTATTTAACATCATCATCATCTTCATCATCAGCAACCCATACTCGTCCACTGCTGGACATAGGTCTTCCCTAATGCACGCCACTGCTCCCGATTTTCGGCCACTCTCATCCAGCCCACACCAGCCAGCCTTCGAATGTCATCATCCCATCTTGTCGCAGGGCGTCCTACACTACGCTTACCGAGTCGCGGTCTCCACTCAAGGACTTACGGCTCCAACGGCTGTCAGTTCTGCGGCTAATATGACCAGCCCACTGCCACTTCAGTTTGCTAATTCGGTCTTCTCGTCACCCATCCCTCAAAGTCTTAAGTCGAAAGTCTTCGACCAGTGCGTCCTTCCGGTCATGACTTACGGTGCCGAGACGTGGACACTCACGGCTGGACTAGTCCACCGGTTCAAAGTCGCTCAAAGAGCTATGGAAAGGGCTATGCTCGGAGTATCTCTGAAGGACCGCATCAGAAATGATGTAATCCGACAGAGAACCAGAGTCACCGACATAGCCCACCGAATTAGCAAACCGAATGGACAACATTTCAAATTTTTAACATGTCCATATTGTTTTTTTATATGAAAGTAGACATAAAATGAACAGACCCATATTTTTTCTTTTTTCAAAATTTGTCCATTTTCATGCATAAAATAATTATTGAAATTCTTTTTATTCTAAATAGACGTAAGCGCCAAATGACGTCATCGGACGGCTGAATCAGCGATATTCCTTTGCTTATCATTGTTTTAATAAAAAAAAAGGTACTACTGTCAAAGGTAAATAATACTAGTGTCAACATTGTCAACGTCATTCATACATTCAACGTTGACAAGTTGTCTTTTTTTTTGACAGTTACATGTCATGAGTTTGGCATTACGTAAATTTAAAACTATAATGTGCTAAGCAAAGAAATATTTTACATTCTGCCGTCCGATGACGTCATCTTACGTTTTTTAGTTTTTAATTTTTTTCTCAGTAAATAAGCAATATAAAAAATGAATAAATATATATTCGAGCAGCGGAAAAGTAAACAAAGAATTGGTATTTTTTGTTTTAGAGCTTAGCAATTTTGAAATGTTGTCCATTATTTAACATACGCATCCTTAGTAAAATACCGACCTAACTCAAAATTGTTGATATTTTTATAGCAATTCTTTGCAATTTATTCTTGAGTAGTCTTGAGTAAATAACGCACTTCAAATTTCATCTCGTGTTTATATGTGAGTGTACCTATTTACTTAACTCAAAATTGTTATTAGAAGACCTTTCATCCCTGGATTTTAGCCAATACTATTTTCACTTAGCATCTATATTAAAATTTTGAGTTAGGTCGGTATTTTACTAAGGGTATTAGTTGTTAAACCTGGCACTGAGTCGGCAACACTGGTTCGGCCGCGGCAGGTCCGGCGGAGAGCGTGGTGCGGTCGGCGCTGTCGCCGCGCCTGGCGTGCCTGGCCGCCGCCGCGCTGGCCGCCGCCGGCGCGCGCTACGCGCCCGCGCACGTGCCGCGCGACCTGCACGCCTTCCTCGCCATGCACGGCGTCACCGCGCTCAAGTAGCCGCCCGCGCGACGTGTCGCCGCCAGCCTGATACATGTAAGCCTCCTTTGCACTATGACTTCAACTTCCAGCAGTCGATACATACTACAACCTGTGCGGATAAAAAATGGGATCAGAAATGGCGGCGCATCTATTCACTTCTCGCTCAAACACTATTTTCGTATATCGCACCCTTAGTAAAATACCGACCTAACTCAAAATTTTAATATAGATGCTAAGTGAAAATAGTATCGGCTAAAATCCAGGGATGAAAGGTCATCTAACAACAATTTTGAGATAAGTAAATAGGTACACTCACATATGAACACGAGATGAAATTTGAAGTGCGTTATTTACTCAAGACTACTCAAGAATAAATTGCAAAAAATTGCTATAAAAATATCAACAATTTTGAGTTAGGTCGGTATTTTACTAAGGGTGCGATATTAGTTGTTAAACCTGGCACTGAGTCGGCAACACTGGTTCGCCCGCGGCAGGTCCGGCGGAGAGCGTGGTGCGGTCGGCGCTGTCGCCGCCAGCCTGATAGATGTAAGCCTCAACCAATGTCCGGCACAGTCATCGATACTCGACTTGCGTCAATCTAATGACGTCATTCCTGCCTGCACGCCTTCCTCGCCATGCACGGCGTCACCGCGCTCAAGTAGCCGGCCGCGCGACGTGTCGCCGCCAGCCTGATAGATGTAAGCCTCAACCAATGTCCGGCACAGTCATCGATACTCGACTTGCGTAAATCTAATGACGTCATTCCTGCCTGCACGCCTTCCTCGCCATGCACGGCGTCACCGCGCTCAAGTAGCCGCCCGCGCGACGTGTCGCCGCCAGCCTGATAGATGTAAGCGGGTCGTTCTTCTTTTTTATCGACAGTGAGCCCGTCCTCAGTAACTTATGAAGTAATTAATTATATAAAAAAATATACGTTACACCTTCAAGATGTTGCTTATCGTGAAATAATGACATAGTTTTATCACCTCGTTGGTACATTACCGTGATTTAACTATGTAAAAATAAAATTAAGCATGACAGAGGTGTAAATGGCACTAATTTCGGGGGACGTGACGGAGGTGTTCATTTCAATCAAAAAGTATTATTTATCAAAAAAAATTTATATCATGTAATAGTCCATCTGTAAAATAGTACATTAACGAATATTTAGGATATACTATTTATCATTTGTAGTCTGTTATATAACAGGTTAATGTTTATTTGTAAGTTTGGCTCATTGTCGGTAAAAAAGAAGAACGACCCAAGCCTCCTTTGGACTATGACTTCAACTTCCAGCAGTCGATACATACTACAACCTGTGCGGATAAACAATGGGATCAGAAATGGCGGCGCATCTATTCACTTCTCGCTCGCACACTATTTGCGTCTATACTCGCACTCGTGGGGTGCGAGTATAGACGCAAATAGTGTGCGAGCGATCTTTATCCACACAGGTAGTACAAAACGACTACCCGCAAAATACTTCGCCACTTTCATATCGTCGACCTAATTCTAATAAATAAATAAATATTTCACAACGTCACATACATTGAACTGACTCGGAGATAGGTAGGTCAAGCACCTGTGTTACGGATATCAGAACCAACAGTGGGATTACAAATATATACATATAATACTTTTCTTTTGTAAATACATACTTATAATACATAGAAAACACTCAGACCAATACAAACAGACATGTTCATGCACACAAATGTTTGTACTGTGCGGGGATCGTACCCGCAACCCTTGGACCAAAGGCAGCGTTCACTACCACTGTTCCAAACGGGTCACGGGTCTAATAGGACGTATCTCATTTTTTCAATGTTAAAAAATGAGATACGTCTACGGCTTTTGGAGCCCAATTCTAGGGATTTTCGATATAAAAAAACATGTCGAATGTCATGAAATCCATACAAAAAACTGTGTTTTAGCGATACATATTCGTATGATGATAAATGTCACGAGACCGAGAATTGGGCTCCAAGAGCCCAATGTAAAAAAAAATAGATACGTCCTATTATAATTAGGTCGACGATATGCAAATCAGCGCTCTACATAGTGCGAGGACGTCCTATTCTATGTTCATCTACCTATATACAGTACCAAACACAACCCGGTGGCCACGCAAGCCTTCCACGCCATGCAGGCGTACCCACGCTCAAGTAGCCGCGGCCAAGCCACCAACGACAGCCTGATAGATGTAAGCCTCAACCAATATCCGCCATTTTCATCAATACTCGACTATCTTATGCAAATCAACACTCTACTTAGCCTAAGGACGTCCTACTCTACGTTTACCAACCAGCAGTGACCGCTCACACCACCGTTCCAACCTGTTGTTGGTACGGATACATGTAAGGTTCAACCAATGTCCGACACGGTGCGTCAATCTAACGACGTCATTCACGAAGATGCGACATCATACCACACCTACCTGCACGCCTTCTTCGCCATGCACGGCGTCACTGCGCTCAAGTAGCCGGCCTTCAACGTGTCACCACCATCCTAATAGATATAAGCCTCAACCAATGTTCGACATCCGCATCTTCTCTGGACTCCCGCAAAAAACTTCGCCACTTTCATCCTCTGTTACCTTCATCGTCATGCACGGGGTCATAAATAACCACCAGCCCAACGTCAGCTTGATAGTTGTAAGCTTCAACCAATGTCCGCCACTCTTATCTTCTTTGGACTCCCGCAAAAATCTTTGCCACTTTCATCGATCCTCGGTTACCCCCATGTTCCAACATGCTATGTTAAAAGGGCAGGCACGAGTATTGTTCCGGGACTATCCTTAGTTCGCGATTTGTAATAAGGGGGTAGGGGTTTTGGGTAAGGTTAGCCCCACACACCATCTTGTTCCCCATATGTGCCAAGATGACCACTATGATAGTTTCTTCTGGGAAACCAAAAAAAGCTGCATCTACCCTGCAGTTATAATGACTGGATCTCTATCTCTTCTTCCCTCTGACGTGAAAGTGCACAAATAACTTCCACTGCCGTCGACCGTTCATGAAACACTGAACACTTAGCTCTGTAGTAGGGAATGCAAGCCTGACTCGAGATTGCAAATTTGAGATATTTATAATCCCGCGGGATCCCGGAAATTTCGGGATCCCACCCAGTTAAAAAAATCAGATGACTGAAATAGCTAATAACTGCTTGTTTGTGATAGTGAGGTTAACTAAAACAACATACCTATTACTCGAAAGAAAATAAAACCTTTATTATTTAATTTTATCAACTAAATAATTATCAGGTTTTAAGGAAATTAACATAGGTAAATTAGCTAATCAAAACAAAAAGCATATACCAAAGGGAATTAGGAAGTTACCTTCGAGTGATTTAGAAAATTGCTAAAAAAATCGTCGCTGACCACTGCCGCCCAATCCCGTCAATCTCGAACGGGATCTCGTCATATGATGCGTCGGGATTGATCACGAAAAATTACACAAGATCTCGCGAGATCGGGATCCCGCGGGTTCGGGATTGCATTCCCTACTCTTTAGTACCGACCGTGCTTGACATCTTAAGTTTCACCAAAAACAGCGGTTCATAGATTATTGATATACCGGATAAGAAACCAGTAAAATATGAAAATGGCTCCTAACAAATAAGATAAGAAAAAGCTGGGGTAAAGTTGTCATACATAGTCTGTAGTCTGGATCTGATTGACTGTATCAAGCCAGTTTTCACTTTTCCACTTACCTCTTCAATTCATCTTGTAAAATAGCTGAAACTGACTGGAGATGTCTTCCTTTATTATTATACAACGAGCTAAACATGAAGCCATGACTGCTGAATGATGATAACCGATAATGCATATGCAAATTTGCCGTAAAAGAACTGGCTATCTCACCTCTGGGGGCTGATTCTCTTCTTGAAAATCAAATCGAATAATCCTGCTTGTATAATGGCACCGTTGGAAAATATCAATAAATGTCAAATCGTATCTATTTTCATACAACAGCAATTCAATAACTCTTATTTTTATAAGTATTTGTCATTCATTTGAAACTTAATTCGTATGAGGCGGGATTCAACCGTGGATAAATCTATGGTATAACGTCAGATTTGTATAGAAATACAGCGCTATAACATAGATTTAGTATCAATTTTAAGATTGGTCTAATAGGCACTGAGACTTGAAGTCGTGAGTCAAGTAGCCTTAGAATGGCCCCCCAGATCCGACCAAACATTTGTGAGGTTGGCAACCCTACTTTGGGCCATGTGATGCCTTTAAAAAATCCGAATACCCTAAGACGTACGTATACTATTCATTGATTTAGCTATCGTATTTCATGCCGTCTGCTCTCTAACTCTTTAATACGCCAAAACATACAAATAATTACCAAATACTTCTAAGTTGATATGAAATGGCGATTCCTGTTGATATTATCATAATGTATGATATTGTGTGATAATTACTAAAAATAATAATTCTTCATGATCCAACTAGACCTTATAAGCTAAGAATGATGTATCTTTTCGACTTGTAGTTTAATTTCGTACACACCTATCGTGTAAAGGCTTATAAAGGTGTGAACACGTCGGCGAAAAGCATATTAACTGAGTTAAAATTGAACACAGGGTTCGTATGTGTTCACACGAAGAGAGAACGGCTCAAATATATCTTTATGTAAATAATATGTATGAAAGTTATATAGAAACCATTGTATAGTAGGGGACGACTGTTGTGATAGTAATATAGTTTAAATATAAGTTAAGGGTTAGTGACGACACCGCTAGAGCCGTTGGTGTGTTGACTTTGAGGTCTATGTAAATACTACACACAGTTCACTGTCCACTGTTGACTTTTATGAATGGGGACTATCGTGTGTGAAATATCCGCTAGATGGCGTGCCTGTGTGCCGAGGTCCAACTTCAACATCGTTGGCTGATTTATTCCTTAATTGACAATTTGATCACGTCTAAAAACACCCAATCACCTTGTAGATGGACCTCAGGCCTATAGTACGCCATCTTGCGGACTTTTCGCACGCGATAAGCCCTCATTGAGTGTGCATTTGATAGTGCGGCTGATAGTAGACACGTCCAGAGATCTACATGTATTCAAATTAAGCCAACATTTCTCAGTTGATATTTAAGTGTTTATTATTTTAAGGTTGAAATTTGGGTGCTTCGATATCTTGACGTATATATTCTGATCGAGGAAGTGAACTTTGTGCAATATAATTTACCCGTTTTGAACTAGAATTATTAGAAATCCTGCCAAATATTGAAACCGTAATGTTGTAGGTAATACCATTGGTGATTGTACTTGCACTGTCGTGCTAGACAGAAAACCATGTAAAGGATGTTTGTTTGATCCACGTGCGCCGCCATTTGTGTTTTATAATGGTTCGGCATTGTGTCTATAGATGTCACTGTGATATTTTGCATCGCGCATCTCGAGGGTGCCTTGTTCACTTGAGATGAATTGAAACTTGAGTTCATGGATACCATTTTTTTAATCACTTTAACATTAATAAGATCTGAACAAGCACTCTTTAACTTACCTGACCAGACGGTGTGAGTATTTAGACAAAATTATTATAACAAATGTTATTGAAATCAACTCAAATGTTTCTCAAATTATCATATAATGTAGTTATAAAATTCTTAATGACAAAATATTTCCAAATAATTTGAAAGGCTTATACAGTTATTAACCATATTCTAAGTAGCAACTACTCTCATAGAGAAACTGTAATGAAAAAAAAAGGTAGAAACGAATCGACTTTAAATTGCATTTGCCAAAATAATCAATGAAAAGCCCAAAAAAAGAACGAACGCACAATCATAACGATAAGGTGATTTTAGAAACGAATCGTAGTTCAACTGTAGCATATTACTTGAAATTCCGATTTCAGGTAATCTTAAGTATTGATATTAGCAAATATCTCATACGATTTCAAGATATTATATCAACTGCCCTTAACTGTAAGCTTCACAGTTCAAAAATAATTGATATCATAATGGTTTACGGTTTGAGTTCATGCACTGTGAGTGTTACGGTGAAGCTGTCGGTTTTATTGTTTAAAAATATTTTTAAGAACGTTTTTTTAGATATTATTTTAACCGATCAATTAATAAGTTAAAATTTTGTACTATTATAGGATACATGATTTTTTTGTCTGTTGGGCAAAAATATTAGTCAATGCAAAACGTGAATATCGTAGTATCTATAAACATTATTTTATCATTGTCAGTTTATAATGCGTTGGCAAACGGCAACAAATTAATGAGTTTTAAAATTACGAATTAACATTTTAAAAATGTTGTGTTTTTTTGTTAAACTATTTTAAAGTGCGGTGTGTATTTTGGTGTGTACATAAAATATTATTTAAAATAAACCAGTATCGTACACACCGGCGGTAACAATATATTTTAGTATGTATTTTAAAGTCATATCATCAACTAATATGAATAACTTGGTAGAATTCTAGTCAAAAAATTAGTTTAGATTTAAAAATCTGTGTACATAGTATATTCTCTACACACCAGGAGCCCAATTCTCGTGCTCGTGATATTTTGAAAAACATGGCGGATATCACTTGAAAACCATACAAAAAAACTATGATTTTAGTGATATATGTCGTATGAAAATAAATGTCACGAGCACGAGAATTGGGGTCCAGTAGGACAAGGTAAAAAGCTAGAGGTGATAGTTTCAAAGGCTGTATCACTGTATGAATAGTAACGTTTTAGCATTAACGGATGAAGATGAAAACACGTTGTAATTCGTAGCGGGTTTAGGGAAAGCATGTATTACTATCTGAATCAATTTTGTAGAAAAGAATCGAACAGGATTTATTGCCAGACGAAATGTCAAGTCAATGACAAGATACCGTTTATTAATCGTGCTACTCCTTAACTGCGTAAAAGATGGCATTTTCGTTTTTAGGTATTGGTGCATGCATTCATCAATAATATAAAACTAGATATCTGGTCATAGTTTCAAGAATGGTAATGAAAATACTCGACCAGGAGTCCAATTCTCGGGATTTACGATATGAAAAAAAAAAACATGGCGGATGTCGCATGAAAACCATAAAAAAGCTGTTTTTGCAATATTTATATTGATTGTCGTTAAATAGCATAAGCACGAGAATTGGGCTCCTGGGCAGATTAACTGTCAAAAATATTATTCTTTACATTATTCCTTACAAGATAAGGTTGTACTCTATGTAATTACTAAAACCATCATTCCGTAAACATATTCCAGATGACATTAATTTATTTACACTAAAATTATTTTTGTATTGCTACCTCTAATCTAGTAAAAAGGACCGGAAATGTTATTTTAAGTGACCTGTTAAGTTCTTATATTATTGATCGAAGGGTGCTACAGGCTCGTTTAGAGCATAACCTTGGTTTATGCTGACTGTAACAGAAACCATTACCTCTGCCATGCGAAATGCTTAAAAATGTCTGTTTAAAAAGGCAGGCCACTTGTGTGAAGGTGTTGTTTTGTAACGAACTCTTTAATTTTAATCATAATTTCTAATAGACTTCCGTATATCGGCATTATAGAAATTGTAGACGCGTATGACTTCGAGGTGGCGGAGTGACCGAGACAGGAGATCACGACGACGATAGTTTTCAAGTTATTTATCCATGGCCTTCAGCTTGACCCCTAAATGAAACACCCTGTATAGACGTGGTGGTGTATACTGCGCTGCTTACTGCGTGTTTTAATTACCAAGCTATTACATTTCGTTCGCGCATTTTCATACAAGAGGACGCCAAATAGTGATTGAATCCGGGCGCTACATGGGTAAGAGCCGCCTCTGACCACGACCGTCGTGACTTTAGGCAATTTGTCTCGCGTGTGTGCCTCGCTCGTGAACTGATGCTCGTACAGTGCCTTATGTCAAGTGCCTGAGTGCCTACAACTAAACGAGTGAATATTATAACAAATATACCTGATATACTCGTTCGGCACAGGACAGGTTCCTTGTTGGCACTCTATCATGCACTCCTGTCTCGGTGGCTTGTCGCGAACCGCCATCAATGCCAATGAGTGTTTTGGCCAAAAAATTCACTTTTAGAGGGACGTTGTGTGCTGTAAATTTCAAATAGAAAAGTGTCAAACATTATGTCTGTAATGTCACATTTCCCAAGAAGGCTGCATTAGTTCCAATTTTTTTGCCATCGGCCAAAACATTATTGTCTCACTAAGTATATGAATAGGTAAGGTGGTATCAAATGTTTTCTATTTACTTTTAAAATATGCTTTAATTAACCAAAATGTTTCCTATATTACATATTAATTTAACCGTTGGTTTAAGTTGATTGGCTATTATAAAAATAGTTAACAGGCTCAAAGTATGTATAAAAATGTTTGTAAAATATTGTATAATATGTAGTTAAGATGCGAATATATTTATATCATTGATTGTATATAGTATATTATTTTTCTCGAGGATTACAATATTTTTGTAATAATAACTGTACTTATTCAATCTCATGTACCTGGCTTTATGTACAACCTGTACAAACATAGAAGCAATATGTTAAAATAATATGATTATTGTCTATGCTATGTATAATTATTATATAATTATGTTTTAATAGATTGTAATTTGACACTGCAATTATGTTATTTTTATTTAAATTTTTCGTAACAAAGTTAACCATTGTTTTATAGCTCCTAAATTTCGAAGTCTAGTTATTTCGTCATTATGATACGTGTTATGCATTTCAAATGTACAATTTATGAGTATATTGGTCAACAAAAATGTTATAGTTGCTTTTAAGACGAAACACATAAGTGTGATTCCCATTTCTAGTTTCAAATAAAAATAACGTTGACGCAATAAAAATGAAATCAGACCAAACAAATAGTGACAACATTCATAGATGTGCCTCAAACGTGATACACTTTACCATGATAACATTTAATTAGATAAATATTGACCATTACCTAATAGAATAGAATAAATTAGTACAGCGTACAGTTTGGGTACTGTCTGACGACGTGAGGTCTTTCTACAAGGAGGGTATTTTATCAATTGAAATTGTATAGAATAATAACCAATGACTTTGAAGTTGGACCTCACGCCTACATAACGTGATCTACCGGATTTTTCTTTTGCGGTAGTAGCCTTAATCCCACATTATTTCCACAATATGAAAAAAAAAATGTCTTATTATGAATTCAAATCAAACATTTTTCCTATGTTTAAATGTAACTCCTATGTACATCTTTAATGCGACTATGTGGTTCGGTTATTTACACCAAAGTAATATTAAATCATCAAAAGATGTACTATAGCTCTACCGACACAAAGTCAACCTCCCCATGGTCCGCGGGACGTGGGGTAGCGGAGTGCGGTTGACCCATCGAAAAAGTTCTCGAGCTTGCGCGGTCGCACGTTTCCAGCAGCGAACGTCATTCTTATTGGTCTGTGATGGCGACGGTCCACAGAATATATAACTTTTTGGGTTGGTCCATTGCACTCGCCCCTGCGTCCCGCGAACCATGGGGAGATCGACTTTGTTGCGGTAGAACTATAAGTTGTAAGTCTAATCATATTTACGATTATAACAAATAACAATTTTTATGTTTACCACAATTGAAAAATGTTTAGGCTTACTTTAAGTAAAATGCAGTGAATTAAAATCCAATGTGTGCCAAAATAGGTTATGGCTTCAAAATGCAGTTTTTCACTTTAAATAACTAAACTATTCAGTAGGTAGTGTTTATTATGTAGCTGAAATTAGAAATGCGCATATTTATCAGATGTATGTCAACTGACGTTAAACAAATGTTTCCTGGAATAAAATATAATTTTTATAAGTAAAGTAAGTAATTTCATTTATATCCTGATGAACTTCCACTATTTTAAGTTTCCAAGTTATTGTATTAACGAGATCTAAGTAATTTTCCGGAATAACTCGTTCCAGCCTCTTTTAGAAATGTACAGACGGCCACACATAAAATCTGTCGAAATTCCTCAATTTAAATTGAACCAAACGTGTTTGACATCGACTGAAATTATTTTTGAATACTTTGATATGTGGCTGTACAGACGGCGTCAGGTCGAGTTAACCCCCCGCAGGACACGCATGGTTCAAAGTCCAACAAGGTAACTCCACATGAGGCCGTGGTACGTACCTCTAAGTTTCTGATGTATTGTAACGGTCGTCCTATTGTGCTGATGGAAACAAATTATTATATTATTTAAAAATTGCATGCTGGAACAGCATTTATGCCATCCCATTCTAACTCTAGCTTTGGTACAATAGCATTTTGTAATAAGATGGTAATAAATTCTGTTGAAACTCGTTTGTTGGTATCCAGATGCCTGTAACGAAACGGAATTCACGACCGAATATTTATCCCCGTCCGATCCACACGTGATGTGGATCTCTTTTTTTTGGAAGCGACATGAAACGGTTTCGCCGTAGGCCGTCTGCTTGTTGATTGGTAGGGTATACTAGAATCCGTTTGGGGAGGCAATGAAACCCTCCATTGCCTCCCCCAGACGTAACGAACAGTCCCCGAAACGAATAAATAAATATCAATCAATCAGCCTATCGTTTTTTACATTGCTGAACGCAGGCCTCTCCCAAAGAGCGCCACCTATCCTTAGCCCTGAGTAGACTTAGAGCGGGTGTCCATGGACGGCGACAATAGCTTACCATCAGGTGATAAGTCTGCTCGTTTGCCACCTATCACATAAAATGACTCCAATGATCCACCCCCTGGATCCGCCTTTTGCCTCCTAACACTGGCACTGCTGGTGGTGCCTGTCACTCAAAATTCATATGATAGGTACACTTACGGGGATCCTTATGGGCGAGAATGCACGGGGATGCAGAATCCACGTAATCCCCGCACGTGATCGCTGAGAAACGAAGTAAGAACCACGACAAATCGACAATGGCAATTGCAAAACAATGTTGTGGAATATTTCAATTATAAAAATAAAACAATGATGTTTGGACAATCATCCAATTTGGCGGTAACAGGACAATTCGACGTGACTGGTTGGTTTTTTTTGTAAGCAACAGGAGCCCGATTCTCAGGATTTTCGATATGAAAAAACATTCCGGATATCACCTGAAAACCATACAAAAATACTATGTTTTAGTGATATATGTCGTATGATAATAAAATAAATAATAAATATTTCACAACATCACATACATTGATTTGACTCCGAGATAGGTAGCTCAAGTACCTGTGTTATGGATATCAGAATCAACAGTGGGATTACAAATATAATACATATAATACTTTTCTTTTGTAAATACATACTCGTACTTATAAAACATAGGAAACACCCAGACCAATACAAACAGACATGTTCATGCATACAAACGTTTGTACTGTGCGGAGATCGAACCCGCAACCCTTGGACCACAGGCAGCGTTCACTACCACTGTTCCAAATGGGTCGTCAAATAAATGTCACGAGCACGAGAATTAGGCTGCAGGTGGTAAGTAATCATGATTCCGGGTTAGTTTTGGGATCCCGTGTTTAATCACCTGGTGCCAAGAATATGTTTTCGTTTCCTTTGTATCAAACGAGTTTCTTGCCGGATCTGCTCGACAAGAAACAACTTCCCGCGCCGCCCGTGCAGTGGCAGTTTATTATGTTTTATTTGTATATTTTATGTATTATATATGTGTATGTTTTACATGTAAATTATACAAAAGATACTTATAAATTGTTTTAGTGTTTTTTGCGTATATCTCTGAAACAACGAGAGCTATCGAAAATGGTGCAGACAAATTTTGTAGATCGTAAAATTGTCATTGTCAAAAGGAAAAATCTGCATTTTTGTAGGCAGCCCTACATAACATGTGATTGTAATACGACAACCGGCATTATCTGTCCCACAAGATGCAATATAATGTATGGAGCAAACAACAAGGCAAATTGGTTGAGATTATTGCAACAATGGGCTGAACTTCCCGCTGATCAAGCAACGCTAGATGCAGCTTGCTATAGGAATTTGAGTTTTATTCCCCAAGACATAATGCGCTTGAGTGGGAAGATGGTGAAGTTGAAGATGCGTGTTTACGGAACCGCGACGGAATCTGAGGCGCTGTGTCAACAAAATAGTAACGATTGGATGTAGTCCGAGGGCTAGGCTCCTTTAACTCATTAGGAATCATTTCAATGTTTTGATTAGGTATGTATAAAATAAAAAGTATGAAGACATTTTTTTTGTAAAAAAGGATATCTTGCCTTTTTCCCTCTAAAATTTAGGACGGTTCCGCCAAAAGCACCATCTTGCAACGTTGATCTGTACCTAGGTACCAGCCTATATTACCTACTCATACTATTCTAGCATCCCTTTCTCGTTTCTTATATTAGGGGGGCAGGTGAATAAACAAAGGGAACGAACTACGAAGCCATAGGGTCTCCGAGGAGAGTTAGGTAGGTATGACATGACACGTAAACAAAACCGACAAAGTTACGTAATATGATACCTGGAAATCAAAAATAGGTGGTTTACAAAATTGGCGGAACGAGTATTAAAATTAGAATTTAATCACTTAAGAAAACAGCTAACTATAATGTACAATATGAGTGGGTTGAAGATATGGGACTATATAGAGACGTGTCTTGTAAAAGAAGCAAACAATTTTGCAGATTGAAAAAATATTGCAGATTTTGCACATTAGTTCTTTATCTCAGTGCTTAAAGCGTTCCGAAGGAAACCCGTATACTTACTCTTAGGGTGTATTTAAAATCACTTATTTTCATAGTTATTTTGTAATTTAGCCATTTGCCACATCATTCCCTTTTCTGCATGACCCTAAGGTTGACTGGTAGAGAATCCTTTTGGCATTAAGTTCACCTGTTGCATACATTTTTGTACAATAAAGTTAAAAATAATAATAAATAGGTATGTAACGTACTAATTATTAGGTAACCTATGTGAGATAGGAATCGTAAGGATCTTGGAGCCCATCCCCTCGCCCACGACAAAGGCGGCAGATGCACAGTTATGATGGGGATTAATGGAAATACCTTCCATTACCTAACGACAGTAGCTTGGAGGGGTACGCCAGCACTTTCAGTTTCTTTGGCCCGCGGAGCCGTGCGCACGCCGCAAGAGTTACGCAAGGCAGCGCGTTGGGTCCACCCGCATTCTGTATATGACACACTTATTTCACTCATGTGATTATCGGACGAAAGAACTAGTTTTATGCTGCACTAAAATTAGGGCGCAAGGTTGTGTGGAGAAGCATTTATCGTTGCATTTTTTTTTAAATAACGGCGTCCATTTCGATATTTTTGAAATTGACATTTTGAACTTTAACGACTATTTTAATAACCAGTGTGTTGTGTCTTGTCTTTAAGTTAATCTTTAACTGTGGACAATAAGATTCGTTTTAAGTTGTGTTTGTCCTGATAGTAAACATGATGTGCAGAACGCAGTGTATTTTATTAGTGAGCCAAAATGTGGTGTGCGTTTAGTGAAAAACCTGTGAAATATTCTACGACACCATCTGTCGAAAAGTGAGTATTTTACCACCATAAGTATGTTAATATATAAATAACTTAGCCTCGATTCCTGGCGACCCACTCCAGGCATGGAGGAAACGCCTCAGAGGTTTTAGTGGGTATATGCACAAGGAAGAGTCTTAACTTTTGTCCCTCTTCCAAAGTAGGGGCCATAGAGTAAAGTAATAACAGAAATCCGTAGTTATGCATTTAATTAGGTTAGGTACTATGAATAATATTCTTGTATAAAGCGTAAGGTGACTCCTCCTCTCTTTTAACTTTGCCGTGCCCGACTTGGTCCATAATGTACTCATGTACCTACTATGTATGTTTTTTAAGACCTTTTGTAACATATGGAGTGCAATAAAGAATATGAATTCTACTTTTACATATCTATCATTTGTTTTGTGGGTATCCGCATAGACTATCAGTGAATGCATTCGCATATACATAAATAGCAAATGTGGTGCTCAACTAGGTAATGATTATATTTTAAATTGATAATATAATATCCAGACCACCAATAAATCATAACACCCAGACTCAGAAACGCAAGTGAGATGAACACTAATTCTCTTGCGAAGGCGACTGCTTCCCTTAGGTACTTATTTTGCCTACTCTACCTATATCTACCTATCAAGTAACTTATGGAGTGTAAAAATATACATGAATATTAAAAATTAATAATAATAGGTATGTAGGTAGGTTTTTTATGAACTAAGTAAGTATGATAACCAAACGGGATGAGCTTAAAGCTAGACCACCTGCGGCTATCCCATATAATTACCGTGATGGTGTCCTCTCCTGCCCGACGTGCAACCGCACATTTAGCGCCAAGATAAATAAATAAATAAAAAATAAAATAGTTTTTATTCATCAAAAAACTTGGATACAATGATTTGTGATTGGAGACTTCTTTTAAGCAAGAACCTGTGTTAGAAGTCTCCGCACTTCCATATAAGCTAGTATTTTAACATTTAAACGAAATTATAGATAGGCTATGCCAGCCACTGGCGCGCGCACGAGAGGGCAGTCCAACAGGCATTTGACTCGTAATGGGAGTCCGTAAGCGGTCGCTGTAGCCGAAATTGGCTAGGACCAATATATATAAGTATGATAATTTGAATATCGCGAGCGATGGTAGCCCAGTGGATAAGAAAGCGCTCTCCATGCGGGAGGTCGTAGGTTCGAACCCGAGCATGCACCTCTGGAACTTTCAAATCTATCTGCGTGTTTCTACCATTAGCTCAGTAGTGAGGGAGGAAGTGGAAGAAATGTATGAGGATATCTCTCGGGCAATACATACTTCCAATACTCACTACACTGTTGTCATGGGAGATTTTAACGCAAGGCTAGGCAAAAAGGGCGATGAGGAGTCGAAAGTGGGGCAATTTGGATCTGGAATCCGGAACCACCGAGGTCAAATGCTAGCCGAGTACATGGAGAGGGAGGGACTCTACATGATGAACTCCTTCTTTAAAAAACGGCTGCATCGTAAGTGGACCTGGGAAAGTCCGGATGGCGTTACAAAAAATGAGATTGACTTCATCATGTCTACCAAGACCCGGATATTCAATGATGTCTCAGTGATCAATTCAGTGAACACTGGAAGTGATCACCGAATGGTAAGAGGCACTTTGAATCTACATGTTACATCCGAAAGGTATCGACTGATAAAATCTACGCTCCGCCCTGTAGCCATCCAGATTCAAAACCCCGAGAGCTTTCAACTCGAGCTGGAAAATCGCTTCGATTGCCTAGAGAGCTGCTCAGACGTGGACATATATAATGACAGGCTCGTGAAAGCTGTTCTTACGGCGGGTGCAAAGGTCTTCAGACCTAGCCGTACGAAAAAAGCCAGTAAAATCTCGGAGCCAACTTTTAAGTTAATGGAGGAAAGGCGGAAAATGGTTCTGCAAACCTCTGATGAAGCTCGTCAACGACGGCAGCTCAGCAAGCGCATCTCCAAGTGCCTGACCCGGGACATACGCCGATTTAATACGGAACGTATTAAAGAGGCTATAGAGCGGAACAAAGGCTCCAAAGTGTTCACCAGAGACCTGGCTATTGGAGAGAGCTTGCTGACCAAGCTGAAAACAGAGGATGGCAGAATCGTCACGTCACGCCCAGAACTTTTGGCTGAGATCGAAAACTTTTATGGACAGCTTTACGCGACATCACGCGCACCTGTCATTCAAGCTGTTGAGCGAAGAGCCAAATTAACCCGGCACTACACCGAAGATATCCCGGACGTTAGCCTATACGAGATTAGCATAGCTCTCAAACAGCTTAAGAACGGTAAGGCACCGGTTGATGATGGAGTCACAGCGGAGCTTCTGAAAGCAGGTGGACGACCTGTCCTGAAAGCCCTTCAGAGGCTTTTCAACTCCATCATCACTGAGGGAAAGACACCCAAAGCGTGGCACTCTGGCGTGGTGAGGCTTTTCTTCAAAAAGGGTGACAAATCCCAATTGAAGAATTACAGGCCTATCACGCTGCTGAGTCACATATATAAGCTGTTTTCGAGAGTTATGACGAATCGTCTCGTACGCAGGTTCGACGACTTCCAGCCTCCCGAATAAGCTGGATTCCGAAAAGGCTTTAGCACCATAGACCACATACATACGCTGCGGCAGGTTATACAGAAGACCGAAGAGTATAATCTGCCATTATGCTTAGCGTTTGTGGACTATGAGAAAGTCTTCGACTCTGTCGAGACCTGGGCCGTGCTACAGTCTCTCCAAAGGTGCCGAATAGACTACCGATACATACAAGTGTTGCAGTCATTGTACGAAAACGCCATAATGTCAGTCCGTCTTCAGGACTAGGAATCAAAACCCATACCTCTCCGGCGAGGTGTGAGACAGGGCGACGTTATATCGCCGAAACTGTTCACCACTCTGTTGGAGGACGTGTTTAAACTTCTGGACTGGGATGGACTTGGCATCAATATAAATGGCGAGTACATGACGCACCTTCGATTCGCTGATGATATCGTAGTCATGGCTGAGACCTTGGAAGACTTAGGCAAAATGCTCGACGACCTCAATAGAGTCTCCCAACAAGTGGGTCTGAAAATGAACATGGACAAGACGAAAATTATGTCGAACTCCCATGTCGTATCCACTCTAGTAAAGGTTGGAAGCTCTACACTGGAAGTTGTAGATGAGTACATCTACCTCGGACAAAAAGTCCAGCTTGGTAAGGCCAACTTCCAGAAAGAGGTCGATCGACGAATCCAACTCGGCTGGGCAGCGTTCGGGAAGCTACGCAGCATATTTTCGGCAGATCTACCGCAGTGTCTCAAGACGAAAGTCTTTAATGCGTGTGTGTTGCCAATGATGACATACGGAACCGAAACGTGGCCGCTTACAATGTGCCGATTAAGGAGGCTCAAAGTCACCCAGAGAGCAATGGAGAGGGCTATGCTCGGGGTCTCCCTGCGTGATCGTATCAGAAATGATGAGATCCGCAGGAGAACTAAGGTCACAGACGTAGCCCAAAGGATTGCATGCCTTAAGTGGCAATGGGCAGGGCACATAGCGAGGAGAACAGACGGCCGTTGGGGCGGAAAGGTCCTCGAGTGGAGGCCACGTACAGGAACTCGCAGCCGTGGCAGGCCTCCTACAAGATGGACCGACGATCTGGTGAAGATCGCGGGAATCCATTGGATGCGGGAGGCACAGGACCGATCTGTGTGGAGAACATTGGGGGAGGCCTATGTCCAGCAGTGGACGTCCATTGGCTGAAATGATGATGATGATGATGAGGGAAAACATTTTGTGGAAACCTGCACGGTTCGGATGGGCGTATCCAGGCGTAGCGGTCTGGTCTGGCCATTTTGCACCTTCCGGATCCTTCGCCCCGGGTCCGGAGACGAGCACCGACATATTTTTGACGACCCAATTGGAACAGTGGTAGTGAACGCTGCCTTTAATACAAGGGTTGCGGGTTCGATTCCCGCACAGTACAAACATTTGTGTGCATGAACATGTTTGTTTCTATTGGTCTGGGCGTTTGCTATGTATTATAAGTATGTATTTATAAAAGAAAAGTACTATATGTATATATTTGTAATCCCCCTGTTGATTCTGATATCCGTAACACAGGTGCTTGAGCTACTTATCTCGGAGTCGGATCAATGTGTGTGATGTTGTGAAATATTATTATTATTATTTAGGGCACAATGCCCAGATAACCTGGTATTAGTGGAGGAGGATGATGATGATAATTTAAAGGGATGGTGCCTCAGTGGTTCAGATAGCGCCTTCCATACGGGGGACCGGGTGAGGGAAAACATCGTGAGGAAACCTGCACGTTTCGGATAGTTTCTGAAACGTGTAACTATGATTCAGTTAGTCTGGTTCCCCTGTTAAAAGGGTTGCGAAGGTCAGACGGCAGTCGCTTCATTGTAATTACCAGACTCCCGAAATCAAGAATCATAAAGCGTGCCCCGGGCTCCAGAGCGACAGCTTTGGACGAAACTGGAAATTACACGCTAAGATAAGGAGGATGGTAATGCTGAGATCCGAAATGAGGAGTTGGATCCTAACACCCAGTTGCAGAAATATAGATCACCATCATCAGCCCATTTAAGTCCCCACTGCTGGGGCACGGGCCTCCCTCAATCACATGAGGGGTAATTGCCATACTCACCACGCTTGGCAGACGGGTTGGCGAGGGTTTTGATATAAAGGCAGGGTTTTCCTTCTCTCGGTGCTGATGATCATGCCAGCAGCTTTACCTTAGTCGCCTTTTACGACACCTTGGTAAGAGTAAGGGTGTCCTATTCTACTCTGCCGGGGACCACACGGCCCGAAATGTAGATACGAATACCTAAAAATTAGGTCCGCGCCGCCGCCGCGCCGGATAACGTTGTCATCGCTTCACAGTTGAAAACATTCCATCAAGGACTAAAAAATTTTGCAATTCCTATTTCTGCCGCACCATCGAGAAATGTCCAGCTTGGTAAGTCCAACTTCCAGAAAGAGGTCAATAGACGAATCCAACTCAGCTGGGCAGCGTTCGCGAAGCTAGGCAGCATATTTTCGGCCCATCTACCGCAGTGGCTCAAGACGAAAGACTTCAATGCGTGTGTGTTGCCAGCGATGACATACGGAACCGAAACGTGGCCGCTTACAATGTGTCGACTAAGGAGGCTCAAAGTCACCCAGAGAACAATGGAGAGGGCTATGCTCGGAGTCTCCCTGCGTGATCGTATCAGAAATGATGAGATCCGCAGGAGAACTAAGTCGACAGACATAGCCTAAAGGATTGCATGCCTCAAGTGGCAATTGGCAGGCACATAGCGAGGAGAACAGACGGCCGTTGGGGCGGATAGGTCCTCGAGTGGAGGCCACGTACAGGAAGTCGCAACCGTGGCAGGCCCTCCACAAGGTGGACCGACGATCTGGTGAAGATCGCGGGAATCCATTGGATGCGGGCGGCACAGGACCGATATGTGTGAAGAACATTGGGGGAGGCCTATGTCCAGCAGTGGACGTCTATTGGCTGAAATGATGATGATGATGAGAAATGGAACTCGTTGCCGGCGCATGTATTTCCTCCTTCCTACAATATGGATTCCTTCAAATGAAGCGTGAAGAAGCATCTCAGGGGCCAGTATGGCTGTCCCAACGGAGGTGATGCCCTTCATCGCTGCCGTTGTAATTACAACGAGGGCTCTTCTCCTGCTTTTCATCAGGCTGAGGAGAGTCCAATATAAAAAGGTCCTCGTACATAACTCATTAAAGCCTTTAGTTAAGCTATTTCGGAAGCACGTCTAATCGGCCATTGTTTCTAAGCCTCTACCTACTAGCTACTGAGAAAGTTCGTATCTATCAATTACAGTAATTTTGTGATCGCGTAATAGCGCAATTCGTCGCGGAACTGATATTTCATTCTTGATTGAGTACTTATTGACCAAAAAATTATAGATCAATGGTTTGATAGGCTATAAAATTGTGTGAATTGTCCCATTTTGGTTAGGCAGTCCTAACGGAGGTGACGCCTTGACATCGCTTACGTTGTAATTGCAACGTGGATTCTTCTCTTGCTTATCATTATGCTGAGGAGAGCCAATATACAAATTCAAAATACAAAATAAAAAATAATTTATTTCAGTCACTTAGGTTTAAGTAATGTACAATGGACTCTCCTTTTAAGCAAATACTTGCTGGTGTTAGGAGAGACCGCTCTTCTATATCTAATATACCTACTGTGTCGCTATAAAAATAAGGACATTATTGAGACAAGAACATTTTCCGACTAGGTACTCTGTAATTCTATGCACAATACAAGGTGTATCGATAAACTTAAGGCGAAGGGCACACTAGCGACGCCAATAGATTTTTTAGCTACTAAACCGGATCTATTTTAAACGATTTCGGGGTTACAACCTCTCGGCATACACTCATACTATTTATTAAATACTTATTACTTAACTTTTAGGTCTGCTTTTGTACTCGAAATTTGAATTACCGCCAAAAGCGGCCACCTTTGGCGTGAATCAATTTTTCGCGTACAAGAACGGACCCAACATTTGTGCATGGTTATTTGATAAATAGTATAAGTGTTTGCGAAGAGGTTGTAACCCCGAAATTGTTTAAGATAGATCCGGTTTAGTAGCTAAAAATGAAAATCGATTGGCGTCGCTAGTGTGCCCTACGAATTTCAATAGGTAAGTAAGTAGCCTAGTTTTCCTCTAAGGCCAAATGTTTTTTCACCCTGTACCCTACTAATATTGGAAATCCTCATTAGCTCAACAAAATAAACTTAACTACGTGCTTGCTACATGCAACGTTAAGTATATTAAATACCAATAGGCAGGGTATTTATTAGCAAACTGTGGACAAATGGCCAGTTATGGCCAAACTGACAGCCACGCGAGTCCACGCATTTCGACACCGCGCATTTTTCGATGTGCGATTTTAAACGCCTGGTTATTACGCCAGAGCCGAGAATGTATGTAAATATTCGGTTATCGCGTGGTGACAGAATCAGGGCAAGTCTGTGGAGGAACGTGACTTCGAATTAACGAGCGTCGCGAACCGATTGACGGGTTACACAAACAGAATCGTGTTGTGGGCCGGACTGATAAAGTACGATTTTGGGGTTAAATAATCCATCGTAACTAACTAAAATAGTATCGGGACACTTTTGACCGTGGGAGAGCCACGCTTCGGCATGAATGGGTGGGCTCGACCGGAGTGATACCACGGCCTCACAGAAAACCAGCGTGAAACAGTACTGTGCTGTGTTTCGCTGCGAGTGAGGGTACCGGAGGCCCGATCGGGGTAAGGGCGGTTTAAAGGTTAGAAGCGCACTTGTGAATCCACTAGTGTCGAACCACTAGTGTCACTTGGACCAAAAAGAGGATATCCTTTCATCCATTTGTTAGCGCCTTTAGCGTGTCCATGTCCATGTTAAGGTTTTGTCAAAAATTACGCACCTAAATCCGATTACTGCTTATGAGGCAGGGTCACTGTCAGAGGCGCTATCCAGTCAAATGCTTGAATCTCGGACCCCACTTCAAATTACCTACCTACGCTTAGGTATACCTATATATAGCAACCCGGTATTTTTGAAAGTTTGCCGTGTGGCCACCCTCACTCTTACCGAGGTGTCGTAAAAGGCGACTAAGGTAAAGCTGCTGGCATGATCATCAGCACCCAGAGAAGGAAAACTCTGCATTTATATCTAAACCCTCGCCAACCCGTCTGCCAAGCGTGGTGAGTATGGCAATTACCCCTCTGTGATTGAGGGAGGTCCGTGCCCCATCAGTGGGGACTTAAATGGGCTGACGATGAATTTTTAAAAGACTTCAAAACTCAAAAGGAGGATTTTAATTCGACTGTATGTTTTTTCATTATGTTAAATAAATAAATAAATATTTCACAACATCACATACATTGATCTGACTCCGAGATAGGTAGCTCAAGCACCTGTGTTACGGATATCAGAATCAACAGTGGGATTACAAATTTATACATATAATACTTTTCTTTTGTAAATACATACTTATAATACATAGCAAACACCCAGACCAATACAAACAAACATGTTCATGCACACAAACGTTTGTACTGTGCGGGGATCGAACCCGCAACCCTTGTATCAGAGGTAGCGTTCACTACCACTGTTCCAATCGGCTCGTCGAATGTTGTATGTTGTATACCTATGGTTGTATAAGTATGCAATTTGTGAACCGATCTTTTTTTTTTGTAGTCGCCGCGTCCCCCAAATTTGGGAAACTCTGCTTTGAACTCTTACTCCGTACCGTGAAGACAAATTTACTAATTGCTTAGTCACTTGTTTGATTTTCCAATAAAATCGCTATTTCCTCGAATCAAAATGGTTTCCCGGCGAACATGACACGACAGAAATTCGTAGACGTAGATATTTCAACCTTCTCAAAGACTTCATCAACCCACTAAAAGTTTTTTTTTTCAAATTTCAAATAGTTTGTTACAATAAATAATGATGCTTTACTAATTAATGTCATTTTTCAGGCATTGAAATATCTTATTAGTACCTTTAAATTATTTACTGAAATAAATATTTTCTTTTCTTTTTTGTGTTGTGTAATGTTTTTTGTAGGCAGAAAAAGCCTACAAAAAAAACTGTTTATACGATATTATCTAGTTACTACAAAATAAACGTTAAACAACAATGTCCTTTGGCTTTAAGCGCGACATCTGCGCTTGCGCAACAGATCACGAACACGACCTAAGTTCAAAGATCAGAGCTCTCTCCGCGCTTCGTCTCAAAAAACACTAGATCATCCTTATTAAGGTGACGGGTAGGGTACACTAGCGACGCCAATCGATTTTAATTTTTAGCTACTAAACAGGATCTATTTTAAACAATTTCGAGGTTACAACCAAAAGCGGCCACTTTTGGCGTGAATCAATTTTTCGCGTACGCGTTGGACCCGACAGTTGTGCATGGTTATTTAATAAATAGTATAAGTGTTTGCTGGGAGGTTGTAACCCCGAATTTGTTTAAAATAGATCCGGCTCAGTAGCTAAAAATTAAAATCGATTGGCGTCGCTAGTGTGCCCTAGCCGTCACCGTCACTCTCCAAATAGTTGTGGGTGGTAGGGAGGGAGTCGCATCATTTGTTCGCTTAGGCGGTATCAAAAGCTGTCGCTTTCGGAGCCTAAGGTACCTACGCTGTAAACATAATTCAGGATATCACACCTTTGGCACTCTAATGAAAAGGTCGAGTTTCGTGTGAACGCACCTCGCGATCGCGGTAGGCATGCATGCAGGTGCATGTAATTTTAGACCCTATTCGGGAGTGAGCCTTCTGTCCCTTTATATTCTGTAGCTTTGATAAAGACGTCGGCCCTGGGTTCTTCAAGTCTGAATTTTGAACGAACAAATTGATCCCGGCAGATGGATCCCTACCTGCAGATTCTGTGAGGCAGAGGACCGGACACTTGTGCACATGCTCTGTCAATGATGCCCTCGGGCATTTTAGCAGCTACCATATTTTCCCGAGGATGTAATGGCTATCGCTCCCAAGGCAATTATAACTTATATTTGACCGTGGGAGAGCCGTGCTGTGATGTGTTTCGCTGCGTGAGTGAGGGTACCGGAGGCCCAATTCGGGGGAAAGGGGGGTCTAAAGGTTGGCAGCGCACTTAGTGACTCCACTGGTGTCGCTGGTGTCTATGGGCGGCGGCATACCATCAGGTGACCCGTCTGCTCGTCTGTCAAATATCATATAAAAAATATTTAAGCTATGCCGTGGGCCTGTGAGACGATCTCTAAGGGTGAGCGGAGAACACATTAGATCAAATATTGGTCACAGTGACCTCCCGGTAACGAACACTCCCCAAAAAGAAATAAATAAATATCAATCAATCAGCCTATCGTTTCCTCCACTACTGAACGCAGGCCTCTCCCATAGAGCGCCACCTATCCTTAGCCCTGAGTAGACTTCTTAGAGCGGGTGTCCATGGCAACGGCGACGGCAATTGCTTGCCATCCGTCTGCCACCTATCTCATAAAAAAGAAAAAAACTTAGGCAATTTGAGAAAAATGGGTGCTGGCTGCATCCTTCTCCTACCAGCCATCTTTCTCAATTCGTCAGTCCATCGTGTCGCTTTAAGAACTAATAAAATAAAACTGAGACAACACATATACCTACTTACCTAAATTCTCTGATCCAAAACTAAGGTTTTCCCTTGTACGGTCAGCATCAAAAGGAGCTTAACACTTTAGTACCATGTCAAAGTATAGTCAGTTTCTAAGGTGTACGTAAAAAATGTACTTCGACATGGTACTAAAGTGTTAAGCTACTTTTGATGCTGACCGTACTATAGAAAGCAGGAACAACGAAGGTACCATCCAACACAAATATTTGTTTCATAATCAAAACATTTCTGTAGGCTGCGGGAATCGAACCCGCGCGCGATGTTTGCGGCAACCAGCGCCGCTCAAACCGCTGCGCTAAAGGGGCCATCATCCTACATCCAGCCGTTTGATATTTTCCAAATGTCGATGAAGACATTTCTTCCATTACAATTGTTTTGGAAACTTACGGCTTAAGTTTCAGTTTAAGTAAACGAAGCATCAGATGTCGTATTTGCTGAACCTAGTGTAGATGTCTTGCGCTAATGTTTGGTATATTGCCTGAATGTTGCTAAAATGTGATCCCCAGTTGAAATAACTATTACTTAGTTAAATAACTAGATAATGTTACTTGTTAATCAACTTTGTGTTGCTTAATAAACATTGAAAGTAATAACCGGTACTACCAACTTGAAATCTTCGAGAAACTGCCTACATCTCCATCTTCCTAAGAGTGAGGCAACGCATTTCCACCTCTTCTGGTCTAGGGCATATGTAAATATAATTAATGTGGTCTCTGGAGCACATTTATTCACCTCAGTTTTAGGATACGGTACCCTCACTCACTCAACGAAACACAGCGCATGTCTTCGCAACGGTGCACTTCAAGCCAGTTTTTTGGGAGACAGTGGTATCGATGCCTCTCGCAAAACATTGACCCATTGACCTAGCGCTGTTTTGACTACTTTGAATGATTAACTAAACTATATAGATAATATTTTTGACGTCGAAAACATTTTTGTCAGGCGCTTTCAACATTTGCAACAGAAGCCAAATAACAAGTCAAGACTTTATGACTAATTATATGAAAAGCTTCCCTTGACCTCCAGTGGTCCAACTGCCGAAAAGTTTGAACAACATCAGATAAGTGCCACAGGATTCCACCGCGTTACCAAACAAATTGCAACCGAAAAAAATGCAAGGCCGTTGCAGTGTTGCAAGTTTCATTTCACTCGGCGACGTGGGCTGAACGGCGCCATTAGACCCCACGATCAGAGCTGCCAACTTAGCACCAAAAGTGCTAGATCTAGCACTGAGCGATGGCATCTCAGTGGATAAGGACGCGCCTTCTTACCTTGTGTATATTTAGACATTCATAAGTGTTCTGCGAGGAACTAAATTGAATAAACATTTATCTTTATCTTTTTCTTATATTTACCTTCCTTAAGGTGACGGGTAGGGTACACTAGCAACGCCAATCGATTTTAATTTTTAGCTACTAAACCGGATCTATTTTAAACAATTTCGGGTTTACAACCTCTAGAAAAACACTTATACTATTTTTTAAATAACCATGCACAAATGTTGGGTCGGTTTTTTACCCGAAAAAATTATTTACCGCCAAAAGCGGCCACTTATAGCGTGAATCAATTGTACAAAAACGGACCCGACATTTGTGCATGGTTATTTTATAAATAGTATAAATGTTTGCCTAGGGGATGTAGCACCGAAATTGTTTAAAATAGGTCCGGTTTAGTAGCTAAAAATTAATATCGATTGGCGTCGAATCAAAAATTAGATTTTTTTCCTGTTAATCTCAATTTATTATTATTAATATCTACTCATTAATTAATTACTTTCCACAAATGCATGACGTGGTTATCTCTAATTATAAGTGCAATTATTTTAATATTTAATGCAGTAACTTATGTCGATGATCCGTTGAATTAATAAATAAATAAATCCACCTCTCTCATGCATGTCTCGCATGTACCTCTGGATTTTTCAAATCTATGTGCATATTTCTACTATTGAGTCCCTGAGGGAAAACATCGTGAGGAATCCAGCACGTCTCGGATAGTTTCTCAGAATTGTGTATACTTACAATATTCGAAATAATAATTTTGAACGTGACCCACTTGGTCTGGTTCCCCAGTCGAAGGGTTGCGAAGGTCAGACGGCAGTCGCTTCATTGTAATTACCTGACTTCCCGAATTCTGGATCAGGGCTTATACCTCGGGCTCCGAAGCGACAGCGAATTACGGGTAGTTTGGCGGAGGTGGCTTGTAACAACTGAGAAGCTACCTCCATCGGGTCTTGGTAAAACGCAGACGCAGACCTGCAAAGCCTGCAAAGTTGAAGAGGTGTAGCAGGAAAGCCGACTCAGAGGTCGTTAGCGACGGCTTTGGTCACAACCGGGATGACACGCTAAGATGACGGTTATGTTGCTAAATCTAGCACTTTTTTCATGAGTTCTAATTTCAAATACATATTTTTTAATCACATACCTTTTAAAGCGGACTCCGCGCGGGCGTAAGCGCCATTTTAGATCGCAGCCGGGAGTAAGGTGTTGATGACTCACGTAGCTACCTACCACCTTTTTTGCACTATTTGGTATCAAATACTGTGATGGCAAAACGTGTTGCTTGAAGCTAGTTCAGATAAAGGGACTCCTAAGCAAGTAGTCAACGTAAGACCAACCCCTGGACTGGTATACTAATGGGACAAACATTATGAAAAGACAAAATTTTAAGCTAAACCTAATCTTTATTTAATACTATGTAGATATTTTTACCTATGTCATAAATTTAATTGAACCATGGGAGAGTCATGCTTCGGCATGAATGGGCTGGCTTGACCGGAGTGATACTACGGCCTCACAGAAAACTGGCGTGAAGCAGCACTGCTGTGCGTGCTGTGTTATGTTGCGTGAGTGAGGGTACTGGAGGCCCAATCCGGGGAAAAGGGGGGTATAAAGGTTGGCAGCGCACTTGTGACTCCACTGGTGTTGCGGGTGTCCATGGACGGCGGCAATCGCTTACCATCAGGCGATCCCGCCCTGTATGCTCGTCTGCTACCTATCACATCAAAAAAAATGGCAAACTCTTTCACTCCACATGATTTAAGGTGACGGGTAGGGCACACTAGCGACGCCAATCGATTTTAATTTTAAGCTACTATACCGTAGCAAAAGCAGACCAAACAGTTAACTATAAGTATGAAATAAATAGTATAGGTATTTGCCGAGAGATTGTATCCCCGAAATTGTTTAAAATAGATCCGGTTTAGTAGGTTAAAATTTAAATCGATTGACGATTAAGTTTCGCTGTGTGAGTGAGGGTACCGGCCTAATCCAGGGGAAGGGGGGTTAAAAGGTAAGCAGCGCAATTGTGACACCACTGGTGTTGCAGGTGTCCATGTGCTGCAGCATTTGCTTACTACCAGGTGATCCAGGTCTCCTACCTATCACATAAAAAAATGGCGAACTCTTTCACTCTAGATCATTTAAGTCCAATTATAGCTGTTCTAGGTCGTCGGGCACTGCATGGGCCTACAGCACTATTTTTGAAAATTCTAGCACCTTTCCACACGGCACCAAACACCCACGATATCTAGTCGTCATCACTGACCACGGTCGCAGATGGGTACGGAGATACTGTCTCGTGCCAGTCCACTTTGGGTATGTTAACAGGATAGCTGGTATAAGTTTATGGTCTTAGGTATAGTAGAATTTCACCTTTTAAGTAAGTACGTAAGTATTTATTAACCAAAAGTTGCACATACATAGTATAAAATTTTGCTTGTCCCCACACTAGGCAAGCCTGACCTGTGGGGAACAGTAAACGATTAACAGGGTAAATTTACGGCACTTGTGGAGAAAAAAACATGAAAATATATATATATTATTAGGAACTTAAGGTTGCTAAATGAAATTTGACTAGTGTAGTCACGGCCTTGCAGATACACGTTGTCTTTAAATTCATGCTGAAGTCTTTCACGACTCCTTCTGGTGTAGCTAGGGTTGCCATCACCTAAATTGCCGACGCCGGAAAAACACTGCATAAATCCCAGACATTTATGCAAAATGTTTCTTTCCCCGGACACCCCTGTCAATTTTGTCATCGATTTTGATGTTAATTTCCTTGAGAAATAGGACTATTTCTTTACCTCAAACCATGGAGTAGTTTCAGAGATGTTTGGCAACTGGAACGGGCAAGAGCGTACAGCAATGCTCTCGAAGTTTATCGTGAGACCCTTTGACTCGGATGCAAAAGAGCAGGCGAAAAAATTCCGAGACATCACGAGGCGGGGCGAGTGCTACCAAGTACACTCTCGTACGAATGTGCTCGGCATACGGTCTCGCGAGAATGTAAAGCCGGCATTATATATTTTGCCGAGCCTTCCTGAATGCGAACTCGCATTTGTAGATCAATTGTAGTGGTCGGGTGTAACCCGGACACTGTTCAGAAACCCTCCCGGACGGTCCCCGGACGCCCTTCAAACTAGGACAAACGGATGGCAACCCTAGGTGTAAATCATGTGAACCCTGGACAATTGTGGTTACTAGAGCTACCATATTTTCCCCTCGGTTATTTATGAGCGTGTGCACCGAGGGACCGATCTTGGGTTATTTTACGACACTGCAAGGCTCATACGTATTACTGAGAGGCGGGGGGAGGTCTATGGATTTTAAAAGTCAAGCTACTGCCGTACTCTTGTCTTATAAGATATCTTCCTAAGGCGACCTGATCGCTTTGAGCGATCTCTTCCGGGCAACCTAAGTTGTTAGAGTGATACCATGGTGAGGCCATTACAGAGAACCAGCGTGAAGAAGCACTGTGCTGTGTTTCGTTGCGTGAGTGAGGGTACCGAAAAAGGGTTTAAAGGTTGGCAGCGCGTACTTCACTGGTGTCGCGGGTGTCCATAGGCGGCGGTAATCGCTTACCATCAGGTGATCCGTCTGCTCGTCTGCCACCTATCTCATAAAAAGAGAGACGTTGGCCCATTATGCTCCGGGTCATTCCCCAGAGTACAAAGCTACACAAAAAGGGGTGTAAGGCTTTTAAATAATATACTTTACTTACATAAACAATATAACCTATACAATAATTAGTTATTAAGAGGCTGATAAAAATAAGTAGACCGCGACTGCGCATGAGATGCGCACTGGATCGCGGTCACTCGGTCTCAATGTCGCTTGTATAATGTGCCGTAATCGAGTGAAAAGTGCTTGCACATTGCGTCAGCGCACGCGGTATGCGCGCGCGCACCACGCCGAGGTACTAAGGGACAGTGTTGCATTTGATATCGCGAATGAATGTACAGTCAATCTTGGGTCACTTTTGACCGTGGGAGAGCCATGAATGGGCAGGCTCGACCGAAGTGATACCATGGCCTCACAGAAAACCGACGTGAAGCAGCACTGTACTGTGTTTCGCTGCTTGAGTGAGGGTACCAGAGGTCCAATCTGGGGAAAGGGGGGTTTAAAGGTTGGCAGCGCACTTGTGACTCTACTGGCGTCACGGGTGTCTACGGGCGGTGGCATTCCGTCTGCTCGTCTACCACCTATCACATAAAAAAAGCCAAACATCAAAGTATAAGACATTGTAAAATTTTAAATTCATTTAGTATCTGTACTCTTCTTATATGTAATTACTTTTCTTACATATTATCAATAATTAATTATGAACTACATCATCATCATCATCAGCCCATTTAAGTCCCCACTGCTGGGGCACGGGCCTTCCTCAATCACATGAGGGGTAATTGCCATACTCACCACCATACTGATGAGTGGGTGCCTGTACCTACCGGGTTAGGCGCCTGTTAAAAGGGGACCTGCCACTCTTGCCTACTACCTACGTTAGATTTTTGGAAATTCCAACCCCCAACCCATTAAAATATTGCCAGATCTAGTACAAAAATGATATTGGCAGCACAGGCAGTGTAGTCAACCCTAAAATCAGAAAAGTGGTAAATGAAGTGCCAAAAGTAGGTTACCTAATAAGAATAAATTGGATTTTTCAAGATGAAAAAATACATACCTAAAATCAAAAAAAAAGCAAGAAATAGCATCAATATTTTGTTAATACTTTTAATAATCTAAAATGATGTCAAATATGTTTGTTTTCGTGTGGCAATGCGCAGTATGTACAGACGTTAGGTAGAGTTATCTCCTCCAAAATATAGAGCGCGTGATCTCTTTTATCCGCACGAAGCGATTGGCTTCCACATTTATAATGCGGATGGCTAATGAATGGAACTCCCTGCCGAGGTCTGTGCTTGAGCTACCTATCTCGGAGTTAGATCAATGTATGTGATGTTGTGAAATATTTATATATAAAAAAAAACATAAGGACGGTTTCAATAGATGTAGCTACAGCAAGGGTAACTTCATGACATGTGACGAAGCGTGCTCGTGTAAGTTTTGGCTCGCGGAGTGTCTGCTCGGTGCCTTCTCGCCTCTTCTCCACTGGCGTGAGCATCACTGGCCACCGTATCAACCTCAGTCGTCATAATAGATATATATATTATGAACTAAAACTTCATTTAATTGACTGTTTTTTTTTAATAATAAATATTTCACAACATCACATACATTGATCTGACTCCGAGATAGGTAGCTCAAGCACTGTGTTACGGATATAATCAACAGTGGGATTACAAATATATACATATAATACTTTTTTTTGTAAATATATACTTATAATACATAGAAAACACCCAGACCAATACAAACAGACATGTTCATGCACACAAATGTTAATACTGTGCGGGGATCGTACCCGCGACTCTTGGACCAAAGGCAGCGTTCACTACCACTATTCCAAACGGGTCGTCATAAGCAGTCTAAGGCCGCAATGTTATCAGCTGACAATTTTGCACACCATCAAATTCAATTTTATAAAAATATTTGCTTTATAATGAACATTTCGGAAAGTAGGTAGTTTTATGGCGTAGGTAGGTAGGTAGATAGACCGAAGGAAAAAGTAGGTAGATCTACCTAAAAGTAGGTTGAGTTGGCAACACTTAGCACAGCGATGCATCATGAGTGCAAAAAGGGACTATAAAGGCAGTGGGGTGATAGATAGAGATATATTATTTATTGCACAAAAACAAAATACAAGTATGATAGAACAACTAGGCGGTCTTATCGCTTGCAGCGATTTCTTCCAGACAACCTTTGGGTAGAGGAAAAAATATCGTATTCGTAATAGGGGAAGGCAGTGCAAAGCAGTATAACAAATGAAATTGAAAATGGAAGAAATAATTACGTGTCATGAACAAATATACATGTTGGTGTTGTGAAAGTACCTCCTATTTCTCACTGTGATGTCGACTGTTGGTTGAATATGGCAATACATAAAAATGGAAAAAGGGCCCCCTCAGAACCACAGTCAGTTTAATTATGCCCATTTCACTTTTTATGGCTTTTATTACATTTTGCCATTTATTACATACCTACGCCCAAACAAAGAAGCAAGTAGTGATAATATTTGTAAATATACTAAGGAAGGGCCTGCGCGTCACTCTTGCGCATAACGCCGTCCGTCTCGCGGTCAGCTGCGGCTGCGCAGCTTTCTCCTCTGTTTGCGAAGCCGAATATGTGCCGCAGCACTCATGAGTGTAACAACAAAGAACGCACGATTGCTACTAAGTCGCAAGTTTGACCGAGGGAGAACAACGCTTCGGCATGAGGCTTGACTGGAGAGATTCCACGGCCTAAAAGAAAACCGGCGATAAGCAGCGCTTGCCTACGTTGAGAGTACCGGAGGCCCAATCAGTAAGAATTTGTAATAATTTGATAGTTAGTATGACACATAAATAAAGTAATAAATAGACCGAATAAATATTTCACAACATCACATACTTACATTGATCTGACTCCGAGATAGGTAGCTCAAGCACCTGCGTTACGGATATCAGAAGCAATAGCGGAATTACAAATATATACATACAAAACTTTTATTTTGTAAAAACATATTTATAATACATACAAAATACCCAGACCAATACAACCAATACCTACATCCTGTGTAGTTGACTTATCTAGCCACTTATCTATTCAGTGTACCTTTTATTATCAGCGTATCATGATCATCACCTTTCATCATAGCCCGGATTATGACGGCAGCTCGGATCTGAGGCTCTACTCACGACTTTTTTCGATCGAATGCGAAATCGTCGATGTGCGCTCCATTAAGTGCTGTGAGTTCATGTTGGATTTGTAGGCCACGTTGGCTGGTAAATGGTCTTATGTCAGATTTAAGTACTTATTAACGCACTGTGTAGAAATGGTTTAGCTCTCGCCCACTTAAATTTGACCACGCTATATCAGTTATCACGTGTCACATATCGGCTAAATGGCGGCCGATCCCAACGACCAGCCAAGAATTCAAGATATTATATATAGTGCACAAGTGTGCGCAGACACCAGTGCACATATTTCCTAGTCAATTTAATTTAATGGGTCACCAATGTGACAAGAACGGTAAAGTTCTTCACAGAAACATTAAGGTAGAACTATTGTCCTAGAATCATCATCATCATATTTCAGCCAATAGACGTCCACTGCTAGGACATAGGACTCTCCCAATGTTTTCCACACAGATCGGTCCAGTGCCGCCCGCATCCAATGGAATCCCGCGATCTTCACTAGATCGTCGGTCCACCTTGTGGAGGGCCTGCCACGGCTGCGACTTCCTGTACGTGGCCTCGACTCGAGGACCTAGAATAGTCTCTTAGAATCCGGGGCCCACTGCGCTATTAGTCACCGAGTATGAAACCCTTGTGCCTATAGTGCCCATTAGGTTAGATATATAAATATACTTTTTGACTGACCGGATGGCGCAATTGGTAGTGACCCTGCCTCTTACGCCAAAGGTCGTGGGTTAGATCCCCAACCTGGACAAACATTCGTGCGATGAACACTTGTGTTTATTCGGTGTCTTGGTGTAATATATGTATTTGAGTATATATTTGTGTTCCTCTGTTGTCTGATATCTGTAACACAAGTGCTTAAGCTACTTAGTACGGAATCAGGTCAACGTATGAGATGTTGTGAGAATTATTATTATTATTATTGCACAAAATACACAACTTAAAAAAACTAGGCATTGTATTTTACTTCACCAAGCTACGAGTAAGTAAACTGTTTTCTTCATCCAATTTATTCTCACATTAAAGTCAAACATACCTTTTTTTATTTTAATCGGGCGCCTAAGCAGCTCCTATTCAGACCAGTATCACTGCGACAATTTGATATCACATCAGTCCCAAAACCTGCACTTTTCTGAAAGTGTATTAATTGTCTGGGACTGTTATCCCTAGCTTCATTGGGGCTCAAAATGTGTTCCCAGTTGTATGCTGCGTTAGCGCATCAGTATTCCGCATTCAGTGACTATGTGTATAGGGAGTATTTTTTTTGGGGGTTTCATCTGCCTCGTTACACATTCAGCAGATTCCATTATCACTCAGTCCCATAGTGGCCAAGTGCTTGTTGAGGCAACAGTGACCGGTGAGAGCTCTTACTAAGATGGGTGGTTTTTAGTGGGCAAGCCCCCTGGGAGCTCCCTAGGTGAGAGACCCGGCCGTCTCCCAGCGGTCGGGTGTGCATAAGGCGGCGCCGACTACCGGCGTCGACGTCTACCTATTGCACATCGGCAGGCGCCATTTTTCCACCTGTAGAACAAAAACAAAAAGACGTGCAGCGGAGGATCTGTCAAAGGGCTTTCTAATTCGTCTCTTGGAGTCAAACACCTTAAGGGTGAGAATCTTATGACGAAATTTACTTCAACGTGTGGTTGTTTCTACCTACGTAGTTACTCACAAGTTACGTAGTTAAATAACAGACGCACGTGCCCTACTCGTAATTGTATGTTAATTATACAGGGAAATGAACACAGGGAAATGGCAAAAGGTCATAAACCGCAGACAGACCTACCTACTGTTATAACCTAGTGTTAGTAAACAAACTTATTTTAATAAAAAGAGAACGTAACGTACGAGAACAGAAAAAATAAACGTAAAGAAATTTCTGGACTGCTAATAGCGGCACCTCCAGAAAGTAACATTGTACTTTTTACTTTTTAATATTACTTTTCCATCGTGAAAAAATTATAAGCTTTTAACATCAAACATGTAATTTTGTGAGACTCATGAACGTTTCAAAGAGCCTTACTAAATTACAATGTTTAAAAAAGCAGTAATTCAATAAATACATACCTAACTACTTCCGTGGGAAACGTTTCTCTTATGTCAATTAAGTATTTAAAATTCAAGAAATAATTATGAAAATAATGAAAAGACATTAAAATCCAAGAATGTTACTCTTAATTTCAAGGTTCGGGTGGTAGTAACAAAAACGATAAAATCATGTAAACCAGCGGTAAGTTGTGGGTCACTGAATTGATTAAGTTGAGGCGACGAACGCGGAATTTAGATACGAAGCCGTAGCATTCGGAAGATAGGCCTTGGCGGCGGTTCAAAGAGAAAAGAGTATTTTTTTGCAACTTACTAATTTCATAAAGGACCTGATTGACCACAAACACTCACACCTCTTCTTGTATATCTACTACTTATCTCCCTTGTAACCATGTCGTGTCATGAGTATTGTATCGTGTATCGTACTTATAATACTGTTCTATGTTCTGTCATGTTACTCTCTGTGCTGTGAATTTTGTGAAGGTCAATAAATGTTTTTTCTTTCTTATCTTTCTCAGAAAACGAGGAGAGTGAGAGTAGGTAGTTAATACCTATATTATCCAAATATCAATTTAAATAGTAATGTACAGTTTTAGAGCCTTATGAAGGTTTTAAAACCTTCGCAGAGTATTAGTACGAGAATATTGTCATAGATTAATATTGTTTTTAACAATTTTACACAACGCACACAACGCAACGATTATACCTTTGGTTGACAAAGCGGACCAGTTTTTTACCCGGGAGAGCCACGCTTGGGCATGAATGGGCTCAACCGGAGTGATATTACGGCCTCACAGAAAACCGGCGTGAAGCAGCACAGTGCTGTGTTTCGCTGCCTGAGTGAGGATATCGGCCGGCGGCCCGATCCGGGGGAAAGCGGGGTTTAAAAGTAATTTTGTTGTAGTTATGCGTCCAATATACCAATCAGAATAGTTGTGTCACGGGCAAACGAATTTCCCATGGCACAACTTAGTTGTGCGAAGCAGTTGTGCCACGGGCAATAAAGGATGATTTTTACACTCAATAAATAATGGATCGCAGAGCCCCTAGTGTAGTGGTCATTAAGATAGATCGGCGGAGTTACACAACGCCCGGGCTCGTACTGCAGTGGCATTATTAGTGAAATGCCACGCTTAACATCGTCCGTGATCATGTGCCTATTGTCAGTTCGATCTATTCGGTATAACGAGCGAACAGGAGGCCGATCGATAAATGAGCCCTCAACTCAACTCAGCGTGACATTGTCAGTTGCGTCCAAAGATATCGTTTCGGAGCCCATGGTATAGGTACCTAGCGTAGGCGCTTAGACTATGATCCAGGATAAGGTTAGTCTGATAATTACATAAAGAAATCACCGTTTGATCTTAACACACCTCAGACCTGGCAAAAGATTGGAACTTTTTTATTTGGATTAGTGCAAAGATGCGGAACAGTGAAATGCATCATTTGGAACCTCGACTCTTCCGCTCATTCGGCAAACTTGGATCATTCCGCTCATTCGGATCATTCGGCTCACTCGGATCATTTAGCTCTTTCGGGTCACTCGGATTATTCAGCTCATTAAGCTCACCCGAATCTTTCGGATCTTTCGTACCAATTGACTAAGATATCCATTTGAGCCGAATGATAAATTCGGAGCGAACATAAAGATTTGGAACAGTGTATCATTTGGCTGAGTCGGTTCACTTAGTCGTTTCAGTAAAGAGTAACACACGTCTAACACACTTGGACAGGGTAACAAGACCAACTAGCTCACGGTTACACGTTCAAAATCAATATCTCACCAAATTGTCCATAGTTTGGGAAACAATCCAAAACGTTCGTGTATTGCACATACATGTAGGTATGAAAAATCTCTTTCTATTGGTGAATGTTCGTTCGAACTTACGACCTCCCGTTTAGAAGGTGCACGTACTTATACATTCAGCTGCTATCGCTCTATCTCCTATTTTTCGATGATTGACCAATGTACTCGTATTAAAATAAAACGTGGGTACTAATACTGGAAAAGCTGGGACTGTGGGCTAGGGATATCTAATTTTGACCAAAAATGTTACATAATGATGGACGTCCGTGGCACTTACTCAGCTGGCTCTACTAAAAATCAGCGTCATGACCTTTTTCGGGCCATGACTCAGGCTGAGTGAATGTTGGAAGTCACAACATACAATATGTATGTGTGTTAGTAACTATCAACTTAAGGACTATTGTTAGTAGGTAACTTATGTTATTTGAAATTATATCGAAATATTTTTTTTTCTAATTTTTTTGCTTTGTCATTGTCATTTCTGTATTCATTTTTTTTGTTTGTAGTGTTTATGAAACTGATGTTGTACTCGTACATAGTGTCGTGATGTCCAAACAATTACCATTTTCTTTCTTTTCTTTCATTATGCGCTGGCCTGAAACCATCATCTCCAGGTTCAGTAGGTATGAGAGCCAATTTGCAAAGGTACGAAGGTACTTTATGAGGTGCCCTGTCAGGAAACGTGGACTTTACTACCATGCGAAGAAATATGTTGGCTATAGCTTATGTAGCGGTCACTGTGGCGAATCATCGCAGTTACACAACGGCCAGCTGTCAGCGAAATGTCAAACTGTTAACTCGGCTGCGATTAATGGGGCCTATTGCAGATTATGTGCTTGTGTCTTGGATAATAATTGGTCGTTGTTGGCATTAGATCGTCAATCTTTCTTCTTGGAGTGTGGATTGAGTGGTGCTTATTTTTTGACGTTTAGATAGGTATCTACTTAGTTTACTCAGATCAAGATGACTTACCTAACTTTATTCATTTTTTTATGATTTAGGTGACAGACGAGGCGACGGATTACCTGATGGTTTGCGATTACCACCGCCCATGAACCACCAACACCGGTGGTGTCACAAGTGCGATGCTTAACTTTTAACCCCCAGATTTCAGCTTTTTGGATTGGGCCTGGTACTCTCACTGTTCATTGTTTTAGTCTTATTTAAAAAAATCGTTATACTATAAATAATAAATATTTCACAACATCACATACACTGATCTGACTCCTGTATTTATTCTGTGCTTCGAGACAGGTAGCACATGCACCTTTGTTACGGATATCAGAATCAGTCAATTATAAGTTTGACGTGTTTCTCTATCTGCCGCACTCGAGTCGTTAATTAACTTAGTTGGCTACTTAAGTAAAAATATTGACACTTATTTTGATACGCATAAAGACTATCGATACTAAAGTTAATGAATATTAGCTTAATTGACGTCTCTGATGTGCGGCCGTCTCTCTCTCTGTTCGTTGGTGTGGTTGTGTGTGTGTATGTGTTTATAGGTATCGTAACTGCAGCCTTCTACTCGTAGCCCTAATGGAATGAACAAGTGAGGAAACCGATCGTGACTAAACCCTGCACGTTTCAAATAGCTTCACAAAGAGGATACCTCCATTTGTCGAGTAAATGATTCATGATTCATAATTCTTTATTGCTTCCTATCACAATGTTTCAAAGTTGACAATTTAATATGGTAACGTACGATGTGATACCCAGTAAGGGTGCCGGCAAAACAGTAGTTCCGGTCCAATATTGAATGTTAAAATTATATTTGAAAAATTATGTGCATCAATCAATTCATTATTATCTAAAAATGAAAAAATGATTCTCTCTGTCTTTTACTTTTTTCCTCTTCTTGCAATTAATAATATCCTCCAACCGATTACAGCTACGGCGGCCAATCTCAACGATCAGCCACCTACGCAGAATATATTATAGTGCTCAAGTGTGTGCGCAAACACAAGTGCACTCGCTATTCCTTTACCCTCATAATCCGATGGGACACTACTGTGACACGACCGGAGAAGGATCGGGCGCAGGACCAACAGCTTCATCATCATCATCATCAGCCCATTTAAGTCCCCACTGCTGGGGCACGGGCCTCCCTCAATCATGAGGGGTAATTGCCATACTCACCACGCTTGGCAGACGGGTTGGCGAGGGTTTTGATATTAATGCAGAGTTTTCCTTCTCTGGGTGCTGATGATCATGCCAGCAGCTTTACCTTAGTCGCCTTTTACGACACCTCGGCACCTTTTACGGACCAACAGCTTAACGTGCAATTACCAGACTACCAAACTCTGGATCACGGTCCGGCGTAGTGTCCCAGGCTCCAAAGCCACCGCTTTACACGCAACCGGGGTGAGATGAGTCATCATGTGACATAATAGACATCACAGCTATTGTAGCAGTTCCCATTGATCTGTTTCTATAGTTAATAACTGTTATTTTATTTTGATTTTAACTGTTATATCTATTGCCACTGCCGCTGACATTTAGATATAGATGTGTTTAGTTGCACAATAATCCGGTTTTTCACTTCACAAAATGCCAACCATCCTTCTGCTATAATGTTAGTCGTGATGATTAGTAAGCGTCCGTATATGGAATACTTTAATATTAGGTAAATGGCAATCAATGGCTATTGGAAAGTGTGATAGATTACAGTTGATAGGCAAATTTAAAAGCAGACATATTCACGTCTTTACGTAAGAAACTCGTGTAGCTCCATTATCACAGAGAAACTCGATACATCGATAAATATAAAGTAAAGTATTAGCCTATCATCAGTAATGGGTCAGCCCATGCAGGGCGAAGGCCTCCATCTTAGAAATCAAGTCATCGCTACTATGATTTCATCTTCATCATCAGCCCATTTAAGTCCCCACTGCTGGGGCACGGGCCTCCCTCAATCACATGAGGAGTAATTGCCATACTCACCACGCTTGGCAGACGGGTTGGCGAGGGTTTTGATATAAATGCAGAGTTTTCCTTCTCTGGGTGCTGATGATCATGCCAGCAGCTTTACCTTAGTCGCCTTTTACGACACCTCGGTAAGAGTGAGGGTGGCCTATTCTACTCTGCCGGGGACCACACGGCCTTTCCTTTTTATTTACACACTATACCTACCTACAATCATACAGACACCTGTGTACTATGATTTGATTAGGCTTAATCACCACGCTTGCCTGCGGATTGAAGATCATAAACCCGAGCCACAGCCCGAGCTATATATGTTTGAAAAATAACTTTTATCGACTTGAATCGAACTCAGGGTCCCGAGACCATGGTACTTAAACAACTAGACCAACAGAGCGTTAAGTAGGTATCAGCCATTATACTGTCCCAAAGCCAGAGCAAAGGCCTCCATCAATCGTAGAAGTTAACTGCCACACTCAGAGTCGTTGATTAACTTATATTGACACTTATTTTGATACGCATAAAGACTACCGATACTAAAGTTAATGAAAATTAGCTTAAATGACGTCTCTGAGTGCGGCCGTAAGTCATCGCTACAACGATGGGATTGGGCTTATTCACCACGTTTGCCTAGTGCGATTCGAAACATACAATGTATGTGACGTTGTCGCAATTTATTTATTTATGCCTTTGCACCCGGGAATCCAATCCAGAACCACTACCTAGACCAACAGAGCGATGGATATCGATACGGACGCCCCGATATATGGTCACTCTACCTGGCCTGAGGGTGTCCTACACTACGTTTACCGAGACATCAAATGAGGCACAACCTTTTTTTGCCGTGGAAGAGCCACGCTTCGGTATGAATAGCCCGGCGCCACCGGAGTGATACCACGGCCAAACAGAAAACCGGCGTGAAGCAGCACTGTACTGTATTTTGCTGCGTGAGTGAGGGTACCGGAGGCCCGATCAGGGGGAAAGGGAAGTTTAAAGGTTGGCAGCTGGCTCCACTGCTCTTCCTGCTGGTGTCTATCGCCTACCATCAGGTGATCCGTCTGCTCGTCTGTCACCTATCATATTAAAAAAAATGAGATTTGTGGACAAGGTCTCCACTCCAGAACAGAACAGCCGAAGCCGATTAGTTCCCAAAAATTGCTTATTAGGTAACTTTTCTTTTGTTATCGTAATAAAGTACCACTTTCGCAACAGTACTTACCACGGTACTTACAGAGTGTTTGATTCTCATCATTATCTGTCCTCGAAGGGTGTCAAATTGGTAAGAAAAAGTTTTATATAATAAATAAGGGCCTATCAGTGCCGCCTTGATAAACTCCTATTGCTATAATAATTAAAATGGGAATTAACGCGATTTTTATTATGAAGCACAATATTAATACTCTCACATACATATTTTGCTTGACGTTTCAGCAATTTTGCCAACTCGGTGCCAGGTTTTCGGGCTAATTGGAGTCTAAAATAGGGCTAAATGTTAAGCGATTACCGCCGCCCATGGACGCCTGCAACACCAGTGGTGTCACAAGTGCACTGCTTACCTTTTAACCCCCCTTCCCCTGGATTGGGCCTCCGGTACCCTCACTCACGCAGCGAAACACAGCGCATGCACTGCTTCACGCCGGTTTTCTGTGAGGACGTGGTATTACTCCGGTCCGGTGGTATTTTATGTTTGTTCGCCGATTACTTTGCCATTTATGAACCGATTTAGATGAGTATTTCTCAGTTGGAAGGTAGATAGTCCCGGATTGGTACCATGATCAGGATATCCGGATCTGATGATAGGATCCTGGAAAAATTGAAGAGAACTCTCAAATTTTATAAGGACACGTATAGTTTTTGTATCTTTTTTCAAAACTGCACTAGTATTTACGCCTGACTGTATTAATTTTGTGGCTCTGCTGATGATGGAAGGTCAACTCCTCAACAGTAAGAAGTTAAGGGATAACTCTTTCAATAGTATACTCACAATTAGTTTTTTAATTATTTGGCGGGGGTGGAAGAGGTTTTTTTTTTATCAAAAATTGAAGAATAAAACACACTTAATAAAAATACAGCTCAAATTTCGAAGTCCTCATCAGAGGATTCCTCGCCACTCAAGATTTTACTTCAACTATTATTAACTGACTGTTTTTACTCTCACTTTGTGCTAATGACGTTGATGGTTGTGTGTGACTGAGTCCTGTCTATTTCATCAGGAACTGCCTTGCTCAATGCTTAAGATAATCATTTATCATTATTTTAAGGGCTGAATAAGCTCTAGCCCCGGAATGTTGCCAACTTAACCCAAGTTGGCCGTCTGCTCGTTTGTCCGCCATAATTTAAAAATTATAATCATGTCCCGAAACTAGATCATCATTGTGACTTCATCATCATCATCATCATCAACCCATTTAAGTCCCCACTGCTGGGGCACGGGCCTCCCTTAATCACATGAGGGGTAATTGCCATACTCACCACGCTTGGCAGACGGGTTGGCGAGGGTTTTGATATAAATGCAGAGTTTTCCTTCTCAGGGTGCTGATGATCATGCCAGCAGCTTTACCTTAGTCGCCTTTTACGACACCTCGGTAAGAGTGAGGGTGGCCTATTCTACTCTGCTGGGGACCACACGGCTAACGGCACGGCTAACGGCATTGTGACTTACTTGACTTAATGTCCTATGTCCCCTAGGTGGGCAAAGGGCGTCCACAGTGCTCCGCCATCTCGAACGGTCTTGAGCTTCACGTTTTACTTCGCTCCAAGTTAGTCCTAAGGTCTTAGCTTCTGCAGTGATAGTCCGCCGCCAGGATTGTTTAGGGCGGCCACGTTTCCGTTTTCCTTGGGGGTTCCAGTCTAGGGCTTGCCTTGGTATGTGGTCCGGTTCCATTCGGAGCGTGTGGCCGATCCAGTTCCATTTGCGGCGTTTGATCTGCTGGTCGATAGGAGTCTAACCGCAGCGATCTCACAGATATTTGTACTATCAGAAATTTATTTCAACTGGCTTAAAATTCTGGTAGATATCTTTGAAAATCATGATTCTGACTGTGGAAGTCAGCCAGGTTCTGAAGGTGTCATGATCCTCATCTGTGAGGGGGACGAAGAGAGAGTGAGAATATTCTGGTCTGAGTGGATGATTAAAACTAAACAACTACTTTACCTCTCTATATATTTTTTTTTTAGCGTAATTTCTGTGCAACATTTAGATGTTGAGGTGCGATGATAAATGGTAGTAGTTGAGCAGTGATTTAGAACGCACCTTCAATACAAGGGTTCCTGGTTCGAAATCCGAGCATGAAACTTTGGATTTCTCAAATCTATGTGCGTATTTCTATCATTAGCTCGGCAGTGAGGGAAGACATTGGGAGGAAACCTGCACATTTCGGATAGTGAAACGTGTAACCGTGATTTAGTTGTTCTGGTTCCTATGTAAAGGATTACGAAGGCCAGACGGCAGTCTCTTCGTTGTAATTACCAGACTCCCCAAATCCTGAGTCATGATTCATGATCAATCGTCCCTCGGGCTCCAGAGCGAAGGATGCAACCGGGCATTACACGCTAAGATGAGGATCAATTTAGATGTTGACTTAAAAAAATGTAATTGTCGAAAAATATTTTTAACGTTATATCAGATAAGCTTTGCGTGTGACACCGGCAAATCGTATGAACAATGCCTCACCTTGGTTATAAATTTAATCAAATTAATGCATTATTTAGACTTTTACATTATCTTAGAAGCTCTTAAGAGTTGGGTCAAGGCGTTTTCTCACATTATCCGACTGCCTTGAGGTCTGTTTTCAAATATTTCAGCCTTTTCTGTCGCAATTTTATCGATGAATAAAACAATTCGATAAATTAGTAACTTCTTTATCGATTTGATTACGGGTCACGACTTTCGATAGGTATTTGTGGAAGCTAAGGGGGCTGTACACTATTACGACGACGTAACCACTTTCATATTTTATTAGTGTTTACATATAACATTTATTGAACACAAGAAAATTAAGGCAATAACTGAGAAATGAAAATAAACTAAAAGTAAATAAAAAGAAAGTTAAAACAAAGTAGATCCCCGTGGCAATGTCCCCAAAATGCTGGCAGCATTACCCCGCTGGATCGCGATGGAAATTCGCTGGGCGAGGTAGCTGCCAGTCTTTGGCTCTCCCGTGACTTCTACTAGACGCTTAGCTCAGTCACGGAAGAAAGAGAGAGCAGTCGGAACCCCACGGGCCCAGTGTTTCAACACCGAAAGCTACTAAGTGGTAGGCACCAGATAGATGCCTATACTTTGTAGCTTTCAGTCTCTCTGCCGCGTCAGCCGCAGCTACGGCACTCCTCGTAGTCCCGGGAAGATGAGACGGTGCCAGAGTGTCGACGCAGGTAGCATCCCACACGAGAGCACGTCCCATCTTCCAAGGGATGAGAGACATTCCGTCTGGTCTCTTGCCATCATCACGTGAAATGCCGTTCGGCTCCAAGTTTGCCGGCACATTGATATTATTGTTTCTACCCGTAACCCATAGAGTAAGGTAATAAATAATACTCAATCATTTGTAAACCTTCATAAACCTTTTATTTAAGGTGACGGGTAGGGCACACTAGCGACGCCAATTGATTTTAATTTTTAGCTACTATACCGGATCTATTTTAAACAATTACGGGGTTACAATCTCTCGGCAAACACTTATTTATTAAAAAACCATGCACAAATGTTGGGTCCAACGCGTACGCGAAAAATGATTATACTATACGACTTTGGTAAAACCTTGTTTCGAGTGTACTGTTATAAAATGCTATTTGAGGTGTATAAGGTGTTAAAAATATAATTTTACACTTTTTAGATTATGGTTTTTGAAGGCGGTTTTTTTCGCAAAAAAAAATTTCTCAAGCCTTTTAGTGTCTCATTTTTTGGCAGCCCTTCCTCCCATCCACCTCCCTAAATAACTAAAAAACTAATTGTGAGTACAGTATTGATAGAGTTATCCTTTAAAGCCACAAAATCAATACAGTCAGGAGGCTGAAATGATGATGAAATAATTTTAAGTTTAAGGAAGCATTGAAGCGCAAAAAAATAGGTTATTAATAAATTAGCACGTATGCGAATCAGTCTCTACTGAAAATGACCGCTATGGCTCAGGCTCAGGCCTAAGGCTCAGGCCATAGCTAAATGTTATGTGACGTTTCGGCACTTAGCTTTTAAGATATTTCTTCTGTAAATGTTCATAAGTGTCGAATAAATGGTTTCTTTATCTTTATCATGTGTAAGTGCGCCTTTAAGTAGCATAACTATTTTGATGGGTAGTGATGGTGCGCGCGCGCTGGATTTGGGCATCGTATCAGAGAAGCATTAGAAGATATTGTGTAACTGATCGAGATATGCTTATTTGAGCCCAATTTCTCGAGGGCTTTAGTGTGGGTTATTATGGGCATGTAATAACGTTTCGAGGTTATAAAGCCTTTTGGAACTGATTATCTTATTGCTTTAATGTAGCACAAATTAATGCTGGGCCAATTATAGAAATTGGATCGCGGTTGTTAAAAGGGTTTTATTTTTTAACCGACATTAAAAAAAGTACGAGATTCTCAATTCGTTGGTTTTTTTTTCTGTTTTCTATGTATGTTCCCCGATTGCTCAAAGACGCTTGGACCGATTTGAAAATTTTTTTTTGTATATAAAGCATGTTCTGAACATCAGCAAACTTATTAAAGAGTTCACACACAGCAGCTATAATGTATATTCATATACATTACATCCCAGGATGTATAGCTTTACATTATTTTGTCACACTCACACACACAACAGGTACAACATGTGCGGATAAAGAATGGGATCAGAAATGGCGGCGCATCTATTCACTTCTCACTCGCACACCCACGAGTGCGAGTATAGACGCAAATAGTGTGCGAGCGAGAAGTGAATAGATGCGCCGCCATTTCTGATCCCATTCTTTATCCGCACAGGTTGTAAAGTAATGTATCTTTCCCTTCAATGGTATACGTCCCGCTTGACGCACTTTTCAGCTGCTAAGGTGTTATACAGGCTGTTCTTGTTTTTAATGTTAAAATAATGTCGCGTGCTCGCGGTTCAAGGATTGGAAGAAAACAACAACTATAACCCTATGAAGTGAAGAGATGTATAGTAATAAATTAATAAACGAAAAGGTACTGAGATGTATTAAGATGTATCGAAATATAAATGTATAATTTCGTATAGCTCTGTATCGATACGAAGACGTAAAAATATACATTATAGCTGTCTCCTGACGATTTCTTTAGAAAGATGTATCGAGACTGTATCGTTCTATAATATACATCTTTACATTACCTGCTCTGTGTGTGAACAGCTTTAATGTCAAACACGTTTGGTTCAATATCAATTGATAAATATACAGATTTGTTAAAGTGGTATTCAAAGCACATAAGAACGCGCTTCTTGTGTGCATTGAAGGACAAGACAAAAGAGCCTTTTATTTACTTATACTTAGGTACTATCAAATCGTCTATACTTTTAATTGATAATAATAAATAAATAAATATTTTACAACATCACATACATTGATCTGACTCCGAGATATGTAGCTCAAGCAGCTGTGTTACGGATATCAGAATCAACAGTGGGATTACAAATATATTACATATAATACTTTTCTTTTGTAAATACATACTTATAATACATAGGAAACACCCAGACCAATACAAACAGCTATGTTCATGCACACAAATGTTTGTACAGTGCGGGGATCGAACCCGCAACCCTTGGACCAAAGGCAGCGTTCACTACCACTGTTCCAAACGGATCGTCATCGTCAATTTATTCGGATCAATTTAACAATTGACTGGTTTCTGCTGCACTCAGAGACGTCAAATTAACTTTAATGGTTGCATACATCTGACCGTAGGAGAGCCACGCTTCGGCATGAATGGGCCGGCTCGACCGAAGTGATACCACAGCCTCACAGAAAACATGCAGCACTGTGCTGTGTTTCGCTGCGTGAGTGAGGGTACCGGAGCCCAATCCTAGGGAAAGGGGGTTTTAAAGGTTGGCAGCGCACTTGTGACTCCACTGGTGTCGCGGGTGTCCATGGGCTGGCGGCAATCGCTTACCATCAGGTGATCCGTCTGCTCGTCTGCCACCTATGACAAACAAAATAAAATAAACATATTGACACTTATTTAAAATTACTTACTACTTAAAGACTTTCCATAATTTAGTTTCCAGATTAGTATATATGAGTTTTTGTATGCTAATATCAATGAGAGCTGTGGATTTGTGTACTAAATAAAAAAATAAAATAAAATAAAAATAAAATTAATGGACTATTAAGCTACGTGCGGCAGTTAGTCTCCTCTGTAAAAGGTTTGTTACAAGAATATAAGGTACGTACAGCCGCACATCAAAGTATACAAAACTGTCAAAAGTCTTAATTAGATTCTCTTCTTAATGTCAGACGCGTTAGGTTTGGATATTTGACAGATTGTGGTAACATGATGTGTGGCTGTCTGTACATTGCCAAAAAATTGCACGAATTCAAATATATAGCAGACACTCAGTGAATTGTGTAAGTATTACATATTTGCTATTGATTGAAATCAGGGCCGAACTTGCCTAATACCCGAGTAATGCAATTATCTTCACACCGAGTAGGATTATGATGATGTTTCACGATGTGTCTGTGTAGGGTGACCATGCCTTCTAATGAACAAAGGCAAGAGAGGACCCCATTATAATAAATCCAAATAGGACAGGTGTGATATTTATTTTTTGGTATTTTATACTCGACACTTACTTATTTTCCATTAATTAAAGAGCCCTCTACTTTCCACCTCTTTCTTTTTCAACTTAACGTCTATTAAAAACGTCATTTCAATGTGAGCCAATGTAAATCATGAAGTTATATTTTTTTTTGTAATGGCTGCTATTGCGTTTGCTTATGCCAAACACATTTTTTAACTCTGCTAATGTCGAGTGATTAACGAGACACGTTTTAAAAGAAAATTGACCGGTATGGATGAGATTAAATTCTTCAGGATATTATTTTAATTTGAGTTCTTACACCACCTAAAACAAAAAGATACAACACTAGCACTTGGACACCAAAATAGTACAAATAAAATAAAAGTAAAAAAACTAAAACCCAACTACGACAAAAAACGTCGCTGAAAAAGTATAAAACAAGCCTTCGTTGTCAATTTATGCAATATTCACTATGTAGAGATAAAATTTCATGTTTGGAAATCCGCAGTCACACGTTGTCAAAGGGTAGTATATTTAACGTGTGACTACGCCTTTCCAAACATGAAATTTTATCTCTACATAGTGAATATTGCATAAATTGACAACGAAGGCTTGTTTTATACTTTTTCAGCGACGTTTTTTGTCGTAGTTGGGTTTTAGTTTTTTTACTTTTATTTTATTTGTACTATTTTGGTGTCCAAGTGCTAGTAATATATATATATATTCAAAATGTACAAGTCAAGCGCTTTCAAATGATACCAAACACGGCATATTTATCATAACTTTATTTTTTTACTCTGTATGTTTTGTCCGCTAGAGGGCGCCACATTAGATTTTGTGAAACTTCATATAGCCTATAACCAGCGGACGATCAAGACGCTTATAATGATATGTCATTTGTCGAATTCTGATAAGTAGTTAAGAAGTTACGTGGAAACAGATGAACATACATACATACATACATACATACATACATAGCCTGTCAAAATCATAACCCTCCTTTTGCTTTGCCGTAGTCGGGTAAAAACATATAAACAAACACATAGACGGCACAAAATGTTAAGTGGGAGTTTGTTTCAAAGTCTAATATTATATTTAATAATATATCTATATATTACATAAATATTCTATAACAGAGGGGAAGGACAAATATAGAAGCAAAGAAAAGTTAATAGTGCGGGGAATTCTAGGGGGTAGGATGTCATACAGCGAGAAAGTATAATTCGTATAACTTCGAAAGAATAACTTCGTAATGTAAAGTCGTTTATGGTCGAAGCAAAATAAAATTTAACTGACAGTGACATTCGGTTTCAAATGTGTCAAAACGGTAATCTACTTTTCTAGCGTTTTGTTACTCATACTAAATTTATGGTTATTTCTGGTTAATGCCATATTTTACGTTTTGTTATCCATATTTTAATTTTATCTTTAAACGCTTTTAACTTTTTATCAAACAGTTGTAGAAATATGATACAATTACATTTCTAGTTACCAGATTCAAGACGAATAAATGCGTAATATTTTCACTATCCCAAATTGCGGAATAACACGGTGCCTACGCAACATGGCTCTCTGCCTATCTTCTTTAAATACAGTGCGACCAGGTTTGTTAGGCAGAAAGCAAACATCGAATGAATTAAAAAGGAAGGGTCACATAAGCTGAACGGACAGATAAGTGATACTTTTTAATTAAAATTATTGTACAACGCGTGCGGATAAAGAATGGGATCAGAAATGGCGGCGCATTTATTCACTTCTCGCTCGCACACCCAAGAGTGCGAGTATAGACGCAAATAATGTGCGAGCGAGAAGTGAATAGATGCGCCGCCATTTCTGATCCCATTCTTTATCCGCACAGGTTGTAAAAAGAAAGTATATCTAAACGTTTACATAAGTAACATAGCCCTCTGCCCTTCTTTTGAATTTTAGTTCAGGCAGGAGTGAACAGGCACCGGCTAATAAGCATCTAGGCATACCTACACCTAAACCCAGACCTTATGGACTGTTAAGTCTTAAGTGAAGAGTAAGCCTGTTAATCAATAAAACAATTATAACGCTCTAGCCATGTATTTATATGGCTCTACATTTCGCGGTTCTTGAGGTAGCGCCTAGAGACAGACTGTCGTACAGCGAAGTCTTAGTAATTGAGTCCCGTCTTTACCTTTTGGGTACGGAACCTTAAAAACAACCGATTGGTTTCGGAATTACAGACGTCACACGGATGCAAGAAGAAATAAAATCTAGATCGTAGCTAAGCAGGACCGTCCCGCCTCCACCGACGCTCCTTGCCGCCCCATGACAGGCAGCTGTCAAAATGTGCGCGTGCGGCGGTCGGCGCAACTAGTGCGTGACCGCGCGAAACGGGAGACTCTTGCGCAAGTGGTGTGAATTACTGAAACAGAGCCTCGCGCCTCAAGTGTGATATGCGATTGCGAGGTGACAGATAAATATGTTTTAGTGCACGTTTGTAGAAGAAAATGTCCTCGTTGAGTAAATTATTTGAGCAGCGGCCAATGTGTCCTATTTTCAACGGAAAATATATTTTTTTTTATCGTAGAGGCGACAAACGAGCAAGCCTGATGGAAGGTAATAAACGCCGGCCATGAACATCTGCGAAATTAGAGAGATCACTAATGTGTTGCCGGACTTTTTAAAAAAGGTTACGCTTGTTCTCTTGAAGGTCCCTAAGTCGTAGACAGGAACACTCGGGAAATACTCCTGCAGCCAAACCGTTCCACAGAACTGAAGTTCGAATTTTATGGAATCAGAAAACGGAATGTGCCATTTTTTGAAAAACGTCACAGAGTGTTAAAGAGATCCAACCAGCCCTGATGCAGATCCTATACGGGTGCGGTGGAGAAAGAGCCCAGCACGTCACCCCAGTACCTACTAACGGCTTCGTGCTGTTTTTCAAGTATGGCTTTCTATGAAAAGGCACAGTCTGTTTAGAGTGCATGTCTATGCGAATATTTCGGCCTTAGAGTGCCTTGGTGCGCGCCTCAATTCATATGGAACGGTTTGAAAGTATTTCCTGAGGGTTACGATTTAGTGTCCGCCGTGTGGTCCCCGGCAGAGGAGAATAGGCCACCCTCACTTTTACCGAGGTGTCGTAAAAGGCGACTAAGGTAAAGCTGCTGGCATGATCATCAGCACCCAGAGAAGGAAAACTCTGCATTTATATCAAAACCCTCGCCAACCCGTCTGCCAAGCGTGGTGAGTATGGCAATTACCCCTCATGTAATTGAGGGAGGCCCGTGCCCCAGCAGTGGGGACTTAAATGGGCTGATGATGAGAGAGGTACAGGACGCGCTATTTGGTGCAGACGGATCGGCTGTAACACACTGTAGTCATTCGTATTAACTCTGCCGACGTAGCGGGAGTCCGACACACTTATCCCTTATGCGTCGTAACCACATGTCATTTCATTTCCTTAGGATGAAGAAAATAAAAACATCACGCCGTCTCTTTTTGAGCCTACCTCTTCGACGACAAGTTTCCATAACGTCACAAACTGTGCCAATTTTGACGACCCGTTTGGATCACTGGTAGTGAACGCTGCTTCTGGTGCAAGGGTTGCGGGTTCGATCCCCGCACTGTACAAATATTTGTGTGCGTGATCATGTCTGGGTGTTTTCAATGTATTATAAGTATTTAAGAAAAGTATTATATTTATATAACTATTTGTAATTTCGCTGTTGGTTATGATATCCATATCGCAAGTGCTTGGGCTACCTATCTCGGAGTCAGACCATTTTTTTTTATTATATAGGTGGCAGACGAGCGGACGGATCACCTGATGGTAAGCGATTACCGCCGCCCATTAACACCTGCAACACCAGTGGTGTCACAAGTGCACCGCTTACCTTTTAACCCCCTCTGGATTGGTCCCCTGGATTAATCCTCCGGACCCTCACTCACGCAGCGAAACACAGCGCATGCACTGCTTCACGCCGGTTTTCTGTGAGGACGTGGTATTACTCCGGTCGAGCCGGCCCAATCATGCCGAAGCGTGGGTCTTCCACTATTCACCAATGTATGTGATGTTGTGAAATATTTATACATATTTATTTATATTCTCATGGATAAGTTCCATTTTAGGTTGGCAGTTTTTTTAGTTTTGTTAGTTGGTAAGAATTACCATTTACCTAGTCTTATTACCCTATGCTACTAGGAATCGTACAAATCAGCTAGGTGCGCCTTATGCACTATGATTCGATCGCGGCCACTGCGCAGCTAATTGCACAAGACTCGTCTGCCGGCGCGCGCCTTATGCGCCTGCGCTCCTGCGTGCCTCTTGCGCAACCTAGCGCTTTTAGGCTTGCGCATTTTTCTTATAGGTACCACTACGAGTGGGTTAAGTATCTACTTGTACTTGTAACATCTATTTCGCAACGCTAAGCCGTTGGTCCTCACTGGTGTCCCATCGACATATGAAGGTAAGGGAATAGAGAGAACACTTATTTAATTATTTTATCTGCGCACACACTTGTGCACTTGTATATGTCCTGTCCTGCGTCGATGCGTTCATTCAGATTGCGCGCTTGTGAGCTCTATTGGTGTTGCGGGCGTCTTTGGAAGGCAGTTATCGCTTATCATCAGGTGAGCCTTCTCCACATCTGCCACCACATCACATAAAAAAACCGGTAATGAAATGAAGAGAATGTTTAAATTAGTAATTTTGGAATAATCCAAAAACCACGACGACTGAAAATACCTTAGGTATATTATTATTTATAAATAAATATCAACAAGTTCGGCCCCATATGGAATACTGCTGCCATCTCTGGGCTGGTGCACCTCAGTACTAACTTCTTCCGTTTGACCGCGTACAACGAAGGTATGCTCGACTTGTAGGTAACTTGACTCTCTCTAGTCGACTCGATCCTCTAGCACTGCGGCGGGACATAATTTCCCTCAGCATTCTTTACCGCATCTATCATGGGGAGTGTTCTGAGGCACTGTTTGATCTACTCCCTGCAGCTAAATTCTTACATCGAACCACTGGCAAGCGATTGTCATTCCATCCTCATCATCTCGATGGATGGTCTAATACTGTGCGTTTCTCGCGGAATTTCTACCACGTACCTCAGTTCTGTGAAACGGTTTGGCTGCAGGAGTATTTCCGGACGGCTACGACTTAAGGACCTTCAAGAGAAGAGCGTACTCATTTTTTAAAAGGTCGGCAGCACATTAGCGATCTGTCTGATTTCGCGGATGTTCATGGGCGGCGTTGATTACATTTTATCAGTTGACTCGCTTGCTCGTTTGTCGCCTGCCTCCGAGATAGGTAGCTGAAGTACCTGTGTTACCGATATCTGAACCAACTGCATACCGTTACACCGATGTACCGATTTGTACCCAGTTACAACAATACTTCGAAAAATGAAATTTTCCCTAAGCCCTTGTAATTTGTTACGGGCCGTTAAACAAAAAGCACATTAGGCATCCCCTCAACCATTGATGAAGCCGGAGGTTAATTCTTTAAGAGATAGTTTATCTGAGTATTAGATGTAATTTCAGTAACGTGCAATTATTGTCCAAACCAAGGTTCGAAACACAATAGGATGAATTACAGAGACGTATCTACATGATCACTACACGCCCGAGGCGCTTCTACATAACATTCATACTCGTTGCTCGTACTAAATCCCTAGCGACTTAATGGCGATACAAACGCGCGTTTGACTGTCGCACGCTTGCATTGCGATTGTATCGCTGCTTTTAGTAACGGCTTAGCTGTTATTAAAAATAAATCTGCGAAAAAAAGCCGCCTCCAAAAACTACCAAAAACTACTACAAAACTACTTTAACATTTTATACACTTCAAATAACATTTTATAACAGTACACTCGAGAAAAGGTGTTACCGAAATCGGCGCCCAATACTATCTTGTAATTTAATACAACATTCAATTATTCAACAGGGATTTGGCGCCGATTTCGGTCTCGAGTGTACTGTTATAGGATGTTGCTTCCTCCAGAGATGCGTCACATATGCAAGAAGATCCCGTTGATCATTTCGGCCTGAAGCCATATTGAAGATCGTTGATTTAGGAGTGTGGTCCCCGGCAGAGTAGAATAGGCCGCCCTCACTTTTACCGAGGTGTCGTAAAAGGCGACTAAGGTAAAGCTGCTGGCATGATCATCAGCACCCAGAGAAGGAAAACTCTGCATTTATATCAAAACCCTCGCCAACCCGTCTGCCAAGCGTGGTGAGTATGGCAATTACCCCTCATGTGATTGAGGGAGGCCCGTGCCCCAGCAGTGGGGACTTAAATGGGCTGATAATGATGATGATGATGATGATTAAGGAGTGATCTTCTAGGTAGCGGACCAACTGGTTATTGATGATCCGTTCTATGATTTTGCACAGCACTGAGGTTACGGCAATTGGCCGTCTAATTCCAACTGCCGATAGTTTGAAGGATCTGATCGATCTCCCATTTTAGGGATCGGTTACACATTGGCTTTTCTCAGACCTTCCGGAATAAAACCGGACTAAACTCTAAATTTTGAACCATACCTAATATGCGTTGATCATTCATTATAGTGCCTGTCTCTCTCTATTATTTTACCGGATAATTGACAAGTTACATCTATATCAAAGACTACTATTGTTTACTGGAGATAGACAGGAAACTTAACATTTTAGTAAATTCGTGATACTGCGCCATCTAGCCCGCAGATGTCGTTTAGATTTCTGGCGTTAAGATGGCGCTTTTCCAAAATTTTTTTCCAAGAACCTTGTTACTTGCACCTGAGGTAGTAAATATACAAAAACATGTTATAGAATTACATAACTATTTTTACATAATCCAAATGCAATCGCGGTTAGTTATTTATCATACAACATACAACGTATCGTATAAATATTTTAACGATGTTGACATTAAGTATTTTTAGAAAATCCAAATGCAAGCGCGATATAAAATTGCACAGCGCTATCTAATGGTATTCGAGCGAACTAACATTTCTGTTGCTTTAGCTTTAAGTTCAATATCTGGCCCTTAGAAGGCGCTTTGCCAACATTTTTTTCCAAGTTCTAAGTTACCACACCATGATCTATATCTATCTATATATACTATTTATAAAGTGGTAAACTCTACAGACAGCGCCAGCGCTTATACGTAATCGGAAAACTCGATACACTTGCGCGATGTAATTGACACCTGGCACCATCTATAGGTATTAAGTGGAACTAATGTTCCGAAACGAGGACTAGAATTGGTTATAAACTAATTTTAAGACTAATATGCCTCAACGATTAAAGTTGTCGACTGTACAAGTTATGGTACAAGTACCTTTCTTCACTGACATTCGAACACTTCTGCAAGTGTAGCAATCTCTCGATCGCAAATGCGAACCTTCCTAATCCTTACATAAGACCCTTTGTTTCCCGCGGTATCTTCTTCAGATCGCAACGCATCGAGTATTATCCGTTAATTTGAATAATGAGTCGAGACGGCTCGATTATCCGCGGTGAGGGCAAGAGTTCAATGGTTTTTATAACGAGTATTGATATTTATGCCTGTGACCCGTAATACAGGGCCAGTTGAAGCCTATTGGCACATGCTTTTTACCTTTTAAAAGGTTAGGGTTCGCCCTAAGAAGGTTTCTATTATTATGGTGAGGTTTTGATCTATATGTATTTGTAGGTAATTTTATATCGTGAGTGAACCATTTTTGTAGGCCAGCACTTCACTACAATTTCACCAGGGGCTTACTGTGAACCTGACCCTACGACCGGATCGGAGTTCGCCTCCCTTTCACACGTGCTGCGTGTCTCCTTTGTTTGGATGCGACAGGTATTAATCTCGTTCCTTATCGGACGTCTTCGCTCTAGGGGCCTTATAGAGCCTTATATGCAGAGACAATGTGGTGTAGGATGTTACACGTTCTCCCGTAAAATGCTCATAAATCATTAATTTAATGTTTTTATCGCTAATTATTGAGACTTGAGACAACACTGACAGAGATCGCTATTAGCGATAAGACCGCCTTCATTGTACTAGTATAAAAACATAGTCTAAGATCTGCAATAAAGTGTATCTATCTATCACATAGATTGTCCTAGGCCCAAACCATAGAGTAAAGTAACAATACTTGGCCAAAACTAAGGTTTTCCTTGGACCATGGAAATCAGAGACAAAGAAGGTATCACAAACTCCTAAACCCAACATAAATATTTGTTTTATCAACAAACTTGTGTCATTAGAACATAGCTCGGAATTATGATCACCAAACCGCATTTGGCAAGCGTGGTAATTAAGCCTAATCCCATCAGCATAGTAGCGATGACTTGATTTTGTATCATGGAGGCCTTAGCTCTTCAGTGGGACAGTATATAGGCTGATACTACGGAATGCAACACGTTCGGCTCAATGTCAATTGAGGAATTATGGCAGATGGTGGTAAACTGATGTGTGGTTGTCTTTACAAGTAAACAAAGCGATCGCGTGCGATGCTGCGTTTAGTACTATCATGTCAATTTGTCGCGCACGCGCATGTCTCTCGGAGGCAACAAACCGCGACGCCCTGGATCTCCTCACCCGTGCTCGCTGCGCTTGCGCAACACGTGTGCACACTACTACACAACTATTTCTAATGTAATTGTTTTCCGAGCGTACAAGTATGTGCTACTTTTAGACGATTGGAGAATACCACGGCCTCACAGAAAACCGGCGTGAAACAGAACTGTGCTGAGTTTGGCTGCGTGAGTGAGGGTACCGGAGGCCCAATGCGGGGGAAAGGGGGTTGCCACTGGTGTCGCGGGTATCTTTGAGCGGCGGCTACCATCAGGCGAGCGGTCTGCTCGTCTGCCACCTAGCACATTAAAAAACGATTTCTTATCGTTTGTCTAAACCACGTCATACGGTGGCCAAAAGTCAGTGTAACTTTTCATGGAATTATCATTTCATGAAATGAGTAGGTAAATGTATGGTATAAGTATGTTTTGAAGGTCTACTTATTGCGCTGTCTCTTCGTGATCTCTTCTGTTATAGCGATATTTTCGAGACAACCTTCTATGTTAAAGTCTTAATCCAAATTTTCTTCATCATCATAATATCAGCCCACATCCACCTACTGCTGAGTATAGGTCTCTTCTTTATCACGCCATTCCCTTCAGTCCCTTGCCAGCCTTATCCATTGTTTCCCCACTGCCGTCACAATATCGTCGGTTCATGGGCAGGTGGTCTACCCACAGGACGTCGTCCCATTCTTGGCTGCTATTGGGTAAGCTTTATAGTCCACCTATCATCTTTACGCCTTGCCAAGTGTCCTGCCCGTCTCCACTTTAGCTCACACACTCGCGTGCCAATTTACTTACCTAATTAAAAACGCCAATCTATCATGTTTACTAATCTTATTTAATCAATTAATGGAACGGAAGTAATTTTCTTGTTATCAGACCTTTTAGAATGGCCTATTAAGGGGCACACTAGTGACGCCAATTGATTAAGTTGTTAATTACTGAGCCGCGTTTATTTATAACAAAATGGGGGATCCAGCCTTTCGGCAAGCACATTCAGAACTATTTATTAGGAATATATACAACCAACCCTCTAAAATTACCTATTTGCACATCAAAAATACTTATTGCATATCAAACTATGATTTTGATGTGAAATTAGTATTTTTTTTGGTGTGCAAGGTAAGGTACCCAACCTTACCTTAACACTTGGGTTAACAGTTGGGTTAACAATTAATTAATTTTAAATACAACCCCTATTTATTTAATGATTGTGCACTACTTATTGGTCTGTATTTGCACTCGAAAAATGTTTTTTTTAAGACATAGGTGGCAGACGAGCAGACGGATCACCTGATGGTAAGCGATTGCAACACCAGTGGAGTGCCAACAAGTGCGCTGCCAACCTTTAAACTCCAGATTCCCTCCCGGATTGGGCTTCCGGTACCATCACTCACGCAGCGAAACGCAGCACAGTGCTGCTTCACGCCGGTTTTCTGTGAGGCCGTGGTATCACTCCGGTCGAGCCGGCCCATTCCTGCCGAAAAGTAGCTCTCCCAAATTAACGCCAAAAGCGGCCACTTATTGCGTTAAACCATTTTTTAACTGCAAAAACCGATCAAAAAGTTATGTATACGTTTTAAATAAATACATATATACTTATTAAGTTTAAATTAATTTATTTAATATATACTTAAGTATTAATTCAATTATACTTTCCGAGACGATCGGTTTAGTTGCTCACAATTTAAATCAATTGGCGTCGCTAGTGCGCACTATCCGTCACCTTATTTAAAATTTACTCATGATGATCACTTTGCTTATTAAAAAATCATGCTTATTAAAATATCAAATTATTGTTTTTATTTAAGTAAATTTACTGAAGTAGGTCACCCCTGTTGGTCTAGTGCTTTAGTACCGGGCCGTGATCTCGAGGTCCTGGGTTCATTTCCCGGGTCGAGCAAAAAGTATGTTTCGAATTTTTCGAATATAGCTCGGGTTTGGGATCAACATTTGGTCAACCGCATTTGGCAAGCGTGGTGATTAAGCCTAATCCCGATGCGATGATTTCATAGCGATGACTTGATTTCTATGATGGAGGCCTTTGCCCTGCAGTGGGACAGTATATAGGCTGATACTTTACTTTTTTTTACTGGAGTACCTATTTACTACTACATCCATGTTTTTTCGTTGTCAGGGTGGAGGGCGGCGCGAGTGCGCGGGCGCAGCCGGGTGCGCGTGCGGCGGGGTGCGCGCCGCGCCCGCGCCCGCGCCCCACCCGCTGCGCGCGCTTGATCACATGCCGCCGCCGCTGCTCAGGTACCCATCCATCGTCATCTTAAGGCGACGGGTAGCCCTAACTAGCGACACCATTCGTTTTTAATTGTTAGCTACTAAACCGGATCTATTTTAAACAATTTCGGGGTTACAACCTCTTAGAAAACCCTTGTACTATTTATTAATTAACCATGCGCAAATGTTGGGTCCGTTTTTGTACGCGAAAAATGGATTACTACCAAAAGCGGCCATTTTTAGCGTGAATCAATTTTTCGCGCACAAATGTTGGGTCCGCATTTGAGAATGGTTATTTACCTAATAAATAGTGTAAGTGTTTGCCGAGAGGTTGTAACCCCGAAATTGTTTGAAATAGATCCGGTTTAGTAGCTAACAATTAAAATCGAGTTGCGTCGCTAGTGCGCCCTACCCGTCACCTTAAAGTGTAATTCCCGAATGCGTCCAAAGCTCTCGCTCTTGAACCCAGGGTACGTTTAGACTAGAGATGCGCTGAATATTCGATTCGTATTCGGTATTCGGCATATTCGGCATAATTTTTACTATTCTTATTCGGCTGAATATTCAGTATTATGGTCGAATAATTCGTTTGAATATTATTCATTCCTTAGCTACATGACGAAGAATTAAAAGAAAAGTTATTCCGTAAGATTTAGGTATTAACAGCAGGGGCAAATATTAACTTAAATACTTTTTCTAGTAAATAATAACAAAAAAAAATTTTTAAATGAAAATTCTTTTATAAGTTGTAGTTCGAAAAATCTCTTTTCTTTAGGTAATTATATATTTCAATATGACCTTTTTTTAGTACACCTGTGAAGTTTTTGGTTACCACTTATAATAATTATCACATTTCATATGTGACAATTCGTTATTTAAGTCTTTGAGTATCTTAATATTAAATAAACACCTTTAATATACTGTATTTTTAAAAAAAAAGGCCTGCAACACATTAGCGATCTCTCTGATTTCGCAGATGTTCATGGGCGGCGATGATTACTTTCCATCAGGTGACTCGCTTGCTCGTTTGTCCGCCTCTAGCATAAAAAATAAATAAATAAAGAGAATAGACTTCCTACAGTAATAAGACATATTCATTATGAGGAACTTGGTTCAAGTTTAATCTAATTTGTACTTTGAACAGGCAAAATCAACAATTGTATACCATTTAACCAAGAAAAATGCAGGAAAGGTTCACTGGCGAGTTTCTCTCTGATAGTTTAGACTATTATGATTCAGGATTTGGGGAATTGGTAGGTATATACAATTTGGAACTTACCCCACATGTGGTGTAGGTACCTTAAAGATTTTTAAGAATATACAATTTAAGCACGGTACGAATCTCGAGGTTATAGTTTGCGCCATTCTTAAACATGCTCGCCGCTCATATTCAAATAACACGTGTCTTCGATATGCACAAACAATAATCGCGCAGGCATAGCACGCTACAATTCGTAACACACTATAACGCGGAGCACGCTACCATCCGTAGCACGCTATACATATTACGTAGCATGCTATGCCGCGTAGCACGCTATACCGCGTAGGATGCTAGACCGCGTAGCATGCTAGAGTACGTGGCACACTAAACCGCGTAGCACGCTAGACCGCGTAGGATGCTAGACCGCGTAGCATGCTAGAGTACGTGGCACACTAAACCGCGTAGCACGCTAGACCGCGTAGGATGCTAGACCGCGTAGCATGCTAGAGTACGTGGCACACTAAACCGCGTAGCACGCTAGACCGCGTAGCATGCTAGAGAACGTGGCACACTAAACCGCGTAGCACGCTAGACCGCGTAGCATGCTAGACCGCGTAGCATGCTAGAGTACGTGGCACACTAAACCGCGTAGCATGCTAGACCGCGTAGCATGCTAGAGTACGTGGCACACTAAACCGCGTAGCACGCTAGACCGCGTAGCATGCTAGAGTACTTGGCACACTAAACCGCGTAGCACGCTAGACCGCGTAGGATGCTAGACCGCGTAGCATACTAGACTATGTGGCACACTAAACCGCGTAGCACGCTAGACCGCGTAGGATGCTAGACCGCGTAGCATGCTAGAGTACTTGGCACACTAAACCGCGTAGCACGCTAGACCGCGTAGGATGCTAGTCCGCGTAGCATGCTAGACTATGTGGCACACTAAACCGCGTAGCACGCTAGACCGCGTAGGATGCTAGACCGCGTAGCATGCTAGACTATGTGGCACACTAAACCGCGTAGCACGCTAGACCGCGTAGGATGCTAGACCGCGTAGCATGCTAGACTATGTGGCACACTAAACCGCGTAGCACGCTAGACCACGTGGCACGCTAGACAGTGCAGTGTAGCAAGCTAGACGACACGGCGCGGATTTTTTTATTTATAAATAATAATAAATATTTCACAACATACATTGATCGGACTTTGAGATAGGTAGCTCAAGCACCTACGTTACGGATATATGAATCAACAGTGGGATTACAAATATATACGTGTAATACTTATTATGTAAGTACATACTTATAAAACATAGAAAACACCCAGTTTATAAGGATAGCTCAGGTAGCCATCTATCACGACGATGGCATATTGAGATCTTTTTATTTATAAGGGTTATTCTCTCTTTAGACTGTATCTACTCAATTCTTTTATACCTAGATCGGGTACGTGCAATTGTAAGTAATCCTTCTCATTGGAATGCCAATCACGCACGCGGCTTGATCAGACGTGGCATGAAAACAACATCAAACGCACCACTACACTGTTTGTGTCAATGAACTTGAAAACATAGATTACGAAACACATCTGTAAACATCATGTACTCGTAATAAGAACATTTTCTACAAGTTATTCTGTGACTATGGTCTAGCACTAGCTCATGTTTGACTAGAGTTGCTGTTTTATTTTTAACTAGGTTTTAAAAAGTAACCTATGTTACTCACCCCCATTACTATCTCCACTTCAAATACCGCGTCGATCCGTCGCGACGCCCCGTTTTGCCATGAAAGACGGACTTACAGACAGACACAGACACTTTCATATTTATAATATTAGCATGGACTAGTTTTTACCCGCGACTTCGCTCGCGTTACAAAGACATAAAGTAGTGTTAGCGGATCCCCCTACCCACTAGCCTCACTCTTGACCGAGCGGGGATCCGGGCGGCCGTGCAAACACACACTTTTGCGAAGCAGTCGGACGAGGCGGACGTCAGGAATCTAATAACTTTTTAGGTGTCATAGGGTTAATCTGTAGTGTAGTTCTAGCTTTTAGTTCAATCTGTTGTCGAGGACTAAAACCTCGATGTGTGAAGCCTCTTTTGTTCATTTTTATGGCGCGAAGAAAACTTTATTCTTTATTTAAATATCGGCGCTCATTTGTTTTTATATGTCACTAATTTTCTCACCTTCGGACATTGAGCGTACTTTTATAATGTTTACGCATTAAATAATTATTTTTATACAATTTTACATTGTCTGTCATTTACAAATACCGCACATACGTTCCTAAATCCCGCCGGCAGAGGCCTGTCGGTACACTGTTGTATTTGATATTTTTGGTAATAAGCAATGACTTTTGTATTTGTACGTTGCTTTTTATAAAATTCCCCTCACGTCTGGTTTGTAAAAGTAGCCTATATAACTTCATTTCCTTCAACTATCTTCACTAAAAAATCACGTCGATCCGTCGCTCTGTTTTCCGTGAAAGACGAACAAACAGACAGACAGGCAAACAGGCACAGTTATAATATTAGTATGGATTTATTCTGAAGTTTCAAAGATATTTATTTTATTTACATATTACATTACAAACTAAATAAAATTACAAATTCAATTCAACTACAAATGAAATAAACTTACAAAGAAAGTCAGTAAATTAAATTAAAATACTAATGAGATTACAAATAAAATAACGAATTAATTATTTATGGATTTATTCTGATGAATTTTAAATTTTAAAATGTGAAGATTTCAGGATGTTGTGGATCGACGGCTGGACCAGCCTCTTTTAAATTGTTTATGGTGTATTTTTTTTTACTGGTTTTAATAATACATTATTGTTTTTTTTTATGATTGATCATGTTGTGTGTCTGTGAATCTCTGGCAAAAACACCATAGTTTTGCTGATAACGAAAGTTTTCATTTAGAATTTCATCGCCATCGCCACATAGATTCTCTCACGATGTTTTCACTTCTGTTTCTTTAACCACTGTAAAACTTCCAGGTCGAACCCACTATACACAGAGGAAGAGGAGCAAGAGGTAGTGATAATCGTGGACTCCCTAGAGGAGTCTCCGGAGGGCGACGCGCCGGACGCGCCGCGCACCCCGCGCCGGGCACCTTCAACGTCATCAGGTTGGTGACCACATCATCACACAAAGCAAGATGAAACATTTTATTTTTATTTTAAGCGGGTGGTTATGCAGGTCCTATTTCAGTCCAGTTTTAACAGTCCCAAAACTCTTCAGAAACTGAAATTGTTTGGGATTGTGATTCAAGCTTCATTGGTGCTGGGAACCTTTTCTTTGTTGACGACGAGGAAATACCGCCTGCCCGGTGTTCAATGCTGCCGTCCGCTAACTAAAAGGTTGTTATGCCACAGCGACTCCATGTGGCTTAGCGACCTTTTAGTAGCGGACGGCAGAATGGGCAGGCGTCGGCGCCGGTGCTCGGCGTCGCCTTATGCACACCCCACAACAGTCGGCTGGGAGATCGACGGATAGTGTGGGGCTCTCCTCTGGGTTGGGTCTCTGCTAGTCAGATACCGTCCAGAGGCATATACCCTTTAAAACCTCTTTGATGTTTCCCGGCATATCCAGAAATAGTTTGGGATTGCGATTCAAGCTTCATCGGGGCTTAGTAGTTATGTGCTTTCCCAGATGTATGCTACGTTTGCGCATCAGTGGTAGATACGTATTCTGAGATAATGAACACGTGGAGTTTCATTCATCTCGTTGCACATATGTAATACTGCACATTCTAGTGTCGCTCAGTCCCTTAATGGAGAATAACGCTATTGTGACGGAGGTTCTACGGTCAAAAAGTTTTAGGCGCAGCGACTTAAAGTGAGTCTTGGGCCTCGGATAATAAGACCCTCCATCCAGGACCTAAGCTACGTCTTGCCAGCTCACCACGGTACCAGGAGTGGAGATCGAGGTTACTCGTTGGACTGACGACCTTAGGAGGGAGATTAGGAACGTCTGGGATAGAAAAATGTGTGGCGAAGCATGAAGAAGGGCTACGTTCAGCAGTGGACGGAAAAGACTTTTGGGTGTATTGACTGGTCTCTCCAATTATAATGTGAATTCTGTTACCCCAGGGTACGGCAGCGGCGGTGGCAGCCACGGCCGCGTCTCTCCTACCTTACCAAAGAGCGAGCACTTCGAGCCAGCTCGCAGGCTCTCCGGGTCGGACAAGCACGACGGATCTCACACCACCTCCGACTCAGACAGCCCTGTCTGCACCCTCTCCAGGAGCCTCAAAGAGGACATACGATCATGTTTAGGAGGATGCCGGTGAGTGTACCTACCTATTAATATGCATATACAGGGTGTATCTGTGAACATTTACATCCCTTAACCACGTGTTCTACTAACCATTATGAACAAATCTTCTTCTATCACTTTTGGAAATTCGCATGAATAAATTTCATCTTTTAATACAAAGTCGGTCACGTGACTTGGTCATTTTGTAAGGGGAGTCGAAAAAATTTTCGATGAATTTCGAAAAGTCGTTGAACAAATGTTGTTCAGAATGGTTGGTAGGACACGTGTTTAAAGGGATGTAAATGTTCACAGATACACCCTGTATTAACTGTCTAGACCAGGGGTTTCTAAATTTTAAAGATAACTCCCACCAAATAGCTGTTGGGTAGGTATTTCGTGGAATTCAAAACAAAAACAAAACTGAAAATTATTTTAGAAATAAAGTGTTCCGTCTAACTACAAGGTCCCACGGAACCCAGTTTGGGAATCGCTTCGTTTGTATGAAGCTCGACGAAGGGAGTAGGTATATTTCAGGGTCCGAGCCTTTTTGAAAGTCCAATCGATCTCGAGGAATTTTCTGGTTACATTTTCTGCGTTCAAGTTGTGGTAGGACTTGATTAAAATGATCACCGATTATTAATCTGATTAAAAGTATTTGGATGACGTCTAACTAACTAACAAATGACTCAAGAGGTGGATATTAATGTCAACATTAACTTGAGCTTTTATTGTAGGCTCTTTTGATGTCTCGAACTCTTGAAGTCTCGAGACGTGGCTCAGAGGACTATGAGCTATTTTCTAACATGTAGTTGGATGGTTGACCCCCCTGGCGTGAGAGCTAGATGCCCCCCATGACTGTTGAGTCATTCCTCATCCTTGATTCTCCATCACAGATGGGAGAAAGACTGTAGGCGACGTGGTGGAGGCGGCGGTGCGGGGCGCGGGGGGCATCACGGCTGCGCGGGCGCGCCTCCACGCGGCGCTACTCGCCCTGCACGACCCCCCGCCGCGGGTGCCCAACCGCGGGCCCTCGCTGCCCTACTGCGGCCCTGGCGTGCGCCCCGGTGACGTCACCATGATGCCGAAGAACACAGAAATGTCTTTGCTGGTAAGTTTTAGATGTAGTTCTAATATGGTACAAGAAAGTCGTCTAATATGGTACAACGGGTGATTGAGGAACTAATGGGGTTCCCATTACACTATGACGTCACACAGCTCAGTGGGCGCCATCATTTTATTTTTAACCAACTTCAAAAAAAAGAGGTCGTCAATTCGACATTTATATATTTTACCGACTATATTGAAGAATTATACAATATTGTATTGTGCCTCACCTCCTCATTGTGGAACAGGGGAATCACCTTTCCTGTGCTATTTGCGTAATATATAGGTAAAATTGAAAAGTTTACAGGTTCTAAAATGCCGGTAAATCACAACATTTGGTGTAGTGTAGATGTCCACGTGCGTTGTGTATGCGTGTCTACATTTCTCATGAAGAAAAAATAAAAATATTCGCAACGTCGCCATCGGTCATACTTGTTACATAGAATCCATGACAACCGACCAAGTATTCTTACGAACTGTTGGTCCCATCCCATCCCGGGACTGGCATCATTCTACAATAGCGTTTTTTCAAAAAAAGATTGTGTGCTACTTTATTTTTTTAATGGATTTTGGAAAACCGGAAAATTTCCAAACGAAGCCTCGCAAAAAAAGAATCCTTGAAAACCTTAAAAATCCTTTTGCCTTCCTTAAAACGAACTAATATTTATCTGATGATTTGTTAAATTGTAATCGAATATTAAATTAGAGGGAACACTGAAAAAAAATGGTTCTACAAATTTCTTTCGACGAGATGTGCCTAACTCTATAATGTGTTTTAAAAATCCCACCCATTCAAATGTCTCGACCTTGTAACAAAAATGAAGTAAAAGAAATAATACAAAAGTATGTCATCGTCAGCCCATTTAAGTCCCCACTGCTGGGGCACGGGCCTCCTTCAATCACATGAGGGGTAATTGCCATACTCACCACGCTTGGCAGACGGGTTGGCGAGGGTTTTGATATAAATGAAGAGTTTTCCTTCTCTGGGTGCTGATGATCATGCCAGCATCTTAACCTTAGTCGCCTTTTACGACACCTCGGTAAGAAAAAAAAAAGTATGTACGATTACTTAATGTTGTTTCAAGAGTTAATCGCTACAATATTAATTAAACATCAGTAATTCGTAGCCCCCAAATTGAAATACCGTGACTTCAAACGGTTAAGATAAACCTTAGTAGATGTTGTTTTATAATAACATCAATTGTGCATAGACCTTAAGGGCATAATAACAATTAATCTTTAACAACAGTTTCATATGAACATTATGCAATTGTGGCCCTTAGCCCTTCGCCCTTGGTTCGGACGCAATTATTTTAAATACCTATTAGGGAATTTGTATTTTACGAGCCGAGCCGTGACGCAAGGGCCCTAATGCAAGTTAAGGTTATTGATAATTGCCTGTCAATATTTTAAGTTCGATGGCTACAAATAAAGAAAACTTAATGATTATCATGATTAAGTAATTTGGTAAACTTACATAAAGTTTTGGTAGGTATGTTATGTTAAGGTGACGGGTATGGCACACTAGCGACGCGAATCAATTTAAATTTTTAGCTACTAAACCGTATCCGGATTATCGTGGGAGAGCCAAGCTTCGGCATGAATGAGCCGGCTCGACCGGAGTGATACCACGGCCTCACAGAAAACCGGCGTGAAGCGGCTCTGTGCTGTGTTTCGCTGCGTGAGTGAGGGTACCGGAGGCCCAATCCGGGGAATAGGGGGTTTCAAAGGTTGGCAGCGCACTTGTGACACCACTGGTGTCGCGGGTGTCCATGGGTGGCGGCGATTGCTTACCATCAGGTGATCTGTCTGTTCGTCTGCCGTCCGTTATTACATAAATAAAAAAATAAAAATTAAATATCTATTTTAAAAAATTTCGGGATTACAACCTCTCGGCAAACACTTATACTATTTATTAAATAACCATGCACAAATGTTGTGTTCACGTGTTCGTGTGTTGGTAGAATTTAAGGCGAACACTGCGACATTACTAGGGCTGCCACGTGATATATATATTCATTGTGGCGAATAGGCGACATTTTTTAAAAAGGTGAGCAACAAACACTTTAAGGAAAGTATTAACATTTTTTGCCACCCACCTATGTAATTTTATTTCTACTTACAAGTAAAAATTGGCCACTTTTAGAAATTATGGAGATTATTGTTACTCGTCATCATCATCATCAGCCCATTTAAGTCCCCACTGCTGGGGCACGGGCCTCCCTCAATCACATGAGGGGTAATTGCCATACTCACCACGCTTGGCAGACGGGTTGGCGAGGGTTTTGATATAAGTGCAGAGTTTTCCTTCTCTGGGTGCTGATGATCATGCTAGCTAGTCGCCTTTTACGACACCTCGGTAAGAAAAAAAAAAGTATGTACGATTACTTAATGTTGTTTCAAGAGTTAATCGCTACAATATTAATTAAACATCAGTAATTCGTAGCCCCCAAATTGAAATACCGTGACTTCAAACGGTTAAGATAAACCTTAGTAGATGTTGTTTTATAATAACATCAATTGTGCATAGACCTTAAGGGCATAATAACAATTAATCTTTAACAACAGTTTCATATGAACATTATGCAATTGTGGCCCTTAGCCCTTCGCCCTTGGTTCGGACGCAATTATTTTAAATACCTATTAGGGAATTTGTATTTTACGAGCCGAGCCGTGACGCAAGGGCCCTAATGCAAGTTAAGGTTATTGATAATTGCCTGTCAATATTTTAAGTTCGATGGCTACAAATAAAGAAAACTTAATGATTATCATGATTAAGTAATTTGGTAAACTTACATAAAGTTTTGGTAGGTATGTTATGTTAAGGTGACGGGTATGGCACACTAGCGACGCGAATCAATTTAAATTTTTAGCTACTAAACCGTATCCGGATTATCGTGGGAGAGCCAAGCTTCGGCATGAATGAGCCGGCTCGACCGGAGTGATACCACGGCCTCACAGAAAACCGGCGTGAAGCGGCTCTGTGCTGTGTTTCGCTGCGTGAGTGAGGGTACCGGAGGCCCAATCCGGGGAATAGGGGGTTTCAAAGGTTGGCAGCGCACTTGTGACACCACTGGTGTCGCGGGTGTCCATGGGTGGCGGCGATTGCTTACCATCAGGTGATCTGTCTGTTCGTCTGCCGTCCGTTATTACATAAATAAAAAAATAAAAATTAAATATCTATTTTAAAAAATTTCGGGATTACAACCTCTCGGCAAACACTTATACTATTTATTAAATAACCATGCACAAATGTTGTGTTCACGTGTTCGTGTGTTGGTAGAATTTAAGGCGAACACTGCGACATTACTAGGGCTGCCACGTGATATATATATTCATTGTGGCGAATAGGCGACATTTTTTAAAAAGGTGAGCAACAAACACTTTAAGGAAAGTATTAACATTTTTTGCCACCCACCTATGTAATTTTATTTCTACTTACAAGTAAAAATTGGCCACTTTTAGAAATTATGGAGATTATTGTTACTCGTCATCATCATCATCAGCCCATTTAAGTCCCCACTGCTGGGGCACGGGCCTCCCTCAATCACATGAGGGGTAATTGCCATACTCACCACGCTTGGCAGACGGGTTGGCGAGGGTTTTGATATAAGTGCAGAGTTTTCCTTCTCTGGGTGCTGATGATCATGCTAGCAGCTTTACCTTAGTCGCCTTTTACGACACCTCGGTAAGAGTGAGGGTGGCCTATTCTACTCTGCCGGGGACCACACGGCCAACTTGTTACTCGTAGATAGTTATTATTACATAAGTACATCTCAAAAAAGTGTTAATACTTTCCTTAAAGTATTTGTTGCACAGTTTTTTAAAAAAGTGTCTTATATTCGCAACAATTCATATAAATCATTTGGCAGCGTTAGTATCGTGGCGGTGTCACCTTAAGAATATGGAGTTGCAAAAAATTGCTATGAAAATATAAATTATGTAAATACTTATAATGTATCAATACGGGGATTAACACGATATTTATTACGTGAAACAACATTGTGTACTCACATATTTGGCTTGACGTTTCGGCTACGTTACAGCAGCCGTGGTCACGAGCGGCGAGAGTGAGTCCGTTGCGGTCTCCAGACCGCGACTCGGTAAGCGTAGTGTAGGACGCCCTGCGACAAGATGGGATGATGACATTCGAAAGCTGGCTGGTGTGGGCTGGATGAGAGTGGCCGAAAATCGGGAGAAGTGGCGTGCAATAGGGGATACCTATGTCCAGCTGTGAACGAGTGTGGGTTGCTGATGATGATATTTAATATTGAGTACCTAACGAGTACTCTTAAGGTTTTTATGAAATCCCATAGGTACAAACCGAATTCTGCGTTAGATCATTTTGCCTGAGGCAACAAGAAATGTGTTAATTTACAATATTTTTACAATCCATAGCTAGTTACTAAATAATAATTAATTTATAAACTTGCAATCGGTTTTTAAACAGCAATAATTAATTTTGGTTGTGACTTTGAATATTTTACTGGGCATTATAATTAGCTTCAATAATGTGGGTGCAGAGTTATCGTCTCCCAATTAAGTATGCATAGTTTTAATTAAATATAAACTCTTTGTAGGTAGTTCTATGTATACCTACACACATCAAAAGTAACTAGGGATATTCCTAGGATTTTCATATAAATAGGCTAAGTTCGGGGCCCTAAAAATTTGAAAAGAAATTAAATTACCGCATACCATCCAGACAATGGCGGCGTGCACCACGAGGTTTGGCTCATCGTTCCTGCCCCGAGCCATCAAGACATGGAATGCCGTCCCGGCTCAGGTGTTTCCTCCTTATACAATCCGGGGTCTTTTAGGCAGAGATAGGGTACAGCAGAGTATATAGTTATTGCAAAGTTTTACATACATTCTTAAAACTAACTGTCCCTAAAATTAAAGGTAATCACAACATGCATTTTTATTATAAAGGAAGTGAAATATACAAATACCTATGAAGGTTCAAAGGACTTTTATGACAAAATCCAGCATAATATAAATAATTTCAAAACGCAGAGCGATAAACTGCGACGTTTGGAGGTTTTCTTAGGAGTTTCTATGAAACACATTTTTTACATTAGTTTTTTCGTTGCTTTTTAATTTGGCTATTCTTTGCTAGATTTTGCTATAAACTCCTTTAAACGACCATATTTTCTCGCTAATTAAATATAAACCTTAATCAAAAGGAGGCTCAAAGTCACCCAGAGAGCAAAGGGCTATGCTCGGAGTCTCCCTGCGTGATCGTATCAGAAATGATGAGATCCACAGGAGAATTAAGGTCACAGACATAGCCCAAAGGAGTATGCCTCAAGTGGCAATGGGCAGGGCACATAGCGAGGAGACCAGACGGCCGTTGGGGCAGAAAGGCCCTCGAGTGGAGCGAAGTGATCCTAATAATAAGAATCGTTGAATGATATCGTTTTTGACACTGCTATTGTGTGTTTAGTGAGTTGTCACTTGACAACTTGCTTGGACCAAATAGACTGAAAACCTGCGATTGTGTTTAGGAGTGGTAGGTATCGGCAGAATCCGTAGGTCGATGAAATGCAAAACACCGTCATTTTATTGAGTGACTGTGACTTTGACTAACTTCGATTGTTGACTACTCACTTATTCTCAATAAGTTACTGTACATTGGCAAGATATCTTGGGGTAATTTTTAACAAAGTGGTAATATTTAACACAGTTGTTATATTTGATACATTTGTTATTTTCAAAAAACTTGTCATTTTTAACGAATTTGTTTTATTAACTAATTTGTTATTTTCAAAGAATTTGTTATTTTCAACGCATTTATTATTTTTAACACAATGTTTACCTTTAAACGAATTGGTTATTTTTAACGCACGGTTAAAGGTTGAGCGCGTACTGGACTCTATGTCTATGCGGGTGTCTATGGGCGGTGGCAATCGCTTACCGTCAGGCGATCCGTCTGCTCGTCTGCCACCTATTACCTACATTAAATAAATCAAGTGACGTAAGATGGTAGAATGACCCCTATCGCATTAAAACCATGCGTTGCACACAGCTCTACTTCTTTCCGGCCTACGATAAAAATCAAACATTAGTTTCAGCGAGGAAGCTGATACGATCGCCTGCTTTCCGCTAACAATTATACATCCTATTTGCATATTAATTGGGAAGGAATTTATCTAGCTTTAGGAAATGTTTAATTGATTAGGGGTTTTGGAGTCGAGGCCGTCGGAAGTTCAGAACGACCAAGAAGCCCCGGTTTCATCACATCTGGTCCACCATCTTGGACCATGATTCTTGATTTGGGGAGTCTGGTAATTACAATGAAGCGACTGCCGTCTGACCTTCGCAACCCTTTAACAGGGGAACCTGACCAACTGAATCATGGTTACACGTTTCAGAAAGGGGCCGTTCAAGTATTATGTAAGCACTATAAATAAATAAATAAATAAATATTTCACAACATCACATACATTGATCTGACTCCGAGATAGGTAACTCAAGCACCTGTGTTACGGATATCAGAATCAACAGTGGGATTACAAATACATACATATAATACTTTTCTTTTGTAAATACATACTTATAATACATAGATAACACCCAGACCAATACAAACAGACATGTTCATGCACACAAATGTTTGTACTGTGCGGGGATCGAACCCGCAACCCTTGTACCAGAGGCAGCGTTCACTACCACTGTTCCAAACGGGTCGTCAAACTATGTCTTTGCTTTGCTTATTTTGGATGACATGGGGGGTTGGGGAGTCTAGACGATGATTACGTCATCGATAATTATTTTCTTTTTAACACAAATGGCAACTCTCACATTCTGTTTGCTTGAAAACTACACGCTAAGATGAAGAAGAAGTTCACTTTCCAGTGCAGAATATTCATTTTCATTTGATTTTAAGTGCTTGAAAAGTATTGTGGTGTTAAAAATACATGTTTTATATTCTTTCTAAATTCAACATCCATAATATAGCCTCCCTCAGAATTCTATACCGCATCCTATCATGGGGAGTGCTCTGAGGAACTGTTTGATCTACTCCCTGCAGCTGAATTCTTACATCAAACCAGACGCAAGCGATTGTCATTCCATCCTCATCATCTCGATGGATGGCGGTCTAATACTGTGCGTTTTTCGCGGAACTTTCTACCACGTAGGTACCTCAGTTCTGTGGAACAGTTTACCTACACGGGAGTATTTCCGACGGCTACGACTTAGGGACCTCAAAGAGAAGAGCGTACTCCTTTTTAAAAGGCCGGCAACGCATTAGCGATCTGTCTGATTTCGCGGATGTTAATGGGCGGCGATGATTGCTTTCCATCAGGTGACTCGCTTTCGCCTTCGTTTGTCGCCTCTAGCATAAAAAAAAACTTCCATATCTTTGTACATTGACATATTATTACGTAACACAGATTTATTTTACGCTGCCTTGGGTTTCAACTATTTACCTAACTATTTCCTCTACAAATCGCAAAGAAAACATACAAAACATGAAAATACGTTCATTATTATTTAAGTACACACTCCACATTTGATTGACCTCAATGGTCAATCGAATCAAGCTTTGACATTAAAATAAGGCCTACATCGAACCTGTCTCGTAACGAACGAGAATATACCTGTCGCATACAAACAAAAGATATAGACAACGCGTGAAAGGGACGGGGATAAAGATTCAGTCGTGGATTCCGTCTCGTCGTAGGCCTCAAATTGATTGCGCAAGATACTTATGGCTATATCATATTGATGGAGTATCGATCTGTTATTACTTTCAACTTAAATAAATAAACGAACACCGGGCTCTAGAGCGGCAGCTTTGGACGCAAATGGGAATTACACGCTAAAATGAGCGGGGTGGTAAATCAGACGACAAATAATGCTCTGTGGAGCAGACGGATTAGCTATTGCGTTTAGCAATTGCTGCCGCCAATGCACGGGTGTCCATCGGCAAAATCAATCAAGTCACATCACAAGTTGCCAACCTTTTAACTGCCTTCTGCCCCCTGCGAACTTCGTACTCGTAATGCCGCCTTAATTTTTTTTCTTTAAGATCAATCCAATTAATCCAGGTTCATTGAAATCGTTCCAGTTTGAGTTAGGTGGGCATAGGAATGTGTCCAGTAGCTAGGAGCGCTTAACAATCATCATTTCAGCCAATAGACGTCCACTGCTGGACATAGGCCTCCCCCAATGTTCTCTACATAGATTGGTCCTGTGCCGCCCGCATCCAATGGATTCCCATGGATTCTGTGGATTCCAGGAGAACAGACGGCCGTTGGGGCGGAAAGGTCCTCGAGTGGAGGCCACGTTCAGGAAGTCGCAGCCGTGGCAGGCCCCCCACAAGGTGGACCGACGATCTGGTGAAGATCGCGCTTAAGAATACTGCCAAGGTATTCCTAGCTTATCGTCATAGGCGATTAAACGCCTTCGGAGTACGGGTCAAGCGGCGAGCGCAAAATTACGGTCTAGTCCCGGCAGCGATTGCGCGGTGATGGACCCCCCAGGGGTTTTGGTTAGGGTTAGAGTACCACACACCTTGTTCCCTACATGTAGCAAGGTGACGGCCATGATAGTTTCCCCTGGGATGAAGTTGGGTATAGAAATGGTAGCTTGTATCCTATCTATTCCTACCATAAATTAAGTATGATCTGAGGCAGCAAATTGAACCTATTTGCACATAAAATTTGCAAATGTAAATTAGTTTGTAGATCTTAATCGCAGCAAATTAATGTAGACCTTCCATCGCTTGTCAGTATTTTAATAATAATTATTATTATTTCACAACATCACATACATTAACCTGAGTTCGAGATAGGCCGCTCATGCACCTTATACTCTTCGAATCGGAACGTCCAGATATTTTGCGCTGAGATTCTTTTGGTCAGAGCTAGTAGTAAAAACAGGCCTTCCATGCGGGAGGTTGTGGTTCGAATCCGAGCATGTACCTCGGGATTTTTCAAATCCATGTGCGTCTTTCTACCTATAGCTCAGCGGTGAGGGAAAACAACGAGTACACCTGCACGTTTCGGATAGTTTCTGAAACGTGTAATCATGATTCAGTTGGTCTGGTTCCCCTGTCAAAAGTGTTTCGAAGGTCAGACGGCAGTCGCTTCATTGTAATTATCATTGTAATTTCTAGACTCCCTAATTTGGGTCTAATCATGGTCTAAGGTTCCCAGGTTCCCAATGCGACAGCTTTGAGCGCAACTGGGAATTCCACGCTAAGATGTAGGAGATTCATTTGGTCTCGAGTTTTAGCAGGAATGCAAGAGATGCCTACACATTAACAGTAAAAATAATAATTCAAATATCCCCGACAATAATTTTATAAATCCAATAATAAATTGAAACAGCTGTTGACTGTCCTACGTATGAACATTTTTGGTTAGGTATATATTGTCACGTGGCGTTTCCGTACAATGACTGCAACACTTGTATGTATCACTAGTCTATTCGGCACCTTCGGAGAGATTGTACCACGGCCCAGGTCTCGACAGAGTCGAAGGCTTTCTCATAGTCCACAAACGCTAAGCATAATGGCAGATTATACTCTTCGGTCTTCTTTATTTTTCGGGGCGTATTTATTTTTTGCTTTTTAAAGAGACTCGCTAGTTTTTATTTTACTTAAGTTTAAATTAGATGCGTACAAATGTAACTAAAATATCAATAAGACAAGCTTCATAATGTGCGCCTATTTTTAGAATAAGTTTTTATAATTATTCTGCGCGAAATCTTCCTCATTCCGTGGTTAAAAACCCTACCTAGCCTTGAGAAGTCCGCTAGCGTCGCCTTTCTTTTATTTTTATTGATTGTGATTAAAGACCTAAGGTTTGATTAAAATTGTGTGTCTTATTCATAAATGGTTGTTAAACCCGTGTTAACTAAAACAGTGTTGTCAAGCAGGTCTATTTTATCGCAAAAAAAAGTTGTTTATTGTTTCAAACGTCAAAACTGCTCTATAACACCATTTTAGCTAACAAAGGTTTATTGAACATTTATAAATGAAGCTCTATATCTTTAGTAATAATGGCGGTATTTTTAGAATAAAATTGCCAATCTTTTTTTTTCCTCCCGCTTGGATTCCCGTGCAATACAAGCATCATTTGTTTTTTTTCAAAGAAAACAGAATAAATAGGAATGTTTCCTTTAAGTAGTGTAAGTTTTCTCATCGTCACTTTCCATCAGGTAAGATTGTGGTCAAGCGTTGGCCTAGAGTTCATAAAAAAGTGCTAACATACTTTACCTTAATTTAGATATTAAAGATAGATACTTTCCCCTGATGTCCATAGTTTTGGGACGCTCTGTTTAAAGCTTTTCATGTTGCCTAAGTCTCAAAAATTACAAACACTTTCCTCCTGTATTGCTTTAAATGTCTTAAATCATCAGAATCAATAAAAATCTGATGGCAGCGCTAGTGCACCCAGCAAGCACCCTAAGAAGCCCATTAGCAAAATGAATGTTACGAGACTGAATTGCATGGATGCAATCGAGAATTTTGATTGCGTCCGATTTGCATATACGATGGCGTTAATTAATAAAATACATTGTACATGGCGATATGGTAATATCTCGTATAGAAATATTTATTTATACGGTTAAAATCACAAACTTTTAAGTGTCTCATTTTTTTGGCATAACTATAACTAATGGTGAGTACAGTATTGAAAGAGTTATCCTTTAACTCCTTACCGTTGAGGAGTTGACCTTCCATCATCAGCAGATCCACAAAATTAATACAGTTAGGCGTAAATACTGGTGCAGTTTTGAAAAAAGGTACAAAAACATTACGTGTCCATATAAAATTTGAGAATCCCCCTCAATTTTTCCAGGATCCCACCATCAAATCCTGATATCCTGATCATGGTACCAATCCGGGAATATCTTCTTTCCAACTAAAAAATAATGATCTAAATTGGTTCATAAATGGCAAAGTTATCGGCGAACAAACACCTGATGGCGAACAACAGGATCTGATTGTGGGATCCTGGAAAAAGTGAGAGGAACCCTCAAATTGTTAAGGCACATGTAATGATTTTGTATCTTTTTCAAAACTGCACCAGTATTTACGCCTGATTGTTTTAATTTTGTAGCTTTGCTGATGATGGAAGGTCAACTCCTCAACGGTAAGGAGTTAATGGATAACTCTTTCAATACTGTACTCACAATTAGTTTGTTAGTTATTTGGCGGGGGTGGAAGAGGAAAAGGTGTCTGCCAAAACAGGAGACACCGTTGACAAGATAGTATTGGGCGCTGACTTCGGTAACACCTTTTCTCGAGTGTTCCTTTTATAAAATGTTATTTGAAGTATATAAAGTGTTAAAAATATTATTTTAAACCTTTTAGTACGTAATTTTTGAAAGGCAGTTTTTTTTTAATTAGTTTATTTTTATTTTACACGATCTGCCGATCATATAATCGCCTCTCAAACTGTAGGTACATTCCCGAATCCCGCTGGCAGATGTCTGCCGATACAATCGGTGTGTGGGACTCTAACCCTACCCAAAACCCCTGGAGCTATCCCGCCACCAACCCATGGTCCTTCCTACCGTCTCAGAAAACGGACCGAATCTTGAGTCGCTCACCAGGTACTTGCTCTGGGCTCTTTCCCCGGTGCGTCTTCACTCCCTACAAAGTCTATGTCCTGTCCCTTCTCATTGTCACTTCTCCCCAAATGGGGCGTGAAACTTCACAACACAAGCGACTCACGCTCGGCCATTTCCTCATCAATTAGTCAAACTCCTTCCACTATTTCGAGCCTTTTATGTGCAAATGCACGCAGCTGTCGAAACCTTCTTCGGATTGTACCATCTCTTGATCTTACATTGGTCCTATCTCACTCCCGTACCAGTCGTTCAGCATCTGTTGCCGCTCCTCTTCATACAGCTGACATTCCCACAGAACATGGTCCCGAGTTTCGTCAGCCTCTTCGGGGTTTGACACCCCTGGAGTATCAAAGACCGGAGGTAGCAGGTCTCTCATCTCTTCTAGAAGAGTATGTATTACCGCATGAAGTAACGTTACTGTTATAATTTGTGTACTGTGTCAGGCGCGCGGTAGTGTGGGCGTCCAAGATCTACATTCACAATAAATGTTTATCCACATTAGGATAACGATCGTAATCACTAAGTAATTTGTTTTATGCTGGGCTGCCGTTTATTTGTAATCTTAATTGGATTCAGCTAGTTGTATTTATGATTAAAGTAAAGTAACAGCCTACATAGTACTGTCCTACTGCAGGGCAAAGGCCTCCGTCATAGAAATCAAGGCATCGCTACTATGATGGGATCATCTAATTTATTAGATAGCATTTCATAGTCCGGACGGAAGTTCCTGGAGTCCTGAAATACAGGATTATCCTACCTTAGGCTTCAGTCCCCCAAACATATATATTCTGTTCCTTAGCATAACGATTTTACTTAGATTGGTAACATGTAATGTTACGGACGATTTTTTTTTATCACTACGGTTGCCAAATGCGGATTGGTGATCACAAACGGTTGGTCTAGCGGTTTAAGTATTGGGCCGTGATCTCGGTGTCTTGGGTTCGATTCGTATATTTTGATTTTTTCGAGTTTATAATTCATCATCATCATCAGCCCATTTAAGTCCCCACTGCTGGGGCACGGGCCTCCCTCAATCACATGAGGGGTGATTGCCATACTCACCACGCTTGGCAGACGGGTTGGCGAGGGTTTTGATATGAATGCAGAGTTTTCCTTCTCTGGGTGCTGATGATCATGCCAGCAGCTTTACCTTAGTCGCCTTTTACGACACCTCGGTAAGAGTGAGGGTGGCCTATTCTACTCTGCCGGGACCACACGGTAGTTTATAATTAAAATAATTATATTAGCTAATTATGATTTTGTTGTTAAGAGCCATCGTAGCTCAATGGATAAGAACGCGCCTTCCATACGGGATGTCGCAGGTTCGAATTCGATCATGTACTGTCAGCATCAAAAGTAGCTTAACACTTTAGTACCATGTCAAAGTAATATTTTTGCTAACCCCTTGAAAACTGACTATAATGGGCAGAACAGTTACTTTGACATGGTACTAAAGTGTTAAGCTACTTTTGATGCTGACCGTACCTCTGAATTTTTCAAATCGATGTGCGTATTTTTTTTAATTTATAATGCATTGTTTATTTATTTATTTAATTACAGGGTTTCCAACATAAGTTACAGCAAGTTACAATAGATTAATTTAACAAAGGTTGCTTCTAGCTAACTGCACTTACATTATAGGTTAACCACAGCATGCGTAAATGAAAAAATGCTTAGAAAAAATAAAATGGTAGCATCATAAAAACTAAACAATAAAATATATATCTTATTAAAATTAACAGTAATGATGCAATTAACAAAAGAAAATATAAATAACGAAATGAAAATAATAAAAAAAAAAACAATTACTTAGTCCGTCTTTAGTACGTCACTAGTCTTGAGTAATTTCATAAACTTAGGAAGGCTTTAAAAATGAATATCGAGGAAACATATACACTTTTCGAATACTTTCTCAAAATTGGATATACTCACAATCGTTAAGATAATGTTTCTGGACGTGTAACCATGATCGAATTGGTCTGGTTACTCTAATTAAGAATTGCGAAGGTCACACGGCAGTCGCTTCATTTTAAGGTGACGGGTCGGGCACACTAGTGACGCCAATTGATTTAAATTGTTAGCAACTAAACCGGATATCTTTTTAACAATTTCGAAGCTGCCGCCGCTCCGAAAACACTTATACTATTTATTTAATACTTTAAACTTTTGGGTCTTTTTTGTACTCGAAATTTGTATTACCGCCAAAAACGGCTACTTATGGCGTTAATCTTAATTTCGAGTGCAGAAACAGATCAAAAAGTAGTGCACAATTATTAAATAAATTAGTAGGTATAAATGTTTGCTTAGAGACTCCCACTCCGAAATTGTTCAAAATAGATCCGGTTTAGTAGCTAACAATGTAAATCGATTGGTGTCGCTAGTTAGGGTACCCATCGCCTTAATTATCAGAATCCTGGATTATGGTATAACCATACCCTGGGGCTCCAAGGATGCAATCAGGAACATGCAATGACACGCTGAGGTGACAATTAATCTATTTGTAAACATTTACCTCTGTTAATTGTACTATATATGAATTAATTTTGTAATATAGAAATCAATAATAAACAATAGACTGACACTTTAAGGTGACGGGTACCTAGGGCCCACTAGCGACGCCATTTGATTTAAATTGTTAGCATTTAAACCGGATATCTTTTTAACAATTTCGAAGTACGCGCATCTCGAAAGGAATTTATACTATTTATTCAATACATTTAACTTTGTGATCTGCTTCCTATTCGAAATATGAATTAGGTACCGCCAAAAACGGCCACTTATGGCGTTAATCCAAATTTCGAGTGCAAAAACCGACCAAAAAGTTAATTATAAGTATTAAATAAATGGAAATTCGAAATTGCTAAAAAGTTCTCCGGTTTAGTTGCTATCAATTTAAGTCGATTGGCTGCGCAAGAAGTCCCGTATTTTGTATCTAAGTTTTCAGTAATAAATTCTTAGTGTCAGCCCAGTAAGGGAATAGACAGTGCACTTGTGTTTACGCACACACTTATGCACTATAATATATCCGGCGTACGTGGCTGATCGTTAATATTAGCCGCCGTAGCTGTAATCGGTTATAGGAGGTTTATATATTATGGATTATTAATATATAAATATTTGAACAATTCACATCGCAGCCAAGTCCATAGCATCCACATTTATATCATTACGCAATCACGTGAAATGTTGCGTGTTTATCGCCAACTCGGTCATTGCTTTTGTCCCATTAATATTCAGGGAGCAATCCGTTGAAGGAATTTGTATTAATAATGCCTTACTTGAAGTCAGAAAAGTCCTTTGTGTTGTTCAAACGTCAAAGATCGTATGCAATCGTAGCCAACACTATCGGACAACGGAAATAAAAAAGTATGTGTAACCGTAAAACGAACCTAAGCGTTTGACATCATTATCTGTAACGCTCTGAAGTCTCATTGCACTTTAGACACAACTGGGAATTCACAGTTGCCCGGGGTACGATGGGAACATGATCCTGGATTCGGGAAGTCTGCTAATTACAATAAAGCGGCTGCCGTCTGACCTTCGCAATACTTAGACAAGGGAACTAGCTGGGGCGGCTTTAGCCCAAGAAGCGCCCGGGCGCAATGAATAACCTGGCGCCCTCTTGTTTCAAAATGCGCGAACAAAATGGAACACTTACAATTTGAATTTGAAATTCTTGTTTAATTAGTATTAGAGTGTTGTGATGTCCTGCATGAGTGGTATTTTGACAACAAGTAGCTAGACACATTAGGAACCAAATTCGTTCAGAAACTCAATTTAAAAAAAAATGTGACTTGTGTTGTTTTCGGATCGGTATGATTCGTTTGATTTACGATTCCTACTGATTTTCCTTCGACATACGATATTCTGCATTTTTGAATCATTCGTCTGCAACGAGTGACCTTCTATATCAACGAGTATCTTCTACTTAGTTTGTGGAGTGACCCCACCCACTCATTGGTCGAGTGCTACATATATCAAAGAGAATATAATCACGTGCTCTGTGGGCCGAGTGATTTAAAGCGAGCGGTAGAAGCAACGTCAAAGTAGTTGTTAATAGCAAGAAGCATAAACTATTTTTTTTATCAGTGGCTGCTACTGTTGCCCACGGCGAACACATAATAACTCTGCCAATGTCGAGTGATTAGAGAGAAAGAGTTGTTTTTATGGTTATTGACCGGTGTGGCGAGTTTAAATCCTTTTAATATTTATTTTAATTGAGTTTTGCACCAAACACCATCTAAAACCAAGACAAAACAAAACATATACAAAGACGACACAATATTAAAGGGACAAAATATTATAAATTTCAAAACTTTGATTTGACTGATTTTGACAGTTGACTCAATGTGACATTCATAGTTTGTGACAAAAATGCAAAGATTTCATATTCATAAGATTTTTATAGGTCTCCTGGAGACCTATAAAATTGTCACAAAAAACTTTATTTGTTTATGCTTGTTGCTATTGACAACTATTTTGACGTTGTTTCTACCGCTCGCTTTAAGTCACTCGACCAACGAGTGGGTGGGGTCACTCGTTGCAGACGAATGATTAAAAAATGCGGAATTTCGTATGTCGAAGAAAAATCTGTAGAAATCGTGCACTCGTCTGGATGCTAAGTCATACGAGTAAATCAAAAATAGGTCTCTAGGTCTCCTGTACTCGCGCCCGCTCCTTGCGGAGCATTACAGGGGTGTCGTTACGGAGGGGCCCTCTGACCTCCGGCGCCCGGGTTCAACGCACCCCCTGCACTATAGGCAAAGACGCCCCTGGCTAGATCAACTGTGACCAATTATCTCACTTAATTATTGTGGGTATTCAAAATTTTGACAAACTATTCGAGACGGGCAGGGTTCTTCTCGATGTATTCTCTCACCGCCGTGCTAATGGTAGAATATATGAATATATCTATTTGAAAAATTCCGAGACGCATGCGCATGCTTGGATTCGAACCATGACACCCCATATGCAAGGTGCGTTCCTATTCACTAGGCTACCATTATATAATGATGTGACTTTATAGAGTTATTATGATGTGACTTTTTTTTTATGGTGTTATCCCGCGCACGGTAACCGCCGCGCGTGTGATTCCGCCAATGTCAAGTGTATATCGAGAGACACGTCGATTTAAAATTGACCGGTAATTTTGCCAAATGCTCGATCTATATTGAGGTCCTCATGATGTGACTTATTGTAACAGGTTTTTATGAACGTCACACAAGTTTGACAAGTGGCGATCTATAAAATATAACTGTATCAAAATAGAAGAGAAGTAAAAAATCATGAAATCTTTTTTACGTAATTTATACGTGAAGTACCTACTTTTGTATAATACCGTGATAATTTCTAAAACTAAGAAAATGTAACATTATATGTTTAATCAAGATAATGCGCTAAATATTCACAAGTGCGCGTGCGCAGCCTTGCGAGCAATTTGCCGTGACTAACTGTCTTCGCGCACATTGAGTACGCAAGTACGGTAGTTCAGTGTTAGCAGTTACATGGCTTACTGAAGATATCTACCGTATTTTACTCTACTTAAATAAATAAATTGAGACAACATCACACACATTGTATTTGTATAGGTTAGGAAACATAATCTAAAATAATTTATTGAACAAAAGAAGAAAAATTTAAAAATACCAAGACAATAAACTGAGACCTATAATATCCTCCAACCGATTACGGCTACGGCGGCCAATCTCAACGATCAGCCACGTACGCAGGATATAATATAGTGCTGAAGTGTGTGCGCAAACACAAGTGCACTCTCTATTCCCTTACCCTCATATTCCGATGGGACACTACTGTGACACGACCAGAGAGGGATTGGGCGCAGGACCAACGGCTTAACGTGCTTTCCGAGGCACGGGGGTACATGACTGCCAACTTCCAGACTCCGGGCTGCCACTAAGAATTTCTTACCGAAAACTTAGGTACAAATTTTTGGCCCGACCCGGAGATCGAACCCGGGACCTCTTGCAAAGCCGTCGCTTTAAAGTGCGACCCACTAACCACTGCGCCACCGAGGCAGTCAAACTGAGACCTATAGCGTAGCTAAAAGGAAATAAAAAAGTTAAAACAAAGTTAGCCCCTGTGGCAGTGTCACCAAAATGCTGGCAGCAAACATACATAAATTATTGTCTTGGTAGGTACTGAACTGCCGTGTGGTCTGCCGTGTGGTCGCCGGCAGAGTAGAATAGGCCACCCTCACTCTTACCGAGGTGTCGTAAAAGGCGACTAAGGTAAAGCTGCTGGCATGATCATCAGCACCCAGAGAAGGAAAACTCTGCATATATATCAAATCCCTCGCCAACCCGTCTGCCAAGCGTGGTGAGTATGGCAATTACCCCTCATGTGATTGAGGGAGGCCCGTGCTCCAGCAGTGGGGACTTAAATGGGCTGACGATGAGGTACTGAACTAAGGTTTTCCCTTTTGCTATGGAAACCAGAAAAAACGACGGTACCACAAACCTCCAGACCTAACAAATATCTGTTTCACCAACAAACATTTGTGTTGGTGCAGGAATTGAAACCACTCTTTTTTTAATGATGATGGGTTTGCTCTTGGCTTCATACTGAACTCTTGAGTTGAGAGGAAACCTACGATGGAGCGAGCTTACCCAAAAGTAGCCTATTCACTCTAGCTTTAGAAATATTGGGGTTGTATTCACTGGGAAAAACAGACGCTGGCAGGGCGGTCCACTCCTTGGCTGTGCGCATCACGAAGGAGGAAGAAAGGCGCTTTGTACGCATTCGAGTAATATTCACCAAGACTGCGCCACTGCGCTAAACGGGTCCTCTTCTTGTCTCTCTGTCTTCTCGGTCTTTGAGACAGGAACTTTTTGCTAAGGCCTTTCTTCTCACCACTAACCTAGTGGTGAGACACGATAGGTAGTCCACTTCAACTCATAATGATCCAAATTTATTGGGAAGAGGTGGCCTGGACGTAGTGGTCCCCGGCAGAGTAGAATAGGCCACCCTCACTCTTACCGAGGTGTCGTAAAAGGCGACTAAGGTAACGCTGCTGGCATGATCATCAGCACCCAGTGAAGGAAAACTCTGCATTTATATCAAAACCCTCGCCAACCCGTCTGCCAAGCGAGGTGAGTATGGCAATTACCCCTCATGTGATTGAGGAAGGCCCGTGCCCCAGCAGTGGGGTCTTAAATGGGCTGACGATGATGATGAGATATACGGATGTGGACCGAGAACACTAGCGTGATAAAACTCTTCCTGATGATGAGCTTGCGACGTGATTGGCCACACACTTCTCCTTTTCGTTACAAAATAAGTATTGTTTTGTGTCTATTGTATGTTATGACACTACATTGTGGCATTTGTTTTTGCAAGTGTATTTTCTTTCTTCTTTCTTTCTCTTTCGAATCGCAAAAGATAGAAGTCTAAGAAACCGGCGCCGGCCAACCTTCAAGACTGAAGAAGCACCCGAAGAAGAAGAAGACTGGTGGGTCAATATGTAGTAAGGAAGATAGGGGCTTCTGTTTTATTCGATTGCTCCTCTTGGCTACAACAAGCTGGGCAAGCAGATTCCAATCTAAAGATGAAAGGACTAGTGATCTTCAGATATTGCTAAAAGTGAACGTTTAGGAGCATTCATTATAGCCAATAGAGTTCGGAACTGGCGCTCTTGCAGCCGCGTGCCGGAGAACACGAAATGAGGAATCAGATCCAAAGCACATTAAGTACGACCGAATTCCGTTTAGGCCTGATTCGGCCAATCTTTATCCGTGGCAGACATAACGGCATATTTGTATTGAATGACAGCGCTATACCTACCATATATCTTGAATGTCAGCTGTTCGTACCTGTTTGGGAACACCACCGATGGCAGCTGGTTCCTCTGACTTACTGTGCGTGAGAAACGCACTCTCACACACTCACTTTTGGAAAGGCGGTCCGGGTCGTCACAGTGGCATCTATGGAAAGCTTCACAAAACTTTCCCGTAGGTGGTGAGGCTTTTCTTTTGCATTCTCGATTATTATCAGTGGAAAAATATATGGTATAACATCAGTTTTGTATCGAATCGGCCTAAGTATAATAACGGATTTTGTTTTAACTTGCTAAAACTAGAAAGACTTTACCTAATAAGGCTTCATCAATATTAAAACTACTATTTCACTGTGTATATCCTGTGTTTTACGGCAGGGAAGCACGCCGTCTATGGTTGTGTTACGCGTCGCCTGAGGGCCGATTGCCAAAAAGCGGAAAAAACCGGTTGAAACCAACCTAGGGTCGCGCCGTGCTCAGGGCCTATATCCTTAGCCTATATCACACCTACGAGTACAGCTACAGTTACAAGCAATAAAGAATCTGATTCACTTTCTTTGTACAGTTCGGCGACACGTCAAGTTATCTCCAGCAGTGTAAACAAGCGCTTGTGTCTCAGTTATAAGGACGGGACAAAGTCCAAAAAGGCTTACTCCACGGGTCGCCGTGTGTACACTCACACAAATGCAAAGCTCAGCTTATACAAATCGTATAAAAGGATAATGAATGAGGATTGCTGAGGATTTCGTGTCGTCTATGTCCTATTAAATAAATGAATAAATAAATATTTCACAACATCACATACATTGATCTGACTCCGAGATAGGTAGCTCAAGCACCTGTGTTACGGATATCAGAACCAACAGTGGGATTACAAATACGATACGATATACATGTTATAATACTTTTCTTTTGTAAATACATACTTAAAATACATAGAAAACACTCAGACCAATACTAAACAGACATGTTCATGCACACAAATGTTGGTACTGTGCGGGGATCCAACCCACAACCCTTGCACCAGAGGCAGCGTCCACTACCACTGATCTAAACGGGTCGTCCGTATTCCTGTAAATCTTGTAGGTATGTAGTCAATAAATGTTTAAGTTATTAACACACTTAAAAATTTCATCTCGTGTTCAGGCAGGATTCAAACCCACACCTTCCACAATCCGGGTGGATGTTCTACCAATTAGACCACCGAAAGCGTTACTAAGCTGACGAAATTTGTAAGTGCTTGACATCAATATTGTAGGTATCAATAGTGTAGAATTGTGGAAGGTGTGAGTCCGAGTCCCACCTGAACACTGAGATGAATTTTTTAAGTATGTTGTTTACTTAAGAATAAATTTCAAAATAATCATCATCATCATCAGCCCATTTAAGTCCCTCCTGCTGGGGCACGGGCCTGCCTTAATCACATGAGGGGTAATTGCCATACTCACCACGCTTGGCAGACGGGTTGGCGAGGGTTTAGATATAAATGCAGAGTTTTCCTTCTCTGGGTGCTGGTGATCATGCCAGCAGCTTTACCTTAGTCGCCTTTTACGACACCTCGGTAAGAGTGAGGGTGGCCTATTCTACTCTGCCGGGGACCACACGGCTAAAATTGCAAAAATATTGCTATAAAAATATCAACTAGGTACTTAATAAATGTTTACTTACTTACTTTAACAGCAGCTAGATATTTCATTGTAAAACAGGGTAAGTCCCAGTCCAGCACGATCGCCATAGCCTCACGGACCCTGGCCAGTGTTGCCACACCGACTACATTCACCGGCGAGTGGAAACGTTCGGTGTTGCAACTGAGATCTTGCTCTCGACCGCAGCAGATCCGGCTTTAAATATTAAGCTCATGAGTGAACGAGTAATTCAAAATTTTACTGTAGCAACCCCTTTATAAGATTTTATGAGCGCCTTAAAAATATTATTGTTCAAGTGCTAAGCCACTGAGAATTATAAATAAATAAAAACACCGTGTTCTTTGTGATATCGCTGAAAAAGCAAACACTTATACTATTTATTAAATAACCTTGCACAAATGTTGGGTCCGTTCTTGTGCCGTAAAATTGATTCACGCCAAAAGCGGCCACTTTTGGCGTGAATAAATTTTTCGCGTACTATTATTTAATAAATAGTATAAGTGTTTGCCAAGAGAGTGTAACCCCGAAATTGTTTCAAATAGATCCGGTTTAGTAGCTAAACATTAAAATCGATTGGCGTTGCTAGTGTGCCCTACCCGTCACCTTAAGGCCGATTTGATCAAATTTATCCGTGGATAAATATATTGTGTAACGTCAAATTTGTATGAAATGACAGCGTTTACCATAAAATTAGTCTAAGATCAATATTGGTTGAATCCAGCCTTGCTCCTGTAATTTACACCTAATTTTAAGATTGTATACCTATGTGTTAATTTGTAGTGTTAATTTTAAGATTGTATACATTTTAAGATTGTATATTTGTGTGCAATAGAGTAACTATATTGACTGTCTCTTTGGCGCAGTGGGTAGTGCGTCGCACTTTTTGAACGCTTGGGGTCCGGGCTGAGTTTTTCTGTTAAGAAATTATCAGTGTCTCCCCAGAGTCTGGAAGTTGGCGGTCTTATACCCCCGTGCCTCGGAAAGCACGTTGAGCCGTTGGTCCTGCACCCGATCTCTCTCCGGTCGTGTCACACTGGTCTCCCATCGGATTATGAGGGCAAGGGAATAGAGAGTTCACTTGTGTTTGCGCACACACTTGAGCACTACATAGGTAATCTGTGTACATCTGATCGTTGAGATTGGCAGCCTTAGCCGAAATCGGTTGGAGGATCATCATCATCATCATCATTTTAGTAAACATACCTACTTACTAAAGTTATGAGAGATTTTTCTCTTGAGAAGATATCCGAAACGTGCGCATGTCCCCTATCTAACCGACCTAATTGTAGAAATACGCACATACTTATCCAATGAGCTACCTTCACTCTTATCGAATATCGTAATCACATTCATATTATCATTATTTCTACAATAATTAAGTACTCTAAATAACAATGGAACTGTTTGTGTAGGAATTAAACTATGATTTACGCTGCGCGTGCGTGTCCCCGGGCGCACAGACCATAAACAACATTTATTGATCATTAACCGTTAAACTGTACTCAAGTGCTCTATAATCTATTGATAATAATCTTAAAGAGGTCTGGCTAGACAGCTTGTATAGTAAAAATTAATAAATGTGTTGATTTTTTTTGCAGATTACTATGAAGAAAAATTTTTACTAAACAGTTTCAAAGTCCCACTCAAAAATAAAATTATTTTAATTTTATATTTAGCTAGACAGCTGTCATGGTTACTGAGATACCATAGAATTAGAATGAAGGGTATCTTAAGCCTATAATGAGGACCGACAAACGGACTTTTATTCACGGACAAAAACTACATTTTACCAAGTTACTTTAATCTCAGATTCTACCACTAGCTCGTCGGTGAGCGAAAACATAGTGAAGAAACCTGCACGTTTCGGATAGTTTCTGAAACGTGTAACCATGATTCAGTTGGTCTGGTTGCCCTGTTAAGGCGGGCGGGTAGCATTAACTAGCGACACCATTCATTTTTAATTGTTAGCTACTAAACCGGATCTATTTTAAACTATTTCGGGGTTACAACCTCTCGGCAAACACTTATACTATTTATTTAATAACCATGCACAAATGTTGGGTCCGCTTTTGTACGCGAAAAATTTATTACCGCCAAAAGCGGCCACTTTTAGCGTGAATCAATTTTTCGCGTATAAATGTTGGGTCCGCATTTGTGCATGGTTTTTTAATAAATAAAATAAGTGTTTCATCATCATCAGCCCATTTAAGTCCCCACTGCTGGGGCACGGGCCTCCCTCAATCACATGAGGGGTAATTGCCATACTCACCACGCTTGGCAGACGGGTTGGCGAGGGTTTAGATATAAATGCAGAGTTTTCCTTCTCTGGGTGCTGATGATCATGCCAGCAGCTTTACCTTAGTCGCCTTTTACGACACCTCGGTAAGAGTGAGGGTGGCCTATTCTACTCTGCCGGGGACCACACAGCCAAGTGTTTGCCGAGAGGTTATAGCCCCGAAATTGTTTAAACTAAATTCGGTTAAAAATTAAAATCGATTGGCGTCGCAAGTGTACCCCACTCGTCACCTTAAAGGGTTGCGAAGGTCAGACGGCAGTCGCTTCATAATAATTACCAGACTCCCCAAATCCTCAGTCATGGTCCAACCGTACCCCGGGCTTCAGAGCGGCAGCTAATGATGATGATAATGATAATTTATTTCACAAACAACAGAGTACATGAGATGGTATGGTAACAATAATATCCGTCTATTTAATCACTAGTGGTATGTGAAATATTACATAAAAGGGCATGCATTTTATTTATTCATACATTATTGAATCAAATTTAAATTATACATAACTACGATTCATTAAATTCAAATAAAATCATAGTGTTAAATTTATAATTTAAGAAGTCATTAATTGCGTAGTAGGATTTTTTAAGAAGCCACTCTGTGAGGTGCTTTTGATACAAAGTTAAATGTTTTATATGAGTTGGCAAATGATTATAAATCGTTAAAACATTGCATAACATTTTTTTTAAACAAGGTAGTCCTTGGTAGTTGGTAGGTACAGGTAGTCCTTGGCAGCTTTGGACGCAACTGGGAATTACACGCTAAGATGAGCATGAGGACTTTAATCGCAGATACTACTAACCACTTACTTAATATTACGAAATATTATCTAATGTGTTAACGAATAACATTGCAGAATTATGCCTAGGCGTGATTTCACGCCTCTTGCTCACAAACTAGTTCCTTACGCGGCGGCGTCGGTCCTTCTTGGTTGAAAGAGGAGGTGCACAGCGGGAATTTTTAACTAATTTCGGGGTTACAACCTCTCGGCAAACACTTATACTATTTATTTAATAACCATGCACAAATGTTGGGTCCGCTTTTGTACGCGAAAAATTTATTACCGCCAAAAGCGGCCACTTTTAGCGTGAATCAATTTTTCGCGTATAAATGTTGGGTCCGCATTTGTGCATGGTTTTTTAATAAATAAAATAAGTGTTTCATCATCATCAGCCCATTTAAGTCCCCACTGCTGGGGCACGGGCCTCCCTCAATCACATGAGGGGTAATTGCCATACTCACCACGCTTGGCAGACGGGTTGGCGAGGGTTTAGATATAAATGCAGAGTTTTCCTTCTCTGGGTGCTGATGATCATGCCAGCAGCTTTACCTTAGTCGCCTTTTACGACACCTCGGTAAGAGTGAGGGTGGCCTATTCTACTCTGCCGGGGACCACACAGCCAAGTGTTTGCCGAGAGGTTATAGCCCCGAAATTGTTTAAACTAAATTCGGTTAAAAATTAAAATCGATTGGCGTCGCAAGTGTACCCCACTCGTCACCTTAAAGGGTTGCGAAGGTCAGACGGCAGTCGCTTCATAATAATTACCAGACTCCCCAAATCCTCAGTCATGGTCCAACCGTACCCCGGGCTTCAGAGCGGCAGCTAATGATGATGATAATGATAATTTATTTCACAAACAACAGAGTACATGAGATGGTATGGTAACAATAATATCCGTCTATTTAATCACTAGTGGTATGTGAAATATTACATAAAAGGGCATGCATTTTATTTATTCATACATTATTGAATCAAATTTAAATTATACATAACTACGATTCATTAAATTCAAATAAAATCATAGTGTTAAATTTATAATTTAAGAAGTCATTAATTGCGTAGTAGGATTTTTTAAGAAGCCACTCTGTGAGGTGCTTTTGATACAAAGTTAAATGTTTTATATGAGTTGGCAAATGATTATAAATCGTTAAAACATTGCATAACATTTTTTTTAAACAAGGTAGTCCTTGGTAGTTGGTAGGTACAGGTAGTCCTTGGCAGCTTTGGACGCAACTGGGAATTACACGCTAAGATGAGCATGAGGACTTTAATCGCAGATACTACTAACCACTTACTTAATATTACGAAATATTATCTAATGTGTTAACGAATAACATTGCAGAATTATGCCTAGGCGTGATTTCACGCCTCTTGCTCACAAACTAGTTCCTTACGCGGCGGCGTCGGTCCTTCTTGGTTGAAAGAGGAGGTGCACAGCGGGAATTTTTTTAACAATTGTGTCACTGTCCACCCGGGGTGGACATGCAGAGGGTGGACAGCGGGAATAAACCACGGCGTCTACACATCTCGTGATTTTGATTTAAGGTGACGGGTAAGGCACACTAGCGACGCCAATCGATTTTAATATTTAGCTACTAAACCGGATCTATTTTAAACAATTTCGGGTTACAACCTCTCGGCAAACACATATACTATTTATAAAATAACCATGCACAAATTTTGGGTACGTTTTTGTACGCGAAAAATTGATTCAATTTTTCGTGTACGCGTTGGACCCAACATTTGTGAATGGTTATTTAATAAATAGTATAAGTGTTTGACAACTTTTGGGTGGAGGAAAAAAGAGCTTTCAAGAAATAATAGGGTTGGTGTTCCTTTATATTCAAAGTTTAGGAACCCCATGCACGGTTTAATCCTATAAAAAACACACAGTTCTATAACCACTTCGGTGAAGCGATATTTTGCAAGGACAAAGTGTTATTCGAATATTACCGAAGCAGAAAGTAAAGGTTTGTCTTTCCGATTTCATTATGACATTTGCACAATCGTTATACTTAGCGGGCTTAATAATTGCATTTGCTCTACTTAAATTAATTCGACATATATGATGTAAGGCGACCGGACGTTCATTTTTTTTAATGAAATTCCGAAACGCAATGAACTCTCGGTAAAATGTCGTACTTTTCTTGTCTTAGGATGATAGGTATAATTTGAATAGGAATAATATACGTACAAGTATTAACATCAAAGCCTCATATTTGGATTTCACGGCCGCTTACCATCAGGCGGAGTGAGGTCATCCTGATTGGCCTTTCTATAAAAAAAAAACAATTTGCATCATTGGCCGTGTGTTCCCGGCAGAGTAGAATAGGCCACCCTCACTCTTACCGAGGTGTTGTAAAAGGCGACTAAGGTAAAGCTGCTGGCATGATCATCAGCACCCAGAGAAGGAAAACTCTGCATTTATATCTAAACCCTCGCCAACCCGTCTGCCAAGCGTGGTGAGTATGGCAATTACCTCTCATGTGATTGAGGGAGGCCCGTGCCCCAGCAGTGGGGACTTAAATGGGCTGATGATGATGATGATCATTGGGTATGTAATGTCCCAAACACATAGGTTTTACAAATCTATCATGCGTATTTTTTCTAATATCTCGGCGGTGTGCGCTGATACCGAGATTACCGAATCGATACCGAAAAGAGTAACTACTGAGCTTCTTGCTGATTCTTCTCGGTAGAAATTGACATTCCGAATCAGCGGTAGATTACATAATATTTGACATTCATAAATGTTCTGTATGGACTTAAATTGAATAAAGACATTTTTATTTATTTGAAAAATCCCGGGGTTCGTGCTTGGAATCGAACCTATTAGTAGGTACTTGTGGCTAAAAAGTGATCTGAAAGCTCAATTATTAAGAAGTATGATAATTGGTTTTAAGAAGTATAATAATATAATAAATGGATATACGTCAAATTATTAAAAATGTCAGTAACAATCCCGGGACTACGAGGATTGCCGGAGCTGCGGACGACGCGACAGAGAGACTGAAAGCTGCAAAGTATAGGCATCTATCTGGTGCCTACCACTTTGTAGCTTTCGGTGTTGAAACACTGGACCCGTGGGGTTCTGACGCTCTCTCTTCCTTCCGTGACTTAGCTAAGCGTCTAGTCAAAGTCACGGGAGAGCCAAAGGCTGGCAGCTACCTCGCCCAGCGAATTTCCATCGCGATCCAGCGGGGTAATGCTACAGGGACCTACTTACTTTGTTTTAAGTTTCCTTTTTTTTTACTTTTAGCTCTTTTTTATTTCTCTCTTATTGTCTGAACACTGTTACACACACAGTTATTTCTAAAATTTTTTGAAAGTCACATTTTACGCAATTTGGAAAGAGGAACAATAAATCTTGACCGACTCAAGCAGGTGTAGACATTAAACTTGTTTTAAAGTTTAAATATATAATTTTTCATTAACTTTGGCGCGCCCTTTGTAGCAAGTTCCCTCAGGCATGATCCACTCACGGGGTTAAAACTTTATTGCACTGATTATGGTATTCCGTCTGCTCGTCTGACACACCCAATCACATAAAATACTGAACGCGTTACTAAGCTGACGAAATATGCGAGGGCTTGATTCGCCATGAGATGGCTTACTTAGAAATAAATTTTTAAATATTGCTATAATAATATGAACTAATAATACAGCAAACCTCGAAAATAATGGCACCCTGAGATCATTTTAAAGAACTAGGTCAATCTATGAGTAGTTATGATGATGATCCTGTACAACGGTATAATCAACAACATCATGAAGGAGCTTCTGTGGTTTCTTAAGTTAATAACACACTTAAAAATCTCATCTTGTGTTCAGGCGGGACTCGAACCCACACCTTCCACAATCTGGGAGGGTGTTCAACTAAACGCGTTACTAAGCCGACAAAATTTGTAAGTGCTTGATTCGACATGAGCTGTCGATAGTCTCATCAATATTGTGGGTATATTTACAATATCCAGTGGAAATATTATTACAAACATTTGACCACCAGTTAAGACGAGACAGCTAAATCAATAGTTGATATTTGTGATTTTGGATTGTGGAAGGTGTGGGTTCGAGTCCCGCCTGAACACGAGATTACATTTTTAAGTGTGCTATTTACTTAAGAATAAATTGCAAAAGATTGCTATAAAAACATCAACTAGTTATGATATTGATCCTGTACAACGGTACAATCAACCACATCATGAAGGTGCTTCTGTGGTATTGTATCGTTACACCAGTTATAATATGTACCGATATCTACGGTAGATAAAACAGCACGTGTCGCGAAAGATGTCTCGGCCGGGAGGGTCGGCGCGCGCGCTGCCTTGCCGCGGGCAATGCCGCCGCTTGCGACACTGCCCGCCCGTACACCTGCACGCAAAACTGTTATTGTTGCATTTATGTTTTCTTAACGGTAGGTATAATTCACGGATTACATACATGCTCCAATGGCTCAGTGAGCTAAAGTGTTTTGGCCTCCGATATTCAAAAGAAAGAGAAGATCATTCGCGCTTTTACGTCAGTCGTCGAAAATCGCAATCACTTACCATCAGGCAATCCGTCTGCTTGTCTGTTACCTATGACATAAAAAAACATCATGCACATCGCATTGGTTTAATGTCATCTTTAATTTTGATATCTCATCTCATCCCAGATTGTCATTCCCGATTGCGTCCAAAGACGTCACTTTGCAATCCAGGCATTTCTAGTCTCGTTATTAGTTATAGTCATGAATAGTTACAGTGAAGCAACTATGTCTTACCTTCGCAACCCTCATATATGAGAACCTCGGTGCCTCGGTGGCGCAGTGGTTATTGGGTCGCACTTAAAAGCGACGGCTGCGCAAGAGGTCCCGAGTTCGATCCCCGGGTCGGGCCAAAATTTGTAAATAAGTTTTCGGTAAGAAATTCTTAGTGGCAGCCCGGAATCTGGAAGGTGGCGGTCTTGTACCCCTTGCCTCAGAAAGCACGTTAAGCTGTTGGTCATGCGCCCGATCCCTCTCTGGTCGTGTCACAGTAGTGTCCCATAGGAATATGAGAAGGGTGAAAGAGTGCATATATGTTTCCGCACACACTTGAGCACTATAATATATCCTGCGTACGTGGCTGATCGTTGAGATTGGCCGCCGTAGCCGTAATCGGTTGGAGGATATTAAAGGGGAACCAGATCAACTGGATCATGGGTCTTCTACTTTTCCTTGGATGACAAGGCGCTCTATGGACTAATCGCCACGCCGAGAAACATGTCCGGAAAACGTCAGGACGCGTGACTGTACTATAGAAAACAGACGCTGCTTGATACAGAGTTCTTGAAGTATCGAGACGTTCTTGTGAAATTCGGTCCACGAAACTCCAAGCATTCTTCTCCAGCACCACATTTCCAGATCGTCTATATTCTGCCTCTCCACTTCTTGCAAAGTCTACGCGGTACAATCGCAAAACTAGACAATGCTAGAGTTGACCAACTTTTGTGACGTTTTATGTGAACAATATTTTTAAATCAGTAGGATATAGATTTTAATAATTTAGATGAATTATAAGTTAGGTTTAGGTATTTTTTTATTAAATTTTAGGTATTAATTGTTAATTTAAAGTTTATTTTTTAAAGTTAATTGTTAAAAGTTTTATTTTATCTAGGTAAGTTTTATTATATTTTTATTAAAAGTTCGTTAATTGTTTAATTATGATAATAATAATAATAATAATAATTCTCACAATATCTCATAGGTTGACCTGATTCCGTACTAAGTAGCTTAAGCACTTGTGTTACAGATATCAGACAACAGAGGAACACAAATATATACTTAAATACATATATTACACCCAGACACTGAACAAACACAAGTGTTCATCGCACGAATGTTTGTCCAGGGTGGGGATCGAACCCACGACCTTTGGCGTAAGAGGCAGGTTCACTACCAATTGCGCAATCCGGTCAGTCAAATTTACTAAAACAAAAAGATTATTTTTGTTTTATTTTTTATAAAATTTTAATTATGTACGTGTACAATGAAATATTGGGGATATAAGTCTCCTCACCTAGCCTGGTGCCTGGTCTTCGTGGCCTTTGTAATGTTTATATTCCTCCATATTTTCCGCATCTTGTTCATCACTGCTCTTGTAATGCCCATGCCCATACGTAGTTTTACCATGGTATAAACATTTTGGTATCCCCAAGATAAACAGGCTTGTTTAAACCACTTGTATTCACGAATGTACAAGTGTTGTGACTTTCAAAAGAATTCGATGTATATTTTAGTAGTTTATTTATTTCACAAAATCTGTCGTAATCCGCAATGGCAGCATTCCATTGTACGAAGCCTGTTGGGCAAAAACCATAAGCCCATATAAATAATCTGTGATAAGACGTCGTATTGGTATAGGCTAGGTGGTTCGGCTATGGCGGCTAATTTCGGTGTGTGTGCGCACACAAAAATACACTATCCTTTACCCTCACGTATTTATAAGACACCAGTGTAGCACGTCTGGAGTGGGACCGTGCTTTGCGAGGCACATGGAGTATAGATACACTGAGGATGTGTTATCCAAAAAGCTCTCACGCATTTTAGCCGGCCCTGGAGTCCATTTCTTGGGACGTAATAGGTATTGTTAGCCGAATAAAAATCGAATAGTTAGACTTCACTTGTTGATACCACATCCCTAGTGTCTGTCACTCAGCAGTCAGATTCATAATGTAGATTTCGCGCGAACTGATAATTTTGTTGCTTGACATTGGCAGAGTTATATATGTGTTCGCCGTGAGCTGTTTCTCACAGTAGCAGCCATAATTAAAAAATAAAAAAGAAAGCTAATTTCGTTAATTCATTTTATTGCTTTTATATTTGGAATCCTACTCAGAATGCGTTTCATTGTTAAAAGTAAACATATCGAATTCAATATTAATATGGACGAATGTATGTGCAAATTTCTCATTCGACTTATTTGTCGAATTCACGAGAATACTTTGGCCTTCTGGAAATTGAAATGACGGCAACCGTGATTTTAAACTGCAAATCATTAGATTTTGCGTCACCGAGCCCTGGAAACTTTTAAGGCATTGCGTAGTCCCTCGATCTACGGTAATATCTATAGAATATCTAAAGAATGTAATAATAGAGGCATGTCTACTCGCATTCATCAAACAATCACTTGGCAGACTGTTGGTTCACTCTATTGTAAGCGTGCTGGACTCAATGTTGTTGTGAAAGCAAATATTGATGATTATTAACTTAGTGGATGTTGAAACATAACTCTTTCTAACTCTGAAAAGATCCTGCCTGGTCTTATTATATTATTAACCCCTTATTAAAAATCGCGGAACTTTTAACCACGATCCTCAGTTCTGTGGAAAGGTTTGGCCGCGGGAGTATATCCCGACGGCTACGACTGTACTTTTTTTCCAGGGTCTTGGTGGTTTCCTGGTAAAACAATATGTAGAGCTGTAAAAGTATTGATTAAAAGTACTGATGGTAAGCGATTACCGCCGCCCATGGACACCTGCAACACCAAAGGAGTCACAAGTGCGCTGCCGGCCTTTTAAAAAGGAATACGCTCTTTGAAGGTTTGCAGGTCGTACCTGTCCGGAAATACCGCAGGCTAATAGTTTTGTCGTACGAGGCAGAAAGTTTCTTGAGAAACGCACAGTTGAAGACTGTCAACGAGCAGCAGATTTGTTTTTTTTTATGATATAGGTGGCAGACGAGCCGACGGACCACCTGATGGTAAGCGATTACCTCTTATAGGATTCATTGTACTTAACAAAATATTTTACAAAATCGATTGAAGAAAATTGACAGATTTGTAAACATTTACTTAGGCTCTTTGTATCCACAATTGTTTTTTTTTATTTAAAAACATGGATTTTTTGTAAGTTGCACAAACAAGTTTTCCATAAGCGTACCTTGACTTTTTCACTCTTTATAGAATTGACGGTGGTAGTGAACGCTGCGTCTGATCCAAGGGTTACGGGTTCGATCTCCGCATAGTACAACCTTTGTGTGCATGAACATGTCTATTTGTATTGGTGAAAAGGATACCGAGGGTCCAGAGGAGAATAGTAAACTCGTAAAAATGAAGAATAAAAATATTTATTGTGTAAAAATACAACAGACACGCAGAATCGCAACAGGAGAAGAGATCGTAGTTAAAACAGCATGCGCTATTATTGGCTGGCGCAGTGGCGCCATCCAGTGACATGTATTACAAGTTAGCTATCGGTATGGCAGCATCTGTTTACATATTTACCAATTGGTTAGGGTGTTTTCTATGCATTATAAGTACGTATTTACGTAAGAAAACTATTAACATGTACATATTTGTAATTTTCTGTTTTCTGTTCTTATATCCGTAACACAGGTACATGATCTCGGAGTCAGGTCAAGGTGTGTGATGTGAACTATTTGAATTTTCTATTTCGAACTCATGAAACAAACTCATTTCGAGTCTAGCCTAGGGTCATCTCGAATGAGTCGAGCCAAAGATATGTACATTTGAATTTGGTGAAGCTAGTTATCTTAGTAGACAAACAAGCATGTCAAGGCATCGGATGTCTTAAATAACGAGTCGGTTGCGACTACCGCATAATGAGCGCTTGCGCATCCTGCTATATCTGCAATATTAATCCAAGCAATAACTGCATTTGCACTTTGTGCACGAAGCCATTAAAGGCTTTTATTTTATTATCTTTGATTGATGGTAGCTCAGTTGATAAGTGCATGCACTATCAGAGTACGCACTACTGTAGATTTCGATTAATTTAACAGAGAAAAACATTACATGCACGTTTTTGATATTTTCTCAAACAGTGGTTGAAGTAAAAAGACTAACTGTTGGACTTCTTCTCAACTCTATAGAGTTCGATACGAAGCCAAAAAGAGCAATGCCATCCCATGCCATACCAGTATAAAAATAGTTTCTTTTTTATGTGATAGGTGGTAGACGAGCAGACGGATCGCCGGAAGTTAAGCGATTGCCGCCGCCCATAAACACCCGCGACACCAGTGGAGTCACAATTGCGCTGCCAACCTTTGAACCTCCCTTTCGACCGGATTGGGCCTCCGGTATCCTCACTCACGCACCGAAACACAGCATAGTGCTGTTTCACGCCGGCTTTCTGTGAGGCTGTGGTATCACTCCGGTCGAACCGGTCCAAAGCCGAAGCGTGGCTCTCCCACGGTCAAATGTCACATTTAGTTTCAGGCTATATGACTGTAGTCGTAGACAAATTAGAGGTGTTAGGGAGCTCCGTAACCGTAACCGAAACTATCGGATATCCGATATAAAAAATCATCCGTAACCGTAACCGAATCCGAAATGAAAGTGTCGGATAGTATCGGATAGGTATTTTTGATCTAAATCATCTAAAATTTAGATAATACTCAATATAATATAATTATTTATATTTATTTTTATTTTAAATAGCTGTAATAATTACTCACAGACTGATTGTAATTCCTGCCAAAAACGAAATAAAACTACTTTATTACCTATTAGTATTTTACTCTTAAAATTCCTTAAAAATATAATATCCGTAACCGAAACTAACGGATAATCCGAAATAATTTATTATCCGTATCCGTAACCGTATCCGGTATAATAAGCATTCCTATATCCGTATCCAATCCGTAACCGAAATTTCATATCCATAACATCCCTAAGACAAATAATTAATTACTATTAAACTCTAGCATAAACGTATGCTAACTCTGAAGCTAGATTCGGCCACCGCATTTAATTCCACTAAACTTATTAATAAACAGCAGAGCTATCAAGTTCCTTGCGAAATCCGTATAAATTACGGTGGATACTGAAGACAATCATCGGAGAATGGATGGGTATGACAGGCCCAAGGCCGGAGAGCGGACAATTTATATGATTACTTCAGCTAGTGCTTTGACTACACTACAATAGCACGAGTACACGAGGGGTGCATAGTAGCACAAAATTTATTATTGTATTATTCATAATAAAAGCAAATAATAACACAGTATAATAATAACACAGAACCGTGTGGATCAGTGATCACTATCACGCACCTTTGGTCCAAGGGTTGCGGGTTCGGTCCCCGTACAGTACAAACATTTGTGTGCATGAAGGCATGAAAGCATGAAGGTATCTGTTTATATTGGTCTGGGTATTTTTATGTATCATTAGTATATATTTACAAAAAAAATTATTATATGTATGTAAAGAAAATTATAATTTTCTTTACAATATATATTTGTAATGCCACTGTTGATTCTGATATCCGTAACACAGGTTCTTGAGCTATCTATCTCGGAGTCAGATCAATGTATGTGATGTTGTGAAATATTAATTTATTTATTATAACACAGACAAATCAATTGTTTTAACCGATTTCAAAAAAAGGAGGTTCTCAATTCGACATACGTATATTTTTTTATGTTCGTTCGCCGATCACTTTGCCATTTATGAACCGATTTAGATGATTACTTTTTAATTGGAGTTGGATAATCCCGGATTTGTACCATGATCAGGATATCAGGATCTGATGATAGGATCCTGGAAAAATTGAGGTGAACTCTCAAATTTTATAAGGACACGGATTTTTTTTGGCATTTGCATATTTTCTCAAAACTGCACCAGTATTTACGCCTGATTGTTTTAATTTTGTAGCTTTGCTGATGATGGAAGGTCAACTCCTCAACGGTAAGGAGTTAAAGGATAACTCTTTCAATACTGTACTCACAATTTTTTTTTTAGTAATTTGGCGAGGGTGGAAGAGAGAGAAGGGGGGGGGGGGGGGGGGGAGTTAAAAAATTTCTGCAAAAAAAGACCGCTTTCAAACACCACGAACTAAAAAGTGTAAAATAATATTTTTAACACTTTATACACTTCAAATAACATTTTATAACAGTACACTCGAGAAAAGGTTTTACCGATGTCAGCGCCTAATCCCTGTTGAATAATTGAATGTTGTATTAAATTACAAGATAGTTTGGGCGCCGACTTCGGTAACGCATTTTCTCGAGTGTTCCTTTTATAAAATGTTTATTTGAAGCGTATAAAGTGTTAATAATATTATTTTAAACTTTTTTGTTCCTGGTGTTTGAAGGCGGTTTTTGTTTTTTGCAGATTTTTTTTCACAACATTACATGACATTGACCTGACTCCGAGATAGGTAGCTCTAGCACCTGTGTTATATGGCTTGTTATATGTATATAGGATTACCAGGTTATTGATTCAGTTGGTGTATCTAGAAAACTGGTACCTAGATCTCGATCAAACTGCAGGTTAGTGACTTGCGCTTGCGCACCATGGGTCGATGGCAGTTGCACAAGCAATAGTGAATTACAATGTAAAGTATGTAAATAACACCATATCAAAGATTTTTCCATCAGTTTATGGCAGGGTCAGTCAGGGGTTCCCAAATATTTGAATTCGGTTTTCCTAACTCAAATTTTCAAGTTGGTTTTTTTTCAGAATATTTTTTTTTATGATATAGGTGACAGATGAGCCAACGGATCACGACCATGGACACCTGTAACACCAGTGGTATAAGAAATGTGCCAAATATTGGAAAAAATAACATAAACAATTTTTCATTTTTTTGCCATGAATCATCAAAAGGTTACCTTTGTGTATAAAATAATAATATACTAATATTTCAAGTTTAATTTAAAGTAAAAATTAAAGTTTTTTTTATCAATAGATACTATAAACTTTTACTACTAATTTAAAATCTATTCACATTTCAGGCTTCTAAGCAAGTCTTCTCTAATTCTGGCTCTAATTTCTAATCAGCCTGAAATTTTAAAAAATCTTGAAAATATAGTGACACTTAACCAGGCACTGGATCATACGGGACCACTAGATTTTGAACTTTGTGCAGTTGAGATAAGGTTGAAGCCATATGAAATAAATTATGTCTCAACTAGACAAAGGTAAAGGATTATATGAAAATTCTGCAATAGTCAAAATATTCCATTCCAATCGAAAGTAGTGGGCCGTGTGGTGCCCGGCAGAGTAGAATAGGGCACCCTCACTCTTACTGAGGTGTCGTAAAAGGCGACTACGGTAAAGCTGCTGGCATGATCATCAGCACCCAGAGAAGTAAAACTCTGCATTTATATCAAAACCCTCGCCAACCCGTCTGCCAAGCGTAGTGAGTATGGCATTTACCCCTCATGTGATTGAGGGAGACCCGTGCCCCAGCAGTGGGGACTTAAATGGGCTGACGATGATGATGACGATGAATCGAAAGTAGAATTTTTCTTGCTAAAAGACAGGGGCTCGCAACATTTTCTGTATCACACGTATTTATTTGCAAATAAATGATTGTTTGATTGCCCATCAGGGGTCCTCAACCCTCGCTTTGCAAGCCACTGCATTATGTTAATTCACGGCTACATTGCAACTTAATTGCACCATAAACCGCTTAATCGCTTTCTTCGAGCTGTCGTAAACGGAGGTAATTGCTCCACGATCAGTATCCCGTAAACGTTTCTAACTGATGCCGTATATCTACTTATTGTACTGATGATCAGATAAATAAGTGAAGAAACGTCGTAAAGCAACGTTCACTTTCAAGGGTGGGTCCCTAATGAGTCCGAACAGTTTTCCACCAAGCAAACATACAACCGGGCGGATAAAGAATGGGATCAGAAATGGCGACGTAACTATCTATCGCACCCCACGAGTGAGAGTATAGACGCAAATAGTGTGCGAGCGAGAAGTGAATAGATGCGCCGCCATTTCTGATCCCATTCTTTATCTGCACGGGTTGTACAATGCCTATTTTTGTTTTAAATGAGTTTTTTTTTTATTTCGGGTTTCACGGGTTCTTGAGCTGCCAGTTTCGGAGTCAGATCAATGTATGTGATGTTGTGAAAATAATATAATATATTATGTACAGTCGGATTCAGTTCAAGTTACCCCCTGCAGTGCAAAAACAGCACTTGTGTCTCAGACATAAGGACGGTCCGAAGTCCAACAAGGGTAACTCGACGTGACGTCGTGTGTACACTGTGAAATTTTAGTGGTTATTATGACGAAACTCTCTTTATCGGTATCATGATTAAAGTTGCTTTAGCAAGTTAGATCTAAAAAAGCTACTCGTCAAAAATGTATGGAACAGCTAATTTTTACCCAACTACGGCGAAGCAAAAAGGAACCCTCCTTTGATTTGATCCTCCTATGATTTTGTACTTGTATGTATGTATGTATGGTTGTTCATTTGTTCCCTCATAACTTCTAAACTAGTTATCATATTTGAACAAATGAATGGTGTCGTTAGAAGGGTCTTGATTGTCTTCTGGTTATAGGCGACATGACGACACGTTAAATTGATTACAGCGCCCTCTAGGGGACTTAGAGTAAGGGCTTAAAAAAAATTTTTGGTTGACGGTACCGTGTGGGGTACACAGATCACTATGGTGGGGTATCGAATGAAAGAGCTTTTTTAGCACATTTCAAATATGTAATTTTATGTACAAAACTAAAATTATGTTAAATAAAAATTGAGTTTAAAAACTAAAACCCGACTATCAAAAAACACGCTCTAAAAAATACGAAACAAGAAATTTGTCTCTGCTGAGATTATTAGGCCGTATTGCCGTGGTCGTATGCCACCTACTGTAGCAAAACAGATTCATTATAATAATAAAATAAAATCAGTGTGGCATACGACAAATTTCTTGTTTCGTATTTCTTGTTTCGTATTTTTTAGAGCGTGTTTTTTGGTAGTCGGGTTTTAGTTTTTTAACTCAATTTTTATTTTTGTCAAATTCTTCAATAGACTCCTTCTCATCTTAGCGTGCAATACCCGGTTGCATCCAAAGCAGTCGGGGTACTTTTAGACCATGATTCAGGATTTGAGGAGTCTGGTAATTACAATGAAGCGACTGCCGTCCGACCTACGTAAGCCTTTAACGGGGTTTTTTAACCAGACCCACTAAATTATGTTTTTTTTTTATATAGTAGGTGCACCCGTCATCACAGGGCGTCGACCTTAGCCTACCCTGCTCTGGGGCCCACCGCTGCTCTCTGCGCTGTTGCTTATGCGCAGTTTGTGTCTTATTTTTTTTTCCTTTTCTTTCTTATTCATAACTAAGTTTTTTTTGAGTCACCGGCGTTACATTTTCCTGGCGGCGCTGTCCGGCTTGCATGAAACGTGTAACTAAATTATGGTTACACGTTTCAGAAACTATCCGAAATGTACATGTTTCCTCATGATGTTTTCCCTCACTGCCAAGCTAATGGTTAGAAAGACGTTCATAGATTCGAAAAATCTGGTGCATGCTCGGATTTTAACCACGCGGGGGATAGTTGGATTCCCTCAATTTTATTGTTTAGGCGACGATACTAGCTCCACCAAGCGTGATTTATATTGATTGTGGCGAATAGGAGACTTTTTTTTAAAGTGGATAATAACATGCCTTCCATCCAGGCCTAAGGTCCAGAGGTGCATGCTCGGATTTTAACCACGCGGGGGATGTTGTTCGATGAAAAAAAAAAGTCTCCTATTCGCCAAAATCAATATAAATCACGCTTGGTGGAGCTAGCATCGTCGCGGTATCGCCTAAACAATAAAATTCAGGGAATGCAGATGTAGTAGTAACTATATAAAACCTCTATTGAAATCCTTAAATATACGTAATGCAACGCGAAAATTCAATGTCAACTCCTCCACGAGCTATCTTACAATACATCTTACTCGTAAGTGGATTGAATCCACTACCTACATGTCTGCACGTCCGTGTTCCGCTGATCCAGTTTTTGCACTCAACCAGTTTGTGCTATTCTATGCGGTAACGAAAGTGGAATCTCACCTCAGATTGTCGGCGGGTAGCCAGGCGTCCACCCTTTCGATTTCGTCCAACTTTCGAAGTGGTCCGACTGATGCACCAGAATCGCGAACTCTTATCGAGCAGGAAAGCAGAGGGAAGTTGCCTACTTAGGACATGTGTTAGGACACGTTAGGTACGAGTTATTGCAAATTATTATGATAGGGAAAGTAGCTGGTAAGAGGAGTGTGGGTCGGAGGAAAAAATCATGGCTGCGTAACATCCGGGAGCGGACGGGGATCGCCAGCGCCGCCGAGCTGTTTTGCCTCCCTTGAGACCGAGAAGGATATGCTAGACTGACGGCCAATCTTCGCTAGTCGGAGAGGCACTTTAAGAAGAAAAGGCCAGGGATCCGGATAAAGCCAGATATAGTTAGCCAAAAACGGATAGCTACGTAGGAAACAAATGTCTGGCCATGCTACCACCGCTGGGTCCTGGCAGTCTGGGTAGACCTAAAAAGTTCGTAATGGAAGACATGCGTGCTAACAAACTGACCAATATGGATGCCCAAGACCGTGCGAAGTGGAGGAGTGACTATAGGAAAGCGGACCTCGGGATCTGAAGCGACGGCTTAGGACGCAACCGGGGCAAAACGCCAAGATGAAGAAGAGAAGAAGAGTCAGGCTTTTTGGTTGCGTATCCGGCCAAATTAGAGGGTGTCCGGCTTCTCTAGATTTGGCTTAGACATTAAATTGTCTAAGAGATTTGGTTAGGCTTTTGAAACTTGCTTGTTTTGTGTTGGCTTCCGCGAGGACTGTGTTTACTCTCTCCGTTTAGTGAGTAAGGATATCTGTCTTTTTTACTGTCTTCAATGGGGGTTTAAGGTGGCAGCGAACTTGTGACTCCACTGGTATCGCAGGTGTCCATGGGCGACGGCAATCGCTTACTATCAGGTGATCCGTCTGCTCGTCTGCCACTTATCACTAAAAAAAATGTCTAGCGAAATGCTGGATTGTCCAGCTTTTCGATTCTAAGACCTGGCAACCCTGCAGGCGTTTATTAACGCCAAGACAAATGTCTTGATTAGGGTTACATGCAGAGATGCGCATCTGGTTACGAAGATCGTACAACTTACTTCGTGGAAATTAAGTCATGATTTGAGGGAGTTTGAAGAATGTAATTAATTTGTATTAAATTTTAATTAAAATTGGAAAGTTTATAGGAGATTTTTAACAAACGCATTACTTATATGCGTTTGTTAAAAATCTCCTAAAAACTTTCGTTGGATAATGTAAAACCGCGTAAAGCTTAGGATAGTTACATATTTGACAAATTTAATGCCTTTGAATTTTGAGTCAAAACTACTTTTTGTCGCGAATTTTAAAACTGATGATATTATGTTTTTTAGTTTGATTGGTCATCTTAAATTACAGTGGAAGTGGAAAAGGTTGGCAGTGCATTTGTGACAACACTGTTGGAAATAACAATTAAAAGCACATCACTAATGCTTGTTTATGATTAAGGTTTTGACAGAACTAGTCAGTCACACTGTTGCTAGGCCGTCGGTTGTTTGGTTTGTCGTACTCCATCTTGTTTAAATAAATGAACGATATTTTTCTTCACCAAACTGCTTTTTATTAAATCACAATAAACACTGGTGTTGCAGTTGTATTTGGGCAATCACTAACCTTCAGGAGATCCGTCTGCTCGTCTGCCACACACATAAAAAGGGAAGTTTTCCCCCTGGAATAATTGCCGCTGTAGGTCTGCTTCTAGTGTTGCACCACAGACCTTGGCCCCGACTGTTCGGCTGCGCTTGCGCAAATACCTCTTAATTAATCGCACGCGACTTTTCTGTATCAAATTAAAAAATAAAAGGCAATAAATCTCGTGAAAGTGAGATTGTGGTCAAGCTATAGCCTAAAGTCAACAAAAAAGATTTTTCATACCGGTAACATAGTCTCTCAAACTAGGGCATGTACAGACAGCCGCACAGGTTACTAAAATCTTTTAAATGTCCTCAATTGATGTTGAACCAAACCATAAAGGTGAGAATCGACTAAGTCTATATGGAATGGACTGAAGGAATTTGACAGTTTTGTATACTTTGATGTGCGTGAACTTCGTGTTCGTGACGGACGAAAGTGTCCCACCATGGAACTATAAAGACAGCGGAATGTGCCATTTACGGAAAAGACATGACAGAGCGTGAAAGAGATCCAACCGGCCCTAACGCAGATTCTATACAGGTGCGGTAGAGATAGAATGTCGCCCAGCACGTCACCCCAGTAATAACGGCATAGCACATTTTTTTATGCAAAGGCACAGTCTGTTTAGGGTGCGTGTCTATGGTCCCACTTAGCAGAGCGGCATTCTGAGTCTATGCTCCGAGTACACCCAAAGGGTTGAAAGATGGTTAGGAATAAGCAGATTTCTCCCGACTTTTAATGTTCCTTTCGTATATCTAAATACTTCCGAATATTTTTTGGGGGGTAGGAGGTTAGCCCTCAGCCAGGGCATCCGAGCTACGTCACTGCAAAAGAACTAAAATATCGGAAATTTTGTCCAGAGCAATACTGGACAGCAGGAATATTTGATCTAGCCCCCCAATACCCCTTATACCCAAGGCCATTTAGGAATGAACGTTGTCTAAAATGAACTCATTGAATCATGATCAGAAGAAATGAACAAAAGATACTAAAAGTTAAATTTTGAAAAGAAAATAGTGCCAGGTTTTGCAACTGGCAACCAATGCGACTAGATCTCTTGTCACTCTTCACCTACAGTAAGACCACGACCAGAAGACACTCCACTGACATTTGAAAGGGGGCGTTGTAAAACGTATTTTTTTATGGGAAAATGTCAAAACAGCATTGTTAGTTCCGACTTTTGCCACGTGCCAATTAACTGCGTCGAACTGTACACGTGGAGTCTATGACTGTACATGATTTGCGCAGGTCACGAATATGTCACGTCATGTGTGACATTTGACTCGACACGCGTCATTCGCCATTGTGACGTGAACGCATCCAATCACGCGCATACGTAATCGTTTGTAAGTTGTGGTGAATGGTGACGTAATTTTAGGGTTGCCTGTAGAAAACCAAAATTCGCGAAGGCGTTTGTATTTTTTTCCTGGACCTGAATAAGATCTCATCTCATCTCCACGTATCGTTCCCGGTTGCGTCCAAAGTAAAGTTGGGAGTCTTGGGATAGCCACGCTTCAGCATGAATGGGCCGATTCGACCGGAGTCCCTAATACCACAGCCACACAGAAAACCGGCGTGAAGTAGCACTGTGCTGTGTTTCGCTGAGTGAGTGAGGGTCAGCATCATCATCGTCAGCCCATTTAAGTCCCCACTGCTGGGGCACGGGCTTCCCTTAATCACATGAGGGGTAATTGCCATACTCACCACGCTTGGCAGACGGGTAGGTGAGGGTTTTGGTATAAATGCAGAGTTTTCCTTCTCTGGAGTGAGGGTACCGGAGGCCTAATCCGGGGGAAAGGGGGTTCAAAGGTTGGCAGCGCACTTGTGATTCCACTGGGTCGCGGGTGTACCTACATGGACGGCGGTATGCGCTTACCATCAGGTGATCTGTATGCTCGTCTGCCACCTATCATATAAAAAACAGTTTTATTGGTAATGTTTAAGTAACCCAGCGAATCAAGCACTTACAATAATTCGTCAGCTTAGGACAAGGGTTCAGATTGGGGTTTAACAATATGGAAATTTGAAAAATCCTGAAAAATAGAAGATGTTCATCTTCTCAGATAGTCAAGCTGCCCAGATAGTCAAGGCGTTAACATCCTGTGAACTTGCCTCCAAACTCATTAGCGAGTGTGTCCTACCTACTCCTAAACCAGCTTGGCAATGCCAACATCGTAAATCTGATTTGGGTACCGGGACACTGCAATATCAGAGGCAACGAAGTCGCTGACGTGCTAGCCAAGGCCGGGGCAGAGAGCTCACTACTCGAACCGGACTGGAACCAATAAGTGGTGTTCCAGCCTGCATGGTCAGGTTCGAGTTAAAAGAATGGGAGCATAAGCAAAGCACTAAATTTTGGAAAAGACTTCGACCTCGACTAGAACAGTCTAAGGCGTTGATTCAAGCGTTCGATCAGAAACGAGCTGTAGAAATAATAAAACTGAGTAGAGGACATGTTAGGGCACTCACTCGAATCCTCACGGGGCACTGCAAATTAAACAAGCACCTGCACAACATGGGCCTTTCAGATACCAAAATCTCTCTCGCAAAGCGCTCTGCAGAAGCCGGCACCTGGGAGCACACATGAACTCGGCAGACGAGATCAAAAGCTCCCCTGTCAGCTCCATTCTCGGGTTTAGCCTGGAACTGGAGCTACATGAGGTGCTGTAATGTAAGGTTATGGGGCTGCCACAATAGATCATTTACTGGTCGCATTGGCTATGAGACGCAGGGCTCACCCCATTTCTATCAAATGATAATAATAATCAATAGGGTTCCGTCACCATAAGATTTTGAAAACCGTTGTTATAGACAACTTTCTATAGCTATAAAACATCATGACGGAGTTTGTCAATATAATACTTAAATATTATGCGAACGTTAATCGTTCTCATAATATTTAAACTATAGTACATTTCAAACTTGTTAACAAACAGGGGTTCATTGTTTTGTAAATGTATGTACAGACAGCCATACATCACAGGTTACTACTATCTGTCAAAATTCCTCAATACGGTTTTTGACTGTTTTTTTTTATATTTTTGTAATCAAAAGACCTCTCAGTGATAGAAATGAAAGAGTTACTTTATTTTCTCATAAACTACCTGAGATATCCCAACTTTACATCACATTATTTCGGGCAAACCCAAAACACACACACACATACAAATAGCTACTGAGATGTGACGTCACACGACAGTATTTTGTTTGCATTTCATTTGAATTTTGTATGGTAGCTATATCAAATGTTTCGTTTATGTCAATAGTTCTATTATAATAGTTGGTGCATATTGTATGGATTATTCAATGGTATAATTATTTTTTAATAAGTTCATACTTTTAAAATGGACTTGCCCATGAATCTTTGAATGACCATAAAACTTTAATAATTAAAAACATAAGGCTATACGTTATATTTTTAATTAGGAATTTTTGCTATTGGCACATATTTACCTATATTTTAATAAAATATTTACATTTTTTAAAATCTCGAGTTTAGTCAAATACCCTATTGATATTGAACCGAACGTGCTAGACATTGAGGTGGGAATCGACTGAAGAACAGTTTTGTATAGGTACTTTGATATGTGGATATCACTCTGGTCGAACCGCCCTGTTGGTGTAGTGGTTTAAATACCGGGCCATGATCTCGGGTGCCTGGTTTCGATTCTCGGGTCGAGCAAAAAGTATTTTTCCAATTTTTGAAACATAGCTCGGATTTGTGATCACCAATCCGCATTTAGCAAGCGTGGTGCTTAAGCCTAAGTCCCATCATAGTAGCGATAAATGATTTTTATGATGGAGGCCTCTGCCCTTTTTTATGTGATAGGTGGCAATCGAGCGACGGATCACCTGATGGTAAGCGATTGCCGCCGCCCATAGACACCCGCGACACCAGTGGAGTCACAAGTGCGCTACCAACTCCGGTACCCCTAACTCACGCAGCGAGACACAGCACAGTGCTGCTTCACGCTGGGTTTCTGTGAGGCCGTGGTATAACTCCGGTTGAGCCTGCCCATTCATGCCGAAGCTTGGATCTCCCACGGTGAAAACAATGCAGTGAGACAGTATATAGGCTGATACTTTACCACATTTTTTTTGAGGGCTGAATCCTCGCCTAGCTCACATCTACTATTGGTTGGTCACCTTTCCTTGCCATAGCACAACTTTAAGACAGCCTTACATTCTACCATAGCCTTACTTTCCATGGCTAATTGACCAGCCCATTTGTTTTGGTGATTACTCTGAGAAGGCCGGCGTCATATAATTTGCCATTGTTTCAGCGTTCGCCCCGGGAGGTTTGACTATTTGTCAGTCATCGAAGTCATTAAGTATAAATGTGTTAGAACCCGAAGGCGAGTTCTAGTGTATAGAGAATCAGTAACATTTATTTTTTTGTCGCTGGGGAATGCCGCCGGCCCGGATTTCAATGGGCCGACGTCGCCGCCTTTCGGCGGCGCCTTATGGATACCCTTCAGCTGGGGAACAGGAGGGTTATGTCGGATTCTCCTCTGTCGGGAGTTACGCCTAACGAGAAGTCGGCTAGGGGCATACCGGCTAAACCCCAGCGGTTTTCCCTCATCGCCCTTAAGTGGGGAGGAGTCATTTATACAGGCATTTCATTAAAGGCAGTTCCGGAAGAGGTGGAAAAAGGGTCTTTGCTCTGAAGTGGGGCACTATTAATAAATAGCTAGAGATGCGCCAAATACTACCTTCTGCCAACGTTTCGCTATAGATAAATTAGTTAGATAGCAATATGGGATTTTCGAAGGGTCCCTTAGTTCGTAAATGTACTGGCCTAGATGGGTGGATAAGGTCCAGCTTTTTTGTCAGATCTATGCGTTATTCTAGTACCAATTAACCGAGTACCGAGTAGGTATAATAGGTTCAAAGTTCTTCAAACCGAGTGCTCGTCCGAGTTACTCAATTCAGCTTTGGGACACAAAAACTTCTTCTGTTTTCAGTTATAAGTATTTTTTACCAGGCTACCCTTTATGTTACCTTTTTTCTCTCTTATTATAAAAACTGCTTTGATACCGCTTTTAAACCTAAACTAGCAAGTTCATAATTATTACGGAATAATGTTAGTTCTTAAATTTTTATTACAAATCCTCGACTAACCATAGACAATTTAGTACCAGGATAGTGTCAAAATTGATCGAATCATTCAATCATTCGTTCAGTGACATTACATTTTACATAACCTTATTTTGTTGTCTGAAGTAAAAATTCTAAAGAATTGATTTTAAGCAACAATAAATTAAAACCTTACTTAAGTAAGGTTTCCAAGTAAAATGCATAGGAATTGCTTATATTTTTGGGCTTAAATCCCAAAAATAAATTAACTACTTTCTCACAAATAACTTTAGCGTAGAACGGAATGAACTGTCACCGGGATAAGTTGCCATGGTTACTGAATCGAAATTTTAAGGTTTTTATTTTAAACTAGGCGTCCGTACGTAGTACGTAGTGCGTAGGTGGTTTAACTTAAGTATTATAGTAGATATACTAAATAACGTTAAACTTAGTTTTGTAATAATGTTTATTCTAGTTCTTCAGTTATTCCCAGTATTAATAACATTACTTATTTTAAAACACGTTTTGAAATAAGAGGGGTTGAGTTTCCAATATATTAGTACTGCTGAAAGCGTAATCATTACACTGTGATTATTGCACTTGCAACTGTGCCGAACACGAACATGGTAGCAACTACCTAAAAAACTGCCGAGTACACCGAGTACCGAGTAGTAACCGAGTACCTACTCGGCCCAAGTATCAAGTATCTAAAAAAATCAAAAATGTCTTTATTCAATTTAAGTCCATACAGAACATTTATGAATGTCAAATATTATGTAATCTACCGCTACAGCCTATATACTGTCCCACTGCAGGGAAAAGGCCTCCATTAAAGAAATCAAGTCCTCGCTACTATCATGGGATTAGGCTTAATCACCACGCTTGCCAAATGCGGATTGGTGATCACAAACTTTTTGCTCGACTCGGGAATGTACCCAAGACCCCGAGATTACGGCCCGGTACTTATACCACTAGACCAACAGGGCGAAAACCTCATAACAGGTATTGTGAATTAAGTCCGTGACCGTGAGAGAGCCACGCTTCGGCATGAATGGGCCAGCTCGACTGGAGTGATACCATGGCCTCACAGAAAACTGGCGTGAAGCAGCACTGTGCTGTGTTCCATGCACAAATGTTGGGTCCAACGCGTACGCGAAAAATGGACCCAACATTTGTGCATGGTTATTTAATAAATAGTATAAGTGTTTGCCGTGAGGTTGTTACCCCGAAATTGTTTAAAATAGACCCGGTTTAGAAGCTAAAAATTAAAATCGATTGTCGTCGCTAGTGTGCCCTACCCGTCACGTTAAAAAGAGATTTCAGGGGACCTACCTCAGTAAGTTTAGGTTGGTATTTCAATTCGGGATGAAGGGATTGGTTTTCAATCTTTGACCCGATGAAAGGAGCTTTTTTTTAATCTGTGACCCGATGTACAGACAGGCACACCAGGTTACTACAATCTGTCTATTTCCTCAATTTCCTCAATTGATAATGAACCAAACGTGTAGTCGATTGAAGAAATTTAACAGTTTTGTTTACTTTGATGTGAGGCTGTACGTACAAAGTCAATTTATTATTGTCTTTATATCATCCAATTAAAGTATGTTTTTGAATTGTCTGAATATTTAGTTGGACGCGTGTGCCAAATCGTGCGTTTCGTTATTTTATTTTATTTCATTTAAGGAAAACATACAGCTTTTTATATATTTCAGTATCAAACTAAGTTATAATAGATATTACATTAGCCTTAACAGTTTCCAAAGTTAAGTTGTACAACCTGTGCGGATAAAGAATGGGATCAGAAATGGCGGCGCATCTATTCACTTCTCGCTCGCACACTATTTGCGTCTATACTCGCACCCCACGAGTGCGAGTACAGACGACTTTATCCGCACAGGTTGTACACAATACAATTCTGGTAAGACAGACACCTAATTCGGTAAAACTAAAGATAAAATAATATAATACTGGGTAGGTATATACTTAAAAATTTCGAAACACCATGGTAAAGCTTACATTACTCGTGCATTGATCTAAGAAGACGGCGGTACTTCGCCATTATACGTATTTTTATTTTGATTACGCCTAGACAATAAACATAGAGCCTAAAAATCGTCAATATTTTTTTTTCGAAGTAGCCTAATTGGCGACCAGTCGCCGAAAGCCATTTTTGGTCACCCCGACACCCTTCGGAGTAGAAAAATCACCTAACTTGGCCAGACCAATTTCCACCCATATGTTTTTCTTTCTTATCAAACTAAGTTTTTGTTCAATAGAAACTGGAAAGAACGAAGTTACAACTAACACCCAGACTCAACACAAATAAATGTGTCAGACGTAAATCTTAGGCGTGCTCGCGCCATTATGTGGCTTCTCATTCTAATGTTATCATAATTCTCGCGCTCTTGACCGATTTTGTACTGTCTAGTAAATTAAGAGTGCTTGTACGGTCCACTAGCGCTGCCCTATGATTTTTATTTGTTGTGATCAAAAATTGGGTCCAAAATGTGTACCTACATTTTTGTTAAGAAATTTTTAGTGTCAGTTCGGGGTCTGTAGGTTGGCGGTCTTGTTCCCCCGTACCTCGTAAAGCACGTTAAACCGTTGGTCCTGCGCCTGCTGTCGTGTCACACTGGTGGCCCATCGGAATTTGAGGGTAAGGGTAGAGAGTGCACTAGCGTTTTTTTTATAATAGGTGTCATACGTACCGACGGATCACCTGATGGTAAGCGATTACCGCCGCCCATGGACACCTGCAACTCCAGTGGTGTCACAATTGCGCTGCTTACCTTTTAACCCCCCTTCCCCTGGATCGGGCCTCCGGTACCCTCACTAACGCAGCGAAACTCAGCGCATGTACATGTGCTTCACGCCGGTTTTCTATGAGGACACGTCCTCACCACGGTACCACAATACCACGGTATTCTCTCTCCGGTCGAGCCGGCCCATTCATGCCAAAGCGTGGCTGTCCCACTGGTAAAGTGATAGCGCACACACTTGATTATAATAGGTATATCCTGCGTAAGTGGCTGATCGTTGAGATTGGCTGTCGTGGCTGCGTAGCCGTAATCTTATATTGAACCGATTACGGCTACGGCTAAATATATTTAAAGTGAAAAACTCTTCATAATGTACTTAAAGAGAAAAGCATTTCAGTTTTTACAAAAAGAAAAGTATGTATTTACAAAAGAAAGTATTATCCTTACTAATCCTTACTTCCTTACTAATACTATAAAGGCGAAAGTTTGTTTGGATGGATGTATGGATGGATGTTTGTTCCTCTTTCACGCAAAAACTACTAAACGGATTTTAATGAAACTTTACAGTAATGTAGCTTATAGATCAGAATAACACATAGGCTATAATTTATAAAGATATTGTGTGACGCAGACGAAGTCGCGGGCAAAAGCCAGTATGTATATATTTGTAATCTCACCTCACCTATCCGCCATACATAAGGCTCCGCCTGAAAACCATGGCTGCAGTGGCTTCGGCCATTGTAGCAAATGCTGAGGTTGAACCTTGTTGGCTACAGAATTTTTTCTATTTATGTATTTATGTCACCTGGGTTTAAATTTGTATTCTGTGGCCAATGAAGAAATCTTTATCTTTATCTTTACCTATCCTATCTCGGAGTCAGATCAATGTATGTGGTGATTGAGATGTTGTGAAATTTTTATTTTATATTTATTCATTTTTAAGACTTATTTTGTACACACATCTTGACCGTGGGAGAGCCACGCTTCGGCATGAATGGGCCGGTTCGACCGGAGTGATACCACGGCCTCACAAAAAACCGGTATGAAGCAACACTGTGCTGTGTTTCGCTGCGTGAGTGAGGGTGCCGAAGGCCCAATCCGGGCGACGGGAAGGTTTAAAGGTTGGCAGCGCACTTGTGACTCCACTGGTGTCGCGGGTGTTCATGGGCGGCGGCAATCGCTTACTATCGGGTGATCTGTCTGTTCGTCTGCCACCTATGACATAAAAAAACACGTTACTTACTCATGCGAAAACAATCTTAATCGAGATTTTCGAAATTGTTTTAATTGGTAATTATTTATTAATTTCAACAATAATTAATTTTTCCTCTCTTAAAGAGCGAATATACACAAGATATATCATAAACATATCTACGCACGAGTAATATTACCTGCTAAATCACTATTAATACATAAATTCAATTGTCCATGGGCGGCGGTAATCGCTTACCATCAGGTGATACGTCTGTTCGTCTGCCACCTATATCATTAAAAAAAATGGCGGCGCTAGTTGGCTAAACAAACACCCCTAAATCTTCACTGTCTGAGAAGAATACCATGATTAATCCTTATTCTTTATTATGGGATTCCAATGTTGGTTACAAGATATGTTAATTCAATACATTGTTAATTTCAATATAGTAAATTGCATTGTAAATATAAATCAAATAATACTTGGGTACTCGTATTATAATATCTGTGCTCAGGGGAAGGTGGGTATGTAGGAGCCATGTTTTGAACGAGCCACTTCGCTTTTTATCGAAAGTTTAGAGGTTAATAATGATATCATGTCAATTTTTTTTTTCGTGTGGCAGCATTAGAAATGCGTCACCCACAATGATTAAACTGTTAAATAAAGTGTAATGGCGGAGCAGAACATGGTTGAAAAAACTCACAATAAAAAGTAAGTTTTTATGCTTTATTCTGAACCTTTTTATAGGACAATGTTTTGATTTAACTCTAGAATTATGTTACAACTAGGGTGTTAATTTAGTTGAGCTTCAATTGTGCTGTTTAATTGACATATTTCGAGATATTAAAACATATTTTTAAGGTTATAGTATTTAATGGCTCCTTGTCATGAAAGAGCCGAGCAAACAGGTGTTGAAACAGCCGGTCGGTTTGTAGAGGGCTTTACAGTAAAACTAATGAGGAATGGTATCAATATAAACTTTGCGATTTTTGTGGTTACGAGTCTTATGGAATAAATTGAGGATTGAACTATTTCTGCCAAAAATACTTTTAATTTAATTTTTGTACTTTAAGTTTCTACGTAAAAGTCTGAATATTGTGATTAATATGTTATAAACATTTTGAATAATTTTTTACACAAAAAGTATTTAAAATACTTCATTGAACAATGAAAACCAGTGATCTCATATTATTATAACTGTACTTTTTAAATATTAGCCTATTAGGTAACAATAAGGGTGATAATGTTACACTTAAGTATAATAATAAAAATAATTCTCACAACATCTCACACGTTGACCTGATTCCGTACTAAGTAGCTTAAGCACTTGTGTTACAGATATCAGACAACAGAGGAACACAAATATATACTTAAATACATATATTACACCCAGACACCGAACAAACACAAGTGTTAATCGCACGAATGTTTGTCCAGGGTGGAGATCGAACCCACGACCTTTGGCGTAAGAGGCAGGGGCACTACTAATTGCGCCATCCGGTATAAAGTATTAAAATATGTTGTTACAATGTATTTTTAATGTTGTAATGTAATTTTTTGAGAAATGTATTTAAATAGATTGTTATATCGTTAGTGGCTCCTTCATAGCGTTTTCGTGGCGCTATAAAGGAGCTGAATTCCCTTTTCTTAAAAAAAATAGTTTTGGACCAAAACATAACTTTAAAGGATACTTTATGATTGTAAGTTGAAGACGAATTAACAAATTCCTAATTTAAATATAAACTATTACGTTTTATTGGGTTTTTTAGATTTTTACATATCAAAACGAGTTGGTTTCTAAAACTGGCTCTTTCATGCCCACCTTCCCCTATAATAAATCCTACGGCATTGTCATGTCACGGTACAGACAGTGGCAAAATCAACTACATTCAAGTTGACTCTTCTGTCTTAGGAATTAAGATAAAAAAATTGTGCAGTTATTCGTGTGGCTGATGTACGTTTACGTACATACCTACGTAGATTGATAATCATATTGAGTTTTGACTTTTGAATACTTTTCGCTAGTCATTCTTATTCATTTTTATAAATGTTATAAGTAATTTAATTATAGGCGAGTCTCTTGCAGTATATCTGATGTGTCAATAAAAAAAAACAAAAATCCTAATAGTATTGTGTTTAGCTTGAAAATGAAAGGATTCCATCAAGCGCTGGCTAAATGGAAATTTATTAACATAAACCCACTAAAGAAGCTGTATGATGCTATAATTACTAATAATTATAATATCCGATGTGTGTCACGAACGATTAGAGATGCGCCGTCTCGAAATAAACACTTGAGTTGAATTGTGTCGAGTGACTACAACCTCAATTTTGTTAAAGCTAGAGAGACTAGGCTACTTTTTTATGTAATAGGCGGCAGTCGAGCAGATGGATCGCCTGATGGTATTCGTAATAGGGGAAGGCAGTGCAAAGCAGTTTAACAAATGTAATTGAAAATGGCAGAAATATACATACTCATATAATAATGATATTACATTACATATATAATAATAAACAATACATACATACTTAACATACACACATACATATACATCAATTTATAGTTAGTAAAAGTGTAAACATGGAAACAGACGTAAAAAGTTAACTGTCAGATCACAATACATTAATAGGCCAACTCCAATTGCAGGAGTCAGGCCAACTCAAATTAAGACTAACTCTAAGAAGCTAATATTCTCTGATAAATCCATGGCATTACTTAAGACGAACCTGTCAAAAATAAATTGGTACAACATTTTACCTCCCCTCCATGAAGTTGACACGAATTATAATGCTTTTGAGACACAAATTAAAATACTGTTAGATACATGTGCCTAGCCGCTACACCTCGCGCCGCGGAAATAACCTTGTTGTGCCTTCAACGCGTCTTGAATTGTATAGAAAAGGAGCATACTGTAAGGCTGTAAAAGTTTCTAACCACTTGCCAAATCATTTAAAGTCCCTCCAAGGCATAAAGTTCGAAAATGGTCTAAAGTCATTTTAATGGGCAAAACATATTATACGATGAAAGAATATTTTGATGACAAATTTTAATTTTATCCTTGACATGACTTAGTTCTTATTAATTTTTATTGTTTATGTTAAATTAATAACTATTTTATTATTGTATTATTATAGTAAATAGTAAATTAAAGTAACTTATTTTATTTTAATTATTGATCTTTAAACTAACAGGTATGTAATTTGTTGTCATTTACTATGCTGTGCCCTTTGTTAGACAATTTAACACGGGACGTGGTATAGCGCAGGGAAGGGAAGTTTAGTGATGGTCTAGATATGAATAAATGAGTGACATTCTAGGAATGAGTTAGTTGCATACAAACATTTTGTTATTAGGTACATGTACAAAAGCATGTAAAATTGCTTATTTATTAGTAATGAAATGATGATTTTTGTTTACGAACATAGGTGCTCACAGCAGCGAAAATGCAAATAAGTACTAGAAAAGTCATACCTAATTGAATACCTCGGTGGCTTAGTGGTCTAGGCGGTCACCAGGATGGTGAAAAGGTTGAATTTTTGAAATAGTCATACAGTGTTACTTGTTCATTCTAGTAAAAATGTAATATGCATCTGAAGGCTGTGCGTAGAAATTTTTCAAAATATTTCAGGATCTGATGTCAGGATCTGATGATGGAATCTTAGAGAAACCGAAGTCTTCAAGAACTGATAGCAATAGTGAGACATTTATTATTCATTCTTTCTATTATTGTCACAACACTAGTCAACATCGTGCACCATCGTTTATTCGTACCACGATATCGCCTTTTGTTTTTTGGGGTTATTTCTGTCGTAAAATATGTAGATGAAAAAGGTTATTATTCCGTGAAATAACGTTTATTTTATTAGATCATTACTTATAAATAATAAGAAAGATAAATTGGATTTTTCTGAACGTCGTTCGCAAGTAAAAACTTCACAGAAACCATCCATTTTGACGAGTTCCGCTCAGCGACAGATACCAATTCGAAATGGCGATTGATCGCGCCGATCTAGTTTTAGTACACGAACAAACGTTCGTGTACTTTGGCAGAGGGGAACGCGTCCACATGCCACGTCCCGTGTTAAATTGTCTAAGGCTGTGCCCTTACAGTGTTTATGTGCAGATAAGTTTAATTTAAGATCAACTTGTACCACATAACGCAATAAGGATTATAATTATAGATAATTTATAATAAATTCAATAAAAATATTTATAAGATAAATAGGTAGAATTGCCAGAGAACAAACCAAATTAAACCAACAGGAAGAAGAGACAAGGAAAGACAGTTGATTTATAGAGATAAGAAGTGAGCTTTGACACCAGTAGAGTAACAAGTGCGGGACTTGAATATAGGAAGGCATTGTGAATTCCTGATTGGGAGGGGTAAGGAGTTCCCGAGACGATTGAACAGTAAAGGATTCTGAATAGGATTCTGAGGAATGAGGAGGGAAGCTAAGATGGAGTTTGCGGCATGACCGCATTTCTCGACTATCGGCGGTGTCGGGGAATAAAACCTTCTCTTCCACGGCATCCATCAAAAGCATTATTCAAAAGTGACACAAAATAAGAATAAATAAAAACAATGGTTTGTCAACAGAAAAACTTCGTCTGAATTGTACACAATAATTTCTCTAATTGTAAACTTATTTTTTTAGAGGTGGGTTGCGAGAATTGGAATCGCTCTTTGAGTTAACTAAGTTTAAAACGAACTTTAACGTGCTCTATCTTGCTTGAGTTGTTGTCACATCACTACGAATGGTCTCTTGAAGCGCGCACTCATCTTTTTACGAGGCTTAGTTATCTAGCTCCAAATATTTAATTAAACATTATATCGTAACGCATTGAATATTAGACATGAATCTGATGCCGTTTGCGTATTAGACTGTGCGGCATCGATAGAGTCATTGTAGCTCAGTGGATAAGAACGCGCCTTCCATACGCGAGGTCGTGATTCGAATCCGAGCATGCACCTCTGGATTTTTGAAATCTATGTGCATATTTCTACCTTTGATTATATAATCAAAAATTTCTACCAATAGCTCGGCGGTGAGGGAAAACATCATGAGGGAATCTGCATGTCTCGGATAGATTCTAAAAATTGTGGATATTTGCAATAATTGATCAGTAAAAAAAACCTCCTCGAGTGGGTGCCACGTACAGGAAGTCGCAGCCGTGGCAGGCCCTCCACAAGGTGGACCGACGATCTGGTGAAGATCGCGGGAATCCATTGGATGCGGGCGGCACAGGACCGATCTGTGTGGAGAACATTGGGAGAGGCCTATGTCCAGCAGTGGACGTCTATAGGCTGAAATGATGATGAGGATGAAAAAAAAACCTATTGCACAGCAAGTGCGATCTGATCAAATTGGATGAAAAAATCATGAAACGTTAATCATTTAATGATCTGATCAAACCATGAAATGTGACCATTTCATAAAACCATCGTGCATTTAGTGCGGAGTTCACCAACTTTTCAAACGGTAATCACGTTTTAACCATGCAAGTACCAATAGCCAGCACGGTTAAAGTGTCATTACCGTTGTTTTAATGTTCGTGAACTCTGCCCTTAATGAAGCAACTAAATCTACGAAATCAATATCTTACATCTCCTGTTTATAGTCCGTAAAATATGGCTTAATTAGAATGACACATGACCTCAGTTGTTTGGCACTTGGCAAAAGTCAGAACTACTGCTGTTTTGATATTTTTCCATAGAAACGATCAACGGAATCACAAATATATCTTTCAGCTACGCAGAGACATTGCCAGTCAGTGTTCTCTACCGCCTCTATAATGGGAAATGCTCTGATGAGTTATTTCAACTTATCCCATCATCCCATCCTCCCCTTTCCACTTCCGAACAACACGTGCTGGACAGCTTTGCCATCCGCATACCATCCAGACAATGGCGGCTCGCACCAAGAGGTTTGGCTCCTCGTTCTTGCCCCGAGCCATCAAGACATGGAATGCTCTCCCAGCTCATGTGTTTCCTCCTTCATACAATCCGGGGTCTTTTAGTCGGGGCGTGAAGCGGTATCTCAGCAGGCCCTCAGGGTGAGGATGGCAGATTCAATGGGTACTTTGTTAGTTCTTTTGTGCCTTTCAACCTCACATTTGGATTTCACGGCCGCTTTACATCAGGCGAAGTGAGGTCATCCTGATTGGCCTTCCTATAAAAAAATATTTTTCAATACTTTTCTTTTGTAAATACATACTTGTAATACATAGAAAGCAACCCAATACAAACAGCTATATTCATGAGAGGGAGCGTTCACACCACTAACATTAGAATTACTCCGTGACCATAGCGCTTGCAACAATGCCGAAATATCGGAAACTCAAAAATAAGGTACATGGTAGAAATCTCCTAAATAACTTTTCTAATCTTCTTCTGTTGACATTATTCCTTCTTTTATCATTCCAGGCTGCCAGTGCTCTCTTCACCCTCGACGGAGCTCGTGGCGAAGCGCTGTCCAGGCGACTCGCTCGAGGGGAGAGGAGGCGGCGACGCTGCCGAGCAGTTCTGGCCATCCTGGCGTTATTGCTGCTCTTGGCTGCTGTGGGGGCTGTGGAGCTGCTCATGTCTAGAGGACAGCGGGTCTTTGGAGCTGTGCTGCGCTGATGAAAATTGAGGTAATAACCATTAGACCAGGTACTTTCAATATCAATTGCTATTAGTGATAAGTTCTTTAGAAGACGTCCCTGAATGGTGTGGTGGCCAGAAGTACTGGCTATTCTTGTCTGTCTGCTAAGCTATTGGCAGCTGAAAGCGCAGTGGAGCTGCTCATGTCTAGGGGACAGTGGGTCTACAGAGCTGTTCTGCGCTGAAGAAAGTTGTGGTATAACCACAATACACCAGTTACTTCCAATTAATAGTGCTCGTAGTCAATCGGATCTTTAGAAAATGAGCCTGAATTGTCTGGTGGCCAGAAGTGCTGGCTATTATTGTTTATCTGCTAAATACTTGGCAGCTGAAAGCGCAGTGGAGCTGCTCATATCTAGGGGACAGCGGATCTTTGGAGCAGTATTGCGCTAATGAAAGTTGAGGTATATCCTGGTATAACCAATTGACTTTCAATGTAAATTGCTCGCAGTGATAAGTTCTTTAGAAGACCAACCTGAATGTTGTGGTGGCCACAAGTGCTGGGCATTCTATTTCTAGCCTATCTGATCCTCTTGGCAGTTAAAAGTGCAGTGAAGCATATCATGTTTAGGGGACAGCGAGTCTTTGGAGCCATGCTGCGCTGAAGCATAATAGACCATAGCCACCTTATTATAAATCGCGATCTAAAGTTATTACTGAACTAAAGCTCATGTCATCCCGTTCCAACACTGGTTAAAAGGGACTATCGCAAATTATATTCCGGGACTATCCTTAGTTCGCGATTCGTAAGGTATAACCATAATAGACCAGGTACTTTCAATGTAAAATGCCCCTATTTAACATGATCTTAAGGTGACGGGTAGGGCATACTAGCGACGCCAATCGATTTTAGGTTTTAGCTACTAAACCGGATCTCTTTTCAACAAATTCGGGGTTACAACCTCTAGGCAAATATTTATACTATCTATTAAATAACCATGCACAAATGTTAGGTCCGTTTTTGTACGCGAAAAATTGATTCTCGCTCAAAGTGATCGCTTTTGGCGGTAATCAATTTTTTGCGTATGCATTGGACCCAACAATAATTGTGCATGGTTATTTAATAAATAGTATAAGTGTTTGCCGAGAGGTTGTAACCCCGAAATTGTTTAAAATAGATCCGGTTTAGTAGCTAAAAATTAAAATCTAGTGTGCCCTACCCGTCACCTTAAGAGATGAGCCCGAGCGGAAAAGAACTGAGAAGTGCAGTCCATTCTAGCTTGTGTATTGCTTTTGACTACTGTAGGAGCGTGGTGGAGCTGCTCATGTCCAGAGCACAGCTAGCCTTTGGGTCTTAACTACCTGGGGATAGGACAGGTATAAGAACCAGCTTGCTTTTAATATGCAGAGCTCATGGTTAAAGATTCTTTAAAAATCAAGCCCGAAGGTAGAAGATGTTGTAAGTAAATAAGTAAGTAAACATTTATTGACCACATAAAAGGTTTACATACACAGGACACGAAACATAAGCATATGGAGATTGCACAGTAATACATAGAAAAAAAAAATTAAACAAAGACAAAAAAAATAAATAATAATTAGTTAATATATAAACCAGAAAGAAGAAAAGGAACAAAGTGAAGTGGTCAACAAGGTCCAAGCTCAGCATGTGTTGCTGCTTACTGTTCAGTTACACCTGGCCGCTGTGGCTTGTTCACGTCTAGGGGACAGTGTTAGTCTCTGGAACTTCACTACACCCATAGTAGCTGAGGCTATTTACTTCATCATCATCATCAGCCCATTTAAGTCCCCACTGCTGGGGCACGGGCCTCCCTCAATCACGTGAGGGGTAATTGCCATACTCACCACGCTTGGCAGACGGGTTGGCGAGGGTTTTGATATAAATGCAGAGTTTTCCTGTCTCTCTCTCTCTCTGGGTGCTGATGATCATGCCAGCAGCTTTACCTTAGTCGCCTTTTACGACACCTCGGTAAGACTGAGGGTGGCCTATTCTACTCTGCCGGGGACCACACGGCCGACGGGCTATTTACTTACATATTCGATTTTCGAATCTGGTCTACTCGCAGTGGAAGGCTTTTCAGACTCTTCCGAAAGACGGAAGATTCTCCAAAAGGATCTTGCATTACATTTACTTATTCCGTAAAATAAACATGAGAAGTACATAATAAAAAGCCCCTCAAATTCGAAAGTAAATGGAATCGAAGGTGTAATTTAATCTACCTATAGATAGAAACGTATCTACTCATTATTCCACAGCAAAAAATACTTAAAAGCTATCTGTTTTCAAATCTCTTACAAAACTTTTGTTCCAGACAAGCTACCCTGCCTGGTGTCCTCAAGAAACTTGCTAGTACAGTCAGCGACAGGTCAAGCTACCCCCTCGCATTGCAAAAATAACACTTTTGTCTCAGACATAAGGGCTGCCTCAAAGCCCAACAAGGGTAACTTCATATGACGCCGTGTGTAAATCGTCGATGAAAATACAAACACGGTGGTGAATTTCTTTTTTTTTTTTGGAAGAATTTGTCTTGTTATCTTTTAAGCTAAGAATTTTTTGCTCGAAATGCTGATATTTGTTGTATTTCTTACAAAACATACGATTTGTTACAGCTGATGATTAATATTATATTTACTTAGAATTGATATTATAATACTACCGAACCGACTATGCCGGCCCATTTGTGTAGCAAATCGTATGTACAGACAGTCACACATCATGTAACTTAATCTATCTAAATTCCTCAATTGATTGAACCGTATGCGTTTGACATTAAACTACCTTACTCGACCGTGGGAGAGCTACACTTCGGCATGAATGAGCCGGCTCGACCGGAGTGATACCACCGCCTCACAGAAAACCGGCGTAAAGCAGCACTGTGCTGTGGTTCGCTGCGTGAGTGTGGGTACCGGAGGTTGGCACACTGGTGTCGCAGGTGCTCATGGGTGGCAATCGCTTACCATCAGGCGATCCGTCTGCTCGTCTGTCACCTATCACATAAAATAATATTAAGGTGAAGATCGTGTGAAGTTTTATAATTTTATTTACATTGATGTGTGGCTGTACGTACCTACATAATATGCTCAATATAAGTAGGTTCATATTTCCGATCATCATCATCATCACCATCAAACAAATGATTTGGATTCCACTATCGAATTATTTATAATTAATAAGATAAATTAAAATTAGGATGACTTACTTATATAGAATAATAACCGATAATAAATAAATAGCTCTACAATGCAAAATGAATGGATGGTAACAAATGAATGAAAATTAAATAAAAAATTGTCATTATTGATTTGGATCTAATAATATTTTTAAATTCAGGCAGCACCACATACTGTTATTAAGGTGAAGGGTAGGGCACATTAGCGACGCCAATCGATTTTAGTTTTGAGCAACTAAAACAGATCTATTTGAAACAATTTCGGGGTTACATGGTTATTTAATAAATAGTGTTTGCCAAGAGGTTGTAACCCCGAAATTGTTTAAAATAGATATTGATAGCAAATGTGGACAGTTCATTAAGCATGCTCCAATTTGGCATGCTTTTTTGGTAATTCAAATTACGAGTACAAAAGTAGACCCAATAGGTAAAGAGTATGTTTTCCAAGAAGCTGCAGCTTCGAAATTGTTAAAAATATATCCGGTTTATTTGCTAACAATTTAAATCAATTGGCGTCGCTAGTGTACCCTACCCGTCACCTTAAGTAGATATGTAGTGACGTTTAAAATGGGAAAATGTGTGATCTTTATATAAATAAGTATGGTGTTATGTGATTGTTATTAATTAATATAATAGTGATTAATTAAATGATACTAGGAAAATGATAAAATATATTTTGCTATTTTGATAGTGGAATACAATCTCTCATTTAGTAATGATAAGTTACGTATCTTGTATATTATGATATTATAATTTTAAATATTTTTTAGATCATGGATCTGTCGAAAGTGTTATCCATAAACATATTAAATATTTTCCTTTAAGTAATAGTCAGATAACCCCCGAAAATTAAATCGCTTTTTAAGTCCAGGGATCAATACCATTGAGTTGCTCTCAAATTTAGAGACCGTTTAAAGAAAGTATGCAGGGTGAATCGCTAAATAGTAACATATTGATTCAACCAACCATTCTGAGTAACATTTATTTCTAGGACTTTTTTACAAAATGACAAATTATGTGACTGACTTTTGTATTACAAGTTGAACATTTTTTGGTGCGTAAAATGTTTCCCAGCAAATAATTTAGTACCGTACACAATAAGTAGTACCGTGCCATACAGATGATAAACACAAGATTTATTTATGTATGGTAGGCAATTGCCGCCGCCCATGGACACCCGCGACACCGAGTGACATGAGTGAGTGAGTGAGATGCCTAGTGTAGTCACAAGATTTGCAAGAAACTTCCATTTCTAATTATAGTTTAAATTGTCTAGCCGAGATCAGGGTTGAAATAATTTATTCGTATCAAAAAATAGAGCTAAATTACTGGTCAGAACCGTAATTCCCTAGGAGGCATGAAATATATTGTTATTCGTTATTCCTTAATGTCGGTAACCACCCTACGTGCCGTTAGTATTTGTGTATAAATATTTGTGAATGCAACTTGGTTATTTTGTGGCACTAGATAGACAGGGAAAGAATATTAAGAATAATTTTAATTAATTAAGACGGGAATTAACACGAAATTTATTATGTGAGGTACAACCTTACGTACTCACATATTTTGCTCGACGTTTCGACTACGTTACAGCAGCCGTGGTCACGAGCGGACTGGCGGAGCACGGCGACGTCTCCTGGGGCCGGGCTGTAAATCTTCGGACACCCTCACATTTTCCGGTATTAAACCCCGTACTAGGCCGTTACTAATGCAAACAAACACCGATACTGTTAGTGTAGTGTGTCGGAGTGGCTTCACTGACAATTCATCTAGTGACCAATTAATATCGGAAAATGTGGGGGTGTCCGAAGATTCACAGCCCGGCCCCAGCAGACGACGCCGTGCACCGCCAGTGCCACGGCTGCTGTAACGTAGCCGAAACGTCGAGTAAAATATGTAAGTAGGTACATAATGTTGTATCACATAATAAATTTCGTGTTAGTTCCCGTCTTAATTAATTACAGTTATAATGCAACGCGAAAATCTAAAAAACTAAGAATCATTTTATTTGTATAAAATATGGTATTCCATGGGTTGTTAAAATATTGTAGTTCTCATATTTTGCCAAACTTGGCATGCAGGTCTTAGTGATGTGATGTGATTAAATTTTAGTATGTGACACGTTATCTTGTTTTATTGTTGATTGAATTACGCTTTGTAAAAATGAAAAATGGAATGTTTTATGTAAGCGAAGCATAACATTATACTCACTTTAAATTAAATTATGTCCTTGCTATGGGAGAGCGAGATTAAACATCAATGAAATCTTTGTTTTAATAGTATCTACTTTGAAAACATTATATTTATATTCATAACACTCTTACTTGCTTGCAGAAACCATAACTCATAATATTATTAACTACTCTTTTATTGAACCTCACGAGATTTAACCATTAAGTAGGTCCTGTACTTAACTCCTGTCTACAGACATGATTTTTTTGTTTATAGCAATCTTTTGCAATTTATTCTTAAGTTTAAGTTAAGCTTACAAAATACGTCGACATAGCAAAGTCTCCGGTAGTTTAGTCAGATGCGAAATACACTTGGTCGATGAACGCTTAGTCGAATGAATTATTTGCCGAACAACTATTGGTCGATTGATCGTAAAAGCGAAAATCTTTTTGCCGAAGTATTGATGGTCGACGAACGATTGACCGAAAGAAACTTTTTACTTCAATTTGCCTTCTAATTATTGGAATAAATTTAATTTGTAAACATCCATTTCCTATGAGTGATTACTCATACTAATTATTTAAATAGAAAAAATAAAACGCAGTAGTTGTTCGGGAAATAATTCATTCGACCAAGAGTTCATCGACCAAGCGTATTTCACATAACCGTTGCGATTGCCCGGTTAGCAAAATATCGTGGGTTCGAGTCCCACCCGATGACTGTCGGAATTTTTTTAAGTGCATTATTCACTTAAGAATAAATTGCAAAAGAATAGTTATTTACGGAATTTCTACCATGTACCTTATTTTTGGGTTTCCGATATTTCGGCATTGTTGCAAGCGCCATGGTCACGGAGTAACTGAAGCTGAAGTCTTATATTACTCGCAGGTGCGCGTAATAAAGACTGCGAAGGAGGGTAGACCGATTTGTCTGCCAGTGACATCTTACACGCAAAAACTTCAGTTACTCCGTGACCATGGCGCTTGCAACAGTGACGAAATATCGGAAACTCAAAAATAAGGTCGATGGTAGAAATCCCGTAAACTATTCTAAAATTTCATAAGATTGCTATAATCCTGTCTACACACTCTACTACAGGCTGCAACTTATTCGTCTTCTAAATATCATTTTCCACGTGTCTGTAGCTAATTGGTTGTGTTGTTTAAAGTAACGTAGGTACATAGCCTAATGAGTTGGCTAAGCACAGATACAGTGGAAAAGTGTGTACCTTAGGTAGTAATTCTATGCGTCCTGTGAAAAGTGGTACAAGTCGACTTACCTACATCGAATTTGATTTTCTTCTTGCTACTTCATCACAAAAAAAATTCCTCTATTATTCTGTCTGATCAGACGGAAAAATCGACTTGTACCACTTTTCACAGGACGCATACAATTGTTCTGAGGTCAGTACCTAGGTACCTTGCTCTCTGCATGGGTGAGTAGGTGTCAATATTATTACAAATAACGAATCGAAATGGCCATAACTAAAACATTACAATGTATAATCATCATTTTTGGTAATTAACATGTTTTAGATATTTCAGCCAGTAGATTGATAACGTTTGACATTCACTTAGCTTTCAGCTAAACTTTAAATAAGTATTTACTCAATATTTGAATAATTTAAGTAAAACTTAGGATACCTACATACTTTGGTATACATGTTTAAAGTATTGTGATTTAGATTTTAAGCAAAAATATTTTGGGGTCATTTTCAAGAAGTATATAACCTAACGCCATAATAGGTACTTACTTCAGTCAGACTTTGGACTCAAATTTAAAAGTGCAACGATGTAATAATTACTCCAAACTAAATATAAGGTGCCTATTATATAGTGTGTGTGCACGACAGCCACACGATTGATAAAATTTGATAGATTATGGCTTTACCCGTATAAAGTCGACCTTCCCGTGGTCCGCGCGACGCGGGGGGCGGAGTGCGCTTGACCAATCGAAAAAGTCTTTTTTTTTTCTTTGGGCTAATCAACGGGTAAATCGGCAAAGCTATAACAAGAGTATTTAACCGTGCGACGGCGTGAGCACCAAAGATAGCTTTTTCAATTGGTAAAGCTATAGCATGCAGATAAAAGGAGACGGGTAGGGCACACTAGCGACGGCAATTGATTTTAATTTTTAGCTATAAAACCGGATCTATTATAAACAATTTCGGAGTTACAACCTCTCGGCAAACACTTATACTATTTATTAAATAACCATGCCCAAATGTTGGGACCGTTTTTGTACGCGAAAAATTGATTCACGCCAAAAGCGGCCACTTTTGGCGGTAATCCAAAATTCTAGTGCAAAATCACACCAAACAGTTAACTATAAGTATTAAATAAATAGTATAAGTGTTTGCCGAGAGATTGTAACCCGAAATTGTTTAAAAAAGATCCACTTTAGTACCTAGCTAAAAATTAAAATCGATTGGTGTCACTACTGTGCCCTACCCGTCACCTTAATGCATTGATATAATAACATATTTCGCATTAATTTATGCATTATGTATTTATCTAAGCAGAAAATAATTAGTTTACCTGTGAACCCCTTATAAGATGTGATCGTTACTTGTACCTTTATTTTAATTAAGTAGTCATACAGATTAATGTATTTTTCCGGCATTTTTTACCATTTAGAATGGCATTGTTTGGTGATTAAAATAAATTATATCCAATTCTTTGTGTACTTCATTTTAAAAACTGTTTTGAATCTTTTTAATTGAAATCTTGCAGATATTCCCTAAATCGGATTTCACAAATTTTCAGTACACCATTTTTCAGAAGTAACTTAGGTCTGCATAGCCCACTACCTAGAATGTGCTCGAAATATAATGAAATTACCAATATTACACCCGATATAGATATTTTTCACGACTCCTTTACAGGTTTTAAAAGAAAACTGCTGAAATAAAAACTGCTATTTTAAAACTGAATCATTATACATATAATCTATATTTTGAAATACTAAGTTCACATTATGTACTTAATGTAAGTAATTGATTAATTACGTGTTGTCTATTGTATACTCATCAATGCTGAGTTCGCCTGTAATTTTCATACATAATGACATCCTTAGACAATTAAATTGTCTAAGCTGACATCTAATTTAGTATAAAAAGCTGTTATGATTATTTTTGTATGATGTGCTGTTGGTGAACCCAAATAAATAAATGAATCATATCATCATCATCAGCAACCCACACTCGTCCACTACTGGACATAGGTCTCCCCTAATGCACGCCACTGCTCCCGATTTTCGGCCACTCTCATCCAGCCCACACCAGCCAACCTTCGAATGTCGTCATCCCAACTTGTCGCAGGGCGTCTTACACTACGCTTACCGAGTCGCGGTCTCCACTCAAGGACTTTACGGCTCCAACGGCTGTCAGTTCTGCGGCTAATTAGACCAGCCCACTGCCACTTCAGTTTGCTAATTCGGTGGGCTATGTCGGTGACTCTGGTTCTCTGTCTAAATAAATGAATAAAAGTAGTTTTTTTTCTAAAATCAATATACATACAATCAACATACATCTCATACTACAATAATGTTTAAATAAATCAAAATATGTATAATAAAATTTGTTATTGATTAATACATTTTTTTTCTCTCACAAGAGTTACAATTGTATAGATACAACACGTTGATTGACAATGCTTAGATAGTGTGTGAATCCCACGAGTGAGAGACTGGTGCCTGATATAGGTTTCATAGGAAACCTGTGAAACAGGTCACCAGGGCTCCTTCCCCATGGTGTACAAGATAAAGTCGGTTGAGGTGTACAGTTTGCATAAGTAGAAGGTAATTCTTAAGTTACAAATGTTGCATATGATTGAGGTTTGAAAATGGGTGAAATGTACATAATTTATGCTATCGTTAGGGATAGCAAATGCTGTAGATATAATTAATGATAGAAACTGAATTGGTTTCTCATAAATGTAGATATAAAATAAAATATAAATAATAATTTATAAAATTATTACGATTATAGTTGGATAACAAGAAAAATCTTACAGTTTGGGGCGTAAAACCACAATTTTTATAAATAATATTTAATAATAAAATTCGGTTGACATTCTTCACTTTGAAGACACCTGCAGAGTGCAGAGTAATTCTCAAACCTCTAATTGTCGATTAATTAATCGTTTTAATACTATATTCGGTTATTCGAAATGTAGATATCTGATATAGTTTTGCCAAATCCTCGATGATCTTGGTCTAAGCTAGTGCTAGGCGATGCAACCAAATGTATCAAGAAACTTAGCACTTTTGTATGCTAACTAGATTTTATTTTTAATGATTTCGGCGTTGGACTAACTGTTCATGTTTCGAGCCATGTATTAATATAGTTAGGTATATTTAGCTAGAGGTTTGAGAATAATCCTGTACTACGTGTGAGTGGAGGTGTCACTCGGCGTAGATGATGTCATCCACCCTTTGGTCCTGAGGGTCCATTGGCACCTCATCCTGGACCTGGACGTTGAATGCTATCGCCACCACCTGGGGAACAAGTGTATAAAACAGAATCACTCTGATATATCTCTTAAAATACGCTGGTGTTTTCCATGTAAAAAGCCTTGAGGCAAAATTTCTTCTGATAATGCAAAATTGAAAATTTCAAAAACCCCCCACGTTCTGTTCATTATGGGTGATACACTAGAAAATTTCATAGAGCGGCTCCTTGTTCTGCTACAAGTAAATGCTTTAGTTCATATTGGGCTACCTTTAGGTTGTGAAAATCCTATGTTGAGGCAGTTGGGACAAACAAATAGGTTATTCGACATTTTCTGACGGCGACCATCTTGGATTTGAAATTTGTCACAATAAATATATACTTACTGCTACTCAAGAACTTTTATATGATACCCATTTTGTGGGAGTTGTGTTAAAACATACAATCCATATCTTTGTGACTGCGGCCATCTTGGATTTTTGAGCCCCCTTATTCATCTTTCAAACAAAAAAAAAACAAAATCAAAATCGGTTCATTTGTTCGGGAGCTACTATGCCATAGACACAGACACGTCAAACTTATAACACCCAACATTAGATAATCAAGAGGGTGACCTCACAAATCCATAATGATCCTGAAGTAGATTGGTACAGACATTATCACACCAGATTACAATCTGTCAAAAATCCTCAATCGATATTGAAGCGAACGTATTTGACGCAACGATGTTACTAGCGCCGGCAGTGGATTTGTATTTAAAGCGCTTAGAGCAGACTTTATCAGAAATAAATAAAAAAATATTTCACAACATCACATTCATTGATCTAACTCCGAGATAGGTAGCTCAAGCACCTGTGTTACGGATATCAGAATCAACAGTGGGATTACAAATAAATACATATAATACTTTTCTTTTGTAAATACATACTTATAATACATAGGAAACACCCAGACCAATACAAATAAACATGTTCATGCTCACAAATGTTTGTATTGTGCGGGGAACGAACCCGCAACCCTTGGACCAAAGGCAGCGTTCACTACCACTGTTCCAAACGGGTCGTCGAAATGTCAGGTTTCTTCTGATATAGTAAAAGTATTAAGATTTTTTTGTGATGTACTTGTGCTATATTATCTTCGTACAAGTAGCCAAAATTCTTATTATTGCCTAGTGTTCAAAGCAATTCCAAAAAAATTGTTAGGTTACTTGGAAGAAATTATGACACAATTTAGTCGCAAAAATTTATTTTATTTCACCGATTCACCGTTGTATTTAAAAAAAAATATTGCCACAATTAATACGAATGTATGGGCGGCGCTAGTTTCGTCGATGCGTCACTTTAAGGTGATGGGTAGGCCACACTAGCGACTATTTCAATTTTTAGCTATGTGGGTACCTTGGGCGCTGTAGCAGGGTTGCTTCGCAGACCCGTGATGAACTTGTCGTAATAGCCTCCTCCGTGGCCCAGTCTGGCGCCTGCCTTCGAGAACGCCACGCCTGGAGCTATCACCAGATCCAAGCCTCCTGAAAAATCATAAAAGATGAGACGATTAGGTAAGTCAGAACAAAATCAGCTAGAGAGGAATCATACATGTTGGCGAAGGACCTCCTTTTTATGTGTTCTTTCTTTTTCTTTTCTTTTTTTTAAATATTTCACAACATCACATATTGATCTGACTCCAAGATAGGTAGCTCAAGCACCTGTGTTACGGATATCAGAATCAACAGTGGGATTACAAATATATACATATAATACTTTTCTTTTGTAAATACATACTTATAATAGATAGATAACGCCTAGACCAATACAAACAGATATGTTCATGCATACAAATGTTTGTACTGTGCGGGGATCGAACCCGCAACCCTTGCACCAGAGGCAGCGTTCACTACCACTGTTCCAAACGGGACGGGACGGATGTTCTTTTTTATATAATTTGAAATTGTTCGTTTTTTATAAGATGCTCTTTTTTTATTTCTTTTTTTTTGTAAATGTAATCAGAGTACCACAGGAAAAGTTGTTTTTAGTCAACATAATATTAAATTTGTGAATGTGTTATTGTAGTTTCACTGGCTGCCGCCAAAGGTGAGTCCCCTTATCTCTGGTGTAGTGCCGCTGCCACGGACGCTAGGTAGGCGCCTCATATTTCATCCTCAACAATACAGATGTCTTGCCTTTGTTACTCTTTACATCCCCAGTTGGACACTGGGGCATGGAGATGTAAAGAACAACAAAGGCAAGATATCTGTCTCATCTTTATCTAATTATCATATCATCAGCATCTTTATCTAGCCTTCAGCGTTTTAGTGCACGAAGACGGTGGCTAATGCAACACTCTGTAGAATCAAGATTTCTCCTGCCTGTGGGGCCCACGGGACAAGGAGATCTTCAGTAATCCTGAAGATCTCCTCCCCCGCCTCCCCCACACAAAGGAGGAGCTAACTCTGAACCCTATCCCATTCTTTTCCTAAGAAACCGAAACCAACTGTTTCCAAAGCATCTTCTCAGGCTTGGTTCTCCCCATGCTGATCTCCCATCTATATCTTAGGCGTACAGGGGCACGAAGCTGGATCCGCCTGACATGAAAACACGATCCAACTTGAATCCTATCCTATTCTTCTAACCAACTGACCTGTTTCCAAAGCATATTTTCTGTCCTGATTCTTCCCATGCTGGTTATGCCGTGCCTCGTCAGTAGCTGCTCATCTCCCATCTCTATCTTCCGTATCTTCATCTTGCCCAATCCCCCTACTCCACCCCTCGCGTACTAGGGTACGAAGCCGGATCCGTGTGACTTGAAAACTGGATCCACTATTTAATGTTATCCCATTCTTTTAACCAACTGACCTGTTTCCAAAGCATCTTCACTGGCTTGATTCTTCCCAAGCTGCTGTTTGCCGTGCCTCGTCAGTGGCATGACTTCCTCGTCTCCCGTCTCGAGCTTCAACATAATTATTTATCTTTTCCCCAGCGTACAGGGCCACAAAGCTGGATCCGCCAGACTTAAAGGCTGGATCCAATATTAAATGCTATCCGATTTTTTTAACCAACTGACCTGTTTCCAAATCATCTTGGCTTGATTCTTTCCATGCTGCTGTATGTCCTGCCTCGTCAGTGGCATAACTTCCTCGTCTCCCGTCTCGAGCTTCAACATAATTATTTATCTTTTCCCCAGCGTACAAGGCCACAAAGCTGGAACCTGACTTGAAAACTGGATCCACTATTTAATGCTATCCCATTCTTTTAGCAATGGAGAGGGCTATTCTCGGAGTCTCCCTGCGTGATCGTATCAGAAATGATGAGATCCGCAGGAGAACTAAGGTCACAGACATAGCCCAAAGGACTGCATGCCTCAAGTGGCAATGGGCAGGGCATATAGCGAGGAGAACAGACGGCCGTTGGGGCGGAAAGGTCCTCGAGCGGAGGCCACGTACAGGAAGTCGCAGCCGTGGCAGGCCCCCCACAAGGTGGACCGACGATCTGGTGAAGATCGCGGGAGTCCATTGGATGCGGGCGGCACATGACCGATCTGTGTGGAGAACATTGGGGGAGGCCTATGTCCAGCATTGGACGTCTATTGGCTGAAATGATGATGATTTTTTTAACCAACTGACCTGTTTCCAAAGCATCATCTCTGGCTTGATTCTTTCCATGCTGCTGTATGCCGTGCCTCGTCAGTGGCATGGCTTCCTCGTCTCCCGTCTCGAGCTTCAGCATCTTCATTTTCCCCCCAGCATACTGAGGCACGAAGGCGGTGGCGCCTCTGGCCCTGATGTGGTCAATCATGGGCGCTGTGTCAATCTCCTGGTCGGTGCTCATGAAGAGGGAGATGCGTTTGGAGGATTTGTAGAATGGGTGATTGATTAGCTGGAAATGTTATCAAATTTTATGAAAATAATTAAATAAAATCCAAATAATTACGTCTCGCATAGTAGGTACATCGCCCGTGATGCAAAATAAGTTGCTTTTAAACTCTGGTGTGTGGTTATTTTTTTACCCCTGCCTCCCCTTGTGGATCACACATTGTAGGTAATCCCACTCTCCGTATGAGTGCCACATTTTTTTTATGATATTGGTGGCAGACGAGATGACGGAACACCTGATGGTAAGCATTTACCGCCGCCCATGGACACCTGCAACATCAGTGGTGTAACAAGTGCGCTGCTTACCTTTTAACCCCCTTCCCCTGGATTGGGCCTCCGGTACCCTCACTCACGCAGCGAAACACAGTGCATGCACTGCTTCACGCCGGTTTTCTGTGAGGACGTGGTATTACTCCGGTCGAGCCGGCCTATTCATGCCGAAGCATGGCTCTCCCGCTGTTATTATATAGTTTATTCAAAATCCAAAGCTATTAATAATATTTTAATAATACATAGTGTGGTCCCGGCAGAGTAGAATAGGCCACCCTCACTCTTACCGAGGTGTCGTAAAAGGCGACTAAGGTAAAGCAGCTGGCATAATCATCAGCACCCAGAGAAGGAAAACTCTGCATTTATATCAAAACCCTCGCCAACCCGTCTGCCAAGCGTGGTGAGTATGGCAATTACCCCTCATGTGATTGAGGGAGGTTCGTGCCCCAGCAGTGGGGACTTAAATGGGCTGATGATGATGAATACGTAGTATCTTCTTAGTGTGGTCACATATTATCGTTGAAGTTCTAACACCACGTAAATCATTTTTAGCGGGCTTGATGTCGTTTGCGAAGCTTCTGATTGAACGAAATGACGCGCTTTTCGATTAGAGAATCGAAAAGCGCGTCGATTCGCCCAATCCGAATAAAGATACCTACGACTAATTTAAAAAAAGGAAAATTACGAAAAAGTACTTAACAGCAAGGAAGTCATAACATGACCTACGCTATAAAATTACCACTTAAGGTGACGGGTAGGGTCAACTAGCGACGCCAATCGATTTTCATCATCGTCATCATCGTCAGCCCATTTAAGTCCCCACTGCTGGGGCACGGGCCTCCCTCAATCACATGAGGGGTAATTGCCATACTTACCACGCTTGGCAGACGGGTTGGCGAGGGTTTTGATATAAATGCAGAGTTTTCCTTCTCTGGGTGCTGATGATCATATCAGCAGCAGCAATCGATTTTAATTTTTAGCAACTAAACCGAATCTATTTTAAACAATTTCGGGGTTACATCCTCTCGCCCAACATTTATTCTAATAGAATAACCATGCACAAATGTTGGGTCCGTTTTTGTACGCGAAAATTTGATTCACGCCAAAAGTGGCCGCTTTTGGCGGTAATTCACATTTCGAGTACAAAAGCTGTCCCAAAAGTTAAGTATAAGTATTTAATAAATAGTATAAGTGTTTGCCAAGAGGTTGTAACCCCGAAATTGTTTAAAATAGATCCGGTTTAGTAGCTAAAACTTAAAATCGATTGGCGTCGTTAGTTGACCCTCCCCGTCGCTCGCCTGGATTTTTTTATTAATTTATTTATGGCAGTTGGCATTTTGATGCCATTTCCTTAGAAACTTGGAGGACGGATCGTTTTGTTCAATCAGAATCCAGCTGGGGCCATGATGAAAAGGTAACAACGAAACTCAACAATTAAATACTAATAGAAATAGCACGTAAGTCTCGGATTTCGGAAAGCCACGCTTCGGCATGAACGGGCCGGATAGACCGGAGTGTAACCACGGCCTCACAGAAAATCGGCGTGAAGCAGCACTGTGCTGTGTTTCGCTGCGTGAGTGAGGATACTGGAGGCCCAATCTGGGGGAAAGCGGGGTTTAAAGGTTTTCAGCGCACTTGTGACTCCATTAGCGTCGCGGGTGTCTATGGGCGGCAGCAATCGCTTACCATCAGGCGATCTGTCTGCTCGTCTGCCGGCTATCACATAAAAAATGAGTTAGGTACTTGTTGATAGAACTTCAACGACGATATAAGCTGTACGCCTAGAAGTTATTTGACTCTAATACAATCTAATGACGATGATAAGGATAAAAGATTTTGAAATGTGACGTCATGACATTTAGGACCCTTTTTACTCCTTGTCAAACTTCAGTGGTAATTTTATTCCAATAAATTTACTTTGGAGCCCGTGCTATTGAAAAAGCATGGCTGCCTCATGCTGTGATTGCCACAGGAAAACCTCGCTCTAACAGATAGGTTTAGGTTTAAAGAAATGTATTCTCATAAGAAATTTACATTTCACTTATAATGAGAAATACAAACAAAAATATAATTAAATTAAAGTAACGATGTATTTAATCATCGACAGATAAAATGATGTTATCCTTGAACTGAAGACGTACCTTATCGTAGACAATCTTCGACTGTCTTTTCTTCTCTTCTGGTGAGAGAGCGGCGATGCGAGCAGCCATCTCGTCTCGAAGCGCCATTTTGGCGGGGTTCGGTGTTGGTTTACTCATCTTTTTGAGCTGTTTTGTCTAGAAATATATGTATTAATATATATAAGTATTTGACGACCCGATTGGAACAGTGGTAGTGAACGCTGCCTCTGATACAAGGGTTGCGGGTTCGATCCCCGCACAGTACAAACATTTGTGTGCATGAACATGTTTGTTTGTATTGATCTGGGTGTTTGCTATGTAATAAAAGTATGTATTTACAAAATAAAAGTATTATATGTATATATTTGTAATCCCACTGTTGATTCTGATATCCGTAACACAGGTGCTTGAGCTACCTATCTCGGAGTCAGATCAATGTATGTGAAGTTCTGAAATATATTTAAGTATGAGCTAAAATCCAATCCGTTACTGTAATACTAAAGTGCAATCTCAATAACTTGACCTATTATAGCACAATTATTATTATTTTGTGCCGATTAGTCCTCGAGATTTTCGCATTGCAGAACTTTATTAAACTTTAATATCGTCTCTTTAATTCCCGTTTGTATCTATAACTTATCCGATTTTACCAGTAATTTTTTTTGGCTCGACACGGAGATCGAACCCGGGACCCCTTGCACAGCCGTGACTTTAAAGTGCGACCCACTATCTACTGCGCCACGGAGTTACAGTGTTCTATTAGTATCGATGTCACAAAGTATGACTATATTCCGTTTCAATGGTTTATGCTACATTTTACTACGAGAATAGTAATGTCTAATTCCCTCAAAAATATTTTATACAAAATTTGTTCTAAATAATTGGTAAACATAGAAGGATGTACCTACCTAACTGTACACTGATTAATACGCCTTGTATAGAAATAAATAGAAGCGGAACGTTAATTAAATTTAAAAGTAAGTAGGTAGGTAACCTACATATTTCGATCACGTTACGTTTAAAAATGTCCATAGCAAGTGTAATAAATAAAACAATGAACCTTATTACATTCGCGTACGAAGCGAAATATCCAGGCATACTTTTATACACTAGTAATTAAGTCAATATACATTCCATTTAGTTGAATAATTAATTATAAAATAGTTGATAACGACAAATTTAAACAGAAGATGATGTAGGTAAAGTATTTACTGCAATAATTAATATAAAATATAATTAAGGTATTAAATCTTACCAACACAAGAAAGATTGTTGTTGTGTTTTCAAGCGATGCTTGACCCGACTTCCTACAAACTGATAGCATTGAAGACAACGTAATAATATAAAGTTATCACAGAGCAGATAAACGGGCAAGTCTCAGTGAGGACGGAAAACGATTCATAACAAATATACCACGTTTTGATTAACGTTTGGTTATAAGCGCCATCTATGCGTGAAGGTTGGAACTTAATACAAGTCAAACCAATGCTAGAAAGCGCGCTGTTTTGTGGGAGTTATGACGACGGATGCTAACAGATGTCTCTAGCTGTTTTTGTCTGTGTTCCAATCTGACTATTATTATCTTACTGGTTGCAATCTTTACCTTCTTCCTCGTAAGACAAAACTAAGGAATGAACTATCTCTGACGATATTTCCAGAATACGGAGTTTTTTTTATTACCAGACCAATAAACATGCAACCCTATTTTTGAAAAGCCGGTGAGCGAGGCGTTCTTGTGAATCCGCTGTTCAATCGACTTCTTCTACTCGTATCTATTTAATAAATAAATATTTCTCAACAGCTAATGGTAGAAATACGCACATACATTTGAAAAATCCAGAACTGCATGCTCGGATTCGAATCATGGAAGCTGCATTCTTATTAATTGAGCTAATATCGCTCTTAAAGTCGCTCTTCTTTAATTGATAATGAACCAAACTAGTTTGACATTAAGGTGACGGGTAGGGCACACTAGCGACGCCAATCGATTTTAAATTTTAGCTACTAAGCCGGATCTATTTTAAACAATTTGGGGTTACAACATCTAGGCAAACACTTAGACTATTTATTTGTCTGTGATAGTCTGTACTTAGGCAAAGACTAGCTCTGAGTCTGTACATACGGACAAAGATAGACATACCCTGTTTATTGTAACAAACCATGAGAAATGTCTTGAGAGCTTAATAGAGATGTGAAGAAATTAAACGGATATCAACGGATAGATTCCGAACATCTGCATGTTGCGCTATTGTGATATTGTCTATTTGTCTCACAACACTTTAAGTATCCGTTTGCAATGGAAAATTTAAATTACTGATATATTATTTAAGTATTTTTAAGACAGAGTATGTACTATTTATCAGCTGTATAATTCCCTTAATAAATAAATAAAATATTGAAATATAACTCAGGGATACAACTTCGTGCATGATTGTATTGATTGTGTAGCGAAATCTGATTTTCCTGATGTCCTTATTATTATACATACTAATAAGGACATCAGGAAGGGGTGATAGAACTATAGATGAATTTAAAATAATATATGTATAATAATAATATCTTTATGATCTTATGTTATTCTGATGCATATGTAAGCTATATTATTATGAAGATTCAATAAAATCGTTTCAGTTGTGTTTGCGTGAAAGAGCAACAAAATACAAACATCTTCACCAACTAACGCGTTCATAATATAGTAGGTTAGAGCAAAATATCTTTAAAAAGGTTTGAGGTTGGAGGTCGCCAAAATGCCTTTATTGGGCGAACAGATTAACTGATGAGCACGTCACTGACGCATGTGATTCACGTGATTATTCGAGGAAAGAATCGACCTTTCGCTTTACTCTAAAACAAGATCACTAACTCATTATATGACAACGAAAAAATAGGTACTTAACGTTTCAAAAAAGATTAAAAAATCGATCAGAACGCTGGATTCCGTACAAGTGTCACTACAGCACTGCTGTGCGACTGTACATAAAAAGTGGATTTGTTCTAGTCCGATTCTAAGGTTCCTATCAGACAAAATTCCGGCAAAAATCATATTTTGTTTAAAAATCCTAACTTCTAAAATTTTATCCTTCTAAATTAGATAGAGGTTAGGAATTATGTTAGAAAATACAAAGGTTAGGATCCATCTAACCTTTGTATGAAAACTGGTACGTATAAAACAGTTTTTAAAATAAAATCGATACATAAAAACTCTATTGAGAAGTTGTCTAGTGCTATGGCATCACCATCAAGTGCTTATTAGCAAAATGTTGCCTTCTCAAAACACACACACGGATATATCCGAACCCTCTTTGTTGTCGGTACAGCACTATCGCCTCCAGTGGAGGATATTTATACATTTGTCACCTGTTGCCAATTTTGCCAGTTTTTGAAATTTTGCCGCCCTCTCTATAATTCGATAGATACAGCGTGCGGATATTTCCGAACCCTCTTGCTGCCGGTACAGCACTATTGTTCCATTGATGTATGTATGCTAATTAGCTCAGCTGACATGTCGTGTGCGGACATATTGCTGGGATGGACCGCCCTTGTTAGAGGTAGATACTTATACTTAGGAATGTCGATGTATTTGTCGGTACTTCAAACACTTCAACGTTATCTGATTTCATTTTTCATTGACTTGATTATCCTCAAGTTTGCTATGGCTTTCTTTCTTATTTCTTTTTTCTAGTCGGCGCCTAATCTCTGTGGAATATTTGATTGTTGTATTAAATTACAAGAAAGTATTGGGCGCCGACTTCGGTAATACCTTTTCTCGAGTGTACTGTTATAAAATGTTATTTGAAGTGTATAAAGTACCTAATAAAAAATATTTTTCACTTTTTAGTTCGTGGTATTTGACGGCGGTTTTAATTTCGCAGAATTTATTTTATAGTCCTGAGTGCACATTCATATTTGTTACTGAGAAAAAAATAAAAAGCCACGCCAAAGAAGATGCTGCATTTCCAGCGCATCTGAGGTCTTTCTTGAGGGCATTTATTTACCCATGGCTTCCACTCAAGAAGACGCTTGCACCAAGATGCGCAGTAATCGCAGGCGACATGTCCTACCCACCTCCACTTTAAGTCAGCCACTCGTTTCGTTACATCTGCGACTTAGCTTTGCTTTCGAAGAAACTTATTTGTTTTGCGGTCCATTAGTGTCACTCCTGATTTCTCTCTACTGCCCTCTGGGTAAATTCTAGTAATCTTCCAGTCTGGTAATAGGGTTTTAGTGAAAACCCAGGTTTCGGCACCACCCTACACCATCTTACCAGTGCATCCTACCATTGTTCTCTAATAGTGATAAGAGAGCAAAGGTAGGATGCACTGGTCAAATATCCTGGCTTTTTGTTCAGCACTACCACTCACATAACAAATAAAATATTTCTGGAATTTTAGGCAGGTACGATCTCAGACTTTTATGCCACTTGTCTGGTACTAATTAGATCAGTAAGTTAGTCTAGGTTCGAGTCTAACTTCCCAAAGAACTATAATTTCTCGGCATAACTTAACTAACTTTAATTCAATAGCCACTTAACTAAGATCGGAAGCATGGGCAACTAATAATAACTATAATATATTTGGGGAGTCTGCTTTTTACATACAATGAAGCGACTGCCGTCTGACCTTTGCAGCCCGTTATCAGGGAAATCAGTCCATCTGAATCATGATTGCACATTGAGATGAGTGAGCAAATGGGACTTCCTCTTTTACACCTTAAAAACTTAATGTACTTATAAATATTATTAATAAAATTTATTAATAAAATACCTGCTATTTACTTCTATCTATTATCTTTTGACTTGACTACTTAGATTAAATCAAAATAGCGGAAGATACGCCACGTCCCTTCAATTAGACAACTGAAAACGGACCCAAAGAGTACCTTTGAACGGACCCACAGAGTACCTTTGAACGGACCTATTTGTTTTGACATACGCTTGAGGAAGTCATCAAACTCGCTACGCGCATGCTACGCGTTATGTCAGAAGGAGAAAGTAGGGTCAACAAAACTAACTAATTTCTAAATTTTAAATTTTTATAACAGTCGAAATTATTTGTTTCACTTGTGTCTATAAAATCTGAGTGTTGCCCTGGATTATTATGAGATCCCATCCTGAGATCATGACATGCTAAGAATGGGAACCATACTCTTTTAATATTTTTTTTACAAAATGATCTTGTCATCTTCCAGTAAGGACCTACCACAGAGCCTACCTAGTTGGGGAACATGCATAAAAAATGATCGCGAAAAAATTGATAATCTCCTCCTTTTTACCCGACTACGGCAAAGCAATAGGAGGGTTATGATTTTGACAGGCTATGTTGTATGTATGTATGTATGTATGTATGTATGTATGTATGTATGTATGTATGTATGTATGTGTATGTATGAATACACGCGGTATAGACGAGTCACCTATCTTCCGCTATTTTGATTTAATCTAAGCTTGACCACGACTATGTGAGCATTCGTCAGGTTTCAAATTGATTTGTTTGATACGCTATGAGCACTTATTACCTTTCGTAAAGAGAGTTTGTCAGAGTAATACCTGTTGCACAGAAAATTATGCTTAACTGTTAGATCATAAAGTTCAGATTTGTTTGTAGCAACATTGATTCCTTTTGATGTAAAGACAATTTAAAGATATATGAACTCTACATTGATTTGACGTGGCAATTAAATTTATACTTGATGAAAAAAAAATTGTCATGGTCGGTGACGTTTTTAATTTGGATGTTTACTATTGGCTGTCTCGTATGTCAATCGCGAATAGCTTGGATAATAGGTTAAAAGGTCAATATCTCTCTGTCTATGCCATAATATGAAGACAATATATTATGGCATTTTAAAAACGGTTGGCAGATCTTTTTAAAACTGTATGTTGGTATATCTGATCTGTCATGCAAGCGAAAATTTACCTTAAGGTGACGAACCTTTTTATTCTCTCACTGTACTCTACCTACAGAGGTATTGTATATTTAGCTGGCTTTTAAGCGATCGTTTTTTGTTTTCCATCTGCGCGCCCAATGCGAGAAAACAATTGACGTTGCGTGACCGAACAGTGAAGAATAATAAATATAGTAATTTCATTGAATGTTTCGCATAGGTGTGGCTGAATGCTCAATGCAGCCCGAATCTTTGTGAGTACGACGAGCAGACCACGAGGAGCGAGCGAGAGCCGCAGTACACGCGAGTGCAGTATGGAAGTGCTATGGTGACATTTCCTTTGTTCCCGTTTTGCAGAAATCAAATCATAGTGAAGCGGAATGTAAAATTCTTTATTTAATTTAGGTAAAAAAAAACACTAATGAATGAAAAATAAGTACTTACATAGTAATGTAATCTGCCGCTGGTTCAGAAACTGGTGGCTTAATTTTGAAATTGAAATTATTTATTTAAGTACCAAAAAATAAAAATTATCTAAGCAACATATTTCTCAATGCGGCACTTAAAAAGGTCTCCGCTCAGCATTTGCCACGTCCACGTGAGGTCCCCGTGGCGCTGGTATTCTGCGGATACCTTTCCTATATTAATTATATAATTTGAAGCCGTGTCGTAATGAACGAGAATATACCTGTCGCATCCAAACACAGCGCGTGTGTAAGAGAGGGAAACTCCGATTCGGTTGTAACGTGTGCTTTAGATTAGGGCCCTCTAGTTCGTGTGAGAAGTGTTGACATGTGAGACGTGTTGGTTTTTGGCTTGTCCGAACTCGCCTTTTCAGTTCTACCTACACTGGGCTACAAATAAACCGGGCCACGCAGCTGATTTTCACACAAAATAACGCAGTTTGCTTTGAAGGTCTACGAATTGTCACTAGCTCCAGAAATATGTCATTTTTCCAAAATAAGGGATATTTATGTTAATTTTCTTGCTTCATACAAGGTTATACTGGATGCGAATGCAAAAAACAATTTCCATTTTCTTTTTTCTAGAAAATCTGGTGTCGCTCATGTCCATCCATGGGCGATAGTAATCACTTACAGGCGACAGGAGGAGACATGTCTCATAAAATAAAATCTTGTTTTCGATGATTTACGAGTAAACCTGAATTGAAAATGGAACTTTTCGACCACACTTAGTTACCTATATAACAATAAAATTTGTAGGTATCTAAACTAAATCTACGGTGAACTTTACACAAAACAGTTTACTATGATCTATTCCTGATTTTTTTTATACAGGCTTGGTATATTGGCTATCCTCAGCCTGATGGTAAGCAATAGAAGAGCCCAAGTTGCACTTACAACGGAAGCGATGTCAAGGCATCACCTCCGTTGACACCGCGCGCCCTTCGCCGGCGCCATACTGTGTAACCCTGTTATAAAAAATATTAAGGCGACGGGTAGCGACGACGACGGATTTTAATTGTTAGCTACTAAACCGGATCTATTCCAAACACTTTCAGGGTTACAACCTCTCGGCAAACACTTATACTATTTATTAAATAACCATGCTCCAATGTTGGGTCCAACGCGTACGCGTAAAATTAATTACCGCCAAAAGCGGTCCTATTTTAGCGTGAATCAATTTTTCGCGTACAAAAACGGACCCAACATTTGTGCATGGTTATTTAATAAATAGTATAAGTGTTTGCCGAAAGGTTGTAACCCCGAAATTGTTTAAAATATATAGGGTTTATTAGCTAAAAAATAATATCGATTGGCGTCGCTAATGTGCCCTACCCGTCACCTTAAGCTCTCATTTATGATGTTATACTGTTCTCCAATTCGCTGTGGCCGCTAGCTGCTCTCAGATTGGTGGAGCTCGGGTCGCGCCGTGCCAGCCGAGGCCGAGCCGGCCACCGCACTCCGCAGTACTGCTCTGCGGGCGCTCGAGGTTGCACGTGTGACCACGCCGCGCGCTCCCGAAACTTTCTTACGTATCCATGGATATAACCTAACACCGCGCTTAAAACGCAAATTACCGACTAATATGTGAATTGTTCTTACTTCCAAATGGGTTAAGTGCTCTGGTGCCTCAGTGACGTGTGTGAGTTTGTTGTGCCAACGATGTGAATAATTTAGGGATAGTGTTTTGTGTTAAAAAGGGAGATATGAGTATTCAAAAGTGCCTGCTGGATAATTCCAGTAGAATGATAAAGGCGATGTCGACGGCTAAGTCGAGCACCAGTGAAGTTAAAACGGTAAGTTTACAAACATTTTGTTTGCGACTCGAGTGCAGTTCGACCGACCTTGTCGGGTTTCCGATGTTATGTATAGGTTATCTTTTCCCACTAAAATAGAACTTAAGTATAATTTTTGACGTGTTACGTCGAGAATGTAGAATTATTGGACAGCTAAGAAGTGCAATCATCGTGTGCTTCTTTTGTTGCTGTTAAAATAGCCATGAAATTCCGAAATAGTGCAACTAATTTGTGTATGTAAGTATTATGCATAATGAATAACACTACAAATTACAATAAAGTAGAGTGGTTCATACGTTCAAGAGCGATATTTTAACATTGAATTAATTGGATTGAACAATACACTTTATTGGCAGTACATTTTGTGGTTAAATTACATACAGATGTAATTAAATTATGTTACTAAGTATTTTTCCATTAAGAATCCTATTTGAATTCCCTACTTTGGTTCCGATCTTTATGAACCTTAGATTAAACCAAAAATATTTATTTAATATTAAATAAATATTTATATGTATTTTATCTAAGTTATGAACGAAATTTCAGTTCGTTCAATGCCTTAGATAAAAGATTTTTAAAACCTAGGTACTAGGGATTATAGGACTCTTATTTAATTCTTTAGTTACGCACTACCTTATTACAAATCGCGATTAAAGTTATTACCGTACTAAAGCTCATATCATCCCGTTCCAACACGCAATGTTAAGGTGACGGGTAGGGCACACTAGCGACGCCAATCGATTTTAATTTTCAGTTACTAAACCGGATATTTTAAACTATTTCGCGGTTACAATCTCTCGGCGAACACTTATTCTATTTATTAAATACCCTTCAACAAATGTTGGGTCCGTTTTTGTACGCGAAAATTGATTCACGCCAATAACTAGTAGTCGCTTTTGGCGTGAATAAATTTTTCGCGTACGCGTTTGGCCCAACATTTGTGCATGGTTATTTAATAAATAGTATAATTGTTTGTCGAGAGATTGTAACCCCGAAATTGTTTAAAATAGATCTGGTTTAGTAGCTAAAAATTAAAATCGTTTGGCGTCGCTAGTGTGCCCTACCTGTGATTTGTATTAAGGGGGTAAGTAAGTAACTTGATAAATAATCATTCATAACGTAACTTCAGTACACATTATGACGTCAATATTCGTATACCTACACAAGTAGGCATCTACATTGCATTTATTTTGAATGACCACGTACATGCAGTTACATAATTTACCTACCTTACAGTCGAGCCAATCTAATAAGCCACATTTGACGATTCTAATTTTTGGGTTCATAGAGAGGTAAAATGTGGGAGAGCCACGCTTAGGCATGAATGGGCCGGCTCGACCGGAGTGATACCACTGCCTCACAGAAGACCGGCGTGAAACAGCGCCTGCGCTGTGTTTCGCCGTGTGAGTGAGGTTACCGGAGGCCCAATGGGGGGAAGGGGAAAAGGTTGGCAGCGCACTTGTGACTACACTAGTGTTGCGGGTCCATGGGTCGGAATTGCTTATCATCAGGTGATCCGTCTGCTCGTCTGCCACCTCTCATATATAAAAAAAAAAAAAAATAGAGGTGACCTACTAAAAAACTTCGATTAAAGTGAGTAATCGATATGTACTTCAAACAAACGTGAATCGAATACTATAATAGATAATGGAAACTAAGTTATTAAGTATTACTTTTTTTTGGGAAAATGTGAATCAAAATTATTGAAAAGAAAGAGGAAAGTAGGTACCGATCCTAGATATCGATCCGCGGCCAGTTTATGTAAGTATGTTTTCTTCGAAATCAAAGCGCTTATTATATTGTGTGACATACATTTTCTTTCTTTTTACAAAATAATTGACGCATTTATATGATTTGCTTTTCAGTTATGGATGAATATTCCTACACGATTAACATTGTATTCGTTTGATTATTTGGGGTACATCTTTAGAGAAAGAAAATTGGTTGACACCTACAACATTGTACCAACGTTCAAAACTCTAAATTTTTTTTTAATAAGTATTTAAGTAGTTTAACAAAGAAAGTACATACCCAAATAGTGAATTTTTTTTGTCTTTATTGAAATAAATAAATGCAAACAAATTTTTAAAAAGTTAAGAAATTACGTTTTTTAACAAAGTTTGATAAATTTAATGACCGTTGTTACAAGGTTACGATGTTGAATTTTGTTGAAGTGTCAAATGTGGCCTTTTATTTTGGCCCAACTACAGGTACCTACAGACAGCCAGGTTACAACAATCTGTCAAAATTCCTCAATGATATTGAACCGAACTTGCTTGACATTAAGGTGAGATTCGAATAAAGAAATTTGACAGTTTTGAATATTTTTATGTGTAGCTGTATGTACCTTCCTACTATATTGTTATCTAAGACCAGCATATGACTCTTCAAGAATATAATTCTGAATTTGATCCCCTTCATTCTTTGAAATACTGAGGTACAGACCACGAAGATTTCGGCGGCAGGGGTAAAACAAGGCTTATGCAATTCAAAGGTTTCATATTCGTGTGTAGTTGTTTTTAGTGTACAAATTAGGTGTTTATTTGTGCAGTGAAGTGCCGCAAAGTGATCCTAATAATAAGAATCGTTAGATAGTATAATTTTTAACACTGCTATTGTGTGTCGAGTGAGTTGTCTCGTGACAACTTGCTTGGACCTAATAGAGTGTTTTAAAACCGCAGATTGCTTCCGCTGAATCCGAGGTCGATAAAACGTAAAAAACCGTCATTTTATTGAGTGACTGTGACTTTGACTGACTTCGACTGTTGATAATCCTCTTATTCTCAATAATTTACTTGACATTGGCAAATTATCTTCGGGTAGAGCCATATTAAAAAAAAGAGCATATCAATATTGCACAATCAATTTACCTAACTAGCGACACCAATCGATTTAAATTGTTAGCTACTAAACCGGATCTATTTTAAACAATTTCGGAGCGGGGGAATTTAAATAACCATGCACGAATGTTGGGTGCGTTTATGTACGCGAAAAATTTATGAATGAAGTGAATCAATTTTTTGCGTTACGCGTTGAACCCAACATTTGCGCATGGTTATTTAATAGGTAAATAGTATAAGTGTTTGCCGAGAGGCTGTAACCCCGAAATAGTTTCAAATAAATCCAGTTTAGTGCCTAAAAATTAAAATCGATATGCGTCGCTAATGTGCCCTACCCGTCACCTTAAGTTAGGTACCACTGTTTGCAAATAAAACTTCACTCGACTCGTACTTCATCCCATTATCACCAATTCCTATTTTATTCATTTCGTAATTTTAACACTTATCTATTTCCACAGATAGCCGAATAACGGAAGAAAGAAGCTGCTTTAAGTATAAGTGTTTCCGAGAGGTTGTAACCCCGAAATTGTTTAAAATAGATCCGGTTTAGTAGCAAAAAGTTAAAATCCGATTGGCGTCGTTAGTGTGCCTTACTCGTCACCTTAAAGGTGGCCACAGACGATAAGTTTTACTTAAGACTGTGGCGTTCACTCTAATTTTACACCACATATTAAGCCAACGCAATTTCCCAACTATGTTTTAGGAAAAAATTACCTAAATGGACAACATGTTTGAGAGCCCAGCTCTTAAAGTTTCAAAGCATTTGAGTAGTTACTTTGGAAAGAAAACGTTGGTTAAGTATTTGCTTAACTAATTACGGGTTGATTATTTATATATATACTTTTCCAAAAAAGTCCGATAGTCATAGTCTTAACACCAGAAATAAACATAGGCTTGCCGTCCCGGTCCTCAGACTTAATAAAATCGGTAATTCATTTGTTGGCTTAAATATTAAGATATTTAATAAGCTACCACAAAATGTCATAACCTATCACAGGCAGGTTTAATATGAGACTTAAACTTATCCAGTTTAAGTCTCATATTAAACCTGCCAATGAAGAAAGGTTACTATAGTATACAAGATTATTTCAAGGATAAGGATTCTTGGTCATGTTAATTGATTAATCTTTTGAGTTGTTATTCATAATAGGTAGTCTATTAACTTTCATAAATTGTTCTTCTCTTCTCAATTGAAACTCTGTAACATCATCAATATTTGAAAAGAGTAACTACTGAGTTTCTTGCTGGTGTCTTCTCAGTAGAAATCGACATTCCGAACTAGCGGTAGATATTATGTACCTATTTTGACATTCATAAGTGTTCTGTGTGGACCTAAATTCAATAAAGATTTTTTTATCTTTTGTCTTCTATAAGAAGAGAAGATCTCCTTTGATAAAAGCTAGCGAACTCTACTCTATAGTTTTGTATATTTTTGTGATTTTAAAATTTCGATAAGATGTAGGTGGTTAGAGTCCGAGCCACCAAAGAAGTCCCCTGAGCTTTATGTTCATAACAAGTAATCACAAATATTAGTTGTGTGTTTTTCCGCGGAACTTCTTTCGTGGGGTGGCGTCTCCACGGCGCCTGGTCCCACCAAGCATCGAAAATCCATAGAAAAAATACATAAACGGAATGTGTCGAAAACAAATATGCCACAAAGGTCGTCTAGTTTTCATTTTCGAGGTTTGACATTTCGCTGTCCAGAATTAATCCGGAGAGGTTAATTCTAATTGAGTCAATACTGGACTTAACAATGGCATTTACATAAATTAGTTCAGCATTCAATTTGCCAGTTAAAATTAATACCACTACTACTACTCCACTGGCTCAGTGACCCGAAACGAGTCTTGACCTCCGAAAGAAGAGAACGCCACTTTGTTCGACTACTTGTCGCCAGTCACCGGCCTGAAGTTCTCGCAGATCATTTTCGACGACGTCTTTCCAGCGATACCTAGTCGGCCCATCGGTCGGCTCTGGTATGCTTTCTTCACAAGACGTAGTTAAAATTGATAGTACATTAATTTACTTACGCATGTTGAACATACTGGTGATGATTAATGCTGCCCATGGACACCCATGGGCAGCATTAATCGCTTGCCATCAGGTGATCCGCCTATTTGTCTGTAACCTATAACATTTAAAAAATTATTACATGAGAATCTAAGCATACCCAGGAGCCCAATTCTCGTGCTCGTGACATTTATTTTCATACGACATATATCACTAAAACATAGTTTTTTTGTATGGTTTTCAAGTGATATCCGCCATGTTCTAAAAATATCACAAGCACGAGAATTGGGCTCCTGGGCTCCAAAGCGACAGCTTAAACTGGGAATAACACGCTAAGTTTAAAAAAAGATAAAGTGAGAATTTAGTGTAGACGAACTTACATGTTTTTTTTTGTGGTGGCGTTCAGGAAATGCGAGTGCTTCGGAGACCTTTTTGTTTTGACGACTAACTCATGCTTACCCGGCCAACGGTCTATTACAAAAAGTCTATTCAGTTTGAATCCACACTAATGAATGTCAACAAATGTGATCTATATGTGTGTGTGTGTGTGTGTATCGGGAATGATGAGATCCGCAAGAGAACCAAGGTCAAAGACATAGTCCAAAGAATTGCATACCACAAGTGGCAATGGGCAGAGCACATTGCGAGGAGATCAGACGGCCGGTGGGGCAGAAAGGTCCTCGAGTAGAGGCCGCGTACAGAAGGTCGAAGCCATGGCAGGTCCTCTACAAGGTGGACCGACGATCTGGTGAAAGTCGGGGAAATTCCTTAGATGCGGGCGGCACAGGACCGATCTGTGTGGTGATCATTGGGGAGGCCTATGATCTGCGTGGACTCGTGTCCACACCGCGGTTTGTCAGACTGGTGTGGATACGGAGAATTCCATTTTAAATGATCAAAACCATGACTCGTAGTCACATTGCTTCGCTTCGATTCCCAGGCAATACAAGCAAAGTTCAAAACACTTTGAATGCATTATTATTTCTTTCAACTGCCTCGTTGGCACAGTGGGTAGTGCGTCGTACTTTAAAGCGACGGCTGCGCTTGGGGTCCCGGGTTCGAGCCCCGTGTCATGACGGGCCAAAATTTGTACCTGAAGGTTTTTCTGTTAAGAAATTCTCAGTGTCAGCCTGGAGTCTGGAGGTTGGCGGTCTTGTACCCCCGTGCCTCGTAAAGCACGTTACTCGTGTCCCATCGAAATATGAGGGTGAGGGAATAGAAAGTGCACATGTGCCTGCGCAAACACTTAAGCACTATAATATGTCCTGCACCGATGGCTGATCGCCGAGATTGGCCGCCATGATCGAAATGTCGATTTGGAGGACATTATTGTTTTTTTTTTAAAAAAGATATGTGCTTACGTATTCCAAATTTTAGTCCGCCCTGTAACACCTACACATAAGTGATACCCAGAGATATTACTTTCCTTCTTTCGCTGCCACCCCTTGTAGTAATGATGATGTTCGATTTTGACCATAAATACTGATATACGCGAATGAATATGCATTTTATTATTCACAGAGGCTCTTTAATGCAAAGTCTGATCAGGAAAACAGCCAAGCCTCGAATACAGATAAAAAAATCTCATTCAATGACACGCACGACTGTTTGCGAGTGGCTGGGATATTACCCTCATAATTTCGCGGCCGGCTTTCCATAGTAATGAATAATTTGCATTTGGACGAAGATAAGTGGATTTGGGTTTAATAACGCGTCTATTGTAAAAAATTGCCCAAGGAGTTGTTCACGTTGAACTCCACTAAATATGTTTTAATTAGACCCAGAATACAGGGCTGACTACACTACTAGGTACGTGTATTACCTACATGTGTGTGAGTAACTAGGTGATTTCAGCGTGTTTCTGCGCGGATGACAGAGACAGATGTGTGGGAGAGACACGAAACGATATTCTTGTTTTCCCAGGAGAAACCATCATGGCCGTCACTTTGCTACATGTAGGAAACATGGTGGTACTTGGAATTCTAACCCTAACCAAAACCGCTGGGATGTCGATCTTCGCGTAATAGCGGTCGGAAGGCCCACAGCCAGGACTAGGCCGCACCGCTAATTGCGCTCGCCGCTTCACCCCTACCTGGCGCAGTGCAGCCCTTCATTGCTGTACGAAAGCCACTCTTCTGTAGTGGGTACGCTCACGTACGATAGGCCGGGAACACCTTGGCAGTATTCTTAAACTGCACAGGGCACACGAAACGATATGGTGCTCCATCTAGAACTATAACGAACTCTTTGCTATCAATGTGTCTACATAATTTTTGCCGCTACTATAACCCCGCGTGCGTTCTGTACGTAAACTTTTCTATATGACATCATAAAGTTTGATATTTGATAGAAAACCAGAAGAAGCGCGTGCGCTGTATTTCTAGTGAGTGAGGGTCAATCAATCAATCAGCCTATCGCCGTGCACTGCTTAACGTAGGATTCCCCCAAAGAGCGCCAACCAACCCGATCCTGAGCGGTCCGCATCCAGCTCACACCAGCCATCTTTCTCAAATCGTCAGTTCATCCCGCCGCAGAGCGTCCAACACTGCGTTTCATCAGTAATGACATATGGAGCCGAAACGTGGACACTGACAGCGGGGCTGATGCACAAGTTTAAAGTAGCTCAGCGGGCAATGGAGCGTGCTATGAGTCTCTCTGGTGGATAAAATTCGTAACGAGGTTATTCGTCAGATAACTAAAGTCATGGATATTGCACGCAGGATCAGCACGCTGAGTGAGGGTACCGATCGGAAAACCCAATCGAAGGGAAAGAGGGCTAAATGGTTAGCTGTGGTGCACTTGTGACTCTACTGATGACTGAAAAAAATATGGCGGATGGCGCATGAAAACCATTGAAGAAAAAAATCGTTTTTGCGTAGGATGACAAAATATGACGTCACGAGAATTCGGCTTTCTTGGCGGCGGCAATCGCTTGGGTATCTTATGAATTTATGAAAAAATCATGTTATGAAAAAAAAATAGACCTCTATTATTTTATCTATCATTGGATAAATGCTGTTTCGCGAACTGGGTACGTCTCTTGATGACTGATGGGGTCAATATCCTTAGCACTTAAGTCGTCAACAGTTTGTGCATATGTGCGAAAGAGAGGTAGTGTCAATGAAGAAGCATGCGTTTACACTTTTAATAAACACTTAATTAATATTAAAACGCAATATTGCATGAGAAACCTAAAGCCATATATATTCATAATGTATACACGTATTGACAACGATCAATACGTTTAGTTCTATAGCCGCATTCCCATGCCTATACTGCGAATAGTCTTACAGTCTTGAAATCGATCAGGTCAACGTGGCAGACCAATATGCCGAATTGTAACAACCAAAAAATAAATAAAATCCAAATGTAAAGTGTGACTCGTTTAAAAATAAAAAAAAATTGCGGATGAATTCGTGCATTGTTTGCTTTTTCTCTGGGCAGTTCTTTACGCCAACATACAGCGAGAAAAAATATCTGTTAACTTTCATGAAAAAGCGAGCGCTTCCCAAATACTGTGAAACTGATATAGGAAAACATTCTCAGTAAAAAGTACACATAGGAAAAAAAAACTTACCATAATAAACATTTTCCTCTCCCGGCTAACGTACCAAAAACTTTCCCCAAATTGTACAGTCAGCTGCGCAGAGATGTATACTCTTAAGTACCTTGTCACAATAAAACCGCCCGTATCCGTGTAGGAATGTAGAAGTTAGATGGGACCTAGCTATTATGACAAGGTACCAAAGTCGACAGCCGACCGTACCTGGCAAATAAGTTGTGTCGAAAGACCCTGCCTAACAAAGGCCTAGATCACCACGTCAGGGGTTTTAGTAGACTTCTTTTGAATTCTCTAGAATGAGCGCAAGTGGTTCGAATCCGAACATTCACCTCTGGATGTTTCAAATCTATGTGCATATTTCTGTGTCACAATTAGCGGTGAGGGAATACATCGTGAGGAAACCTGAATGTTTCGGATATTTTTTGGAACGTGTAACCTTGATTCAGTTGGTCTGGTTCCCCTGTTAAAGGGTTGCGAAGGTCAGATGGCAGTTGCTTCATTGTAATTACTAGGACGGTCCTAGTCTGGGGTCCTAGTAGGACCCCAATTCTCGTGCTTGTGATATTTATTTTCATACGACATATATCACTAAAACATAGTTTTGTTGTATGGTTTTTAGGTGATATCCGCCATGTTTTCAAAATATCACGAGCATGAGAATTGGGCTCCAGACTCCCCACATCCTGAATCATGTTTTAAGCGTGCCCCGGGCTCCAAAGCGAGAGCTTTGGACGCAACCGGGAATTTTACGTTAAGATGAGAGGCAGCGCAACAAATGTCTTAAAGTATTAGGACTTACGAGGTCGTGTTCGTTACATTAGCTTTCGAATTTATTCGGCTTAGGAACAACAGCGTTTTATTTAATAGTAATAAAATACTGAAGGTAACCTTCAATCTAACAAGTCCTCTTCAATGAATATACAAACGAAATTAAAGTTGATACGAAATAAACCAACAGACATAAGATACTAAATACAAACTGGCACGATGTCGCATTTGGTGGTGGCCCTGCCTCACGAAATAGGCGGGTTCGATTCTCACTCAGGGCATACATTCATCGTCATCGTCAGCCCATTTAAGTCCCCACTGCTGGGGCACGGGCCTCCCTCAATCACATGAGGGGTAATTGCCATACTCACCACGCTTGGCAGATGCAGAGTTTTCCTTCTCTGGGTGCTGATGATCATGCCAGCAGCTTTACCTTAGTCGCCTTTTACGACACCTCGGTAAGAGTGAGGGTGGCCTATTCTACTCTGCCGGAGACCACACGGCGTACATTCATACAGGGCATACATTCGTCAAACACTTTTATATTTCTAATTCCTCTATTATCTGGGATCTATTTCACCCACAGATGTGCACCCTAGCCATATTAAGCCTTTTCATAGAAAGCCATACTTGAAATACCGCGCGAAGCTGTTAGTACTGGGGTGACGTGCTGGGCGATTTTCTTCTTCTATCCCACCCGTATAGAATCTGCATCAGGGCGGGTTGGATCTCTTTCTCACTCTGTGACGTACCTATTTTCCGAAAATGGCACATTCCGTTTAAAGCGCGCGTTTCCTAGTACCATGATTTTGACCACGACTACAATTGTCAAGCGTTAGTAGGGGAGCCTTTTAAGTATGCGTATGCGCACCGCGAAGCACTACCTAAGATTCACCTACAATTCTACAAATATGTCAACTAAACATAATGATTCGTGTTTCACAGCATTATTGTCTTCCATACAATTATAACAAAGTGCCATTCATATTTGACAATTTAGTCTGTAATTTAGTCTTTAGTATCTGAGGATACTCAATATATTGGGGGTTAATAAGTACTTAGGTAAGGAGTTAGCGAAATAGCTCTTCATCTTAGCGTGCAATTCCCGGTTGAGTCCAAAGCTTTCGCTTTGGAGCCCGGGGTATGCTTAGACCATGATTCAGGATGGGGGGGTCTGGTAGTTACAATGAAGGGACTGCCGTGTGACTTTCGCAACCCTTAAACAGGGGAACCAGACCAACTTAAACAGGGGAATCATGGATAAACGTTTCAGAAACTTTTTCCGAAACGGGCAGGTTTCCTCACGATGTTTTCCCTCATCGCCGAGCAGATGGTAATGGTAGAAATACGCACATAGATTTGAAAAAAGCCATTGGTGCATGCTCGGATTCGAACCTCGACCACCTGCGTGGAAGGCACGTTCGTATCCATTGAGCTACCATCGCTCTTAATAACCATTAACAGCGCCAAATACGTGACGTCATCGGAAGAAGGCGCGTCGTGTGACGTCAGACGGCTTGAATGCGAAACAAATGTACGCTGTTAATATGACGTGCGTTGAAAAAATTTGCCCACATTACGCCTAAGATTGGCTGCCAGGTTTAAATATAGGTATTAGAGTTGTTAAATTACTCCATTCATACTGCTTTTTTATGGGATAGGGGGCAGCCGAATCACCTGATGGTAAGCGATTACCGCCAAACACCAGAGAAGTCACAAGGGCGCTGCCGACCTTTTAAAAAGTAATACGCTCTTTTCTTGAAGGTTTGCAGGTCGTATCTGTCCGTTAATACCGCAGGCGATAGTACATTCCATAGTTTTGTCGTACGATGTAGAAACATTCTTGAGAAACGCACAGTTGAAGACTGTCAACCATCCAGGTTATGTCGATGGAACTGTTGTCGAGTAGAACAATCGCGAGATGAAGCGGCAGGGATCGGTCCGAACAATTCCTCAGAGCATTCTCCGTAGTATAGGCGGACCCTTTTTTTTTTTTGGTGACCCAGGAGAAATGCGTTACGCATACCCATCCGTCTGTAAACGGATGGGTTATGTCGGACTCTCCACTGGCGACGGCTTCTCCTAACGAGAAGCCGGCCAGAGGCATACCGACTAAAACTCCTGGGACTCTCCCTCATCTGTCCATGGGTGGGCGAGTGACATGGGGCCAAAGCTCGGAGCCTTTCACCACGTCACCCCCCGGACAGGGACGCCCGCCTACACGGCGGGCCCGGCGCTTCTCCCCCCGGGGTCGGGGGAGGGATGGGGACAGCCGAGAGAGTCGGCTGTCCCCATCTCATGCTCGCAATATGCGGCAAAGGCCTTCCAGGCATCCTCAGTCGCTAATATAGCTCTCGCTATATTAGAGAGTGAGAGGTCCTGGCCGACCTTTGCCACCAATGCGTGGCGAGCCTGTGCCCACGGCGCACACACCGCCAAGGTGTGCTGCGCCGTGTCCACAGGGTCGCCGCATGTGTGGCACGAAGGCGTCTCCTTCCTGCCGATTTTGTGCAGGTCGGTTATTACCTGCACAAAATCGGCAGGAAGCAGCCATGCCCGGTCATTACTTGCACCATCCGGAAGGAGACTACGCCGAGTATAGGCGGACCCTACACTTACTTCCCCAAACGAGCTGGGGGGAAAATGATGACCCCACCTCGCGACACCAAATAAATTACATAGCGCGCGATGTAGGTTCCTTTTTATAATACCACCAATGACTCGTAAACGACCCATAGCCTTAAAGCGGGCTTTCAATAAGCGAGCTGATTACGCCTAATGGACGAGATTTAATCTCGGCGATGAATATTTATTGTGAGTAATTGCGCTTCCATGCCTCTATCAGAGGCGGCGTGACGGGACTCCGTGATGTCGGCGATGAATTGGTGAAATTATTTAAGCTTATTGGCTCTTGTAAGAGCCTAAAGAAGGAAATCACGGCATATGTGAGGAGTTTACCTTAGGCCGATCACCGAGGATTGAGCCTATTCTTGAGTTGGGTTAGGGTTGTCAGTTTTGAGCGAGCCGACGCACACAAGTGAACACGCCATTACATGATGTGTTCACTTGTGTGCTATCGGCGTGTGTAAATATATGGGTGCGTACCCATATATTTATTTCTTAATGGAAAACAACAGCATTTTAGTTACAATAATGTTAATCATTATTGTAACTCGTACCATGTCGTACCCACTCTTGTAAAGGTTGGAAGCTCTACACTGGAAGTTGTAGACGAGTACATCTACCTCGGACAAAAAGTCCAGCTTGGTAAGTCCAACTTCTAGAAAGAGGTCGATCGACGAATCCAACTCGGCTGGGCAGCGTTCGGGAAGCTACGCAGCATATTTTCGGCCCATCTACCGCAGTGTCTCAAGACGAAAGTCTTCAATGCGTGTGTGTTGTCAGTGATGACATACGGAACCGAAACGTGGCCGCTTACAATGTACCGATTAAGGAGGCTATAAGTCACCCAGGGAGCAATGGAGAGGGCTATGCTCGGAATCTCCCGGCGTGATCGTATCAGAAATGATGAAATCCGCAGGAGAACTAAGGTCACAGACATAGCCCTAAGGAATGCATGCCTCAAGTGGCAATGGGCAGGGCACATAGGCATTCCCAGAGAGCTACAATTTGGGTGTGGTTAAGTCGAGAGTGAATGGGCTTCTTCTGGGTAAGCACGCTACATCTTAGACCTTATTGTCACTTTCCATCAGGTGAGATGAGGTCAAGTGCAAACCCATTTAATATATATAAAAAAAGAAGTTGAATCTACGTTTAGTATCTTTAAATTATATAAATCTTTTAGCTAAAACATATGCGGGCGAGTCAATAAGCGAGGTGATTTCCGCTTATGAACGATTTACCTTATCTAAGCGTTGTCCTGGTAGACCACTCTTGAACCTCAGTGCATTGCTATAAGGTCGAAAACTGGTCTACTGGCAGCCGTCCATGGCGCTGCTGCTATGAGAGGAAATGTGACGAGAGGAGACTTCGCAAAACCGGTAATAAATTGGTGAAGTTACTATGAACTGGTGGGCCTGGTAAGAGAGCTCGCATGACCTTTGTGGTGTGTTTATTTTTTTTCCTAAAACTATGGCTCGACCAGAGTGATACCACTGTCTCACAGAAGACCGGCATGAAGCAGCGCCTGCGCTGTGTTTCGCCGTGTGAGTGAGGTTAGCGGAGGCCCAATGGGGGGAAGGGGAAAGGGTTGGCAGCGAACTTGTGACTCCACTGGTGTTTCGGGTGTCCATGGGCGGCGGAATTGCTTACCATCAGGTGATCCGTCTGCTACCTCTCATATAAAAAAAAAATGACGTAACCCTAAAATTATTACTCCAATTTTAGAATAATTTTCAGGATTGGGTGTTAGTTTCTTGTAGGAATCGTGCAATGCATGCTAGGCATGCATTGCACCCTGTTGCCACAAGCGCAACTCGCTACTGAGTGCGCCAATACTTGAAACAGTTTTTACGCTTATTAGTGCTTGTGCGCACTTATAGTTTTAAAACGCGAAATAAGCGTGTGTACATATGCGTAGAAGCTACTCATAGGTACCTACTTATTTAATACGAAAAATTCGATCGGTTTCGTCCGCAGCGGCGGAAATGTTGCTTACAATATGATTTTTTTCCTTGTGTTGCTGTTTGGTTTTAACTGTGCTATTTTCTACAGGGTGTGCAAACTGGCCTCAGAAAGGTGGTGGGCTTGGCGATGCTGTCGTTATCCATTCCAGGCGAGGACAAGAACAAAGTCAGTAGCTCGTGTTGAGCATGGTCTCCGTCAATGTCAATATCATCATCATTCATCTCATTTTCATTCAAATCATCAATCAATTAATCTACCTAAGTACTCAGTAATTGGCAAAATCCTAGCCGTAGCTACTTGACTTTTTTCGTTTTAATGGGATGAAATGAATCTGAAATATCCAATTTTTAATAGCCTGTGTTGTTCCACTGCTGGCCTAAGGCCTCCATTAAATTCTTTCATTGGACTCTATTCATAGTCATACTTTTGCCACGTCTGGAATTTCTTTTTTTAATTCTGACGAATTTGAAGACGCATATCGCAACAGCAACCTTAAATTAGGGTCACCCTTGAAATAGGGTCCACTGCGAACGATGATGTAATACGGTATTTGACTAATTTTTTTTCATTTATGTAATGAAAAGACCTCTCAATGATAGAAACATCGTTGAAAGAATTACTTGATTTTCATTTAAACTACCTGAGATATCACAACTTTAAAATCACATTATTTTGGGCAAACCCAAAACGCTCCATACAAATGGCTACTGAGTTGTGACGTCACACGACAGTATTTTGTATGCATTTCAATTGAAATTTGTATGGTAGCTTTAACAAATGTTTCGTTTATGTCAATGGTTCCATTATAATAGTTGGTGTAAATTATATGGGTTATTCAATGGTTTAATTATTTATTAATAATTTCATACTTTTAAAATGGACTTGCCCATGAATCTTTGAATGACCATAAAACCGGCTAGACGTTATATTTTTAATTGAGACTTTTTGCTATTGGCACATATTTACCTATATTTTGATAAAATATTTTTATTTTGTAAAATCTCGAACTTAGTCAAATACCCTATTGTCATACATAAAGCATAGTTCAAATGAATAGTCGTTTTTTACGATGTATTGGCAATGAAATATCGACGAGTGTTTCTTATTTACTTAAATAACTACCTATCAAGTATATGTTTATTGTATGTACACTATTTAGACTTATATACACTCGAACGCACTTGTGTACATCCGCTTGTAAATAGACTTATTGTATTTTTATAAAGTTAAAGTTAGTTTGCATTATAATAATATAATACAAACAGATAATAGAATGCAATTTAAGTACTTATCGTAATATTACTCGATCTCAATGGCGTATTTGCTAGCGGCAGAGAACCCAGGTCCATTCCCGGTGTGGTCAATATAGAAAATAAACTTTTTTTTAACTGTTTTGGGTCTGGGTGTGCTAGTTCAGTAAATGCCCTAGTTAGAGACTAGATAAAGTATGAAGTTAAAGAAATAGTATTTCATACCCTTTTTAGGGTTCCGTAGCCAAAATGGCAAAAACGGAACCCTTATAGTTTCGTCATGTCCGTCTGTCCGTCTGTCCGTCTGTCCGTCTGTCACAGCCGATTTACTCGGAAACTATAAGTACTACAGTGATGAAATTTGATGGGAATATGTGTTGTATGAACCGCTACAAAAATATGACACTAAATAGTAAAAAAAAGAATTGGGGGTGGGGCCCCCCATACATGTAACTGAGGGATGAAATTTTTTTTTTCGATGTACATACCCGTGTGGGGTATCAATGGAAAGGTCTTTTAAAATGATATAAAGTTTTCTAAAAAACATTTTTCTTAAAGTGAACGGTTTTTGAGATATCAGCTCTCAAAGTCGTAAAAAGTATGTCCCCCCCCCCTCTATTTTTATAACTACGGGGTATAAAATTCTAAAAAAAATAGAGGTGATGCATGCTAATTAACTCTTTCAACGATTTTTGGTTTGATCAAAGTATCTCTTATAGTTTTTGAGATAGGTTGATTTAACTGTAATTTTGGACTTTGCTGCTACGGAACCCTTTGTGCGCGAGCCCGACTCGCACTTGGCCGGTTTTTACTTCTATTGTGATAGGCTGTTCACCTTCATCAATATCATTTTGTTTATGATTCATCAACAAATCAATTCCTGATTGATTCCATTGATCCTATAGTTGGTTGCCCCTGTGTGGTTTGATTGTCCCCTGTTTACCGCAACTGTCATTTGTAACAGTTCAGGAACATATAAAAATTGTTTCAACTTTCATGGTTACTAACATAAGAATGGTTATTTACGGAATATCTACCATGTACCTCATTTTTGAGTTTGAGGGTTTCGAAAATGTGAGTGTTGTGTGTCGAGAACAGGTGCGAAAAAATAGTGAGTTAGTAAAAGACTACGAAGGAGGGTAGACCGTTTTGACTGCCAGCAACATCTTACCCGCAAAAACTTCAGTTACTCCGTGACCATGGCGCTTACAACAGTGCCGAAATATAGGAAACTCAAAAATAAGGTACATGGTAGAAATCTCGTAAATAACATTTCTAATATCGAACTAAACATTTTTTTTTGTGTCCCACGGGTGAAAATCATGAACATCACTTTGTCTTAAGGTGACGAGTAGGGCACACTAGCGATGCCAATCGATTTTAATTTTTAGCTACTAAACCGGGTCTATTTTAAATGATTCCGGGGTTACAACCTCAAGGCAAACACTTATACTATTTATTAAATAACCATCCACAAATGTTAGGTCCGTGCACAAACGCGAAGAATTGATTCATGCCAAAAGTGGCCGCTTTTGGCGTGAATCAATCGTACGAAAACCGACCCAATATTTGTGCAAGGTTATTTAGTAAATAGTAGAAGTGTTTGCCGAGAGGTTGTAACCCCGAAATTGTTTAAAATAGATCCGGTTTAGTAGCTAAAAATTAAAATCGATTGGCGTCGCTAGTGTGCCCTACCCGTCACCTTAAGTGGAATGTGGGCAGCCTGCCTTGGTGGCACACAGGCTTGAATTCGCACTTTGAAGCGCCGGCTGCGCTGTAGGTCCCGGGTTTGATTCCTGGGCTAGCCAAACTTTGTTGCTGAGTTTTCTTGTAAGAAATTCTCAGTGTGAGCCCGAAATTCAGTAGTTGGTGTCGGTACTTGTAATTACTTGAGCACTATAAATATCCTGCGTCGATGGCTGATCGTTGAGATTGGCCGCCATAGCCGTGGGCGGGTGTGTGACCCTGAGCATACATCATCATCATTATCCTCATGTTCTTCATCGAATTAATTGCAGTTGATGTTTTTGTATATATTATTATATTACTGTTTGAAATATGATTAATTTTAATTTGGAGTGAAGCATGGATTTCAGTCTCATCCTTTAGTGTATTTTGCGTGTGTCCATATTTTATGTTCATTAAGTACCAAAAGGACAAGTTAGATTGTCTTGGAACATGACAAGTGCTAAATTAACTACCTACAGTGCGACAAAGGTTTAGTCAAAACATGACATTGACAAAGGGGCGCTGTTCTATTTTCTTCAGAGAAATGTAACGACACTTTCATACTTGTGCACTAAAAAAATATAAACGCGTTGGACCCAACATTTGTGCATGGTTATTTAAAAAATAATATACCTAAGTGTTTACCCAGTGGTTATAACCCCGAAATTGTTTACAATAGATCTAGTAGCTAAAAAATTAAAATCGTTTGTCGTCGCTAGTGTGCCCTACCCGTCACCTTAAATCTTAGCGTGTTGCTCTGTTGCTGAGTAGTAAACTGATGTGTGGATTACTTCTCTATTTACTTAATTCCTTTTAAATGGCTGACAGGACGCTTGTAATTCCACTGGTGTTGCTCTCCGTCTCGACTCGAAAAGAATGTTTGGCGCGGGCCAAAACAAACTGGTAGCCCTCTATTATTGTTGACTCTATTGACTCTAACTTGCTGATGTTAAGAAAGTATTTCTAAATTGTGTCAAACTCAAATAACTAATTCTTTATTTGCATAGGCTTGTTCACAGCACTTTTTTTTTTCGATACAAAAATTACGGTTATACACTTAATATTAATGAACATAGAATTTTTTTTTCTTGGATATGAAGAATCCCTAATCCTGGTCTGAAATGTGGTTTATGAATGTTACTTTCCTATACCTATACCAAATTATATCCTTGTATAATAGCCCTACCCCGCCGGTGTAATTGAGTAACAGCCCAGTAATCCAGTTTAATCTTATGCGTTGTGTGGTTGCGATAATGCTCCTTACCTGGATGTATTTATAGTTGAAACTTGAAAGATGATAAAATTAGACATAAGACCTTCTTTCCAGCTAGCCAACTGAATTTAAAAGTAAGTATCTAGCTTATATTAATTACATATAACAATATTTAACTGCTCTTACTATTACTAAAATGCTGTTTATCTTCTTTACCTAAAGGCTGTCTATGGAAGAATTTCTTTTGTGTAATATCGTCCGGTTTATTACATTGGGTGCAACAAAAATACCATTTCTATTTGTGCACTGGAAAAAATGCTATTTGTACATCAAAACATAGTATTTCTTGCACATGTAGTAATTTTGGTGTATATTTATTTAGTACCTAATTTCAGTTCAAAGAAATTTATTTCTCATAAGGACATACATGTCACAACATGAGATTACATATTAAAAGTATACATAGCCTAATCGTGCTTAATACAAGATACAAATAACTAGGTACTTATTTAGTTATTCTAACACTAAATTAATAAACTAGGTAGGTACATCGTAAGAAGAAAGGAAAATGACTAAACAAACATGTTACAGGCATTTAACAATAGAGAAACATAAGATTAAGAAAGAAAGAATAGTTTTTTAGATTTTCGCGTTGCATTATAACTATAATGTATCAAGACGGGAATTAACACGATATTTATTATGTGAAACAACATATTTGGCTCTACGTTTCGGCTACGTTACAGCAGCCGTGGTCACAGAGCGCACTCACTCCGCTCCGCCGAAACGTAAAGCCAAATATGTGAGTACACAATGTTGTTTCACATAATAAATATCGTGTTAATTCCCGTCTTGATACATTATAGTCAAGAAAGAAAGAAGAAACAAATACATGCCCGTATCTCGCTATTTATTTAAAAGCACTAGGTTGCTGAGGTTAAGGCGGATGAATTCAATAAACTGCATTACACTTTTGTAATGCTAGACCAAGTCTAGAAATGTTTCCCCCATACTGAGGGTATTCCAGCGACGCAATAAAGAGCTTCACTAACTGGTTTTTAATGCTTATAGCGCAGAGGAACTCGCCAGAGGTAATCATTGCTCTTTAAAACGTGGTTGCCCTAAGGCTAGTAAACGGATTAAAATCTATGAGTCTTATTCATAAATTAAATTGTTGTATTTGTTAAACTTTTGTTGAATAAAACATTGTTGAAAAAGCAGTTTCCATTCTTTTTTTGAAAGTTTTGTATAAAAATATTTTGTTTCAAACGTCATAAAGGCGATGATGTTTCATACCTCCTATCTAACAAGACTTTCTACTTCTAACCGCCGTCTACGAGAAGACGGCGGCCAAGCAAGCAGGCTTGCGACACCCCTCTGCCCCCGAGAAAGGGAGGCGCTCAGGAAGGAGGTTCGCCAGCAAATGGTGGAGACATGGACGGCATCTCTCCTAGTGGAGAGGTATGGCCGTCTCACGCTCGCGGCGCTCGCTCCGGTCTTGGACCTGTGACTCGAGCGCCCACATGGGTTTTCGTCCTTCCGGATGGTGCAGGTACTTACCGGGCATGGTTGCTTCGGTAACTACCTGCACCGTATCCAGCGGGAGGACACTCCTTCGTGCCACCAGTGCGGTGCTGCGGAGGACTCGGCGCATCACTCGTTAATGGTGTGCCCGTCCTTTGACCACCAGCGGTCCGCACTGGTCGCGGAGGTCGGACATGACCTCTCTTTGCCCAGCGTAGTTGCAGCTATGCTGGATGATGAGAGAGCCTGGTTGGCCTTCGCCGACTTCTGCGAAGAAGTGGTGGCGCAGAAGGAGGCGGCGGAGCGGGAGCGCGAGACCAATCCCCTCGCAGGCCCGCTTCGAGCAAGGAGAGGACGAGTTCGGCGGAGAACTCTTCGTCCTCTCCGTGGAGGTGGCCAGCCGGCAACAGGGACGGGAGTCCTTGTGCCGGCACTGTCATTGGCACCTCCACCGCTCGTTGGGGACGGCTTAGCTCTTCCGGCTGTCCCCAACCCCCCTCCTCCCAGCCTGAGGAGGGGCGTGGCCGCACACCCCGTGTAGGGGCCTGTGGGGGAGTGGGGTTCCGGGGAATAGCCTCGTGCAGTTCCCGTGACTCCATTCCATACCAACGGGTGGTTGAGCCCTGGGAGTTTTAGTGGGTATGCCCTCAGGTCGCTTCTTGTTAGAAGAAGCGGCCCGTAGGGTGAGTCCCACAGTACCCTGTCGCCTCCCTGCGGCAGGGTCTACGAAATGCATTTCTCCCGGGAAACCAAAAAAAAAAGGTGACAGGTAGGGCACACTAGGATACGAATCGATTTTAAATGTTAGCTACTAAACCGGATCTATTTTAAACAATTTCGGGGTTACAACCCCTCGGCAAACACTTATACTATTTATTAAATAACCATGTTCGGGTTCAACGCGTACGCGAAAAATTGATGCTCGCCAAAAGCGGCCACTTTTGGCGTGAATCAATTTTTCGGGTACAAAAATCCGATTTAGTAGCTAGTCGCTAGTGTGCCCTACCCGTCACCTTAAAACATACAATCCACATCTTTGTGACGGCGGCCATCTTGGATCGATTTTTATCCAACATGGCTAAGAACACTCCCCCCTTATTCATCTTTATTGGGGCCATAACATTATTGCGCATCTGTTCCATATCTATGCAACAGTCGCAGGCATAAATTTATGATTGAGATAGCAAAAAACCAAAATATACAACCTGTGCGGATAAAGAATGAGATCAGAAATGGCGGCGCATCTATTCACTTCTCGCTCGCACACTATTTGCGTCTATATTCGCACCCCACGAGTGCGAGTAAAGACGATCCCATTCTTTATCCGCACAGGTAGTACCTGATGGTGTTTTTTGTCACCTCTGCAACGCAACACCAGAGGATTTACAAGTGCGTTGTTAGTTAACCTTATAAATCTCCTTTCCCCGGTTGGAGTTGGTCCTCCCACATGGCTAAACACAGCGCCGGCGCAGCTTCAACCTATTCTGATCTCTTCTAATAAATAATATTGATCTAGACTTTTCAGGCCATAGTCCTTGGCCGGGCCAAGTTTAGTTTAAATTAGTTACCAAGTTTCTTATTGGAAGGGTAATTCTAACAAACTTTGGGGTAACTTGATACAAGCATTGTTCCAGTGCTGCATGCCGCAGAAGCTAATTGAAATTACGGAGCTTTAAACTTTCATGGTCACTAACATTAGAATATTTACGATATTTCTACCATGTACCTTATTTTTGGGATTTCGATATTTGAGGTGCGATAAAGTAGTGAGTAAGTAAACAGTGGTACCGGAGGTGCGCGTAGTAAAAGACTTCGAAAGAGGGTAGACCGAAAGGGCGTACGCGAAAAATTGATTTACGCTAAAAGCGGCCACTTTCAATAAATTTTTCGCGTACAAAAACGGACCCAACATTTGTGCATGGTTATAAAATAAATAGTATAATTGTTTGCCGAGAGGTTGTAACACCGAAATTGTTTAAAATCGATCCGGTTTAGTAGCTAAAAAATAAAATCGATTGGCTTTGCTAGTGTGCTCTACCCGTCACCTTAAGGTGAGAATCGACTGAAGGACACTTTTGTAAACATTGATGTATGAGACCGTACCTACCTGTGTATGTTATGTGATAATGATCGATTCCGTGTAAAATGGACAATGGCCGACCAAGACCGATTTATTTACATTACCTTGTTAGAATAAGGCCGCTGTATTTGTCGAGCGTTTGTCAATTTTCATGTTCACTGGCGAAAACCAAACAACTAACATAGGGTTGCCAGGTCTCCGACAAAGCGGACGGAACATTACGATTTCATAGTAGGTACTTCGGGGAACACTCCCCATGAGCTCATTCCGTCATCTCCTTTCTACCATCGAGAGAGCAGGCGAACTGGGGGATATCATCCCTTCTTGGTGAATATGTCACCGGAAAATAACAAGAATCGTAAGTTTATCAATTTCATTCAAGTTTATAAACTTTCGTAGGATTCTAAACGGGAGATAAATTGTATTATCTTACGTCAACACTTTCGCAAATTTATCAATTTCCGACGTTACACGGTAAATTTATAAACTAACGGATATCTATTCGTAAAATGTTATATGGTTCGACCAATCACAGAAACTCTTTTAAATATACGAATTTTCGAAATACGTAAAATACGTCTCACCTCTGCCACTACTCATATAAAATAAAAATAACACAACTGATCTCTGATTGGTCAATGTTCATAGTGGCAACGCCAATCAGATCGCGTGTAGTGTTTGAATATTGCTTACTTATTATTTTACGAGTGAGTTCAGTAAGTTTATCAATGTACGAAAATGTGGACGTAAAATAATACAATTCATCTCCCGTCAAGAATCCTACGAAAGTTTATAAACTTCCTAGTAAATTGATAAACTTACGGATCTTGTTATTTTCCGGTGACAAATATACCTCGATTGCGTACACAGTGCTTTTCCTCCTGCGTGATGCGCACAGCCAAGGAGTGGAAAGCCTTTTTCCCAGTGAATATAACCCCAATATTTTCAAAGCTAGAGTAAGGGCTAGAGTGAATAGGCTACTTTTTATGTAAGCTCGCTCCATCGTAGGTCTCCTCTCAACTCAAGATTTAAGTGTGAAACCAAGAGCAAACCCATCTTCAATGAGAAAAGGTACTAACGATGAAACGCATTCTGAATTTGACCGTGAGAAGTGGTGAAGCATCACTGTACTGTATTTCGCTTCGTGAGTGAGGGTACCAGAGGCCAAATCATGCGGAAAGGGGTATTTATAGGTTGGCCGCGAACTTGTGACTCCACTGGTGTCGCGAGTGTCTATAGGCGGCGGCAATCGCTTACCATCAGGTGATACGTCTGCTCGTCTGCCACCTATGACATAAATAAAAAGAAAGAAACAAAATTAATTAACATATATGAGTACGGGCGAAATCTACAATGAATCTGACAGCTAGAGTGACAGACGTCACTAGAGATGTGGTATCAGCTAGTGATATCTCGCCATTCGATTTTGATTCGGTTAACAATAGAAAGGAGTGAAGATAATTTTACTCTAAACTGGTTGGAGGGGACAACTGGGAAAATATCTAGTTCATTTTTGTTAACTTTTACATACCTAGTTTCAATCTGCAGAAGATTTGTTCCTCCTCGGATACATTTTGTTGGAGTATAGTTTAGAACTCATTTATATTATCTTCCTGTTTGTACACCAATAACTGTAGGCACAGCTATCTGTGCCTACAGTTATTCAATCAATATAGTTCAATCCATGAAGACGCGCCCCACCCTTTCTCATTATCGCTTACAAATTAGCAATGAGTACTCACGCACACTATGATAAATTGACGGAACGTGACAGGGTAAATGAAAAGATACTCTACTTGATTTTTTTTGTGAGAATTGTTCAAATTATTTAAATGATTAATTTGGGTATCCAGGTAAAGTGGTAGGGCGTGTCTTCGTGAGTTGAACTATCTGTACTCTGTTATGTGTCATAATAAATAAAATAAAATAAAAAAATCTCACCCCCACGGAGTTTGGGGGAATGACTCATCCCCCTCCTGATATGAATCGGAAGGGGGCATTTGAGAAAACGTGTCACCCCGGTAACAAGGGGGAAGTCACAGTTGTCACCCGGGGACAGTGCAAAAGGGGACTAGTGGGAATAATCAGAATATTCAGCACCCAATTTTTACCGTGGGAAAGCCATTCTTTGGCATGAATGGGCCGGCTCATTCATGAATAGAAATTCAGTGTAAAGTAGCGCTTTTCTTAGTGTTTCGCCGAGTGAGTGACGGTTTCGGAAATCAGGGTAGTAGAGTTAAAAGTTGGCAGCGCTCTTTTGATTTGACCGGCCATAGAATCAAGTTCAAAAATTAAGTCACAATGGCGCATCGGAGCCCGGGATCCGATTTTACCTTCTGTGACACGGTATCATACAAATTAGAGGCCCTTGACGGCGATCCAGCTTCCGATGAGATGGATGGGTCACTCGACATTGGCAGAATTAAAAGAGTCTACAGACACAATAGCAGGCGTAAAGAAAAAGATGAATGGTACCCATTTTACACAACAAATTATGAATGACTTACAAATTCTACTTCCAGTTCTGGTAATGACGATACAATGGATAAAAAGGGACGATTTGTTAAAGAAAAACATCACTCTTACAAAGCCCTTGTCATTGTACGAAATCTTTTGTAAGGAGAATAATAAATTTATCTTATAAAATTGGCTTAAAACTTGAAAGTTAAGCGTCCGAGTTAGACGTAATTATATAATTATTACTCAAGGCTATTTAAAGGAGTAGACCTGACAAAAAATTATCTTTCTAAAGTTTGTTTAATTTGAATCTGGAACAGTGAAGAGTCTTTTTAGTGATACAAATCATTTGGAACATCGTCTCAAATAGATTCAGAACAGAGAGCGACTCGATTAAACCCTTATTTAAATTATTTTACAAAGTTCCATACATCATAGATTTTTATCTGGGGACAAGGCAGGGGCCAAGTCGAACGCGAGGCAAACATTGCAGTACCATCTTTTACTGGAACCATTTCGCCGCATTTTTAACCGAGTTAAAAAAAAGGAAGAGGTTCTCAATTTGCGCTGCTGGGCGCTCTGCGCTCGCCGCTGTATGTATAGGTATGTAGACTCTAACTACAATTTGCTATAAAAATGTATGTTTGAGAGCAATAAACCAATTTTTATTTAATATTTTTATTTTTATTTATTTTTATGTCGGAGCGTCAGCACAGTGGGGCGCCTAATCTCTGTTTAATAATTGAATTTTGTATTAAATTACAAGATAGTATTGATAGATAGCGCCGATTTCGGTAACACCTTTTCTCGAGTGTACTGTTATAAAATGTTATTTGTATAACGTGATATTATTTTACACTTTTTTAGTTCGTGGTTCTTGAAGGCGGTTTTTTTCGCAGATATTTTTTTAGGCTCCTATTTGAGATAAGACCAGAGAGATAAGACTTCCATATAAGACCAGAACGCAGAAATTTTCGTCATTCGTTAAGCTATAATGAATGACCTACTTTTAATCCTAAATTTCAATTTCAAGTCACTCACTCACTCATAATCATCAAAATAGAAGTAGTACTTCCCATAATCTGAGAGAGCTGAAATTTGGCACAGAGTTAGGGTTTAATGGCCACATAGAATGAAAACTATAAAATCGAAGATCCGGAGTACCTGGTTTAAGTTAAAACCAACTGCATAAATGTGTTGGGAGATAATTGGGGGAAGCTTATGTACAGCAATTGACGTATATTGGCCGAAATAATGATGAAGCCGTGCCGTGTGGTCCCCGGCAGAGTAGAATAGGCCACCCTCACTCTTACCGAGGTGTCGTAAAAGGCGATTAAGGTAAAGCTGCTGGCATGATCATCAGCACCTAGAGAAGGAAAACTCTGTATTTATATCAAAACCTTCGCCAACCCGTCTGCCAAGCGTGGTGAGTATGGCAATTACCCCTCATGTGATTGAGGGAGGCCCGTGCCCCAGTAGTGGGGACTTAAATGGGCTGATGATGTATGATGAAGCCCTTTTCGTGTATCTATCCTTATCACACAAAAGAAAAACTGTTTGAAATACATATATTTATGCATTTTTAAGCTTATTGGACATGGTTTCAATCAATAATATAGGAAATACTGGGACTGGATGGGAGGTGGTTTTAAACTTTCAATGTATTTAAAAGCATTGCGCTTTTGTCGAATTCACCTTTTGAATGTATTCGTGTGAATGATCCTTTTAACTTCGAATGTGTGAGTAAGGTTAGCTTATTCAACGACTCATTTTCAACTTTAGACCTTTTTTCTTACGCCTCTTAATTCACGTACTTTTGCCGGAAGGTAAAAATGCTCATTTCAACTACTACGTAACCCACTAAGAAAAAAATACAAGTCTGCCTTTCCAAATTGAACTTTGAAATGACTGTGATAGAATGCAAAATGCAATGAACTTCGTGATTTTTTAGGATTGAACGAATTCTTTGAGCGGAGTCTATCAATGAAACTCTTTTTTTTTCTTTGTATCCTTACTTAATGGGGGTTTTGAACGGGGTTGGTTTACTGTATTGCGGGATGAATGTTTTCTAAATTTTAAATTTTGACCGTGAGAAACATTAAAACACACTTCGGTATGAAAGGGCCGACTCGACCGACGACGAATCACCTTTTTTTTTGGAATGCAGGCAGAGGCAGTGGCCTGTGTAGTGCCTGTTCTGGTACCCCTGTACCACGCGCCGACGAGTCTCTTCCTCGGAGAGGAGGAAGACGCGCCTCTGGCCCTTATACAAACGACGGGTCACCTGATGGTAAGCGATTGGCTCTGCTTATTACACCCGCAACATTAGTGAAGTCATAAGTATGCTTCCCGCTTTTAAACTTCCTCTCCCCTTTGGCCTCCGGTACCCTCACTAATTCAGTGACAAATTAGATGGAGGAATATTGATTATTTTTGAAATTACTTTTGTCGAAACACATCCAAGAAGTACTAGTAGAAAAGTTTGGCGATTAAAAAGAGTAACTGGCGAGTTTCTTGCCGGATCTTCTCGACCAGAAACAACTTTCCGAGCTGGTGGTAGAATCGCATTATGTTAATTTGTTTTTTGTATATTTAATGTCTCAACATATATATGTATTAACATGTAAGTTAGACATAAGTACATATAAATAATTTTTAAGTACTTAAATGTATGACGATTTGTAAATTATGTGTACTGCCTATGCAAATAAAGATTTTATTTATTGGTTGATTGACGTAGTTTTTTTACTATGTATGTACGTATGTACAAGTGAAAGTATTTGTCCAAGCGGTTAGTATAAACAGAGTAAGGATGAGCAATGTGGGGACTACGGTGCGGCGGCCTCCTCGTGTGGCCCTTTCGGTAGTATTTTTGCTCTGTTTGGAGCTGCTACCGAAAGGGTCCTGGCGTCCCTGGGCAACGGCGGGTAGTAATCGGCATCGCCCATTGCTACTCGACGGCTAACAGCTGCACACACACGGGAGGGCTCCTGGAGTCGTTCTGTCGACCCCCAGTTGAGCCCCCCCGGGGCCTAGGACCGGCCTCACGGTTTAGGGCATCGGAAACCCTTCTCCTGTGGCCTTTTTTGTTCTGGGCCCGGGGCCCTGTCCGGCGTCACGCTACGCGTGATAGCGTTTTCGACGTGGGCCCCACTGGGTGGAGAGCCTTCGGGCTCAGCGGCCGTAAGGCCATGTGCTGGAGGTCCGGCGTTGGGTCGTCTAGCCAGGATGGCTCAATGTCGACCGGTGGTGCCAATTTTCTCGGCTCCGCATCCAGCGGAGTTGGGTTTTGCGGCGTTTTCATTCTGAAGCCTGTGGGTTTTATTTCCCCAACCCACTCTGCACTGCAGCCAGCAGTGTATGGGTGGGGAAGGGTACCCGCAGTCCTCCTCCCGGTGGTGTTTGCACTGCAGCCAGCAGTGTGGGCGCCATTCGGGGGGCGGTGTTTAGTGGGCCGTGGGAGAGGCCCTAGGTCCGTTGGACCGGTGTGTGGTAAGAGGCCGTACTGGCGAGCCTCTTTCGCCCTGAGCGGGTTCGCGGTGACAAGGTTCGCCCTATAGCCCGTATATATAGTTTCTCCCGGGCGAGGGATGGAAACTGTCGCAGAGAGTTTAGTGGGCATACCCCTAGGAGCACCCCAGGGGAGAGCCCCACACTACCCGGCCGACTCCCAGCGGCCGGGTGTGCATAAGGCGGCGCTGACCATCGGCGCCGACGTCGGTTCCTTCTGAGCCGGCGGCATTCTCTCTGCGTTACCAAAAAAAAAAAAAAAAAGGATGAGCAATGTGATGTTACTTAGCTTATCTGCCATCAACGTGCATACAATGGGCGGACGCGATGGCGGGCCAATCTAGCAGTAGGTACAGAGAGCCACACATCAGATGACTACAACCTGTATTTATTTAATGTATATTGACAAGTCAAGTTTGACATATATACTTCGTGTGTAGCTGTTAAATAGAAATTATGTGTATTAAAATTTTATTTTCAGAATCTCCCAACTAATACTGTGTTGTTTATGTGACGTACTGTACGTTTTGTTTGTTCTAAATGGTGTCCATGTCCAGTATATTTTGATTTTTTTATGTATATAATTAAAACTCAATTAGTTAAAGAGATCCAACTCTAAACACCGGACAATTTCGTCTTCGAACATGTGCCTCTTTAATCACTCGACATTGGCAAAGTTAAATCGAAATTCGAAAGACTCCATAACTCAAAAAAAAACTTCCAGTACAGCTTTGTGACAGAAAGAAAGACAGTATTATGATAGAAATAAATGGTTAATTGCTGAAAAATATACAACTTAACCCTTTACCAGGCAACTAAACATAATTTATTTCATTGGTTTTTACCCGACTACGGCGAAACAAAAAGGAGGGTTATGATTTTGACCTGTATGTATGTATGGTTGTTCATCTATTCCCTCATAACTTCTAAACTAGTTATCATATTTGAACAAATTAGGTGTTAGTTAGTTAGTTAGGATTATGGGCAACATGACGTCACGTTAAATTGACTACAGCTCCCTCGAGGGGACCTAGAGTAAGGAACTAATAAAAAATTTTTTCTTGACGGTATCAAATGAAAGAGCTTTTTAGCACATTTCAAGTACGTAATTTTTTCAACCTTATCTCAACTGCACAAAGTTAAAAATACGTCTAGTATGATTCATTGCCTGGTTATTAATATTATTGACTGGGTATTAGGTATTACAGAATATTGATGTGCAATTTTCGAATTGTCGCTTCATTGTAATTATCAGACTTCCGAAATCCTAAGCGTACCCCGGGTTCCACGCGGAATTGCATAAGATGATGAATAAAAACATGAATATGAAAAAAATATATATAATACAGAATATGACTATTAACGTACACATTTAACGTTTTTGGTTAAAGGACACCATAAAAATAAAAAGGCTTTAATGGAAATTGCAATACCGGTCGTTTGAGCACCTGTTCTCGGAGTGTTGGTAATGGTTTCGTCGACCTTATTAATGCGCAAGCGCACACCACGTGCGATTTCATTCATTTTTGTTTCATTCACGTCACCATGTTTTAGGTTATCCTAATGGAACTTAATTATTTATTAAAGCTTTGTAGCTTATCTGTTTTGTAACAGATAATAATAATAAGTAACACTTTTCAAGCAGATGTTAGCTCAGTAGATTAGAATCTTCCATGTGGGGTGTCGTGCTTCGAATCCGAGCATGCACTTCTCTACTTTATTTGCGTTAGGTGGCAGACGAGCAGACAGATCACCTGATGATAAGCGATTGCCTTCGCCCATGGACACCCGTGACACCAGTTGGAGTCACAAGTGCGCTATCAACCTTTAAACTCTCCTTTCCCTCGGATTGGGCCTCCGGTACTCTCACTGACGCAGCGGAACACAGCACAATGCTGCTTCACGCTGGTTTTCTGTGAGGCCGTGGTATCACTCCGGCCGAGCCGCCCCATTCATGCCGAAACGTGGCTCCCCCACGGTCAAAATGAATGATCCGATGAGCCGAATGATCAGCATGAGGTAAATGATCCGAGTGAGCGGGATGATCCGATGAGCCGAATGATTCGAATGAGCTGAATGATCCGAGTGAGCCGAATGAGCGAAATAAATCGGATCTATCTGAGAGTCGATGTTCCAAATGAAGCGTTTCACTGTTCCGCATCACCGCACTGATCCAGATGCAAATATTCCAATATTTTGAAAAATACATTTTTGCCAGGTCTACTATTCAGGTGCCTGAGAAACCTTCGAGAGACAGTCAGCATTAAATAGTAACGCCAAGTTGCAGATTACTCCAACTGCGAGGAGTCTCACGAACTAAGTGTTGTCTTAGCGAGGCCAGAGAATCCGCGGGAATATTATATTTTTTATTTTTTTTTATTAGCCAGAAACTCAACAGCTGATTTGTAACAAACATACACAGGAAATTCACACTCATAACACACCTAGCCAGTAACAGAGTTTAATAGCATTTTATGATTCTAACGAATCATATTAACGAAGAAAAACGAATCATATTAACTTAATCATACTAATATTGTTAACAAGAGTTATATGATGAATAAGACTATATCGGTGTCTATATCATACCACAAGGAATAACGGAGCCGGAATGGCCTTAATTTATTGTTCCCTCCGAAGCTTCTTGCCAAACCAATCTAAAGAATTTGATGCAAATACATATACATACTAGCATATATGTATGGCAGGGTGGCGCATTTGGTAGTGACCTTTGCCTCATGCGCCAAAGGTCGTAGGTTCGATCCCCACCCTGGACAAACATTCGTGTGATGAACACTTGTGTTTGTTTAGAGTCTGGGTGTAATATATGTATTTAAGTATATATTTGTAATCCCTCTGTTGTCTGATATCCGTAACACAAGTGCTTAAGCTACTTAGTACAAAATCAGGTCAATGTATTCAAAATTCAAAAGTTCTTTATTTGCATAGGCTTATATACAGCTCTTACAAATCGTCATACATGAAAAAAATATAAATTATAGCTATGTATATTATACATGTAATTAAACATATATGTCGATACAAAAAATATACTAAGATATTAATAAATATAATGTGATTCTACCACCGGAATCGGAAAGTTGATTCTGACGAGAAGATCCGGCAAGAAACTCGCCAGTTACTCTTTTTAATCACCAAATTTTTTTAAGTACAGTATCATGGGTGTAGGCGAACAGTTTATCATTTCCACAAATTCTTGTCATTTAAGTAATCATTAACTGTACAATAGGCTTATGCCATTAAATAATTTTTAACATGTGTTTTAAATTTAGGCATTGGTAAATCAACAAGCTTTTGTGGTAACTTATTAAATATTTTAATACTCATTCCTACGAATGAATTACCAATCTTATGAAGTCTGAGATGTGGAACAGCAAGCTTGTGTTTATTTCTAGTATTTAGGTTATGGTTGTCGGATTTTCGAGGGAAGGTTTCTAAATTGTTATAAACATACATAATACAGTCAAAGATGTACTGTGATGCTAATGTTAAAATGTTAATTTCTTTGAACAAGTTTCTAAGCGAGTCTCGTGGCCTAAGTCCGTATATGGCCCTGACAGCTCGTTTCTGTAGCACAAAAATAGCTTGAATATCAGCCGCAGAGATGTTGTGTGAATTTGACGTTGACGTTGACGTTGTGTATGAGATGTTGTGTGAATTTACTTCTATACATATATTATGTACATATAAATACAATATTATAAGAGATCAAGAGATAGAAAGAGGAGTGTTGGCGGACAAACTGCCAGATGGTCCGATGAAATCAAAGCTCAAGCTGAAGTAGCGTGGTCCAGGAAAACCGACGACAAAAGAAAGTGGAGAGAAATTGGAGAGGCATATGCTCTGCAGTGGGCAAACACATGCTGCTGAAGAAGAAGAGGAAGGTCCCTCTGGTTGCTACCTACATTCTGTGCTATATTTTCTCAATTCATATTAAATCCATCGATCAGGGCGCCAACTTAAGTCTATGGAATCGATTGAAAAATAATAATTATTATTGTAATGTGTTATAGTTGTATTCTTTAATACTTTGCAAATAATGTAATTGGTACTAGCCGTGTTATATGATTTAAATAAATAAATAAAAAGGCGACACCGCGACGATACTAGCGCCGCCAAGTGATTTATATTGATTATGGCGAAGTGAGCAACAAATACTTGAAATGATTGACATTTTTTTGCGTTTTTTTTTGGGTGGATACCCACAATTTCTTCCAACAAATAATAATGTCCATAATTGCTAAACGTGGCTACTTTATCAATGGACAACATTTCATATTTTTAACATGCCCATATTGTTTTTTTATATGAAAATAGACATAAAATGAACAGACCCATATTTTTTCTTTTTTCAAAATTTGTCCATTTTCATGCATAAAATAATTATTGAAAGTCTTTTTATTCTAAATAGACGTAAGCGCCAAATGACGTCATCGGACGGCTGAATACAGCGATATTCCTTTGCTTATCATTGTTTTAATAAAAAAAAAGGTACTACTGTCAAAGGTAAATAATACTAGTGTCAACATTGTCAACGTCATTCATACATTCAACGTTGACAAGTTGTCTTTTTTTTTTACAGTTGCATGTCATGGGTTTGGCATTTCGTAAATTTAAAACTATAATGTGTTAAGAGCAAAGAAATATTTTACATTCTGTCGTCCGATGACGTCATCTTACGTTTTTTAGTTTTTAATTTTTTTCTCAATAAATAAGCAATATAAAAAATGAATAAATATATATTCGAGCAGCGGAAAAGTAAACAAAGGATTGGTATTTTTTGTTTCAGAGCTTAGCAATTTTGAAATGTTGTCCATTATCAAGGTTACAGTAATCTTACAAAAAAATCTCTTATTCGCCCCAATCAATATAAATCATGTGGCGGCGAGGTGTCACCTTAATGTGTGCGTACATAATCCGATGACATTCACAAATTAATTAAACAAATTAATTGACATAAAACACTTTACAAAGTTGTGCTGATAACTATTTGACTAAAGGTGGGTACAGATTGGTGCAATGCAACATTCTGCCTTACATTGCATGTTCCTGCTGCCTTAGGTGCAGGACAAATACAAAAAGCAACGGGCGGAGGTGAGTCACAGGCGCGGCGCGGGCGTGGCGCCGTTTCAATGATACCTCATACAAAATGTATTGAAGCGGTGTGACGTTAGATATACTGAAGAGGCGGGGTGCGGGCGGGGCGCGGGCGCCGGCGCCCCGCCGCCGCTTCCCCGCCCGCGCCGCACACTCAGATAGCAGTGGGACGCCGCATAGTGTACAATAAAATAATCATCATCACCATCATCATCATCATCAGCCTATCGCAGTCCACTGCTGGACGTAGGCCTCTCCAATTGTTCGCCACTGTGATCTATCCATGGCTTCTCGCATCCAGCTCTTGCCAGCCATCCTGCGCAGATCGTCCCCCCACCTAGCCTGAGGGCGCCCTACATTACGTTTTCCAAGACGCGGTCTCCACTCCAGAACCCGTTTACCCCATCGGTTGTCGGTTCTGCGGCTAATATGGCCAGCCCACTGCCACTTAAGCTTGCTAATCCGGTGAGCAATGTCGATAACTTTGGTTCTCTGCCGGATCACCTCATTTCGGATTCGATCTCGGAGAGAGACGCCGAGCATTGCTCGTTCCATAGCCCGCTGAGCGACCTTTAACTTGTGGACCAGCCGTACCGTAAGTGTTGTGTAGCCGTACCGTTGTAATAAAATAATATGTTCTGAATAAACGCTTAAAAATATTTTGTGTTTATGAATTTTTGCCATGGTACTAAGGTATTTTTAGAAAACTACGGCCGTTTTCTCGTGGTCCTACTATTTTGTCCCACTAGTACCACGTCCCACCACTAGGATATCGGTTCTTGTGTTAGAAGTAGAATTTTAGAGTAGTCATTAATTATATTATTAATTTGGTATAGATCTTAAAAAATACCTTAGTACCGTGCAAAAAATCCATAAACACAATATTTTTTAATCGCTTCTTTCAGAAGATACAACTTTTTTTCGACGATGGCGCTAGGTGTCAAGGTCGTTGGGTCTTTAAGCGCCTTTTTAACAAACTTATTTATCTTACCTTAAAGTTATCAGTAGTCTCTCTTCTGGAGAAATTGGTATTTTCCAATGTGTACATTTTTTTTGCAAGTCATCTCTTATTCTGGACATAATTGTATCAAAACATTGAGGGGACATCTTATACACATCGTAGAAACGATCTGGATAGTGGATTAAATTTTCCATTTGAATGAAAAATCTATGCTCTTGTCCTGCTTGCCACACAGGGTGGACCGCATATCTTCCGATCTTTTGTAAGTTCTCCAAATGCACTAAAGCTTGCAGATCCTCTTTATCTGACGAAGAAGAAGACGTCAAGTTGTCGTGATAAAGTCTAATACTGCCCCAAAAACATGCTACTGTGTTCGACCGTGCCTCGCCTTTCCGACACCCTTTGCGCGCCGTTTCGGCGACGCACCCGTGCCTCGCCCGCGCCTCGCCTGCGCTTCTACGCCTCTTGTATTTGTCCTGCCTGCCCCTTAGACGTGTGGCGCGTTTGTGCGCACACTGCCCGCACCTTTGTGTTCGTACCAAAAACCGACAAATCGCGCCGCGCATGAGCTGTAACGTTCGGAGCGTGCGCGACCCAGGCGCAGTTCGTGCGGAGGGGAAGAAGACGGCGACTAGAGGCGCGTCTTCCTCCTCTCCGAGGAAGAGGGCCGCCGGCGCGTGGCACGGGGGTACCAGCACAGGCACTACACAGGCCTCTGCCTCAGCCTGGTAGGGACAGCCCGACGCTCCCGGCTGTCCCTATCGCCCTCGCCTGGGGAGGGACGTGAAGTAAGGTTCTTTAACCCATACTCATGTCTCCCTCCCCACTCTGGCGATGAGGGAGCGTCGCTGGGATTTAGTCGTTATGCCTCTAGCTTCTCGCTAGGAGAAGCCCCCGCCAGAGGAGAGTCCGACATAACCCGCCTGCCCCCCGGCAGGAGGGTATTCATAAAGAGGCATTCCCCAGCGTCAAAAAAAAGGCGCAGTTCGTGCGCGCGAGGCGTTCAAACCATAAGAATTTGTTGCATTGTAACATGCATTACATGTTGCACAGCAGCGATCTGTACCCTACTTTAGGTTATAGGATTTACGTACCTAATGATTACTTGAAGTCTATAGCTAGAGTGAAGTGTAAGTACACGCGAATGAAATAATTCCTATTCTCTTTATATCTTATCGTCCTCCTATTTTATTGCCCTAATGCAGTCAAATGCTTGAGATATTGTAAATTAATGAGGTAACGTTATATAATTGCGACGCACGCAAATTAATGAATGCTATATACATAGTGACGTCACGCATCGTGTAGTGATTCTAATAGGGGTCTTTGCCCTTTAGGGTAACCGTAACTGGTTTATTTAGCATTTAGACTGCCTTTTGTAAAGAGTTTTTTAATCATTATTTTGCACATAAATAAAACTTTACGCTGGAAGAGCCATGCTTCGGGACGAATGGGCTAGCCAGAATTTTTTTATGCGATAGGTGGCTGATAAGCAGACGGATCACCTGATAGTAAGCGATTGGCCGCCGCCCATGGACACTCGCGACACCAGTGGAGTCACAAGTCCGCTGCCAACCTTTCCCCCGGATAGGCCTCCGGTACCATCATTCACGCAGCGAAAAACAGCACAGTGCTGATTCTGTAGGGATACCACGGCCACGCAGGAAATTGGTATGGAGCCTATGTTTCACCAAGTACCTAAGTGAAGGTACCGGAGGCCCAATCCGGGGGAGTTTAAAGGTAGGCAGCGCACTTATAAATCCACTTCTTCCATGCATGTCCATAGGCGGTAACGGTGACTCGCTTGCCATATGGTGATCTGTAATCTCGTCTGCCAAATATCTCATAAAAAAGACAGTGCATACGAAAATTGCTAATGTTTTACATTCATTAGAGAGTACGTCACAAATTAACCTGATTAAATCTCTCAGACGCCGATCTAGTGGCCCCTCCTCATATCAGCTGGCGACATCAAACACGGCTCATTCGCTGCGCTCGTAACTCTCATAATGAAGGAGATATTACACGCAAATCGCTACGCTTATGAGCCCACCCGTTTCGTGACCACACACTACAACTACTATACATTTGCGTATAGACGCAAATTTGAACCTTATTACAATGGAATATTTTTGAATGTTGACTTAACAACAGTGATGCATAACTTTAGATGTCTGACGCACAGACAGACTGTTAGGTGTCATGTAGCGTTTAAAATGTCATTATACCTAAGAATAGATTTGAAGTTGATACTATAAACTGAGATAAGCTAAATGATGGTTTTATCAATGTCGTGGATCTAGCAGCCTATCAATCAACACGCTGGGCACATGACTAAACAGCGCCAACACAGGTTGGTTGTTTAATGTTATTCAGCTATTAGAAAACAGCTAGGCAATTGGCCGTGTGGTCCCCGGCAGAGTAGAATGATGATAGGCAATAGGCATGGACTACCGTTATACATAGTTATTTGCCTAGCCGGTTCATTTCAATTTTTTCTACTATCTGCCACCTAGTGTTAAAACTCTGAAAACTTTAAATATGGCGTATTTCAATTTGATTTCACATACTGCCACCTCGCGCTAAAACTCTCTAAACTTAGGTCTTCAAGTGGAGGCCGCGTACAGGGAGTGACATTGTTTACATAAGTTTACCGTGTCTGTTTGTGTGTGTGTCTGTGTGTTAGTCTATAGCATCGTCGGTTCCGAACAAATAAACCGATATTGTTTTTTTTTGTTTTAAAGATGAATAAGGGGGTAGTGTTCTTGGATAAAAATCGATCCAAAATGGCCGCCGTCACAAAAATACGGATTGTATGTTTTTTTTACTTTTCCTTACTCAAAAATAATGCTATCTCGATTTATGTTTAACCTTCTCAGATTTTCCCCCAAAGACTTAATTTGGGCGTTCCTTCACACCCTAAGTGATCCCGTCACATCTCGTTATCCAAGGGTTGACATCCCTCGGGGCGCAAAAAGATCAACAGGAATAAACGCTTAAATTCACACACTTCGTTATTATCCATGAAGAAATCTTCAGGTTCTGGCATACATGGTGAAAAATTGTGGTTTCGCATTATTTCAAAACGCCATTCCCGTTTTTTTTTTTATGCTAGAGGCGGACTAACGAGCAAGCGAGTCACCTGATGGAAAGTAATCAAAGCCGTCCATGAACATCCGCGAAATCAGAGAGATCGCGAAATATATATATATATATATATTATATATATAATTAGTAAGGATTATTCTAAGGTTGTGAAATTCAATAAATGCTTTTTCTTTCTTTTTGAAAAGGAATACGAATTAACATTACCTAGGTACTATGTTTACATTTGTATAATGTTATCGCTATTACGTACCACGTGGCCTTGGCCATAAGTGGCATACGGCTTATTCAATTAGGTACTATACCGGCAAATTACGTCAACAATATAGCCGAATCCATTTATATCATTGATCGTGTTGTAATATCATTTCTTCTGACGTACTTACTGGGTTAGCTGTACCAACATAATTGAAACTGAATTTGACTGAAATGCATGAAAGATTCCGATTTTCTCCCATTTTCTCAATTTTCACAAACGAGCCTCGCCGAGTCAGCAAAATCGATGCGCTTTTAGTCTCATCGGGCGATTTTACTAATCCAGTCTTAGTCTTTTTTGAGTCCAAAGATCTCGCAACGGAACCCAGGGTACACTTGGACCATGTTCCAGGATTCGGAAAGTCTGGTTTTACTAATACAGTGTTAAAAGTAAAGTATGCATCTCAAATTGTATGTCATCGTCAGCCCATTTAAGTCCCCACTGCTGGGGCACGGGCCTCCCTCAATCACATAAGGGGTAATTGCCAAACTCACCACGCTTGGCAGACGGGTTGGTGAGGGTTTTGATATAAATGCAGAGTTTTCCTTCTCTGGGTGCTGATGATTATGCCAGCAGATTTACCTTAGTCGCCTTTTACGACACCTCGGTATGAGTGAGAGTGGCCTATTCTACTCTGCCGGGGACCACACGGCATAATTTATGTAACAGAAACAAATGAGAGTTTCTTCAATAAAATCAGGATGCACAGGTCAGATAGCCACGTATAACACGCCGTGTGTACACAAATCTCAAACTCCTTCAATCTATTCATACTTTTGTGTTAAACACGATTCAATATTATCAATTTCACATTACAAATTATATTACCGTTACCGTGGGAGAGCCACACTTCGGCATGAATGGACCTTCTCGACCGGAGTGATACCACGGCCTCACGGAAGACCGGCGTGAAGCAGTGCTGTGTTGTGTTTCGCTGCGTGAGTGAGGGTACCGTAGACCTAATCCGGGGAGTAAGGGGAGTTTAAAGGTTAGGTTAGGCTAGGTTAGCAGCGCACTTGTGACTCATGGGCGGCGGCAATCACTTACCATCAGGTGATCCGTCTGCTTGTCTGCCACCTGTCACATAAAAAAAATCGATACGTTCTAAATACATACAGGTTTGATAGATTCTACGTAATTATAATGGCATTCGAATAGAACTGGTGTCAGTAAGGTAGTACTTTACTTAGTACGTCACTCGTCCCCTGATTACACAAATTTGTTTGACTGTACCTTTATTTACACGGCTCCCTGATAAGTTAAGCCCTCTGACTGTACGCTGTGATCTTGTAGTGAGGTGAATTTAATTTAACATTTTGACTGGATGTTTCATTTGCTGCAATACGTTATTGCGAATTTTTTTTAGTTAAAGGATTATCTTCTTTTACGACATTCAAATTATAGACCTTCAAATGTAATGAAATTAGTGTTTCTTTTCTTAAAGTGTAGTATGTACGAAATTAATTGGATTATTACTTACACTGGTCGATAACTCAATTATTAGACGTGATAATATGAAAGTTCTAATAACAGATACCGATGGATTCGACTTAGGGACCTTCAAGATAAGAGCGTACTCTTTTTTTTAAATTCCGGCAACACATTAGCGATCTCTCTGATTTCGCGAATGTTCATGTCTGGCGTTGTTTACTTTCCATCAGGTGCCCCTTTGCTCGCTAGTCGCCTCTAGCATAAAAACTATGCATTTCTAGAAATGAGTATTGCAATATCTTCAAATCATACGCTATGATCCTGTTACTAAATGCAAAAATGTTTGTTCTGGACAAATAATTAAGCAGTCAATTTTGATTTTGTTTTAAGTATCGTTTCACCTAAAATATGAACTTGACGCAACACTCTTTATTACTTTCCGTGCTAAACGCGATTTTCAAAGCGAAATTTTCATCGCCCTTTTTGAATAATTTATTATAGGTGACATGTAAAAATTTGATGAATGGAGGATTGTCGTGCAATGTATAAATTCTCCTATTAATATTGTACCGAATCACTCGTTTTATGTTAGACTAGCTGCGCCCCGCGATTGTGCCCTGTGGCTAGGAGCGTTTAGAATACTGCCAAGGTATTTCGGGCCTGTCGAAGGCGGCAACTAATAGGGCCTACGGAGTACGCGAGCATAACCACTATTGGGGAGGCTTGCTCTAATACGACTCTGCGGAGGACGATGTAATGGACAACATTTCATATTTTTAACATGTCCATATTGTTTTTTTATATGAAAATAGACATAAAATGAACAGACCCATATTTTTTCTTTTTTCAAAATTAGTCCATTTTCATGCATAAAATAATTATTGAAATTCTTTTTATTCTAAATAGACGTAAGCGCCAAATGACGTCATCGGATGGCTGAATACAGCGATATTCCTTTGCTTATCATTGTTTTAATAAAAAAAAGGTACTACTGTCAAAGGTAAATAATACTAGTGTCAACATTGTCAACGTCATTCATACATTCAACGTTGACAAGTTATCTTTTTTTTTGACAGTTACATGTCATGGGTTTGGCATTTCGTAAATTTAAAACTATAATGTGCTAAGCAAAGAAATATTTTACATTCTGCCGTCCGATGACGTCATCTTACGTTTTTTAGTGTTTATTTTTTTTCTCAGTAAATAAGCAATATAAAAAATGAATAAATATATGTATATTCGAGCAGCGGAAAAGTAAACAAAGAATTGGAATTTTTTGTTTCAGAGCTTAGCAATTTTGAAATGTTGTCCATTGGGTGTCCTGGTACGTCATGTGCGCATTTAGCGGTTCGGTCCAGTCCCGGCTGTAGTGTTGCCGATCGTGATTGCGCTGAGCTGGACACCTCAGGGGTTTTGGTTAGGGTTAAAGTCCCACATCATACCATCTTGTTCCCTACATGTGACAAGGTGAAGGCCATGATGGTCTCCCCTGAAAAAAAGAACTGCGCAAGTTGCAACCGCACTATCATTATGAAAAGAGCGTATTCCTTTTTAAAAGGTCGGCAGCCCAATTGTGACTACTTTGGTGTTGCAGGTGTCCATGGGCCGCGGTAATCGCTTAGCATTAGGTGATCAGTCTGCTCGTCTGACCCCTATCCCATAAAAAATAAAAAAAAGAATTGTAGCCGAAGGGTCTTATTCATAAATGTTTGTTAAATCTTTGATAACTAAAACGGTGTTATAAAGCAGTTTTCATTATTTTTTGCCAATTATGTACGATTTTTTTTTTAAATCTATTTAATAGTTTTTGTGTGAAAGAGAGCACATATTATGCGATATCAGAGAAGTCGCTGATGCGTTCCGGCCTTTTGGAATGAATGAAACTCTTGGAAGTCCCTAAGCCGTAACTGTCGAGAAGTACTGTTCCGTTCGTCTTTTTGTATATTATTTATATTCAACCTGGAAACATTAAAGAGCTTACCCTATTGTTTAAGTGGTAAATAGGTAATGAAAGCACGTTAACATATTCAGCGTAAATTAACATCGCTTACAAAGAAATGTGTGTAACACAAAGCGTTGAAAGCTTATATGAGGTAACAATGTCTACATTTCCTCGAGGGTGGCCAGTCGAAGGTAATTTCTTTAAATGGTGAATAACTTTGCTTTCTCATTACATTTGTGAGTGACGACAAACATAAGGGTTGTACCACAAGACCGACCATCGGTGACCGTTTTTTTGTAAGAGAAAAATTTAAAATTAAAATAACCCCCGAAGGCGGCCATCTAGGATTTGAAATTTGTCACAATAAATATATTCTGCTACTCAAACCCTTTTATATGATATTCAAATTGCGGGAGTTGTGTTAAAACATACAATCCATATCTTTGTGACGGCGGCCATCTTGGATCTATTTTTTCAACATGGCCAAGAACACTCCCCCTTTATTAAAGTATCTTTCAAACAATAAAAACAAAATCGAAATCGGTTCTTTTGTTCGGGAGCTACGATGCCATAGACAGACACACACACAGACACGTCAAACTTATAACACCCCGTCGCTTTGGCGCTAGTATCGACGCGGTGTCGCCTTAATTTGTATGAAACTAATTTTAAAACCTAGCATAAATAATACCTAGGTGTACTAGCTAGGTTTTAAGTTTCGTTGTTTGTGCAATAAAGAGTATCTATTTATCCTCAAGTTTGACATTAAGATGAGTTTGAGAGTGTTTTATGTATGAAGAATTTTGAGAGCTGTAGTAGATTATTTACCTGAGAATTTTTTATAGGAAAAGGGAGGCAAATGAGCAAGCGTATCACCTAATAGATTTAAATAATTCTAATAGAAGTGCTACAATATTGACATTGAATGAACATTACCGCAACTAAACAGGAAATAATAATTCTTACAACTTGAGTTTCCTCTACTGTGATACAATACTCGTAATGAAAAAGAACTAAGGGTTAACATTTTCTTCTACATCGGGGATATTGTTTTTTTAATTACTAAAAATACTTGAGGAGCCCTTAACTATAGTTCGTATTTTGTATTGCATAACGTTGAAATCACAACTGACTTTACAAAACTACGCCAAAAATCCTTAGGGCCAGACAACCATTCCTGCATAAAATTATATTATAAATTAGGCCTCTAGTTAAATTAACAAATGTTAACAAATTACTGAATGATAGATATTCTGCTGCACAAAATTATACAGTTAAATAATCAAGTGGTAAAGACTAATAATAATCATAGTCAGAAAAATATAAGCAATTAATGAAATACAAAATATAAGAATAATAATTAGTGAATAATGTTGCAGCAAGAATTGTGCCTTTTAGAGTCAGGCAAGGTTCTACAAATTTCGATAAAAAATAAATTGTATTTTTTTTAATAACCAAGTTTGCCATAACTATATTCTATGTCTGAAGAACCACAAAAATAACATATATTATTATAATCTAATATGCCTTCGTTGATTCTGATAACTCTATAAGCAACGCAGGAACATCTGAACCGATTTGACTGAAAATTAGCAGAGAGGTAGCTTAAAACCAGGAGCAGAACATTGGATACTGCTTATCCCTTTCCTGTGGGATACTAAAAAAATATTACGCAAGAAACACCACGGGCGAAAGCTAATAATAACTTATAAAAAATAGGCAGATTGCAGAAAGAGGTCACGGACTTGCCAACCCTAACTTACTTGTGTAATGAATCAGTTTCTTATGCAACTAGAAAAGTTACCTTGTAAATTGGCACCCCTTTCTACCTGTTGTTTACGCCATAATTGAGCTGACCTTTGACCTCCAGCCTTCGCAAAGGTTTGCTTGTTGATTGTCCTTTGGAAGCTTTTGTGCTGTGACCTTTCCAGTGGCATTTATTTAAGTAATGGGGTGATTATGATAAAGACATTGTAAAAGTTGTATTTCAACTGGCTGAAATATTTCTATTTGTGTGTATTTCATAATCGCATCGTAAAGACTCCGTGAATTATTGAGTACATTTTCAATTTACGAATCACTTTCTTTGGGAAATCATATTTATAATCCTATTTGTTAATTGAAGTAGAGATCATGAGTTCTAAAAAAATTAACATTTGCAAAATTCAATAAAATCCAGATTCAAAAATTCAAATTCAAATTGAAAATTCAAATTCATAGATGTTTTTATTTGCATAGTCTTGTATACATATAGCACTTTCAAATCGACATAAATTATTTGTAAGTATGTCGATGATCGAGATTTTTTCCTGGTCAAGAGTTAGCAAAGTAATATGGTTAAATTACGTGTACTAGAATTTTTTTTTATCGATATCGGTCGGAATTGCAAGATTCCATAAAACATAGCGAGTAGTTTTTGTAGTGACATAATAATATGTCCTATTATGACCATAGTATTTAGTTCGGTAACCTTTTGTGGAATAAAGAGAATCTATCTACTTATGATTCATCTACAATTTTCGTTATCCAAATAATATTCTTAAACATTTCTGTCTATAAACTACTCCCCGACAAGGTTACCTCACCTCCTCCAGATGTTGTGTGCATAGCGCGCGGTGCGCCCGCGCAGTCGATCCCGGGAACGCGCTCTTGACGCGTACGCGCAATCAATAAAATATCACTTGGTTCTGTAAGAAGAGTTTCAAAATGGAAAATTAAATCATAATATTCGCTTTAACAAAAAATCTAATGTGTTAAAATTACATTAAATTGTGATTCTAAAATGGTTTTTGAGGAGTGTTAGTTGTATTTTATAGTTTTTTTTTCTAGAAATAAATAGCTTTACGCTAAATTTGGCAACGTTACATACATATTTTTTAAATTAGATAGAAATAAAAGAAAACAACTACTCATGACGTGATCTTAAATTTAGTGATTTTATCATTAAATTGTTAAGAAATATTTAACATCAGAATCGTTAAAGTATCTATCAAATATTTTTAAATACATTTAGAATTAAATTATGTTGTAAATTTAAGCTTAAAGGGAGCAGTGGCGTGCATTAGGGGAGACCTATGTCCAGCAGTGGACGAGTGTGGGTTGCTGATGATGATGATGATGATGTAAATTTAAAATATTTATCGAAATTTTACAGTAAACATCATCATTTGCGAATAATTAAAAAATCATAATGAATGTATTATAAGAGATTTGTTGTTTTTTTGTGGCTTCTATCGTGCCTGCCTACAGTGAAGACTTAATTAACTCTACTAATGTTGAGTGCTTGAATTAATGTTACACATTGTGTCAGATTAAAGTGACTAAACTAAGTTAAATGTGAGGGCTATGGCGTCCCTGGGCATCCCCACGGAGGCGCCTATACACACCATCCTCTGCACGTCTGCCTATACGCAGTCGATTAGGGCTCCGCCGAAGAAGGTACGCTTTTAGTGTATTATTGAGCAAATTGTCCGGTTTTTTTTTACACTATTTCAGAACAAACTAGCAGACGTGTCACCTGATGCTCAGTGATAGCGGCTACCCATGGAAATCAATATAATATTACCTAGGCATCACAGATGGGTAAAAGCTCTTTTGTTGAAGATCATTAGTTCGTATCTCTGTTTATATCTTCTATCTTTACAGACAGGAAGTATTTAGATGTAAAAATTTTCTGCAAAAAAAAACCGCCTTCAAAAACCACGAACTAAAAAGTGTAAAGCAATATTTTTAACACTTTTACACTTTAAATAACATTTTATAACAGTACACTCGAGAAAAGGTGTTACCGAAGTCGGCGCCCAATACCATCTTGTAATTTAATACAACATTCAATTATTCTACGAGGATTAGGCGCCGACTTCGGTAAAACCTTTTCTCGAGTGTACCGTTATAAAATGTTATTTAAAGAGTAAAAGTGTTAAAAATGAGTCCATACCCTTATTTTTTTCTTCTTCCAACGCCTCCCCTCTATTTTACCTATCATTATGAGTTGAAGCAACCTGTACCTCTCATGCCTAAGTACGTGACCTAGGTATTTGATTTTCCGCTTTTTGATGGCATTAATCGTTTTAAATAAATAAAAAAAATACTTATTTTTAAAAGATTTGACTAGGTAGGTATCTAAGTGTCCTACTATTCTCGACGTACTGTTGACAGAGGCATTTCACTAAAACCCTACTTACAAACGTATCTTTAAATCACTGTTAAGTACCAACACCAATACGTGACGCGATGATGACGTCAAAGCTGATGATTTACTGAGCGGCTTTGAAATTGATAAAGTGTAAGTAATCGTCGAAAATAACTGAAATACTTAGTGATTCGCTACTGGGAAACGCGTGAGTTTAGGGGCTGTGAAAATAAAGATTGTAAAATTGTACATATCGATATTTTGTGTGCTTCAAGCTGGGATTCTCATCTTTGAAATCTCGATTAAGACGAATTTTGAATATGCTAGCTAAAAACCTCAATCCAGAGATATAAAGGGTACAAGGGTACCCTTTATATCTCTGGAATCTCTTAAGGACTATTTCTGAGATTTGGCATGTCGTTGAGACTAATTCACGAAATTTTTTTGGACCTAAGCCAATCCGATTACTTGACCGTTTGCTTGCATCAGAGGTGAGGATCGCAGCTTGATGCTCAAGCCATAATCCTCACTAACTCCGAAACTATAATGCGACTATATTTTTCACTTGTTCGGCTTTTTATAAAATTCCATTTCATTGAGGTTTCAAAGATGAAGATTCCGGCTTGAAGCACACAATATTTTTTGGAATCTGCGCCATAGAGTAAGATAATAAATAGTCTGGATAGCCTGAGTGTACAGAGAAACCCTAACTTAGTCAGCTAGCCTCACAAGAATAAGAATAAATTTTCTGTATAAAGTATAGTAAAGTATCATCCATCATAGAAATCAAGTCATCACTACTATGATGGGATTAGGCTTTATCACCACGATTGCCAAATGCGGATTGGTGATCACAAACCCGAGCTCCGTTCGAAAAAATCGAAGCATCCTTCTTGCTCGACCTGGGAATCGAACCCAGGACCCTGAGATCACGGCCCGGTACCTACTTAAACCACTAGACCAACAGGGCGTTCAGCATCGAATTACTGTATAAAAAAAAGTATCAGCCTATAAACTGTCCCTCTGCAGGGCAAAGGCCTCCATCATACAAATCAAGTCATCGCTACTATGATGGGATTAGGCTTAATCACCACGCTTGCCAAATGCGGATTGGTGATCACAAACCCGAGCTATGTTCGAAAAATTTGAAAAATTTAATTTACTGTATAATTAATTGTATTTATTCTATATGTCATAAGTACAGGGAATTCTCTAGTTCAATACTAAAGGTGATCAGTTAACTGTCTAGCTCATTTATTATTTAAGTCCATTTGTCATAAAAGGTCAAAATAATAATATAATGGACGTTTTTATAGAATTACCTAACATTATCATTAATCATTTAATAATTTTAGATGTATCTATATAGAATATAGGGTATCGATCAATAGCTATAGTCCTTTCTAAAACAATAACGTAACGGAATTCACGAACGAATCTTTACCTTCGCGCCCCATTCACACACGCCGCGCCGTGGCATGCCGTGGCGTGTACCGGAGGCTCAATCCGGGGTAAAGGGGGGTTTAAAAGTTGGCAGCGCACTTGTGACTCCGCTGGTGTCGCGGGTGTCCATGGGCGGCGGCAATCGCTTACCATCAGGTGATCCGTCTGCCACCTATTACATTAAAAAAATGAGCATCAAGTTTTCCGGCGGTACAAAGAATGGTAGGTAAGGTTTTTAAAGGGTCGGCAACGTGTATGCATGCAGGACCTACGGATTTGCAGAAGACCATAGGCTGCAATAATTGCTTATTAACAGCCGAGACCGTAGATTTAGGATGCTTTAATTCTATGGGCGAGACACCGATGTAGTATCCAGGGGAGAGGGGGGGTTTAAAGGTTGGCAGCGCACTTTTTACTCAACTGGTGTAGCGGGTTTCTAAGGGCGATGACAATCGCTTACCATCAGGCGATCCGTCTGCTCGTCTGCCACATATCACATAAAAAGAAAAAATAAAAAAATAAATTATCTCTGATATTATTTCTTTTGGGTGAAAGCAGACTGGCGGTAACCATTTATCGATACTTTTAAACCAACCTGCACCTCCCTACCCCAAACCGCAGCTTGTACTGTCTGTGTGGTTTCTGTGATAGGCGGGGATAATGTTTTGATAACCTACTTTTGATTTAGAAATGTCTGTCCTGTGACGCACTCATCATCATGATCATTTTTAACCCCCGATTAAAACCCTCGACCGCACCCTCAGTAAAATACCAACCTAACTCAAAATTTTAATATTACAGATGCTAAGTCAAAATAGTATCGGCTAAAATCCAGGGATGAAAGGTCATCTAACAACAATTTTGAGTTAAGTAAATAGGTACACTCACATATGAACACGAGATGAAATTTGAAGTGCGTTATTTACTTACTCAAGAATAAATTGCAAAATATTGCTATAAAAATATGGGTACTAATTAAACAAGCTTCTTTTTAATAGCATTATTCGCCTCAGAAAATATATGTTACCTTCTAAATTACTAAGTCGGCCACAACCAATGCGCGTCTTAATAATAGTATCTCAGACACTAGTTATCTTATATGTAAGCCACTGTAAATATAACTCAGCATAGTGGTTATTTTTTGGCATCTAAATTTGTGGTATGCATTCAAATAGGAAGCTTCTAAAGTATTAATATATGACACCAAAATAGTAAGAATATAAGCCTCTAATTGCATAATTTAGTATGAATAAAATGTAACTCATCCTACATTAATCGATTGTTAAATGTACCTAAAATTGTCATCAAATAGTATAATTAAAGCCACTACATATTATTATTATGTATTACACATGAACTATTAAGGACAGTCAGCCAGAGCGATGGTAGCCTAGTGGTTTAGAACGCGCCCTCCATGCGGAGGGTCGATTTCTCTAGATGTTTCAAATCTATGTGCATATTTCTATATTTACCTCGGCGGTGAAGGAAAACTTCGTGAGGAAACCTGTTCGTTTGGGATAGTTTCAGAAGCGTGTAACCATGATTCAGTTGGTCTTGTTCCTCTGTCAAAGGGTTGCGAAGGTCAGACGGCAGTCGCTTCATTGTAATTACCAGGCTCCCCAAATCCTGAATCATGATCAAAGCGTACCCTGGGCTCCAAAGCCCAGCTTTGGACTCAACCGGGAATTATACGCAAATATGAAGAAGAAGAAGAACTATTAAGGACAGTCATAGTAAAACCATTTATTTATGCATATCAATTTGTGTATTAATATGTGTAACAAGTACAATAATTTATAGAAAAGTAATTAATAAACATTAACACGTATAATTACGTTATTAAAAGAAAATAAGGGCATTCGGCACTAGTATCGAATAGCGCTCTCTGATTGGTGCAAATGGCCGGTTGCTGTCATGTCGCGCACTCGCGCCAAATCGTACAGTGGCTATTTTCACGATAAAAGAATATGTATGAAGTATTGTTTTACATGTTAAGTTATAATATATGATGTTGAGTATTGAAGCTTGAATACATAATTTTTGAGGAGCTTGTATTGAAGCTGGAAAACGTAATATGGTGATGAGTTACAAATTTCGTGGCTGAGTTAGTAAATTAGTTTGCAATGTATAAATCAGAAGGACAAGGAAAATTAATTGTTGATATTGACTTGACGCTTTCTGTAACATTTTTAGTTGGCGTTGTAAAGAAGATGAATCAGTTAATTAAAGGCTATGTCAATTTCCCGGTGCTTAGTTAGTAAATTAGAAGTTTGCGCGCGTGGCCAAATAAAAATTCTGTGGCCTTGTTTATTATTTCTCTAAAAATATCAACGATTTTGAGTTAGGTCAGTATTTTACTAAGAGTGCGGACGGGACGGTACGAAAACCCTCGCTCATATCTCGGATAGATCCGTGATTAATTGATTTAATACGAATACATAATCGGTTTCGGGTCACCAAAGGTTGTCTGGAAGAAATCGCTACAAGCGATAAGACCGCCTTATTGAACTTTCTGTTGTTGTTGTATCATGCTTGTATTTTCTTTTTATGCAATAAAGAATATCTATCTATCGGTCTTCGCCTCCTGTGCCATGTAATATACCTATCTTTTTTCCCCGCGTAATACATGAAAGACGTTTACCGATTCTCCCGAACAGCTTACTCTTTCGCTCTGAACTCGAATCATTTAGCTCACTTGGATCATTCGGCTCATCCGTGTCAGTGAGCGGGATTACTACCACGTACCGAATGACCACTTTGGTCGAGATCCATTCGAACATTAAGAACATTCGAAGATTCGGAACAGTGTATCTTTTGGCTGAGTCGGATCACTCAGTCGCTTCAGTAAAGAGTTACCCATGTCTGATGGAAAGCGCGTTCTTATACCAGTGTAGGAGAAGTAGCTACCATCGCTCTCAAGTTGATTTCGCTCTATGTACACTTGTGCAGTTTATTTAGAGATATGGTTTCAGTTTCACGTGTAGTATATTCCTTATCTTATTTACTTCAGTGCACCTCGTCTCAGTGGCAGGTGTGTAGTCTGAATACACAAAGGTTTCTGTATAAGTCTTTGATATTATTGACCTTATAATCTTTTTTTTCCCAGGGGAAACCATCATGGCCGTCACCTTGCTACATGTAGGGAACATGGTGGTGTGTGCGACCCAAACCCTAACTTAAACCCCTGGGGTGTCCTCCTCCTCCTCCAATCCAAATTCGGACCTAAGACCTCCCGTTTGGAAGTTGTACTTTCTTATGCACTACCATCGACCGTTTCTGATTCCAATCATGGTTATTGCGCACGCACGCGAAGAAAAGACGCCTTTTCTTCCCCAAGCTATGAGTTGGCTATATGACATTTCGCTATTTTTAATTTTTAGTATCATTTGTGTAAAGATAGGGGGCCTTGTACCCAAAGAGTAGTATTATATTTAAATGACACAGAACACAGCATTACGGACCGACCAAGATCAGAAGGCACTTCAGTGACATTGACATGGGGGCGCAATATTTTTTCCATTTTTATCTATACTCGAAACTGGAATTCAAGACCAAAAAAACTACGACAGATACATCAGTGTCAAGTCTATCAATGTCACTTATGTCATTGTCAAATCAAGTTTTCAGGTTTTTTCAACCTTTCTGTTATATGCTTATTTTCTTAGTAGGCTGGCACAATTTATGATAAGGATTTTCTCAAAAAATAGAAACTTAATTAGGTACATCTTCATCTCCATTACTAATGTCAGAATCTCTGACTACGGAATCTGAGTCGGTCACTTGTAGAATAAAGTTTTCCACCACTCCAGTAATTAATTCGTCCAGTTTTGCGCATGTTTTACATTTAAGGCGTTATTAGGCGAAATAACTTAAAGAAAAATTATCAAGTTATATTTTGACAAAGTAAAATAAAATAAAATAAAATAAAAAAATCTTTATTCAATTTAGGTTCACACAGAACACTTATGAATGTCAAAATAGGTACATAATATCTACCGCTGGTTCGGAATGTCGATTTCTACTGAGAAGACACCAGCAAGAAACTCAGTAGTTACTCTTTTCAAATATTGATGTTGTTACAGAGTTTCAATTGAGAAGAGAAAAAAATACAATTATGAAGGTTAATAGACTACTATGAATAACAACTCAAAATATTAATCAATTAACATGACCAAGAATCCTTATCATTTAAATAGTCTTGTACACTATAGTAACCTTTCTTCATTAGGCAGGTTTTGATATGAGACTTAAACTTATCCAGTGATAGGTTAATGACATTTTGTGGTATCTTATTAAATATCTTAATACTTAAGCCAACAAATGAATTACCGATTTTATGTAGTCTGAGAACCGGGACGGCAAGCCTATGTTTATTTCTAGTGTTAAGACTATGACTATCGGACTTTTTTGGAAAAGTGTGCAAGTTCTTACGTACATACATAATGCAGTCGAGGATAAATTGGGAAGCCACGGTTAAAATATTAATTTCTTTAAATATTTCTCTAAGTGAGTCACGTGATCTAAGGCTGTATATAGCGCGGATGGCCCTTTTCTGTAATACAAAAATAGTTTGTATGTCAGCAGCAGACCCCCACAACAATAGACCATATGACATCACACTGTGGAAATAGCTGAAATATACCAGCCTTGCCGTCTCGATATCAGTCAGACGCCTAATTTTTCTTACTGCATATGCAGCGGAACTTAGTCTTCCTGCCAAGGCAGCAATATGGGGACTCCACTGCAATTTCGCATCTATAGTTATACCGAGAAAAACTGTGGAATTAATGATTTGAATAGATTCATTGTTCATCTTAATATTAGTATCGACCTGCCTTATATTTGGCATGGTGAATTTTACACATTTAGTTTTCTTTGAGTTAAGCAGTAAATTGTTAGTCGTAAACCAGTGCAATACCTGCGAGAGATACTCTCTCGCAGGTATTGCACTGGTTTACGACATTTACGTCGTCAATTGATTCTTTATATCTATCAACCTTAAAAATCAAGGAAGTGTCGTCAGCAAATAACACTATCTCACATAGATCTTTCGTAAAGTATGGAAGGTCATTTACGTATATTAAGAACAACAAAGGCCCCAATATTGAGCCTTGGGGCACACCCATTAATAGAGGAGCGCCAGAAGAGTCGATTCCATTAACATTAACCCTTTGAATTCTATCAGACAAATAAGATTGAATCATATCAAGTGCGTTATTCAATACACCGTAATGCCGTAACTTCATCAATAGTGTTTCATGATTAACGCAATCAAATGCTTTCGACAAATCACAGAAAACACCTATTGCATCCTGCTTTTTCTCCCACGCATCAAAAACATGTTTGATAAGAGCCACTCCTGCATCAGTAGTGGATTTTCCTTTAGTAAATCCAAACTGTTTTTCATGCAGTAATTTATTAATATTAAAATGACACAAAAGTTGAGTAAATATAATTTTTTCGAATATTTTACTGAGTGCTGGCAATATGGATATTGGCCTAAAGTTAGACGGGTCACTCCTTTCTCCAGATTTGAATAAAGGTATGATTTTACTAATTTTCATCTTATTTGGAAATTGACCCTCGTCAACACATTCGTTAAATATTATAGCTAAGTGGGGTGCGATAGAGTGTATTATATTTTTTATTATATCTATCGAAATTCCCCATACGTCTTCAGTCTTTTTAATATTTAAATCTTTAAATGTTTTAAGAATAATCTCTGAGTTTACATGACTAAATCTAAAAGATGTGGTGCACTCATCTACATGCGACTTGATGAGAGAAGCAGCGAGATGCGGACTCGAATTTAATGTTTTAGTGGTAGTGACTGGGATGTTTGAAAAGAATGACTCAAATGTGTTTGCCACTTCCGAGTCTGTATCAATAGATTTGCCATCAATTTTAAGAGAGACCTTGCTGTGTTGTGTTTTGTTTTTGCAAGTCTCTTTATTTATAATTTTCCATGTAACTTTACTTTTATTACTAGATTTCATTATCTTATTTTTAAAGTAATTTGATTTGGCCTCTGCGCATACTTTTTTAAATATCTTTTATTTTATCCACCTACGGATTAAGCCGAGACTACTCTTAACGAAATCGCAGGTTTTAAGACTCTTAGGTCCTAGCAAGTTGTTCACGTGACAACTCACTCAACACACAATAGCATTGTTTAAAACGATTAAAATTCAAAGATTCCTATATTAATATCCCTTTGAGGCACCTTACTGCACGAAACAACATGTCAGTTCAAATGTTGTACCAATTGTTATTAACACCCGAAGTGACACAAGCTCAATACCAGCTTTTCTACTAAACATTACGGATGATGAAGTTTTTATTAAAGTGTCTTGTATTTATGTAAATATAAGTCAATAAAATTACTTCTTTATATTATAGAATTAAAATTACCAATAAACAAATTATGTCGGCGTATGTTTTTAAGAAATATGTATATACTATTGTACGATCATTTTATTGCAGTGGCAACATTGTAGTAGATTTTTTGGTCTTGAATTCCAGTTTTGGTATAGGAATGTGTCAGATGCACTGACAAGAATTGTAAAGGAAATAGAGTTAGTACCGACTTTTGCCACGTGCCAAATAACTGTGATCGGACTGGAGAAACAGATTACAGTCAGACAGATTTGGCAGTTTTCTCTTATGGATTTTGCATTCGGCCAAAATACTTCTGTGTATGTTAATTTAATAAATGTCTACCGATCTGCCTTCGTACGGTAATTCTGCAGTTTAAAAACACGGTGGTAATTAATTCGCTTATTTGTCTTAAACCTGTTCTAAATGTTAGTATTACCTGTATTAATACCTGATCTGTGGAACCGATCTTTGTTACTTTGAGGATTAAAGAAAAATGTATGAGGAAGTTGTAAACAACGACGGCGACGAATTACGGATCTTCAAGAGAATAGCGTACTCCTTTTTAAAAGGCCGGCAACGCATTAGCGATCTTTCTGATTACGCAATATTCATGGGTAGTATTGACTACTGACCATCAGACGACCCGATTGCTCGTTTGTCGCCTTTAGCATTAAAAAAAAAACAAAATCATTAGTAAAAAATATGTGTCAAAAAAATTATGGGTACCTATTATGTATACATATAGCAAAATATTTTCAATGTTCTTGCAAAATATATATTATGTACCATCAATCTAGAAATAATAAAGCGTTTTACGGGTCTTGTTCAAAATGTGTTTTTGCTACTTACCCGCCTTTTAACTTGGAGACGCAGAGCTATCGCCACGCCCTGTACCATAAAATAATTAGAACCCTGAACGATATGAATGACGAATAAACCAATCATTTTCATATCTCATTTATTCCTCGTCTTGTCCACATCATAGTCGCAGCGTGTCTATTCTGGTTGCGCTTGGACATCCCCCAGTACCCCGGATTAGGTAGAAACGACTTCTAAGCCGTTGCTACTGGGCGACCGGAGGGCTGTCCACTTTATATTAAATCAAAATAGCGGAAGATGGTGGTAGGTTACAATGCAATCGACACCTAGCGCCATCTATTAGTATAAAGTGTAACTAGTGCCCCGAATCGAAGTGACGGCGGGCCAATAGTATTAATAAAAAGTGACTGACGTCTGACCTTCGCAATTGTTGCGAGATTGCAACTTTTTGCAGCGATACAAACTCGAGTTATTGACGCGATAGCTATGGTAACTCTGTAGTTCAGAACGCGAACGGAGTACTGGGTTCGAATCCGAGCATGTATGTACCTCTGGATTTTTCAAATTTATGTGCGTATTTCTACCCTTAGCTCGGCGGTGAGAGAAAACGTGAGAAAACTTGCACGTTTCTGACAGTTTCTGTGTAACCATGATTCAGTTGGTCTGGTTCCCCTGTTAAAGGGTTGCGAAGGTCAGACGGCAGTCGCTTCATTGTAATTACCAGACTCCCTACAACAAGAATCATGGTCCAAGCGTACCCCGGGCTCCAGAGCAACAGCTTTGGACGCCACTGGGAATTCCACGCTAAGATGAGGAAGACAAACACCTGTTAGATTGACGCGCAACTGCATCGCGATTGCATCGCAGCTTTTACGATTGGTAGACTAAGTGTATTGATATACAGAATTATAATATCCTCCAACCGATTTCGGCTAAGGCGACTAATTCGATCCACAATACTCAGCATATTTTATAGTGCTCAAGTGTGCATGCAAACACAAGTGCACTCTCAATTCCCTTTCCCTCATATTGCGATGGGACACCAAAGTGTGACACGACCGGAGAGGGATCGGGCGGACGCGGTTTAACGAAAACTCAGGTACAAATTTTGGCTCGACCAGCGGATCGATCCAGGGACCCCAAGCGCAACCGTCGCTTTAAAGTGCGACGCACTTACCCACTGCGCCAACGAAGCAGTCAATACAGAATTATCTACCAGGCAACCATTGGGTGAGGCAGAAGGATTTATGGCGGCTTGATATTCCGGTTCTAATTGCTGCTAATCGATATTTTATGGCAACTTCATTTCAGTGTAAATTCAACCATTCGACACGAGTAGGTAGGTATATCGTTTTTTTTTTGTTGATTTTCTGGCATCACTACGAATCCAAGTATGTTTTTATTTCCCACAGAGACCTTGAGTGCGCTTTTTAATTTATGGTCTTTTTATTCCTTTTTTACGAGCGCTGATAAATTGCTCATGTTAAAATTTTCCTGTATCTAAAACCGTAGTGCATACAGCATCTTAAAATCCGGGGTTCCGTCGATTTTTTTAAATGGTGAACTCAATCTTTGTAGCGGCACGTATCATAGGAAGGAAGCCTAATCAAAGGAGTTCGCCACTAGTACCATCTGGCTAACAACAGATCGCGCTAAACTGACTGTTCCATACAAGATAGATTTCCTAATACGATTCTGCATCGCGCAAGTAAAATTCGCATGTAACTTACTTTAGATAATTATGATATCGCAAATCAAGATGACCTTTCCGCCCCAACGGCCGTCTGTTCTCCTCGCTATGCGCCCTGCCCATTGCCACTTGGGGTATGCAATCCTTTGGGCTATGTCTTAGTTCTCCTGCGGATCTCATCATTTCTGATACGATCACGCAAGGAGACTCCGAGCATAGCCCTCTCCATTGCTCTCTGGGTGACTTTGAGCCTCCTTAATCGGCACATTGTAAGCGGCCATGTCTCGGTTCCGTATGTCTCGAGTGGAGGCCACGTACAGGAAGTCGCAGCCGTGGCAGGCCCCCCACATGGTGAACCGACGATCTGGCGATGATCGCGGGAATCCATTGGATGCGGGCGGCGCAGGACCGATCTGTTTGGAGATCATTGGGGGAGGCCTATGTCCAGCTGTGGACGTCTATTGGCTGAAATGATGATGATGAAATCAAGATGGTACAGCGGGAGGAAGGAAGTTATACACAGTACTTATATCATACTATGTTAAAGCCGTAGACCTGGCAAAAACGTATCTTTCAAAAGATTGGAACATTTGCTTCTGGATCAGTGCAGAGATGCGGAACAGTGGAACGCTTCATTTGGAACATCGACTCTGAGATAGATCCATGATTCATACCGCTCATTCGGATCATTCGGCTCACTCGGATCATTCAACTCATTCGGTTCATCGAATCATTCCGCTCATTCGGATCATTCTTCTCACTCGGATCATTCAGCTCATTCGGATCATTCGGCTCATCGAAACTTTCAGCCCATTCGGCTCACCCGGACTCGAGATTCATTTGAGTCGAATGAAACATGCGGGGTCAACATTAGAGATTCGAAACAGTGTATCATTTGGGTGAGTCGCATCACTGAGTCGTTTCAGTAAAGAGTTACACACGGCATGAGGAAGTAATTTTCTCGAAAAATCTTGTTAGATAGGAGGTGAAATAACTTTCGAAAAACGAATGGAAACTGCTTTATAACACTGTTTTAGTTAAGAAAGTTTAAACAAATACAACAATTTAATTTATGAATAAGACCCATAGATTTAATTCCGTTTACTAGCCTTAGGGCGGCCAGGATTTAAAGAGCAATGATTACCTCTGGCGTTTCACTCGGACTCGAGATTCATTTGAGTGGAATCATACATTCGAAGCGATTCGGAACGAACATTAGAGATTCGGAACCGTGTATCATTTGGCTGAGTCGGATCACTGACTCGTTTCAGTAAAGAGTGACCCACGTCTATTAGGCGGTACAAAGTTAGTCCACCAAGTAGGTATATTAATCCATACTAGTACCTATCCCAAATATTATATTGTGAAAGTGTGTGTGTCTGTCTGTCTGTTTGTCCGTCTTTCACGGCAAAGCGAACAACAGATGTGTGAACGTGTTTTTTAGGCACATAGGCTATACATAGGCTTCCAAACGCGAGCGAAGCCGCGGGCAAACGCTAGTAATCAAATACCGCCGTGGGAGAACCACGCTTCGCCACCGTGGAAGAGCCAAGCTTTGGCTTAAATGGGCCGGCTCAACCGGAGTGATACCACGGCCTCACAGAAAACCGGCGAGAAGCAGCACTGTGCTGTGTTTCGCTGCGTGAGGGTACCGGAGAGGCCCAATCCGGTGGAAAGGGGGGTGTAAAGGTTGGCCGACGGACTTGTGACTCCACAGGTGTCGCGGGTGTCCATGGGCGGCGGCAATCGCTTACCATTAGGTCATCCGTCTGCCATCTATCACTTAAGAAAATATCCACATTATATTACATTCTCTGTATTAACAATGAATGAATTGTCATTCAATAGTCTTATATTTGAATTCAATGCCATTGCGATTGCATGAATATGGTATTAAATATTGTGTTTAGTTCTAATACAACCGCTAGAATCTACATCGTTAAATTAATGCCATACCAAGGGCATGGCGATCTAATACCATTTTATGCTTCCAACCTTTTTACTCTTGTCTGTTGGCGCCGAACTGCAGTAAAAATATTTATTTAAGGGCTCTGAAAGATGTTGTAGATACGTGTTAGTGTTGTAGAAGTCGAGTCCTTTGAGTCTTAGACTCGAGATCATAGAATAAGATTCAGAAAATTCTTTATTTGCATAGGGTTGTACACAGCACTTACAAATAATAAATAATAATAATAATAAATAAATATAAATATTTCACAACATCACATACATTGATTTGACTCCGAGATAGGTAGCTCGAGCACCTGTGTTACGGATATCAGAATCAACAGTGGTATTACAAATATACAGGAAGATTTTTTAATCACTATCCAAATTTTTTTGGGCATTAGGTATCGTTTAAAGAACCCATTTCTGCAAAAAAAAAATGTACGTCATATTATTACAATAAAATCATTTTCCCGATCCAATTATCAACTAAGCGTGGTAACCATTTCTATCGTAAAACATGGCGCCTGAGCGCGACGCGCGGTGAACAATTATATCAGTATTTTTCGGATAACTTTGAAATACCATATCTCAATATTTTAGTACTGGATGATACTAATAGAAAAAATACGTATATAATAATTTTAGCAGCCGATCATCATATCAAATTTTGGATAGTGATTAAAAATTCACCCTATACATATAATACTTTTCTTTTGTAAATACATGCTTATAATACATAGGAAACACCCAGACCAATACAAACAGACATGTTCATGCACAGAAATGTTTGTACTGTGCGGGGATCGAACCCGCAACTCTTGGATCAGCGTTCACTACCACTGTTCCAAAGGGGTCGTCAACAAATCGTCATTAATAAAATTCTTTGTTTACTAACAAGAATATATTTTCGTTTCGTTCAGCGGTTTTGAATCCGGGAAAAGAGATAATAACACGCGATTTATTTGATTTTATTTTAATTGGAGCGATAGTTAATAAGAATTAGGTCATGTGTTCGAATCTGAGCACTCACCTCTGAATGGTCAAATCTGTGTGCGTATTTCTACCACTAGCTCTGCAAGGAAAATTATGCGGGAAACCTGCACGTTTCGGATAGTTGCTCTTATTGTGGGCACGTTTGTTTATTTATTTATTTAAAACTTTATTGCACAAAACGATGCAATAGGCGAACTTAATGCCCATAGACATTCTCTATCAGTCAACCTTTTACGTCATAATCATTATGACTGACCGGGTGGCGCAATTGGTAGTGACCCTCCCTCTTACGCCAAAGGTCGTGGGTTCGATCCCCACCCTGGACAAACATTCGTGCGATGAACACTTGTGTTTGTTCGGTGTCTGGGTGTAATATATGTATTTAAGTATATATTTGTGTTCCTCTGTTGTCTGATATCTGTAACACAAGTGCTTAAGCTGCTTAGTACGGAATCAGGTTAACCTATGAGATGTTCTGAGAATTATTATTATGTGCACGTTCTCTAAGTTTCTCTAAGTTTTGTGTGCATGAACATATCAGTTTGTAATGGTCTGGGTGTTTCTTATGTATTATTAGTACGTATATACAAAAGAAAAGTACTATATGTAGGTATATATTTGTATCCCACTGTTGATTCTGATATCCGTCACAAAGGTGCTTGAGCTACCTAACTCGAAGTCAGATCAATGTTTTTTTTTATGTTATATGTGGCAGACGAGCCGACGGATCTTCTGATAGTAAGCGATTAGGTACCGCCGCCCATGGACACCTGCATCACCAGTGGTGTCACAAGTGCGCTGCTAACCTTTTAACCCCCTTCCCCTGGATTGGGCGTCCGGTACCCTCACTCACGCAGCGAACGTGGTATTACGTGTGAAATATTAATTATTATTATTTATCATTATCGAATCATTTCTGATATATAATGATAATTGAGATTTCTGGTTTCTTTTCCAGTTGGTCTGGTCCACTGCTAGATGGATAGATCAGTAATTAGTCAACAGGTTATCCCAACAGGTCATCCCTACCGTAGTCGCAGGCAAAGTCGCTCGTCTGTAGCCCCTGTAACTCTTCCTGGCCCAGACGTTTAAAACATTCGCCCTGAAGCCTAGGCCATAAAGTCCAAAGTTCAGCGACACGCAGTGAACCAGGACAGTAAGACGCGAGATTAAATGCCCACGTCCGAGATACGATTTAAACCAGAGCCTCTCAAACTTTTTTCTTAAAGACCACTCGTAACATTTTGCTGATTCCGGTGAACCCCTTAAATCATATTTCTGCCACTAGAAGGGATTACCTTGCTACGTTTCTACCATATTCTCAAGGAAAATCAAAGTAAAATATCAGCTTTATAACTCTCCCACTGCAGAGCAAAATCAAATGATGGCTACTATGATGGGATTGGACTAAAATCACCACGTTTTCACAAAACTCGACAAAATACGTCGCCGTATTTAATCTCATCATCATCATCATCAGCAACCCACACTCGTCCACTGCTGGCCATAGGTCTCCCCTAATGCACGCCACTGCTCCCGATTTTCGGCCACTCTCATCCAGCCCACACCAGCCAGCCTTCGAATACACACAACATCTTTCGGGTTCCAAGTCAACCTCTCCTGCCCGTGGCGCGTCCTGCTAACCAACAAAAGAGGCCCTGGCGAACCACCCACCAACCCGCACTGGACCAGCGTGGTGGGTTATGGTCCATTCCCCCTAATGACAGACACTGTATTTAATCTAATACCCCCTTATTACAAATCCCGATATAATAAAAGTTCCGGAACAAAACTCATTCCAGACCCTTTTTACATTGCGTGTTAGAACAAGAAGGCATGAACTTTGGTACGGTAATAACTGTAGATCGAAAATAAATGGGTAGATATTTGAGTTGCGACCCCCTTAACACAAAACCAGATTTAATTAAAATTCCGGGTTCCTTCATAGCTCAGTTTATTTATGGCGCCTAGACGAATGTAATACCATAAGGTTACGACATTCTATGGCTCTGGCGCGCCATGGTCACCATGGCGGTCGGATGTTTTTTAAGATATACGTGGCAGACGAGCCGACGGGTCACCTGATGGTTAGTGATTACCACCGCCCGTGGACACCTGTATCACCAGTGGTGTCACAAGTGCGCTGCTAACCTTTTAACCCCCTTCCCCTGGATTGGGCGTCCGGTACCCTCACTCACGCAGCGAACGTGGTATTACGTGTGAAATATTAATTATTATTATTTATCATTATCGAATCATTTCTGATATATAATGATAATTGAGATTTCTGGTTTCTTTTCCAGTTGGTCTGGTCCACTGCTAGATGGATAGATCAATCCTATTCCAAGAGTTTTCAGATCCTTTGGCCGCTATTATCAAATTATTACAGTTCTGAACAAATGCAAGCATTATCAAACACAATTTCTTTGTAATTTTTTGTTTTTATTTGAAAATATTTATTATTTGGCGTGAAGCAGTGCATGCGCTGTGTTACGCTGCTTGAGGAGGGTACCGGAGGCCCAATCGAGGCGAAGAGGGTTAAAAGGTAAGCAGCCCACTTGTGACACCAATGGTGTTGCAGGTGTCCACGGGCGGTGGTAATCACTAACCATCAGGTGACCCGTCGGCTCGTCTGCCACGTATATCTTAAAAAACATCCGACCGCCATGGTGACCATGGCGCGCCAGAGCCATAGAATGTCGTAACCTTATGGTATTACATTCGTCTAGGCGCCATAAATAAACTGAGCTATGAAGGAACCCGGAATTTTAATTAAATCTGGTTTTGTGTTAAGGGGGGTCGCAACTCAAATATCTACCCATTTATTTTCGATCTACAGTTATTACCGTACCAAAGTTCATGCCTTCTTGTTCTAACACGCAATGTAAAAAGGGTCTGGAATGAGTTTTGTTCCGGAACTTTTATTATATCGGGATTTGTAATAAGGGGGTATTAGATTAAATACAGTGTCTGTCATTAGGGGGAATGGACCATAACCCACCACGCTGGTCCAGTGCGGGTTGGTGGGTGGTTCGCCAGGGCCTCTTTTGTTGGTTAGCAGGACGCGCCACGGGCAGGAGAGGTTGACTTGGAACCCGAAAGATGTTGTGTGTATTCGAAGGCTGGCTGGTGTGGGCTGGATGAGAGTGGCCGAAAATCGGGAGCAGTGGCGTGCATTAGGGGAGACCTATGGCCAGCAGTGGACGAGTGTGGGTTGCTGATGATGATGATGATGAGATTAAATACGGCGACGTATTTTGTCGAGTTTTGTGAAAACGTGGTGATTTTAGTCCAATCCCATCATAGTAGCCATCATTTGATTTTGCTCTGCAGTGGGAGAGTTATAAAGCTGATATTTTACTTTGATTTTCCTTGAGAATATGGTAGAAACGTAGCAAGGTAATCCCTTCTAGTGGCAGAAATATGATTTAAGGGGTTCACCGGAATCAGCAAAATGTTACGAGTGGTCTTTAAGAAAAAAGTTTGAGAGGCTCTGGTTTAAATCGTATCTCGGACGTGGGCATTTAATCTCGCGTCTTACTGTCCTGGTTCACTGCGTGTCGCTGAACTTTGGACTTTATGGCCTAGGCTTCAGGGCGAATGTTTTAAACGTCTGGGCCAGGAAGAGTTACAGGGGCTACAGACGAGCGACTTTGCCTGCGACTACGGTAGGGATGACCTGTTGGGATAACCTGTTGACTAATTACTGTTAACACTAATCTGTTGAGATTCGCAGGGGGACATAAGTTGGGCCGAGTGTAACTTATGCATATATGACGTTAAAAAAATCTATATCGACCTCTTCCCTTCATTCGGGGTCGACTCTCCTCATCTTTAAGCGCCAGGGTAGTCTATCCTGGGTTCCCTGTAGGTACCAATTGGGCTCTTTCCAGGTCTTTGGATACGGTTGTCTTTTTCCCTTTCCGGGATTGCTAAAGCCTTCCTTACTTCCTTATCACATTCAAAGAGATGTTTTAAAAATAAATGAGAGTTTATTAATTTTTTTAGCTGCCTGTGAGTAGATCTAAAAAAAAGTTGTAATCACTTAAAACTAAAGCGTAGTAAAACTATGGAATCAGCTACCAACGATGGTGTTTCCGAACAGATACGACCTGGTGATCTTCAAGAAAAGAGCTTATTCCTCCCTTAAGAGCCGGCAACGGTGATGCCCCGTATGTCGCAGATGTCCAAGGGCGGCGTTAATTCACTTACCATCAGGTGAGCCGTCTGCTCGTTTGTCTGCCATAATGTAAAAAAAAAATGTTAAAAAACGTCCTTCGACTTCTGGTCACAAGCAGTCGCTAGTCTATAACCTCCCTTAGAGTCAAGTTGGCAGCCGGAGATTGTGTAGGGAGATCTAAGATGAAAGTGGCTGCAAGCTGGATGCATCCGACACACTCGCTACGTACCGATAGCATTTCTTTTTTTAAGTGATAGGTGGCAGACGAGCAGACGGATCACCTGATGGTAAGCCTCCGGTAGCCTCACTCACGCAGCGTAACGCAGAACAATGCTGCTTCACGCCGGTTTTCTGTGAGGCCGTGGTATCACTCCGGTCGAGCCGCCCCGTTCCTGCCGAAACATTTTAGAGTTCACTTGATTTAATTACTATAGCAATAGTTCAGTAACTTATTTTAGCTTGACCCTTGACTTAACGTCTTTTCGCAAGCAGTCGCTAGTCTACAACCTCCTTTAGAGTCAAGATGGCTGCCGGAGATTGTATTCTGGAGATCTAAGATGAGAGTAGCTGCAGTATGCATCCGACTCATTCGCTACATACTGATTACATCTTAGAGTCCGCTTGATTAAATTCCCGTATCAACTGGTCAAGACCGTATTTTACCGTTCCTCAGACTTGACTTCTGGTCACAAGGAGTCGCTAGTGTACAACCTCTTTTAGAGGCAAGATAGCCGGAGATTGTATTCGGGACATCTAAGATCAGAGTGGCAGCAATCTTTCTAGGAAGGAAATGTTATTATAAATTAGATGGATACCTTTCCGATACACTCTCTTAGGTTGGTCAAGATCTAAGTTTAGGTTGTTACTACCTGTGCGGATAAAGAATGGGATCAGAAATGGCGGCGCATCTATTCACTTCTCGCTCGCACACTATTTGCGTCTATACTCGTACTCGGGGGGTGCGAGTATAGACGCAAATAGTGTGCGAGCGAGAAGTGAATAGATGTGCCGCCATTTCTGATCCCATTCTTTATCCGCACAGGTTGTATTAAGTAGAGTCATAACGATATGGTAGACGTCGATTATAATATTTTCTTGTAAATATTCATATACCTGCCAGGTCCATCGTAGTGAAACACAATACTATGTTAATCTTTTTAACCGACTTCAAAAAAAAGAGGTTCTCAATTCGACATGTATATTATTATATATATATTTTATGTTTGTTCGCCGATAACTTCGCCATTTATGAACTGATTTAGATGATTCTTTTTTAGTTGGAAAGTAGATAGTCCCGGATTGGTACCATGATCAGGATATTAGGATCTGATGATGGGATCCCGGAAGAAATGAGGGGAAGTCTCAAACTTTAAAGGGACACGTAATGTTTTTGTACCTTTTTTGAAAACTACACCAGTATTTACGCTTGACTGTATTAATTTTGTGGCTCTGCTGATGATGGAAGGTCAACTCCCCAACGGTAAGAAATTAAAGGATAAGGAGGGTGGAAGGGGCCCCCCCCTTCCACCAAATGGGTGTCAAAATATGAGACACTAAAAGGCTTAAACAAAAATTTTGCTACAAAAAAACCGGCTTCAATAACCGCGATCTAAAAAGTGTAAAATAATATTTTTTACACTTTATACACTTCAAATAACATTTTATAATAGTACATTCGAGAAAAGCTTTTACCGAACTCGGCGCCTAATCCCTGTTGAATAATTGAATGTTGTATTAAATTTTAGGCGGGTTTTTTTTGCAGAAATTTTTTTACTTGACTACTGGTCGCAAGTAGTCGCTAGTCTAGTTTACAGCCACCTTTAGAGGCAAGATGGCAGCCGGAGATTGTATTCGGGAGATCTAAGATGAGAGTGGATGCAGGCCAGATGCATCCGACTCATCTGCTATGTACCTACGGATTGCATCTTAGAGTCCGCTTGATTAAATTTCTATATTGATTGTTGTGGAGAGTATTTTTAGTTTGATTTATTTTCCAGAAATTTCAGACGGTGATGCGCTACACATTGCGTAACAAGTAGCGCTACTTCATTTGTACGGACGTCAAATGCAACGACTTAACGACTTAATTTAGGGTTCGCGCAATAAACCAGACTACCTTAAATGCAAGGACTCGCGGCAGACAGAGTATTTCAACCGTTAATTTATGGATGAAATATGCCACCGACTGCCAAGAATGAGATGCTAAAAAAAAGTATTTGTGATTTTTCAAGATATATCTGGCACAAATTATCCCACTACATGTTACTTAATTTTTGGTTTCCCCATAAAGTGGCCACTTTTAGCAATTCTTAAAAATTTGGTAAAAAATCACAAATACTTTTTTTAGAATCTCATTGCCCGTTTTTTTGCAACAATATCCTATATTCGTCACAATTAATACAAATTGATAGGCGGCGCTAGTGAGATCGCAGTGTCACCTTAACGGTCATAAATGACTCTCATTATTAATGAATGAAATACTCTACGGTCTGCCGCGAGTCCTTGCGCTCACTGCCTACAACTATGGATCGAGGCGAGGTGTTCCTATTCCTTATTTAAAGACGTGTTTGTGGACTCCGTCTGTACACGGCTTTACAATTTTCAGTGATTAGAAGATCTTGGACTAAATGCCAATTCCACCAATATTTTTTTTTATTTTTTTTATTATGGCTCTACCAGAAGATAATTCGCCAATGTCAAGTTACTTATTGAGAATAAGTAGGTACCTAGTCGAAGTCATTCAAAGTCACAGTCACTCAATAAAACGCCGTTGTTTTACATTTTATCGACCTACGGATTCAGCGGATATCACTCTAAAAGCAATCGCAGGTTTTAAGACTCTATTTGGTCCAAGCAAGTTGTCACGAGACAACTCACTCGACACACAAAATAGGTAGCTGTGTTAAAAACGATACAATCCAACGATTATTATTATTAAGATCACTTTGCGGCACTTCACTGCACAAATAAATACCAAATACCAAATTTGAACACTAAAAACCACTAGACACTAATTTAAAACCTTTGAAGTGCATCAGCCCATGCGGCATGTTTTAGCCCTACCCGCCGAATCCCCACCAATTTTTATCCGTGGATAAATCTATAACGTCATATTTGTATGGAATGACAGCGCTATTACTATAGATTTAGTACAGAGGGCTAAATTTTATTTATTTAATGACAACCAACAAAGCATACACCTTACATGGATGATCTTTTTTTATATCTACATGGTATCATCATCATCATCATCAGCCCATTTAAGTCCCCACTGCTGGGGCACGGGCCTCCCTCAATCACATGAGGGGTAATTGCCATACTCACCACGCTTGGCAGACGGGTTGGCGAGGGTTTTGATATAAATGCAGATTTTTCCTTCTCTGGGTGCTGATGATCATGCCAGCAGCTTTACCTAAGTCGCCTTTTACGACACCTCGGTAAGAGTGAGGGTGGCCTATTCTACTCTGCCAGGGACCACACGGCCACATGGTATAGTCTTGCCTTACTAAAAGGCTGCACGGCATTCACATATTAACAAGTCGGTAAGCTATTGACAAACACACATATAATTAGGGTATTTCTTCGAGGTACTCCCGTCCGATTCGCAGGGGCTGGACACACTGATCTTGTAAAGCTTAATTAAATCATTACAAATATTTCTCTATTACATGAACCTTCAATCCTATTAATACTTTTATGAAGCAGACAGACAAATATCTGAAAAGTGGCATTTAGTGTATTTTTTGGGATATATTTAAATAGGTATGTATCAACTATATAACAAAATTTGATAGATATTTCGAAAATAAAAACTCCTAATTGTGAAATGTTTTTAATTAATAACTTTATGTGATTCCCCTGCAACGCTAAAGCCAATTCAGCTATCTTGTTTTTTTTCCATACAAGAATTAAATGATGATTTGTATGCGCTAATAGTAGACGGATGTTGAAATGAATATTACTCAAGATAGATTAAAGACTACAAAATAAATATTAATGAAAATGAGAAAATGAACTTAACTGATATGCCGAAAACATTTTTTTAAAGTGCTTGTACTGTACGTGTTTTGAAATTGCCTCTGAAAAAGAACCTAAAACCAAATTTTGATTATTTGACTCTCTATAAATCAAAAAGACGTGGTATCAGAATTTTGAAAACAGATTCATAATCAAGGAGTGCAATTTAGTAAAATTATGGACCTCTTATATGTGTTTCGAAAAAAAGTTAAAAATTTGTTGACTAGTGTAATTACTTGCGATTTGTTGACTGGCGATTCTCATATAAAAACATTATTTATTTATTATAAGTGTTAGATTGAGACTAGAGGTTCGATCAGTGTTAATTGTGTTGCGATTTTTTTATTAGGAACCATTGTCGGAAAATATGTGGTATTATCAAATTGAACGCGCAAATAAATTAGTTATTTAAGGTGACGGGTAGGGCATACTAGCGACGCCAATCAAATAAATAGTATAAGTGTCCGCCGAGAGGTTGTAGGCTTGTAGGCCGTGTGGTCCCGGCAGAGTAGAATAGGCCACCCTCACTCTTACCGAGGTGTCGTTAAAGGCGACTAAGGTAAAGCTGCTGGCATGATCATCAGCACCCAGAGAAGGAAAACTCTGCATTTATATCAAAACCCTCGCCAACCCGTCTGCCAAGCGTGGTGAGTATGGCAATTACCCCTCATGTGATTGAGGGAGGCCCGTGCCCCAGCAGTGGGGACTTAAATGGGCTGATGATGATGAGAGGTTGTAACCCCGATATTGTTTAAAATGGATCTGGTTTAGCAGCTAAAAACTTAAAATCGATTGGCGTCACTAGTGTGCCCTAACCGTCACCTTAATAAACTATCACGTCATCGAATGCTATGCGTACGGAAGGCGCGTTCTTATCCACTCAGCCACCAGCTCCTCGCTCACAGCTCAATATGGCTCCTTATCACAGATGCATCAAGTAATAGAAACTTCCTTTCTCACGAGTCAATTTGTTGGTTGGAAATTGAAAAAAGCGAAACAGTATACAAAAGAGAAATAGCACCGTTATGTAGCGTTGAGTCGTAAATGCTCGGTTTTATCCATGAGAAAACCAATACACTTACCATATGTACAACATGAGTACAACCTCATTTCTCATTGTACTTTAAACCATATTGTATCGGCATAAGAGTGGAAGCATTTACAGGTTATTGCAAGGCCTGTACGATCACATATCTAGGCAATTCCGAGACGGGCAGATTGCTCGAAAGGAAGTATTCTGGGTACTATTGTTTCACAAGTAAGGCAGATTTATAATGTATCAATACGGGGATTAACACGATATTTATTATGTGAAATAACATTGTGTACTCACTATTTGGCTCGACGTTTCGGCTACGTTACAGCAGCCGTGGTCAAGAGCGGACTGGCGGAGCACGGCGTCGTCTGCTGGGGCCGGGCTGTGAATCTTCGGACACCCTCACATTTTTTGATATTAATTCGCCACAAGATGAATTGTCAGTGAAGCTACTCCGACACACTACACTAACAATATAGGTGTTTGTTTGAGTTAGTAACGGCCTAGCACGGGGTTTGCACTTGTTAATTACTGGATTCCATGTCGTTGATATTATAAATCCATCCTCCCGATTGAAAGTTTTTCACGTATTATCCTGGTATGATAATGACGATCGGTGGAGAGGATTTTCGGGTCATACAGTTCCATCCAATGATTAACTCCCATTTCCAGTAGATGTTCTGCTATTGCCGATTTATTCGCTTGTCGATTTTTAACAGCTGCGATATGTTCCTTGACACGTTCTGCAATTGACCGCTTCGTTTGTCCAATATAAGAACTACCGCAGCTACAATCGATTTTGTAAACACCTGGGGGTCTAATTTGAAGTTAACTTTGAGACTCAACCAAACGTATTTGACGACGTTTCCTAATTTGAAGTGAACATTGCGTCGGTTGAACTCAACCGAAACTCTTTTGACACATCTCGCCTCAAACCCTAATTTGAAGACACCTATGCTCAACCAAAATATCGAATTTGACATTTCTTGTCTCGCGTCTTTATGTCAAAATTCACGATAGCTCGAAAGGTGTTTTGGTTCGGTTGAATGGATTTATGGTGTATTAAAAAAGGATCTTTATGTCTTTGTAAATAAGGTCCAATGACTTACATATCAATAAAGATTAGTTTAAAGCGGAGTTTCTTGGTATAAAATGTTAAAATTGCTATACCTATATAGATGATTATGAATACATAGAGTAGGTACTTAGGTACTTTTAATGCTTAATCAAAGTTTTAATGTATGAATCTCAGTACTTACGTTTAAATATGTAAATTAATTTACATTAAGTGCCTATTTACCTACTTACTGAGAATTTTTGTAGATTTATGCCAGTGAGAATATGTATGGTATAGTTCAATGATTTATGCAGATTTAAGTAAGTAAGTATACTAAGTACCTACCTAGTGGTGTAGGCTTCTTATAGATAAACTAGATACACTAAGTAATTAGTCTTTTTCTGCGACTAAGTACATTGTATTCTTCAAACTTAATCTTATCAGTTCAAAAGTTTGAAACTTTTGATGGTTTAATTAGGTATTATTTATATAGGCTTTTGACTCAATTAGGTATTAATCCACCAAAGTACAAAGTGAAATACATTTTGAGGGTTTTAACCATTTGCAAGCCTCAATTATGTATTACAAGAGGCAATAATTTTGCCTAAATTCCTACTTTGTCTACATTACAAGTATACGTAATAAGTTTTCTCTTTCCTTAAAAAGTAGGTATACCTACCTACTTACCTTTGTGTTAGGTTCACTACATAACTATTTAAGTACCTAGTTATCTACTTATACATTTTACAATTTTGGGGTAATTTTGGATATCCATTAAAGATTACACAGTACCAACCAGTTAAACTTATGTTTAACTGGTTTAATACATTTGCTCCACTATTAGTTAGTGAATTTTAATATATCCCATAGAATATTTCACAACATCACATATGTACATTGATCTGACTCCGAGATAGGTAGCTCAAGCACCCGTGTTACGGATATCATAGTCCACAGTGGGATTACAAATATATACATATAATACTTTTCTTTTGTAAACACATACTAATACATAGAAAACACCCAGACCAATACAAACAGTCATGTACATGCACACAAATATTTGTACTGTATGGGGATCGAACCAGCAACCCTTGAACCTAAGCCATCGTTCACTACCACTGTTCCAAAAGCCCTGTTAACACTCATGCGATTAACATACTAATTAACAGGAGAGCAGTACATAAGGAATGAAAAAAACAACAAAGTACATGTGATGGAATCATTTATTAAAATAAATAATAAAAGATACAATAATGTTATCCTATTTTAAGAAGAAACTATGTACACACACATATTTTGTATTCTTTCTGTGCAATAAAGGATGTCTATCTATCTATCTTCACACACCCACTTAGTATTAATTAATAACCTTTAACTATTTACAAATAAATAAAACAACGCCCCATTGTCTAATGGTTTAAGACGGTTCTGACGATGGCCCTGTGGCCATGATCTCGGGTCATGGGTTCGATTCCCGGGTCGAGCAAAGGTATGTTTTGAATTTTCCGAACATAGTTCGGGTTTGTGATCACTAATCCGCATTTGGCAAGAGTGATGATTAAGCCTAATCCCATCATAGTAGCGATGACTTGATTTCTATGATGGGGGTCTTATCCCTACAAAGGGAATAATTAAGCTGATACTTTACTTTATTTACATAATAAATGATGACTGAATGATGCATGTCCATAGGTACTTATCAGTTGAATTATAACAAACTATTTTCAGCAAATAATTAACTTCGTTTAGCAATGAAGCCCGGAGTACTGGAACTGGGTATGTTTCTTCTAGCGGAGATCTGTGCAATGCTGGTAGATATTCTGCAATAATCATAAAGGAGTTTTTTATAAAATAAATAAATACCTAATAATAAAAGTATTTTTATTGCTCTCTCATACAAAAAACTGTTGGTAGGTACATAGGTATTTCGATTACAATCATACTTATTAAGTAAATAAAAACAAGCTATTTAATTTTAGGTTGGAAATAATGTAAAAAATAAACTCAAATGCATATTTCTACCAACGAGCTCCATATGCACTTAAGATTACTTGAATAAGTTTATGTAACATGTAACCATGATTAATTTGGTGTGGTTCCCCCGTCTAAGGGTTGTTAAGGTCAGACGGCAGTCCCTTCATAGTAATTGCCAGACTCGCCAAATCCTCGATCATGGCTCACGGTACACTGGCCTCCAAAAATCATGGTTCTGGACCACCAACCAAGAATAACACAGCAAGGATTTGACAACCCATTTGGAACGGTAGTGAATGCTGCCTTTGTTCCAAGGGTTGCGGGTTCAATCCCCACACAGTACAAACATTTGTGTGCATGAACATGTCTGTTTGTATTGGGCTGGGTGTTTTCTATGTATTATTAGTATGTATTTATTAAAGAAAAGTATTATATGCATATATTTGTAATCCCACTGTTGATTCTGATATCCGTAACACAGGTGCTTGAGGTACCTATCTCGGAGTCAGACCAATGTATGTGATGTTGTGAAATATTTATTTATAAGGATTACACTTTTGTATACATGTTTCAAACAATTATATTATCTTTATCTTAATGTTTTTTCTTTCAGTAAGGAAATTAGTTATAGCACAGATATTATAGATTCAGTTAAATAACTTTTTGTTATTTTGATTACCTCCGGTGAGATGTTCACTTTTTTCAACTAATTCTCCAACAGTCATTCTAGCTCAGCTTGCTATTACAGTTTGGTCCAATGGAGAACTTTGATGTCTTGTTTACTGAAATATTTAATTACAAATGGTTAAATTATAGAAATGATGTTTCAAAGTTGTTCTTTCTAAAGTGTAAATTGGAATAGTCATCATCATCAGCCCATTTAAGTCCCCACTGCTGGGGCACGGGCCTTCCTCAATCACATGAGGGGTAATTGCCATACTCACCACGCTTGGCAGACGGGTTGGCGAGGGTTTTGATATAAATGCAGAGTTTTCCATGTCTGGGTGCTGATGATCATGCCAGCAGCTTTACCTTATTGGCCTTTTACGACACCTCGGTAAGAGTGAGGATGGCCTATTCTACTCCGTGGCCGAGTGGTCCCCGGCAGAGTAAAATTAATAACAAATACACTTATTTAGGTAGGATTATGCGACTAACCTAACTTATACTTGATTTTACTTAAGAAAGTAGAGTCTTTAGATAACTATAGAACTTGTATATAAGCATAATACTAATGTACATACGCTTTCAAACAATTTTACAATATTTTAAATTATGTATTGAGATTGCATATTTATCGTACGTACATACTTATGTCAATAATTTACAAGTTTTTTTCTAATGTTTCACAGATGGCCACAGATAACTATATGGGCTATGATGTAGAAAAATAGCAAGCTGTCAGATTTTTAAAAATATTTTAACATTTTAATGTTTTTATTATTTAAAATCTTTCTTTCAAACACATTGAACAATAGTCCTTTAATTTAAAAAGTCAAATATCTTTTATTCTTTAAAAAAAATATTGTTAATTATAAATAAAATCAATTCAATTGGTTTTATTTGATGTGGGTCTTTCGGCGACACTATCATCGCGAATATCATTCATTCACGAGAGTCTATGGTCGGATCCGTACGAAAGTGTCCCATACGATGGTATTTCAAATTGCCAAACTAAACTACAATTGATTGACTGTCGGCTCGATCGAACGATCGTACGTGGTAACTTGAAATTAGACCCCCTTGAGTCTGAAAAGGTATGACATCTTTTGGTGATCGCAGTTGTTTTGATATTCGACATAACGGAGTATATACAGTCTTTATGGAAAAAAATCTTGAGTACTGTTCCAATTTTGTCCGTTACGCCTTTAATATAGGGCAAAAATGAGGTTGTACTCATGTTGTACATATGGTAAGTGTATTGGTTTTCTGCTGCCTGGAGGTTCAACTCTAGATATCTTTCCCTTCTCTTTTGCCTGCTCAACAGATGCGGCGTATTATATCCATTCCCTTTAAGTACCGTACAAACGAAGCGGTCAATTGCAGAACGTGTCGAGGAACATATCGCAGCTGTTAAAAATCGACAAGCGAATAAATCGGCAATAGCAGAACATCTACTGGAAATGGGAGTTAATCATTGGATGGAACTGTATGACCCGAAAATCCTCTCCACCGATCGTCATTATCATACCAGGATAATACGTGAAGCGATTGAGATCAAGAAGTATAAGACTTTCAATCGGGAGGATGGATTTAAAATATCATCGACATGGAATCCAGTAATTAACAAGTGCAAACCCCGTGCTAGGCCGTTACTAACGCAAACAAACACCGATACTGTTAGTGTAGTGTGTCGAAGTAGCTTCACTGACAATTCATCTAGTGGCGAATTAATATCAAAAAATGTGAGGGTGTCCGAAGATTCACAGCCCGGCCCCAGCAGACGACGCCGTGCTCCGCCAGTCCGCTCTTGACCACGGCTGCTGTAACGTAGCCGAAACGTCGAGCCAAATATGTGAGTACACAATGTTGTTTCACATAATAAATATCGTGTTAATCCCCGTATTGATACATTATAGTTATAATGCAACGCGAAAATGTAAAAACTATAAGGCAGATTTTTTGAGGAAGGCAAATGAGGAAATGAAAAGATAAGTTAAAGTAGAGGAGCACAAGAGAGGACTTACTCGAGCGCGTCAAATTAAAATACAAGAAAAAGGTACCGTTAGATGATTCAGTAAAAAAAAACAACAATCAGATACTGATGGTCTCCTACCGATAAAATTGTATATTTTATTCTTTTATTTTTTGGTTCATCGTCTAAGTTTCGCAACCCAACAAACAGGTCTTGTAACGATGTCCAATGTGCCCAAATGTGTACACTTTCTATTCCCTTACCCTCATATTACGAAGAGTGACACGTCCGAAGCATCTAAGTTCGCGCGCGAACCGTTGTCATGAGACTCTCAAACTTCTGAAGAAAAAGAGAGGCCGAGACTTAAGGCTATTTTATGGCGAACCTTTGATTTAGCGTAGTAACAAAGCTGTCTCATGGAAAATGCTGAGTTCAGACAGTAGATAGTTAATTAAAAACAGCAACTCTCATGAATATTAATAATTCCGCCGCCAGAGTATCTTCTTGGAGTGCTCCTAACAGGTACTTAAGTATTTATAACTAAACTGTAGGTACGTTAATGATATTAAATTATTCCTTCAGTTTTAGAAAAAAGAAAAATTCTTTATTCAAGTTTATGCTCAGAATACTGATGAATGTCAAAAACATCAAATTTACCGCTTATTTTTCTGAGAAACCTCCTAATTCTTTGTTTTGTTTCTTAAGGGCTGAATTAAACCTTTATTAACTGGGATGTCTTAATGAATTTCTAAATTCAAATAAATTTAAAAAGTCACAAAAAAAAAACCTCATGTCAACAGTAATAAGGATCAAAATTATGTAGAATGATAAATCCTATGATAATAGAAATAGAGATCAAATCACATCTGTCATTCTAGTCGGACTATATTTTGCGGACTACAGTATTGCTTAATTTAAATATAGTAAAACAGAATGTATACAGTTAGAATCAACATAGCCTGCGATAACTAGTGGTGGAAATTATTTAAGGCAACTGTGTTACACACTTGACTTTTTCTATTTTGTATTATAATGATGCTGTTTTTTTTCCTGAATAAATAAGTAAATACAGTCAAGTGAAATGGCATTACGAATGTTTTGGAAACATTAAATCAGAAGCATCTAAGTCCAGAATCTGAATTTGAATGGAATAAACACTCGAATAAAGTTATAAGTTTTGTATGATTTTTTTGTTTAAGTTTAAAAAAGAAATGCGAATTTAAATGTGCGCTTATCATGGAACTAGGAAACGCGCGCTTAAAACGGAATGTGTCATTTTTGGAAAAAACGTCACAGAGTGTGATCCAACCGCCCCTGAGGCAGATTCTAAACGGGTGGGATAAAGAAAGAACGTCAGCCCAACACGTCACCCCGGTACTAACGGCTTCACGCAGTTTTTGAGTATGGATTTCTATGAAAATCACAGTCTGTTTAGGATGCATGTTTATGGCGCTTATACGATCTCTTACCACAGATTATATATTGGCACTAGTGTTGTCATTTATATATTTAATAAAAATGAAATTTAATTAATATAGATGACCATATTTCGTTGGATTACTTTACTTTACTTTTCAAAATTCTTTATTAAATATAAATTTCGAGTACAGGCACCCTATTATTACATTAATAAAATAGTAGCACAATTACATTATAATTTCACATACACTTTTTGATCCGAAGATCTTTTAAAGCTTACAAAAACTCTTAAATTAACTTGATAGACACTAAATTAATTAACTAACCAGTTACATTATGAGCTTCTCAGTACAAAGTTCATATTAAAAAGAAGATATGTTGGATTGGTGATTCTGAAAAGTGTAAGCATGATTCAGTTGGTTTAGTTTCCCTGTTAAACGGTTTGCATAGATCAGACGGCAGTCGCTTTTGTAATTACCAGACTCTCCAAATCCTGAATCATGGTCCAACCGTACCCCGGGCTCCAGTGCGACAGCTTTGGACGCAGCTGGGCATTACACTCCAAGATGAGGAGGATAAATATTTCACAATATCACATACATTGATCTGGCTCCGAGATAGGTAGCTCGAACACCTGTGTTACGGATATCAGAATCAAGAATAAGGGGATATATCCTAAAACCACATATCACATTTATTATACCTAATAGAAATATGGGCAGCGGCATCCAAAACCAAGCTTGATCAATTGCAAGTAGCTCAAAACAAACTCATCAAAATGCTATTCCACTATCCATACTTAACATCCACTAGTAAGGTTTACAAAGAAACTGGCCCCATGAATATAAAACAAATGTTTAATTACTCCACCTGCATCCTTATTTATAAAATCATACACAAAATTATCCACACATATACAAAATTTACAAACATAACACAAATACATAAACGAAGCACACGGCGACCCTATCATCTAAATTAAGAACTAATTATGGCAAAAGGACCATAACATTTGAGGTTGCACAGCTCTTCAAAAAACTCCCACCCATTATCAAGAGTGCGCAAACATTTTCTATCAGACCACAGCCTAATACGTAGTTGACGGCCTCAATTGTATCAGCGCACTTGATGTTTGGTTTCTTCTTTGTTTCTTCTTTCTTTCTCTTATCTCTTTCTTTATTGCTAAATGCCGTGTTGCCGTGTGGTCCCCGGCAGAGTAGAGAGAGCCGGTAGAGCATAGGCCACCCTCACTCTTACCGAGGTGTCGTAAAAGGCGACTAAGGTAAAGCTGCTGGCATGATCATCAGCACCCAGAGAAGGAAAACTCTGCATTTATATCTAAACCCTCGCCAACCCGTCTGCCAAGCGTGGTGAGTATGGCAATTACCCCTCATGTGATTGAGGGAGGCCCGTGCCCCAGCAATGGGGACTTAAATGGGCCGATGATGATGATTGCTAAATGCCTGTAACGTCATGTTTGTTTAGTCATTTTCCTTTCTTCTTACGATGTACCTACCTAGTTTATTAATTAAGTATTAGAATAACTAAATAAGTACCTAGTTATTTGTATCTTGTAATAATCACGATTGGGCTATGTATACTTTTAATATGTAATCTCATGTAAGTGAAATGTATGTCTTTATGAAAAATAAATTTCTTTGAACTGAAAACCAGCCTGCTTTAGTGTTCTGTTGGATCGTTTTAGACCAAAAATAATGTACTGTAGTTGTGTTTATTACCTTGGGAAATTGTTCCAAGGTAATAGAGTTAGACAATGCGATATGAATGACGCAGCATCGCCAGAAGATGCACCGGAAATAGAGCCGCATCTAAGTGCGATCCATTACCGGTACAAGTGTATTCGGCACCAACGTATATCACAGTACAATGAATACTTAGGTGTATATCATTTTACGGTATACAGAATAGCAGTGAGGCAGACGCTATAGCAAAAGTATACAAAAACTTCTTTCAACATTTTTTTTTTGTTGGCGAAGAGTCTCTGGTGGCAGACGTCTGCGCCGGTGGTCGGCGCCGCCTTATGCACACCCTTCGGGTGGGAGACCGACGGGTAGTGTGTTTTACGCTTTATCGACCTACAGATTCTGCCGATACTGCCAAACATAATCGCGGGTTTTAAGACTATTGGGTCCAAACAAGTTGTCACATGCCGACTCACTCGACACATAATAACAGTGTTAAAAATGATACAATTCAACGATTCTTCGCGGATCACTTGGCGACCACTAGAAATTAATTTAAAACCATCATCCCACGCGGAGTGGTTTAGTCCTACCCCCTATTGATGAAAACAAAAAAAAAATGTAAACATACCTATTTCTTTTTTTGTAACGCTGGAGGAATGCCCTGTCCCTGTCCCGTATCTTGGGTACTGGGAGGAGGCGAGCCTAACCCGCACTACACCACGTAGTCCACCGGAGTGGAGGGGAGAGGCACCCTTTTGCAGACCTGGCCCTCAGGGGAGGAACCCGACCCTGGCCTGTCGGCGCAGGGCACTCAGGTACAGCTGGGCTCTCCGCGGGGGGATTCGAACCCCTCTTGCGCGGCCTACCAGCTAAACCTATCCAGCGACTCACCCACCCGTGGTACTGGGAATGGTGTCACGAGAACTGCCGAAAGGCTTTGCCCCGCAACACCGTCCCGCCACGAGCCCCTACCTGGGGTCACCGGCCACGCCCCTCCCGATGTCGGGAGGGGGGTTGGGGATAGTCGAGTGAGTCGAACCATCCCAAACAGGCGGTGAAGGAGCTGTATATAGTGCCAGCGTAGGGGCCCCTGCCCCTGTTGCCGGCCTGCCACCTCCACGGGAGGAACGAGGGCGAGGGCGTCACCGTGTCCTCCTTACCCTGACCGAGCCAGCGAGGGGGTTTTCCTCGCGCTTACGCTCCGCCGCCTCCTTCTGTGCCATCACGTCCTCACAGAACGCTGCAAACGGCGCCGTTCAGGCTGGGCAGAGAGAGGTCCCTTCCAACCTTCGCGGTGAGGTTGGCCCGCTGCGGAGCCCACGACGGATACACCACGAGGGTGTGATGCGCCGTGTCCTCCGCAGCGGGATGTATACATACCTTTTTTTTTTGTTGACGTAGGAGAAATGCGTTACGCATACCCATCCGTCTGTAAAGGGAAGGGTTATGTCGGACTCTCCTCTGGCGACGGCCGGAGGCATACCGTCCATGGGTGGGAGGGTGACCTGGGGCCATAGCTCGGAGCCTTTTACCACGTCATCCCCCGGACAGGGACGCCCGCCTACACGGCGGGCACGACGCTTCTCCCCCCGGGGTCGGGGGAGGTATGGGGACAGCCGAGAGAGTCGTGCCGTCCCCACCAGGCGTAGGAGAAGGTCCGTGATTGCACGGACCTCCTCCTACGCATATAACCCCACCACCGGCATTGGCCGGTGGTGGGGTTATAGCCCCTAGCACCAGCGGACCTGATCCTCGCAGGGGAAGGAGACGCAAGTATTGGCGTCGTTTCCTCCCTCTACGTGCCTTGCGAATCGCGGGGGCGAGAGGGTCAGCCTCTCGCTCGCGCTCCGCCGCCTCCTTCTCCTCCATCACATGCTCGCGGATGTATACAAACCTTTACCAGCTTATTATAAATCGCGATCTCAAGTTATTACCGTACTAAAGCTCATGTCATCCCGTCCCAACACGCAATGTTAAGATGACGGGTAGGGCACACTAGCGACGCCAATCGATTTTAATTTTTAGCTACTAAACCGGATCTATTTTACAATTTCGGGGTTACAACCTCTCGAGAAACACTTATACTATTTATTAAATAACCATGTAAAAATATTAGGTCCGTTTTTACACGCGAAAAGTGGCCGCTTTTGGCGGTAATTTAAATTTCGAGTACTAAAGTAGACCCAAAAGTTAAGTATAATTATTTAATTAATAGTATAAATGTTTGCCGAGAGGCTGTGAACCCGAAATCGTTTAAAATAGATCCGGTTTAGTAGCTAAAAATTTAAATCGATTGTCGTCGCTAGTGTGCCCTACCCTACCCGTCACCTTAAAAGGCGCTGGCACGAATTTTTTTTCCCGGGCTATCCTTAGTTCGCCATTTGTAATAAGGGGTCAAGTTCAGTTTCTGTGGCAACTGACAAGAAACCTCAAAAAACTAAATTTAAGGGTGATCATGTGTTTGCCCACCAAACACGTTCCTAAGTTTTTATAATGGAGAGATCCGACCGTTTTTTTGCTATCAACCATAGCAGCTATAGCAGCCGTGGCAGGCCCCCCACAAGGTGGACCGACGATCTGGTGAAGGTTGCGGGAATCCATTGGATGCGGGCGGCACAGGACAGATCTGTGTGGAGAACATTGGGGGAGGCCTATGGCCAGCAGTGGACGTTTATTGGCTGAAATGATGATCATGATAGCAAACGTACTTTAGTCTGATCACGCTTATTTGGTATGTAGCAAACGTCGAAACTACATAATGCTGTTTTGACATTTTCGCATTAGAAAAACCGTTTTACAACGCCCCCTGTCAATGTCACTGAAGTGCATTTATCGTACTGTACCTACGCATTTTGGTCAATACATAGTCCAATATTGGGATAGTGATCATTGGAGTAACTAGATGGCGTTAGTGATTTTTGTAAGCAGTCACTACTGTTTTCGATAGATGGCGTTAACTTTTGCCATATTTATTCAAACAATACCTATAAGTACATAGTTTGTTACTAATATTATTTATTAATTTGTAAATTAGACATCTATTATTGAAATTATTTGTCAATTTTTTTCCAGTGTATTATAGTTGTAATTATTTAATTATTTAGGTACATAACTTTTGCAGTCTTTACAGACATTCAAAGTTAGTCATAGTTAGTCACGGTCATTGATTCGTGAATAAAATATTAGACTAGCTTTATTGTTGATACTATCAATGCAAATCAAGAGTGTAACATGACAGCTAATTGAAAGCAAAAATGAACCTTATTGTTACCGACATAGAACCACTGTTTCAACCTTATATACGTAGCTTATAGTCCGTAAATAGTCGTGTGTAGAATCGAAGGAATGGAGGCATGAAGGAATAATGCCTACGTCAAACCCTAGTACTCGCATTATAAGGCTGCCGCTAGGAAAACGTAACCCGAGTTTTCCATATAGAAATTGTGATCGTCTAGAATTTTAATTTCGGTAATAGCTTGATTAGAATGACAGCTTTTGATGTCACGTAAAATGATCTTTATGTTAATAGTACTCAAGCTCTATGGAATTAAACTTAGTAAAATTATGATAAACCCTATGTTCATTGTAAAGGTCGGACAGCATTCGCTTTATTGTGGTTACCAGACTACCCAAATCCTGGATAGTGGTCTAAGTGTCTCCAAGGCTCCAAACAGTTTTGGACGCAAATGGTAATTCAAAGATCAGACCTGCATCGCGTGCACAATTTACCTTAATGTTGGTCACCCCACGTTTATTTGGCACGTGGCAAAAGTCAGAAATAATGCTGTTTTGACAATTTTTTTTATTATGGCTCTACCTGAAGATAATTCGCTAATGTCAAGTAACTTATTGAGAATAAGTAGGTAGTCAACAGTCGAAGTCAGACAAAGTCATAGTCACTCAATAAAAGGCAGGTGTTTTACGTTTTATCGACCTACGGATTCAGCGGATATCACTAAAAGCAATCCTTTGAACCACTAGACACTAATTTAAAACCTTTGAATTGCATCAGCCTTTGCGCCTTTTTTTAGCCCTACCCGCCGAATCCGTTTTGACATTTTCCCATAGGAAACATTTTATACAACGCCTCCCTGTCAATGTCGCTGAAGTGCCTTCTGATCGTGGTCGTTCTGTAGAAAATATTTGACTCTTATTTCGTCACTTATTGATAAAAAATGCAAACAAAACCAAATAAGTATGTATATGTGTTCTGAGAATTCAAGAATAAAATAAACTGTATGTAATTCTGCGTTACCACAAATGACACACATATCGCTTCCCGGCAAGAAAAGTGTCACAACACATGTTAGGTACGAAATGACATTATCACAGCATTAGATTGCGCGTGTTTCATTTGTTAAGCTGTAAAAGTGTCGTAATTATGTTGCGCCTGGTTGTCGCTAGATGGCACAAAGTACTCTTTTTCACGGAGCCGTTTCGCTCCAGTCGCTGGCGTGAACAGTGTCACATTTGTGTTGATACGGAGTGGACGTTTGCGGTATCGCCAAAAAAGCGTTTTATCCTGTGATGTGACTCTTTATCGGTAAGTTTTTCATTTAAATATTAGATTTATTAGGAAAAAGGTGACACAATCTGTGTTGTGACTGTATTATTGACGAAAAAACATTGTTAATATCGTTTTAACCTGTGATGAGACTCTTTACCGGTAAGTTTTACATTTAAATATTAGATTGATTACAAAGAAGGCGACACAATCTGTGTTGTGACTGTATTTTTGTCGAAAAAGCATTGTAAATATTGCCACATTATGCAAAAAAACAAACACAATATGTATCCCCCGGATTGGGCCTCCGGTACCCTCACTCACGCAGCGAAACACAGCACAGTGCTGCTTCACGCCGGTTTTCTGTGAGGCCGTGGTATCACTACGGTCGAGCCGGCCTATTCATGCCGTAGCTTGGCTCTCCCACGGTAATTTTATCATTTACAATAATTTGAATTAAGAATTTAGTACTTTACTGTTGTTTAGTGTGAAAACAAAACAACAGGAAGGTACATAGGTACTTGTTTCTTACTGAACTCAAATAATAATCTGATAAATTTAAAAACTTATGGATGCTTTTCTTTGTATTCGGAAATCCGACAGTTGTTATTACAGAGATATTAATGAAGCAGATGATCAGTTCTGTGTTTTAATAATACTGGATTGTTTTTCAGGATCAACATGAATAATAATAGTCGAGCATTTATGATAAAACTGGCTAGCGAGAAATGTAACGAAGAAAATGCTATGAAAGATAATGATGCTTTGATGCAACATCAAAATGCATATTCTTCGATAAAATGTAAAAATAAGCAGAACCACACTAAAGATCAGAATATTATGGATACTCAATATGGCATAAGTCCAAGCATTGTTGCAAAAGAACCTTTTTGTACAGATGAAAATCCAACATCAGATAAAGAAAATTTATATTTTGAGGACAGTGACAATAGTGTTAAAGACCCAAATTTCAAAATTGACGGTGGCTATAAGAGTTCGTCCTCGGACAGTAGTGTTGGCCAGCCGACTAAAAGAAAGCTTGTTGAACGGAATTCACAAATATTATCGAAAGAGAACAATGAATCCGAACCTTACGTTAATATTGGTGCAACAGATAATTTAGCAGTGACTCCTTCTACTTCTAAAAATATTCCACAGCGCAAAAGGTCCATATCTTCTGATTCCTCTTCATCAAGTTCCTCGTCAAGCGGTAGTAGCAGCAGCAGTAGTACTGGTAGCAGTATTAGTAGTAGCAGCAACACCATCAGCAGCAGCGATGCCATTTCTAAGTCTAAATCACATGAAAGTCAATGTAGATCTAATGACGTAGTATCTTTGCCACGCAACCAAGAAAGTAACGTACCTAACAATAATATCCCCGAGCTTGTTACAAGTCCCGTACGTAAACCTAGCAAAAAACGTAAATCTTGTATGGAAGAATGGCTGTCAAATAAAGCGAAAATATTAAGGAATGCCGGAAAACATACACTTCTCGTTCTAAGCCACAGAAAATAATATCTGAGAGGGGCTTGAAACCTCCGTGCGGTGAAAAATGCAAATTAAAATGTACTGAAAATATAAATTATTATCTAAACTTAAAGCTAGGTCTCCTAATTGCCAATATCTATTAAATATTTCAGTTCTTTTATCAGACAGTATTTTCTGTGACTTAGAACGAGAAGTGTATGTTTTTCCAGCATTCCTTAATATTTTCGCTTCATTTCACAGCCATTCTTCCATACAAGATTTGCGTTTTTTGCTAGGTTTACGTACGGGACTTGTAACAAGCTCGGGGATATTATTGTTAGGTACGTTACTTTCTTGGTTGCGTGGCAAAGATACTACGTCATTAGATCTACATTGACTTTCACGTGATTTTAGACTTAGAAATGGCATCGCTGCTGCTAATGGTGTTGCTGCCACTACTAATACTGCTACCAGTACTACTGCTGCTGCTACTACTGCTTGACGAGGAACTTGATGAAGAGGAATCAGAAGATATGGACCTTTTGCGCTGTGAAATATTTTTAGAAGTAGAAGGAGTCACTGCTAAATTATCTGTTGCACCAATATTAACGTAAGGTTCGGATTCATTATTCTCTTTCGATAATTTTTGTGAATTCCGTTCTACAAGCTTTCTTTTAGTCTGCTGGCCAACACTACTGTCCGAGGACGAACTCTTATATTAAATTATTATCTTATATTAAATTGTGTATTATTTTTGAAACTACAGACATTTCAATCGAGAAAAGAGTCATAAAATTCACCTAATTAAGAATTTCTTAAAAGTTACTTTAAAAAAAATACTATTTTGTTATGACATTTTGCGCCCATTAATTACCAAGTAAATAAGCTATTCACAAATGAAAATTCATCAAGCTGACAATTTATAGTTTTCTAATTATTGCCATATAAATGAACAAAAAAACATAAAATGTACATTTTCTCGAAATCTCTATTTTTGCATTGTGACACTTTTCTTGCCGGGAGGCGATATGTTTTTTGCACATTTTCCTCATCGGAGACCTACCTAATTATAATCTGCAAGGTGGAAAAGTTTGATGAAGTGAGCAGGTCAAACTTGGATAAAAGACGAGATGACCTTAAGGCGCGCCCACCTTCAGCCATCCCCTATAGTTACAATGATGGTGTGATTTTTTTAGGCTAGACAAACGAGCAAGCGAGTCACTTGATGGAAAGTAATCTTCGCCACCCATAAACATCTACGAAATCAGAGAGTACGCTAATGTGTTGCCAGCCTTTTTAAAAAGGAGTACGCTATTCTCTTGACGGTCCCTAAGGGCGAAGTTCACCAAGATTTCAAGCAACGGTAATCTCCTGTTTACTGTGCATTAATGGTTATTCATGTTCACGACAAAAAAGCAGCGATTACTACTGCTTAACTGCCGTTTACGCTAATTGAATCAATGGTTAAGAGACGTTAAAATATCTTAACGTCTCTTAACTGAGGACTTTTTTGTTTATGGAAGAAGGCAAAGAGCCTCGACTTACACATCGAAATCATTTTGAAGAGTTTGACAAAGCATCATTTAGGACAAGATTTCGGCTTAAAAAAGAGTTGGCATTGAAAATAAGGAAATGATTTTTCTCATGCTACAACCAACCGCACTGCAGTTAGGCATGATGATCCGCGTTGCGTTATTTTTCCAAATAGACGATTCAATATTAGAACAGTTATTTACGAGATTTCTACCATGTACATTGTTTTTGAGTTTCCGATATTTCGGCACTGTTGCAAGCGCCATGGTCACGGAGTAACTGAAGTTTTTGCGGGTAAGATGTTACTGGCAGACAAAACGGTCTACCCTCCTTCGCAGTCTTTTACTACGCGCACCTGCGGTACCACTGTTCACCAACTCACTATTTTCTCGCACCTGTTCTCGACACACAACACTCACAGTATTCGAAAATGTAATAACCGTTAAACTAAACAAAGTGTCATTTCGCAACCATATACGTGGTAGAAAGTTCCGCGAAAGGCGCACTGTACTGTAACTGTCTTTATTTTTTGTCATTTTATGATCAGAGATAAAGTAACTATCATTTTTGTCGTGTCATTTAATGATCAGAGATTTTGTGTTATTTTTAAAATCAACTTGAGCAAAAGCGTAATTAATTTGTCATGCCAGGTGAGGACGTCACAGGAGGATTATTAGAATTGGTTTCTTTTTCTCCATAAAATCTCTTCAAATATGTTGTATTTTTTTTTCTACAAGTCTAATCTAGAAATAGTATTTTTCATTTCGGAAAATGATTTTTGTCGTATTATCTATTGCTTACCAATGGGTAAGACTGCGTTTCCACAGAAGTGGAGTTGAGCGGAGACTTATACAAATTGACGAATTACATTGCTTAAAATACACATCTCATCTATTTTGAGATTGGTCAATTTTATAAGTTCCCACTGTTGATTCTGATATCCGTAACACAGGTGCTTGAGCTACCTATCTCGGAGTTAGATCAATGTATATGATGTTGTGATATATTTATTATTATTATTTATAAGTCTCCGCTCAACTCCGCGCAGCTCCACTTCTGTGGAAACGAGCCTAAGTGATCCGTCTGCTTGTATGGCATGGTACTTATCACATACACCAATCAATACAGACGAGACTTTTAGGCATGGAAAAACATTTCTTATTAAGTGAACTTCATTTGTTTCAGGTAAGTTCGTGTGGTGTGTTATGTTCGCAATGTTTTATCGAACGTAAGTTTTTAAGGTTCCTCATCAGTCTATAAATGTATAAATAGCTCTTGTGTAACATATGTAATGTATGTATGTTTTCTAATAAATGTAACAGACATGACTTTGTTTTACAACTATTTGTGAAAAATTGTATACCATTGAACATAGACAAAACGTGCTACTTTGATATCACATTACTGTAAGGGTAGTCCTATAAGTATATGACTGCCTCGGTGGCGCAATGGTTGATTATTATTATTTGAATGAAATGGGGTGAGCATTGCATCTCATAGCCACTGCGACCTGTAGAAGATCTATTGTGGCAGCCCTGGAACTTATTACAGCACCTCATGTAGCTCCAGCTCCAGGATTCGGCGCAATGGTTAGTGGGTCGCACTATAAAGCGACGCACGAGGTCCCGGGTTCCATCCCCCGGGGCGTGCCAAAATTTTGTACTTACCTAAGTTATCGGTTAGAAATTCTTAGTGGTTTTTTTAAATTTTCGCGTTGCATTATTGCTATAGGTAATTATCAAGACGGGAATTAACACGATATTTATTATGTGGTAAGTACGACATTGTGATTACACATTGATTTCGTCGATCAACGTCGACGGCAAACGTCAAACGGCTGTGTTTGAGTCCGCGCTCCGTATTATTTCCCCGAAAAATAGTTAAAAGTCTCCTGATTTCGGCCAAATAACCATCAAAATACTTGTGAATATTCAACCTACAAGTGTTGAAAACAGTTTTCCGAAACATCGCCGCGTTCCGGAGATCTGAGAAGAAATAACATAACAAGTAATAACAACCCTGACCTACCTCACATAAGATAGCAGGAACCGTGCACCGAGTCGTCGATTAGTCATCGCCACCGCACTGCGAGCCGTGAGTACCTACCCAAAGTAAAGCTCAGCGGCCGATCGACACGGAACAAATTACATTTGTGAAGCCGCACCGCTGATCGACACGGAACGAAATAAATATGAGTGTACAGAGGTCTCCACCAAAAAGCGCGGCATTGCGAGAAAGCTCAGGTGGCGGATCGGTACCCAACTTAAATACGGATGAATGGGAAAGATTTGTAAACTTGAATATCAGAAAGCGGAAGGAGTGTATCGATCTAACTAAAAGAACAAAAAGAAGACATGCAAAATTTCAAAACAGAAATAATGGCGTTTTTAAAGGATTTCACTGAAAAATAAGATAAAAAAATATTATTTATATGTGATGAAATAAGCGAAATAAAAGGTGAACTGAAGACAATCAAATCAACAGATTTATTCACCAAGCAATTACAGCTGATGAGCGATGATATTACCAATATTAAGTCTGATAATACCAAAACACAGGAGAAGATTAAAAACATTGAAAAAGAAATTTCACTTCTGAAACTTGGTGAAAATTCTGTCAGCATCCCATCAACGAGTAAGTCACCATTTCTCAACAGCGAAAGCCTTATTTCAGAACTAAAAGATAGATCGGAACGCGAAAATAATATCGTAATAGTAGGCATACCTGAGAAAGAGGAACGGAACTATGCTGCTCGGCAATTACATGACATAGAAGAGTTCACAAAGATTGCGAATTCCTTGATCGAGAATTATCCTAAATCCATAAAAGCAATACGGTTAGGTAAATACAAAGCGGATAAAGATCGACCACTGAAAATCTGTTTTGATAATAATAATGTACCAAGAATGTTACTTCAAAAGAGAAAGAAGCTTTCAGAGAATATTAAAATCTACTCAGACCAAACCCCAGAACAGAAACGCTATCTACAGACTGTCAGAGAGGAATTGGATGAACGTTTAAAAAACGGTGAAAAGGACCTCAAAATTAAATACTTTAAAGGAATACCCCGTATAACACTAAATAAATCTGATCAAAAAAACTAGTATCGGCAATACCACGGAATTACGACCACTCTGCTAATGTGAGTCATCAAGTAGTCAATAAATACGAAGACATTCCTCATAAGTCATCATCCTTACGTTTCTTTTACTCTAATCTGCGCAGCATCCGAAACAAGAGCAAATTCGACGAAATAAAATGCATATTACATGCCATATCAAAATAACTCATCTTCTGATTTTTACTGAAACATGGATTGTCTCTGAAGAGGATGCTAAGTTGTACACGATCCCAAACTACACCCACGTCTACAACTATAGAAAAAATAGCAAGGGAGGAGGTACCTCTATTTACGTACACAACACTTTAAAATTTGACATAACTGAAAACCTTATTGAAAACAGGAATCATTATTTGTGGATTTATTTGGAAAAGCTAGCACTAAATGTCGGAGTTATATATAAACCCGATGGAGACGCTGATATCGATGGTTTCTTGGATATATACTCCTCGCAATTGGATCAACGTAATAGAACTGTAGTATTTGGCGATTACAACATCGACCTGCTAAATAAGGGTGGAAATGTCACGAAATACAAGAATGAGATAAAAGAATGTGGATACAAATTATTGAACAACGTCAATCCTACATACTGTACTAGAGAAACGAGCACAACAAAGACAATAATAGACCATGTTACCACAAACATTCATAACCATTCTTTCAGTCTCTCAATTATTGAATCTTCACTTTCAGACCACAAACAACTTTACCTGGAAATTAGCAGACTGGTACCTTCAGTAAATAAAAAAATTGAATATACTGCTCTTGATTATGAGAAACTTTACAATAGCGTTTTGGAGGCAGAATATGACGGTGATGACGATTACTCCACATTAGAAAAGTATATATTACAAAAAATCGAACTCAGCAAAGTAAAGAAAACTAAAATACTCAACCCACCTCAGAAGGACTGGATTAATAGACATATCATTGACAATATTAACAAAAGAAATGATTTATGGAAGGAAACGAAGACAAACCCGCAAAATAAAGAAATAAAAAAGTTATTTACAGAACATCGAGAGAATGTCAAGAAGATGATTAAGACATGCAAAGAAAATTACTATCACAAATCGTTTCATAACACATACGATCAGCCAAAAAAAATGTGGGAACTTATAAATACTTTGGCAGCCAACAAAACTAAAAACAGTATTGCCCCTTCAAGGATGATGTCCGGTTCTAATCTGATAACTGACGGTAACGAAATCTGTAATATATTTAATTCATTCTTTTCAACGATAGGTACAAAACTTTCCGAAAAAATTCATCATAGTCATCACACAAACACTAATAATATTCTAATGTACGGAAACAACCATTCACACGACTTCACACTAAATGAACCAAAACCCAGTAACATAGACGAAGTGAATAAAATAATTGACGCCTTAGATGTTAACAGCAGTACTGGAGTAGATGAAATCTCAACAAAAGCAATAAAATGTTTAAAAGACCTATTAGTGGAAAAAATTGTGCACTCAATAAACAAATGCCTATCGGTAGGGGTATTTCCCAACTCTCTTAAACTTGCCAAAGTTAGTCCCATACATAAATCTGGCTGCAAATCTGACCCAAACAACTACAGACCAATTTCTGTATTACCAGTAGTGTCAAAAATTTTTGAAAGAATCTTGTTTAATCGACTTAATGACTACTTAACGGAAAAGCAATTTCTTATCAACGAGCAATACGGCTTTCGCCCAAAATCCAGTACACTCACGGCAACTATAGACCTGATCACCAAAATTAAAACAAATATTGATAAAAAAAATATAGTTGTGGGTATATTTATTGATTTAAAGAAAGCCTTTGATACAGTAAGTCATCAAAAACTTCTTGTAAAATTACATGACACAGGTGTATATGGCACTGCTCTAGATATGTTTAAATCATATCTGCACGATCGACGACAAGTCGTCAAAATTGGTGATTATGTGAGCTCATTTAGCAATATCTCATGTGGTATACCGCAGGGTTCTATACTCGGGCCACTATTGTTTTTAATTTACGTAAACAGCATAAAAATATTAGGATTAAAGGGACATCTTACATTATACGCCGATGACACTTGCTTATTTTATTTTGGCTCATCTATAACAGACATTATTACTGACGCACAAAAAGATTTAGATTTATTAAACGAATGGTTTCTAGATAATTTGCTAACTATAAGTATATCCAAAACTTCCTACATGATTATTTCGGCTAAAAATAAAGTAATTCCAGATCACTTGCCATTGAAGATCAGTAATGAATTTATTAGGAGGTCACATAGGGAGAAATACCTAGGATTGATTATTGATGATAGATTAACCTGGACAGCGCACATTCAACATATCATATCCAAATTATCGTCAACACTAGCAGCACTCCACAAGATTTCAAATTGTATTCCCAAAAAAGTGAGACCAATTATTTATAATTCTCTAATAAAATCCCACTTAGAATATTTAATTGAGGTTTGGGGAACTGCTGCACACACCAACTTAACTAAATTGCAACGCATACAAAATAAAATAATAAAAGTCTTACACCATTTTCCGTTCCGCACACCAACCAGCCAACTATATAACAAAACTAAGCTTTTTAACATATCAGATTTATACAAATACAACACATGCATGTTAGTAAAAAATATAAATGGAAAAAAAATCAAAACGAACATAGAACTTGACATAAAAAGCAACAAACACAATCTTCGTAATAAAATCAAAATTAGACTCCCTATGCCTCGAACTAACTACGGAACCAAGACAGTACTCTTTAAGGGGGCAAAACTATTTAATGAGTTACCCGATGAGTTAAAGACATGTGAGTGTATGCTGACTTTCAAACACAAACTCAAGAAACACTTTTTGGAAAAGAGTGCCGGTCGATGATTAAATACATCGTTACTTTAATTTAATTATATTTTTGTTTGTATTTCTCATTATAAGTGAAATGTAAATTTCTTATGAGAATAAATTTCTTTAAACCTAAACCTATTTGATCAATTATAGTTTAAATTCTTAGTGTCAGCCAGGAGTCAGGAAGTTGGCGGTCTTGTACCCCCACGTGCCTCAGAAAGCACGCTAAGCCGTTGGTCTCCCGAGTCTATTCCCTCTCCGGTCGTGTCACGCTGGTGTTCCATCGGAATATGAGGGTAATGAGGGTGCACTTGTGTTTGCGCACACACTTGAGCACTATAATATATCCTGCGTAGGTACGTGGTTGCTCGTTGAGATTGGCCGCCTTAGCCGTAATAGGTTGGAGGATATTATATGTATACTATATATACAGGGTGTAACTATGGACATTTACATCCCTTTAACCACGTGTTCTAACAACCATTCTGAACATCATTTGTTCTACGACTTTACGAAATTAGTCAAAAAAAAATTCGATTCCCTATACAAAATGACCAAGTCTCGTGACCGACTTTGTATGAGAAGTTGATTTTTTTTTATGCAAATTTCCGAAAGTCATAGAACAAATGATGTTCAGAATGGTTGATAGTACAAATGGTTAAAGGGATGTAAATGTTCACAGATGCACCCTGTAGGTGGGTGTTTAAGTAAATACGATCATATTTCTATAAAACATTAAATTAAAAATTTGCCTAATTATACAAATCATATCAATCAGCTAATTACTTTTGTATGAGAAGAATTTTGAGGAAAAGGTCGATTTAGGCGGATGATATGTAATTAAAAACAAGTAAATATGTGTATATAGTTTTTACTTTGCTTACAAAGTAATTACAAGCTGCGCCTGCAGATTTAAGCGTTTGAATGAACATTACAATAATGAGGGTTCATACATAATATTTTATGACTCTATGAACATATAAAGCACTAATAAGTAAGGCACACCTAGCCACTAGGAATTTGGGCCCATTCGTACCCTAATCAAGGAAAGAAACAAACAAAAGAAAAGTATTAAGTATATGTATGAACTAGACTGCGCCCGCGGCGTTACTCACGCAGTTTTAGTCTTTATTACAAAAGTCTTCATTCAAACTTCGAACCCGCGCAACTACCCCTTAGGGGTTGAAAATTCAAAAGTCACTTTTTTTGCTCAAACATGTATTTTTAGATTCTAACTTTTAAACTGTCTAATGCCCCATACTACATTTCATTCCCTAATTTACTCAAAGGGTGATTTTCCAAAAACATTTAAGTGAATTACTTTTTTTTAATTATACGTATATATACCATTTTTCACTTTCCTAACATCAAATATGACGGACTTCCATATAAACATCAAACCCCCTTTTTACCCCCTTTAAGGGTGATTTCAAAAGACGTTACATGGGTTACATTTTATTTCAAATTATTAGTTTGAATACAAATTTTCACATTTCTAACATCAAAGATGGCGGACTTTCATCGAAACTTTTAACCCCCTTAAGGGTTTAAATTTCAAAAATCCCTTCTTAGCTTGCTAGCCTTGCTCACTTTCACTTTTAAAGGAACCCCCTTCCCAAATTATTTCAAGTTTCTAGGGTCAGTAGTTTGGGCTGTGGGTGCAGCTCATTCCTAGTCACTTAAGGTGACGACGGGTAGGGCACACTAGCGACGCCAATCGATTTTAATATTTAGCTACTACATAGGATCTATTTAAAACAATTTCGGGGTTACAACACTTATACTATTTATTAAATAACTCATTTTAATAAATAAAAATCAGATAAACTAGTACCCATCGGCTTAAACGTATACTAGCGGGGTTAAGAATGTTATATTGGGATAAATCAATAAGAAAGTGATTGAAATTATTTGTTTAAAACGGAACACAATACTAACATTAAGAATTTTTCGCGTAACATGTTCATTACTCAATATTTTATTTGCATTTCACCGTGTAGGTACATTATAAGAAGTTCTTAAATAGTAAATACACATATAGAACACTGTGTTTTAGTAAATACTAAATTAAAAATAAACTATAGTTTAATTTTTTATAGCAATCTTTTGCAATGCATTCTTAAGTAAATAGCACACTTAAAAATTTCGTCTCATGTTCAGGCGGGACTCGAACCCACACCTTTCACAATCCGGGTGAATGTTCTACCATTTAGACCTCTGAACGCGTTACTAACCCGACGAAATTTGTAAGTACTTGATTCGATATGAGCTGTCGATAGTCTCATCAATATTGTAGGTATATTTACAATATTCAGTGGAAATATTATTACAAATATTTGACCACCAGTTCACCCGGATTGTGGGTGTGGAAAAGGTGTGGGTTTGAGTCCCGCCTGAATACGAGATGAAATTTTTAAGTGTGTTATTTACTTAAAAATAAACTACTCATATTAGTCTTTTTGAGTTAACTTCCTTGTTTTACTGGACGGACGATTAAAGACTTACTTTTTTGTTAGTAATTTTAAAATAAATACTCTCCGTATTACATTCACACACACACACACACACAATAAGTACTACACTCGACCGGAGTGATACTACGGCCTCACAGAAAACCGGTGTGAAGAATCACTATGCTGTGTTTCGCTGCGTGAGTGAGGGTACCGGAGGCCCAATCCGGGGGATAGGGGGGTTTAAAGGTTGACAGCGCACTTGTGACTCCACTGGTGTCGCGGGTGTCCATGGGCGGCGGCAATTGCTTACCATCAGGTGATCCGTCTGTTCGTCTGCCTACCTATTACATAAAAAAAAAAACATTTTCTACTGAGAAAAAAATCTTTATACAAACACAAAAATATATCTTACAACAATAGCATTATTTTTAAAATCGGTTTTTAAGTTAAAAATTATACTGACGCCCATGTAGCACCTATCTTGTGCTAAGGTGGGAAAACCGCAGGGAAAAAAGGTCGGTATAGTTTTTTTTATCAGTTAAATTCTAGGTAACATCGATTTAATAAGGCAGTAAGGCAAGCTAGGTTTTTTGCTCTATGGTAATTGTTTGAGTTTCTTGTACTACCAAACATTAAGAAAAGGTTTAGAGATTAGATTCGTAACAAACTCATTAAATTAGTAATAACATATAAAAAAATACAAATTGAATTTCATCAACTTAAACAAGTACAAACATTTGTGTGCATGAACATGTTTGTTTGTATTGGTCTGGGTGTTGTGTACTATGCATTATAAGTATGTATTTACAAAAGAAAAGTATTATATGTATATATTTGTAATCCCACTGTTGATTCTGATATCCGTAACACAGGTGCTTGAGCTACCTATCTCGGAGTCAGATCAATGTATGTGATGTTGTGAAATATAATTTTATTTATTTATTTATTTATAAATCGGTATAAAATTTACAGATCTTTTTAACATGTTCCTTTTACAAAGGATTTCGGAAAACGAAAACCGAAACCTAACTAGTAAGTTTTCAATTATATCGTACTATCTTAGATTAAATCAAAATAGCGGAAGATAGGTGACTCGTCTATACCGCGTGGACCGCTTAAATTAGGTGCCCGGCGCCTAATTGCACGCAGACGGAAATGTCAGAGTCTGACAAGCGGTCGCGTCACCCAATAATATTCATTAATTGTTTTAAGTGGGATGAAGGCTATCAAAATGCTTATGTGCGCTTTACGTGCTGTACAAATAATTCAAAACGTAAAAATACATCTCATGGAATCACATTTCACTCGTAAGTACAAGATATTTTTTAATTTCTTATGATATTTCAATAATTTGATCGCCATTTTGCCGAGCGAGATAGAAATATGCGATATACCCATGTGTGAAGAGTTAAGTGATATTACGTCACACAGTTTTAGCGTCAGCATAAAAATATTTAAAAATATAATTGCAAAATAATTATTGGTAATTTATTATATAGTTAAGTAATTATATTACTGTATAGAATAGCATTAGTAGTGCAAAATGTGTAATTGAAAAAAAAACATTTATTATTGTTTATATTAACCGACTTCATAAAAAGGAGAAGGTTATCAATTCTTTGAGATCATTTTTTATGCACGTTCTCCAACTAGGTAAGTACCTAATGGAAGATGACTAGATCATTTTGTAAAAAAATATTTAAAAGAATATTTTTCCCAGGATTACCTGGTAGGTATGGGATTACCCATTATTAGCATGTCATGATCTGACGATGGGATCCCATAATAATCGAGGGCAACACTCAGATTTTATAGACACAAGTGAAACAAACTGTCCCTATTCGAAGAAAAGTCAACGTTATGTAAGTATAACATTCACTAATAATTTGTAATAGTATCTACCAAGAATACATTTATAATAATTTCGACTGCTATAAAAATAAATGGTTTAGAAATTAGTTATTTTTGTTGACCCTACTTTCTCCTTTTGACATAACGCGTAGCATGCGCGTAGCGCGTTTGATGACTCCCTCAAGCGTATGTCAAAACAAATAGGTCCGTTTTCAGTTGTCTAATTGAAGGGACGTGGCGTATCTTCCGCTATTTTGATTTAATCTAAGCGTACTATAGGTAATTTTCTCGAGAAGGCCGAGCCAGCGAAGTCGATGCGCTTTAGTCTCGCCGATGATGTTAGACTCGCTAACCTGGTTTTCCAGCTCCCGTGCTTTTGAGCCTCCTCCAGGCACCATCCGGTGTTTGTACATGTTCCAGTATCCTCCGTTCTGCCACTAAAAGCTTGGTCTCTTCTTTAAGTGTCAGTGTCCAGGCCTTACAGCCGTACATCAACGGACATTGGACGTATTACTGTCTTGTATATTCACATCGAGAGAATGGGAGAAAATCGTGCAGTAATGGAGCGTACCTGGGACGTCCCAATGGCCGAAAGCCAGTCGGCCGTTTAAGAAACAGTTGGAAAGATGATGAAGATAAGGATCTGCGCGGACTCTTGATGGATGACTGGCAGGAAGTGGTGCAGGACCGACCGAGATGGAGGCTCTTATTATCGGAGGCTAAGACTCACTATGGGTCGCCGTGCCAACCTAGTTAGTTATAGGTAATTTTGTTTCCGTTTTCGAAAAAAATCGATTCGCTTCCGATGTTTTATGAAGTAATAAGGTCAGCACCAAAAGTAGTTTAACACGTACCATGCCAAAGTTACTGTTCTGCCTATTATAGGCAGTTCCCAAGGGGTTTGTAATAATGTTACTTCGACATAGTACTAAAGTGTTAAGATACTTTTTATACTGATCGTACTTATTCTCAAGGAAGTTTCTGTTAAAATAATTACACCATTCTCAAAACTGCCTGACAGAACAACATTAGAAGACCAACATTTAGTACCGTATTACCAGAACTAGGAGTGACATAGAATTGAGACATGTTTTTCTTCCAGAATTCTAAGGTAAGATTGTGGGGGTGACTTGATGGGATCTGTGTGAACGTGGTCCCTTGACCCATTATTTGTAAATACTTCATCCCATTCCTTGTGAATGGAGGCCATACCAAATCCGACGGGTCTGTGGTACCTTTCGGTGTCCTGTGGATAAAAAAGGAATATGAAATAGTTATTTCAAAAAGTACTTAGACGTACGTACGTACTTATTTGTATAGCTTACCCCGTCAAAGCGAAAGCAACAAAACGATCTACAAAATTCTTCCTAGCCCGTTCTTCAACTGGCTTCGATTCCAAGTAAAATATGTAATTCAGAATGGCTCCATGTCTCGTCCCGTGTGCATCGTCAACATCATTTCTCAAATCGAACTTGAGCAAATAAATCTTATCTGACCGAACTGCTCTTGCCTTTACTCCTCTTATTACTGGGATTTTTGCCAAAATATCACCCTCATAATTCATGAAGTCATCCATCGTGTTCACGTCTATTGCTTTTTCCCGAAAATAGAATTCTCGTATTTCTTTTGCTTTATCCATCCGCTGATTTTTATCTTTAAATTTCAAATCGACTGGTAGGAAATCGACAAAATTATGTTGCATATTGTCCAGCCATCCTCGATTACTTGCGTCGTTAGTCCGCATTGAACCTTCCATTTCGACATATATGGAAATGTATGGTATTTTTTCATATTCGCCGGATTTCAATATATTTATCGGTGCATCTGTCAGCACAGACCCTGCTAGAGTTTTATCTTCCACACACGGTGCAAACCAGACGGAATTGTTATAAAATGTATCCACATTGAGAGCAAATGTTAGTAAATTTTCATTAACCCTCTTTAAATTCTCTGACAATTGTTCATTGCTACTTTGTGGATAACCAAACCTGTCAGTGAATCGCTTCGTGTAGCTTTGTGGATCGAAAGCAACCGCCCAGGATGCTATCCCTGACCCACTGATCGTTATAGCCTTATGAACTAAGTTCTTTGATCGAGGTGACAGTGTGATAAGATCGACCATGGCCGCTCCAGACCCATGGCCCATTAGTACCACATTGTCAGGGTCACCACCGAAGTTGACAGCGTTATTTTTGATCCATTCTAATGCTTTGATCACATCCTTCAGTCCAGCGTTGCCGGGAGCTTCTGCGATTTTAAGGCAGAGGAATCCAAATATGGACAGTCTATAGTTCAAGGATATAAAAACAGAGTTAGCTTCGACTAAGTGTCTGTAGGAGTAGCGTGGCATGTCGTTAGTGTTGGAGTACCCTTCGCCGTTGAGCCACAAGAAGATCGGCTTCTTAGCGGTGACGTCATTAGTAAACACGCTCAGAGTTAAACAGTCTTCCACTCCTACAAGTCCGCTGGGACTGGGCTGAGCGCATAGAATATTTCTGTTGACGGCTATGAAATCTCCATTGAACTTTGGTGGGTCTGACGGAGCCTGAAAACAATTAAAGAGTTTGTGAAAATAATGAAAATTAGCAATTACTGGTATTTGACAGCTCGTTATTCTAATAAATACCACATGTTATATTATTATTATGTTATGTTATAAACGTTAATTCTGTCAAGTGAAAAAAGGTTAATTTTCAAGATTTTTTTTGCATTACAATAATATAATACATACAATAATATCTAATCTCTATTTAATATAAACTTTAAAGTATAGTCTAAAATCAAAATAAATTATAGTATGGTGGCTTTTTCCTTATTAAAGGAGTTACAACTTATTGTGTCTAGAAAAAAAACGCCAATTTCATATGTATATTAGAAGTTACTCGTTTTTGAGACGCAATAAAAAGTTATGGGTATAGTCTACTACTAGACAAAATCCTACTAGGATAAAGTCAGCTTTGGAAAAGATATAGTTAGGTACAGCAGCAGCAAAAAATAATAGTAGGTACGTGATAACGTGAGATATGACAATATCCCTCTATTTATATAAAGTGGCCTGAATAGTTAGTTATAAAAGAAAAAATAGATCTCTCGCCCCAAGAGTTAAACATATTTTTCATGCCAAATAATCGAATATCTATGTATTCGGGCTTTTATCTTCTAATATACTCTGCAAATAAAGTGCACCTGAGAACAGAAACTACCTCAGAACTTCCGTAATAAGTTTCAATAGAAAGAGTTAAAAATCAAAGAGACAAACATATAACTTTCAGCATAGGTAATATAAATTGGAAGGTAATAAAACATTGCTTTTGTAGCCAATTTTATTTGAAAATCTATATTTGTAAATGTACTGAGATTACAATTGAGACCGAAAGAATATGAAAGAAAATCTACGTAAAGGCACTTGTAAAATATTTTGTGCTAGGTAAACAAGTGAGAGGTAACTTAGGTATTTTTTAAAAAGAAGAGGTTCTCAATTTGACATGTATATTTCTTTTTTTTATGTTTGTTCGCTGATTACTTTGCCAATTTAGAACCGATTTAGATGATTATTTTTTAGTTGGAAAGTCGATAGTCCCGGAATGGTACCATGGTAAGGATATCAGGATCTGATGATGGGATCCTGGGAAAATTGTATGGAACTCTAAAATTTTATAGACACACTTAATGTTTTTGTATCTTTTTTAGGGTTCCGTAGCCAAATGGCAAATAACGGAACCTTTATAGATGCGTCATGTCTGTCTGTCCGTCCGTATGTCACAGCCACTTTTTCCGATGCTATATGAATTATAATTTTGAAACTTGGTGAATAGATGTATTTTGTTAACCGCATTACGATTATTTCTCAAAAATAGAAAAAAAAAATTAAGTGGGCCGCCATACTTAGAACTGAAACTCTAAATTTTTTTTTTCATTTAAACCCATACGTATGGGGTATAATGAATAAGTCTTTAAAAATTATGTTGAAGGTTTCAAATATATTTTATTCTAAACTTAATACTTTTCGCAAGAGACGCTCCAACAGTCATAAAATGTGCCCCCCTCCTCCTCTAACTTTTTAATAAAAGAATTATAAAACTAAAAAAAATATATGATTTACATTACCATGAAAACTAACAACGAAAATAGGTTTGAACTAAATCTAGCAAGTAGTTTTTTTTATTTTGATACGTTATAAACCTTAAACCGCAAGGTCAACCTTTACCTTTAAGGTCAACTCCTCAACGGTAAGGAGTCAAAGGATAACTCTTTCAATACGATACTCACAATTAGTTTGCTGCCCCCCTGCCTTCTGCCTTGAAAAACCGCATACTAAAAATTGTAAAATAATATTTTTGACACTTTATACACTTCAAATAACATTTTATAACAGTACACTTGAGGTAAAAAGGTTTTACCGAAGTCAGCGCCTACTCCCTGTTGAATAATTGAATGTTGTATCCAATTAATTACAAGTAGTATTGGGCACCGACTTCGGTAACACCTTTTCTCGAGTGTACTGTTATAAAATGTTATTTGAAGTGTTAAAAATATTATTTTAAACTTTTTGGTATGTGAAGGCGTTTTAGAAGGCGGTTTTTTTTTCGCAGAAATTTTTTACACGGCTCAAATGAACACAAGCGAAGACACAAACATAATAAGGCTGTATCATAGACTGCGTCATATTATGGTTTTTGAACAAAATACTAAATTTAAATACAAATACCACTTTTTTTTTATTTTTGTAATCATAAGACCTCTCAATATCATTTGAATTTTGTATGGTAGCTATATCAAATGTTTCTATTATGTCGATGGTTATATTATAAATAAAAAAAAAATGGTGAAAATTGTATGAGTTATTTAATGTTATAATTATTTTTTAATAATTTCATACTTTTAAAATGGACTTGCCCATATCTTTGAATGACCATAAAACCGGGTAGACGTTATATTTTAATTGCGAATGTTTGCTATCGGCACATAGGTTTTTCTCCTATATTTTGATAAAATATTTATATTTTGTAAAATCATGAGCTTAGTCAAATACCCTATTTTAATTAACCAGTAAATAATGACACATTTGCTGATGACTAAAACCTCATATCTGTGCAATTTCAATGTGTCACATCCATCGTAATACCTAATTTTGCAAATGTTCTGTTTACACATCGTATAAATTATAATAATATCCCTCCAACCGATTACCTAAATGTCGATGACTTTGGTTCTCTGCCGGATCACCTCATTTCGGATTTGATCTCGGAGAGAGACGCCGAGCATTGCTCGTTCCATAGCTCGCTGAGCGACCTTTAACTTGTGGACCAGCCGTACCGTAAGTGTCCACGTTTCGCCTCCGTATGTCATGACGGGTAGGTAGGACGCATTGATTGAAGACTTTCGTCTTTAGGCATTTCGGATTAGCAAGCTTAAGTGGCAGTGGGCTGGCCATATTAGCCGCAGAACCGACAACCGATGGGTAAACGAGTTCTAGAGTGGAGACCGCGTCTTGGCAAACGTAATGGCCCTCTGGCTAGATCGAGGGACGATCTGCGCAGAATGGCTGGCAAGAGCTGGATGCGAGAAACCATGCATAGATCACAGTGGCGAACAATTGGAGAGGCCTACGTCCAGCAGTGGACTGTGATAGGCTGATGATGATGATGAACCGAGGCTCCCCCCCCCCCCCCTCACCCTTCATACGCTCAAATGCAGTTGTATCTAATTCCATAATTTTGGAAAAATTTACCTCATCTAATCATTTAATGCCCTGTTGCATCCAAAGCTTTCGCTATGGAGCATGGGGTACGCTTATACCATGATTCAGGGTTTTGGGAGTCTGGTAATTATAATGAAGCGACTGCCGTCTGACCTTCAGGGGAACTAGACCAACTGAATCATACACGTTACATGTTTCAGACACTATACGTGCCGGTTCTATCTAGTAATGAAAAAAAAAACAACATATTCAGTGTCAATGAACATTAATTATTTTCAACCAATTGTTGTGAGTTTTGGCGTGAATCAATTTTTTCGCGTAAGCGTTGGACCCAATATTTGTGCATGGTTATTTTATATATAGTATGTATTTACAAAAGAAAAGTATTATATGTAGATATTTGTAATCCCACTGTTGATTTTAATATCCGTAACACCGGTGCTAGAGCTATCTATCTCGGAGTCAGATCAATGTACTACCTGTGCGGATAAAGAATGGGATCAGAAATGGCGGCGCATCTATTCACTTCTCGCTCGCACACTATTTGCGTCTATACTCACACCCCACGAGTGCGAGTATAGACGCAAATAGTGTGCGAGCGAGAAGTGAATAGATGCGCCGCCATTTCTGATCCCATTCTTTATCTGCACAGGTAGTATGTGATGTTGTGAAATATTTATTTTTTGAAAAGAAAAAAAATATGTTGGGTCCCTTTTGTGTATGCGTCCGCGTTTGTGTATGGTTGTTTAATAAATATTATAAGTGTTTGCCGGGAGGTTGTAACCCCGAAATTGTTAAAAACAGATCCGGTTTAGCAGCTAAAAATTAAAATCGATTGGCGTCGCTAGTGTACCCTAACTAGAGGCTAATTATGGTGGAGGAATGTCAGTGTTTCGGCTCGTTCGGGGAGTAAACGATTTCTTTTCTGCTCATACGTGTTGACAGCTTCCGAAAAGAGATGTTCACTGTAAACAGTGCTGGCAGGTTAACATAGGTATACTTTGGCCATTTCAGGATACCATGTCCGAACGACGACCATGAAAATGGGCGGCATTGCCAACTAGTCGGCAATTTGAATACCGACCGACCTAATATGTTGTTTATTTAATTACTATGCACTGAGATGAATATTTATTTACACGTAATTATGATTAATAAATCTAAGTCACAAGCATTCGAGCGTTTGAGGCATCGAATCAGCATCTTTCGCGACTAAATAATTCGAGTCCATGAGCTTTCGAAACTATGAGGCAGCACCCTTGAGAAACTACAGAGTTCCCAAGTTACCTGCTTATTGATATTACCTAATATACATAGGTATCTAGTCGAAAAAGAATTTAAAAAACTTAGAATACTTAAAAACTTAGAATGACCGTGGATGGGCATAAATAGGCCGGCTCGTCCGGAGTGATATCACGCCCTCACAGAATACCGGCGTGAAGCAGCACTGTGCTGTGTTTTGCTGCGTGAGTGAGGGTACCGGAGGCCCAATCTGGGGGAAAGGGGGACTTAAAAGTTGGCAGCACACTTGTGACACCACTGGTGTCGCCGGTGTCCATGGGCGGCGGTAATCGCTTACCACCAGGTAATTAATCTGCTCGTCTCCCACCTATCACATAAAAAAAAAGAATACGATGAGGAGAATTCAATAACCACACATTCATTTAAAATTTAAATAACTTGTGACACATTTTGTTAACTGGCTTTTTTTTATCGTGGCCTTGTCATACTTTATCTCTTTGTAGGTATATGTTTACCGGTAATGTTATCGCATTTGTTTGTATGGAAAACTACAAGTTTAGCTATTACAGCCTCTTAAATATCCTCATTAGATTTATCACCTTAATTTCAAACACATAGGTTCAACATCCATTGAGAAAATGACAGATTGTAGAGTAAAAAAAAACCGTCTTCAAAAACGTATAGTGTTAAAAATATTATTTTACACTTAAGAATTTTTTTTTCATATTTCTTTGGAAGACCCGCCCCCACCTCCTTTTCCACCCGCGCCAAATAACTAACAAACTAATTGTGAGTACATTATTGAAAGAGTTATCCTTTAACTCCTTACCGTTGAGGAGTTGACCTTCCATCATCAGCAAAGCCACAAAATTAATACAGTCAAGCGTAAACACTGGTGTAGTTTTGAAAAAAGGTACAAAAACATTACGTGTCCCTGTAAAATTTGAGAGTTCCCCTCATTTTTTCCAGGATCCCATCATCAGATCCTGATATCCTGATCATGGTACCAATCCTCCTTACCGTTGAGGAGTTCACCTTCCATCATCAGCAGAGCCAAAAAAATAATACAATCACGCGTAAATACTGGTGCATTTTTGAAAAAAGATACAAAAACATTATGTCTTTAAAGTTTGAAGGTTCCCTTCAATTTTTCCAGGATCCCATCATCAGATCCTGATATCCTTATCATGGTACCATTCCGGAACTATCTACTTTCCAACTTAAAAATAATCATCTAAATCGGTTCAGAAATGCCAAAGTAATCTGCGAAAAACAAAAAAAATCTAACTAAAAGTATACATGTCGAATATCACTTAAATTCACTCATCAACATTGTTATTATGTGTAGGTATGCTACTTTGTCCCATCGGACGAAGCGCACACATTTCAGTCGCAGTCATAGTCATAATTATTTATTGCATATTGAAAATATGCTATTTAACAGAGGCACCAGTACATACGTAATCGGTTCGTCCGTAATTCAAGCTTGCGTAGACTGACTCACACAAAAGAAACACCATTTGCTATCCTTGTCACACATAAACCAAGCACCACGCAGTATTGTGTTTCACTTACTTTAAACCGGGCCTTTCCAGACACATTACCAGCGTACGGTATGTCGAAGAACTCGAAATAGTTTCCATCGTTTGCTCTGAATCCAATGACATTCCCCTGCTTCGTTCTAACTGTGATATTATTTGTCAAAATGCCGGTTATAGAGGTTAGGAAGCAAAGTATTCCAAGAAAAAACATGGCAGCCGCCTTTCAGACCGTTCGGTCGCGCGCACTTTTAGAACTGATCAACTGACTGAGGGAGGGGCGCGTCGAGTGACGTGACGTCACGAGTAGTGAGGCGAACGAACGATTGGAATTACTGATGGATAGTAGTACGATGTCAGCGTCAGCATCGATAGGTGGGTGACCCTTTTAAAGGTCGCGAATTTTATTTCCATATAGTAGATTTTAGAATTTGATGTTATTGTTTTTGTTTATGTTATTCATTATGTCACTGACGACGACCTATTCAGTGCAGTGGTTTGAGCGCGCCGGTTTACTTCACGTGGCCATCGAACCCTCACGGTTCGATACCCACACCAACATTTTTTTTTTAAATTACTGTATTGTAACTTGTACTGTGTTGTGCTAAAAGTGGCCGCTTTTGGCGTGAATCAATTTTTCGCGTACAAAAACGGACCTAACATTTGTGCATAGTTATTTAATAAATAGTTATAAGTGTTTGCCGAGAGATTGTAACCCCGAAATTGTTTAAAATAGATCTGGTTTAGCAGCTAAAAATTAATTCGATCGATTGGCGTCGCTAGTGTGCCCAACGCGTCACCTGAAACACTATTACTACCTGTGCGGATAAAGAATGGGATCAGAAATGGCGGCGCATCTATTCACTTCTCGCTCGCACACTATTTGCGTCTATACTCGCACTCGTGAGTACTAACTGCAAAAAAAATATTCTGCTTTCCCTTCCCTGTCGTATCAGTCCGACGCGTTCTCAGTTTTTCCGTGGTTTTGAACCTTTCGTTATTTTGTCATTTGTTATAGTTTATTGGTAATTTGTATGTTAAATAATTGTTTTGTTAGTTATTTATTGAGTATAGATAGTGTTTTAAGATATAGTTACAATAGGATATAGATATAGTTAATATATACTTATTACAATCTTTTATTTCAAGATACTAATTTTAAAAGTTATGAAGTGCATGTAGAATAGTAGGTACATGAAATTAATGTAATTCAATTACAACTGTATAAATCATAAAATGTTCTAACGCAATCTATATTAAATACTAATATTATAAAACTAAATAGTTGGTTTGAACGCGATGAACTCAGGATCTACTGGACCGATTTCAATCATTCTTTCACCATAGGAAAGGTACGTTAGGTAGTCATAGGCTTTGTATGTACCACGGGCGAACCCGGGGCGGACCACTAGTAAATATATATTTACTTGAGAACAAATTCGTTTATCGTTAAATAGATATAATCTGCAATCTGAATAATTTTCATACATTTTTTATATACAGTCAAAAAGACTCCAAAATAATAAAACCTATAAAACATACTCTTACATAAATAGTATTTAAATAACATTTATTTATTTATTAAAAAAAACAAAACAGTTTCAACGGTAACGATATTTTATACTGAAAAACGTCAAAATAAGTTTTCAAACCGTTGATGCTGACGGTACCGGCTCCACGCGCCGCCATTTCTAATCCCATTCTTTATCCGCACGGATAGTACTATAATTATTTAAATAGATTATCAAAAAAAATGGTAGGTTTTGGATAATGACACCAAAGATCTCTTGTTGAAAATCATCCGTTATCTTCATTGAGGTATCTTACCTACGCCGATTTGTATTTTTTTTACGATTTGAATCATAGATTAACCCGACTACGGCGAAGCAAAAAGGAGGGTTATTATTTTGATCTGTATGTATGTATGTAATATGGTTGTTCACCTGTTCCCTCATAACACCTAAACTCGTTTTCATATTTGAATAAATGGGGTGTCGTTAGAAGCGTCTTGATTGTCTTCTGGTTATAGGCTACATGACGCAACGTTAAATTGACTACAGCGCCCTCTAGGGGACTTAGAGTAAGGAACTTAAAAAAAAATGATATCGTGTATACGACCACGGCAATACGGGATAATAATTTCAGCAGAGACAGTTTTCTTGTCTCGAACTTTTTAGAGCGTGTTTTTTTGGTAGTCGGGTTTTAGTTTTGAAACTTTATTTTTATTTGAATTATGAACTGTGGTCCGTCTTACAACAACACAACACTAGCTTGGTAAACGATGACTCAACTATTAGTGTACCTATAAAACCCCATAATACTAGACATACCAGTAGGTACAGCGGCGGACAGGTCAAGCTATACAAAACTGTCAAATTTCCTCAATCGATTTCGAACTGAATGTGTAACAATAAAAGGTTTATGATCGAATGAAGAAATTTGACAGTTTTGTATAGCTTGATGTGTCTGCCACTGTACTATATTCAGATATTAAATTCACAATATGTACTTTTTAACCGACTTAAAAAAAAAAGAGGTTCTCAATTTGACATGTATATATTTTTTTATGTTTGTTCGCCGGCTATATTGCCATTTATGAACCGATTTAGATGATTCTATTTTAGTTGGAAAGTAGATATAGTCCCGGATTGGTACCATGATCAGGATATCAGGATCTGATAATAGGATCCTGGATAAATTGTGGGGAACTCTCAAATTTTATGGGGACACGTAATGTTCTGTATCTTTTTTCAAAACTGCACTAGTATTTACGCCTGACTGTATTCATTTTGTGGCTCTGCTGATGATGGAAGGTCAACTCCTCAACGGTACGGAGTTAAAGGATAAGTCTTTCAATACTGTACTCACAATAAGTTTTTTATTTATTTGGCGAGGGTGGAAGAGGGAGGGGGTGGGGCTGCTAAAAAATGAGACACAAAAAATCTTGAAAAAAAATTTTTCTCTGCGAAAAAAAACCGCATTCAAAAACCACGAACTAAAGTACACATGTAAAATAGTATTTTTAACACTTTATACAATTCAAATAACATTTTATAACAGTACACTCGAGAAAAGGTGTTACCGAAGTCGGCGCCTTAACCCTGTTTAATAATTGAATGTTGTTTTAAGGTGACGGGTAGAGCACACTAGCGACGCCAATCGATTTTAAATTTTAGCTACTAAACCGGATCTATTTTAAACAATTTCGGAGTTACAACCGCTCGGCAAACACGTATACTATTTATTAAATAACCATGCACAAATGTTGTGTCCGTTTTTGTACGCGAAAAATTGATTACCGCCAAAATTGATTCAAATTTTTGCGTACAAATGTTGGGTCCGCATTTGTGTATGGCTGTTTAATAAATAGTATAAGTGTTTGCCTAGAGGTTGTAACCCCGAAATTGTTTGAATTAGATCCGGTTTAGAAGCTAAAAATTAAAGTCGATTGGCGTCGCTAGTGGGCCCTACCCGTCACCTTAAATTACAAGATAGTATTGGGCGCCGACTTCGGTAACACCTTTTCTCGAGTTTACTGTTATAAAATGTTATTTGAAGAGTATAAAGTGTTAAAAACATTATTTTACACTTTTTAGTTCGTGGTTTTTGATGGCGGTTTCTTGTCGCAGATTTTATTTTCCTTCAATAAAATAAATTACCTACCTACGTTCTATTCATGTAAAAATGCTGCTTAACTAAATATTAATAAAGCATCCAAAATATGTGAAGCCAGGCAACTATTTATTTATTTGCCATGTAATAAAAAAATGATTATTTATATGTTTCAGATTTCATAGATTCAAATTATCATTATAGTATCATTACGATAAATTATGAGTCATCCCATATTGATTTCTCATTGGATAAATTCAATAAATTTTTAATTGATTACTAAGACTGTTAGTCTGTAACTTTAAATAGCTAGATAGCTAAATGGTATCAGGAAAACGCGACCGGTTACTAACATAATTATGACTCAGTGTAATAAAATTTATTGCAAAATTAAAACTATTGTTTAGCGACCTCTGTTGGCGAAACTCTGCATCAGGTTCCCTTTAGCAATACGTTCGAAGCTTGTGACAAAAGAATGACAAAGATGGCGATAGTAATAAACTGTATGATATTAATTTGATAAAATCTGTTATTCAACTGAGTTTTGAATAATATAAATCTTTTTTTTGTTTTAAGGTGACGGGTAGGGCACACTAGCGATGCCAATCGATTTTTATTTTTAGCTACTAAACCGGATCTATTTTAAACAATTTCGGGGTTACAACCTCTCGTCAAACACTTATACTATTTATTAAATAACCATGCACAAATGATGGGTCCGTTTTTGTACGCCAGAAGTGGCCGCTTTTGGCGTGAATCAATTTTTCGCCTACGGGTTGGACCCAACATTTTTGCATGGTTATTTAATAAATAGTGTGTTTGCCGTGATGTTAACCCCGAAATTGTTTAAAATAGATCCGGTTTAGTAGCTAAAAATTAAAATCGATTGGCGTCGCTAGTGTGCCCTACCCGTCACCTTAAGGCGACGGGTAGGGAACACTAGCGACGCCAATTGATTTAAATTGTTAGCTACCAAAACAAATATATTTTACATAATTAGGTTACGGGGTTTCTGTCTCTCGGCAAACACTTGTACCATTTATTTATATATTTTTTTAAACTTAATACTTTGCGCAAGAGACGCTCCCAAATTGGTAAAATTTTGCTCCAAAAAATATATGATATACATTACCATGAAAACTAACAACGAAAATTAGTTTGAACTATGCGAGATCTAGTAAGTAGTTTATTAATACGTTATAAATAAACCGTAAACCGCAAATTTACCTTCCATATTACTTTACTTGCTACTACGGAACCCTTCATGGGCGAGTCCGATTCGCACTTGGCCGGTTTTTTCCTTTGTAGAGAAGTTTTAATGGCTCAGACAAAGATGACTTTAGTATTGTCGAAGTTTTTGGGAATGGAAGAAAGTAAGTAAAAGTAAAGAAAAACGAAACAGATCGTTATAAGTACGCTTGTTTTCACGTATGATTCTTTCCCTCTTATTCCAAAACGTGGTTTAAAATAAATATTGGGATTAATACTGGGAATAACTGAAGAACTAGAATAAACATTATTACAAAACTAAGTTTAACGTTATTTAGCATATCAACTTTAATAGGTACTTAAGTTGAACTACCCGGACCCCTAGTTTAAAATGAAGCCTAAAATAATAACCTCAAAATATCGATTCGGTAACCATGACAACCTATCCCTGTGACAGTTCATTCCGTTTTACATTAAAGTAATTTGTGAGAAAGTAGTATATTTATTTTTTTGATTTAATCCCAAAAATATAAGCAATTCCTATGCATATTACTTGGAAACCTTACTTAGGTCAATATTTTATTTTATTGTTGCTTAACAACAATTCTAAAATATGTTTACTACAGACAACGAAATAAGGTTATGCAAAATGAAACGTCACTGAGCGAATAATTGAATGATTCGATCAATTTGGACACTATCCTGCGGTACTAAGTGGTCTATGGTTGAGGATTTGTAATAAAAATTTAAGAACTAACATTATTCCGTAATAATCTTGAACTTGCTAGTTTATGATTAAAACCGGTATGAGAGCAGTTTTTTGTAATAAGAGGGTTTAAGTTTTGTGAGACACTGCATTTTTAACCCCCGACGCAAAAAACGACGGGGTGTCATAAGTTTGACGTGTCTGTGTGTGTGTTTGTCTGTATGTCTGTGCCCTTTGTTCCCACTTGTACTACCAAGTAGTTCTACGGTAGGACTAGTGAGATTTTTTTTTCTCATTAGTGCTACGATTTTGTATCTTACAGAGTAGTAGGACTAGTGGAACTTTTATTCCCACTTCTTCTACCTGTTTTTTACGGTAGAACTAATGGGAGTTTTCGTTCTCACTAGTACTACGCTGTGAAAAGTTCCACAATAGTAGGACAAAACTGTGGTTCCAGGTAGTTCTACTTATATATAATATAGAAATCTCTAATCAAATATTACAGAGCTTGTTGTCTAGGAATTAGGTTTTAATGAAACTATAAAATATAAACAGAAAACATATATTTTTAAAGAAAAACATAAAATCAATAAAAAAAGTACTCATATGTAATTAGGTTATGTAAGTTCATGCATTAACAGTATGTCGGTTTATTATTAATATTAAACTGGTGTGAACTGACTTGTAAAAGGAATTAATCAAAATACCTATATTTAATACTATACCGTACCTACCGAATCTTTTTATTGTATAAGTAGTGCAATTGTATTATATTATACCTATATTAATTGTTATGACAAACTTGCATACTTTAACATGTGAATTGATCAAACGGTTGTGAGGATAGACTGATAAAAACGTAATATCTACTACGAGTATAATACTTACTTCAAATTGAGTAACGCTGAATGTGCTTATCTTTCAATTAAATTAAATATACTGGTAAAATGAGTGGTGTTGACATACAAATTATTACAAGAGGCAGAGGGAAAGTTTTGCTATCATTGGGATATCAGTTTTATCGTCAACGAGTTTATAATAGTGGAAAATCTAAATGGAGGTGCAAAAGGTATAAAGATCAGAAATGTGCAGGATCCGTTACCATTAACGCGGTAAGTACTTTTATAACTTATATTAAATAATAATAATAATTAATATAATGAAGTCACACACACATTGATCCTATTCTCAGAATAGGAGAATCAATAGTAGAAATACATACTTTTCACTTTTTTTATGCTATAGGATAGCAGAAGGATCATCTGATGGTAAGCGATTACCGCCGCCCATTATTACCTGCAACACCAGTGGAGTCACAAGTGCGCTGCCGACCTTTTCCCCTTCCCCCAAATTGGAGCCTGCGGTACCCTCACTCACTCGGCGAAACACAGCAGCGGCGTGAAGCAGTCGCTGCTTCATGCCGGTCTTCTGTGAGGCCGTGGTATCACTCCGGTCGAGCCGGCCCATTCATGTCGAAGCGTGACTCTCCCACGGTAACATACATGCCGTTAATTAGGCGAAGCATATTTAACAATTAGTTTATATACAACACCTATATTATTATGTACTTACCGTGTTTCTTGTAAATAAAGATTCTTATTCTTACAAATAAAATACTTAAATAGATATTAACACACGAATTGAACCTGCGAATCGAATAATAACGTTTTACTTTTAAACAAACCGTTTTTCATTGAGTTAAATATAATTTATTTTATCAATATTGTCTACAAAAGTTTGTTACCTATTTTGAAAATTACTGGATGAGAGAACATTTTATTGAAACGTGGAGTAGGTATATTTGGCGAACGTCATCGCACCAACAACAGTGTAGAGGGATGGCACCATAAAATTAACAATGAAATAAATAAAAATCAAGTTAATCTTTTGCAAATGTTGCACATTCTTTATAATGATTCATTGTTATCGTCTTTGCGTCATGATACAAACAAAAAAATTCCTTTAACTTCACGTTCAAAACGCCGTAAAATTGATATTAATAACGATGATTTTATTAGAACCGCACAAATGAAAGTGGTCACTAAAGAAATCAGCATTGGGAATTTTTTGAAAATGATTCGTTAAGGAGTAGGTACTATTATTTTTATGATATTAATAATGATGATTTTTTAGAAAGGCACAATTGAAGTTTGTCACAAAAGAAAAGGCATTTTTTGGAAATGATTTGTTAAGAGTACTGTTTTTGTATGGACTTGATATTAATAATGATGATTATATTTGAAAAGCACAATTGCATTTTGTTACTAAAGAAATCAGTGTTGGGAACTTTTTGGAAATGATTCGTAAAGGATTACTTTTTTATTGATTTTATGTTTTTCTATAAAAATATATGTTTTCTGTTTATGTTTTTTAGTTTCATGAAAACCTAATTCCTAGACAACAAGCTCTGTAATATTTGATTAGAGATTTCTATATTCTATATACCTAAGTAGAACTACCTGGAACCACAGTTTTGTCCTACTATTGTGGAACTTTTCACAGCGTAGTACTAGTGAGAACGAAAACTCCCATTAGTTCTACCGTAAAAACAGGTAGAAGAAGTGGGAATAAAAAGTTCCACTAGTCCTACTACTCTGTAAGATACAAAATCGTAGCACTAATGAGAAAACAAAATCTCACTAGTCCTACCGTAGAACTACTTGGTAGTACAAGTGGGAACAAAGGGTCTGTGCATCGTAGCTCCCGGACAAATGAACCGATTTTGAATTTGTTTTTATTGTTTGAAAGATGAATAAGAAAGGAGTGTTCATAGGTATGTTGGACAAAAATCGATCCAAGATGGCCGCCGTCACAAAGATTTGGATTTTATGTTTTAACACAACTCCTACAATATGGGTATCATATAAAAGGGCTTGAGTAGCAGAATTTACTAATTGTGAAAAATTTCAAATCCAAGATGGCCGCCGTCAGAAAATGACGAATAACCTATTTGTTGTTCCAACTGCCTTAATATAGGTATCAAATGAAAGAGCTTTAGTTGTGTCGTGGGTTTTTTAAGTGTTTGCGACTGTAATAGTTAGAGTTTCGATAGTCAAAGTAGCTGTTTCCTCGTGGTCCTACTATTTGTCCTACTAAAAATAGTAGGACCACGAGGAAGGCTTGTTCCTCGTGGTAATACTTTTGGTAATCTGCCTCCCTCCTGTATGCAAATATGTAACCAGGGGTTAGGGATTTGCCATGTATAACTTAACAACTTTATTTTTGACATTTTACATTTATTTATATAGAGACTACGGTTAGGTTAGGAACTTGACTTAATTTATTTTAAAACTGTGACATTGTACTAATATATATATACTAACTTACAATAATAAACGTTAGTAAAATAACGTTCTGCAATTAACCGCCTCGTTTGTCCAATATAAGAACTACAGCAGCTACAATCGATTTTGTAAACACCTGGAGTCTGAAAGGGACATTTGACTAAAGGTTAACAACAATTAGCTACATAAAGAATCTTAAAGTCGACACCTAAACTATAAAATAACACAAGAAACACAGCCCAACTTTGCCCACCTCATAAAAAAACCCTTCGAGAATGTTTTGAATGACACATTTTTTTAGTTTTCGATAGCGCCTATTTATAAACTCATTTTATATCGGTAAAATACACAAAAATTAATACTAATTTACGGTAATATTACCCAATCTTGACATCCTCATTGACGTCTATCGGTAAAAAAGTTGATTAGCATCAGAAATAATGTTTAAAAAAGCCTCAAACACACAGTAATTAGGTATAAGACCGAAATAGGGCATACAATATCGGGTTTTCAATTCCGATACTGATTTCCGATATTGCAACTCAATATCGGAATTCCGATGTTAATATCGGAATTGCAATTTTGTTTTTAGATAACGTTTATAAATCACTAGCTGACCCGGCAAACGTTGTTTTGCCATATAAATAAAAGGATTGATCGTAGAAGGGTGAAAATTGAGGATTGTATGTATTTTTGTATGTTGTATCATAAAAAAAGAGAAATTAAAAATTTTGTCTAAAAAATAAAAATAAAAATTTAGGGGTGGTGTTGGCGACTGGCTGAGGTGCAACCTTATTTTTATAAGTTATTTTTCTCTACATTTTGACGTGCTGGCTTCAATAAAAAACTGTCTACTGATTGTGTCACATTAACATCGCTTTGTATATATTTATCTTCAAATTATGTAAAATTTACTATTTAAATCGTGCTTTTATCATTCTCCAGTTAGTATACAGTCCACTAGCATCACCAGTAGTTATCATTTGGTCCATTCTCGCCGTTTTGTAAATTTGTAACCATCGTCAATATTTTCAGTAGTGTTCAATATTGTTTTCAACCATCAAACATTTTCACGTAAGCGTCACGTAGTTTCGTCAGCTTATCATTCACTAGATACATTATGGTGACACAATCGGAAGACAAAAGGAGTGCGACGGTGCGCGCACAACGGCTCGTTTTGGAAGCCCGAGCGGCGCAGCGCCGATTTGAGCGTGAGCGTGAGCTCGCTCGCCTCGAGGCAGAGCTAGAAGACCTCCAGCTCCAAGCGAAACTCGCTGCCCTCGAGGCCACTCAGCGCCGAGCTGTGCGTGAACGCGCGCGCCCTCGCGGCTCTCGGGCCATAGGTCAGACCGGCCCCCAGGCCACAGGCAGTCTCAGCCCACAGACCAGCCCCCTGGCCACAGGTCCAACCGGCCCCCCAGCCACAGGTCTGACCGGCCCCCAGGCCACAGGCAGTCTTAGCCCCCAGACCGGCCCCCCGGCCACAGGTCCAACCGGCCTCGCGGCCACAGGTCTGACCGGCCCCCCGGCCACAGGCCGCCTCGGCCTCCAGACCGGCCCCCCGGCCACAGGTCTAACCGGCCCCCCAGCCACAGGTCTGACCGGCCCCCCAGCCACAGGCAGTCTCAGCCCACAGACCAGCCCCCCGGCCACAGATCAGACTAGCCACCAGGTCACAGGTCAGACCGGCAACCTCGGCCTTCTCGGCCACGCCGGCCCTAGGGCCACCGGCACACTTGGCTGTCCCGGCCACGCCGGCCCTAGGGCCACCGGCACACTCGGCCCTCCCGGCCACGCCGGCCCTAGGGCCACCGGCACACTTGGCCCTCCCAGCCACGCCGGCCCTAGGGCCACAGGCACACTCGGCTCTCCCGGCCACGCCGGCCCTAGGGCCACCGGCACACTCGGCCCTCCCGGCCACGCCGGCCCTAGGGCCACCGGCACACTTGGCTGTCCCGGCCACGCCGGCCCTAAGGCCACTGGCACACTCGGCCCTCCCGGCCACGCCGGCCCTAGGGCCACTGGCACACTCGGCTCTCGCGGCCACGCCGGCCCTAGGGCCACCGGCACAATCGGCCCTCCCGGCCACGCCGGCCCTAGGGCCACTGGCACACTCGGCTCTCGCGGCCACGCCGGCCCTAGGGCCACCGGCACAATCGGCCCTCAAGGCCACGCCGGCCCTAGGGCCACCAGCACACTCAGCCCTCCCGGCGACGCCGGCCCTAGGGCCGCCGGCACACTTAGCCCTCCCGGCCACGCCGGCCCTAGGGCCACCGGCACATTCGGCCCTCCCAGCCCCGCCGGCCCTAGGGCCACCGGCACATTCGGCCCTCCTGGGCACGCCAGCTCTAGGGCCACCGGCACATCTGGCCTTCTCGGCCACGCCGGCCCTAGGGCCACCGGCACACTTGGCTGTCCCGGCCACGCCGGCCCTAGGGCCACCGGCACACTGGGCCCTCCCGGCCCCTACCTGCCCCTCTCTGGACAGACCGGTCCTTTGGCAACTGGCCCTGCAGCCCTACCACCTCATGGCCCACCCGGTCCATCGGGAACTGGTCCTCCCACTCTAGTTGGCCCAACGGCTGCAGTCACTCCCGGCGCTCCCAGCCCTGCCAGCTCTACGAGAATAGGTACTTCTAGCTCTCTCAGATCGAAAGGCCTTCTAGCCCTCCTGCCACTATGGCCTTCTCGCCCATTCTGGCCCTCTGGCCTCCCAATCCTCAAACCTTCTGGCTACTTCATGAAGTTGTTTTATCGGATAAACCGCAAACACTTAGCCACCATCCCTGTGAGCCGCCTTCCACGGGTTAAAATAAAAGGCGGGCTCGCATCTTCGCGTACCTAAATTTACATCAACCCGGCGCTTTTCAGTTTCCGGCCACTTTCGAAACGCGCCACCTCCCGGTTTCCGGCCACTTTCGAAACGCGCCACCTCCCGCGTCATTATAAACCGGATTCTAATCCTTTTTCAAATTTACAGTACCACATCTCCCCACCATATTCGATCAAGACTGGACTGGCGATCAAGAGCCCACCTCAGAAGTGACAGAGGTGACGACCACCACCACGTCAACCATTGCTTCGACAGCCGTCACCACGTTTGACCAGAACAATACACCAAGAAATGGTCGGCGCACGTACACCGGATGCGACCACACCGAGCCTCAGGGGCTCCCTACAGGGTATACCTCCGCTACTGGCACTAACATTGATGGCGTGTCCAGAGAAGGATGCATGAGAATGACACGATATTTATACATAAAGGGGCACAACAAACTAAGATCCCATGGCTACACCAACTCTCGATGCTGTCCACGGTGACCCCGAGAGAGACATCACCCGCAACCACGACTGGTAGGAGCGTCTGCCACCTTGAATCCTCAAAGACACCCGTTGCAGCCTGCCCCTCCTGTCAAACATGCAAAGCCTTTTCTTGGCTCCTCTTCGACCGCACCGTGGACGTCACCCGTTGCAGCCTGCCCCTCCTGCCAAACATGCAACGCCTTTTCTTGGCTCCTCTTCGACCGCACCGTGAACGTCCTCCTGCGCAAACCTATCCCGACGGCTGTCATGGAACTCTTAAATTTGTGGACTTCACTTCTAGGCACGATTGTCAGGAATCAACGAACTAGTGTGGGGGAGATATGGTACTGATCGCGGAACTTCCTCACACCAGGAAGAATAGTTGCCGCACCTCAGCCAGTGGCCACCGTAGTCGATTATCGTGTGCCACACTGGGGCTCCGGTATGTTGGCGACTGGCTGAGGTGCAACCTTATTTTTATAAGTTATTTTTCTCTACATTTTGACGTGCTGGCTTCAATAAAAAACTGTCTACTGATTGTGTCACATTAACATCGCTTTGTATATATTTATCTTCAAATTATATAAAATTTACTATTTAAATCGTGCTTTTATCATTCTCCAGTTAGTATACAGTCCACTAGCATCACCAGTAGTTATCAGGTGGACTACCCCTAACATTTAGGGGGATGAAAAATAGATGTTGGCCGATTCTCATAGATACCGGATAAGCACAAAAAATTTCATCAAAATCGGTCAAGCCGTTTCGGAGGAGTATGGCAACGAAAACTGTGACACGAGAATTTTATATATTAGATTATATAGTTAAATAGGACACAATAGGGAATGTGCATGAAATACATATTTTATTGAAGTTAACTATTATTACTTTTATTAACTATTATTACATATTTAATTTTTTTTTTCTAGTACAAGTTATGAAATATATGTAGACACGTTATGAAAAAATTAAAAAGGGTCATGCATGTTCCCTATTTTAAAAAAGGTTTCATTTATTTATTAAAACATTATTGCACAAAATTGAAAAAAAAAACGAGAGACGAACCTAATGCCAAAAGGCATTCATTGGGTTATGCAGATAGGACGGTGGTGCGGTCAGAGGAGAGCTTGTTTTGAAAGAAACTAAAAAAAAACATAACTTGTTTTATCGTTTTTATAAAAATATCAAATAGCGATTGTCGCTTTACTCGCACACTATATGAACGCAACTGATCAGAGATATAGGTACATATCTACTTTTGATTGTTCATATTTCACTTGTAGCAGCAGTTATGCCCATTTCGCATGCGGAGGGTGAAGTCGGCCGGTAAAATAGCGGATGAAATGCCAGTATAGAGGGTTTAGCCATTTTAAAGTAAGAATCTTGAAAATCGCTATTCGCTCCGTGCACGATTACAGCGCCAACTAGCGTCCACAACTTTGTGGGCTCTGTCACATTGACATTTAGGTCGTGTATTTGTGAAAAAATATCGAAATGAAAAAATAACAAATATTTTCGACTCATAAATTGTTGTGATACCACGATTTGGGTGGAAAAAGGGTTTTTAAATCATTTTGGTCATTCAAATCAAATGAGGTAAGTCCAAAAAGTGTGTTTAATTTTGATTGTGTCAGGGTTTGTTTACTTCATTTATAGTTGTAGTTTTACAGTAAAACAAAAAGAAAAAGCTACTTTAATGGTTTCATTATATAACAGTAAATATATTTAAATGTTCCTGTATCGCTAGTAATAAATTAAATATCGTTTTCAGATCGAAATGAGTATTGTTTTGAAGACCGGGTTTGTGAGTGTTACTCACAATATCAAATTCCAACCACAAACCGTATTTAAAGGAAAGTTGTTGGTATTGGCTGGACATGTCCGAGATGTAGAAGAATTAAGAACAAAACAAGGGCAGAGTTCAATAATTCACGCTCTCGTCATAAGGCAAACATCTATTACTTTGCCACCTTACAAAACGGTTTTAAATGTAAGTGATTATTTCCGTTTGAACTTAATACTTAGTTTGATCGAGTTTTGATAGACGTAATATTCAAATATTAATTTGATTGCAGGTAAATACAGCACGAGTAGTCACAAGTGTGAAATGTAATTGTGTTTACAATCAAAGTGGTAAATGCAAGCATATCGCTGCTTTGATCCACTTTATAAACCATGAAGAGAGCCTGTCAAAAACATGTCACGAACAACAGTGGGGTAAGCCAAGTGCACGCCAATTTGCCAAACAAAAATATTCCAAAGGGAGATATTTTGATGAAATGTTTCCAACAAAACAAAAAATATCCTATGAGCCAATGACAATAGATCTGTCAGACTTAGCAGAACACTCAGCTTTAAGATCTGTGATGGAAGCCTCATCTCAAACGGAGGATACATTTATAATAAAGGATGTAGTAGAGACAATAATAAAACATACAGAATCAAATTTGGTGAGAGAAGACTGCGAGGCATCCGTAATCAGTTTTTTAATTTTCAAAGATGAATTTGAAGTATATCAGGCTGAATACAAACTGGAAGAACAATTACAACAGTTCTATGAGAAAAACATTCAGATAAATGAAGAAACCTTAATTAATGTATGTTGTAAAACAATTGAGCAATCGAAGTGTGAAGACTGGTACGCTAACCGGCGTTTAAGAATATCAGCGAGCACAAACGTTCACCATATTAAAGTGCAAAAAACTAAAACCACTGAAAGTCTAGTTTCAAGCTTTTTACACCCACGAAAAATTGAATGTGAGGCAACAAAATATGGTTTAAGAAATGAACAGCACGCTTTGTATGAATATGAAAAATTACATTCCTGTAAGGTTAAAAAAGTTGGTTTAATCATAAGCAAATATCAACCTTGGCTTTGTGCCAGCATTGACGGGGTGGTCATTGAAAATGATTGTATCTTATCAAGACTAGTTGAAATCAAATGTCCATTATCATGTTCAAAACAACCTGTGATAAATTATAATGAAAAGATGTGCAATGTCAAGTATTTAGAGTTTGTAAATGATAGATTAGAGTTAAAAACACAAAAACCATATTATACTCAAATTCAGGTACAGATGTATGTAACTGGAATGACCGTTTGTGATCTTTTTGTGTACTCGCCTGTAAAACATGGTAGCTGCACAGTGCGGGTACACCGTGATGAAGCATTCATTAAACATGTAATTTTGGTTAGTGAAAGATTTTACTTTGAACATTATTTAAAATCATTATATTTAGAAAGTACTTGTGAAAATGATAGTAATAATAATAAAACTGAACAACCAAAACGTAATTTTACTGGAAAAAATATAATCAATGTGATGTAGGTTGGATAAAAAAAGTAAATAAGTCATACAAGTTATTTTATTATTAATGATTATATTGATAAAAACATATATATTATGTATTTATGATTTATTTATTGTTGTGATTTAAGTTTGACTGAAAGTAAAAATAAGTATCATTTAATTATTTTTGTATTGTTATGCATAAAAATATGAATAAACAGATCATTATTTTGTTGGAAATATTAATAAAGAAATATTCACAGAGACACATTCTTTTTTTTAAATATCGGGGGCTGTAAATTTACCAATACACAGCAGATATGTACAATGTCATCGATGCAGTAAAATAAATTTTCAGGAATTTTGTTCAAAATTTGGTAAACTCTTAATCTTTGCATTATCCTTTCGACATGAATTCTTACACTGGCAATATTATATGTTTCTTGAGTCTCTTCTGTAGAAAATTCCCTCTTATTTTTGAGAAAGGGAGGCATAACAATCTTCACCTCTTTTCCACTTCTATCTATAACTGTTTTTATTTCTGGAAAACCTTTATCGGCTAAAACAATGTCGCCATCATCCAAATAATCGATCAATCCGGATTCTGTCGTCATTTGCGAATCACTTTTTCTTCCACCAGCCACTTTAGACTTAAAAGAAATGAAGCCTCCAGGAGTAATACCTATGAGCAACTTAGCAGTAAATCCCTTCTTGTAATGTGAATAACAATATACACGATTATCTACTGAAGCCGGAACTTCTATCCTGAACTCAGTGCAATCTATTATCACTCTTGTATTACTGTATTTTGGACGGAAACAGTCTGGCATTGTGGCTTGAACAGTATCTTTATTTGGCCAAAAAACAAAATTAGCTGTTGATTTAGCTACATTTTCTAAAGTTGTATAGAAAATCCTTGAGATTGTTGTTCTGTGAACACCAAACAAGACGCTTAGAGCCGAAAATGTCATGCCAGTTTTAACTTTTATTAAAAGAATAAAGAGTCTATCTTCTTTGGAAATACTGTATTTGTGACTGATTGTTAATGTTTTTAATAATAATCGAAAGTTGTTGAATGTCACACCTGCGAGATCCATAAGTTGCTCATCATTACGGATCGATGAAAACCCAGTAAAATCTGATTTTTCGGTTGAAGTTGTCATATCTATATATGTTTTTTGAGGGGTATTACATTCGTTGTCCTTAATTTTTTTGTAATTTTTAATATAAATAGTAGAGTTGTCTATTTCTGTTTGTATTTCAGCATCACATACTTGGTTATAAATATATCTATTACATGTAAATGTTTTTTCTGCATTGTTAAATTTCGAAAATATATCAACTTGACATTCCTGATCACATTTTAAAGTCATGTCTACTTGATGAAATGTTTCAGATGAGTGAATAATTTTTTGGTTGGTTGGTATGGTGTTAAATAATTCATTCTTCTTTCTCTTTTTCATTAAACGTTTGTACCGGGACATAGCTGCAGATTCATTTGGTATTTTTGAACGATAGATTGAAGGAAATATCGTCGGTATATAACTGGGACTGGCTGACTCGTCTGATTTCTTGCCACCAATAAAATGAGCACTGCATATTAAATCATTTGGTCTTGGGTACCATGGCAATCCATCAGCACTTGTAATGTTAAAAAAATAAAAAAAATAATAAATATATAATTAATTGGTTGTTAACTTGGTAAATTTGTGTTTCCTTTATAAAATGCCTAGGCATATGATTACTATGGGGCCTATCATGAAAATAGAAAATTGAGATTAACAGTTTAAGTTTCTTATTTTCTTTGTTTAACAAAATGGAACGAACCAAAAGAAATTAATGTGTTAATAATTGAATATAGTCTCGGGCGCCAGGCTCGTCCTCGGATAGCTATTTAAGTCGGGAAAACATTGAACTATTAATCTCAAGGGGGGCCTGGTTTGAGTTTGGATTTTTTTTTATAAATGAAAGAAGTTAGGTTTAGGTCACAATGTTTTATGTATTGTATCTTTCAGTTTTAGATTATTGACACCTTAAAACTAGCTAAACTAGAGCTAAAGCTAGGACCTTAAAATTAGAGGTGAAGAGGGCGAATCCAATAAAAATGTTCAAAGGGGAAGAAAACTTGGTTTCTTACAGAGTCCACACTTTGTTAAAACGGTACCCTCCACTGCACTCTGGGTCAATCCGTCGTCAGGGGAGCCCTATTAAGCCCCAGAATCCTGGCACGGAACCGGTGTCACTCGACGAATGATAAAATTTGGCGGAGCAGGTGGCCCACCACAAGACAGGTGTTAATCTCCCGAGGGTTTTATAATGTAGCTCCCCGAATTTAATGGGAGAAAAATGGGGTATAAATGAGAGTATAGATGAGAAAAAATTGAATAAATGTTATAAAAGGGATAAAAGGGAGAAAAAATCGAATAAATGGTAAATGGGATAAAAGGTAAATGTGATAAAAGGGAATTGGGATATAAGTGGTAAAAAAGGTTATAAATGGGATAAAAGTGGTAAATGTGATAAAAGGGAATTGAGTGGGATAAAAGGGAGTGATAAAAGAGAAAGTATGAATGGAGAAAAAATTGAATCAATGGGATAAAAGGGAGTTAAGTGGGATAAAAGTGGTAAATGTGATAAAAAGGAATTGGGAGGTCCAACCTGGAACAAACAATTGACCAGGTTTAAACTACATGGCGTGATTTCGAGGAAAAAAAGAGGTATTGTAAAAATATGACCGGAAAACGAATACTCACGGTTGTTTCTTCAATTATGTCACTTTAAAAGCAATAAATCTACAATTACATGGCTTATGCACATGGATTTTCTTTAAAAAATTCTCAGAGCCATCTTGCTCTCCAACAGATCGGCCGAAAAGTGACAAACTCAAAAATGACGTCTGTCAGGCTTACAATATTTTTTTAGTCTATGGTAAAGAAATCGATTATTATATAGTCTGTGAAAACAAATTTATTTGTAGATACTGTCCATCGAAGATGGAACAGCGAATCCAATGCTAGGATTTAACTGTCAAATTTTAGTTTTTTTTAAATTTAGAATAAAAATTGCATGTGACGTTTTTATGACGTTACACACTGAAACAAAGTTGAATTTAAATAGGTAAAATGGATTCTTTGATTAATATCAAATACAGGATTTAAATGTGGTTATGATGTTACTTACTCAATTCTTTTGACGGCAGCTATCCATTTCTTGCATTGTTCAAGTTTCCAAGTAGCTCTTGGGAATCGGTAAAACTTGCATTTACTATTTCTGCCAGTATTCTTGCAGTTTACAACACAACAACTACTGTGACTCATTTTTGTTAGCGGACTAATGAAATTAATTAATGATATTAAAATGTATTATGTAGAATCGCTTTGCCATTGACAGATACATACATCTGATGACAGAGCTTACATTATTTCTACTTTTGACCACCATGAGCGCTGCGATAGATTGTGTTACCCCCACCTAGTACTTCGCACCCAGCGAATACGTTCTCCTTATTTTAAACCAAGAACAAGTTTTTTTAACATTTTTCTAAATTCAACCCTTAAGGGGGTGAAAAGGAGGTTTGTAGTTTGAAATGAAGTCCGTCATTTTTAATGTTAGGAAACTGAAAATGTGTACGTATATTTAAAATAAAAAGTAATTCACTTCAACGTTTCTGGAAAATAACCCTTTGAGGGGGGTAAGTTAGGGTATGAAATGTAGTATGGGGGATTAGACAGTTTTAAAGTTAGAATCTTAAAATTTCTGTTTGGACACTAGTTTTGAATAAAAAGTGACTTTTGAATTTTCAATCCCTAAGGGGTAGACCCAAAAGTGGGTTTTAAGTTTGAATAAAGACTTTTGTAAAAAAGACTAAAACTGCGCGAGTAACGTCGCGAGCGTAATCTAGTTCTCTTATAACTGTCATGTTAGGGCGGATTCGACCAAACTTATTCCGATACTAAATCTATGGTAAAGCGCTGTCATTCTATACTTTGACTTTATATCAGAGATTTATCCTTGGTCGAATCGGCCCTAACAAAAATACTTTAAAGAAAAAGTATGTTGTTGTTGTAGTATATCTGTGGTATAGGTGGGTCGCACTTTAAAGCGACGGCTGCGCTTGGGGTCCCGCGTTCGATCCCCGGGTCGGGGCAAAATTTGTATCTGAGTTTTTCTGTTAAGAAATTCTCAGTGTCAACCCGGAGTCTAAAAGTTGGCGGTCTTGTACCCCTGTGCCTCGGAAAGCACGTTAAGACGTTGGTCCTACACCTAATCCCTCTTCGGTCGCGTCGCACTGGTGTTCCATCGAAATGCGAGGGTACGGGAATAGAGAGTGAACTTGTGTCTGCGCAAACATTTGTGCACTATAATATTTCCTGCGTCGATGGCTGATCGCTGAGATTGACCGCCATGACCGATATATCGGTTTGGAGGAGATTATTATTATTACATATGTATTATGTTGTGTGCAATAAAGATAATGTATATATTTAAAATGCTCAGCTTAGCCGATTATTTTCCGGTGTAGCGGGAAATTAAGATTTCCGAACATCTGTTGCCCAAGCATTGACGTTCGGAATATTAATATTTCATGATCCGCCGTGGCTGCGGATATCCCGCATTATAAATTCGCTTTATATTGGCTTGTTTTCAGTGTTATAGGACTAAATATTGAGTAAATTGGTCAGTGAGACAATTGGAACTATCAATATCATACATATATCATTAGAATAGTTATTTACGAGATTTTTACCAATTTTTTTTTGATGTGACAGGTTGCAGACGAGCATACGGATCACCTGATAGTGTTGCCAAATTAGCCATTTCGGGGCTAGATCTAGCCGTTTTCATGCTTATTCAGCTCTTAAAATAATGACTTAGCCCTTTGCCCAATTTATGACCCCAAAATAATTATATGAATTCAGGACAGGATAAGGTGAAAGTAAAAGATAGAGTAAGGTGTGTTTTGCTGCGTGAATGAGGGTACTGGAGGCCCAAACCGGGGGAAAGGGGGGTTTAAAGGTTGGCAGCGCAGGCAGGCATGCAGGCAGGTTGTGAATCCACTGATATCGCGGGTGTTTATGGGCGATGGCAATCGCTTACTATCAGGTGATACGTCTGCTCGTCTGCCACCTATTACATAAAAAAGGTAAATAATAGTTGGAGTAAAATCTTGTGTGTTGAAGAATCTGAAAGAAACTGAGTTGATTAGGCGACCCGTTTGGAACAGTGTAGTGAACGCTGCCATTGGTCCAAGGGTTTGCGGGTTCGATCCCCGCAGAGCACAAACATTTGTGTGCATGAACATGTCTGTTTGTATTGGTCAGGGTGTTTTCCGGGGCCCGGTACTGGTTGCATGGCCTGATATTTGTTTCCCACGTAGCTGTCTGGTTTTCTCTGGACATGGCCGTACCAACGTAGGTGACTCTCATGCAGTTTCTCTGCTATGTCACGGACGTGAAGGCTTCCACGCGTGAGTTTCTGACTCCACGAATCCACCGCGGCATGTTCATCTCCGTGACATGCAACTTCTGCTTGTGTCGCTCAAGTACAGGCCAAGTCTCACTGACATGCAAAAGATCCGGTCTAACCAAGACTACGCTATAATATAATTAAATATAAATTAACCATTCAAATACTGAGTGGAGACCGCGACTTGGTAAGCGTAGTGTAGGACGCCCTGCGACAAGATGGGATGATGACATTCGAAGGCTGGCTGTTGTGGGCTGGATGAGAGTGGCCGAAAATCGGGAGCAGTGGCGTGCATTAGGGGAGACCTATGTGCAGCAGTGGACGAGTGTGGTTTGCTGATGATGGTGATGAACCATTCAGATATGCATGTCCCGAGTATATACATACATATATACAGTGTAATAACGTACAAAAGTACAATAAGTAATGCACAAGCACCGGACAACGCTGTTCTAAAGTGTAATAAATATCCACAGTGGAGGCAGGTGGCGCCCCGCTGTGGAAAATGGGGGGGACTAGTAAAACACAACGTTTATTACTAGAAAACTGTGCACCTACATATTTTAGTTTAAAATATTAAGGCTTTTGTACAAGAACGCCAAATACGGATTGTAAAAGTTTGTGCGTAATATCCTCCAACCGATTTCAGATAAGGCGGCCATTCTCTATGATCAGCCATTTGCGCAGGATATATTATAGTACTTAAGTGTGTGCGCAAACACAAGTGCACTCTCTACACAAAACGTTACAAATATATAATCGCACATCTCATCTTCCGTTAACCCGGTTGCCCGGTTACCTAGCTAAAGATCGTGGCTTCGAGTTCCACCCGAAGACTGTCGATAAATATATAAGCGAATGAATGAATGAATATACTTTTATTGCACTAAAAACAGTGAAAAAACTTAAAACTAGATATTACAGGAGATGTACAACGCCTGTAAGGCGCCTCTTACAGGAAACCTGTATGTTCCAAAGTTCCTGTATGTACTTCACAATAAGTTGCAAAAAATTTGGTATGGGCAAAAAAGAACCATTTGTCCGCCGCACAAAATAATTTTGACAGATTTGGATCAGGGGGCACGGAAGTCAAGCAAAAAAATCCATCTGTCCCCCATTCCTGAACCCCATCAAGGCTTTAATCCCCAAAAAAACAATTTAAAATTAATTTAATTTCTTTAATTATCCCCGAGCATCCCGTATTCTGTTATCTAATTTGCACTTTCTTTCTTTTCAGGTAATATTCTCGTATCCGTTGGATTTCCCTCCTCTGGGGGTAATTAGACGAACAGGGGTCACGTAAACATCATTGGTCTGCTTTTGCCATTTTTCGAGCGAAAGGCAAAAAAAACTTTTTGGTTATTGTAAATGAGCTAAATCCCTGTTTGAAGGTAAATTTCTGTGATTTTTTTATATCCACACAGTATATTGGCTCTCCTTTAGACGTGTGTACCTCTTTACTGAAACGACTCAGTGATCTGCTACAGAAAGAAGATACACTGATCCGAATCACGAAGCTCGCTCCGAATGTATCTTTCGGCTCATTCGGATCTTAAGATCGGATTTGTTCAATCGGTTAACTCGCTCACTGACTCGCTGTGTTCCTATGACACGAATGAGCGACGAACTACAGAGTTAATATAGTCACAGAAAAATAATCTTTATTTTATTTTATTTTATTTATTTTATTTATTTATTTGGCTTTTCAACAATGAGTACACCATACAATTAAGAATTACAATCCCAGCTTAAATTCTAAGTGCCTCATCACTTAAAGAAAAGCACCGCATGCACCAGTGCGTACAAAAACAAAACAACTATTACAACTATAATAATTTTGAACGGGAAAAAGTACAATTCATGTTACAAACATGAGATGTACTTTCTCCTATACTAGCCTATCACTAAATTAACCTTCAAAGATATTTTTGATACCGCGTACAGATGTAAAAAACAGGTCGATATCAGATTCATGCTCGTGGTACAAGGTATACATCCTGAACAGCGGACAATGCTTTTTCAGTTTAGTGCGACCAAATGGTGAATAAAATAGTTTTCTATTGCAACTTCTTGGTAGATTATTCGGAACATAGAATGACATAGGATCTTTAGGCAAATAGTAATAAAATGGAACTTGGTAAAATAATTTAAATAAGGGGTCATTATATTCGAATTCAAACTCTGTTTTGAATCTATCTGAGAGTCGATGTTCCAAGTTCCAAATGAAGCATATCACCGATACGACTCTATTATTTGCAGATGATACTTCTTTAATTTTTAAAACGAATAGACATAAAGATAACTTTGACGATGTAAATAATGCTCTCACTCAAGTGTTACATTGGTTTACTGTGAACAATTTAACTAAATGTGTCAAATTTACATTGCCCAACGTAAGACAGGTCAGCACTATTATTAATATGAATAATGAAAATGGTCAGCACTATTATTAATATGAATAATGACGAAGTAATTAATTCTACAGTATTTCTGGGCGTCATGTTAGATTCGGAACTACAGTGGGGTTCCCATATGGCTGCCCTGGCAGGAAGACTTACTTCAGCTGCATATGCAGTACTAAAAATAAGACATCTGACCGATATTGAAGCAGTAAGACTTTGTGTATTTCAGTTATTTCCATAGCGTTATGTCTCATGGTCTGCTGTTTTGGGGCTCTGCAGCTGATATTCAAGCTATCTTTGTGCTACAGAAGCGAGCTGTCAGGGCCATATACGGACTCAGGCCACGGAACTCACTTAGAAATTTGTTCAAAGAAATTAACATCTTAACATTAGCATCACAGTACATCTTTGACTGTATTATATATATTTATTAAAAACTGGATTTATTTCCTAAAAAATTGATAAACATAACCTGAAAACCAGAAATAAACATAAGCATTGCTGTTCCAAATCTCAGACTGAAATTTGGAACAGCAAGCCAAATCTACTCATATATCTCATATATGATCATATTGCAAAGACGTATCTTTCAAAAGATTGGAACATTTGCATCTGGATCATTGCAGAACAGTGAAACGCTTCATTTGGAACATCGACTCTCACCTGGTTGAGTCGGATCACTGAGTCGTTTCAGTAAACAGTTAAACATGTCTATTAGATGGCGACTCAAGCGCGGTTTTAACCGGATTTAATTAGTGGCGCGCACTCTATTTCTGTGTACAGGATATTACCTACAGTAGGTAAGGTTAAAAATAGATATACGTGAATACGTTTATTACAAGGAACTCTGTAACAAAATTGTTGTAACACTAATAGGCACTCGCACGAGTTATACCTGCTCCGAGAGTGACTACTATTCGGTAAGCGCCCTCCGGAAGTTGTTACCTCTATCCTCAACGAGTTAAACTTATCTATAACTTAGTGATTATATTCTCTTTGGTTAAACTTCAAGAGTGACCAGCATCAGCTCTGTTGGCCATAACATTGGCAACTGTCAGTCTTCAAAAATTGAAAAAACTTATTTCTTTTATATTATTTGCCATAGTGTTAATACGGCCAGAAACGAAGGAGTTCACCATCGTTACGGTATTTTCCCAACCCCCAATATATTATATTATATATAGTGATTTATGTTATTGTATTATAGACAAAACATGAGACTATGACTCGCATTTTCCCCGTCTATTTATTACAAATGGATGAAAGAAGGCAATAGAATGTACGGGTCTCCTAATGATAACAGTTACCCTTTGCTAATTTGATTGGTATAGAAATCAATATTGACATGAGGTGGTTAAAAGAAAGTAGGGCAGACTCGTGTTTACCCGAAGAGCAGGTGTCGTGCAGCCTGTGTTACACATACTAGGACATAGATTCTCAAATAATAGGTTGTTTGACTTGTTTTGAAAAACCTGCGCATCATCGTCGATTTATTGGTGTATAGGAACCCTAAAAATAATATTTATTTTCTTTATTGTAAATAGACCGTTTAGAAAATCGTTTTAAAATATAAGGATTATTTAATCTGTTAAAAACGCTTCATTCAGCAATGGCGTCGAATCATTTGAGTGACGTCAACCTTTTGTAAACAAGTAGGAAATTTGATAGCACACGATAAATTTGATAGATGATTAGCGTCCCGCATAGATAGATCACAAAATGGCGTCGAGTCTGTCACTAGTTTTGCTTAAAAAGGCTCACGTCACAGTAAAGAAAGCCAATAAAAACCGTACATGGTCACATGGTTCCAAGCACAAAACAAAGGTTTTTTTGGTGAAAATATTCACCGTGATCTATCCATGGCTTCTCGCATCCAGCTCATGCCAGCCATCCTGCGCAGATGCCCCCACCTAGCTAGAGGGCGCCCTACATTACGTTTGCCAAGACGCGGTCTCCACTCTAGAACTCGTTTACCCCATCGGTTATTTTATTGTTAATCCTTTTTAAAGCTATAAACTACACGGATGACTATAAATAAATCTTTATTTTTCATAGGCACTATGGGTCGCTTCGCCAACCTAGTATTCATATAGATAGATAGATACATACTCTTGATTGCACAACATACAAAACTTAAAAGCTAGGTTTACAGATATACAATATGTTAAACAAACAAAGTACTTAGTTAAACTAAGACTAGCATAATGTATTATTTATTTTAACAATTTTAATCGCAACAGTACATATTTTGCAAGAAATTATAAAAATCATGAGTGTCGCGACCGAGCGCGTCGCGGACAAACAAATTTTGAAAATCGAGTGCGTCGCGGCCGAGCGGCTCGCGGAATGAGAGCGGTACGGCCGGACCCGTATGTAGTTCCTGGCTTTCGCTGTTTACTTCCGCTTCACAAGTTTTTTTTTATTAGAATAGCCAGACATTTGGCCACAATCTCACCTGATGGTAAGTGATTATGTGGCCGAGGATGGATCATGCCTGTCTAGTAACAGCCTATTTACTCTTTTCTTGAATAAGTTCAGATCATAGAGTTCAGGGATCACATCTTCCGGCAGAGAGTTCCATAGCTGTACGCAAAATGAATGTACATTTGAACCGTTTGGTACGTGTTGCCGGTATTTCTACAACATAAAGGTGGTAACCCCTTCTCCGTCTTGTGTCCCGATGATGATAGGGGGCCGGTGAAATTAGATTATGTTAATTCCTTCGCACACTCTCCGAAATGCAACCTGCAAAAGACCGAAAGACACGCTACCTTACGCCTGTGTTCAAGGACCCCGAGATCACGGCCCGGTACTTAAACCACTAGACCAACAGGGCATTACTTCCGCTTACTATGTTACATTTTGAGGACCTATGACAAAGCTGAATGTGTTTAATAATTCACACCGGACATGTTATTGTTTTGGCCTCGTCACTCGGGTGCAGGTTATGGCAAAATATATGCATAATGTTGCCTTCACTTTAACCGCATTCTGTCTTTCAGGCACTGGGTGGTTTTCTTTAGTCGTTATTTTATTTGTTTACTAGCGGTTGCAGTTTTGTGCTCGTGGAATTTGGTTTAAAAAATATATATGCATGTCGAATTGAGAACCTCCTTTTTTAAAGTCGGTTAAAAAAGGAGGAGGTTCTCAATTGGGCTCGTACATTTTTTTATGTTTGTTTGCTGACTACTTCGCCATTTATGAACCGATTTAGATGATTCTTTTATAGTCTGAAAGTACATATTCCCGAAATGGTACCAGGATATCAGGATCTGATGGATCCTAAAAAAATTGAGGGGAACCCTCAAATTTTAAAGGCACGAGTAATGTTTTTGTATCTTTTTTCAAAACTGCACCATGATGGTAGGTCGACTCCTCATCGGTAAGGAGTTTAAGCATAACTCTTTCAATAATAAGTTATTTGGCGAAAAAAAAAAAATTTTTTTTTTGTGCAAAAATCGTAATGTAGTTAAAAAAATACATCTATTGTCCAAGTTTCAATAGTATAGTTTTTAAAGTTTCGGATAAAAGTGACTGTGACATACGGACGGACGGACAGATGGACAGATGGACAAACGGATAGACGGACAGAGCATGACGAAGCTATAAGAGTTACGTTTTTTGCCATTTGTCGACGGAACCCTAAAAATATTTTTTGTCTAGTTGGTTTTAAACACGAAAGAAAATGCGCTTCACCTAGATGTTGGTAGACTATTTTAAAATTGTTTCCTAGGAAAAAGATAATAAATTCGCACACGTGCTTCTAGCGATTATATGGGGTTGCATGCGGCACGAAGCAAACTTGACCTTACCTACTTCTACTATCGCGATCGCTGAATTCTACCCTATATTAGGGATGTTTAAAAAGTATAATCGCGGCAATCGCATACCTGTGATCCGTCTGCTCATCTGCCACCTATGCCATTAAAAAAAGTATAAAAAAAACTATTGGGCGGTTCTCCACGGAATTCTATTCGCGTGCGGGTCAGAGGGTTTAAACCGAAATCTTCACGTAAACTACCTAACAATGCGTGTGATAGGGACAAGGATATTCATGGTCGTGAATTCTGCGGTGAAAACAAAAATAAACGGTAGTCCGCACGCGGGTCGATATCCGCATGACAGGGCGCTCTTTGAATTTCTTTTTTTTGTAGTAAGCATTATGGACGACCCGTTTGGAACAGTCGTAGTGATCGCTGCCTTTGGTCCAAGGGTTGCGGGTTCGATCCCCGCACGGTACAAACATTTGTGTGCACGAACATGTATGTTTGTATTGGTCTGGGTGTTTTCTATGTATTATAAGTATGCATTTACAAAAGAAAAGTATTATATGTATATATTTGTAATCCCACTGTTGATTCTGATATCCGTAACACATGTGCTTGAGCTACCTATCTCGGAGTCAGATGAATGTATGTGATGTATTGAAATATTGATTTATTATTATTAGAGTACTATAGGAGTGAGGTTCATATACAATACGATTGGTTATTTTTAATCGTGATCTGTCAAAAATGTCAATTTGACAAAATAAACAACCAATGCGGTTGATGTTGGACCTCAGTCCAACAGTACGCCATCTAGTGGATTTTTCACAAGCTAAAAACCTCATTGAAAATCAACTCAGCAACCACCTCTACAAAAATTGATAAATGATTATAGTATAGACTTTAGAGGTTTTTTGTTTAAATGAGTAAGTAATTCACCGTTTGGCGTCTCTAATGGGCAAACTTTATGATGAGAAAATAAAATCGTGCTAATCATGCTACGTACTGGCGTGATTCTTGGGGGTATGGGAAAAAAAATAAACAGGTTCTGATCCGAAAACCGTTTCGAGGCATTTGTATTTCATAACATTTTTTTTTAGATTTAAAACCACTGGATCAAGGATATTTTCAATAAAATAGCGTTGACCTTCATTTGACCCTAGATACGCTAGCTATTCAGACTGGTTGTATTCAGAAGATTACATTTAGGTGACAATAATGTCTCAGTGACTTATTCACCCGAACCAAGTAACAGGTGGCGCTAGTTGTGTTGCATTCAGAAGATTACAATTTGGTGACAACAATGTCCCAGTGACCCAGACCAAGTAACAGATGGCGCTAGTTTGACGTTTATTAGCAGGGTGACACCAAAACGAAGACAGTGGGCCATCTTTATTTTGTTTTATCGTTATGTTACCAGATAGTGATTTACAATTTCCCCGATCAAAAGGAATTTTTAGAAGTATGTTATTTCATCATAAGATATATTTACCGAAAATTGGAGAAAATGACATATGGGAACACTAAGCGTATTAATGACGTCACAAATACGCTTCGAATTCAAAATGTTTGAAAATTAATTAAACAATAACTTCCTGCTATTTTACAAAAATATTCAAATTAGTTACTTAAAATAGTAAATGGCATTGGAAAAAAATATTAAAACCATACTGAAAAATTGGTTCCCATAGCCCATTGAGTGTATCTACTTACACAAAGCTTAATAGAATAATCCGACTCGGAAAAATCATTTTCATTCATAGTTACAAAATTCATTACAATAAAAATAATCCCGTATCAAAATCTCCCTGTGACTTGTCGCGGGTATTATCAGGAATCAATTAATCCTGTTGATTGGCCGATTTATAGTGACCAATCGGAAAACGAGTTTAACCGAAACCGAAAACGTGAGTAATAGTAACCGAAACCTTTAAACTTTTGTGATGGTCAGTAAAATGTTTCTTTCTTTCTTTTCTTTCTTTCTTTTCTTTCTTTCTTTCTTTTCTTTCTTTCTTTTCTTTCTTTCTTTTCTTTCTTTCTTTTCTTTCTTGTCTTTCTTTCTTTTCTTTTCTTTCTTTCTTTTCTTTCCTTCTTTTACCGTATCTATACCTATTTTATTCGTTCACTGCAGGATATTCATGGATAGGCCTCTCCTCTGGCATACTACTTTTTTATGTTAGAGGCGGACAAACGAGCAAGCGAGTCTCGAGACAGTATTCAACGCCGCCCATGAAACTCCGCGAAATCAGAGAGATCGCTAATGTGTTACCGGTTCTCTGCCCGATCACCTCATTCCGGATTCGATCCTGCAGGGAAACTCCGAGTATATTGTGATTCACTAAGAGTCAACATTAGCTGCTACACGTGGATAGCTCTTTGATGTTTTTGATAATGTTATCTTTTCATGTTAAAGCTGTTAGCTAACGCAAAACAAATTGCTATTTCCATAGCCCACTGAGCGACTTAAAACCTGTGGACCAAAGATTACCGTACACGTATGTCCACGTTTCGGTTTCCCTTCATGACAAACACACATTTAGATACATAGATAATACGTTTATTTGTACTGCTGAATATATACACATTAAAGTACAACCTGTGCGGATAAAGAATGGGATCAGAAATGGCGGCGCATCTATTCACCTCTCGCTCGCACACTATTTGCGTCTATACTCGCACTCGTGGGGTTCACCATTTCTGATCCCATTCTTTATCAGCACAGGTTGTAAAACAGATGACACCCATGCAAGAACACTGGAACATTACAATATATCATCATCATCATCAGCCCATTTAAGTCCCCACTGCTGGGGCACGGGCCTCCCTCAATCACATGAGGGGTAATTGCCATACTCACCACGCTTGGCAGACGGGTTGGCGAGGGTTTAGATATAAATGCAGAGTTTTCCTTCTCTGGGTCCTGATGATCATGCCAGCAGCTTTACCTTAGTCGCCTTTTACGACACCTCGGTAAGAGTGAGGGTGGCCTATTCTACTCTGCCGGGGACCACACGGCCATTACAATATATGGTGGGCATTAAATTAACAAAAATAGAAAGAACAATAACCTGTTCAACTGTTAAGCTCCGTGTGTGCACTGCAGAAGCTCAAAAACACTGTTTTGCTGCCACTACCCCAAAATACAGTTTAAATCTAATTTTATCTACGTTCAGAAAATATAGATCAAATAGGTAGTAACATTTAAATTCAAGTACCACATAGTATAATTCTTTTGTACCGGGACAGTTGATCTTTAAACTAAAACCGAAACCGAAATATGGGCTACCTCTAGTGGTGTGCCGCGGCCCCGGCGAACCAATTATTCCACGCAATCAAGACTCGACGGCTGGTAAATTGACTTTTCAATGGAGCCTACATCTTGAGTAAATCACGTGAGGTACACCCTTTAAATCCCACTAACCGCTAGAAATTAATGTTTATGATGAGAAAAGTTGAGGGTAAAGGGGTTGTTAAACAGATAAATATACACATTATAATGTATCAGTTACTAATTGGTTTATTTTCGCTTAATTTCCCTCCCGCGGTATTTCCCGTGTAGACAAATTTATGTTTTCCCGTAGGAATAAGACTTTTTCCCGCAGTAAAAGTTAGGCTATGTGGCATTATAATGATGAAACAATGTTCGAAATGGATCCAGTAAGCTTTTGGGTTAGATCTTCTTTACATACAACATAAAAGGAAAACTGCCTGTCCTGTGTTTCTCCGAGTGAATGAGGGTACCGGAGGCCCAATCCGGGAGAAGAGCATGTTGTTTACATATGAGTACATACACAAAAATCTTTCCTGATTATTATAATTTTGGCATAGATATTTTGAAATAATGATGCGAACGTGTTTTTCAAAAATAGGGATGTCTATTCTTTTCGAGAAAAAAAAGAAGTTTATATTGATTCGAATTGTGTAAAAACTTTTGGGATTGTATTTAAATAAAAATACAAACCGACCAAATGCAGAAATGATGTAATCCGACAGAGAACCAGAGTCACCGACATAGCCCACCGAATTAGCAAACTGAAGTGGCAGTGGGCTGGTCATATTAGCCGCAGAACTGACAGCCATTGGAGCCGTAAAGTCCTTGAGTGGAGACCGCGACTCGGTAAGCGTAGTGTAGGACGCCCTGCGACAAGATGGGATGATGACATTCGAAGGCTGGCTGGTGTGGGCTGGATGAGAGTGGCCGAAAATCGGGAGCAGTGGCGTGCATTGGGGGAGACCTATGTCCAGCAGTGGACGAGTATGGGTTGCTGATGATGATGACCAAATGCGTGTATTACAGATACCTAATATTTTATTTACGAATTTATTATGTTTTACGTTTCATAATCCAGGTTACATTCCAAACTCAAGCGTCCTGTATTTATTCTGTGCTCTAGCATAAAGTTAAAGTTGATAATTTCATAAAAGTAGCCAAGCTCATTTCTGCTAAATGAAATTTACCTTAGTTACCTAAAACTAAATTATATTTGAGAAGGTCAGTAAGTCACGCAACGCGTTAGTCAGAAGCTAGATCGAAATAGGTAGACAAACCACGCGAAATGTTACTTATTTTATTACTAGCGTCTGCCCGCGATTCCGTCTACTTGTGGCAGCCGTTCGCTGGGTAAACTAATAACTGATATTTCGGCTATGACGGTCAGTCAAACTCAACCATCAGCCATAGAAGCAGAGCGTACGTCGTTACGTCTGTCGGAGTTATGTTTCAATATCTATTATAGTGCACAAGTGTGTGAGTATTTCCACAGGAGACCAGTGTGACCCGACCGAAGAAGGATCAGGCGAAGTACCAAGGCACGGGATACTTTCATTCTATACCGCATCTATCATTACCATACCTAAGTGATTGTCATTCCATCCCCATCATCTCGATGGACGGCGGTCTCGTACCTCGGTTTTGTGGAACAGTTTACCTACGGGAGTATTTCCGACGGCTACGACTTAGGGCTTCAAAAGAAAAGCGTACTCCTTTTTAAAAAGGCCGGCAACGCATTAGCGATCTCTGATTTTGCGGATGTTAATGGGCGGCGATGATTGCTTTCCATCAGGTGACTCGCTTGCTCGTTTGTCCCCTCTAGCATAAAAAAAACAGTATATTGTTTTAAACTTTCATGGTCACTAACATTAGAATAGTGTATTATTATTAACGTGTATGACAAACTGTATGAAATCGTTATGGTCTAGAAATATGTAGTTCGTCTTTACTTTAATCATAATAAAAGGGATTTTTATTTCACTGCGGCATGATTATGCCGGCTCGACCGATTGCTTACCATCAGGTGATCCGTTTGCTCGTCTGCCACCTATCCCAATTAAAAAAAGAAATACAATAAATATTTTATAACAATTTATTTGTAAGTTGAAAACATAAATAAGTTATTGTATTCAAACTATATGATGTAATTTTGTTTGTTAATCATATTAAGCACATAACACTTAAAAAAAGAACATAAATATTGGAATTATCTAATTAATTGAAATTGGAATTATCTATTAAGATACAATAAGATTCTTCTTAGGTATAAAAGCACCAGATACCGGCGGCCGTCGAATATCATGGATAACATAGTCCGTTCTGCGATATTTTTATTTATGCTTGAGGCGGACAAACGAGCAAAAGAGTCACCTGATGGAAAGTAATCATCGCCGCCCATGAAGATTCGCAAAATCAAAGAGGGCGCTAATGTGTTGCCGGCCTTTTTAAAAAGAAAATACGCTCTTTTTTTCTCTTTTTTTTTTAGCCTACGGAATGACAATAAAGTTTGACGTTTCAAATGGAACATGACCGTTGCTCGAGATAGCTCCTCTTAATTATCACAATGAATGCAACCGGGAATTACACGCAAAGATGGGGAGGCGGACTCGCACTTCACTAAATTAGGCTGCACCACCGAGGCATTTAGTCAGGGAATCGAAAGAAAAAATGTACAGACTGTCAACCCAACTATGACCGCTAACAGGTGACAAGTGCCCTACTAACTTTGAACCCCCCCGTTCCCCCGGATTTGGCCTCCGGTACCCTCACTCACGCAGCGAAACATAGCACAGTGCTGCTTCACGCCGGTTTTCTGTGAGGCCGTGGTATAACCGCGGTCGAGCCAGCCAGTGGTCAAAGATAGGTACTTGTAGATGTACAAAATCGAATATATATATTTTTTACATTATATTCCGTGTAAAACCACATTAGTAGCAATGGGGGCTTTCGCGTGTGAAAAATCCGCTAGATGGCGTACTGTCAGACTGCGGTCCAACATCAATCGCATTGGTTGCTTATTTTGTCAAATTGACATTTTGACAGATCACGTTTAAAAATAACCAATCACATTATATGGACCTCACTCCTATAGTACGCATCTAGCGGATTTTTCACACGCGAAAACCCCCATTTAGCAGGAACAGTTACTATTTTCTCTGCGTTAATGTAACTATTTGCAAAAGCGGCCTTTATTCCACCCAGGCGCGGAATAACCTGAGGTCAGGGGGGAAATTAAGGCCGATTTAATCTAAATGAAGGTAAACGAGGTGAAACTTATAGTATTTAATTAACGGAAGGAGAAGAATATAACTTACACCACTTATCTACATACATGTTTGTAGGGTTCCGTAACCAAGTGGCAAAAAACGGAACTCTTATAGATACGTCATGTCTGTCTGTCCGTCCGTCCGTATGTCACAGCCACTTTTTTCCGAAACTATAAGAACTATACTATTGAAACTTTGTAAATTGATGTATTTTGTTAACCGCATTAGGATTTTACGACACAAAAATAGGAAAAAAAAATTTTTACGTCAAATAAAAATGTGAGCGGTACCCAGGGATAGGTCTTTAAAAACGATATTGAGGTTTCTAATATATTTTAAAAAAAACTTAATACTTTGCGCAAGAGATGCTCCCAAAGTGGTGGTCACTCCCTAATGTGTCTCTCCCCTCCCCCCCCACCCTCTAACTTCTATAATAAAAGAATTGTAAAACTAAAAAATATATATGATATATATTATCAAGAAAACTAACAACGAAAATGGTTTAAACTAGATCTAGTAAGTAGTTTTTTTTAATACGTTATAAACCGTAAACTGCAATTTACCTTCCATTTAGTCAACTCAATTGTTTTACAATTAAATAATATCTTATTAGCTGCTACGGAACCTTTCATGGGCGAGTCCGACTCGCACTTGGCCGGTTTTTATTCTTATTGTTAAAAACTCTTTTATTTGGATGCGACAGGCATAATGTTATCTTCGTTCGTTACGAGAGTGTTTCATTGTAGGCCTTTTATTGTGATAAGGACCTGTGTAAGGAAACGACGGAGAAAGGGTGAAAAAATCATCAAATTCGTGTGACGTTTATGCTTGACACCTGAGACCTTACCATGAGTTTGAAATACTATCCTCGCTATCCAAAACTATTGCTCCGTCTTTCACATGCACCACAATGAAAGAGACAAAACGATAGTTTTCGATAGCGAGAACAGTTTTTCAAACTCATGGTAAGGGTACTGAGGCCTTACCATGAGTTTGAAATACTATCCTCGCTATCCAAAACTATTGCTGACTCTTTCACATGCACCACAATGAAAGAGACAAAACGATAGTTTTCGATAGCGAGAACAGTTTTTCAAACTCATGGTAAGGGTACTGAGGCCTTACCATGAGTTTGAAAAACAGTTCTCGCTATCCAAAACTATTGCTGACTCTTTCACATGCACCACAATGAAAGAGACAAAACGATAGTTTTCGATAGCGAGAACAGTTTTTCAAACTCATGGTAAGGGTACTGAGGCCTTACCATGAGTTTGAAATACTATCCTCGCTATCGAAAACTATTGCTCTGTCTCTTTCACATGCACCACAATGAAAGGGACAAAGCGATAGTTTTCGATAGCGAGAACAGTTTTTCACACTCATGGTAAGGGTACAGATCGGTTGACTGAATCGATTTTCGAATAACTTACAGACCAACCATGATCAGAAGGCACTTGAGTGACGTTGACAGGAGGGCGTTGTAAAACGTTTTTTCTATGCGAAAATGTCAAAACAGCATTAGTTCCGACTTTTGCCACTTGCCAAATAACCGTGATAGGACTGTAAACGGATAGCCACACTTCAATGTATAAAAGTCCATAGTGGGGGAGCCACGCTTCGGCACGAATGGATCGACTCGACCGGAGTGCTACCACGGCCTCACGGATTACCGGCGTGAAGCAGCACTGTGCTGTGTTTTGCTGCGTGAGTGAGGGTACCGGAGACCCAATCCGGGGGAAGGAGGGGTTGAAGGTTGGCAGCGCACTTGTGACGACTTCACTGGTGTCGCGATCGGGGAAAAATCAGTGAACGCAAAATAAAAATATGCCGAAGTCATTCAATGGATTGTAATCATAATTTTAAACAAACTGGGTTACAGTTTGTTTAAAATAAACTGATGAAAAACAAAATTAAGTAACCTCATGTGTGGCTCTCTGTACCATCTATACAACTTAAAACGTAGTTTTTTTTTATTAAAAGCGAATCCCAAAACTAAACCCCAAATACTCCAAACAAAACTAAACGAATCTGCCTTTACATCCGCAGTGGCCTAAACGACCAATTAAACTAGGCCCACAATAGCAGAAGCACCGCTCGAGAAATGTATTATTCAACGCTAGACCGGGGGTCAACATGAAGTGGCCGTGAGCAATTAGTGCGGCAAGGTGCCATCAAAGAGCCTCTTTAACCCGCCAGCGGCCTTTGTCTAAGTAGGAACTTTTTAAATAATCTAATTTTCGAGGCACATTTTTGGCGAGTTTTCTAGTTCGAAGCTCAGGACTAATTAACTTTTGAGTATGTTGAAGGGCTTTTCTTAGCCAGTGAATTGTTAACTTGTCGAATATGCGTAGGGGTTTCTATATTATTAAGGAAAAGACTTTACAAACTAAAAACATCCAAATAGGCTACCCTTTTAGCAAAGTCAGTGGTAAGAGTCGGTTGATGAGATACTTACAACTTATTTTAGTTTCAACTTAAATTATTTAAATTTTTATTTTAGTTAAATTTGAATGAATAAATGAATGACTAAAATTTTATTTGGTTGACACATCACAAACATAATACAAGCAAAGAAAATACAAAACAAAGAGACACTTTTCCGTGACGTGTTACCAAAATGGTTGCCACTCAGTTATTTTGTCACGGCGGATGGCAATGACGCTGGTATTCTGTGGGAACCATTGTGGTCGTCGAGAGGGAATCACCGGCTTATAAAATTTATATATTCAAAAAAGATGTAATAATAAATGTAAATCGAAATCGAAATACCGGTGTGCGTGGGTCTAATCGTGCGTGTGAGTGTGTGTGTAAGTGCGTGCATGCGTGTCTATGTAAGAGAGTGCATATGTTGTATGGTACAGCACGACATACGTTATAGCTACTTGCTCGTCGAACAGAAATTTCCTTAGATGGGGTTTTAAGGATAAGGCAGACTGTGAGTTTCTTATCGGCGGTGGCCGGTTGTTCCAACATTTAATGACAGCGAAAGCGAATTTCAAATTAATTTCTAATTAAAAAAGTGGAAAATACGCGATCACAGACTAGTAAAAAAAAGCGACAAACCTATTTCCCGCTGCGCGAATCCTCGCGATGGCGGCTGAGATTCTGCTGCGTGCGTGGCGGCTGCGTGCGTACACCGTGCGCCGCCAATCTTTTCATCTCTTTAACCACGTGTTCTACCAACCATTCTGAACAACATTTGTTCAACGACTTTTCGAAATTCATCGAACATTTTTTTGACCCTCCATACAAAATGACCAAGTCACCTGACCGACTTTGTATGAGAAGTTGAAATGTTTTTATGCGAATTTTCTAAAGTGATAGAACCCTCCTTCGCAGTCTTTTACTACGCGCACCTACTCCGTGACCATGGCGCTTGCAACAGTGCCGAAATATCGGAAACTCAAAAATAAGGTACATGGTAGAAATCTCGTAAATAACTATTCTCATGACATAAACTACTTACATATATTTGATCCAAGCGGATGAGAATCGATTAACGAAAGACCATATTATTGTGTTTACATCATAAAATGCGATCATTTAGTGAAATTATCGATCATTTCAAGTCCATCGATATCGATATGGCCACGACAATTTTTTTTTATATTATAGGTGGCAGACGAGCAGACGGATCGCATGCTGGTAAGCGATTGCCGCCGCCCATAGACACCCGCGACATCAGTGGAGTCACAAGTGCGCTGCCTACCTTTAAACCCCCCTTTCCCCCGGATAGGGTCTCCGGTACCCTCACTCACGCAGCGAAACATAGCACAGTGCTGCTTCACGCCGGTTTTCCGTGAGGCCGTGGTATCACTCCGGTCGAGCTGGCCCATTGATGCCGAAGCGTGGCTCTCCCACGGTCAGAATCGCTATGATTGCACTCTTCGTTAATATTACTTGTAATTCGATTAGAGCTGGGATTAAGCGGATTTTTCGAGAGTTAGCGAACGGACACCGTGTCCGCTGAATTATGCAGAGCGGAGGTATCGCAAAGGTTAAAAGGGAGCTTAGCTACGGATGATGTGGGTTCAACTGTATCCGTAATTTATACATAGGTATCTATTTCAGTGTTATATTATTAGGTATGTCAGCGTAGCATAATAAATTCAAATTCAAGCGAAAAAATTCCGGTGTGGAAAGTGTCCGTGGCTGGCGGCAATTGCTTACCATCTACCATATGCTCGTCTCGAGTTACAAGTGTGCCAACCCAACTTATAAAATTAGTGTTTCTGTTATAACATTTTCTATGTTGGCACGAAGTCAATAAGTTGGGTTTTGTGTCGGCACGTTAAGGTGTTGTGTAGGGCGCACTAGCGATGCTAAACGATTTTAATTTTTAGCTACTAAACCGGATCTATTTATAACAATTTCGGGGTTACAATCTCTCGGCAAACACCTATACTATTTATTTAATACTTATAGTTAACTATTTGGTCTGCTTTTGCAGTCGAATTTTGGATTACCGCCAAAAGTGGCCGCTTTTGGTGTGAATCAATTTTTCGCGTACAAAAACGGATCCAACATTTATGCATGGTTATTTAATAAATAAAAGGTTGGGGAAAAAGTATTTTCGCATTATAGTATGTATGAACTTGTAATAAAATCTGTTTGGCTATAGTATTTGTATCTGGCTGGTTTTGGTACCATTGCAAGTAAAAATTTTAAAGAACATAATTCCATATTCAAATTAGGAAGATGTGTGATTTTCATTTGTTTTTCGTACTATCAAGATGAGTGAATCTAATGAAGAAATTCGATACATTTTAAAATTTTACTACAAAAAAGGTAAAAATGCAACGCAAGCCGCAAAAAAATTTTGCGATGTTTATGGACCTAGTGCAGTGTCTGTGAGAGCAACAAAAATTGGGTTTAAGGGTTTTCAATCCGGAATTTTTGATGTCAAAGATGCACCTCGCTCTGGTCGCCCTATTACGGATAAAATGGATGCCATTTTTGTAAAAGTGGAGTAAGATCGACATATCAGTAGTTATGACGTAGCTGAAGAACTGGGAATTGACTAAAAAAAAGTTTTCGCGCATTTGAAAAAGCTGGGTACACAAAAAAGCTCGATATTTGGGTACCTCACGAGCTCACTGAAAGAAACCAAATGAACCGTGTACTCATTTGTGCTTCTTTATTACGACGTAACGAAACCGAATCATTTTTGAAGAAGCTGATAACTGGTGATGAAAAGTGGATCACGTACGACAAGAACGTGCGAAAAAGGTCGTGGTCAAAGGCTTCACAGACTGTGGCGAAACCCGGGTTAACTCGCAATAAGGTGATGTTGTGTGTGTGGTGGGATTGGAAGGGCATTATTCATTATGAGCTGTTACCACCAGGCAGAACTATCGATTCTTAACTCTACTGCGAACAACTTTTAAGATTAAAACAAGAAGTTGAGAGAAAACGGCCGGAATTGATCAACAGAAGGGGTGTGGTGTTTCATCATGATAATGCTAGACCTCACACATCCCGAGAGATTATGACCTCGAAATAGTTTTATATAGATCCGGTTTAGTAGGTAAAAATTAAAATCCATTGGCGTCACTAGTATGCCCTACCCGTCACCTAAAGCCGTTGGTCCACGGCCCGGACCCTTTCTGATCATGTCACAGCGTAAAATGAGAGATAGAAATGCATGTAAGATCTCTCTTACACGCATTATCGATACGGTGCTTGCAAAATAATATTTTGTTGAATTTTTAGCTATTTTTTTTTGCCATTGTCTGGTCATAAATTTTTCTCTATGAAGTATATAACCTTTTTTAGAAGTTTTTATTATTTTTACATCGTGTTTAGCCCATTTCTTACGTTTAACGTTTGCGATGTTAGATAAATAGATAGATACACTTTGTTGCAAAAAGTTTACAGATCTCTATACAATGTAGGCGGTCTTAAAAAAAAGCAATCTCTTCCAGATTCCATGTGTTTTGCTGCGTGAGTGAGGGTACCGGTGGCCCAATCCGGGAAAAGGGGTATCTAAAGGTTGGCGCTTGTGACTCCGCTGGTGTTGCGGGTTTCCATGGGCCTTGGCAATCGCTTACCATCAGGTGATCCTTCTGCACGTCTGCCACCTAACACAAAAAGATAACCTTGGGGTAAACGAAAAGTAGCTATAGCACATTAAAAAGCTTAAGGCAGTACAAGTCAGAATAAAATGGCATTGTAACAGGGATGTGTTTTTAATTTAAAAATTATTGTAAATTTTTTTATAAGTAAAGTAAGTATATACTGTCCCACTGTAGGGCAAAAGAGTCCACCATAGTAATCTAGTCATCTCTACTATGATGGGATCAGGCTTGAACACCACGCTTGCCAAATACGGATTGGTGATCACAAACCCGAGCTATGTTCGAAAAATTCGAAACATACTTTTGGGTCACAGGGCGTCCAACCATTTTTTCTAAATTTTAATTAATTCCAAAGACACAACAAATATTCATAATTGAGAACTACCAAACTGATTAATAAGCATTTATCGGCAGTAGCTCTCGCTTCTATATCCAGTTAAGTTACAGAATATAAATTCGGATGGTTTGTGTCGTCACATCACTAGACAAGGAGTGGAAGTGGATCATAATTTAGGAGCCACAAAAATTGTACGAAGCTTTATTTGTTGGCAGCTCGAAGTAATTTATAACGAAAATTTGCGAGCACATGAAGATTTAATGGTTAATTTAAAATTTTAACTCTTAATTTTGTTACTAATTTAGTTTTAACTGTTAATAACCTAGGAGCTTTGGCAACCTCACAGCGTCATGAGTTTGTGATTTACGAGCTCATGAAATTAATTAACTAATTGTGGTCAATAAAATGTCATTTAAAATATTTAAGTAAGTAAGTAATAATTTTATTCAGCGAAGCATACACGGTTACATACAGACAGACATAAGACAAATTCAGTAGGTAGATATAACATTAACAAACAATATATTTAACTATAGGTAAAAACTAGGGTATGATCGCTGAAAAGGCACATACTCAGCATGTGTCGGGATGTCGCAGACGCCCGTACGTATTTATAAACAAAATTCTAGTAAATGTAAGTAGCAATGAAATAGTAATTAAGAGGGAGGCTCTTTACACCTCTAAGAGTACTCAAGAAAAAAAAAATAAGAACCCTCGACAAAAATTTAGAAGTTCAAACATAAATTGAATCAGCTGTTGACTGTCCTACGTATGAACGTTTTCGGTTAAATATCGTCGCGTGGGTGGCCGTCCCTGACATCCGTAACACAGTTTCTTGAGCTACCTATCCCGGAGTCAGATCAATGTATGTTCTTGATCTGACTCCGAAAAGTTGTTGTGAAGTATTTATATTTATTTATTTAGCCGTCTTGTCGGGTAATTAAATTTCTTGTCGGATCTTCTCGTCAGAATCAACTTTCCGTTTCGGGTGGTAGAATCACATTATATTTATTCATTTCTGTTGACACTCAATGCATATACATACATAACATTTATCATATTAATAAAACAAGTTTAATGTGGCAATACTTTAATACTGGCAACACTGGTTGCACTAAAAATGTCCTTCCGTTTTTCACATTGTTCTCTCTGCTGGCTGTTGTGTGTGAAGTATCTACCTAAAATATATCTCTGCGTATTAAAGAAAACCTCTTGTTTTACTTAAAATCCTTCAGGTTATGGGCCCAGGCACATAATCCTGCGAAAGGTATAAGTAAGACAAAAGGGCGGACACTGCTTCGTCGTAAAATAAAAACTCGCGCCGGTGCGGCTGCACATGCCGGTTTGAGGTTAGGTGGACGAAAATTACTTGTTACTACGAAAATAACAAGGAAGGGACAAGCAGGAAGGTGAAATAATGGAGGAAAACAAAACGGCAACATCCCATATCAAATTAGAAGGTGCATCCAATTGGAATGTTTGGAAATTTCAATCCACAATCTTACTACGCAGTCAAGATCTATTGAGCGTAGTACAAGGGACAAGTGTAAAGCCAAAGGAAGCCATTGAAAGGGAAAAATGGGAGAAGCTGGATGCAAAAGCTCAAACTTGGATTGTGACAAGAATGTCGGAAAGTGCAATGATGCATATTTTAACTTGTACTACATCTGCCGAAATGTGGAAGAAACTCGCTAGTGTTTATGAACAAACATCGGAAACCAGTGTACATATCGTTCAACAACGATTCTTTCAATATAAATATGAGGAGGGAACAGAAATGTCTACATTTTTATCGAAAATCGAAGAATTGAAAAATCAGTTAATGCAGATGGGAGAAAACATTTCAGAAAAATTCGTTATAACCAAAGTGTTGATGTCCCTTCCGACAAGTTACAAACACTTTGTCTCTGCGTGGGAATCTGCACCGGACAGTAAACAAACATATGAGAATCTGGTTTCGAGATTACTCATAGAAGAGGAGAGACTAAAAGACAGAGAAGACGTACCTCAGCCGTCTGCAGCTTTCGTCGCAAAGAAAGTGGAAATGAAAAACGTGAGGTGTTACAGGTGTAACAAGATAGGACACATCCAAAGCGAGTGTATGAGCAAACGCAATAATAACAGTTCCATCAGTAGTGGTAGACCGCCGAAGAAGTGTTTCTACTGTAAGAAAATAGGTCATTTGAAAAGTGAGTGCTGGTTTAAAAAAGGAAAGGACAAGGACAGTGCTACTGGAAATGCATTTGTGATAGTGAACTCAAGTGGACATTTTGAACAATCGCAATGGTTAGTGGACACTGGAGCAAGTCAACACATGTGTCGTGATCGTAACTTATTCACAGCTTATTATCCATTATCGAATAAGTCTGTAATAGTCGGAAATGGAAGTGCGATTAGTGTACATGGTAATGGACAGGTGGCGCTCCAAACGTATGACGGACAACAGTGGATAGACACAACCATAGACAATGTTTTGTTTGTGCCGGAACTAAAGACGAATCTTTTCTCTGTCAACACTGTGACAGATAGAGGTTATGAAATTAGTATAAACAATAACGTGTGTAAATTGTTAAAACAGAACAAAATGTGTGCGGTGGCTTATCGTAACGGTGATATGTACTATATGGACGTACGTTACAAGTGCGAAGTGGCAAACGTGACTAAAACACAACCTAGTCTCCAAGAGTGGCATGAGAGACTTGCACATCAAAACATAAACCGCGTGAAAGAAGTACTTAAAAACAATAACATTCCAGTGGTAGATGACAATACCCTAAGAAACTGTGAAAGTTGTTTGCATGGCAAGATTCATCGCCTACCGTTTGGTGATAGTGAGACGAAAACAAGCAGGCCCTGCGAACTTATTCATGCAGATACCTGCGGGCCTATGGAGGTAACTTCTGTGGGAGGTTCCAGATATTTCATAGTGTTGAAAGACGACTACTCCAACTTCAGAATGGTGTACTTCGTTAAGGGAAAGGATGAAGCAAAAGTGTGCATTGAAAACTTCTTAATCAAAGCTGAAAATATGACCGGAAAGAAAGTAAAATATTTCCGAAGTGACAACGGATTAGAGTTTGTTAATAAAGAAGTGCAAGATCTGTTTGCTGGGCGAGGCATTGTGCATCAAACCACAGTGCCATACTCGCCAGAACAAAATGGCAAAGCAGAGCGCGAAAACCGAACTCTGGTTGAAGCAGCTCGAACCATGCTGTGTGCCAAAGGATTGCCGAAGAAGCTGTGGGCAGAAGCAGTGCAAACAGCTGTATATGTATTAAACAGAACTGGAAAAAGCAATGAGCCTGGAAAAACACCATTTGAGACATGGACCGGCAAGGAGTTTAATATAAATGAATTAAGATCATTTGGCACCCCTGTCTATGTCCATATCCCAAAGGAGAAGAGAAAAAAATGGGATTCAAAGGGAGAAAAAGGTATCATGGTGGGCTACGGCGAAAATGTCAAAGGATATAGGATATTTTTCCAAGATAAAAACAAAGTAGATTTGAAACGTGACATTGTATTCTTAGAACAAGAAAGGCAAAAGAATGAGCAGTTGGTTGTGATAGAATCTGAAAAAGTCACAGAGGAAAAGGAAAAAGAAGATAAACTGCTGAATGAAAGTCAAGAGCAATTGATTGCCAATGAAAGAGAAGAAAGTTCGTTGGATGAAACTTTAGGTGTGTTTTCAGAGAGTGACATAAGTATGTACACACCGTGTTCCAGTGATGAGGGTTCCAGTTATGAAGAGAAAAGTACATCTCCACGTGTGAGAAGTGCTCGTACTAGGAAGCAGACCTCATTCTACACATGCAATTATGTCTCCAATGAAGGAAGTGAACCGCTGACATTTCAAGAAGCAATGAAAAGGCCAGATGCCAGTAAATGGCAAGAAGCCATAAATAGAGAGCTGGAAACACTTACAGAAAACAATACCTGGGAAGTCTGTGAAAAACCAGTGGACAAAAAGACCGTAAGTAGTAAGTGGGTGTTCAAAATTAAAACTTCAAATGGTAATTGTCAATATAAAGCTAGATTAGTAGCTAGGGGTTTCGAACAAAGTGATAAATTAGATTCATATGAGATTTATGCTCCTGTAGCAAATTTAACTACCTTCAGATTATTTGTGGCAGTCGCTACTACATTTAATTTACCAATTTATCAGATGGACGTTACTGGGGCATTTTTATATGGGAATATTGATGAAACAGTATATTTAGAATTACCAGTAGGTGCTTATAGTGAGGATAAAAATATTGTAAAACTAAATAAATCTTTATATGGTTTAAAAAAGTCACCAAAGTATTGGAATGATAAATTTAATGATATTATATTGTCACAAGGTTTTGTAAGGTCTCAGAGTGATACTTGCTTATATACTAAACATAATGATGATGCAAAAACATATGTATTGTTATATGTTGACGATGTGTTATTTTTCAGTACAAATAATGATGAAATATGTGCTCTGAAGTCATTGTTAAACAGAGAATTCAAAATGAAAGATCTAGGGTTAGTTTCTAACTTCTTAGGTATAAATGTATGTCAGGATTTAAAAAATAGAGTGACAACGTTATGTCAAAAAGAGTACCTTGAAAATGTGTTAAGAAAATTTGATATGCAAGATTGCAAAACTATGTGTACCCCCATGGATCTTAACTTTAATGTAAAAATATTAGATAACAGTAATGATTATATAGTAGATAAAAATATTGAAAATAAATGTAGAAAAATAATAGGTTCTTTGTCCTATGCTGCATTAGGAACAAGGCCTGACATTTGTGTAGCTGTGTCTATTTTAAGCAGGTATCAGAACAAAGCTAATAATGTATTGTTGTCAGCCCTAAAAAGAGTTCTCAGATATATCAAGTGTACTATTAATTATAATCTGACATTTAAATGTGATAACAGTAATAAGTTAGTGGGATATTGTGATGCTAACTGGGGGGGAGATATGCAAGATAGAAAATCTACATCAGGCTACTGTTTCTTATTTGCAAATTGTTTAGTCTCATGGTGCTCTAAAAAGCAAATTTCCGTCAGTCTGTCTTCCACAGAATCTGAGTATATAGCAATTAGTATGGCTGCAGCTGATGCATGCTGGCTTGACCATTTATTAACTGATTTTAATATTAAAAATGTTTGCCCGGTTGTAATTTATAGTGATAATCAAAGTGCAATAATGGTTGCTAATACTGATAGTGTAAAAAGATTAAAACATATAGATATAAGATTTCATTATATTAAAGAGTTAATTAAAAAGGGTAAACTAGTGTTGAAATATATAAAAACTGAAGATCAGACTGCAGATATGTTCACTAAAGCCTTAAATAAAAATCAGCTATATAAATTTAGTAACACGTTAGGTATGGTATATGAAAAGTTGTAATAAGTTCATGTATATTACATTGAGGGGTGGTGTTGACACTCAATGCATATACATACATAACATTTATCATATTAATAAAACAAGTTTAATGTGGCAATACTTTAATACTGGCAACACTGGTTGCACTAAAAATGTCCTTCCGTTTTTCACATTGTTCTCTCTGCTGGCTGTTGTGTGTGAAGTATCTACCTAAAATATAACTCTACGTATTAAAGAAAACCTCTTGTTTTACTTAAAATCCTTCAATTTCTTAGTATATTTTTTGTATCGACATATATGTTTAATAACATGTATAATATACATAGCTATAATTTATATTTTTCATGTATGACGATTTGTAAGAGCTGTATATAAGCCTATGCAAATAAAGTACTTTTGAATTTTGAATTTTTGTGTCCTGGTGTTTCACAGTGCTTAGCAAAAAGAAGCTCGAGCCATTGCTTGAAGTAGGCGTACCTTTAAGACATGGCGCTGGTTTTTTTACTTATCATCAGGTGACCCGCATGCGCCCCCAGGCAACAAGCAAAAGATTTTCTTTATGTACGTGTGACTGTTTTCGTAGACACTAGTGGAATCTTCCATTGTAGTTTGCCCAAGGATTCAATTTCAACCACAAATGAGAAAATTCTACCGCTGAGCTTTTCCCTGGGGAATTAAAATAGGTTTTCCCTGAGTCGGCTACCGTAAAGCCTAGTTACATTCAGCTGGACCGTAAGCTGGTGGTTTAGCCACTCTATATCTAAACTTACTTACTTATATAAAACGAGAAATGAAAGATATAAACAGTAATAATCCCTGAGTAAAGAACAGCCTTTACTCACAGAGACTGTCAAAAGTCATTTATGAGGTAGAGATCGGAACAGATTATTTGGTACTTGCTTTTGCACGTGTTAGATTATTTTTAAATATAGAATGTCATTTAAGCTCTATACTGAATTAAAAGTATCTACAACCCGTGCGGATAAAGAATGGGATCAGAAATGGCGGCGCATCTATTCACTTCTCGCTCGCACACTATTTGCGTCTATACTCGCACCCCACGAGTGCGAGTACAGTTTTGCTACAGTAGGTGGCATACGACCACGGCGATACGGCATATAATTTCAGCACAGACGATTTTCTTGTTTCGTACTTTTTAGAACGTGTTTTTTGGTGGTCGATTTTTAGTTTTTTTGTCGTGAAAGGCGGACAAACAGACACACATACTTTCAGATTTATAATATTAGTATGGATTTCCATATATCTTAAAGTAGTCGACCTCAACCGACATCCTAATGAATTCGTATTGAGCTTCAGTAAAAGTTTTAAATTAGCGAAACTGCAAGAATAATAAATTGCCTGATATAAATGTCCAACCAAGAAGTTAACAAAGGAAATTCTAGTAAGCTGACTTTTCTGCATTCCTTTTAAATTGCATGCAGAAAGTTATGTTAAAACAATGGGATGAAATATGAAGCAGATCCGTCTATGTCGTAGACGACTATTAGGGTATATAGGGTCTGCTATTAATACGTAACTACACACACTAGTGTGATTGAGTGTACGTATGTAATATTATCTTCGTACAAGTAACTGGAGTTCTTATTATTGCCTAAAGAGGCCACTTTTAACAGTTACAAAATAGTATTTGGTAACTTTTAGGTAGAAATGATGACATAATTTTGTCTCAAAAAATTCTTAATACATTTCTTTATAGATTCACCGTCGGACTTTTTTAAAAAATGTCACATAATCAGGCTACCACCAATGTGGCGGGTCATTGCATTCCCTCTAATATGGTTGAGTGAAATTATGGCTGACACATACGTCATACTTGTGAACAGGTACCTTTGGGGACTGGTCTGCTTCGGTTTACCTCATAATATTTATTTTATTATTTCCTTTATTTTGTGTTACGATTAAACTGTATGGCTTGGTATGATAAAGACAAAACATTGTATGAAAGTTTGGCGATTAAAAAGAGTAACTGGCGAGTTTCTTGCCGGATCTTCTCGACTAGAAACAACTTTCCGAGCCGGTGGTAGAATCGCATTATGTTTATTTTAGTATATTTTATGTATTAACATATTTATGTATTAACATGTAAATTATACATACTTAAGTGCTTATAAATAGTTTTAAATCATTCAAAAGTATGACGATTTGTAAGTGCTGTGTTCAAGCCTATGCAAATAGAAAATTATTTGACTTTGACTTTGTTAATGTGAATATCTCAAATCCAGTAAAAGGTCATGAAATTATTATTTTTATACGCAAGTGTGGGGGAGTGAGTTTTTTTGCACGAAAGTGTTAAAATGGAGTGTGGCAACTAATTAATTAAACTGTAAGCTCATATCTTTTGCCAGAGTATAAATTATCCGTCACCATACATTTTCACAAACTGGCTTAACTTTCGCAATATTATAATGGAAGTCTCGTGTTGAGTTTGGGCTCAGTTTTTATAATCATGTCTCACGCAAACTTTCGTGTCACCTATGGGGAAGCTGATAATGAAGTTAAATTTATGATAACCTATTTTGTTAGTTCGTAACATTATTTTACAATATTCACTTCGATGGCTCAGCGACCCAAAGTGTGTCTTGGCCTCCGATACAAGACTCCTCCACTGGTCTCGATCATTCGCGGTTTCACGCCAGTCGCTGACTCGCAGCTCGCGAAGATCTGCCTGCACGATGTCATCCCAGCTATATCTTAGGCGGCCGACTGGATGTTTTTTTTTTATTTTACGATGGTAATTACAATTACTACTTTATTCTTTTGTTGCTCCGACTGATTAAATTTATATAGTTGCTTCTGATATTTACATAAGTACAGGCAACCACACATTAGGTCAGACTATCTGTCAAAATTTCCTAATTGGTATTGAACCGAAGTGTTAGACAATAAGTTGAATAAAGAAATATGGTAGTTTTGTATATTGTGTACTTTGTTGTGTGGGTGTCAAATGGTGTTTACCAGTTTTGAAATTTGATTCTATATCACACTTTTTGTACTAAAGTCAAAAATGCCATGTCGAAACTGGAATTCAAGACCAAAAAAACTACGACAGATACGTCAGTGTCAAATTTATCAATGTCACTTATATCATTGTCAAATTAAGTTTTCAAGTTTTTTCAACCTTTTTGTTATATGCTTACTTTCTTAAGTATAGGCTGGCACAATTCATAATAAGGATTTTCTCAAAAATAGAAACTTAATTACATCTTCATCTTCACCATCACTAATGTCAGAATCTCTGACTATGGAATCTGAGTCGGTCACTCGACCTATGGGTTCTGCCGAGACTTCTCTTAACGAAAACGCAGGTTTTAAGACTCTCTTAGGTCCTAGCAAGTGATACAGGTGACAAATCACTCAACACACTTCTATATTAATATCCCTTTGCGGCACCTCACTGCACGAAACAACTTGTAAGTTCAATTGTTGTACCAAATGTTATTAGCACGAAGTGACACAAGCTCAATACCAGCTTTTCTACCAAACATTACGGATGATTAATTTTTTATTAAATTGTCTTGTATTTATGTAAATATAAGTCAATAAAATTACTTCTTTATATTATAGAATTAAAATTACCAATAAACAAATTATGCTAGCGTGTGTTTTTAAGATATAGGTATACACTATTGTACGACGATTTTATTGCAGTGGCAACATTGTAGTAGATTTTTTGGTCTTGAATTCCAGTTTTGGGTATAGTTACATATTGCGTTTTTAAAGTAAATATGAAAAAATAACACATAAAGAAGATACAACACAGAAGCAGCCATATCAAAAACCTAATTTCTTTGTAATGACTTGACATGACTCTATTAGCAGCTAACTGTCAGCTGTCATATCATTAAAAAAGATACCATATCTATGACTCAGAACAATAACTAAAGCAATAGAAACCGTACTAAAATAGCAACAGAATACAGCAGTTTATACTATTTTCTCTTATGACATTGTTAATGTGTAAGAAACGGATGCATATACATCTGGACATTCGTAATTCAGAAGGTTGTCACCAGCCAAAACCGTCCACGACGCACGACACCGTAAAAATGCGACCATTATCAATCGGTCTCACTTTACAAAAAAGATCATGCCGCAGGTACGTACTTTTGATTTAGTAGCATTATTAATTATTACAACCAAGTACCATTTGACATTTTAACTCATGACTCATTAGAAAATAATAAAAACCAAGCGGTGTTTTTGTTTCGCTCACTCTCGTGCACGATGTATCATCAGATGTGAATAAGATAGTTGTACGTAGCTTTTATTTTAGTAGGGCTTCTATTGCTTTAGTTATTGTTCTGATATCTATGATCAATACCATTTAATAAACTTAAAAAACTTACAACACAGTAGCAGCCATAAAAAAAAATAGAACTCATCATTTACATGTGTGCGTGCGATTATGATCCTTAAGGTGGTAAACACTTTTTGACCGCGACCGTACATGCGATTTGTTTTTGACAGTTCAATACATGGATCAACATTACACACGATTTGAAATAAATTGACCTATTAACCATTAGAATCGGCTCCGTATGTCATTACTGGCAAAACGCACTGGTAACGCACGCCCAACACAAGCATATTCTTCTGGTCAACTCCTTCAAGAAATTGCGTTGCATTAGAATATGTAGGTAAATCTTATTTATTATTGTGTCGTCAAGGCATCATAAATAAGAAAACATAACTTTTATAATCATAATTAGTTAATATTTGGAAATAATTTTCGAGATACAGTTACTACAATAACCATTTCCCATTATTGTAGGGAAATATGATTTGACTAGTAACAAATTGTCTAAGGGTAACATGAATTAGGATTATTATGTTGATAAATTTTTGCTTCAAATTTGAGGTGACCACAGTGGCTTTAGTCGCTCTTCATATAACATATATTTTAAACATATTCGGGTATACAACCTCTCGGCAAACACTTATGCCAAATAAGTGAGTCAAAAGTCCTAAACCAATGTATTATATCGCCATTGCACCACTCGTCAAATTAATAAAATATAAATTACAAAGTTCTTTATTTATAAAAGTTCATTAAATCTAAAATATAATAATGAATGAAGCCCTAATTATATATTTTAACATGTCTCCTTATTTGATTTATTATCTCCTCTTACGTTATCTTTACAGGTAATCTTCACTTAATACGATAGTGTAACTATTAACCTAACTATGCCTTATCCTACCAACAAAAATACATTATAATGTCCTTGCGTATTCATTCGGAGGACACGAGAATATGTCCAATGACCGAGTATTAATTATAGTTGTATTTGCCTTGAAATAGGTATTAGGAGATTTATCTCCATTCTTATCTATAACCTTCTTGCTACTGTCATTGTCAGCCATTTTCTTTATCTTAAGTCAACGTGATCAAAGGCGTCATTTATTTGTCATGCCGAGCTGTGAGGTCACCACGGCATCCTAAGTCTATGGACGTCACACGGGGATTTTTTTTAATTTGTCCTAAAATATATTAAAAAAAATTCTAAAACAATTTGTCTTACAATCCTATAAGGCTAATCTAGAAAACAGTATTTAACATATTGGAAAAAAAATGGCGTGTTGTCCATTAATATGAAATATGTAGAGCGTCCCCGTACGCGACAACATTTAATCAACAAGGTTCATACGTAGGACAGTCAACAGCAATTTCAATTTCTTTTTGGACTTTTTAATTTTATTTCGGTGGTTTTATATGTAACTAACCAAGCATAAGCTCAATGGTTTTTTTTACCGAAAAAAATACCTACAGTCAGCGACTCCTCAAGTATCTACCCACAGTGTAAAATAGCCCTTATGTGTCAGCTATAAGGACGTTTTAAAGTCCAAAAAGGGCAACTCTACGTGTCGCCATACGTACATTATAACTTTGGCCCGACCCAGGAACGGAACTCGAGACCTCAGCCACACCTATATTTGTCACTTCACGTTACCGAGGTATTACAAAAAATATACTTTATAATACACGTACAGTGTACACGTCGTAGAGTGCAAAAGCTAACCAATATGTCTTTTTTTTAATAAATTATACTTTAACCAATTATATGACACGTTAGGTTCATCTTTCTTCTTTAGCCTTTTACTTTTTAAGTTACTGTACTATTTCGCACACACATTTATCAGTCTTAGAGATTTGTGTCACAGTTTTATGTGCCTGAAGGTGATACCAGCCCAGAGAATGACACTTGTTATATCTTTGGAGGATATATGGTGTGCAAATAATAAGCCCAATTAGGTGTAAAAAAGAGTGTTTTATTGAAACGATGTTACTTGGACGCTAACGAGGATGAAGTAACCGAGTGACACTCGCGAATATTCACTCTCTGATAGGCTGAAACCGCAATTATATAAATGAGCAACTTATTGCTTAAAAAAACCGACAGGCGCTCCGGAAGCCTGTCTGTGATAAAAATTGCGTGTTAAATTGTGTACACGCAATTTTTATTGTGTCTCCTGGACCCCAATTCTCGTGCTCGTGACATTTATTTTCATACGACATATATCACTAAAACATAGTTTTTTGTATGGTTTTCATGTGATATCCGCCATGTTTTCAAATATCACGAGCCCGAGAATTGGGCTCCCGGCATTTAATAGATACGAATCACTGCTATGTCAGAGAGCAATATTTAACGTACGAATATGAAAGGCAAAAGATACTTATGGAATTTTTATAGCTTATATTTATCGCGTATTTAAGGTAGGTGGGTGGGAGCTTACGATATTTCGCAAGCCGGGGTACCTATTGTTCTTCCAACCTTACTTCCGATGGCGCTAGTGATAATATGTAAACGCTGTCGCCGCCACAGCGTTTTTCCTGTTTTTCATACATACATACACTTGACTGTATTATAAATTAAAAAGGAAAAGTTTGTAATATTAGGCCAGTTTCCATTTTTCCCTAAATGCTTTCCTCCATAACCGAAATATCGGTTTGGAGGACATTATTATTATATGTTCGTCTTTATCAAACAACCTAGGCGCAACACCTGCGCGATTTAATCGACATCCAGCGCCATCTGGTGGTACTATTTGCAAGCAAAACGAAGTGTAAGCGGACTCGTCTTTTAATATAATAAAGCGGAATCCGTTTTGTGACGCCACAGTAATTAGCGCGCAACCAATTTAATTTAGTCCCTGACTTAAACGCCATGTTTTACGACTGCGTCGCTATTTAAGTACTCCACAAACGGGGGCACGGTAGTGCTCCCGCCAAGTCAAGATATGACTTTTTTATTGCTTCGCCGTTTCATTTTATGTTGCCTCTTCGCGGCCGCCGCGAGTGTGAGAATCTTCCATCCCCCTACTTAAGTACTAAAAGACCGAAGTTTGTCGCCACAATAACAGTGGTAGGAAAATCGTTAAACTTATCACCTCTGAATTGAAAGCCTTTTATTCGTAGTGATAATGCTCTTCTTATAATGGTAGCAGTTACAATAAATAAATAAATATTTCACAACATCACATTCATTGATTTGACTCCGAGATAGGTAGCTCAAGCACCTGTGTTACGGATATCAGAATCAACAGTGGGATTACAAATATATACATATAATACTTTTCTTTTGTAAATACATACTTTTATTACATAGCAAACACCCAGATCAATACAAACAGATATGTTCATGCACACAAATGTTTGTACTGTGCGGGGATCGAACCCGCAACCCTTGGACCAAAGGCAGCGTTCACTACACCGACGGTAGCGGATAGCGACCGGACGGGTAGCGACGCCAACGATTTAAATTGTTAGCAACTAAACCGGATATCTTTTTTAGAATTTCGACGCTGCAGCCTCTGGGATTCTTATTCTTAAATTTTGGGTCTGCTTTCATATTCGAAATTCGAATTACCGCCAAAAACGCCCACTTATGGCGCTAATCCAAATTTCGAGTGCAAAACAGATCAAAAAGTAGTGCACAATTATTAAATAAATAGTATACATTTTTGCTAAGAGACTCCCACTCCGAAGTTGTTTAAAATAGATCCGGTTTAGTAGCTAACATGTTAAATCGATTGGTGTCACTAGTAAGGGTTACCCGTCGCCTTAAATATTCTCGCGTCGGGGGACCGCTACATTTTTTTTTTCATTTATTGATCATAATTATTAATTATATTATTAAATTATACATATAGTGTCATAAAAACCTTGCCGGTTTGTCCTTGACACGGTTACACATGAGTGTCGCTTATTTAACTAAATAAAAATAATAAAGTACCTTCCATATATTTAAATATGTATAAGTAGTTATTAATATTTATTATAATATCATATTATGTCGCCCAATGGTTGACTGGTAGAGAATGCTGTAAGGCATTAAGTCCGCCAATTGTACTTTTTTTTTTTACTTCGTGCAATAAAGTGTAAATAAATAAATAAAATATAAGTATTTCATAACTTATTTCTAATACATTATTATCTAAACGACCGCGCGCTGCGAGCCGTTTGCGTAGGTAACTATGCCGATGCATCTCGCTCGCACTGAGCTGCACAGAGCAGCGCTCATAAAAAATAAAAAACTTATCTGGTACAGTCAACACAAGTTTCAATTTATTTTTGGCCTTGCTAAATTTTTGCCAGGTGTTTTTAATTTTTTTATTTATATCTTTCCTGTTGGCAGTTAGTGGTATGAATCCTCTTTAAGAGAGTTTTAGAAGTATGGTGTTCAAAAAAAAATATTTTAGAAGTTCAGTAAAGTTGAACAATCAAGGATACTATACAAACTTCAAACTTCATAAAAATGTTATGAAAAGAACAATGGGCCATCTTAGATTTTTTTAATGGCTTAAGACGTCTCTCAAAGGCACAAGTAATTAAACAAGTTGATCTTGTTAATTTTAACTTTTACAAGAATGTTTTTTTATACGGTTTGTATAACTGTGGTCTTAACTTTTAAACTATAATTAGTATTTTATTATTATGTAAGGAGAGAAATGAGACACTTAACACAATTATTTTAATATGTTCCTTATGCTCTTTATTTATAACAAAAATATTTACATTTAATCTAAATATCTAAAACGGCTTTTTGAAAGTTGTAAAAATAAAAAACTCCTGTAGAATTTATTGGCTTTATGAAATATTAACAAAATAAATAAATTTGCTTTTTTATTGGAGATCACAAAATAAGAGAAAATGAATGGTGTCATTGTCATTATTATTATTAACTAATATAAATCTAGGGAATGTAAAAGTTAATTATACCTTCAAGATCACAAAAGTAGACGCCAGTACCCATGTGAAAATTCCAAAAACATTTATTATTGTCTAAAAATATGTATTATGTACAATGTACAGTCGAGGAATGTTCAGCAGTTGAATCGTCCTCAGAATGTATTAAATATTAGGGTTGCCAGGTGAGTCGCGACAAAATACCGGACAACCCAAACCTGGTTGTATGCTGGGTCGCAAAAAAATAAAAAAATATTTTGTTTTGTCCGGTATGACTAGTTATTTTTTACAAGGCTGAAAAATACCGAACTGTACGCTTAAATTCCGGACATCTGGCAACCCTTATTAGTATAGTAATGACAAACTCCCTGTATGAACAGGGAGTTTTATATTCTATGACAAATACAAATTATAAAAAAAATGTCTCTAGGCCAATATAAGAGTTTCTTCAGATAACTTTTATTCCCGCAATTGTATGCGATTTACAGTTCGTAAATAATGCATACAACGCTTACAGAAATGAACTTCTACTTTATGTTACGTTTGAAGTGAGTTTATGGAGAGAGCAATGGATTCTCGGGCAAATCAGTCTGAGTCGCCAGTTGAAAAGCAACCTTCTCTATATGGAATTAAGTTCCTTCTCATACTTCTGTGTGAACAACCTTTCAGGGTCGTATTTCTCGACGAGCTCCTGCCAGTATCCCTTCTCATACTTGATGAGGTGCCTGATCACCCGACGCATGCCTTCGCGCTGCGCTTTCGTGCACTTTGAGCAACCGTTTTGTAAGGCTTCTATTATGTGGGCTGGAACAAAAAAAAAGTTTTAATAACCAGTGAATGGATGGATGGCGGTCTAGTACTGTGCGTTTCTCACGGAACTTTCTCCCACGGGACGGAACGGTTTGGCTGCGGGAGTATTTCCCGACGGCTACGACTTGGGCGAAGAGCGTACTCCTTTTAAAAGGCCGAAAACGCATTAGAGATCTCTCTGATTTTGTAGATGTTCAAGAGCGGCGTTTATTACTTACCATCAGATGACACGCTTGCTCATTTTTCGCCTCTAGCATAAAAATGCACTTAATATTATAATAATAATAATGAATACCTCTCGAATGACAATCATTTAACACAATCGTCATAAAATTTATATACGTATGTTTATTACATATTTATTTAATTACATATCTGATTCCCCACAACATCATTTAACGCTTGGTAAAATACCCGCGTGAAAATGTCATCATCAGCCCATTTAAGTCCCCACTGCTGGGGCACGGGCCTCCCTCAATCACATGAGGGGTAATTGCCATACTCACCACGCTTGGCAGACGGGTTGACAAGGGTTTTGAACTAAATGCAGAGTTTTCCTTCTCTGGGTGCTGATGATTATGCCAGCAGCTTTACCTTAGTCGCCTTTTACGACACCTCGGTAAGAGTGAGGGTGGCCTATTCTACTCTGCCGGGGACCACACGGCCACGTGAAAATGTAAACCCTCAGAAATAAGAGACAAACATTAAAAATAATAATAATAATTCTCACATCATCTCAAACATTGACCTGATTCCGTACTAAGTAGCTTAAGCTCTTGTGTTATAGTTATCAGACAACAGAGGAACACAAATATATACTTAAATTAAATACATATATTACACCCAGACACTGAACAAACACAAGTTTGAATTTTGAAACACAATTATGAAGTTTCACCAACCGAGCCGTCCCTACCGAGCAGAGGAGGAGGCCTGTGCAATGCCGGCGTCCCTCTACTCGCTCTACTCGCTCTTCTACAAGCGTCTGCGAGAGAATCTTCTTCTCGCAGTCTCTCGGCTGCCTCTTTGCGGGACATAATGTCCTCACAAAATGAGGCGAAGACCTTAAAGGCCTGTTCTGCGGCCAGCAAAGTCAGTAACTGTCTTCAGTAACTGTTAGTCTCACACATCTTCAGTAACTGTTAGACTTTTGGTGGATTTGAAGTTGTGTTATTCACGATGATGATATAATAGAGGCGGTATTGTTAAGTCATATTTCGGCCTAGAGAGCCTTGTCACGCTGGTTATTGCTAAACGTTACTTTTAGTTTTTTTTCCCAGTGGAAACCATCAAGGCATTCACCTTGTCACATGTAGGGAACAAGATGGTATGTGAGACTCTAACTCTAACCAAAACCCCTGGGGTTTTCATCTCAGCGCAATCACGGTCGGAAACCCCGCAGCCGGAACTGGACTGTACCGCTAATCGCAGTCACTGTGCTAGCCCTTCGCAGATGTATGACGCACCAGGACACCCAAAAACGTCGTCCCCCGCGGAGTCCTATATACTGAGCAAGCCTCCCCAATAGTGGTTATGCTCGCGTACTCCGAAGGCCGTATTAGTCGCCTCTTACGATAGGCTGGGAATACCTTGGCAGTATTCTAAACTCCCCTAGCCACATGGCACATTGCTGAACGTTACTAGTCGAAAATGTTTTCATCACTCAAATATGCCTTAGGCAATGTTTGCATATAAAGTTTTAATTCAGATGCGAATTTATGTTACTTTCATTCTGAAGAGTGGAACTCGAAAAGATCTTTTAAACGTAGGTACTATTTTCATTTTCGTATTTTCTCAATGTTTTGTGTCAACTTTATTTTAATAAGGTTTCTGAACCGTAAAAATGGAAGTACCACCTGTGCGGATAAAGAATGGGATCAGAAATGGCGGCGCATCTATTCACTTCTCGCTGGCACACTATTTGCGCCTATACTCACACCCCACGAGTGCGAGTATAGACGCAAATAGTGTGCGAGCGAGAAGTGAATAGATGCGCCGCCATTTCTGATCACATTCTTTATCCGACCAGGTTGTATAAGTCAGCGGAATGTGCCATTTTGGGGAAAGACGTCACAGAGTGTGAAAGAGATCCAATCAGCCCAGACGCATATTCTATACGGGTGCGGTAGAGAAAGAACGTCGCCCAGCACGTCACCCCCAGTACTAACGGTTTCGCACAATTTTTCTACTATGTGTTTCTTTGAAAAGGCACAGTCTGTTTAGGGTGCATGTCTATGGAAAAAACGGAACCCTTATAGGATTACATTCTATCTATCTGTCCAACTGTCAATACCCTTTTTCACAGCAATGCGACAGACAAGGTATCAAACTGGATTTAATATAGAATACTCAGGTCGCGACCTGGCCGACCCGCGCCGTGAAAAGTCAACACAATCAAAATATTGCCAATCGGTTGTGTTAATATGTATTTCTCGTATTTATTTTGAAAGCGTTTGAATATTGGCGGAATATTGCTCCGGGTAAATAGGTCGGAATTAAGCAAATGTCTGCAGATATAAGATAGTAAATTAAGAGTTAATATAATAAATAAATATTTCACAACATCACATAGATTGTTCTGACTAAATCCGAGATAGGTAGCTCATGCACCTGTGTTACGATTATCAGAATCTATAGTGGGATTATATTTTTTTTATTGCTTAAAATAAACAGACGAGTAAACGGTAACCGGCGCTCATAGACATCAACAATGCCAAAGCACAGTCATGCCGCTGCCTACCGTGAAAAAAGTACTCTTTTCAAACCTCGTTTAAAAATACAATATATTCATATAATACTTTTTTTGTGAATATATACTTATAATACATAGAAAACACCCAGACCAATACAAACAGATACACAAATGTTTGTTTTCTGCGGGGATCGAACACACAACCCTTGGACCAAAGGCAGCGTTCACTACCAATGTTCCAAACGAGTTGTAAAATCTTAATACCATGCAGGAATTATTTCGAAAATCGTTCTTTCTTCGTTGTTTCTGGTTTCCATAGTACAAGGGAAAACCCCAGATTGGAACCAGGACCATTATATGTGATATTGTATTTAAAAGACTTCAGTTTCAGGGCTATAATATGCTTTACTACACGCATAGACTTAGGTTAGAGTATTCCATTCATCAAAAGTTAAGTTTCTCAAAACGTTCAAACTGCCATACTCGAGCCAAGAACTCGTGGTAGTCGGTGTCATATTTGAAATATTTTAAGAAGCATCTCGCGGGCTAGTATGGCGGAGCCAACGGAGGTGATGCCTTGTCATCGCGTCCGTTTTAATTGCAACTTGTGCTCTTCTCTTGCTTACCATCAGGCTGAGGAGAGCCAATATGCTGTGTCACTATAAAAAAAAAACTACCGCGAGTCTATTAAAATTAAGTGCCTCTGTCTCTTTTTAGGTTAAATTAATAGTCTCATATAAAATAGGTCATTTTTTAAAAAGTCCGATCTGTCAATATAAAACTCATTTCAAATGGTTTTAAACAGTACCTAAAGATTTTCGATTATACTAATTTAAAATAAGTAATAAGTTATTGTTACCATTAGAAAATGGACTTGGCGATCGGCGCCTGCGTTTGATATGGTTTCCGTTTATTATGGGAACTGCAAAGAAAAGTTTTCTCTGTGAAAGTATCTAAATAAGTTGTCATCAAGATTTAATTAATCGCTAGTCATACTGCCTATATTATGTACCTACTAGAGGCTCCCTTGACTGCGTTTCAGGACTTAATTTTGATATTTCTTCCAAAAGTACGTTAGTACTATTGGGCCAACAGATGGCGTTTGGCGTCGATAACACCGCGCTAGTGTTTCCTATTTAAGGTTTTACGTATAAACCTCTTCATGAATAGTACTTATAGATTGAGTGAGTGAGTCATAAAACCTGCGTATTCCTAGTTTGATAAAACGCCAAGCACCACTGTTTTATTGAGTGACCATGACTTTAACAGTGACTACCCACTTGGCAATGATTTTTACTTGCCACTGGCAAAATTACTCACACGAGGAGAGGGTACAGAGAAAATCGCGATGGGATACTACAATCTGTTCTTTATGTTGTTTTAAACTTTCATGGTTAACATTACAATAGTTATTTACGGGAATTCTACCATGTACCTTCACCAACTCACTATTTTCTTGTACCTGTTCTCGATACACAACACTCACAGAGATACCGCAGGTGCGCGTAGTAAAAGACTGCGAAGGACGGTAGACCGTTTTGTCTGCCAGTAACATCTTACCCGCAACAACTTCAGTTACTCCGTGACCATGGCGCAACTCAAAAATACTACTAAGAACACTTCCGATGAATTCATCTCTCAAACAGAAGCAAAATCTAAATCGGTTAACAGAAAAAATGTCAAACTCACACTTAAGTTCCTTTCCCTCATTGGTGCATTTGCCTTTGTCCAGCACGCATTTGATGTAAGCGACTGTAAGCCGCTTGTTAGCCAGCACGTCGTCCAGGTTGATGGTGTCATACCGGTCCGTATACGTGGCTGACTGCGCCAGGACGCACTGGACCGTGATTGCTAGCACCAGGTATAAGCTCTTCATCCTGGAATGAAGAGAAATCAAATTATGTGATTTTGTACTTATGAAGCTTTTGCAGAATCCGCAAAACGTTTGTCATGACTAATATAAGGGAGTTGCCACACTGGCGGATTGAGAGCGTTTTCAAAACAAAGCGACGACGCAGCGGACACGTTAGACGTGTGTAACTCTTTACTGAAACGATTCAGAGATCCGACTCCGCCTAATGATACACAGTTCCGAATCTCTAATGTTCGCTTCGAATGTATCATTCGACTCAAACGGATCTCGAGTCCGAGTGAACCGAATGAGCTTAAGGATTCGAGTGAGCCGAATGATCCGAATGAGCTTAATGATCCGAGTGAGCCGAATGATCCGAATGAGCTGAATGATCCGAGTGAGTCGAATGAGCGGAATGACTCACGGATCCATCTGAGAGTCGATGTTCCAAATGTTGCGTTTCACCACATCTCTGCACTGATCCAGATGCAAATGTTCCAATCTTTTGAAAGATACGTTTTTGCCAAGTCTAAAACACGTCGCGGCTGCGCAGCGTTCACGCCGCGGATGCGCGACGGTTTCGCGGCGGAGATAAGTCTGTACGCCTGTGTTTTTTGTGGCGGCCATGCAGAAAAACGCCGGCGAATCCGTTGCGTATCCGCTTCGTGAACGCTGCGCAGCCGCAGCGACTCACAATCCGCCAGTGTGGCAACTCCCTTATACTGTTGTTCTTTAGCTATAATGCCGCCAACAATTGGTAAATTTTGACTTTTTAATATTTTTTCATAACCTCATATTGGTTTTGTAATAGGTGACAGACGAGCAGTTCCGCCGCCCATTAAACCCACTTTTTCCCGCGGATTGGGTCTCCGGTACCTCATGAACGAGTTGAATGAGAGAGAGAGTTTGAGAGCGAGAATCAGCATCTGTTGATTCTCGCTCTTAAACTCAGCCGAAGCGTGGGCGAGCCGCCCACGCTTACAATCGTTTATCTACAGTCAGGCGAATTGCCGAAATGTTTAATTAATAATATAGAAGAAGTAATTGTGTTGTTGGCCAAAGCTTTTTCAATATTTGGCTACGCAATCAATTAAACTGATTTAAGTATTGATTTTTTCGGATATATATACTGAACCCTACAAAACCAAAGATATTGGTTAGGTTAGGTTAGAACAAGTGGCCAACAATAGAATCCTAAAATTCTGGGACGAGATTTAATAGGGCAAGTTTCGCCCTAACCGGATTTTTTTGGTAGAAATTACGTTTCATTTCCGATTTTGCAAAGACCATGAAAAAAAAAGGTCTTTGCGTAGTTTCAAATTAAAAAGTAAATGCGCACTCATTTTTAAATTGAAATTGAAGTATATTTTTCTCTGTTCCTACCTTAATTAAAACTTTGTTTGCTTTGTTTCAGGTAAGGAAAAAGAAAATATGATACTTAGTTGGAGAGCGAAGATACTGGTGCGTAATCAAAGGTAGAAGTTTGCCATAAAGTAGGGGTATGTCACTCTGCCGTGTTGGGGCCACCGTGTAGGTTGGACTTGTACCTGGGGGGTTGTTAAACCAAGGCTACGCTGATTCCCATGATCTCTCTAAATATGGTAATGAGGATCCACCGCTAGCGTTTTAGTGGGTATGCCTCTGGGCTCCATTCCCAGACGGAGAGCCCCACATAACCCACGCTGTCTTTTGTCAATGCGATGCCCTCGGGCACCCAAGAAGCCGCACTCTGGGCAGTTACCACATCTGCCCGGAGGATGTTAAGGCTATCGCTCCCAAGGCCATTATACGGTTTATGCAGACCGTGGGCCTCGGAGGCGGTCTATAAGTGGGAGCGGAGGTCACAATAGATCAAATTTGGTCGCAGTGACCACTCGGCAACGAACGCTCCCCAGAACTTCGAATAATATAAAAAAACCCACGCTGGCCCCCGGGGTATGCGTAAGGCATGGTCCTTCCATTGCACTTCAGAGGGGCCGCATTTCACCAGCGAAAAAAAAAGGGTATGTAGCTCTCCATCCTTTCAACCATCTCCTCTTAAAGTCACGTCAACCCGTCACTCCGCTTTGCCGTGAAAAATGGACAAACAGACAGACAGATAGACACAGACTCTTTCGTATTTATAATATAGATGCGCAATAATGTTTTTTTTATGTGATAGGTGGCAGACGAGCAGACGGATCACCTGATGGCATGCGATTGAGGCCGCCCATGGCCATCCGCGACACCAGTGGAGTCACAAGTGCGCTGCCAACCATGGAACCCCCCTTTCCCCCGGATTGGGCCTCCGGTACCCCCACTCACGCAGCGAAACACAGTACAATGCTGCTTCACGCCGGTTTTCTGTGAGGCCGTGATATCATTTCGGTCAAGCCGGCCAATCATGCCGAAGCGTGGCTCTTCCACGGTCATACGTTATGGTCATGGTCATATGTTATGGTAGTCGCTGAAAACCAGCGTCGGGGTTGGTATCTTGGACCAGCACCGATTATTGCTGAGCGGCCGCTTGATTGGCACATACAGGGATAAATGTATGTCCTACTTTTCGTTTATTATTTAAGTCTAGGTTATGTTCCTAATTAAGTTTCCTTGTTTTGTATTGTGCCAAATAAAGTTATCATTCATTCAATGACTGACCGGATGGCACAATTGGTAGTGACCCTGCCTCTTACGCCAAAGGTCGTGGGTTCGATCCCCACCCTGGACAAACATTCGTGCGATGAACACTTGTGTTTGTTCGGTTGTCTGGGTGTAATATATGTATTTAAGTATATATTTGTGTTCCTCTGTTGTCTGATATCTGTAACACAAGTGCTTAAGCTACTTAGTACGGAATCAGGTCAACGTATGAGATGTTGTGAGAATTATTATTATTATTAATCATTCATTCATATTAGTATGGATGAAGTTGAAGAACTCTAAAAGGTGTTAGAAGCTGAAGCCCATATTGACACATTTGTATAAAAGCATAAGGTACTTAAAATTCACAAAAGCAATAAATAATCAGATTCCACGAAAAAACACCTTTAATATCTGCTTCTTTTTACGTGAAATGTTACAGAAGAGTTACTTAATATTATTGCAATTTAGTTAACGATTACTTTTAAAATTGGTTTTATAATCATTGTTTTTTTAACGTAATGATGTGTCTATTTTTTAAAAGAAAAAAGTAAACTGGTTTAATTTTGACCATATTTATGTTCCTGAAAACTGCTTAATCCATGTTCATCGTTATTTTTATGTACATCCTGAAAACTTCATAATAGATAACGCTGGTTTTCAGCGACTACCATAACATTTAACCATTACTATATGACCGTGAGCCACGCTTCGGAATGAATGGGCCGGCCCGACCGGCGTGAAGCAGCACTGTGCTGTGTTTCGCTGCGTGAGTAAGGGGACCGAAGGCCCAATCTGGGGGAAAGGGGTTAAAGGTTGGCAGCGCACTTATGACTCCATTGGTGTCGCGGGTGTCTATGGGCGGCGGTAATCGCTTACCGCCAAGTGATCCGTCTGCACGTCTGCCACCTATCACATAAAAAGAAATGTTCCACTGCTGGATAAAGGCCTCTACCCTTTTTCCTACTCCTGGTCCTAGACTACAGTGAACCAGCCTTGAAAGAACTTTCTCCAACAACACAAAAATTCAATAACTTACTTGTATCTTTTAAATACACTGAAGTCCTCTTCACGAAACCACTGAAACAATAATACTGAAGGAGATGAAATTGTAATTTACCTTTTTATATTGTCTCAAGATCCTGACCTACTGAGTTGGTCTTATTGCATAAATTTCATTCAGAACACGAGTTCTGAGATTATTGAATGATTTTCCTTAAGTTGACGGGTAGGGCACACTAGCGACGCCAATCGATTTTAATTTTTAGCTACTAAACCGGATTTATTTTAAACAATTTCGGGGTTACAACCTTTCGGCAAACACTTACCTACTATTTATTAAATGACCATGAAAACCGGCCAAGTGCGAGTCGGGCTCGCGCACAAAGGGTTCCGTAGCAGCAAAGTCCAAAATTACAGTTAAATCAACCTATCTCAAAAACTATAAGAGATACTTTGATCAAACCAAAAATCGTTGAAAGAGTTAATTAGCATGCATCACCTCTATTTTTTTAGAATTTTATACCCCGTAGTTATAAAAATAGAGGGGGGGGGGACATACTTTTTACGACTTTGAGAGCTGATATCTCAAAAACCGTTCACTTTAAGAAAAATGTTTTTTAGAAAACTTTATATCATTTTAAAAGACCTTTCCATTGATACCCCACACGGGTATGTACATCGAAAAAAAAATTTCATCCCTCAGTTACATGTATGGGGGGCCCCACCCCCAATTCTTTTTTTTACTATTTAGTGTCATATTTTTGTAGCGGTTCATACAACACATATTCCCATCAAATTTCATCACTGTAGTACTTATAGTTTCCGAGTAAATCGGCTGTGACAGACGGACAGACGGACAGACGGACAGACGGACATGACGAAACTATAAGGGTTCCGTTTTTGCCATTTTGGCTACGGAACCCTAAAAATGTTGGGTCCAACGCGTACGCGAAAAATTTATTCACGCCAAAAGCGGCCACTTTTGGCGTGTTCGCCGAGAAGTTGTAACCCCGAAATTGTTTAAAATTGATTCGGTTTAGTAGCTAAAAATTAAAATCGATTGGCGTCGCTAGTGTGCCCTACCCGTCACCTTAAGTCTAATGTCAGGCTGGGATTTTGCGTTCCATTCTTTAACCCTCTTCATTCCGGATAAGATATTTTTCTAAGTAATGGGGTCGGTTGTACTCTGAAATGAAAATTATTCTAGCTCGACCGTGGGAGAGTCATGCATCGGCATGAATGGGCCGGCTCGACTGGAGTGATACCACGGCTTCACAGAAAACCGGCGTGAAGCAGTACTGTGCTGTGTTTCGCTGGGTGAGTGAGGGTACTGGAGGCCCGATCCGGGGGAAAGAGGATTTAAAGTTTGGCACGTGTAACCATAATTCCGTTAATCCCTAATGTAATTACGTTTCATCGTACGAGTAAGTACGTTAGGTCTGATGTACCTAATCAAACCCACCCTTTCGGCTAGGTTTGGATGATTGGACATTTCAACGGTTTGAGACAAAAAAACCCCCGACAAAAACATATAGGTTATTCGTCATTTTCTGACGGCGGCCATCTTGGATTTGAAATTTGTCACAATAAATTATTCTGCTACTCAAGTCCTTTTATATGATACCCATATTGTGGGAGTTGTGTTAAAACTTATAATCCATATCTTTGTGACGGCGGCCATCTTGGATCGATTTTTATACAACATAGGTAAGAACACTCCTCCCTTATTCATCTATCAAACAAAAAAAAAACTAAATCAGTTCATTTGTTCGGGAGCTACGATTCCATAGACACACACACAGACACGTCAAACTTATAACACCCCCTCGTTTTTGCGTCGGGGGTTAAACATGTATTATTTTCTTTGACATTGAATCATAATCTGCGGGTACCCGGGGCTCCGAAGCGACAGCTTTAGCCGGAACTGGAATTTGAAAGATCCAGAGGTCCATGATCGGATTCGAACCCACGACCTCCCGTATGGAGGGCGCGTTTTTATCTATCCACTTAGTTACCTACCAGCTCTTAAAATGACTCAACATAGGTATATAATCTTAATTGTTTTGAGCCATTGCAAGTTTTCAAAGTAATTACCCGACTTAGGCGAAGCAAAAAGGATGTATGGTTGTTCATCTGTTCCTTCATAACTTCTAATCTAGTTATCATATTTGAACAAATGAGGTGTCGTTAGATGCGTCTTGATTGTCTTCTGGTTATAGGCGACATGACGTCATGTGAAATTGACTACAGCGCCCTCTAGGGGACTTAGAGTAAGAAACTAAAAAAAAATTTGCTTGACGGTACCGTGTAGGGTATTAAAAGAAAGAGATTTTGTAGGTATTCGGCGGGTAGGGCTAAAACAATCCGCATAGGCTGATGCAATTCAAAGGTTTTAAATTAGTGTCTAGTGGTTGATATTTTTATAGCAATCTTTTGCAATTTATTCTTAAGTAAATAATACACTTAAAATTTTCATCTTGTATTCAGGCGGGACTCGAACTCACACCTTCCACAATGCGGGTGGAAGTTCTACCAATTAGACCACTGAACGCGTTACTAAGTTTACGAAAAAAAAACGAAAATCTTGATTCGATATGAGCTGTCGATAGTCGCATCAATATTGTTGGTATATTTACAATATCCAGTGGAAATTTTATTACAAATATTTGACCACCAGTTAAGATGAGACTGCTCAATCAATAGTTGATATTTTTATTAATATTGATAGCGGCAGGCATAGCGTTTAACACATTTTTTTTCCTTCTCGCTGGGGAATGCCGCCGGCCCGTAGTGCAATGGCCGACGTCGCCGCCTAGTGGCGGCGCCTTATGCATACCCTCCTGCTGGGGAGCAGGAGGGTTATGTCGGGCTCTCCTCTGGCGGGGGCTTCTTGTAACGAAAAGCCGGCCAGAGGCATACCGACTAAGCCCCAGCGGTTTTCCCTCATCACCCTTAAATGGGGAGGCGTGCGGCAAGTTGATTTAACCAGGCCATGTCATGTTTATCTAGACCCTCCGACACGATTCTCCTCCAAGTCAAACGTTCAACAGCGAGCTCCTCCCACTCCATACCATAGAGTTAGTCTTGTAATAATTCTATGTATAGTAAAAAAATCTCTCTCTGGGGTGTTTTAGTCCCTGCTGGCATTAGCAGGTTATTAGAAAACGCCTTACTTTTCTTCAGTCACGTTTCAGAATAATTGAGTTTGTTTTACTTATTGAAAATTTTTCGTTAAACGTTTTGTCCATTCTAGCGGAATCAGGAAAGTTTTTTTTGGAACGCTATTTGATTTTTTTTTATTTTGTAATCAAAAGACCTCTCAATTATAGAAACATCGTTGAAAGAATTACTTGGTTCTCATTTACCTCTCTTACCTTTACCTCTCATTCACCTGAGATCACAACTTTAAAATCACATTTTTTGGGCAAACCCAAAACACTCCATACAACTGGCGACACACGCAAATATTTTGTATGCATTTCATTTGAATTTTGTATGGTAACTATATCAAATGTTTCATTTATGTCAATGGTTCTATTATAATAGTTGGTGCAAAATGTATGGCTTATTCAATGGTATGATATTGTTTTTTAATAATTTCATACTTAGAAAATTGACTTGCCCATGAATCTTTACATATTTGCCTATATTTTGATAAAATATTAATATTTTGTAAAATCTCCAGCTTAGTCAAATACCCTATTTTGTATTCTTCAAAGATTTTGATAACTTACAATACAACAGAGAAATGTTATAAATGATTCACCCAATTAATTATGTGTTGTCTATGTGACGTGTACATTTTGTTTGTTCTTGATGGTGTCCATGTCCAGTAAATTTTGATTTTTTTTTGTATATTGTATTCAAAACTCGATTAATAACAGAGATCCAGCTCTAAACACCGGACAATTTCGTTTTCGAACATAGTCTCTTTAATCACTCGACATTGGCAAAGTTAAATCGAAATTCGATAGACGCCATGACAAGAAAAAAGTTACTTAGAATGGTTGATATAAGACGTGGTTAAGGAGATGTAAATGTTAAAATATATTCCTAACAGCCCTTGACCAGAAAGTATGACGACCCTGGGATGGCGTGTTGTCTACGGATTTTATCTCAAACTACAATGGCGATCGGATGGTTTTTCAGTGTCCACGTCATTTGCCATTGAGACTCATTCATTGACCCAAATTACTCGGGCGAGGATGGTAAATGGACAGTGATTTTACTTTGTTTAGATAGGTACATTAATAATTTCTATTGTGTTTTTCCTCTTTTCCTCGGTTGTGGCGTGATTTTTATGGAAATTTCCTTTTATTATTGTGACGTTTGAGGTGTTTATTTTTGTCTAGGTTTTAGTTGGTTTAAAACTCAATTAATATCATATTAATTAGAGTAAGATAGTAATAGTCTAAATAAACATCAAAAGGATTAAATTCCCATCACAAGTATCTTTGATTTTTTTTATGTAATAGGTGATTACTTACAGGCGTATTCAATATATTTTATTTTATTTATTATTAAAACTCCCCAAACCCCATTAATAACTCTTTCTTATTTTTTTTCTTCCTTTTTGTATCCTTGTGAAACGTCTGTTATTATATTATGTTTGTATCCATTTTTTATGCGTCGGGGGAATGCGGCCGGCCCATAGTGCAGTGGGCCGACGTGGCCTTATGCATACCCTTCCACCGGGGGGTGGACGGGTTATGTCGAGCTCTCTTCCGGTGAAGCCGGAGGCCTACCTGAAAGACCGTGGGACCGTCGGAGAGCCACGCTTCGGCATGAATGAACGGCTTACAGAAAACCGGCGTGAAGCAGCACTGCTGTGTTTCGCTGCGTGACTCCTCAGTCACGCAGCCCTCGTACCGGAGGCCTAATCCGGGAGAACCGGAAACCCCCTTTGGTTTAAAGGTTGGCGGTGCACTTGTGATTCCACTGGTGTCGCGGGTGTCCATGGGCGGCGGCAATCGCTTACTGTTAGGTGATCCGCCAGGTCGTCTGCAACTTATCACTTAAAAAAACCTCTTATTGCAATTGTATTTCGTGTTTGTGGTCAATAAATGTTTACTTACTTAATAATCATAAAACCCCTTGACATTGGCAGAGATAAATTGTCTCCATTGGAGATACGAAACAATGAAAAAAATCGCCGTGTTTTAACTGTCTTAGTAACGTTTCCAGGATTCCCTATGAAAACAATTTTCCTTAAGAAACAAAGAGTCAACTGAGAGAAGTGCTTGAATGAACCAATTCTCGAGGGAATTAACATTATCATCCTTAAATATATCACAATTTATGCCCGGAAAATGTCTTGTGAGAATTTTGTTGTAAAATATTTTTAAATGTCATTGAATTATATATTGTCGAGGAAAATGGATGAAAATAGCAAAGAATAATGGTTAATGTAACAAAAAGTATCCTGAATTTATTTATCTGAAATCACTGAATCTTCGCGCTCTTTGTATAATTTGTGAGCTACTGAAATTCCGCCTGAATATTGAAATTCGCGCGTTTGTTGGAATATTTTGAAAGTATTACAAAATTTCGTCATCTCAAAATAAACAATAATAAATTGAGACAACATCACAAACATATTTGACGACTCGTTTAGTGGTTTAAAGCGCCGGTTGAGACGCAAGGATCGCGGGTTCGATTCCCGCACCAGTACAAATGTTTGTTGATGAAACAAATTTTTGTGTTTGGTTAGGGTGTTTGTGGTACCATCTTGTTTCCATAGTACAAGGGAAAACCTTTGTTAGGGCCCAGCGCAATGTATGTGATGTTGTCTCAATGTATTTATTATTTAATATAGCTCTCAAACTAAGCTCTTATGCAAACCTGGAACAACAATGGTACGGTTAGCATCGAAGTAGCTTAACACTTTAGTACCATGTTTTTTTATGTAATAAGGTAGGCATACGAACAGACGGATCACCTGATGGTAAGCAATTGCCGCCGCCCATGGACACCCGCGACACCAGTGGAGTCACAACCAAGTTGTAAACCCCCCCTATCCCCCGGATTAGTCCTCCGATACCCTCACAGCACGATCCTGCTTCACGCTGGTTTTCTGTGAGGCCGTGATATCACTCCCATTCATGCCGAAGCTTGGCTCTCCCACGGTAAAAAGTCCCCATGTCAAAGTAACTGTTCTGCCTATCATAGGCAGTTTCCAAGGGGTTCGTAAAAAATGTTACTTCAACATGGTACGAAAGTGTTCAGCTACTTTTGATGCTGACCGTCACACCAACACCCAGACACAACACAAATTATATGTTTCATCAACAAACATTTATGTTAATAATCATGACAAGCCAGTTTTATATCGGCGGATCCTAATTTTTAAGTGGATTATGTTAAAACTTTTTTCAGATTTTCATGGCAGGCTACTAAAATTAATTAATGAAATTTACGAGTGGAGTTAATAAAAAAGGAGTCAACGGAACGGATCTTAATTACTTTTTCTAATCTTTGAACAATTAAAGTTGTGTAAGAATATCCGGAATCAAAAGTTTTGGCTGTAAACTTTCGGATTCTCAAACCAACTTTCGTATTAGTAGGGTTGTCAAAAATAAAGCTTTCAAATAAGCTTAAGGTGACGGGTAGGGCACACTAGCGACGCCAATCGATTTTAATTGTTAGCTACTAAAGCGGATCTATTTTTAACAATTTCGGGGTTACAACCTCTCGGCAAACACTTATACTATTTATTAAATAACCATGCACAAAATGCGGACCCAACATTAGTACGCGAAAAATTGATTCACGCTAAAAGTGGCCGCTTTTGGCGGTAAACAATATTTCGCGTACAAAACGGACCCAAAATTTGTGCATGGTGAATTAATAAATAGTATAAGTGTTTGCTGAGAGGTTGCAACCCCGAAATTGTTTAAAACAGATCCGGCTTAGTAGCCATCAATTATAAACGAATGGTGTCGCTAGTTAGGGCTACCCGTCGCCTTAAACACTTGTGTTCCGAAAATCAGACAAAAGAAGAATTACAAATATAATACTTCAATACGTACCGTTTGATACACCTAGACCCTGAACAAACACAAGTGTTCATAACACGAATATTAGTCCAGACCGAGAATCGAACCCACAAATTTTGACGTATGAGGCAAGTCCAAACGCGTCATCAGGCTTGACAGTATAATTCTTATGTATTCAGCTGTGTCTGAGGCCAAATATTTTGACTTCCATTTATGACTTATACGACTTGCAAAAAATAAGAAATAGTAAAGGGGTGTAAGGGGGCGATCTACCACCTTCCTGCCCCAAGCCAACCTCACCTGCCCGTGGTGCATCCTGCTGAATTACCAACGAGGCTCTGGCGACCGACCGATGGCGGTATAACCACGGCTATGGCGTGGCCAAATACGCCAGGCCAGTAACGGGCAGCAGCGTCACTGGCGCAAAAATCCACGCCCTGCGATCGCCATCCTGCCTGCCCAACGTGGCGATTATGGGCAAATCCTCCAATGCGAGAACAATTGGAGAGGCCTGCGTCCAGCAGTGGACTGCGATAGGCTGACGATGACGATGAAGAAATAGTACTGAAAGGTGCAACCATGTACAGACTGAACTGCCTAAATGTGATCATTCTTATCCGCGGTAATTATTAATCTTGATTTTTTTTAATACTCTGAATAATGAATAACGCTACTGTGTTACACAAATGGCTGGAGCGCACGATGAGGGACAACAATACCAAGTCAAACAAATACTAAGTTGCCTGTGGTTGTAACTTGAAAAGTTTAAGCAAACAATTATAATACTTCTCCATAAGTATTCCAGCCTTATTCCAGCTGCAATTTTTCACCACCACTCATCACGTCAGAACGCCAAATTCCATCCACATCACCTGGATGGATTTATAACGACTACAGTGCGTTTCTCACGTCATTTCCTACCACGCACAGTAAAACTGTGGAACCAGCTGTCATCCGTGGTGTTTCCGAACAGATACGACCGGGTGACCTTCAAGAAAAGGGTGTACTCCTTTCTTAAGAGCCGGCAACGCATATGTGATACCTCAGGTGTTGCAGATGTCCATGGGCGGCGGTGATCACTTTCCATCAGGTGTGCCGTCTGCTCGTTTGTCCACTATATGTAAAAAAAAGTATAAGATTTTTCAGTTTATTATTTATTTTATTTAGATCATGAATGATTGTTAAATCAAAACTTTCTTTAAAATACAAATACATATTAGCTAGTACATGACACAATCTCTTATGGGTAATAATCACATTCACAATAAATACATACTTTTTTATAATTAATTTACTCTAATTTTAGTCTTAATTCTCGTTTAAACCTAGGTAGTAACAAAAATGGTATATCAATATCTGAAAATTTACTAAAATATTGTCTTGTGTATACAGTTGCCTAGACAAAAGAGCAAGCGAGTCACCTGATGGAAACTAATCAACGCCGCCCATGAACATCCGCGAAATCAGAGAGATTGCTAATGTGTTGCCGGCCTTTTTAAAAAAGAGTACGCTCTTCTCTTGAGTGTCCCTAAGTCGCAGCCGTCGGGAAATACTCCTGCAGCCAAAGCATTCCAAAGAACTGAGGTAGAAAGTTCCGCGAGAAACGCACAGTATTAGACCGCCATCCATCGAGATGATGGGGATGGAATGACAATCGCATGCGAGTGGTTCAATGTAAGAATTCAGCTGCAGGGAGTAGATCAAACAGTTCCTCAGAGCACTCCCCATTATAGATGCGGTATAGAATGCTGAGGGCTATAAAATAAACAGTTATCATCACCAAATGTATAGCCCTTAAGAGCATTTCAACGGTTCAGTGGCGCCTCCAACATATTTTTGCTGATTGTAATGAAATTAAGACAATAAAAGAAAAAATTAGCTAGACATTTATCACAAACATTGAGAATATTGATCAAAATTCTTATTTGAAAAAGAAATGGATAGATAGATATACTTTATAACACAGAAAACACAACTCAAGTACTAAGCATTACAGATTCTTATGTACAATTTCGGTGGTCTCATCGCTGAAAGCGACAACCTGATTTGTGATTTTTCAAGCTTATTTTGCACACGCCATTCATGAAATAATCTTTATTTATTTTTTACACGTTTTATAAACTGTCAACCCTACTGAAAGTAAACACTCGATTCCTTGATTAATTCTGTGACGTCGCTTAATTGTTGTTTTTACTTTTAGCTGAAACAGCACTCGCAACTCAATTAGGTGTAAAGTCCCTCGCAGAAGTTAATAAATAGTCGACGGTTTTATTTGAGATTGTTTGGTGATGTCAGTGCGACTTTCGACTTTAGTGTAAGGGTAAAGTGGCAATTTTTGCGCTTCGACATGAATTCTAATTCGAAATTGTTAAAGTAAAATGTTAATAATACTCGTCGGAATGAAAAGCTCCTTTTTTGACTTTCCTTTAAAAGAAAAATATATACCTACATTTAAGAACCTTATTTACTGTGACAGACTGTGACATTTAGAGAACATGGTTAATCCATTTGATATTAAATATTATGTCTTTACCTATGTAAATGACGATCCGTTTGGAACAGTGGTAGTGAATGCTGCCTCTGATGCAAGGGTTGCGGGTTCGATCCCCGCACAGTACAAATATTTGTGTGCATGAACATGTCTGTTTGTATTGGTCTGGTTGTTATCTATGTATTAAAAGTATGTATTTACAAAAGAAAAGTATTATATGTATATTTGAAATCCCACTGTTGATTCTAATATCCGTAACACAGGTGCTTGAGCTACCTATCTCGGAGTCAGATCAATGTATGTGATGTTGTAAAATATTTGTTACTATTATTAATAAATTGCCGATTTCTATGGCGATTTTTTTAGAAGTTGTATTTTCCTTACGAACTTTTTTCAATTTGTAAAGTATAACTATTAATGCTACTACTCCATTGATTAACTGTGATTTAATAGACAACGTTTAGGAACGTGTAAGATAGGTTTTCAGAAAAAATATTTTTTAATTAAAATATTATTTTTGATAAAAACTTCAATCCTGCCAAGTAACAAAAGAGTCATTTTCAAGATTATTTTTTTGCATCACAAATACAATCATGTCATATTTAAAAAAAAACCTTAAAATATTGTCTTAAATCAAAATAAAATTATGTATGGTGACATTTTGCTTATTAAAGGAGTAATACCCGTCCTATCAACTTCCCTTTCCTTTTGACCCTATCCTTTTCCTCATATATAAAATATCTATGTAATTATATTAACCTTTATAATATTAGCCTTATTGTACTGTCTGTTGCTGTTGTTGTATCATGCTTGTATTTTATTTTTGTGCAATAAAGAATATATATCTACCTATTAGACTGTAAAATAAATTAAAATGAGCCTCCCATTTAATACTGTGTTGTCTATGTGTACGTTTTGTTTTGTTATAGGTGGTGATTTTCCAAAAAAGAAAACTCAATTAATTAAGAAATCTACTCAAATCACCGGTCAATTCAATTACATACTGAATGTGACTCTACTCACTTGACATTGGCAGAGTTGACTGCGTCTCTGACGTACAACACTACTAACCATTAAAAAAAAGAAACATCTTTGTCTAGAAAACATCTGTGTCTAGAAAAAAAAACATTTTCATAGGTAAAGACCTATTATCAAGCCCAAATTATCGGGACGTGGTATACTCGTAGATACCGAATTCGAATGTATGGAATTCCCTCATTCAACTACTTAGTCGAGTGCTTAAGAATAACCCCTTAAATATCAAATTTGGACAATTAGTTTTAATGATAAAAATCGATGTTTTTGATAAGTTTCTTTTCCTTTGACATGGGTCGGCTCGATCAGAGCGATACCACGGCCTCACAGAAAAACGGCGAGAAGCCGCCCTATGCTATGTTTCCGAGTACCGTTGGCCCAATCCCGGAGGAAAAGGAGATTTAAAGGTTGGCAGCGCACTTGTGACTCCACTGGTGTCGCGGGTGTCTAAGGGCGGCGGCAATTGCTTGTCATCAGCGATCCGGACTTTTGACTGACCGGATGGCGCAATTGGTAGTGACCCTGCCTCTTACACCAAAGGTCGTGGGTTCGATCCCCACCCTGGACAAACATTCGTGCGATGAACACTTGTGTTTGTTCATTGTCTGGGTGTAATATATATGTATTTAAGTATATATTTCTGTTCCTCTGTTGTCTGATATCTGTAACACAAGTGCCTAAGCTACTTAGTACAGAATCAGGTCAACGTATGAGATGTTGTGAGAATAATTATTACTATTATCCGTCTGCTCGTCTGCCACCTATCACATAAAAAAAACATTTATCGAGTCAACGGAGCAATCCTCATCGAAATCTTCATTATTTTATTACTGGCTACTGATCTTCCAATATCCTAAGTCAATATCCAAATCCAATTACTAAATCCTATTCAAATATGAATGGTATCAGAAACAATAACTCCGTCTAGACTTGGATAATTGATTTCTTAAGACATTGCACTCCTGATGGCCTCGTTGAGATGACTAGATATTGGCTATCCACTTGGGTTAAAATCTGCATAGTAAGGTTTATTGCAAGATTAAAGAGGGGGAGGCTGCCATCCATAAATTATTTTCTGCCGTACTCAAGTAATTTTACAACGAACAAAATGCTGATGAAGATGAACATCGAACAGCGACTACAGAGCATGCAAGGAGGAGACGGAAACTATAGAATACCATTATATGAATGCGACTCACTAGCCAGAGGCAGAATGTGTCTTCTAGGTACCTACCTAACGCTTATCCTAAACCAGTTGGCCTAACATGCGCACCGCGACATAATTTTGTCTACCCCGTATCTCGTGGTTAATTGAATGAACGAAACCAGTGTAGCTATATAAGAACACAAATGTATATTTCAAGGGGCAACACTGGTTTGTCTACACGAGTAATCCATTGTCTACCACGAGAAATTTGTCGATCGCGATGCGCATGTTAGAGAAAAAGACATGTTAGTCGATATAGACAAATTTGTCGTATCTCTTCCGTGACATATCTCGCGATGGCATGTTAGCCCGACAGGAGACTACAGGCACTGCAATCTGAGAGACATCGTGACGCTGATGAAACGAATGAAGGAAAGGGTAGGGGAAGTACAAAATATCCCACCTCTCTCTGCCAACCGTCCTAGAGAAGATGGTTTGTGATAACCGACTACGAAACGGGATTCAATACAACATGATGGCTACAAGATTTCCAAGAGTGATAGGACACCTTTAAAGATAAAGATTCTATTTATCCTTTATGAGATACAAGTTCTTAAGGTGACGGGTAGGGCCCACTAGCGACGCCAATCGATTAAAATTTTTAGCTACTTAACCGAATTTGTTTTAAACAATTTCGGGGTTACAATCTCTCGGCCTTATACTATTTATTACATAACCATGCACAAATGTTAGGTCCGTTTTTGTTAAATGTTAGGCCACCATAAAGCGTAATCCTAAATTCTAGTGCAAAAGCAGACCAAACAATTAACTATAAGTTAAATTAATATTAATACTATAATACAATTAAATAAATAGTATAAGTATTTGCCGAGAGATTGTAACCCCGAAATTGTTTAAAATCTATCCGGTTTAGTAGCTAAAAATTTAAATCGACTGGCATCGCTAGTGTGCCCTACCCATTAAGACCTTAAGAACTTTATCTCATAAAGGATAAATACAATTCACTTATTGAGAAAAAATTAAACATAAAATTATATATTTTTGCATGCAATAACAGTGGGCGTATCTAAGTTTAACTAAAAAGGTATATAAAATACGTCGGGTGGAATTCACAAACATCTGTGTTGATTACTGCACACCGAGCATCCACGGACCTAAAGCGTATAGGGCGTACTTGCATTCTGGATGTGGTATATTGGTGATTATTTAATTTTTAAGTTGAATTTGTTTTTATGCATGTAAATTAAATTTAATTTATTTTAACAAATATTTATTTATGTGTTAGGTGGCAGATGAGCAGACGCCAACCGAAAAGTGATAATTCTCACACGCCAGTCCGGAATATGAGTAGCGAAAAACTTAGCAATATGTCGCCAATACAGACACTGCCCACATCAACACGGTCCGGGGCTTCCGGAACTTAACGCCTACATGTGACGCTCCTGAAAATGACTCAGCTTATCTCCCAGATTGTGGTCCCCGGCAGAGTAGAATAGGCCACCCTCACTCTTACCGAGGTGTCGTTAAAGGCGACTAAGGTAAAGCTGCTGGCATGATCATCAGCACCCAGAGAAGGAAAACTCTGCATTTATATCAAAACCCTCGCCAACCCGTCTGCCAAGCGTGGTGAGTATGGCAATTACCCCTCATGTGATTGAGGGAGGTCCGTGCCCCAGCAGTGGGGACTTAAATGGACTGACGATTATATCTCCCAGATTAGGCTATTACGTTTGGAGATTGCTGAGCTTATACAACAAAGTTCGCAAATCAGCCTTTTGAGAGGTGAAGTTCAAGAGCTGAAAACTACAAAGGCTAGCTGATTTTGGAACCGTGGTGGAGCTCAAAGACAAGGAAACTCTACTAATCTCCACAGTTCGAGAGCTTCAATCTCAAATGTCCCTCCTGGAACAGTCTATCATGAGAAATGAAATGGAAATTCACGGTGTTGCTAAGATGGATTCTGAAATCTGCTGCTGCAGATCTCAGCTCAGATAGATTAGTAGAAATCTATAGCTCAGATAGATTAGTAGAAATCTCAGCTCAGATAGATGAGTAGATTAGTAGAGTTTCTACTAATCTATCTGCTGCTCAGATAGATTAGTAGAAACTCTACTAATCTCCACAGTTCGAGAGCTTCAATCTCAAATGTCACTCCTGGAACAGTCTATCATGAGAAATGAAATGGAAATTCACGGTGTTGCTGAGATGGAACGGGAAAATCTGCATCATATCGTCAACCTAACTTACTCGTAAAAAATTTGGAGTTGATCTGTCGGATGCGGATGTCGAAAGCGTCTGAAGAGTAGGCTCCCCCACTTCAAAGAACTCAAACAACAACATGAAAAAAGACTGGAAGCCTTTAAACTCCCCTTTCCCCCGGATTGAGTCTGCGATTTCAATTGTATTGTATTATATAGTTAAAGAGTTTCTTCTAAAATATATGTTTTTAGTTGTTATTTAAAACCGATTAATGATTTTGTTTCCTTGGTTTTTTTTTGCTAATTTGTTATACACTTTGACTTCTTCGTATTCAATTTTTATGCCATAGTTTAGTTCTAGTACTTAGTGAAATAAGATTATTGGCACTTCTGTTGAAACTTATCCATTGAAAGACTTGGAATCAAGATAGAGCCTTAATTGAATTGCTATTATTAAACATGCTCGTGAAAGATACCAGGCTTCTATAAATAAATATTTTACGTCGATTAGAGACGGTTAAAACTTAATCATTGGGACTTTGACTGTACATAGAACAAATCTTAATTAACAACGGGAGAGCCACGCTTGGCCATAAATGGGCCGGCTCGACTGGAGTAATACCACGTCCTCACAGACCGGCGTGAAGCAGTGCATGCGCTGTTTCGCTGCGTGAGTGAGGGTACCGGAGGCCCAATCCAGGGGAATGGGGGTTAAAAGGTAAGTAGCGCACTTGTGACACCACTGGTGTTCCAGGTGTCCATGGGCGGCGGTAATCGCTTACCATCAGGTAATCCGTCGGCTCGTCTGCCACCTATATCATAAAAAAAAATCTTCAAGGTTTTTCTACTTACCGCATACCATAATCATTGTTTAATAGAACCAGAACGCCGGCTGCCTACAACGAATGCTCGTTGCAAATAAACAAGCAACGCAAACAATATACATGCTAACAGTGAGCTGCAGAGAAAGGCTATACGGATTGAAAAGTTGATTTTTTTTATAGCAATCTTTTGCAATTTATTCTTAAGATGACGGGTAGGGCACACTAGCGACGCTCTCGATTTTAATTTTTAGCTACTAAACTAGATCTATTTTAAACAATTCTGGGTTACAACCTCTCGGCAAACACCTATACTATTTATTAAACAACCATGCAAACATGTTGGGTCCAATGCGTACGCGAAAAATTGATTCATGTCAAAAGCGGCCACTTTTGGCGTGAATTCATTTTTCGCGTACATAAATGCTTTCAAAATCATGCCAAATATGAGCATACTTTATGGACTGTCCACATTTGCTATCATCGTCGGCCCATTTAAGTCCCCACTGCTGGGGCACGGGCCTCCCTCAATCACATGAGGTGTGATTGCCTTAGCACGCTTGGCAGACGGGTTGGCGAGGGTTTTGATATAAATGCAGAGTTTTCCTTCTCTGGGTGCTGTTGATCATGCTAGCAGCTTTACCTTGGTCGCCTTTTACGACACCTCGGTAAGAGTGAGGGTGGCATTTTCTATCAATAAGCCCTATTAGCATGCTTAAAAATAAGCAAACCTGTTTACACGCGCTAAAGCATTCCTCCACACTCCCCCCTCCACCCGCACTACATGTAGTCGAAGGTTAGCTTATTAGTATCACATCTATCTACACATGCTACTAAGAAGCACTTGGTCAAAAGTAGCATGCTTTAAGCATGAAAATAAACACGTGTAACAGAACCACTCTTTTATAAGATACAGGATTATAACTCTTTTGAAGAAAAGAGTTATATCGCTCTTTTACATCTGTAACTCCAATTAACTCCGTAACTTAAAAGACTTCAATGATGTGATTGATGCGACTTGCGTTGGGTTGTCTCATCGACGTGTTTGTCCAATCTAATAAATTCAATACAAATAAATTATTTTGAACTTTATTGCAAAAGTGGTAGGGTCAGTTTTCTCCCCGAATATTTTTTTTATGTACATATTAATGCGCGACGCGTTCCAATTATGCTCCATCCCTTTTCGACTAACAAAATCCCGCTGTAGCGATTTCACTCACTCCTTTACGATCCGTGGTACCAGATTCGCTCACTAACTCTTTAAACATCTTCAACTCTTTAACTCCCTAATAAGTCTGTAACTCTAAGACTGAAAAGATTTAAAGATGTGTTGATGTGATTGGATTGATGCACATTTTCACAGAAGATTTATTTATAGAATAAAAATATCTATATGCAATTTCTCAGACAGTTATTCTTATTTTTATTGAATTACTCATATCCTCTAAAATATTAGTCAAAATGAGTAAATATTGGTTCGGAATTCGTCCTTGTAAAATCAATTTTCACATAAGAGAGTTACAGATGTAAAGAGTTATAAAGTAAGCAAGGGAGTTACGGAGTTATTAACTCTTTTGCAATGATGCACATCTTTTAGTCCCAATCACTCCTGAGTTACACATGCCTATCTACCACTCCCACAGATGTAAAAATTAATATTGCTATATTATTTTTCCCATTCCGGAACATGCACACAATATCGTATCGGAAAATAGAGCTTAACGGGTCTCTCCGTGTATTGTCACAAATCACTTTTATCGCAAATAAAACGATTGTTTTTATGTCACACTGTTTCTGTTAAAACATTGTTGGATTTGTTCTGTATTGTAGACCATTGGTTTTTACAGGGCACACTGTTCATATCCATTGTTTTCGGTATGGTTGCTGGTTTTTGTTGGCAATAATCTATGCTAATATCGTAGGCTTATTTCTTTATTTATTTAATTGAGAGCGATAGTAGCTCAGTGGATAAGAACGCGGCTTCCATACGGAGGGTCATGGTTTGAATCCGAACATGCATTTCGGGATTTTTCTACCATTACCTCACCGTTATTGATTGGATTAGTTGTAGTGAACGCTGCCTCTGTTGCAAAGGTTGCGGGTTCGACCCCCGCACAGTACAAACATTTGTGTATATGAACATGTCTGTCTGTTTTCTATGTTTTTACAAAAGAAAAGTATTATAGGTATATAGCTGAAATTGTTTATAGCAATATTTTCAGCATCAATCATCAGCAACCCACACTCGTCCACTGCTGGACATAGGTCTCCCCTAATGCACGCCACTGCTCCCGATTTTCGGCCACTCTCATCCAGCCCACACCAGCCAGCCTTCGAATGTCAACACCCCATCTTGTCGCAGGGCGTTCTACACTACGCTTACCGAGTCGCGGTCTCCACTCAAGGACTTTACGGCTCCAACGGCTGTCAGTTCTGCAGGTAATATGACCAGCACACTGCCACTTCAGTTTGCTAATTCGGTGGGCTATGACGGTGACTCTGGTTCTCTGTCTTGTCTCTGTTTTGCAATTTATTTTTAAGTAAATAAAACACTTAAAAGTCGGTTCTAGTCTTGCCTGAACACGAGATGAAATTTTTAAGTGTATGATATATTTGTAATTCCGCTGTAGGTTCTGACCCGTAACACAGGTGTTTGAACTATCTACCTCAGAGTAAGATCAATGTATGTGATGTGAAATATATTTATATATTATTCCATCAATCCATACAGTCATTATCTCTCTCCTTTCGATTCCCTCACTGCTGAGAATCGTGGCTCCTTCCGATTTTGTCGATCAGCTGTCGCCATCGGCTGCGCTCCACCGCTCGGTGCAGGGCAGTGCTTATCGGGATCTCGAGCTGTTTCGCTATCTGGTCTGATCATCGCTGGGGACTACGACCTCTTGGTCTTCTCCCTTCCACTTTCCCTGTTACAATCAATCGCTCCAAGCTATCCCCACTCCTTCGTGCAATGTGTCCAAAATATTGCACCATACGGATACAGTCATTAAACTTAAGATAAAATTTCTTCTTACAGTCGTCTGTCGTGAAAGATATCGACAGCAACCGGGACCTTATCTTTCAAAGATTGGAACATTTGCATCTGGATCAGTGTAGAGATGTGGAATAGTGAAACGCTTCATTTACAACATCGACCGTCATATAGACCCGTGATTCATTCGGATCATTCAGCTCATTCGGATCATTCGGCTTATTCGGATCATTCGGCTCACTCGGATTTTTCGGTTCACTCGGACTCGAGATCCATTTGAGTCGAATGATGCATTCGGAGCGAACATTAGAGATTCGTAACAGTGTATCATTTGGCTGAGTCGGATCACTGAGTCGTTTCAGTAGAGAGTTACACGTCTATGATTTTTAAGTACGCGAAAATATAAATTCAAAAAAGTAAATTTTATTTTTTTGCCTCCATACAAGATTATAAGGGTTGGGGTGTGAAAAAACCACTTGCATGTTCCTTTTTTTTTCGAAAAATTGGCAAATATTTTTAATTAGATACATTTAAAACATCTTCTTACATTAAATTAATTTCTAAAGCAGTGAAACTTTTATACTATGTAGGTATGTCTCTGAACTGAGAATGTTTGTATAAAAACTATGCGGTGTTACCATTTTGGTGTATTACATATCGAGTCTCACAAGTGGACTCCAAAACCCCCGAAGTTAATCTTTGCTTATGACATTCCCAGCAAAAAGCGGGTATTTTCCAAATAATCCGTATATCAACCCCGCGCCGGGGTCGTTTGCGACCCGTTTGATCTTTTTTTATGACCCCCATGCCATTGGCCCCTAAGGGCATTCGCGCGTCCCATAGTTGCCACGTCACTAGGAGTCAATGGTCTATGTTTCAAGGTATACCTATAAACAAAAAATATGGAAGTGTCGTTTTGACTAGGTTCGTAAAATTTTGATTTTTATGGTTACTAGTAGACGCCCGCAGCACCGCACGCGTGATTTTTAGTTTAGGTACAAATTAATAATATATTTATCTAAATAAATTATGAGTATTCTTCATGTTGCCCGCCCAGCCTTACGGCTTTACAACAAAAAGATAAAGATAAGATAAAAAATTCTTTATTCAATTTAGGTCCACACAGAACACTTATGAATGTCCAAATAGGTACATAATATCTACCGCTGGTTCGGAATGTCGATTTCTACTGAGAAGACACCAGCGAGAAACTCAGTAGTTACTCTTGTCAAATATTAATTATTTAAAAAAAAAAAAAACACAGAATAAAAAAAAACATTGATTCGTGTTCTAATGAACTGATGCCTTGACATATCGGATACACAGAGCGCCTGAATGGAATTGGCTTGACATGTACATCTTAATGTATGTACATTCATTTAAGTTTATAACAATATTTATTTATTTTCTGTTTGATGCACTTTTGTCATATTATAATTGTAAGTAATATTGTAATTGATTCGGCGGGTAGAACTAAAACAAGCCGCATGGGCTGATGCAGTCCAAAGGTTTTAAATTAGTGTCTAGTGGTTTTTAGTGAACAAATTTGGTGTTTATTTGTGCAGTGAAAGGCCGCAAAGTGATCCTCATAATAAGAATCGTTGGATTGTATCGTTTTTAACACTGCTATTGTGTGTCGAGTGAGTTGTCTCGTGACAACTTGCTTGGACCTAATAGAGTCTTAAAACCCGCGATAGCTTTTAGAGTGATATCCGCCGAAATCGTAGGTCGTTAAAACGTAAAACACCAGCGTTTTATTGAGTAACTTTGACTGACTTCGACTGTTGACTACCTACTTATTCTCAATAAGTTACTTGACATTGGCGAATTATCTTTGAGTACAGCCATAATAAAAAAAAAGTAATTTAATTTAGTAATCGTTATCTATTAATGTATATGTAAATACTATAGATCCTGGAATGGATCCAGGGTCCATGGCCAATCGCCCCGTTGGTCTTGTGGTTGAAGTACCAGGCCGCGATTTCGTTTAATCCCCGGGTCGAGCAAACGTATGTTTCGAATTTATCGAACATAACTCGGGATTGTGATCACTAATCCGCATTTGGCAAGCGTGGTGATTAAGCCTAATCCCATCATAGTAGCGATGACTTGATTTCTATGATAGAGGCCTTCGTCCTGCAGTGGGACAGTATGTAGGCTGATACTTTACTATGGATCCTGAATATGCAATAAAGATTATATTATTTTGTATTTTATCGCGTCCGTTGTAATTGCAACGTGGTCTGTTTGTTTGCTATTAGTTATTGCCATTACCACACAAAAACATACCATTTATCATGCGCTGCTCATAATCCACAACGTTATAAAAATTTACATAACTAAATGAGTTTTATAAAATGACAAGACCTAAGCATACACAGACGGGCTATTCATCAAGACTTAGCACCGCTTATAAATTGTAATTAGGGCCAAAATCCTAATTGTTCTGTATACTAACTACATGGCTTGATGTGCAGCTGGGTATACACCCAGCTGCGCACCCAGCAGGCTGCGTTTGCACAGAAGTGGAGCTGCGTGGAGTTGAGCGGATACTTATAAATATTGGACTTTGGGACTTTAGGCTACGTATTTTTTTTTTGTTCTTATTCTCACCTTTTTGCATGATACGTCAATCTAAGTGAAATAAGGCTACGGGGACCTAATTTATGCGGTCCACGCGGTAGAGACGAGTCATCTATCTTCCGCTATTTTGATTTAATCTAAGGTCTCCGCTCAACTTCGCGCAGCTCCACTCCTGTGGAAACGCAGCCTTAAGGTAACACCGCTGCACCGCGAGATTCTAGCGCTGCCAAGTCATTTATATAGATTGTGGCGTATAAGAGACATTTCTTTTTAAAGTACTTCAATGAATACTTTGAGGAAAGTATTAACTATTTTTCGAGACGAACTTTTGTAATAATTACTTCCTACAATCAACAATAATTGACATAAATTGCTAAAAGCAGTCGCTTTTAGCAAAAAAAATAAATTTATTTATACTGTTCGAGTCATTGTGACAAAATGTTACCGCACAAATCGTCATAGTAAATTAATTTTCGCGAGATGCGTTTGACAGGCATTGACATGGCCGACTGCGGAGCGGTCCGGGCGTTTGCAGCCGTACGGCTACGTTTGAGTTGCTTCAAATTGTGGCGCAGACTAGGTTTCCAGTCTTGTTATTATTCTATGACTAGAACTACCTTTTCCTTTTTGTAATGTTATTGTGATGCTGTGTGTACACATGTTTAGGCTACAATCTAGCACTTATATCTACTGTGTTACCTGTTTTGTGTACTAATAAATAAAGAAATAACTAGTATTTAAGGTAATTTTCGAGTTCTAAAGTGGAGACCGCGTCTTGGCAAACGTAATGTAGGGCGCCCTCTGGCTAGGTGGGGGGACCATCTGCGCAGGATGGCTGGCAAGAGCTGGATGCGAGAAGCCATGGATAGATCACAGTGGCGAACAATTGGAGAGGCCTACGTCCAGCAGTGGATTGCGATAGGCTGTTGATGATGATGATGATGATGAAGGTAATTTTCCTCCAAGGTCTAATGTTTTTTTCCACACTTGTATACCCCGCAATAATACATTTGCTTCATATAACGAGCTTATGAGAATACGTACATCTAAAACGCTGGTCTGCAGCCGCTGTAACCGCGTTCTGAATATGTAATGCGTGTTTGGAGGCTTTTATCATATTTAATATACTTGGTAGACTTAGTCATTTCGCATTAGCATCAACGACTCCCCAGGTATAAGCGAGTTTCATGAAGTAACTAAAAAATTCGGCATGTATATGTCGCAATCGAATTGTATAATCCGCCATATTACATTACGGCTAGTTGTTATCAAAAACAGGGCCGTTTTGAAATTCGGCGGTTCAACGAGTAGCCGGATTGTCATTGCGATAGGTTCTTCAATAAGGCGGCCCACGTTTGAGTCCGCTCGTGACCACGGCTGCTGTAACGTAGCCGAAACGTCGAGCCAAATATGTGAGTGCACATAATAAATATCGCGTTAAACCCCGTATTGATACATTGTGGCCCACGTTTAGCCGCAACGTACTTACAAAAAACATACAAAACAAAACAATTGTTTCAAAATGAATATCAATTGTATTAATCAGTAATCATGTAAATTGGCCTTGAAATCATTGTTCACTAATATTATTTAAGGTGACGGGTAGGGTCAACTAGCGATGCCAATTGATTTTAATTTTTAGCAACTAAACCGGATATCTTTTTAACAATTTCGAGGCTATGATCTCTCGGAAAACCCTTACACTATTTATTTAACTTAATTACCGCCAACGGCCACATATAGTGTTAATCCAAATTTCGAGTGCAAAAACAGACTCAAAAGTTAAGTATAAGTATTAAATAAATAGTATAAGTGTTATCCGAGAGATCGTAGCCTCGAAATTGTTAAAAAGATATCCGGTTTAGTGGATTGGTGTCGCTAGTGGCGTATATCCTTTACCATATCACTTTTTCTTTGTTTTATTCACTCATAACTTCGCAATTTCGCAATCATCGACGCCATTTGTGTTTATGTCAAGCAGCGCCACTAGTATTAAGAACCGGAACTAAAAATTGTCAAAGAGGCGTCGAATCTTTCATTTTAATACATTATGGCTAGTCGTGTTAAATAACATATGGCGCCGAATACATTCCGGCTGTTTTTAATTCGGCCGCATTCAATCCGGCTACTCGTTGACCGCCGCATTTCAATGGTGCCCTGTTTTTGATACCAGCCAGCCGTAATGTAATACGGCGGATTATACAATCCGACTGCGACATATATATCAGCCGGACCATTGTATGATCGACATATCTTACCGTAACATACACATAGCTTACCGAATTAGCAAGTTAGAATGGCAGTAGACTGGCCATACCAAACGCAGAACTGACAATCGCTGGGGTAAAGGAGTTCTAGAGATAAGATAAGATAAGATAAAAAAAGCAATTTATTGACCACAACACATAACACATAGAACAAAACAGAGAAAACAAGGTACAGGGACAAAAAGTTGCGGCCAACAAGGCTCAGCCTCAGCATATGCTGCAACTGCCACACACAGCAGCTGCAGCGCTGGTTTTCAGGCTGGACCTTGGGTGACGCCTTTGCATTGAAAAAAACAGTACTAAAGATTGACATGCAATAAAAAAAGTAAAAAGAAAATGAAAAATTACATATAAAAAACAAAGATATAATAACACAGAGATACATACCTAATCAATTTTAAAACATTATAATTATATTTAAAAAAAAATTGATGTATTTTGTTAACAGCATTACGATTTACACAAAAATTGGAAAACGTTAAAAAATTGGGGGGTCTCCAATACTTGAAACTGAAACTCAAAAAAATTTTTTTCTTCAAAACTATACCTGTGGGGTATTTATGGATAGGTCTTTAAAAATGATGTTGAGGATTTTAACATCATTTTTTTCGAAACACAATGCTTTGCGCAAGAGACGCTCCCAAAGTGGTAAATTGTTTGTGTGTCCGACTCGCACTTGGCCGGTTTTATTGCTAGATAGAGTATTTCACTCGTAGTTTGCAAGCTCATTTAGTTCTGAAAATTATTTCCCACTAGCATACACGAACTTTTGGTCCCCAACTTTACCGTAGACAATAAGCCCTTATTACTGAGCACTTTGCCTTATCGGTGGACAGACAATTTCTTTGGGGAATTATTTCTGCAGAAACCTAATGTACACGCAAAGCTTTTCATTTTACTTAAAGCCTAAAGGTCGGCTCGGCAATCGAAGTATTTGTATTTTATCAGTTTTTACGAGCGGCCGTAAATGTAACTAGGGTTGCGTTTCATTATGAACCATGATCCCTAGCATGTAAGTTAAATTAAGGACTGTAGGGACCATTGTAGATTCGACATTTTGTTTTATACCACATCGGTGGCAAAACAAGCGTGCGTGCCGCACGATTATTATTATTAGGGATGTGGTGCACGTGCACTTTGCACACTAGTAACGTCAATGCATTTTATATTAATTTATGGTATTTATACAATTTATTTATTTATTATTATCTTCTCTTATACTATCTTTACAGGTAATCTTAACCTAATACGATAGTGACTATTCGTTATACGGTCGCGAGCCAACAAATCGACTTACGACGTAATTATCATAAAACATACTAATTTCAATTTCCTATAAATATGAAAGTATCTGTGCTTTAATGATAATTTTATTGTAAATCAATTTCAAAAGTGTTCAAATTTCAATTAATTATTTTAACAGATTACATAAACGTGCCGATTTCATAAAAAAAGGAAATTGTGATTGATTTTCGCATTCCATAATAATGCATGAAGGAAGACAAACAATTTGCTCAATCCTAATTTTAAGAAAATTGGCATGTGTCTGGAGGCTTGTTATATTTATAAGCCTCTGAAGTTAGTCCCTCTTATTCCAAAACGTGGTTTAAAATAAATAGCGAGTTTAATACTGGGAATAACTGAAGAACTAAATGACACATTATTACAAAAAAAGTTAAACGTTATTTGGTATATCAACTATAATACTTAAGTTAAACCACCCGGACCCCTGCCCTAGTTTAAAATGAGTACCTACTAAAATAATAACCTCAAAATATCGATTCAGTAACCATGACAACTTATCAATGTGACAATTCATTCCGTTTTAACACTAAAGTTAATTGTGAGAAAGTACCTAATTTATTTATTTTTTGGATTTAATCCTAAAAATTAAACTATTCCTATGCATATTACTTGGAAACGTTACTGAGGTCAATATTTTAAATTATTGTTGCTTAAAAAATCCAAAATAATTTTACTTCAGACAAAAAAATAAGTTTATGTAAAATGAAATGTCACTGAACGCATGATTGAATGATTCGATAAATTTTGACACTATCCTGCGGTACTAAGTGGTCTATGGTTAATCGAGCATTTGTAATAAAAATTTTAGACGTAACATAATTCCTTAATAATCATGAACTTGCTAGTCTAGAATTAAAACCGGTATCAGAGCAGTATTTTGTAATAAGAAGGAGTATGTTTGTATGAAAATTAGGTCCCGAGTCGATTTGGTTGCTCGCGAGTGTGTATAAACTATAAAAAACTATCTTTATATAAACCTCATAAACTGACTTATCTACGCTTAATCCTACCGCCGCCGGCGGTCGATAGAGTATTTTTTAATATCGGCACTCCGCGTACCGGTCTGGCACGTTAAGTCTATGTGCCCCAGTAAATCTGCGTTGAGTGGAGGTCCTCGAGTGGAGGCTGTGTACAGGAAGTTGCAAACGTGGCAGGCCCCCACAAGGTGGATCCTTGATCTGGTGAAGGTCGCGGGAATCCATTGGATTCGGGCGGCACTGGACCGTTCTGTGTTGAGAGCATTAGGGGAGGCCTATGTCCAGCAGTGGACGTCTAATGGTTGAAATGATGATGATGAAATCTGCATTATGTATTCGGCCCCTCAGTACTTTCACAATATGGTCGCCCAGCGCAAAGTTCCTCCTTACCCTGCTTGTTATATCCCACCATACACAGCACAAATACTAGTTTCTGTATTTTTTTTTAAGATATTTGTGGCGACGAGCCGATGGATCACCTGATGGTAAGCGATTACCGCCGCCTATGGACACCTGCATCACCAGTGGTGTCACAAGTGCGCTGCTTACCTTTTAACCCCTTTCCCCTGGATTTTATTTGTTCTTGTTTGACTAGTTCCTTCGTATGTATTACTGTGCAATATCTATTAAATGTTATGTGTCTTATCACTGTTATTCTTGCCTGTGGTCAGTAAATGTTTGGGTACTTACTTACTTACTTAAATAACGTGGGATACATGAGCGGATAAAACGGGTAGACTTCATACAAATTTTAAGTACAATATTTATTTCGCACTCTTTGCAACATAAGACTATTTATTTAGTCCCATGCGGTGCCCAGATCTGTGCAATGTGCATTGCACTCCAGGTGGCTTCTCACTAGAGCGTTATACAGTGCAGTGACCGTCGTAATGTTGGAAAATCTTTGATCTGCTCAAGATGAAGCCTAAATTGCGGTACGCTTTTTTGCAGATGTTGGTTATATGATCTCTGAAAGTGAGACCAGCCCTCACCCGTACCCCCAGATCTCTGACTTCTCATCTTCTTTTCATAGGAACACCTTCGATGTAACTCTTAAAAATATATATACTCGTGTAAATATACTTTTGGTGAATAATAGATCTCTTAAATATACTCTTGTAAGATATTTAAAAAAATTGAGACTTCAAAAGGCCATTTCAATGAGATTTAAAAAAATATCTTTTCTGATGATACTTAGCAAACTGAAGTGGCAGTGAGAGTTGGCGTTTCATATTAGCCGCAGAACTGACTGCGGTTGGACCCGTAAAGTCCTTGAGTGGAGACCGGGACTCGGTAAGCGTAGTGTTGGACGCCCTACGACAAGATGGGATGATGACATTCGAAGGCTGGCTGGTCTGGGCTGGATGAGAGTGGCCGAAAATCGGGAGCAGTGGCGTGCATTAGGGGAGACCTATGTCCAGCAGTGTACGAGTGTGGGTTGCTGCTGATGACGATTATGAATCAAATGCTGATTGTCCTTATTCATAAACTGTTCAATCAAACTTTGTTAGCTTAAAATAGTGCAGTTTTGACGTTTGAAACAAAAAAAATATCATACAAAATTTCTGAAAAAAGAATAAGAACTGATTTCTAACACCGTTTTAGCTAATAAAGGTTAAACATTTATGAATAAGATCCTAAGGCTTTCGATACGCACACACAAAAATCCTATCAACATTTTAAGGTGACGGGTAGGGCATATTAGCGACGCCAATCGATTTTAATTTTTAGCTACTAACCGGGATCTATTTTAAGCAAGTCCAACGCGTACGTTACACTTTTGGCGTGAATCAATTTTTCGCGTACAAAAACGGACCCAACATTTGTGCATGGTTATTTAATAAATAGTATGTGTTTGGAGAGAGGTTGTAACCCCGAAATTGTTAAAAATAGATCCGGTTTAGTAGCAAAAAATTTAAATCGATTGGCGTCGCTAGTGTGCCCTACCCGTCACCTTAAGACACGTGAATTGTAACTTTATGATATTTTTAACCGATTTCAAAAAAGGTGGAGGTTCTATTTTCCACTGCTGCCGAATCATCAATTACATGAAAAAAAAATAATCTTGGAAAAAAAACCGCCTTCTAAAACCGCGAACTGAAAAATGTAAGATAATATCTATTACACTTCATACAGGGCGGTTGCTTTTTCGTAGAACATTTTTAACTCCCGACGCAAAAACGACGGGGTGTTATAAGTGAGACGTGTCTGTGTGTTTGTGTGTCTGTGTGTCTGTCTATGGCATCGTAGCTCCCGAACAAATTAACTGATTTTGATTTTGTTTTTTTATTTGAAAGATGAATAAGGAGTGTTCTTAGCTATCTTGGATAAAAGTCGATCCAAGATGGTCGCCGTCACAAAGATTTGGATTTTATGTTTTAACACAACTCTCACAATATGGGTATCATATAAAAGGGCTTAAGGAGCAGAATATATTAAGTGTTAACATTTTTGAATTCAAGATGGCCACCGTCAGAAAATGACGAATAACCTATTTGTTGTTCCAACTGCCTCAATATAGGTATCAAATGAAAGAGACTTAGTTATGTCGGGGGTTATTTAAATTTTCATTATCGAAACATTCCGAATGGAGTTGTGATGTTTTTTTAAGGAGTTTAGTATTATTCATTCTCCTACCATATTTTGCACTGACCAACCCGGTTTTAATCCTTAGTCGCTTTAAAATTTAACAACTCTCAGTTATTTTAAATAACGTTATAATTTTCGAGTAATTACTAGGTTGGGTCACGGATGACATTGAGCGAATGGCGTGACACAGAGTATTATACTGGGGAAGGCAAAAACACGCAAATGCGAAAGTGAAGTACTTTGTCCCGTAATTAGGTTACCGACCGTCTAGGTCTTTAGGTTTAGTTTTTAGTTAGAAAAGGTATTTTAATCTTTACTTTTTTATGTTGCTTACTCTGTTATGATGTTGAGTTTCGTTATTTTTTTTTACTTTTTCTCTTGGTTGTGAGCGTATTTTGTTTTTTATAATTCCCTCTATCTATTGTGTGTGTGTTAAAAGCTCGAATTTGTCATATACCTATGTACCAATATAATTGTATATCTGCGCCAGGACAAATTAATAACGCTTTTGCTCACGTTGATTTAAAGTGACGGGTAGGGCACACTAGCGACGTCAATCGATTTTAATTTTTAGCTACTAAACCGGATCTATTTTAAACAATTTCGGGGTTACAACCTCTACGCTGATTTGAAAGCTCGACCTCGACGTGCATTCTTATCTACTGTTTGCCCGTGGGAGCATCACGCTTTGGCGTAAATGGGCCAACTCGACCGGAGTGAAACCACGGCCTCACAGAAAACTGGCGTGAAGCAGCACTGTGCTGTGTTTCGCTAGGGTACCGGAGGTCCAATCCGGGGTAAGAGGGTTTAAAGGTTGCCAGTGCACTTCTGACTCCACTGATGTCGCGGGTGTCCATGGGCGGCGGCAATCGTTTACCATCAGGTGATCCGTGTACGTACAGTCAGAATCAAAAGTAGCTGAACATTATAGAACTTTGTCACACTAAGTTTTGCGCAGCTTGAGTAAGTCAAACACTTATTAAAACTGCGCAATGGTTAGTGTGACAAAGTTCTAAAATGTTCAGCTACTTTTGATTCTGACCGTACCTACTCGTCTGCCATTTAAGTTTGCTCGTTTGCGTAAGATTAGTTAGGTAATTTGGCATTTATTATTAGTTCCTATCTATATTTGAAATGGTATGTTTATTTATAACTGAAAATGATCGTTATCTTAGTTATTTTCATTCCCAAATAACTATTAATTTATATACCTAATTATTAGCATAGCGTAGAGTAATATTAAGTTTAAGTTGTAATTTATTGTTTTTACCAATACAGTTTTCTAGGACCTATTTTTAGCCTGAAACACAGGGTATCCTAGTTCAGGCAAAATGTCAAATATAAGTACTAATATGTAAGATTAGTAGCCGTGTGGTCCCGGCAGAGTAGAATAGGCCACCCTCACTCCCTCGGTAAGCGAGGTGTCGTAAAAGGCGACTAAGGTAAAGCTGCTGGCATGATCATCAGCACCCAGAGAAGGAAAACTCTGCATTTATATCAAAACCCTCGCCAACCCGTCTGCCAAGCGTGGTGAGTATGGCAATCACCCCTCATGTGATTGAGGGAGGCCCGTGCCCCAGCAGTGGGGACTTAAATGGGCTGATGATGATGATGTAAGATTATGCCCATAAGTTTGTAATAGATTTAAGTTATTTGCAATATTTTTTTATTTTTTTTATTTTTATTTTTTTATTTATCCCAAAAAAAAGGGGGCTACCATCGCTACCATCCATAAAAATTTAGGAAGCACAACTATCGTACTATAATGGATACACTTAGCTACATCTCCTGGCTTTACAATATTAAAGTCTGATCTAATTAAACAAAATTGCCTGTTCCATGCGAAACTGGCCCCTATTATCTCCTGCCGCACCAAAACCGACTCTATGGCCTTTCAGATACAGTCCACTCGCAGGTGAGCTCATGAAGTTTCCCATTATGAAACAAGGTGCGGACTTAATGAAATTCTTTGAGAGTGCACGCTATTTGATTTTTAACCGACTTCAAAAAAAAGGAAGTTCAATGTTGGACATTAAATTTCACTATTTTTGTTTGTGTGTGTTCACCGATTTCTCCGCCAATAATTGATCGATTTTCACAATTCTGGTTTTATTTGAAAGAGGATACCCCGAAGTTAGTCCCATTGTCACCATGTCAGGATCTGGTGATGGAATCCCAGAGAAATCGCGGGCAACCCTCAATTTTATGCCGCATAATGAGACACTAAAAGCATGAAAAAAAAATTGCTTTAAAAATTTAAACCACTAACTTAAAAGTGTAAAATATTTATTTTTTAACACTTCATTCCCTTCAGATCACATTTTATAACAATAAACTCGAAAAATTCAGGATGATGTTGCGGCTTCCTCGTTTCTGCAGTGCGTCTCAAATGTTTGCGCAGGCAAGAACTACTGCTTCCAAACTCTGCTCCGCAAGAAAGTGACATCGCTGTTAAACCGGGTGCGAGAGAGCGGCACAGCATCCTGAGGGTAATAGATGTGATGTGAGAGCAGATGATCCGCATGCCACCTATTTTGAGGCACTTTGTACGAACAATGACCGAGGTCAAAATTAGCACTCCCTCTGGATCACATGTGTACGGAGTGCCTCTTCGGTACATGACCAAGTAAACTGTGTTATTATTTATTATGCTCACTAACCCTATATTTATAAGCGACTTTTTTACTAACCCGTGGACTATGTTGTCTGAATAAATAAATTTGAATTGAATTGAAAAAAATTGAAAAAGGTGTTGCTGAAGTCGGCGCCTAATCCCTGTTAAATAATTGAATGTATTAGTCCGTGTGGTCCCGGCAGAGTAGAATAGGCCACCCTCACTCCCTCGGTAAGCGAGGTGTCGTAAAAGGCGACTAAGCTAAAGCTGCTGGCATGATCATCAGCACCCAGAGAAGGAAAACTCTGCATTTATATCAAAACCCTCGCCAACCCGTCTGCCAAGCGTGGTGAGTATGGCAATTACCCCTCATGTGATTGAGGGAGGCCGTGCCCCAGCAGTGGGGACTTAAATGGGCTGATGAGGATGATTTAAGATTATGCCCATAAGTTTGTAATAGATTTAAGTTATTTGCAATATTTTTTTATTTTTTTTATTTTTATTTTTTTTATTTATCCCAAAAAAAAGGGGCTACCATCGCTACCATCCATAAAAATTTAGGAAGCACAACTATCGTACTATAATGGATACACTTAGCTACATCTCCTGGCTTTACAATATTAAAGTCTGATCTAATTAAACAAATTGCCTGTTCCATGCGAAACTGGCCCCTATTATCTCCTGCCGCACCAAAACCGACTCTATGGCCTTCAGATACAGTCCACTCGCAGGTGAGCTCATGAAGTTTCCCATTATGAAACAAGGTGCGGACTTAATGAATTCTTTGAGAGTGCACGCTATTTGATTTTTAACCGACTTCAAAAAAAAGGAAGTTCAATGTTGGACATTAAATTCACTATTTTTGTTTTGTGTGTGTTCACCGATTTCTCCGCCAATAATTGATCGATTTTCACAATTCTGGTTTTATTTGAAAGAGGATACCCCGAAGTTAGTCCCATTGTCACCATGTCAGGATCTGGTGATGGAATCCCAGAGAAATCGCGGGCAACCCTCAATTTTATGCCGCATAATGAGACACTAAAAGCATGAAAAAAAAATTGCTTTAAAAATTTAAACCACTAACTTAAAAGTGTAAAATATTTATTTTTTAACACTTCATTCCCTTCAGATCACATTTTATAACAATAAACTCGAAAAATTCAGGATGATGTTGCGGCTTCCTCGTTTCTGCAGTGCGTCTCAAATGTTTGCGCAGGCAAGAACTGACTGCTTCCAAACCTCTGCTCCGCAAGAAAGTGACATCGCTGTTAAACCGGGTGCGAGAGAGCGGCAAACATCATCCTGAAGGTAATAGATGTGATTTTGATAGGCAGATTGATCCGCCATGCACCTATATTGAGGCACTTTGTACGAACAATGACCGAGGTCAAAATTAGCACTCCCTCTGGATCACATGTGTACGGAGTGCCTCTTCGGTACATGACCAAGTAAACTGTGTTATTATTTATTATGCTCACTAACCCTATATTTATAAGCGACTTTTTTACTAACCCGTGGACTATGTTGTCTGAATAAATAAATTTGAATTGAATTGAAAAAAATTGAAAAAGGTGTTGCTGAAGTCGGCGCCTAATCCCTGTTAAATAATTGAATGTATTAGTCCGTGTGGTCCCGGCAGAGTAGAATAGGCCACCCTCGCTCTTACTGAGGTGTCGTAAAAGGCGACTAAGCTAAAGCTGCTGGCATGATCATCAGCACCCAGAGAAGGAAAACTCTGCATTTATATCAAAACCCTCGCCAACCCGTCTGCCAAGCGTGGTGAGTATGGCAATTACCCCTCATGTGATTGAGGGAGGCCGTGCCCCAGCAGTGGGGACTTAAATGGGCTGATGATGAGATGTAAGATTATGCCCATAAGTTTGTAATAGATTTAAGTTATTTGCAATATTTTTTTATTTTTTTTATTTTTATTTTTTTATTTATCCCAAAAAAAAGGGGGCTACCATCGCTACCATCCATAAAAATTTAGGAAGCACAACTATCGTACTATAATGGATACACTTAGCTACATCTCCTGGCTTTACAATATTAAAGTCTGATCTAATTAAACAAAATTGCCTGTTCCATGCGAAACTGGCCCCTATTATCTCCTGCCGCACCAAAACCGACTCTATGGCCTTTCAGATACAGTCCACTCGCAGGTGAGCTCATGAAGTTTCCCATTATGAAACAAGGTGCGGACTTAATGAAATTCTTTGAGAGTGCACGCTATTTGATTTTTAACCGACTTCAAAAAAAAGGAAGTTCAATGTTGGACATTAAATTTCACTATTTTTGTTTTGTGTGTGTTCACCGATTTCTCCGCCAATAATTGATCGATTTTCACAATTCTGGTTTTATTTGAAAGAGGATACCCCGAAGTTAGTCCCATTGTCACCATGTCAGGATCTGGTGATGGAATCCCAGAGAAATCGCGGGCAACCCTCAAATTTTATGCCGCATAATGAGACACTAAAAAGCATGAAAAAAAAATTGCTTTAAAAATTTAAACCACTAACTTAAAAGTGTAAAATATTTATTTTTTAACACTTCATTCCCTTCAGATCACATTTTATAACAATAAACTCGAAAAATTCAGGATGATGTTGCGGCTTCCTCGTTTCTGCAGTGCGTCTCAAATGTTTGCGCAGGCAAGAACTGACTGCTTCCAAACTCTGCTCCGCAAGAAAGTGACATCGCTGTTAAACCGGGTGCGAGAGAGCGGCAACAGCATCCTGAAGGTAATAGCAGATGATCCGCATGCACCTATATTGAGGCACTTTGTACGAACAATGACCGAGGTCAAAATTAGCACTCCCTCTGGATCACATGTGTACGGAGTGCCTCTTCGGTACATGACCAAGTAAACTGTGTTATTATTTATTATGCTCACTAACCCTATATTTATAAGCGACTTTTTTACTAACCCGTGGACTATGTTGTCTGAATAAATAAATTTGAATTGAATTGAAAAAAATTGAAAAAGGTGTTGCTGAAGTCGGCGCCTAATCCCTGTTAAATAATTGAATGTATTAGGCCGTGTGGTCCCGGCAGAGTAGAATAGGCCACCCTCGCTCTTACTGAGGTGTCGTAAAAGGCGACTAAGCTAAAGCTGCTGGCATGATCATCAGCACCCAGAGAAGGAAAACTCTGCATTTATATCAAAACCCTCGCCAACCCGTCTGCCAAGCGTGGTGAGTATGGCAATTACCCCTCATGTGATTGAGGGAGGCCCGTGCCCCAGCAGTGGGGACTTAAATGGGCTGATGATGATGATGAATTGAATGTATTACGAGATTAGTATCGGATTCGGCGGGTAGGGCGCCGAATTTTGAATTTCGAACACAGAATTTTAAGAAACAAAAGACAATTTGGTGCCGGTTTATTGATACCAAACAATCAAATACTAAGAAAACTTGATTTTATTGGTTTACATTTGATTTTATTCTTGAAAGTGTGATTGATCTCTTTGATTTTGTAACAAACATTACTTATTCTTAACATTAAGGTGAGGTTCTATCAATAATCTATGGATACTTATCTTATCACTGTATTATATGTATAGAAAATTACTACTGCATTTTTGTATCCTCGTTCTTTTTGTCTTTTCTTTTTGTTGTCTTTGATTATTTCTCGCATTCCTTGTTATCTATCTGTCACATTCAAAATTGATTTCCCCAGTCACTCAAGGTCCAAACTGAAAACCAGCGCGGCAGCGGCGGCAAACCGCTGCAGCACATGCTGAGCTTGGACCTTGTTGCCCACTTCACTTTGTTCCTTTTCTTCTTCCTTGGTCACTGGTTTATATATTAACTTATTATTATTTATTTTTTTTGTTTTTGTTTAATATTTTTTCCTATGTATTACTGTGCAATCTCCTTGTGCTTATGTTACGTGTCCTGTCTATGTAAATCTTTTATGTGGTCAATAAATGTTTACTTACTTACTTACTGACTTCGCCTGAAGTCGCCGCCCAAGCTGTGGCACTTATCCAGGCCGGACACAGTCAAAGAAATCTGAGTGCTCAACTTAATTTAAGTCGATCTGCGGTCCGATGTTTATCGAAGGTTCCTAGAGATTGGCGGCTTTTTTCATTGCCAAGGAAGGCTATAATTTCGGGTTACAACTGAAAGGCAGGATCGATTCATCGTGACGACCAGCTTGAAAAATCGTTACCTTACCACCATTGAGATACAAAATCAACTTCGCGAGTATCTGTGAGCGCTCCAACTGTTCGGAGAAGGTTAAAAGAATGCGATATGTTGCCACACAAGCCAGCTAATGGCCCCAAACTAACGCGAGCCCACCGAACAGCGCGCCTTTTTACACGCACACGCACACGCACACGCACTCGCACACGCACACGCACACGCACACGCACACGCACACGCACACGCACACGCACACGCACACGCACACGCACACGCACACGCACACGCACACGCACATTGTTCTCTGATATTTCAGCTATTTTGAAGCTTACAAACATTAATTAGAGAACCGCGATGGGCACTTAAAACGAAAACACAGACGGTTTGTTTATTTACTGGCAATTTATATTCATTGCCTCTGCGACCGTGTTTCATCATGGCAAGTAATGGCCAGCAGCAAGATTGGGGTTCCGTCAGTTTTTTTATGAGAACCGTCAGATGTCACCTGCATGGTAAGCAATAGCCTTGTGTTCCATTATTTGTTCTGAACGGTAAACAAAGAACCTCTTAAAAGTAGAACAATCGGTGAAAGAATGACTCTCCGAGATATTACAATTCAAAAATCACAAAAAATAGACCTTCCCAAAACGTGCAATATGAACAGCCACCACAACGTGACGTCACATTCTGTCGCATCGTATGTATAGCGGGAGAGCTTTGTTCGATTGCTATTATATTAATCTACTGGCCCGCCCTCACTTCGTTTAAGGGCATTCAATCAATCAATTAGGGGCATTCGTTTCAATTAATATCAAAAGATGGCGGTAGATGTCGATTACATCGCGGAAGGGTTTTGTGTTTTTAGATTACCTATGAGCGTTGCCGTTGGTTTGGTAGATTTCAGTATGTATTAACGCCACAAAAATATTGGTTGGGTTAGGTTAGACAGTGGCCAACAAAAAAAAATCCTAAAATTCTGGGACGAGTTTCAATATGGCGAGTTTCCCCCTTCCCGTGTCTGCCAACCTCCGACTTGGTACACAAGCCTATTACCACCGCCCATAGACACACCAGTGGCGTCACAGGTGCAAACAATAACCAATTTCTTAACTTCTATAGGTATTTATATTTCAAATGTTAAAACGATCATTTTTGCAATATTATTGCGTACTCTTTTTTAAAAAGGACGGCAACACATTAGCGCTCTCTCTGATTTCGCGGATGTTCATGGGCGGCGCTGGTAACTTTCCATCAGTACCCTTAGCATAAGTTGGAAAAACTGTTCTCGCTGTCGAAAACTATCGCTCTGTCCCTTTCATTGTAATGAAAGAGACAGAGCAATAGTTTTGGATAGCGAGGATAGTATTTCAAACTCATGGTAATGTCTCTGGTGAATCGCTAGCTCGTTTGTCCGCCTCTAGCATAAAAAAATCTCTAGACGAAGTTGTTGAAGTGTGTTTTAAGATAATCAATAAGCTACCACAAAATGTCATCACTAAAACCTGCCTAATGAAGAAAGGTTAGGTACCTACTATAGTGTACAGGACAATTTAAACCCATAAAAACAAAACTTGTCAAAAAATCCAAGTCGCGAGACTTTTAAAAGACTCAGTTGTTCTACCATGATAAGTTGAGAGATCTATGTACCAAGTCGGTTATTAACTTTAAAAAGGACATTTTTGCATTGAGTACTGCTGTCACATTGACTGCTCCTCCATTCATTATTGTAAGTTGTCATTATGAGAAGTTGTCATTCCGGGGAGTTGGCATTTCAAGAAGTTAACATTTCGCGACGTTGGCATTTCGCGAAGTTGGCATTTCGAGAGGTTGACATTCTGCGAAGCATAAACGATAAAGCGTTATATCGAGATATTGTAATATATGGACTTTTTAATTATTTTTATTGAGTATTTGTGGTATCATTGTACCGTTCATTATTGTAAGTTGTAATTATGAGAAGCTGTCATTATGAGAAGTTGCCATTCCGAGAAGTTGGCATTTAGAAAAGTTGAGATTTCAAGAAGTTGGCATTTCGCGAAGTTGGCAATCTGCGAAATTGTCTTTTGCGATCGGTTGGCATTTTGAGAAGTTGTCATTCTGAGCATAATCTGCCAAATACCAGCTGGCTGTATTGAAATCGATCGAAAACCGAGCTAGAAGATTGTTGGCGACGCCGAACTTTTTGACCGCAAGATTACATGATCTAATTCCACCGCCCCTTCATCATCGGGAAACAATACGGTAACCCCTTCGGTTACCACCCTTATGTCGTAGAAATACCGGCAATTCGTACCAAACGGTTCAAATGTACATTCATGTTGCGTACGGCTAAGGAATGGAACTTTCTGACGGAAGATGTGTTCCCTGAACGCTATGATGTTAACGTATTCGAGAAAGAGTGAATAGGCTGTTACTAGACAGACATGATCCACCATCGATGGGTACATCAGGGGAGATTGTGGCCAAATTTATGGTTATTCTAATGAAAAAAAAAGATGATTTTTTGTCATATTTGTGTATTTATGTCATTCGTGTTTGAATTGTGTTTAAATTTGTGTTCTGTGGAACTGTCTGCGACCAATAAAGTAATCTTTATCTTTTTTATGATGATAGATGGCAGACGAGCAGACGGATCACCTGATGGTGCGTCACCAGAGTCACAAGTGCGCTGCCAAACTTTAAAACCCCTGTTTCCCCCGGATTGGGGACCTCCGGTACACTCACTCCGGTTTTCTGTGAGGTTGTGGTATCTCCGGTCGAGCCGGCCCATTCATGCCGAAGCGTGGCTCAACCCTAAAAATAGAAAAATTAAACAAATTCAGTGCAGCAACCCTACTTTCAGGCTTCAGATTTTTACTGGCCTTGCAAAATATTACCCATTAGGGAGTTTCGTAGTTTTTACAGCGAGAACACACGACACCGGGAACTTTTTAATGAATACTGAATAGCAAATTTCAGAATGCTCCATTTTTTTAATTTTTAAAATTCTGGAATTAATTGTGTGGGAAGACACAGCATGGGCACAGTAGATATCTTTAGCTTATACATGTTTTAGCCATCTGGTTAAATAGCCATCTAATTAGACACATGGGGCGTTCGTTAAACGCCGGCATTCAATCATATCCCTGAAGATAAATTAGCCTTGTCATTGACCGCAACGTTTAACCAGAGATGGCAAAACGTTGGTTGCCACCACCGTGACCGTGGGAGAGCACGCTTCGGCATGAATAGGCCGACTCGACCAGATTGATACCACGGCCTCACAGAAAACAAGCGTACTTACTTAATATCTTATCAACTACAACGATGGGTTTTTAGGGTAATATCGTTGTCTTTTTCGTTCAGTCTTATCAGTTCTACCATTTCAAAGGCCTTTGACACAGACCGTCGGGAAATTTGATGATCAGCTAATGGTACCCTCGTCCTCGTAAGTACTTGTACCCTCGTCTCAGTTAAAAGCGATGTCCTGAATTGTATGGAGATTTGGCCAGGACCTTGTACAGTTGTCCATCATCATAATCTTAGCGTTAAATCCCGGTTGGCGCTTCGGAGCCCAGGTCCGATTACCTTAACGTCCGGTACCTTTTACAATTATCCAAAACGCCAAACCAACAACACTTTGTCACTAAACCTATTCTTTAAAACCTCAAAATGGCAATCCGCCGGGGGGATGTAGCTATTAGAGATAAAATAGTGACGGGAGACTCACCCCAGAAATATAAAATTAAAACCAAACCCCAAACCGACCGAATCGAGTTTGTTGGGGATCCTCAGAGGGACCCCCAACAAACTCGAAATTCCCACTTTTAACCATTACTACCCACTAACACCAGCATTACACCACGTTGTTTACTGCGTACACAGCAAATGGTGCAAGAAATATATAATGTTCTATAAGTTATACAAATGTCATCCCAAATTTTCATAATCAACACAACAACAATAACAATTTTAACTTAGTATTTAAGTAATGTAATAGCATAACAAAAAACGTAAGTATGACAAAAAAAACATTCTAACAATTATTAAACATGAACATATAGTAACATAATTAATAAGAAAGTAATAAAAAAACACTACATACAATAAATAAAAAAAAAATATAAAAAATCTTCATAATAAAAAAAAAATAGACATATAATAGCATTAAGACTGTCTTAGAAATTTAAGGAACTTTTAGGCTCATAATCGGAAGGGGAAAAGGTTGGTAGCGCACTTGTGACTCCACTGTTGTTGCGGGTGTCCATGGGCGGCGGAATTGCTTACCATCAGCTTACCATAAAAACAAAAAAACAAATTCATTAAAAATACATTTTCTTTAAATGGTAAAAATACAACAAAACATATAATAATACAGAACATAAAAAAACCATAACAGGATTGACATTTTAATGATGACTTCTGTCAGCTGTCAGGTTTAACAATACAAACATATTGGTTATATCAAAGTAACATCTGATAGCGGTGGTCATTTGTAGTCTGGTTCTGACGCCATATTGTATGCTTGATTGGGAGTTAAATTATTAAACTATTTTCAGATTTGTACCACTTTATTATAAGACGAATGATTTTCCTGTATTTGTACCCAAATCAATATTTTTTTCTTTTTTACTAATGTAAATCACCATAATTGGCGGACTAAGGAGCAAACTGCCGCCCATAAAGGTTTCTAGATTTTATTAATAGTGTACAGTAACCTGGCCGGTTATGGGACATGACCTTTATTTAATTACCGAGTGGGCCAGCCATTTCGTCTCACACTCGAACTCGTTCCGAATTGGATTAGAAACATTTTGTTCTAAGTGCTCGGGTGTCATGTGCAGACTGGGAGAGTTTCTCTTATTGTTAGCAGGCGAACTTTTTACGCCTCGACCTAAGGGGCAATTCTCGGACACTCGATATTGAAGTCGAATTAGGAGATTTCATACATTCGTCCATACAAATCTTTTATTAGACTACAATTTCGAGTGTTCGAGAATAGGCTCTCTGAGGGGCAATTCTCGGGTACTCGACATTGAAGTGAGGAGGTAGAATCTCCTTCTTTTTTGTTCGAATGTATAGTTTTTTTGGCCGTGTGGTGCCCGGCAGAGTAGAATAGGCCACCCTCACTCTTACCGAGGTTTCGTAAAAGGCGACTAAGGTAAAGCTGCTGGCATGATCATCAGCACCCAGAGAAGGAAAACTCTGCATTTATATCAAAACCCTCGCCAACCCGTCTGCCAAGCGTGGTGAGTATGGCAATTACCCCTCATGTGATTGAGGGAGGCCCGTGCCCCAGCAGTGGGGACTTAAATGGGCTGATGATGATGATGATGTATAGTTTTTTAAAATTATTTCTTATGTTGTAAAAATTTAGCAATTCCTATTTCTGCCGCACAATCAAGAAATGAAACTCATTTCCAGCGCATGTATTTCCTCCTTCCTACAATATGAATTCCTTCAAACGAAGCGTAAAGAAGCATCTCGCGGGGCAGTATGGCGGTATCAACGGAGGTGATGCCTGACATCACTTCCGTTGTAATTGCAACGTGGTCTCTTCTCTTGCTTACCATCAGGCTGAGAAGAGCCAATATACTGTGTCAATCAGGCAGAAACAACTTCGAGAGAGAAGCCAATAGAAGAATTCAGCTAGGCTGGGCAGCATTTGGTAAACTTCGTCAAGTCTTCTCGTCATCCATCCCGTCGAAAGTCTTCGAACAGTGCGTCCTTCCGGTCATGACTTACGGTGCCGAGACGTGGACACTCACGGCTGGACTAGTCCACCGGTTCAAAGTCGCTTAAAGAGCTATGGAAAGGGCTATGCTCGGAGTATCTCTGAAGGACCGCATCAGAAATGATGTAATCCGACAGAGAACCAGAGTCACCGACATAGCCCACCGAATTAGCAAACTGAAGTGGCTGGTCATATTAGCCGCAGAACTGATAGCCGTTGGAGCCGTAAAGTCCTTAAGTGGAGACCGCGACTCGGTAAGCGTAGTGTAGGACGCCCTGCGACAAGATGGGATGATGACATTCGAAGGCTGGCTGGTGTGGGCTGGATGAGAGTGGCCGAAAATCGGGAGCAGTGGCGTGCATTAGGGGAGACCTATGTCCAGCAGTGGACGAGTGTGGGTTGCTGATGATGATGACTGTGTCACTATAAAAAAATGTTTGTAAAGCGATTTCTCCGTCAATTATTTTCGTTTATTTTCACGTGGAATGCCCAAGAATCGCCCCTGGTTGTTAAAAGTCGATCTGATCGTTAAAAGTTTGCAATGCCCACTTAGTTTCTTTTGTGTGACATGTTAGAAAAAGGGATAGTTTTTAAATTGGCTCCTAGAGTATTGAGAAGTTAATATCACCCAGGACGACTTGATAGCTCTTCTTTTCAGAAAAAGTGACATTCTATTTAAGTAAAGAGCCGATTTTTTGATCCGTAGTGAAACTGAACGAATGTTATAAATAAATAACCAATCGGAAAATATCGCCAAAATATGTTTTAACTATTATAAGTTAGCTTAACCAATATTACAAGAATTAGTTAGGCAGATAACTATAATTAATTTAGGTTAGACGGTTGCTTGTCGCTTGTTTGTTTACCAGACTACCCAAAAGCTGAACAACCCACCACCTCCCATGGCCATACCAACACTATGGTTATACTGGCCGAATCGTGGGAGATGTGCGCGGATATTGCGTGTCCTTGGGACTATTGCACTCCACCGCGCACAATTCTTGACTCCCTACAAGTTATTAATCTATGTCCTTGTCCCTAATTGTTGTCCCAAAATCTGAACAGTGGGAGAGCCACGCTTCGGCATGAATGGGCCGGCTCGGAGTAATACTACGGCCTCACAGAAAACCGGCGTGAAGCAGTGCATGCGCTGTGTTTCGCTGCGTGAGTGAGGGTACCGGAGGCCCAATCCAGGGGAAGGGGGGTGAAAGGTAAGCAGCACACTTGTGACACCCCTAGTGTTGCAGGTGTCCATGGGCGGCGGAATTGCTTACCATCAGCTTACCATAAAAACAAAAAAACAAATTCATTAAAAATACATTTTCTTTAAATGGTAAAAATACAACAAAACATATAATAATACAGAACATAAAAAAACCATAACAGGATTGACATTTTAATGATGACTTCTGTCAGCTGTCAGGTTTAACAATACAAACATATTGGTTATATCAAAGTAACATCTGATAGCGGTGGTCATTTGTAGTCTGGTTCTGACGCCATATTGTATGCTTGATTGGGAGTTAAATTATTAAACTATTTTCAGATTTGTACCACTTTATTATAAGACGAATGATTTTCCTGTATTTGTACCCAAATCAATATTTTTTTCTTTTTTACTAATGTAAATCACCATAATTGGCGGACTAAGGAGCAAACTGCCGCCCATAAAGGTTTCTAGATTTTATTAATAGTGTACAGTAACCTGGCCGGTTATGGGACATGACCTTTATTTAATTACCGAGTGGGCCAGCCATTTCGTCTCACACTCGAACTCGTTCCGAATTGGATTAGAAACATTTTGTTCTAAGTGCTCGGGTGTCATGTGCAGACTGGGAGAGTTTCTCTTATTGTTAGCAGGCGAACTTTTTACGCCTCGACCTAAGGGGCAATTCTCGGACACTCGATATTGAAGTCGAATTAGGAGATTTCATACATTCGTCCATACAAATCTTTTATTAGACTACAATTTCGAGTGTTCGAGAATAGGCTCTCTGAGGGGCAATTCTCGGGTACTCGACATTGAAGTGAGGAGGTAGAATCTCCTTCTTTTTTGTTCGAATTTATAGTTTTTTTGGCCGTGTGGTGCCCGGCAGAGTAGAATAGGCCACCCTCACTCTTACCGAGGTTTCGTAAAAGGCGACTAAGGTAAAGCTGCTGGCATGATCATCAGCACCCAGAGAAGGAAAACTCTGCATTTATATCTAAACCCTCGCCAACCCGTCTGCCAAGCGTGGTGAGTATGGCAATTACCCCTCATGTGATTGAGGGAGGCCCGTGCCCCAGCAGTGGGGACTTAAATGGGCTGATGATGATGATGATGTATAGTTTTTTAAAATTATTTCTTATGTTGTAAAAATTTAGCAATTCCTATTTCTGCCGCACAATCAAGAAATGAAACTCATTTCCAGCGCATGTATTTCCTCCTTCCTACAATATGAATTCCTTCAAACGAAGCGTAAAGAAGCATCTCGCGGGGCAGTATGGCGGTATCAACGGAGGTGATGCCTGACATCACTTCCGTTGTAATTGCAACGTGGTCTCTTCTCTTGCTTACCATCAGGCTGAGAAGAGCCAATATACTGTGTCAATCAGGCAGAAACAACTTCGAGAGAGAAGCCAATAGAAGAATTCAGCTAGGCTGGGCAGCATTTGGTAAACTTCGTCAAGTCTTCTCGTCATCCATCCCGTCGAAAGTCTTCGAACAGTGCGTCCTTCCGGTCATGACTTACGGTGCCGAGACGTGGACACTCACGGCTGGACTAGTCCACCGGTTCAAAGTCGCTTAAAGAGCTATGGAAAGGGCTATGCTCGGAGTATCTCTGAAGGACCGCATCAGAAATGATGTAATCCGACAGAGAACCAGAGTCACCGACATAGCCCACCGAATTAGCAAACTGAAGTGGCTGGTCATATTAGCCGCAGAACTGATAGCCGTTGGAGCCGTAAAGTCCTTAAGTGGAGACCGCGACTCGGTAAGCGTAGTGTAGGACGCCCTGCGACAAGATGGGATGATGACATTCGAAGGCTGGCTGGTGTGGGCTGGATGAGAGTGGCCGAAAATCGGGAGCAGTGGCGTGCATTAGGGGAGACCTATGTCCAGCAGTGGACGAGTGTGGGTTGCTGATGATGATGACTGTGTCACTATAAAAAAATGTTTGTAAAGCGATTTCTCCGTCAATTATTTTCGTTTATTTTCACGTGGAATGCCCAAGAATCGCCCCTGGTTGTTAAAAGTCGATCTGATCGTTAAAAGTTTGCAATGCCCACTTAGTTTCTTTTGTGTGACATGTTAGAAAAAGGGATAGTTTTTAAATTGGCTCCTAGAGTATTGAGAAGTTAATATCACACAGGACGACTTGATAGCTCTTCTTTTCAGAAAAGTGACATTCTATTTAAGTAAAGAGCCGATTTTTAGATCCGTAGTGAAACTGAAGTAATGGTATAAATAAATAACCAATCGGAAAATATCGCCAAAATATGTTTTAACTATTATAAGTTAGCTTAACCAATAGTTATATTACAAGAATTAGTTAGGCAGATAACTATAATTAATTTAGGTTAGACGGTTGTCGCTTGTTTGTTTACCAGACTACCCAAAAGCTGAACAACCCACCACCTCCCATGGCCATACCAACACTATGGTTATACTGGCCGAATCGTGGGAGATGTGCGCGGATATTGCGTGTCCTTGGGACTATTGCACTCCACCGCGCACAATTCTTGACTCCCTACAAGTTATTAATCTATGTCCTTGTCCCTAATTGTTGTCCCAAAATCTGAACAGTGGGAGAGCCACGCTTCGGCATGAATGGGCCGGCTCGGAGTAATACTACGGCCTCACAGAAAACCGGCGTGAAGCAGTGCATGCGCTGTGTTTCGCTGCGTGAGTGAGGGTACCGGAGGCCCAATCCAGGGGAAGGGGGGTGAAAAGGTAAGCAGCACACTTGTGACACCCCTAGTGTTGCAGGTGTCCATGGGCGGTGGTAATCGCTTACCATCAGGTGATTCGTCGGCTCCTCTGCCACCTATATCATTAAAAAAAACCATAATAAATAAATATTTCACAACATCACATACATTGATCTCACTGGCAGTGAGACTTGGCCTGTTACTTGAGCGACACAAGTCAGGAGTTGCATGTCACGGAGATGAACATGCTGTGGTGGATGTGTGGAGTCACGCGGAAAGACCGCGTGAGAAACTCACGCACGCGTGGAAGCCTTCACGTCCGTGACATAGCAGAGAAACTGCAGGAGAGCCGCCTACGATGGTATGGCCATGTCCTGCGAATACCAGACAGCTACGTGGGAAACAAATGACTGGTCATGCAACCACCACCGGGCCCCGGCAGAAGGGGTAGACATAGAAAGGTGTGGCTTGACGTGGTAAAGGAGGACATGCGTGCCAATAAATTGAATACATTGGGTGCACAAGATCGTGCGAAGTGGAGGAGTAGAAGCAAGAAAGTGGACCCCGGGCTCCGGAGCGACGGCTTGGGACGCAACCGGGACTAATCGCTAAAGATGATGATCACATACATTGATCTGACTCAGAGATAGGTAACTCAAGCACCTGAGTTACGGATATCAGAATCAACAGTTAGTGCAGTCATTGAAGCATTATTGCTCCGATTTTTTTTACTGTGAACCGAATTGCATACAATTTTGGAATTAGGTTCATCTTACCCTTAACTTCAAAAGTGAAAATGATTTGAACTCCGCAACCACCTTGAAATAAGCTTTAAAATGAGCACTATTAAAAGTCTTTTGCACGTAAAGTAAGTGAGCTGTATTGCAAATAAGGGGAGCATCTAATGTTTTTTTCTTTTAAATCAATGGGTTTCATAAGTGCCATTTCCACCAAAATTAAAATTAATCGTATTCCGCCTAGAATTAACTTTATTATGAAGAGTTTGAAAGATAGTATCAGTTTGGCTGCTTCAGGACACATATTTTTCAAAAAAGTCACGATTAAAAAAAAACAAAATTTCACATTTTTAAAAACCCCACTTTCTTTCATATTATCTCAAAAATGACGACAGATACGTATAAAAGTGTACGGATCAAAAATTTAGGTATTTTTCTGACAAACAATTTGGTTTTTTTGTTTTTTCTGTCAAACAAAAATTGACGGAGATATGATTGTTTAAAGAGCGCGTGGCAGCATAATCACAGCCTCTCTTCAGCCCTTTAACCCTTCACCGTTTTAGAAAAAGGTTTTTTACTATATATTGCAATAAAGGATGTTGTAGCTCTCTTAATTACCTTTACAATGTTTTTTTATAAATTGTGATAGCATGAAAATTTAAGGAGTTATGGTCCAAAAACTGCCAAAATAGCCCTCCAATTCAGCCAAAAGATGTTGAATGTGACAGCGAATCCGACATTGAGTCATGAATAATAATATTATATTTTAATTCTAATATAATTACAATTTTATATAATTTATAAATATTTTATTCAATAAATGACAATTTTTTACTCTAAATTTAATTATTTTTAAATATGTAATCATATATATTTACTGTTTTAATTTAGGGGTAGTTTTAAGGGTAGATAAGCTTAAGAATATGATAATCATTTTCGAGAGTGTGGAATAATATTTAAATCCTTTTCATTAAATCAAAAAAAAAATTTTAACAATTTTTTATCAAGGGATAGTTTTTAAGGGTTGAAAGGGGGTTAAAAATTTGATAATTATTATAGAGAATATAAAATATTACTTACTCTATACTTACATCTTTTTATGTCATACCTAAGTATTTTTTTGTGATTTTTTCAATTTAGGGGTTGTCTGCAAGGGTTGTAAGATTTTCAAGGGGTTGAAAATAATTTTAATATGAGGTAATTATGTAAGAAAATACTTTACAATTTCACCACTTACTATTAGACATGTATTCTAGCGATAAAATGGCTCAATGTCAATTTTTCCATTAAGGGGTTGTTTACACCCCTTAAAAATAATAGGCGGAATTCAGATCATTTTCACTTTTGAAGTTAAGGGTAAGATGAGCCTAATTCCAAAATTGTATGCAATTCGGTTCACAGTAAAAAAAATCGGAGGTAAGACCGTATTTTTCGCTTCAATGACTGCACTAAGTGGGATTACAAAATATGAGAAACTCACTGATTCAAAGATGCAACATAAATTTGTATGAGATGGGCGCATTCATTACTATCTTAACCGTTCCTAATTCGCAAGCTGCAAAATATTTAGCAGAAATGTTTTTGAACCACTGAATTTTCCCGCTCGCGCAACTATAACATAAGGACGCAATCATGAATGTATATTAAGTTACGATGGGGCTGGCATGTATTTTCAATCATAAACCCCCAAATAAATAAAGAATAAAAAAAATATATATACATAATATAATACTTTTCTTTTGTAAATACATACTTATAATACATAGATAACACCCAGACCAATACAAACAGACATAATCATGGTCCAAGCTGACCCCGGGCTCCAAAGCTACAGCTTTGGACGCAGCTGGGAATTACACGATAAGATGAAGAGACGAGGAGGAGATAACTATAGTTCATTTATCCAAACGGTAATTACGGATCAAAAAATCGGCTCTAAGAGATGCTAAGAATAAGGGAGTTGTCACACTATTGTCACACAGCGGTTTTCGAGCGTTTTCAAAGCAGAGCGAAGACGCAGCGTTCACGCCGCGGAGGCGCAACGGATGCGCCGGAGTGTTTCTGCGTGGCCACCACAAAAACAATTGCGCTCAGACTTATCCCCGCCGCGAATCCGTCGCGCATTTGTTGCGCATCGGCGACGTGAACGCTGCGCAGTCGCGACGTGTTCGCTGCGTCTTCGCTCCGCTTTGAAAACGCTCGCAAGCTGCCAGTTTGGCAACTCTTTAAGATATGACTTTCTATGGCAACACAATCCCCCAGACCCAACATGAACCAATCTCTGTCATGAACAAATATTTTGTACTAGTGCAGTAATCGAATCCCCACCCCCTCGCCGTTTTTAATAAGCTTTTTTTCAGCATGACTTGGGATTTTTCTGCTCTCCCACCTTTGCGTTAAACAATCGCAGACGAAGGCAATTTTAACCGTCAAAGTTGATAAACGATGCGCACTAGCAACTTTTGTTATTAGCAGTTTTACTAGGGTTACCAGAAATATATAATTATAATTTATAATTTTTTTAAACAGGTATTTTCTACCAAACAATGACACGGCTTATAAGTAAATCAAAAAGACGAAACACTAGCGCGATGCAATTGACACCCAGCGCCATCTATTGGTACAAATTTGGGAACAAGTGAGGGTGGACCACTAGTGCTTTATATGATCGAAGGTAGGGTATTGAAGTTTCGCTAAAGTAAAACAAACACGAGCCGGCATCTGTGTGGGCTATTTATTAATGTTTTATTAACCGAGCTCATCCCCTGGGTGTAGCCATTTGCATTAGCATGACAAATGAGCCCGTGCCCCCTGAAGTAGGTCGAGCGAGTGGAGCGACGGATGCTGGATAGCTAGAAGTGGCTCGAAATGACGAGAGAGATACTTACTCCGATGATCCAAAATGTGTCCGATAATAATAATAATATCCTCCAACCGATTACGGCTAAAGCGGCCAATCACGTACGCAGGATATACTATAGTGCTCAAGTGTGTGCGCAAACACAAGTGCACTCTCTACTCTCTTGTCCTCATAATCCGATGGGACACTACTGTGACGCGACCGGAGAGGGTTCGGGTGCAGGACCAACAGCTTAACGTGCTTTCCGAGGCACGGGGGTACAAGACCGTCAATTTGTAGACTCCGGGTTGTCACTAAAATTTCTTACCGAAAACTTAGGTAGGTACTTACATATATGGTCACCGACCAGGGGACCTCTTGCGCAACCGTCGCATTAAAGTGCGACCCACTAACCACTACGCCACCAAGGCAGTCCTCCGATACGCTCAATACATGATAAATGTCTTAAGGCGATACTGCGCCGCCAAGTGATTTATATTGATTGTGGCGTATAAAAGATTTGTTTTTAAAAGTAAATATAAATAAATAAATAAATATTTCACAACATCAAATACGTTGATCTTGAATCCGAGATAATGTAGCTCAAGCAACTGTGTTCGGTATCAGAATCAACAGTGGGATTACAAATAATAATAAAATTCTCACAATACATAATAATACTTTTCTTTTGTAAATACATACTTATAATACATAGTAAACACCCAGACCAATACAAACAAACATGTTCATGCACACAAATGTTTGTACTGTGCGGGGATCGAACCCGCAACCCTTGGATCAGAGGCAGCATTCACTACCACTGTTCCAATCCGGTCGTCAGTGAGCAACAAATACATTGAGGTGACGGGTAGGGTACACTAGCGACGCCAATCGATTTTAATTTGTAGTTACTTATTTTTAACAATTTCGGGGTTACAATCTCTCGGCAAACACTTATTTAATACTGACTGTTTGGTCTGCTTTTGCACTCGAATTTGGAAAGCAAGTAAAGCCGTTGGTCCTTCGCCTAATCCTTCTTCGGTCGTGTCACACTAATGTCCCATCACTTGTGTCTGCGCAAATATTGTGCACTATTATATGTCCTGCGTCGATTGCTGATCGCTGAAATTGGCCGCCATGAGCGAAATATCGGTTTGGAGGGCATTAAGTTTTAAGCCGTGTGGTCCCCGGCAGAGTTGAATAGGCCACCCTCACTCTTACCGAGGTGTCGTAAAAGGCGACTAAGGTAAAGCTGCTGGCATGATCATCAGCACCCAGAGAAGGAAAACTCTGCATTTATATCAAAACCCTCGCCAACCCGTCTGCCAAGCGTGGTGAGTATGGCAATTACCCCTCATGTGATTGAGGGAGGCCCGTGCCCCAGCAGTGGGGACTTAAGTGGGCTGATGATGATGATGATGATGAATTTTGTTTTTCCTTTGCTTTGTTTTTTTTTTTGTATCTATTTTGTTTGTTTGTTTGTTCCTCTGTAACCGATGTTGTACTCGTATATTATAGTGTTGTGATGTCCAAAATAATATTTTTTTCATTCTTTCTTTCTTATTGTTCCATTTTCTCTACATCTCGGACATAGCTGCAGGTGCTTGCGACTCGATGGAGTTTACGGGCCTCTGTCCCACATTGCTCTACGTTTGTTTCAGCGTCATTTCGCTTCCTAATTTTTTTTGTGATAGTTTTCAGACGAGCAGACGGATCACCTGATGGTAAGCGATGGTTACACGCGACACTAGTGGAGTCATAAGTGCGCTGCCAACCTTTAAACCCTCCTTGGGTTGGACCTCCCTCCCTCACTCACGCAGCAAATCGTGGTAGAACCACGCTTTGGCATGAATGGACCGGCTCGACCGGAATGATACCACGGCCTCACAGAAAACCGGCGTGAAGCAGCCGGTCCCATTCATGCCGAAGCGTGGCTCTCCCTACGATTGTTGGTTGTCTCCACATGACAATGACAGTTCCATTGTCTCTACGGCTCAGCCAGAGTGGCAGGTGCGACTCGACACACGTTTGCGGGCCTCCGCCCCGCACGGTCTTGGTACTGGTATCATTCCTGGTCGTGCCGGCCCATTAATGCCGAAGCGAGGTTCTGTTGGATGTCTCTACATGACAATGACAGTTCCATTGTCTCTACGTCTCAGCCAAGGTGGCAGGTGCGCTCGACACGTTTACTGGCCTCCGCCCCGCACGGCCTTGGTACTGGTATCATTCCGGTCGTGCCGGCCCATTAATGCCGAAGCGAGGTTCTGTTGGATGTCTCTACATGACAATGACAGTTCCATTGTCTCTACGTCTCGGCCAGGGCAGCAGGTGCGACTCGACGCACGTTTACGGGCCTCCGCCCAGCACGGCTGTTGTTTGATATCCGTTTGTTTCAGCGTATTTTCGATGCCCTTTTCAGGGGTGATGCACTCTACATTTGGCAGCTTACAGAAAAACGACAGTATTCAATATTTGGCTATAGCAATATTTAGCAATTTATTCCCAAGTTAATTATATAGGTACTAAAAATTCCCGAAGTATTTTTGAGTGGGTTTTTTTAACCCCCGACGCAAAAACGACGGGGTGTTATAAGTTTGACGTGTCTGTGTGTGTTTGTCTGTGTGTCTGTCTATGGCATCGTAGCTCCCGAACAAATGAACCCATTTTGATTTTGTTTCTTTTGTTTGAAGTGGAGGAGGAAGGAGTGTTCTTAGCTATGTTGGATAAAAATCAATCCAAGATGGCCCCCGTCACAAAGATTTGAATTTTATGTTTTAACACAACTCCCACAATATGGGTATCATATAAAAGGGTTTGAGTAGCAGAATATATTAATTGTGAAAACAATCAAATCCAAGATGGCCGCCGTCAGAAAATGACGAACAACCTATTTGTTGTTCCAACTGCCTCAATATAGGTATCAATTGAAAGAGCTTTAGTTGCGTCTGGGAGTTTTTTTTGTTACATTTCCACACAATCCACAGACTCTAGGTCCGTGCCTTTGTTTTTTTTTATATGTATATATTAAATGGGTTTGCACTTGACCTCATCTCACCTGATGGAAAGTGACAATAAGGTCTAAGATGTAGCGTGCTTACCCAGAAGAAGCCCTTTCACTCTCGACTTAAAGACACCCTAATTGTAGCTCACTTACTCGATGTTGCTTCAAACCGGTTTTCTGTTAGACCGTGGTATCACTCCGGTCGACCCAGCCCATTCATACCAAAGAGTGGCTGTCTCACGATTAAAAATTGTTAGATACCAATTACGGCACAAGAATAAGAAAGTGACAAAAACGGTTTTAACACTCCTTGAGTAACTCTACACACATTTTTTTAAGCCAACGGGTAAATTCGTCAGTAACTTCTTTCCTTCGCGTTTGTATTTAAGTAATGAAAGTCGCTTATAATTCAACAGGTTGCAAATGAAGGAGGATGGGGGACTGATAGCGCCATCTTTGCGTGGGTTTAACACATTGCGGTCTTAATATTTTTTATCTACACTCACTAAAAACTAACATGAACGCATTTTCACTGGCTTTATACAATACCATTAATTAAAAGAAAAAAAAGGTGTGTTATAAAATGACAACTAAAGGTTCCATTTTTCACTTTATGCAACAGTATCTTTTTTTTAAAAGCATTAGCCCAAAAAAAGTGTTAAGTGTTAACTCTTATTTTCTTACTGTAAAAATAAAATAGGTTTGTAGATAAAGTAGTGTATAAGACTACCTACACATAACTTGGTATTATAACATTCGCGAATGCTTTTAAAAACTCGCCAAGCCTCGTTTTTAGGGTTCCGTAGCCAAATGGCAAAAAACGGAACCCTTATAGATTCGTCATGTGTGTCCGTCTGTCCGTCCGTCCGTATGTCACAGCCACTTTTCTCCGAAACTATAGAACTATACTATTGAAACTTGGTAAATAGATGTATTTTGTTAGCCGCATTACGATTTTTACACAAAAATTGGAAAAAATAAAAAAATTGAGGGTCTCCATACTTGAAACTGAAACTCAAAAATTTTTTTTTATCAAACCTATACGTATGGGGTATGAGGTTTTTAACATCATTTTTTTTAAACACAATGCTTTGCGCAAGAGACGCTCCCAAAGTGGTAGATTGTGTCCCCTCCCCCCCTCCCCCCTCTAACTTCTATAATAAATGAATTATAAAACTAAAAAATATATGATGTACATAATCATGAAAACTAACAACGAAAATTGGTTTGAACTAGATCTAGTAAGGAGTTTTTTTAATACGTTATAAACCGTAAACCGCTATTTACCTTCCATATATCTTACTTGCCGCTACGGAACCCTTCATGGGCGAGTCCGACTCGCACTTGGCCGGTTTTTTTTAAATCTCGCTCGTTTTTTTATGCGGTAGGTGGCGGACGGATCGCCTGATCGTATAAAATACGGGCCTTATTTGGCCTTTTTAAGGAATATTAACACAGCATACCTACATGCCGTTATCTTTATTAGTTCGTGGTTTTTTCAACTAACGATTTTTTTTTTCATTTCAGGTACGTATAAAACATGTGTTCATCTTACAAAGAGTCATTGTTTGTGTCGTGCGTCAAACAATACTTACAACCTGTGCGGATAAAGAATGGGATCAGAAATGGCGGCGCATCTATTCACTTCTCGCTCGCACACTATTTGCGTCTATACTCGCACTCGTGGGGCCGAGTATAGACGTAAGTAGTGTGCGAGCGAGAAGTGAATAGATGCGCCGCCATTTCTGATCCCATTCTTTATCCGCACAGTTTGTACTATCGCCTACGAGACTGTACCTCGTGGTAAGTGTATATATAAGTTGAGTTATAAGTAAATTATAAAACCAAAGTATAGGATGACTGGCAGGAGGTGGCGCAGCCTAAATGGAGGCTCTTATTATTGGAGGCCAAGGCTCACTTTGGCTCGTTGCGCCAACCTAGTTAGTTAGGAACAATTCAGTTCGAAGCAGAATAAGAGGTTTTCACTGTTTTATGTTCAAAAATTATTCTCTCTTTCTCTCATTTAAAAGCGACGCTCTTTTTTATGTGGCAGACGAGCAGACGGATGGTATGGTAAGCGATTGCCGCCGCCCACGGACAGCCGCAAAACCAGTAGAGTCACAAGTGTAAATAAAATAATAACCTCAAACCGATTTCGGCCAAGGCGGCCAATCTCAACTCTCAACATATTATATTGCTCAAGTGTGTGCGTAAACACAAGTGCACTCTCTATCCCCTTGCCCTCATATTCCGATGAGACACCAGTGTGACCCGTTGGTCATGCGCCCGAGCGCTTAACGTGCTTTCCGAGGCACGGAGGTACAAAACCGGCAACTTCCAGACTTCGGGCTGTCACTGAGAATTCCTTAAAAGGAAAACTCGAACCCGGGAACCCAAGCGCAGCCGTTTGCTTTCAAGTGCGACGCACGCAACGAAGCAGTCATATAATTAAAAAAAAAAGTATTACTACCTACAGCTATTTACTTCCTAAAGTGGATCTTAGCCTTCGACGCGAGAAATTAACCTACTGTGAAACTTCAGGACTGCCCGTGTAAAACCCTTGAAAACTGTAAGAATTCCTTTGTTCGCGTAAGGGGTGGCCCGCATCGTCTGAAGTACTGTGCAGTTACTCATACGTAATCCCGAGAATGACCGAATAATGAGAGCTAGATACACAGCGCTGTAATACATCCTGCTGAAGCTTACTTTGTGGGAGAGCCTTGCTTTGGCATGAATGGGCCAGCTCGATGGAAGAGATACCACTGCCTCAGAGAAATTAACTGGCGTTAAGTAGCAGCTGCGCTTTGTTTCGTCGAGTGAGGGGCACTGGTGGCCCAATTGGGGGCAAGGGGTGGTGAGAGATCGGCGACAATCGCTTTCCATCGGGTGATTCTTCTGCTCGTTTGCCATCTACATAGTATAACAAAAAACTGACTGCCTTGGTGGCTCAGTGGTTAGTGGGTCGCACTTGAAAGTGACAGCTGCGCAAGAGATCCCGGGTTCGATCGGGCGAACGATAAATTTGTACCTAAATTTTCGGTATGAAATTCTTAATGTCAGCTCGGAGTTGGCGGTCTCGTCGGCTCTCTGGTGTCCCATCGGAATATGATTATAAGGGAATAGAGAGTGCACTTGTGTTCGCGTACACACTTGAGCACTATATCGATATCCTGCTCACGTGGCTGATCGTTGAGATTGGCCGCCGTAGCGTAATCAGTTGGAGGATATATTTTAACAAAAAAAATATTATCTCATTTCTTGGGCCCCTGAACTCTGTATGAAAATAGTTGGAATATCTCTAGATTTGGTTGAGTAGATTAAATTTAGCTGCATCGTTGTGTTGATGAGTAAGTATCAGCCTATATACTGTCCCACTGCAGGGCAAAGGCCTCCATCATAGAAACCAAGTCATCGCTACTATGATGGGATTAGGCTTATTCACCACGTTCGATAATGCGGATTGGTGATCACAATCTCGAGCTATGTTCGAAAAATTCGAAACATACCCCAATATGTCGATGAATATGTGTGTATAATGTCATAAGCCTGATATTTGTAAGGCTCTTCAAACATTAGATTGCATCAGCAATTTGAGTTTACAATGCTTTGTCTCCTTTGAAACATTATCGAGGCAACTAGAGACGAGTGCCTATCCGGGTAAACATCCGATCCATAATACCCACATTTACCCAGCCACTTTGTTTTGCTGGGTAAATAAGAAACATTTTTTTATTAGCTTTCCAGAAACCAATTACGGTATCATGGAGCTGATCTCACCTCATCATAAAGCAGGGATATAGGGACTGAAATTTCTAGGTAATAGCTTGTTACAAAAAAAATGTTAAATGTTTAATTCTTACCGGGAGAAAATTAAAAAAAAATAATGGGTATTACCCGGATAGACGAGCGATTATAAACTGTCGTGTCCAGAACAGTTGTGTTCAAGATTGTGTGACGTTGTAAATGTAATGTAATGTAAAGTGGACTCCTTTTTCCGCACTTAGACTCTCATTTGGTCCATTGTGCATGTTGGGTCCTGGATTGTGTGACGTTAAATGGACAGATAAAAAAAATAGGCGGTTAGATGTACCCACGTAGTTAGCGGTACCACCCAAATTAACGTAATAGGTTAAATGGTACGGCTGAAAGAAGGATGTTACCCTTAATTTTGTCATGGGCATCCACCGTCCACAAAATGCAGGGCAGCACAGTAGTGTATTTGGGCTCAACATTGTTTGAGGAAGGGCAAGCATACGTGGCTTTAAGTCGTGTCAAGTCTCTGGAAGGGCTAATGTATTGAGGAATCAGATTGTAATAAATTATCAGGTAAAAATCAATGTAATAATGATGCACTAAATTAATTAAATAGAATGAGGAATATTCGGTAGGAATTTCCGTTAAATACTAAAAACTAAAATAAAAAATCGGTAAAAAAACTTTTAAGTTAAACGGTTTTATATTATGTGCACTGAAAACTAGCAAATAATAATAACAATTAGGTATTTTAAACTTCTAATTCAGAATTATTTTAGTACTAGGCAGAATAGCTTTTACTCATATTAGACTATAATAAAAAACGCGGGGCCCCTCTGCTGAACGCAACCTATGGCAAAGCATATCTTTATACTTTGGTAGATCATGAGCTCGACGTTCGCTGGTGAAGCCGCAACGGCTGGTTATTAATTGTCAAAATCTCCAGTTACGATTATAATAAGTCGATGTAATCCACACTTAGTATAGAAGCAAGTATTACACCAATAGTTTTTAGTCTAATATGCCTAATAGTAGTGGGCGTTATAAAAACATAGATAGTTGTACCTGAACAACGATCACTCGTTGTCCAACGGAAAATAACTATCTATTTTCCACAACGCTCTAAATTCACTCTTATATCAACGGCACAAGACAGCTTTTGTTTGGTTATGGTTACTAGCTTCTATTCGTTTCGTTGCGACACGTTGCGATACATTGCCGAGCCTTTTACCAAGAACGCTTTACATTACCCGCCTTGACTATGATTCTTTTAAGCACTTCTAGTTACACGGGTATTTGTAAAGCGTTTTAATTATGACAGTTCTTTATTTTATGCGAATGGACTCCTCACTTTGAGTTCGCAGCTTCGCATTCGCGGCTTAGCGCGCAATTAGCGGACTAAGTGTGGAGCGGGCTTTTGATGTTTCAAAAGTGATATGGTGGTGAGATGGTCAAAACAAATGCATGGAGCCCAATTCTCGTGCTTGTGATATTTTGAAAACATGGCGGATATCACCTGAAAACCATGAGCCCAATTCTCGTGCTCGTGACATTCATTAAGTATTTATTGTCAAGTCAGTATTAATTCATTAATTAGTGTTATAAAATTCTATGATCAGTTTGTATATTTCATGTCAAATAATGTTTCATTTTTACCCAGTAAATATGTAAAAATGAGTGGGTAAAAATGGGTTTTCTACGGGTAGGTGCCCATCTCTAGAGGCAACACGGCTTCCATTATCAAAGTAGGATCGTGAAACGAAATGCCGTGGTGTGTTGTATGTAGGAGGATGCCTTTGTGGAGTTTTGGCAACGCCGCCAAATTACTCGAACACATTATTTCGCGCTTCTTGCAAAGAAATTACTAACACCAGTTAGTCATTTCTTTGTCCAATATAATAACGCATTCAGGGCGCTGTTGCGGCTGCCTCGTGCAGTGCGTCGCAGATGTTCGCGGAGGCGCGTACGGACTGCTTCCGTACGATTATGCGCAAAAGGGCTGCCTCGATGGCGCGGCGGACACGGGCCAGCGGTAACAGCCTCCTCATTGTTATAGCGGACCAGATAGATGGTCCATTTTTGGGACACTGGAGGTCCTTACACACTCCTGTCCCCAATAATAATAATTGGATATACTAACATAGTTTTTAAGCACCAAAATGATACTAACGAATTCGTATGGATTTATTTATCTGAAATAAAAGCTTAATAATAATTAATAATAATAATTTGTATTTCTCAAACTTGATAATGTATAATTCTGAGCGATGGTAGCTCAGTGGATAAGAATTTGACCGTGGGACAGCCACGCTTCGGCATGAATGGGCCGGCTCGACCAAAACCACGGCCTCACAGAAAACCAACGTGAAGCAGCACTGACCTGTTTTTCGCCAGGCCCAATCCGGGGGAAAAGGGGGTTAAGGGTTGGCAGCGCACTTATGACTTTCCTTAATTAAATACACCTCATTTGTATTCAATATATTTGATTACTTATTTATATTCGTCATCATCATTCATCGCTTCCGTTGTAATTGCAACGAGGGCTCTTCTCCTGCTTACCATCAGGCATTAATATCTATAGTATCGACTGGTCAACACATTGCTTAAGATGACGGGTAGAGCACACTAGCGACGCCAATCGATTTTGATTTTTAGCTACTAAACCGGATCTATTTTAAACAATTTCGGGGTAACAACCTCTCGGCAAACACTTATACTATTTATTAAATAACCATACCCAAATGTTGGGTCCGTTTTTGTACGCGAAAAATTGATTACCGCCAAAAGCGGCCACTTTTAGCGTGAATCAATTTTTCGCGTTTGTGCACGGACCCAACGTTTGTGAATGATTATTAAATAAATAGTATAAGTGTTTGCCGAGAGGTTGTAACCCCGAAATTGCTTTAAAATAGATCCGGTTTAGTAGCTAAAAATTAAAATCGATTGGCGTCGCTAGTGTGCCCTATCCGTCACCTTAAACTACACTATAGTTTCTTTTACAAAAATGTATCAATCCAGTCCCGTCTTCACGGAAATCTGCCGCTGGACTAGAATTTTGCTTGGAATTCTTCTTAAAAGTAAGATATTCAGAAAGTAGTTCCAACTTTTAAAATAACATCACAATTTTAAAAGCATCTTACTGAAATGTTCAAAGTTTTCTGAAGAGGTGAATTTATTCAAACTTTTCCTCTACTCACACCGTAGTACAAATATATTTTCTTTTTTTACTATATGGCAGACAAATGAGCAGACGGCTTCACCTGATTGTAGGTGATTACCAGCGCCCATGGACATCTGCGACACACTGGGCATCACAGATGCGTTGCCGGCTCTTAAGAGAGGAATAAGCTCTTTTCTTGAAGGACACCAGGTCGTATCTGTTCGGAAACTCCATAGTTGGTATCTGTAGAGATATTACGTTTAATCAATGACGTTCGTCGCTGAATGAATACAGGATATTTCTTTGATGATTCGAATAGAAAAGGAAAGAGAAATGTTCATTTGGAATAATGTCACGGTAATTTCTTATTACGTAGAGCTGCTCGAATTGTCGGTGACTTGACTGTCTCTAATCAACTTGATCCCATAGCATTGCGGCGGGATATAGCTTCCCTCAGCATTCTATACCGTATCTATCACGTGAAGTTCTCTGAGGAACTGTTTGATCTACTCCATGCAGCTGGATTTTTACATCCAACCACACGCAAGCGATTGTCATTCCATCCCCATCATCTTGATGGATGGCGGTCTAATACTTTGCGTTTTTCGCGGAACATTCTAGCACGTACCTTAGTTCTGTGGAACGGTTTGCCTGCGGGAGTATTTCCCGACGGCTACGACTTAGGGACCTTCAAGAGAAGAGCGTACTCCTTTTTAAAAAGGCCGGTAACACATTAACGATCTCTCTGATTTCGCGGATGTTCATGGACGGCGATGATTACTTTCCATCTGGTGACTCGCTTGCTCGTTTGTCGCCTCTAGCATAAAAATAACATACAAAATTATATAAAATAAACAGTTGAGTAAACGAATAACATACACATGTATGGGCTTGCAAATTTGAATGGGCTCGTGATAAGAGCAGGTACCCACTGAGGACATGCACCCACACCTGTGCAACTGCCCTATGTACCAATAAAATTGTATATTTGCCACATAGTCCACACATCTTTCAATATATATTATACGTGTATATACTTATAGCTATTTATTTACTTATACACTCACTCGCAACCAGGTCCCACCAGAATACCAGCGCTGCTGCGGCACCGCAGATAGTGCCGTAGCAGCGAATGCTGAGGTCGGGACCTGATTGACCACACACAACCACACCACCTCTTCTTATATCGTCCTCTCCTCTTTGTATCTGTGTCGTGTCGTGTTATGCCTATTGTACATATTTACTTTTTCTGTATTGTGATGGTCAATAAATGTATTTTCTTTCTTCTTCTTTCATTCTACATGTCAACATGGTCGATCTTATAAGATTGTTATTTTATTTAGGTGGCAATTGAGCAGGCCGACTACCTGATTATAAGTGATCATTGTCACTTTCGTCAAGATTTTTTTTTAGTTATGTTATAGGTGGCAGACGAGCAGACGGATCACCTGATGGTTAGCGTTTGCCGTCGCCCATGGACGCCAGTTGAGTCACAAGTGAGCTGGCCTTCGGTACCCTCACTCACACGCAGCGAAACACAGCGCATGCACTGCTTCACGCCGGTTTTCTGTGAGGACGTGGTATTACTCCGGTCAAGCCGGCCCATTTATGACGAAGCGTGGCTCTCCCAATGTTAATTCTTAGATATTATTGTCAGGAGTCGAAAGCACCAGAGGCACTAACAGCGAAACACAGCAACTTACGAACATGTCCCTATAATATTTATATTGCCCTCTATTTACCCTTGCCCTCATAATCCGATGGGACACTAATGTGACACGACGCTTAACGTGCTTTCCGAGGCACGGGAGTACAAGACCGCCAACTTGTAGACTCCGGGCTGTCACTAAAAATTTCTTACCGAAAACTTAGGTACAAATTTTTAGGCCCTACCGGGATCGAATTCGGGACCTCTTGCGCCGCCGCCGCTTTAAAGTGCGACCACTGCGCCACCTAGGCAGTCAATAGACAATAAATATATTCTGCTACTCAAGCCATTTTATATGATACCCATATTGTGGGAGTTGTGTTACAATCCATATCTTTGTGACGGCGGCCATCTTGGATCGATTTTTATCCAACAGCTAAGAACACTCCCACTTATTCATCTTTCAAATAAAAATAAACAAAATCGGTTCATTTGTTTGGGAGCTACGATGCAACACACACTCACACAAAGACAGACACGTCATACTTATAACACCTCGTCGTTTTTGTGTCGGGTGTAAAAAAATAAAGTAAATAAAAGGCTGGCAGCGCACTTGTGACTCTTTTCACGTGTCAGGTGGCCATGGGCAGCGGTAATCGCTTACCATTAGGTGACACGTCTACTCGTCTGCACCCTATATCTTAAAAAAAAATTGCGCAAATGCAATTTCATTTCCATCGCCAAATCTTATTCACTTTAGCGTTCTCTCTTGGCGGGCGCACTGACGTGCTCTCAAACATCTTGCGCAACCTCTCATATTGAAATTTCAGTTGTTGCAAGATACTTTTCCATTTCCTTATCTTGTCTTGAGCGCAGCATCTGAGTACTCTTGGCTTCCTTCCAAACCAGCTCCATAATACACGTTTTGTACGATAAAATTGCCTTGAAAATTAATCTTCTTTTATTTGTTTGCTACGTAATGAGCTATTAGGCAGTACTCTGTATAGAAGTGTAATTAGGGACTTCATCATCATCATCATCAGCCCATTTAAGTCCCCACTGCGGGGGCACGGGCCTCCCTCAATTACATAAGGGGTAATTGCCATACTAACCACGCTTGGCAGACGGGTTGGTGAGGGTTTTGATATACATTCATAGTTTTCCTTCTCTGGCTGCTGATGATCATGCCAGCAGCTTTACCTTAGTCGCCTTTTACGACACCTCGGTAAGAGTGAGGGTGGCCTATTTTACTCTGCCGGGGACCACACGGCCAATTAGTGACTTGCTTGGCACGAAAGTAGATATTGCTGGAATTTCTTTTACTCGACGTCATGTATTGGAAAATCCCACCAAACATCGTGATTAAATTATGGTATGGATTTACACGTAATTTTTTGCCACGCACCTCCTCATTGTGGAATCAACTTCCCGTAGCGGTAGTTTCCGAACCGGTACGACATTGCGAGCTTCAAGAAACGAGTTGATACCTTCCTAAAAGGCCGGCAACGCATCTCTACTCCCTCTGGTGTGGCTGATTTCCATGGGCGGCGGTGATCACTTTGGTATAAGAATGTTCTTCATACAACGTCATGAGACCGCTAGAAAGTATGACATATCTCTAAGCTCGAATTCAATTTCGAGTGCATGAGAATAAGATCTGTCTATTTATTTTGTGGTTCCGCACTAATAATGGTGAGCATCGCTTTCTATCCTTAGAATCATTTTTATGCGTAAACTTTGCTTACACTGACCCTTCGCCTTTGTTTCCCTGAGTTTGAGAAACAGTCCTGGAGCTCATCACGGCCTAGCTGTCGACGTTTTTGCCTTATCTCGTCTCCAGGCGCCTGCACCGGTCGTTTGGCATCAGGCCACGCCTGTATCGGCAAATCACTTTTTTATGTACTTTGAGGCAACAAAGTTGTATGGTAATATGTCTTGATATAAACTCTTCGTCGTAAGAGGCTTTTCGAGAAATCACTTACTTTTCAATTTCTGAAACATTTGTCTTGTTAAAAGTTAAATCAGAGAGGTCTACTAAGGAGCTAAAGCTTTTTTCCATTCAGTTGTTTTTTATGTGATAGGTGGCAGACGAGCAGACGGATCACCTGATAGTAATCGATTGCCGTTGCCAACGGACATCCGTGACACCAGTGATTGGGCCTACGGTACCCTCACTCACGCAGCGAAACACAGCACAGTGCTGCTTCACGCCGGTTTTCTGTGAGGCCGTGTTTGTATCCGTGAGTATAACAGATTTATAAAAGATCTTAGAGAGGACAAGCTCTCTAAGATCGTATCGTATCCAAACGAGAGGGCATCAGTTCGAATCTGCACAACATATGCGCGTTTTCAACCCTTACTGGTACCCCTTCGAAGTGAGCGAAAACATCGCAAATAAACGATGTTTCCAAGAGTTGTTTAAGGTTGACAGTGCACTTGTGACTCCTTTGGTGTCGCGGGTGTCCATGGGCGGTGTTTCTATGATGCGGTTGCTTCGGTACCCCTAACAAAGGTTGATAAGGTCAGACGGCAGTCGCTTCTTTTTTTTTTGTTTGTGGCTAGCAACCTCTGACGTTGTCGAGCGTATATTAAAATTTTTGTTTTCTACTCTTTCATACCAGTTCTCGCTTATTTCCTCTCGTACTTTCATTGCTCATTCCTGTTCTTTCTTACATTCTTCTTCTTTTAGTCTTCAGGTCGGGAGAGACTATCTATATTATTACCAGGCTTACCAAATGATGGATTACGTAGTAGAGATTTTATTTATGATATAGGGGCAAGACGACCAGACGTATCACCTGATGGTAAGCGATTACCGCTGCCCATGGACATTGTACATCTGTCACGTAAAAGTCACAGGTGGGCTGCCGGCATTTTTAAAAGGGAGTACGCTCTTTTCTTGAAGGTTTGCAGATCGTATCGGTCCGGAAACACCGCAGACGATAGTTCATTCCACAGTTTTGTCCTACGCACAGTGCGTTTCTCAAGAATCATTTTAACGTTAAGACTGCCAACCATCTAGATGACGGGCATGGAGAATGCGTAAGGAGACGCGCACCAGTTCCTAACTTCCTGGCTCCGAAGATGGTTTTTGTAGACATGCTGACGGTACTTTTGAAATCGAACGATGCTTGCTCCTACGTTTGAGCATAGAGCCTAACAAGAAGAATCAATTTAATTGCAGGTTCCATATTTGAAATTTTCTTGTGTCCGTAAAAACGGAGGTGGGGCGCGTCATTTCAGTTTTTTTTCATTAGTGGTGGGCTTGCTCTTGACTTTACACTGAACTCTAAAAGTTGAGAAAAATTCTACGATGATGGAGCGAGCTTACCCAGGAGTAGCCTATTCACTCTAGCTTAGATGATCGCTACAGCTGTTGTGGTCAGACTATTCGACTGGCTGTCACGTCATTACAATGTAACAATAACAATCAAAAACTAGCCTCCAACTTGGTCAGACGTAATTACGTTCGTAATTTCGATCGGAACAGTTCGGCAACAAGACAGCGTTCGACGCTGACCCTATTATCATCGAATAGTGTTGTAGCAATATTTTCTATCGATATCGTACCTTGTGTCGCTAAAGGTGTGCGTCGAAATCCATCGCTTCCCGCATTGGGATTACAGCTACGGGATATGCTATCGATAATGTGTTTATGATCGATAATCACACTATCATTTAAGATGTTACCAGACCAATCGATCGATCGAACATCGAAGGTTGGTCGTTATGTCGGCGTTGATCCATAGTTTCTTTCTACAAGACCTGATCTGAATGAGTGAAAGTGAACACTCACAATAGACCAAGTAGGAGTCTAACCAACTTATTTATAGATAGTCATATTATAGGCAGTTTCCAAGGGGATCGTAAAAAATGTTGCTTCGACATGGAACTGAAGTCTTAAGCTACTTTTGATGCTGACCGTACCAAAGCTCATGTCATCCCGTTCCAACATGCAATGTCAAATGGGGTTGGTTTTTTATTCCGAGACTATCCTTAGTTCGCGATTCGTGATAAGGGGTATAAGTGTCAATATTCTTTCTTAAGTAACCATTAAAGTTAATTTGACGTATTTGAGTGTGGCAGTTAGTGCGGAAACAGGAGTCCACTTTACATTGCATTCTTACAAGACCTATCACAATCGATTGACGTTGACTTATCGATTGGTGTCGTAACACCCTAATCCTACAACACTATAAAAGAATCCCTGAAGAAGCTGCTGGAACTTGCCAGAAACAATAGCCGGTATTGTTAGTCAAATTCCAGCAAAATGTTTAAAGATGGCTGACTTTGTTTAGAATAATTAGATCGCGGCCACTGATCGCTTACAATGTGCCGATTAGGGAGGCTCAAAGTCACCCAGAGAGCAATGGAGAGGGCTATGCTTGGAGTCACTTTGCGTGATCGTATCAGAAATGCTGCGCGAGTGAGGGTACCGGAGGGCCAATCCGGGGGGAAGGGGGCTTTAAAGGTTGGCAGCACACTTGTGATTCCATTGTTGTCGCGGGTGTTCATGTGTAGTGGCGATCGCTTACCATCATGTAATCCGTCTGCACGTCTGCCACCTATCACATAAAAAAATGATGCTGGAATTGCAACGCGCCAATTGATTTTAATTGTTAGCCACTAAACTAGATCTATTTTAAACAACTTGGGGGTTTCAGTCTCTCCGTAAACACCTATACTATTTATTTAATTGTTATAGTTAGCTATTTGATCTAGTGTTGCACTCGAATTTTGAATTACCGACAAAAGCGGCCACTTTTGGCCCAACATTTGGGCATGGTTATTAAATAAACAGTATAAGGCCGTGTGGTCCTCGGCAGAGTAGAATAGACCACCCTCACTCTTACCGAGGTGTCGTAAAAGGCGACTAAGGTAAAGCTGCTGGCATGATCATCAGCACCCAGAGAAGGAAAACTCTGCATTTATATCAAACCCTCGCCAACCCGTCTGCCAAGCGTGGTGAGTATGGCAATTACCCCTCATGTGATTGAGGGAGGCCCGTGCCCCAGCAGTGGGGACTTAAATGGGCTGACGATGATAAGTATTTGCCGAGAGACTGAAGCCCCGTAATTATTAAAAATACATTTGTTTTGGTAGCTAACAATTAAAATCAAGTGGCGTCGCTAGTGTGCCCTACCCATCGCTTTAACTGCAAAAGCGAGTACTAGAAAAAAAAAGTACTAGATAAACTTAAATACTGCCAACCTGAGCAATTAAGTACGCCAGTTTTAGCTTCATAATGAATGCTAAGCTGAAGAACCCAAACTCAGGTCTGTAATTAAGAATGAAATTGTCGCAGACGCGAAGTGGTCGACGTCGTGAGATGAAAAGGAAATTTTAAAGAACAATGCCAACCTAAATTAAATATTCACCATTCTGAAGGATTCGAATTGTGTGAGATTTGAATAGAATTTTACACAATCCGCTGAATGTTTTACAGACTACGTACTTCCATTTCAGAATAAGCATATAATATCCTCCAACCGATTTTGACCAAGGCTTCCCATCTTTTATCTCATCGTCAGCCCATTTAGGTCCCCACTGCTGGGGCACGGGCCTCCCTCAATCACGTGAGGGGTAATTGCCATACTCACCACGCTTGGCAGACGGGTTGGCGAGAGTTTTGATATAAATGCAGAGTTGTCCTTCTCTGGGTGCTGATGATCATGCAAGCAGCTTTACCTTAGTCGCCTTTTACGACACCTCGGTAAGAGTGAGGGTGGCCTATTCTACTCTGCCGGGGACCACCCGGCAATAGTCGGCCAATTACGCATTATAAATTATAATGCTCAAATGTGAGCGCAAACGCATATTCCGATGGAACACCTGTGTGCCACGACCGGAGAGGGATCGGGCGCAGGACCAACGGCTTAACAGTGCTTCCCGATACACAGCGGTGCAAGACCTCTAACTTCTATACTCCGGGCTGACACTGAGAATTTCTTGAAAGAGTATCTCAGGTACAAAATTTGGCCCGACTCGGGGAACGAACCCGGGACCCACAGCGCAGCCGTCGCTTTAAAGTGGGACTCACTATCCTACTGCGCCATCGAGGCAGTAATGACGTAGTGGGTCGCACTTAGGGTTGCCAACTTTTTTTACAAGAAATAAAAAATATGCAGGTCTATGAAGATTATTAAATAGTATTACTCTACAATACAGTCGTCTGCATTTTGATGCTAGTAAACAGTATTTTGTATACTTTATTTTTGTTTAACAGTAAAAAGTATAATTTAGTGATAAACAGTAGGTATAATACTGTTTAACAGTATAGTTCGTAACCCTAGTCGCACTACCACTCGGAACGAGCATATGCAGACAGGCGAAGTAACTGAAGTTTGTGGATGTAGGATGGACTCGCGATTCCAATCCATACTATGCTAATCCATATTATGTGATGTGAAAGTGCTGTGTGTGTCTATCTGTCTGTTTGTCTGTCTATCACGGCAAAAGGGGGCAACGGTTTGTCGTGATTTTTGAACTGGAGATAATTGATGAAATGGAGAGTAACAGGCTCCTTCTTGTCACTTTTAACGCGAGCGAAGCCGCGGTCAAAAGCTAGTACCGAATATAACAACATCACATACATTGATCTAACTCCGAAATAGGAAGCTCAAGCACCTGTGTTACGGATATCAGAATCAACAGTAGGATGACAAAAATATACATATAATACTTTTTCTTTTGTAGATACATACTTATAATACAATAGGAAACACCCAGACCAATACAGACAAACATGTTCATGCACACAAATGTTTAGTACTGTGTAATATAAATAACAGTAGTCATAGTTTCTCTACTATTTACTGAGGAATATCGTTTCTTCGATTTATCATCATCATCAACGATTAGTCCAGTTACGTCTCAAGCTGTCGCCTTGGAGCCCGAGGTCCGCTTTCCTACTTAAACTTCTCCACTTTACACGGTCATGGGCACACATAGTGGTCAATTTATTGGCACGCGTGTCATTCTGGGTCTACCCCTTCTGCCAGAACCACATTTGTTCCCCACGGAGCTGTCTGGTTTGTGCAGGAGATAACGAGTATATCGTTTCTTCGACTGAGATAACTTCGGAAAATTCCTCGCGTCGTTTCATTCGTTCCGAGTCGACACTGATCCCACCGAATGGAAAAGCTCTGAAATCGCTCAACTTTGTAATGAAGGTGTTCTGCACCTGTGACTGAACGGAGATTAAATGCCAATTGAAACATAAATTAACCTTACAGCTTGACATTTACTTAGACCAGGAGTTCCCAACCAGGAGGCGTGCCCCCATGGGTCGAAGGAGAGATTTAAGGGGGGCGTAATGGCGTAAATCGTTTGCATTTTAGGTTTTCTTTTAAAGGGTATTGGTACTTTTGGCCCTCTACCTGCATCCGGCCATTTTCAATTTTTCTCAAAATAGCGGCCAATGATGTAAATCGATAGATCAAATCGAAATACATCGAAAATGCCATAAGGTAAATGTTGTCAAGGTTTTCGAGTACAATAAATAATATTTTTTAAATATTACAACTTTCGTTGATATTTTTTATACCAATCTATTGCAATTTATTCTTAAGTAAATAACACACTTAAAACAATTAAATTACATCTTTCGCATCGTATTACTCGAAAACCCGACGAGACACAAAGTTTTACCTGAGGACAATTTCCAAGTGTTTTGATTTGATCGATCAAATTTTTAAGGTCTCATTCAGGCCACAGAAAAATTAAAAATGGCGGAGGCTCCATAAAGAATTGCCAAACCCCTTTGAATGCGTAACATGATAATATCACTATCATTAATTCTTTATGTACGACTTCTTCTCTTTTTGATCTTAGCGTTTTGTTATGGTTGCGTCCTAAGATGTCGCATCGGAGTCCGCGTCCCCACGCTTAGTTGTCACACAGTACGACAAACAGCAAGCTAAGAAAAAAAAATACAAACACGTTGTACCTATCCTTTTCACACGCTTCATGTTTGTATTTTCTTCCCTATCTCTGCTTTTTTGTGACTTAGAATGAGAATAAAGAAATGTCATTGTAATAATGGGTGTTTTTTATTTAAAAAAAAAACATGTATGATCTGGGGATGTTCTACAAAAAAAGGTTGGGATACCATGACTTAGATCGTAAAGATTCAAACGAAATTCTAAATTGCAATTTAATTGTATTAATTACCAGGGGAGGCAATGAAAAATAATTAAAAAGCGATTGTTGAGGAATGTAAATTGTTATAGGTTTTTAATTAGTTCCTGAGGGACCAACACACGGAATTCAAAACCATAAATTCATCACTGCCTCTGTCACACGGGCTATGTCTCTTGGGTGCAACAGGTATATTACAGCAATGGTAGCTCATTTTTTTATGTGATACGTGGCAGACGAGCAGACGGATCACCTGATGGTAAGCAATTGCCGCCGCCCATGGACACCCGCGACATCAGTGGAATCGCAAGTGCGCTGCTAACCTTAAAACCCCCCTTTCTCCCTGATTTATCTTCCGGTACCCTCACTCACGCAGCGAAACACAGCACAATGCTACTTATAGATAGAAAATATTTGTTCAGCAAACAAAAACTTATATTTTTTTTTATGCTAGAGGCGGACAAACGAGCAAGCGAGTCACCTGATGGAAAGTAATCATCGCCGCCCATGATATGGATAAGGATGGACCTTCCATAGGCGGCCGCTGGTATCCCGATGCCGCGGTGAACGTCAAAAGCCCAATTCTCGGGCTTGTGATATATTGAAAACATGGCGGATGTCACCTGAAATCCATACAAAAAAAAACATGTTTTAGTGATATATGTCGTATGATGATAAATGTTACGAGCACGAGACAGTCAGCATCAAAAGTAGGTTTACACTTTATTATCGTGGCAAAGTAACCGTTCTGCCTATTATCGTCAGTTTCTAAGGGGTACCTACAAAAGATTACTTCGACATGGTGCTAATGTGTTAGCTACTTTTGACGCTGTACCACTAGTTCATACGTTTGACGACCCGTTTGGAACAGTGGTAGTGAATGCTGCCTTTGGTCCAAGGGTTGCGGGTTCGATCCCCGCATAGTATAAACATTTGTGTGCATGAACATGTCTGTTTGTATTGGTCTGGGTGTTTCTATGTATTATAAGTATGTATTTACAAAAAAAAAAGTATTATATGTATATATTTGTAATCCCACTGTTGATTCTGATATCCGTAACACAGGTGCTTGAGCTACCTATCTCGGAGTCAGATCAATGTATGTGATGTTGTGAAATATTTATTTCATCATCATCAT